>JARHVA010000009.1:10631875-12022500 GCA_037957365.1 Torreya grandis | reverse complement strand
AATCACCCTTAAGCATGCACATAGGATTCCCATAAAAAACCTACATAAATAAAAAATTGAAATATGGCATATGCCTCAATAACAATCCATGTGATAAAAATTCCAAAAAATCCACATGAACCCACTATGCTAGTCACAAAGGCATACTCGACAAAGATAAACAACACACCCTCAATTTACATGAAACCTTTTCCAGCATTGAGTTCATACAATTAAACAATCTACCCAAATTTAAATCCAAATTAGAGTTGAAATTTGGTCTTCAAAAAGTTTAGAAAATTAAAGCTAACTTTAAGATGAATTTAAGGTGACTTTAATTGCTACATATTTTAGGCAAAATGTTGTAGAGGATGGAGTTGAGACTACACAACACTAACCTTGAGTACACTGGTTATAACACAAGAATATAAAGTTTCATTCACTTCTCCTCAT
Organism: Torreya grandis; assembly: GCA_037957365.1. Classification (NCBI taxonomy): domain Eukaryota; kingdom Viridiplantae; phylum Streptophyta; class Pinopsida; order Cupressales; family Taxaceae; genus Torreya; species Torreya grandis. Next base: position 12,022,068 of record JARHVA010000009.1, on the reverse strand, counting down.
AGTCAAGTTCCAATGATGATTCCACTTCATGGTTTGCATCAAATACAAGGTTTCATATAATTCTCCTCAAATTCATGTGTCAATGGTGGTTCAACGTCATGATCTACATCAATTTTTCTTTGTGTTTCAAATTATGTTCAAGCTCAATATCTATTTAAGTGAACTATAGAATCAACATGATCATCTTAATTAGATATTTTTTACACTAGCACTAGCTCAATGGGTGCAATAATTTTGGCAACATTACTTATTAAATCACCCTTAAGCATGCACATAGGATTCCCATAAAAAACCTACATAAATAAAAAATTGAAATATGGCATATGCCTCAATAACAATCCATGTGATAAAAATTCCAAAAAATCCACATGAACCCACTATGCTAGTCACAAAGGCATACTCGACAAAGATAAACAACACACCCTCAATTTACATGAAACCTTTTCCAGCATTGAGTTCATACAATTAAAAAATCTACCCAAATTTAAATCCAAATTAGAGTTGAAATTTGGTCTTCAAAAAGTTTAGAAAATTAAAGCTAACTTTAAGATGAATTTAAGGTGACTTTAATTGCTACATATTTTAGGCAAAATGTTGTAGAGGATGGAGTTGAGACTACACAACACTAACCTTGAGTACACTGGTTATAACACAAGAATATAAAGTTTCATTCACTTCTCCTCATAGTCAAGTTCCAATGATGATTCCACTTCATGGTTTGCATCAAATACAAGGTTTCATATAATTCTCCTCAAATTCATGTGTCAATGGTGGTTCAACGTCATGATCTACATCAATTTTTCTTTGTGTTTCAAATTATGTTCAAGCTCAATATCTATTTAAGTGAACTACAGAATCAACATGATCATCTTAATTAGATATTTTTTACACTAGCACTAGCTCAATGGGTGCAATAATTTTGGCAACATTACTTATTAAATCACCCTTAAGCATGCACATAGGATTCCCATAAAAAACCTACATAAATAAAAAATTGAAATATGGCATATGCCGCAATAACAATCCATGTGATAAAAATTCCAAAAAATCCACATGAACCCACCATGCTAGTCACAAAGACATACTTGACAAAGATAAACAACACACCCTCAAGTTACATGAAACCTTTTCCAGCATTGAGTTCATACAATTAAATAATATTTGGATATAGAACCTTGTAGCCTTTATGGAAGAATCAATCATTCCCAATCCACGTGTTGGTTCTCATGCATTCCTATGCAAAGGATTGTACATTCATTAAAGCTACATTGTGGTGGATAAACCTTCAAATTCTATAAAATATCACCTCACTAAAACATACTTATAAATGTAAAGATTTTAGTATTTATAATGTGATAGATAACAACACATCTTTTTACACATATGTGCATAAACATATATTTACATATCACACTTTATTTCTAGAGGGAGTTGTGCCATCAAAAATTCATTTGTTCTTACAACAACGTGCCTTGTGATTATGTTGAAATATTTATATTTCTTCTCAAAGCTAAAGCACACAAGGTATCTCAACTTCACTTTTACTTCCCAATTTTTTTTATATTGCACATCAAACTCATGTTGTGCTAGAAAACATTGGTATCATCCTTAAGCTATTATGATTTCATCTATCCTATAATTTGTGCTATTATAGAATTTGTTTCAAGCTCGTTCTATTTTGATTGGTCTACCTCATAAATAATGCTAGTAAAACATTGGTATAAGAGTTTTAAGTTTGTTATTTTATTCAGTATCCAACATCCATTTAACATGGATATGCTTCATCTATAATCCGCTTGCATGTACAGGGATTATTCACACATCCATTTAGAAGTCAACATGTGTATAAACACACTCTTCTTATTAGCATTATATTGAATGGATAATGTATACATCCCTTGAAATTCATAGGAATTCATAAAAGATTCTACACTAGGCCACCAGGAGCAATGGTACACTCTCAAGCACCTCTAAAATTGGTTTCTAAAACTATGAGAATGCAAGACATTATAGTATTGTGCAACCACTACATCACACTATTGAACATAGAGGAAAATGTATATCCCTTTTCCTAATTACCTTCCTATCTACACAATGACTTTCGATTGCAATATAATATCTAAACCCTTTGTCTTAAATCTACCATGGTACTTGTGATATATGTAAGAGATCAAATCTTAGCTTGTCAAAAAATCTAATTATGCTTAATTAAAAAAAAAGTTTTTGCATCAAACTCAGCAAAATCCTCTCATAAACAAATAATTTAAAAAATACTAATACAACCTAAACAAATGTAAATACACCTTCAAACTTATTTATTACTCTAACATAATAATTAATTGATTAAAAGATAACCATATTTATTTATTAGATCTTCCCCTCTTCTCCTTTATAATCTCATAAATTTAACAATAATTTTCATTTAAATATTTCTAAATACATTCCTTCGTATCCCAACTCAAATATACCTCCTAAAAAGTCTAAAAACTAATCTTAGAACTAAAAAAATTCACATTCATTTCGTTCCCCACAACTCCTCTCTTTAAAGTAAATTAAATATTGCAAAAGGTTAATCAACTTCAATCCCATCTCCAAATTAGTAAAAATATAACTAAAGCCCATTAGAGCCAGGCATCTTGACAAAATAGAGAAGAGCAATAGAAAATGACACATGCCCAACAACATGCTCTCCTTAAAATTATATTTCCCTGGCCCCTAACATAAAAGATAAAACAACAATGACAAAAACCATACATATATAACAAAGGATTGTGGAAAAATATCATACTCCACAAATACATTAAACCACTGACTATTCAGGATTGGATCAAAAAATGACACAAAATCCATACAGGAGGCTCTATCTTTTAGAAAGCAATTATACAGACTTTTGATACATTGGTAACTTCTTGGCTTGGAATCCTGGGGATGGAACTCAAATAAAATTAGAATGGATGACATCTTTGGTATCCAAAGGAACTATGCTTCGCAGAGGATATGAAAGGAACTCTACAATAACTACACATCCATAATTTAGTTGATACCTATAACAAAAATCAAAATAACGGGGGGACATCTGGATGGCTCGATGCTAAAAAAATTGGTCTAAAAGTCAGTACACCTTACAATTAGAAACATATAGGAACAATCTTATGTATATTGGCATTCATCTCACACAGATAGAGGATGAAATTTGTTGGGCTATTAACATTGAAGGAGGTGATTACAAATTTAAGTTAGGATATTTAGCTTTGTGTCCCCAACCTGATCACATCATTGTTTTATGGTGGTGGAAAGGTCTATAGAAGATCAAGGTGCCTCCAAAATCAATTCTACACTTCTATTTAGCCCTCCACAACAAATTACTGACCTAGGACAACCTTCAGTGCATGGGATGGTGTGGCCCAAGTATGTATTATTTGTGTAGGGATAGTGTTGAAACAATTAACCATCTCTTTATTCAATGCCCCTTTATTAGGGCAGTTTGGGATGCAAGATATTCTCAGCACACTGAACAGTCTTGGGAAGGTGGATCACTTATAGCCATAAGTGGATAGAGAACACAAGATTAATGAAAGCACAATTTCACTTACCACTACAGATTACTTAGTCTATATGGATAACTAAAAATGAAGTTATCTTCAAAGGTAAGCCTCTATCAATCATAATAACTTTCTACAAATTCAAACACTCCAAAATTTTGCTTATACAATAGTGGAATACATAATAACGATGCATTATTTCTCCCAAGCATGACTCTACAAAACCTCATGTTTTCTACAATAGGGCATCAAGTGGGAAGCCAAGCGATAGTGGTGCTGGGGGAGCCCTACAGTATGATGGAAATAAGATTTATTTCATGCAAGGTATAGGCCATAGGTCCAATAATAGGGCCAAAATGTCAGTTATCCTCACAACACTCAATTTACCATTGGAACATGGAGTAACATAGTTAAAAGTCCTTTCGGACTCCTTAGTTGTTTGTAATTGGATCAATAGAAGGGTTAGATGCAACAACATCATCATGCATCATATATTGGATCGCATCTTAGCCTGTACTTTAGATTTTTGTCACATCCCTTTCACCCACATATACAAGGAATTATGTCTGAACATGCATTAACACTTTTCAACTCCAACCCACACGTGACATGAGCTCCCTCTCTTTGTACCCATTCATTTTTGCATATGTATGCTAGATTTTAACCTGCCTGCCTCTTAAGTAGGTCAAAGATTGAACAAAATAGAACATATCATTAATTTTTAGTAGTAAGGATTACCAAAAAAAAAGTATTTTTCAAATAATATTATGTAAAAGAAATCAAAGATAAGATATGAGACATTTTTAAAAAAAAATTGTGATGATTGAGTAAAATAGTGGTCTGTTTGTATCTTTAAAATGGAAATTGAGTTTAAAATTGAATCATAAAAGAAAGTTGTGTTCACTACTTTTGAAAATGTTATTTTTGTATTAGGTCATCTTCTTGATGAATAGAGTCACACATTTTTAATCTTCATAATAAATAAGAGCTTGTATAAAATCATGATTTCTTCTAACCAAACAATAAAATATATCACAAATCTCATAATACCTAAATACTATGTTTATATTTTAGTTTAACAATTTTTATGATATTTAATAAATAAAACAATAAATTTCAGTCTTTTTTTTTCAATTTTATAAATCAAATAATTTTAAATATTTCATTAATATAATTTTATAATTATATTATTAATTTTTTATTAATATATATTTAATGTTTTTTAAGATGATTATTTAATAATCATTATTAAAAAAATATTTGTTTTTTTCTATATTTTCAATAATAATTAAAGAGTTAAAAAATCCATTTACCAAACATTTATTAAAAAAAAAAAAACAATAAATCTAAAATTATTTATAAATATACTAATATTTATAGACATTTATTTTATTTCAATTAATAATTATTTTATTATTCATTTCATTTTTCATTTTTCATTCTTCTCTGTTTACCATACTGTTCATGCTTATGTTGATCATATACTTGATATTTTTTCACTGTATTATTTATTTTCATTTAATCCAAAACAAAACCTGCTAAGTCAAATGTAGATACGGTTGTGCAGAAAATTTTGCAGGTAATATACTTTTATAATTTAGAGAATCTGATATCAGAGTTATGTTTTTTCTGAATGCAACTATAATTTATGATTGCCCTCAGAAAAAAACAAATTACTGTTTAAAACTTTCATATCACATAAAAACATAGTATGAAAGAGGGACTGGTTTGTATTGACACGTCTTATTTGTTTTTCTATTGTTCAAAAGGATAATAAGTGTAGCATTTTATCTTAACCTTGTCTCAAATGCATCTGTCTCAAGATGATGTCCTGCTAGGATTGGTAGTTAGATATTTATGTTGAGAGATTCTTTTGTCTAAGATGTTTTAATAAAATGTATTGATGTAGAAAAAGAGGTCGAATTTCTAGAGATTATAATTTTTAATTTTTAATTTTGTTTATGTTTATATTTGTATTAAAATGATCGTTTTGAAAAGTTTAATGTAAATATAATTAGTTTTTTTAGTTATGAAATATTTTTGATATTTTTCAGAGATCATATATAATCATTTGATATTTGCTCGGTTTTTTTCTAAATTTAAAAACTGTCTATTTTGTAACCGAACTTCAAATTCAATTGAAATTCGTTCAATAAATTATTTTAGTATTTATTTTATTTTTGAAGATTTTTAGAGCTGTCCAAACTTACATGCAAAACTTATTAAAAATAACAACTGCTAATAATAGTAGATCAAGTTTTATTTATTTTTAAAGTTCCAAATTTTATATGTCAACTCCAATTTTAAATTGAGGCTCATTTACACATGATTTTTAATTATTTTAATTATTCAATATGAATCAATACTGATTATTATTCAGAATATTGGCCTATATGCTAATTATTCCCACACTTCTATATAAATATGATGTTTGAAACGTACACTTAAAATAAAATTGTTTCAAATGTATTGAACGAGTTCTCATTCTCATATTATTAACAAATCGTGAAATCAGAAAAAGTTCCTTAACAAAATTTAGGATATGCCCTCTCTTTACATAATTATTTTATTCACAATATCACTATATCTCTCTTTACATAATGGTTTTGTACACAATATCAATATATTGCATTAGATCTGATGTATGACGAGGTTTCTATTAATATTCCTAGACACATTAAACAAAAAATTAATAAAAATATTTATAGAAAGATTAATAATTTTATTTAAAAATTAAATAGATTAATCTGAACGAGCCTTTAAAATTACTTTTAAGATCACTGAATTTAAGTTGAACTTAGAGAAGATGTTGCCGACTTATTTGAGGATTCCTTAATTTAAATTTGAGGTAGCTTTCAGTAGATTTTTAGATGGAATCAGATCAATAATTTTTTTGAAATAAAAAAGAATATATAATTATTATTTTTAAAACATTTTATAGATTTTTAAAGAACTTTATTCAGTATGAAAATTAAAAATATTTAATTATATATCAATGAGACATTTTAATTTCGATAATTTTTTTTAAAATTAAGTCTTTTATATACTTAAAATTCTAAAATTATTATTCATATTTATAATTAAAATATATATAAATTCCATAATCCAAATCATTAAAATGATACTTATTTTGTTGGTCCTATGAACTATTACTTTTACATGTCAAAATGATTGTTTCTAAATGAAATTTTCAAATATCATTCTTTTCTTTCTTTTTATATTTTATAAAAAAATTATACTGAAATAATGTTTTATCTTCGTCAATTCCATTAACTAGTAACCATTCTTGATCACTAGTGGATATTAATATCTAAATAAAGTGATGAAGAAGATACTTTCCAGTCTACCAAAGAATAAATGTGATGAAGAAGATACTTTCCAGTGTGGAAATGGAAAGACTATTTTGCAGGATAATCATGTAGGCGTGATGCTGTTAATAGTGACAAAACTAATATTAAAGAGAGGAAAAGGAATCGAGACTCAGAGCAGTACTTAGGCAATACGTATTTTTATATTTAATCAATGGACTATATCAAAAAACATATGCATCATTTTAAACTACACTATCTTGGAAATTTCAAAATTACGGAAATAGTTGCAGTTCAATTAGTCCTTTCACTGTGATCGCCAAATGTATATGCAATAGATTAGAATATGAATCAAAATGTGCAGGTAATAATGAAGATAATCACCTAAAACTATCCCGATCTAGAACATACTTTTGACTGGGCAAGGTAGGCAAAAAAGAGCAGCAAAATAATAAATGAATTACACAATCATACCTCACTTATGCAGAGCTTAGTCTACCTCCAAATGAAAATGATGTGCCCAATGACAACTAGACTTATTGATGATTGGATTGCCTTTGCAGACTCATAATATGGATTTGTAAAAAAAGATTAATAATAGACCAGTTGATAGACCACGTATATTCAACGTGGCTCTCTTATGTTAGCTTCTTAGTTGCCTTTGCATGGAGGAAAAGTTGTTTATATAAATGATAAAAATGAATTTCTAAGGAATTTAAATTTTCTTGGAATATTTTAAAGAGGAATTCTCTAGGAAGTTGGAAGGTAGTGGAAGATTCTAGACTGTATAAGCCTCTAGATTTTATTAGGAAGATTAAGCAAGATTAAGAGGTGATAAGATGATGATTAGACAAGTGGTTAGTAGGAGAAAGTGGGGTAGGTGAGAGTTTGGTAGGATTGTAATTTAAAATTCTAAGTAACGGATAAGATATGGTTTGTAGGTACGTGATATGATAATAGAATAATAATGATATGATTAATTGATATGGGAAGAGATAATGTTAGTGTATGACATGAAGGATGAGTGAGATATTAGACTAATGACTAGGATGGGTGAATAATAAGACATTAGGAAAAAATTAGCGTGAAAAAGCGAGCAAATTTAGATGTATACACCACCCTTGCAACTTATGTGACATTGATGCATGCTTATGCAACACCAAGAAGCATATCATGTAATAATCAGGTTACGTGCATGATTCATCGCCATCTACAAAATCTCACACTATGCAAAAGGATCTGTGTTACCCTTGGATGCTTCTGCAACACCTTGTGGGGCACCTATGAAAGTTAGGTAGGATTGAAATTTAAAATTCTAAATTATGGATAGACATGGTTTTTATGTAAGTGACATGATAATGGAATACTAATGATATGATTAATTGATATGGGAAGAGATAATGTTAGTGTATGACATGAAGGATGAAGGAGATATTAGACTAATGATTAGGATGGGTGAATAATATATATGACATGTTAGGACAAAATTAGCATGAAGAAGCAAGCAAATTTAAATGTATACAACACCCTTGCAACCTCTGTGGCATTGATGCATGCTTATGCAACACCAAAAAACCATACCATGCAACAATTAGGTTATGTGCATGATTCATCAACATTAGTAGTATCTCACACTATGTAAAAGGATTTGTGTTACCCTTTCACATGTCTACAACACCTTGTGACATACTACACATTAGTCTAGCTCCACACAGGACTTAGTGGATATGTGGACATTCTTGCCACACTATGCCAGGCCAAGTAGCACATTCATAGCTTGCACCAAGTTAGAGCACCTATCATCTTATTGTGTTGAAATTTAAGCCATTACACTTGCAAGACGGTGAATTGTCATGCATTGTAGACACTGAACCATGTTTTAACATCCTCTTTTATAACTAATTTCTTGTAATGATATATATTGTAAATTATTCAAGAACTAGTGGTGGACAAAAAACAAATATCATGAATATCTACATGCTTTGAGTATCTAGTATTGTGTAGTCATTTGTACACATCTTCCAAACTAAAAAAATCAATTAGGAAGTGTTTCCCCCTTTTTGATAAAGAGGATTTTCATTCCCAGTCTTTTGGTCATTCACAATCTAAAAAAATTAGTTAGGATATGTCTTCCACTTTCTTATTATAAAAATTCTCATTTTTAGTCATACTGTGTACTGTGCACATATACACTATACCTTATTTTGTCTATTGAATAGAAGTAACATTATTCATCTAATCTATCCACATTTTGAATGTGCAATAGTTATTTTGCATCTTTTTTAGATTCTAATTCATGTTCTACAATTCTGAAACTTTGTTTGAACATAGCCATCTATTTTAAATAGTTGTAGTTTGACCTCCATGCACCCCTTGGGCACTGCACAGAACCATACCCCAAAAGGACATGATATCCAAAGAAAACATTTGTGCCCCTTTATATAATTGCCTTCTTATCTACACAACAAATTTCAGATTTCAAGAAATTATCGGAGCCCTTCATCTTAAATCTACCATGGTCATTGCATTGATAACCATATGTAGAAGATCAAGTTTTTGCTTATTAAGAAATCTAATGATACTCAACTATAAATAGGGTTTCTATGCCAAACTTAGTAAAATCTTGTCATAAATAAATAATTATAAAAATACCGGTGCAATCTAATAACTTAAATCCATGCTCCACCAATCAAAAAGAAAATCAACACGAATTAATTTGGTACCACATAATATCATATCTCCAATAAAATTATTTTTAATTAAATTCACTAATAAACATCCACATACCTTCAAACTTATTTGTCACCCTAACATAATAATTTATCGATTGCAAGATAAATCTAACAATAATTCCCATTCAAATATCTCTAAATGCATTCCTTCCTACCCAAACTCAAATATACCTCCTAACATTACTTATGCAACTAAAATAAACCTCATTCTTTAAAGCCATGCATCTTGCATCTTGCCAAAATAGAGAAGAGCTAATAATAGTTCCCAACAAGATGCTCTCCTTACAATAATAGTTCCCGGGGTCCATACAACGATGATATCAAATATTTTTCTGTCCTATGTTTTAAGCTATCATACATTCCAACTAATGTTCATCATGCCCGTTTAGGGAAAGATAAAACAACAATGATACAAACAAAAGATAAAACAACAATGATGAAACCATATATGCTTGGCTAATTTGGTTCAAAAAAACACATACAAAACAACGTCAAATCCACTTTGTCTGGTTCGTAAATGGCAAGATTCACAAATCAACACTTTCCAACTCCAATCCACACGTGACATGAGTTCCCTATCTTTGTACCTATTCATGCATGCTAGATTTTAGCCATATTAAGTAGGTCAAGGATAGAACAGAATAGAATATATTATGAATGTTCAGTAGTAATTTTAAGAAGGTAATAGGACTGTGAGAAAAATACATTTCAAATAAGATTATGTAAAAGATATCAGAGATATAAGAATTAAATTATTGAAAAAAAGTACATTTTAGCTACTCTGTTTTTTAAGTAATGACAAATCAAATAATGAATAATATAATAAAATATATTATTAATGTTTAAATAATATTTATAAAAAGAAATAAGATTGTAGAAAAGTATATTTTAAATAAGATTATGTAAAAGAAAATGGAGATAAGATATAATAATACTTATGACTATTAAATAGAATAAGGGGTCTATTTGTGCTTTTAAAATTGAGGTTGAAGAAAGGAGTTTGAAATTGAATTATAAAAAGGAATTATGTTCACACATCTGTTTTCATAAAAAATTATACATTTAAATAAAATTACATATTTAATTTTCATAATAAATAATATTTTATACAAAATCTTAAATTCTTCTAACTAGATAATAAAATATGTCATAAATCTCATAATACACAACTACTATCTTTACATTTTAATATAACAAAATTTTCAATATATAATGAGTGAGCCAATAAATTTTTTAAAAAAAAAATTCTTAAGTTTTAAAAATTAACTGACTTTAAATGTTTGATTAAAATAATCTTACAATTATATTATTAATTTTTGTAAAAAAAAAATTATTAATATATATTTAAATAATTTCTGAATAATTATTATGTTAAAAATATTTCTTTCTTTATATATTTTCAATAATAATTAGATGATAAAAAAATCCGCTTAATAAACATTATAAATATATGTTAATAGAGAAAAAGAATGTATAAACATTTAATTTATTTCAATTAGTCATTATTTTACTATTCGTTCCAATTAAATATTTTTATTTTATTTTTTTAAGGTGGTGGTGGTTCTTCTCTATTTGCTATACTGATCATGCAGATGTATATACACGTTGAGCATTTTTTCACTGTATTATTTTTATGATTTAGAGAATTTCTGAAATCAGAGTTTTGTTTTATTCTGAATGCAACTATAACTTATGATTGCCCTCAGCAAAAATAAATTAGTCTTTTAAACTTTCATATGACATAAAAGCATAATATAAAAAAGGGAGTGGCTTGTATTTACATGTTTTATTTGTTAGTCCCTGTTGTAAAGACTCAGTACTATATTTTTCGTTGCAGGGATTTACTTTGGTCAACATTTTCTTTCCGGTCAATTAAAACAAGTTATGCATTCGAAAATCAAAATTTGCCTATGTTTTGTGGAGGGTAGTTATAATTTATTATTTTGCTGGTTAAATGTATGTGATACGTAATTTGGATAGGTTTCATCCAACCAAATGTTCTCTATTTCTTATGAATCAGATTTTCTTAGGTCCACAGATTGCAAATGCTCATTTCATAAGATTTTTTGGCAGTATACGACTGCAGTTTTGTTAATACCTTTTGATAACATATGACTGCAGTTTCATTTCCAAAATGAGTCATTGCAAATAGCACCATATGTTGTGCTGCTTGTGCCACTTGCAATGCATTGTTGTTCCCACCTGCAGCTGCAATGGCTTGCTTGCATAGTGGTAGGGGCACTGGGTGGGATAGTGAGTTGTTATGGCAACTATGCTACGTGTAAATTTTTGTTACATCCATCTGCAACAAAACATGGTCCTGCCACTAATCAGAACAGTGAGTTGCTGTGGCAACTATGCTACATGTAAATTTTTGTTACAACCATCTGCAACAAAACAGGGACTGACTAAATATTTGTTACAGCTATCTACAACAAAACAAGGACCTACTAAGGAACCCTCTATTTTTAACGGTTTCTTCACATGGGCAATATTTCTTCAATGTGCTACTGCTACAACCTGCCACTAGATAGCGCTGTTACAGGTTTGTTTTAACATCTTCTACAAATAAATTTTTATTTTTATTAAGTATATAAAATTATTGATAGAGTTATGAGAAATTAGATATTATAATCCGAAAAATAGAATGAAAATTTTATTAATTCAATTAATAGCTATTAACATATCTAAATGTGTTTGAAAACAACCTTAGGTTTCAATCAAATATTTTTAGTTGCATGAAAATACTATTTCTACATATGCAGAACTTTGTTATGCTATGAGTGTTTTTTTCTTATGCTAACATAGCTTCGAAATAGTAAAATACTTTTTCAATGTTCCATGCATTCTGCAGGGAATGTTTGTATATTTTCATCTAGTGGGGAGGCTGCAAGCAAAATAGTCAACACAAATTTATAGTTAACCGCATCCACTCTGAAAAAAATACTTAAAACCTTACTTTTTGTTAGGTCTCTGAACTAGAGCTCTGTGAGCTACACCAAAAACACAATCTAACTTAGCTTTCAAGCATGTAAAACCATTAAAGAAATGATGATTATGGCAAAAAACTTGACCTAATTCTAGATTTGCACTTAAGCTCTATAAATTTCAGGCCTTGTTAATAAAGAATAATCCTAACAATTTTTTAAAAAGGTCTTAGCAAGTCATGAGATAGAAATTCATGGATCTTGTGGAGGCGGGGGAGCGTTGTTGCAATTGTTGAGGAGCTATTACCGCATGTATAAGTACACTATTTTTTTACAGGCAACATCCATCTTTAAATTTTGAGACTTTAAGCTACTCAGAGAACTCCTTGGGTTTTTATTCTGTGAACAAGAAAAGGAGAAATTGATGCAATCTGAAATTTTTTATCTCAAGAACATTGCATTGCATTCAGACAAAATTTGGTATGTGTTTGGGCTTTTGATTTTGTCTATAAGCAATCCCATGACTGTGTTTCAGATGAGCTAGGCTAATGGTTTTAAAACTAGGGATTTAATTTCTCATCAAAATGTTGGTCAACTCTTTCATGTTATCCCTTGAATCTCGTGACTGGGCGACTAAGCTCTTTGTTTTTGTATCCTATTGGGTAAAGCTCCATATCTTCTCTGGAAATGCTTTTGTGAGTTGCCATGGATGCATATTTCATTAAATTGCTCACAAGTGGTCTACAATTCAATCCTGGATCAAATTACCCTTACACAAATGACAATTCAGCTTCTCTAGGTTGATTATGGTGGGTCTACAAAATGTCTAAATTGACATACTCTACTTACATGGCATTGATGTGGCATTTTTATGATATCTTGGATGTCAATGTTTTAAAAATATGATCGTTGTCTTTCAAAAATCATTTTTGATCTTACACTATTTGATTATTGCTACATGGATCATAGTAGATTGTTGATCTAGGTGCGAAGGATCAAACACCATTGGCTAATTTTGCTTTGTTGAAAATTACTCATCTATCTCGCATCGTTGTATCAATTTGCTTCAGATGAATTCATACAGTTGATCCTGATCAATGGATTATGCCTCTTGCTCCATGGATTGTTGATGTAGATGTGTATTCTTTGATGTGTAACATTGATCTTTAAAAGGTGCTTGGGCTTTAATTTGTGGCACACAATTGTGCCACTTGTCATGCCTACGTTTGTCCATAGGATCTTTTACTTTTCAAGGTCCAACATGCACCATTAAATCATCCTTGGGCAACCAAAGACACTTCGTTGGATAATGATCCATGGGATGCACTGGCATTAGCTACTCAATATTCCTTTACTAAGAAGGTGACACTTGTGACCCTCTCGCTTGTCTTGGGACTCTTACGAGGCTCAAATTTGACATTCATACGACTGTCATTTGACGTCTACGTGACTGACATTGATGTTCACATGACTGTCAAATTTGAACTCCAATGGTTAATTGCTTGAGATTTATTTTGACGTTGATGCACTCGTCAATTATATTTGTGTGATGGTCATTAACGTCGATGCAATCATCAAAATTTAAACTGCAGTGGTTTAATTACTGAGCTTAATTTTGATGTCCACATGACTATTAATGGTGTCTACACAATCATCATTGACGTTGATGCCACCGTCACAATTTGAACTCCAATGGTTTTTTGCCATGGCCTAATTTTGACATTCATGTTAACGTCTTACTGTATTAGATGAACTTTGAAAGCTTATATCTAGAAGCAGAAAACTCATGAGGGCACCAAATTTGGACTAGATGATCTTGACACTATTATAGCATATAATTTCACCCTTGTGGGAAAAATTTTCAGTGTCTCCTACTTCCAGCTACAATATTGGAACAACCTTAGGTTGTGGGTATCATGTAATGAGGTTGAACCTCTAGAGTAGGTCGGCTTCCTCTTTGATGATCACCTAAAAACTAATGCTAAACTAATGCTTCATAGGAAAAAGGGTTTGAAAGGAAAAAAGGGCTCCTAAAGAAGTCAACCAGGTGATGCAACAAATAAAAAATGGGGAACTCCCATAAGCTTAAACCCACACTAGATCTGCAGAGGATAATATTAGCTCACATAATTTCAAGATCAAGCTGATTGCATAAGTGTTTCATGGAAGAGGTTCAAGAAGCAATGAATAGAAACAAAGAGGAGTTCTAAGACTCATTGAAAGCTCACATTAATGGTAGAAAGAACACTAATCTAGACCTGCAAATAATATTAAAAACTCCCTAAACAAGGTCAAAAAGAAGGGCCATGGATGAGGAAGATTCTTCTTCACACAATGCCATAGTACATAGCTCACCAAACACAGATTCAAGGCAAAATATAGGTAAATAAAGTCCTATATTGCATCAAGAGGTAATTCTTACATATTCTTAACAGGGTCAAGCTTAATCAAGAGGAGCATACTTTACAATATCTCAAAAAATTCCTCAATTCCTCTAAAATTTCCAAATCAAAAAGATCTAATTTCTAAAAAAATTCAAAATCAAAGAACCCCTATACAAATTTCAATTAATAATTATTTTATTATTCATTTCATTTTTCTTTTTTCATTCTTCTATGTTTACTTATTTTTCATGCCCATGTTGATCGTATACTTTTTTTTTTTTTTCACTATATTATTTCTTTTCATTTAATCCAAAACACAACTTGCTAAGTCAAATATAGATACGGTTGTGCAGAAAATTTTGCAGGTAATATACTTTTATGATTTAGATAATCTGATATCAGAGATATGTTTTTTCTGAATGCAGCTATAATTTATGATTGCCCTCAGAAAAAACAAATTACTCTTTTAAACTTTCATATCACATAAAAACATAATATGAAAGAGGGACTGGTTTGTATTGACACGTCTTATTTGTTTTTCTATTCTTCAAAAGGATAATAAGCGTAGCATTTTATCTTAACCTTGTCTTAAATGCATTTGTCTCAAGATGATGTCCTGCTAGGATTGATTGGTAGATATTTATATTGAGAGATTCTTTCACCTGCAATGTTTTAATAAATGTATTGATGTAGAAAAAGAGGTGATTTTTTTTTTTTAAATAGAGATTATAATTTTTGATTTGTAGTTTTGTTTAATTTCATATTTGTATCAAAATGATTGTTTTGAAAAGTTCAATGTAAATATAATTATCTCTTTAGTTATGAGATATTTTCTATATGTTTTAGAAATCATATATAATTATTTAAAGGTCTACAACTATAGTTTAAAATTATTTTTATGTTTTTTTCTAAACTTAGAAATTGTTTATTTTGCATCCGAACTTCAAATTCAATTGAAATTCGTTCAATAGGTTAATTTTAATATTTATTTTATTTTTGAAGATTTTTAGCGCTGTCTATGTTTACATGCAAAACTTATTAAAAATAACAACTCAAGTTTTATTTATTTTTAAAGTTCCAAATTTTATATGTCAACTCCAATTTTTGATTGAGGCTTATTTATACATGACTTGTAATTATTTGAATTATTCCATATAAATCAATATTGATTATTGTTCAGAATATTGGCCTATATGCTAATTATTCCCACACTTCTATATGAAAATGATGTTTGAAATGTACATTTGAAATAAAATTGTTTCAAATATATTGAATGAGTTCTCATTCTCATATTATTAACAAATCGTGAAATCAAAAAAAAATTCCTTAACAAAGTTTAGGATATGCCCTCTCTTTACATAATTATTTTATTCACAATATCACTATATCTCTCTTTACATAATGGTTTTGTTCACAATATCAATATATTGCGTTAGATCTGATGTATGATGAGGTTTCTATTAATATTCCTCAGCACATTAAACAAGAAATTAATAAAAATATTTATAAAAGGATTAATAATTTTATTTAAAAATTAAATACATTAATCTAAACGAACCTTTAAAATTACTTCTAAAATCACTGAATTTAAGTTGAACATGGAGAAGATGTTGCCTACTTGTTTGAGGATTCCTTAATTTAAATTTGAGGTAGCTTTCAGTAGATTTTTAGATGGAATCAGATCAATAATTTTTTTGAAATGAAAAAGAGTACATAATTATTACTTTTAAAAAAAATTATAGATTTTTAAAAAACTTTATTCAGTATGAAAATGAGAAATGTTTAATTATATATATCAGTGAGACATTTTAACTTCGATAGAATTTTCTTAAATTAAATCTTTATTCAGTATTAAAGTCAAGGCCGAGGAAAAAATGGCTAGGGCATCATCAATCCTCTTGAGATCACGACAACATTCAGACCATTAAAGTCACAATCAAGTTGCCATTGTTAAAAGTTTGATCTTAAAATTGATACTACCTGGTTTGTTTCAGGTAAATGCAATTAGCATACCAAATTTTGATACGGCTCAGATTGTTCTGGCCAAATACTATATGCTATATGAGGCATTCACGTGAGGCTACTTTTATACTTGCTTTGGAACTTTGAACCATATATGATGAGCATGTCTTTGATCATCAGACAGAGAACAAAGTGTCACAGCCCACACCCAACAATGATGCCTCAGTCTACCAAAGAATAAATGTGATGAAGAAGATACTTTCCAGTACGGAAATGGAAAGACTATTTTGCAGGAAAATCATGTAGGCGTGATGCTGTTAATAGTGACAAAACTAATATTAAAGAGAGGAAAAGGAATCGAGGCTCAGAGCAGTACTTAGGCAATGCATATTTTTATATTTAATCAATGGACTATATAAACAAAACATATGCATCATTTTAAACTACACTATCTTGGAAATTTCAAAATTACGGAAATAGTTGCAGTTCAATTAGTGCTTTCACTGTGGTCACCAAATGTATATGCAATAGATTAGAATATGAATCAAAAAGTGCAAGTTGTCAGAATATAGAGAGCATACAAAAACAAGAACTTAGACAAATAAATAAGAACTCAACCCAATTGCTACAGCAATCTATTGAAAGAAAAAAATTTATTGATCTTCAATTTTCCTTTGCTTACAATGTGTGCCCTTAGGGTCTTTAAATAGAATTGAATACAAACAATAATTAGAAAAAACAAACCAAAGACTAATTTTAGTCTTTACATGCAAAATGCAACTCTAACAGTTTAACTAACTGTTTGTTAACTAACTGATAGTTAATTGCTGCTTACATGAGGAGTGGAGAAATTAACTCCAGTCTCCAACACTCCCCCTTAATTTCTACCACAAACTATTTCAGCATTTACAATGCCTAAATTTTGTCATTCTATCTACTAGCTTTAACTAGGATGCTTTTTTTTTGCAGAATACACTACCTCTCATGCGGAATACACCGCCTTGTCTTTATACAAAATAAATACAATTGTTCAATGAGCGTTCACTCAGCGTTTAATACTGAGGAGTACCCTATCGAAAGACTATCAACGGACATGCTTATGTCCAACATTGCAAGCTTCTCGCTTGCTTACTTTTCTTTCACCTAACGCTTAATTATTCAGGTTTCCTCCCAAGACTCTGTTGGGTTCCTTCCACGTTGGTCTAGATTTGCCAACGATCAGCCTGATCTTCAGACACTTTGACAGCTTCACTCGCTATTCAACACACACTTTTTCACAGCTTCACTCACTGTTCAACACACACACTTTCACAGCTTCACTCGTGTAACACACACACTTTCACAGCTTCACTCGCTGTGTAACACAAGCTCTGCAGAGCTCATTTTTCAAACACGATACTGCGGCCGTCGATGCTATAATCTGAAGACAATGAATGATTGCATTGCTTGCATAACACGGAAAACATACGCCTTGTAAAACTAAATATAAATAGCAGAGAAGAAACAAAACAAATAAAAACATATCTCAGAAGGCTTTCGCTTGGTCAAAATAGACTCTAACAGAGACCACGAACTAGCTGGAATGCTTCAATGCCTTCTTCACCACTTTTTCGCTTCTACGGAAGCTTGAATTGCACTTCACTTCTGCGAGTCTTCTATGTAACACGCCTCTAGCTTGGGCGCTCTTCTTTTTTTTTTTAACTTTCTTCAACTGCCTTGATCAGCTTCGGCTCTTCGGTTTGCACGACTTCGGATGCAGGCGGGGCCTTCTTGGTGGTCTTGTCTTTGGTCTCAGCTGTTGGCTCATCCTTCTCAGCGGGTGTTTCCTCCTTTGGGGATGGCTCGATGAATTCATTGATGGCCTTCTTTGAAACATAGTCGTCGACGTTAGTTATACTACCGCAGTCGGTCAGGAATACTGCCGATGTCGGTTCACTCTGTCGATGTCGGTCTGGAGTCGGCCGATGTCGGTTTACACTGCCGATGTTGGTAGCTGCGCTGTCTGCTGGCAATTCTTGCACTTTTCTTTCACGCTTTGGACTGCGACTGCTTCGCTCTCCTTTCTTCTTGGTGCCTCCTTGCTGGCTGCTTTCCTAACCAGGCTCTGATACCAATTTGTCAGAATCAAGAGAGCATGCAAAAAATAAGAACTGAAACAAATAAATAAGAACTCAACCCAATTGCTACAGCAATCTCTTGAAAGAAAAAAATTTATTGATCTTCAATTTTCCTTTGCTTACAATGTGCGCCCTTAGGGTCTTTAAATAAAATTGAATACAAACAATAACTAGAAAAAACAAACCAAAACTAATTTTAGTCTTTACATGCAAACTGCAACTCTAACAGTTTAACTAATTGTTTGTTAACTAACTGATAGTTAATTGCTACATGCATGAGGAGTGGAGAAATTAACTCCAGTCTCCAACACAAGTAATAATGAAGATCATCACCTAAAACTATCCCGATCTAGAACATACTTCTGATTGGACAAGGTAAGAAAAAAGAGCATCAAAATAATAAATGAATTACACAATCATACCTCACTTATGCAGAGCTTAATCCACCTCCAAATGAAAATGATGTGCCCCAATGACAACTAGACTTATTGATGATTGGATTGCCTTTGCAAACTCATAATATGGATTTGCATGGAGGAAAAGTTGTTTAAATAAATGATAAAAATGAATTTTTAAGGAATTAAATTTTTCTTGGAATACTCTACAAAGGAATTCTCTAGGAAGTTGGAAAGTAGTGGAAGATTCTAGAGTGTATAAGCCTTTAGATTTTATTAGGAAGACTAAGTAAGATTAAGAGGTGATAAGATGATGATTAGGCAAGTGCTTAGTAGGAGAAAGTGGGGTAGGTGAGAGTTAGGTAGCATTGTAATTTAAAATTTCAAGTAATGAATAAGATATGGTTTGTAGGTAAGTGATATGATAATAGATTATTAATGATATGATTAATTGATATGCGAATTGATAATGTTAGTGTATGACATGAAGGATGAGTGAGATATTAGACTAATGACTACGATGGGTGAATAATATGGCATTAGGACAAAATTAGCATGAAGAAGCGAAAATTTTAGATGTATACACCACCCTTACAACCTATGTGACATTGATACATGCTTATGCAACACCAAGAACCATATCATGCAATTATAAAGTTTCATGCATGATTCATCGCCATCTACAAAATCTCACACTATGCAAAAGGATCTGTGCTACCCTTGCATGCTTCTGCAACACCTTGTGGAGTACCTATGAAAGTTAGGTAGGATTGAAATTTAAAATTCTAAAATATGGATAGACATGGTTTGTAGGTAAGTGTCATGATAATGGAATACTAATGATATGATTAATTGATATGGGAAGAGATAATGTTAGTGTATGACATGAATGATGAAGGAGATATTAAACTAATGATTAAGATGGGTGAATAATATATATGACATGTTAGGACAAAATTAGCATGAAGAAGCAAGCAAATTTAGATGTAAACACCACCCTTGCAACCTCTGTGGCATTGATGCATACTTATGCAACACCAAAAAACATACCATGCAACAATTAGGTTATGTGCATGATTCATCAGCATTAGTAGTATCTCACACTATGTAAAAGGATTTGTGTTACCCTTTCATGTGTCTACAACACCTTGTGACATACTACACATTAGTCTAGCTCCACACATGACTTAGTGGATATGTGGACATTCCTACCACACTATGCAATGCCACGTGGCACATCCATATCTTGCACCAAGTTAGAGCACCTATCATCTTATTGTGTTGAAATTTTAACCATTACACTTTCAAGACGGTGAATTGTCATGCATTGTAGACACTGAACCATGTTTTAACATCCTCTTTTGTAACTAATTTCTTGTAATGATATATATTGTAAATTATTCAAGAGCTAGTGGTGGACAAAAAACAAATATCATGAATATCTACATGCTTTGAGTATCTAGTATTGTGTAGTCATTTGTACACATATTCCAAACTAAAAAAATCAATTAGGAAGTGTTTCCCCCTTTTTGATAAAGAGGATTTCATTCCCAGTCTTTTGGTCATTCACAATTTTAAAAAATCGGTCAGGGTATGTCTTCCACTTTCTTATTATGAAAATTCTCATTTTTAGTCTTACTGTGTACAATGCACATATACATTATACCTTATTTTGTCTATTAAATAGAAGTAGCATTATTCATCTAATCTATCCACATTTTGAATGTGCAATAGTTATTATGCATCTTTTTTAGATTCTAATTCATGTTCTACAATTCTGAAACTTTGTTTGAACATAGCCATCTATTTTAAATAGTTGTAGTTTGATTTCCATGCACCCCTTGGGCACTGCACAAAACCATACCCCAAAAGGACATGATATCCAAAGAAAACATTTGTGCCCCTTTATATAATTGCCTTCCTATCTACATAACAAATTTCAGATTGCAATACATTATCTGAGCCCTTCGTCTTAAATCTACCATGGTCATTGCATTGATAACCATATGTAAAAGATCAAGTCTTTGTTTGTTAGAAAATCCAATGATACTCAACTATAAATAGAGTTTCTATGCCAAACTTAGTAAAATCCTGTCATAAATAAATAATTATAAAAATACCGGTGCAATCCAATAACTTAAATCCATGCTCCACCAATCAAAAAGAAAATCAATACAAATTAATTTGGTACCACATAATATCATGTCTCCAACAAAATTATTTTTAATTAGATTCACTAACAAACATCCACATACCTTCAAACTTATTTATCACCCTAACATAATAATTAATCGATTGCAAAATAAATTTAACAATAATTTCCATTCAAATATCTCTAAATAAATTCCTTCCTACCCAACTCAAATATACCTCCTAACATTACTTATGCAACTGAAAAAATCCCCATTCTTTAAAGCCATTTAGAGCCATGCATCTTGCCAAAATAGAGAAGAGCTCCCAACAAGATGCTCTCCTTACAATAATAGTTCCCGGGGCCCATACAACGATGATGTGTGTCTGCGTTGGAGGATATCAAATATTTTTCTGTCCTATGTTTTAAGCTATCATACATTCCAACTAATGTTCATCATGCCCGTTTAGGGAAAGATAAAACAACAATGATACAGACAAAAGATAAAACAACAATGATACAAACAAAAGATAAAACAACAATGATAAAACCATATATGCTTGGCTAATTTGTTTCAAAAAAAACACATACAAAACAACCTCAAATCCACTTTGTCTTGTCCATAAATGGCAGGATTCACAAATTAACCTGGAATCCCACTTTCCAACTCCAATCCACACGTGACATAAGTTCCCTCTCTTTGTACCTTAAGTAGGTAAGGATAGAACAGAATAGAATATATTATGAATGATCAGTAGTAATTTTAAGAAGTTTATAGACTGTGAGAAAAATACATTTCAAATAAGATTATGTAAAAGAGATCAGAAAAAAAATATAAAAATTAAATTATTGAGATAGATAAATTATTGAGAAAAGTACATTTTAGCTAGCCTTTCTTTTAAGTAATGATAAACCAAATAAACCAACACCTGAAAGGATAGGCCCTTATTTATCTGTTTTGTTAAAAGGTTGAATAAAAAATATAATAGAATATATTATTAATGTTTAAATAGTACTCATAGAAAAGTAATAAGATTGTAGAAAAGTATATTTTAAATAAGATTATGTAAAAGAAAATGAAGATAAGATATAAGAATACTTGGGTCTGTTTGTACTTTTTAAATTGAGGTTGAAGAAAGGAGTTTGAAATTGAATTATGAAAAAGAATTATGTTCACACATTTGTTTTCATAAAAAAATATACAATTAAATAAAATCACATATTTAATTTTCATAATAAATAATATTTTATACATAATCTTAAATTCTTCTAACTAAATAATAAAATATGTCACAAATCTCATAATACACAACTACTATCTTTACATTTTAATATAACGAAATTTTCAATATACAATGAGTGAGCCAATAAATTAAAGTTTTTTTTTTTTCCTTAGTTTTTAAAAATTAAATGACTTTAAATGTTGGTTAAAATAATCTTACAATTATATTATTAATTTATGTAAAAAAAATTATTAGTATATATTTAAATAATTTCTGAATAATTATTATGTTAAGAATATTTCAATTTTTATATATTTTCAATAATAATTAGATGATAAAAAAATCCGCTTAATAAACATTATAAATATATGTTAATAAAGAATGAGAATGTATAAACATTTAATTTATTTCAATTAGTCATTATTTTACTATTCGTTCCAATCAAATATTTTTTATTTTTATATTTTTAAGGTGGTGGTGGTTCTTCTCTGTTTGCTATACTGATCATGCAGATGTATATACACGTTGAGCATTTTTTCACTGTATTATTTTCGATGTCATTTAATCAAAATACAACCTGCTAAGTCAAATGTAATATTGCAG
Organism: Torreya grandis; assembly: GCA_037957365.1. Classification (NCBI taxonomy): domain Eukaryota; kingdom Viridiplantae; phylum Streptophyta; class Pinopsida; order Cupressales; family Taxaceae; genus Torreya; species Torreya grandis. The sequence goes on along the minus strand of JARHVA010000009.1, from coordinate 11,998,744 downwards.
CTCATATTTTTATGATTTAGAGAATTTCTGAAATCAGAGTTTTGTTTTATTCTGAATGCAACTATAACTTATGATTGCCCTCGGCAAAAATAAATTAGTCTTTTAAACTTTCATATGACATAAAAGCATAATATAAAAAAGGGAGTGGCTTGTATTTACATGTTTTATTTGTTAGTCCCTGTCGTAAAGACTTAGTACTATATTTTTAATTGCAGGGATTTACTTTGGTCAACATTTTCTTTCAGGGCAATTAAAACAAGCTATGCATTCGAAAATTAAAATTTGCCTATGTTTTGTGGAGGGTAGTTATAATTTATTATTTTGCTGGTTAAATGTATGTGGTACATAATTTGGACAAGTCTCGTCCAATCAAATGTTCTCTATTTCTTATGAATCAGATTTTTTTAGGTCCATAGAGCAAATGCTCATTTCATAAGCTTTTTTACCAGTGTACGACTGCACTTTTGTTAATACCTTTTGATAGCATATGACTGCAGTTTCATTTCCAAAATGAGTCATTGCGAATAGCACCATATGTTGTGCTGTTTGTGCCACTTGCAATGCATTGTTGTTCCCACCTGCAGCTGCAATGGCTTGCTTGCATAGTGGCAGGGGCACTGGGTGGGATAGTAAGCTATTATGGCAACTATGCTACGTGTAAATTTTTATTACATCCATTTGCAACAAAACATGGACCTGCCACTAATCAGGACAGTGAGCTGCTATGGCAACTATGCTACATGTAAATTTTTGTTACAACCATCTGCAACAAAACAAGGACTGACTAAATTTTTGTTACAGCCATCTGCAACAAAACAGGTACCTACTAAGGAACCCTCTATTTTTAACGGTTTCTTCACATGGGCACTATTTCTTCAATGTGCTACTGCTACAACCTGCCACTAGATAGTGTTGTTACAAGTATTATAATCCAAAGAATAGAATGAAAATTTTATTAATTCAATTAATAGCTATTAACATATCTAAAAGTGTTTGAAAACAACCTTAGGTTTCAATCAAATATTTTTATTTGCATGAAAATACTATTTCTACATATGCAGAACTTTGTTATGCTATGAGAGTTTTTTTCTTATGCTAACACAACCTTCGAAATAGTAAAATACTTTTTCAAGGCTCCATGCATTCTGCAGGGAATGTTTGCATATTTTCATCCAGTGGGGAGGCTGCAAGCAAAATAGTCAAAACAAATTTATATTTAACTGCATTCAATATGAGGAAAAGACTTAAAAAGTTACTTTTTGTTAGGTCTCTGAACTAGAACTCTATGAGCTACACCAAAAACACAATCTAGCTTAGCTTTCAAGCATGTAAAACCATTAAAGAAATGATAATTATGGCAATAAACTTGACCTAAATCTAAATTTGCACTTGAGCTCTATAAATTTCAGGCCTTGTTAATAAAGAATAACCCTAACAATGTTTTAAAAAGGTCTTAGCAAGTCACGAGATAGAAATTCACGGTTCTTGTGGAGGTGGGGGAGCATTGTTGCGATTGTTGAGGAGCTATTACCGCACGTATAAGTACACTATTTTTTTTACAGGCAACACCCATCTTTAAATTTTGAGACTTTAAGCTACTCAAAGAACTCCCTGGATTTTTATTCTGTGAAAAAGAAAAGGAGAAATCGATGCAATCTGAAATTTTTGATCTCAAGAACATTGCATTGCATTCAGACAAAATTTGGTATGTGTTTGGGCTTTTGATTTTGTCTATAAGCAATCCCATGACTGTGTTTCAGATGAGCCAGGCTAATGGTTTTGAAACTAGGGATTTAATTTCTCATCAAGATGTTGGTCAACTCTTTCATGTTCTCCCTTGAATCTCGTGACTGGGCGACTAAGCTCCTTGTTGTTGTATCCTATTGGGTAAAGCTCCATATCTTCTCTGGAAACGCTTTTGCGAGTTACCATGGATGCATATTTCATTAAATTACTCACAAGTGGTCTACAATTCAATCCTAGATCAAATTACCCTTACAAAAATGACAATTCAGCTTCTCTAGGTTGATTATGGTGGGTCTGGAAAATGTCTAAATTGACATACTCTACTTACGTGGTGTTGATGTGACATTTTTATGGCATCTTGGATGTCAATGTTTTAAAAATATGATCATTGTCTTTCAAAAATCATTTTTGATCTTACACTATCTAATTATTGCTACATGGATCATTGTAGACTGTTGATCTAGGTGCGAAGGATCAAACACCATTGGCTGCTTTGGCTTTGTTGAAAATTACTCATCTATCTCGCATTGTTTTATCAATTTGCTTCAAATGAATGCATACAGTTGATCCTGATCAATGGATTATGCCTCTTGCTCCATGGATTGTTGATGTAGATGTGTATTCTTTGATGTGTAACATTGATCTTTAAAAGGTGCTCAGGCTTTAATTTGTGGCACACAGTTGTGTCACTTGTCATTCCTATTTGTCCATAGGATCTTTTACTTTTCAACATCCAACATGCACCGTTAAATCATCCTTGGGCAACCAAAGACACTTCGTTGGATAATGATCCATGGGATGCACTGGCATTAGCTACTCAATATTCCTTTACTAAGAAGGTGACACTTGTGACCCTCTCGCTTGTCTTGGGACTCTTACGAGGCTCAAATTTGACATTCATATGACTGTCATTTGACGTCTATGTGACTAACATTGATGTTCACATGACTGTCAAATTTGAACTCCAATGGTTAATTGCCTGAGATTTATTTTGACATTGATGCACTTGTCAATTATATTTGTGTGATGGTCATTAACGTCCATGCAATCATCACAATTTAAATTGCAGTGGTTTAATTACTGAGCTTAATTTTGATGTCCGCATGAGATCAATGATGTCTACATGATCATCATTGACGTTGATGCCGCCGTCACAATTTGAACTCCAATGGTTTTTTACCATGGCCTAATTTTGACATTCATTTGAACGTCTTACTGTATTAGATGAACTTTGAAAGCTTATATCTAGAAATGGAAAACTCATGAGGGCACCAAATTTGGACTAGATGATCTTGACACTATTATAGCATATAATTTCACCCTTGTGAGAAAATTTTTTAGGGTCTCCTACTTCCAGCGACAATATTGGAACAACCTTAGGCTGTGGGTATCATGTAATGAGGTTGAACCTCTGGAGTAGGTCAGCTTCCTCTTTGATGATCACCTAAAACTAATGCTAAACTAATGCTTCATAGGAACAAGGGTTAGAAAGGAAAAAGGGCTCCTAAAGAAGTTAACCAAGTGATGCAACAAATAAAAAATGGGGAACTCCCATAAGTTTAAACCCACACTAGATCTGCAGAGGATAATATTAGCTCACACAATCTCAAGATCAAACTGATTGCATAAGTGTTTCATGGAAGACGTTCAAAAAGCAATGAATAGAAACAAAGAGGAGTTCTAAGACTCATTGAAAGCTCACATTAATGGTAGAAAGAACACTAATCTAGACCTGCAAATAATATTAAAAACTCCCTAAACAAGGTCAAAAAGAAGGACCATGGATGAGGAAGATTCTTCTTCACACAATGCCATAGTACACAGCTCACCAAACACAGATTCAAGGCAAAAGATAGGTAAATAAAGTCCTATATTGCATCAAGAGGTAATTCTTACATATGCTTGACAAGGTCAAGCTTAATCAAGAGGAGCATACTTTACAATATCTCAAAAATTTCCTCAGTTCCTCTAAAATTTCCGAATCAAAGAGATCTAGTTTCTAAAAAATTTCAAATCAAAGAACCCCTATACAAAATTTCAATTTATAATTATTTTATTATTCATTTCATTTTTCTTTTTTCATTCTTCTATATTTACTTATTGTTCATGCACATGTTGATCATATACTTGTTTTTTTTACTATATTATTTCTTTTCATTTAATCCAAAACACAACTTGCTAAGTCAAATGTAGATACGGTTGTGCAGAAAATTTTGCAGGTAATATATTTTTATGATTTAGATAATCTGATATCAGAGTTATGTTTTTTCTGAATGCAGCTATAATTTATGATTGCCCTAAAAAAATATATATATATAAATAAATAAATAAATTACTCTTTTAAACTTTCATATCACATAAAAACATAATATGAAAGAGGGACTGGTTTGTATTGACACGTCTTATTTGTTTTTCTATTCTTCAAAAGGATAATAAGCGTAGCATTTTATCTTAACCTTGTCTTAAATGCATTTGTCTCAAGATGATGTCCTGCTAGGATTGGTTGGTAGATATTTATATTGAGAGATTCTTTTCCCTGCAATGTTTTAATAAATGTATTGATGTAGAAAAAGAGGTGGAATTTTTAAAAATTATAATTTTTGATTTGTAGTTTTGTTTAAGTTCATATTTGTATCAAAATAATTGTTTTGAAAAGTTCAATGTAAATATAACTAGTTTTTTAGTTATGAGATATTTTCAATATTTTTTGGAGACTATATATAATCATTTAAAGGTTTACAATTATAGTTTTAAATTATTTTTGGGTTTTTTTCTAAATTTAGAAATTGTCTATTTTGTAATCAAATTTCAAATTCAATTGAAATTCGTCCAATAGGTTAATTTTAGTATTTATTTTATTTTATGAAGATGTTTAGCGCTGCCTATGCTTACATGCAAAACTTATTAAAAATAACAACCGTTAAAAATAACAGATCAAGTTTTATTTATTTTTAAAGTTCCAAATTTTACATCAACTCCAATTTTAAATTGAGGCTTATTTATACATGATTTGTAATTAATTGAATTATTCAATATGAATCAATACTGATTATTGTTCAGAATATTGGCCTATATGCTAATTATTCCCACACTTCTATATGAAAATGATGTTTGAAGCATACACTTGAAATAAAAGTGTTTCAAATATATTGAACGAATTCTCTTTCTCATATTATTAACAAATCGTGAAATCAAAAGAAAATTCCTTAACAAAGTTTAGGATATGCCCTCTCTTTACATAATTATTTTATTCACAATATCACTATATCTCTCTTTACATAATAGTTTTGTTCACAATATCAATATATTGCATTAGATCTGATGTATGGTGAGGTTTCTATTAATATTCCTCAGCGCATTAAACAAGAAATTAATAAAAATATTTATAGAAAGATTAATAATTTTATTTAAAAATTAAATACATTAATCTAAACGAGCCTTTCAAATTACTTCTAAAATCATTGAATTTAAGTTGAACATGGAGAAGATGTTGCCTACTTGTTTGAGGATTCCTTAATTTAAATTTGAGGTAGCTTTCAGTAGATTTTTAGATGAAATCAGATCAATAATTTTTTTGAAATGAAAAAGAATATATAATTATTATTTTTAAAACCTTTTATAGATTTTTAAAAAAGTTTATTCAGTATGAAAATGAGAAATGTTTAATTCTATATATCAGTGAGACATTTTAACTTCGATAGAATTTTTTTTAAATTAAATATTTATTCAGTATTAAAGTCAAGACCGAGCTAAAAATGGCTAAGGCATCATCAATCCTCTTGAGATCACGACAACATTCAGACCATTAAAGTCACAATCAAGTTGCCACTGTTAAAAGTTTAATCTTAAAGTTGATACTACATGGTTTGTTTCAGGTAAATGCAATTTTGACTAGCATACCAAATTTTGATATGTCAATAATTAATGTTGATACGGCTCAGATTGTTCTAGCCAAATACTATAGGCTATATGAGGCATTCACGTGAGGCTACTTTTATACTTGCTTTGGAACTTTGATCATCAGACACAGAACAAAGTGTCACAGCCCACACCCAACAATGATGCCTCAGTCTACCAAAGAATAAATGTGATGAAGAAGATTCTTTCCAGTATGGAAATGGAAAGACTATTTTGCAGGAAATTCATGTAGGCGTGATGCTGTTAAAGGTGACAAAACTAATATTAAAGAGAGGAAAAGGAATCGAGACTCAGAGCAGTACTTAGGCAATACGTATTTTTATATTTAATCAATGGACTATATCAAAAAACATATGCATCATTTTAAACTACACTATCTTGGAAATTTCAAAATTACGGAAATAATTGCAGTTCAATTAGTGGTTTCACTGTGGTCGCCAAATGTATATCTAATAGATTAGAATATGAATCAAAAAGTGCAAGTAATAATGAAGATCATCACCTAAAACTATCCCGATCTAGAACATACTTCTGATTGGGTAAGGTAGGTAAAAAGAGCAGCACAATAATAAATGAATTACACAATCATACCTCACTATGCAGAGCTTAGTCTACCTCCAAATGAAAATGATGTGCCCCAATGACAACTAGACTTATTGATGATTGGATTGCCTTTGCAGACTCATAATATAGATTTGCAAAAAAAAATAATAATAGACCAGTTGATAGACTAAGGATATTCAACGTGGCTCTCTTATGTTAGCTTCTTAGTTACCTTTGCATGGAGGAAAAGTTGTTTATATAAATAATAAAAATGAATTTTTAAGGAATTAAATTTTTTTTGGAATACTTTAAAGAGGAATTTTCTAGGAAGTTGGAAGGTAGTGGAAGATTCTAGAGTTTATAAGCCTCTAGATTTTATTAGGAAGACTAAGCAAGATTAAGAGGTGATAAGATGATGATTAGACAAGTGGTTAGTAGGAGAAAGTGGGGTAGGTGAGAGTTTGGTAAGATTGTAATTTAAAATTCCAAGTAATGGATAAGATATGGTTTGTAGGTAAGTGATATGATAATAGAATACTAATTATATGATTAATTGATATGCGAAGGGATAATGTTAGTGTATGACATGAAGGATGAGTGTGATATTAGACTAATGACTAGGATGGGTGAATAATACAACATTAGGACAAAATTAGCGTGAAGAAGTGAGCAAATTTAGATGTATACACCACCCTTGCAACTTATGTGACTTTGATGCATGCTTATGCAACACCAAGAAGCATATCATGTAATAATCAAGTTACGTGCATGATTCATCGCCATCTACAAAATCTTGCACTATGCAAAAGGATCTGTGTTACCCTTGCATGCTTATGCAACACCTTGTGGGGTACCTATGAAAGTTAGGTAGGATTGAAATTTAAAATTCTAAAATATGGATAGACATGGTTTGTAGGTATGTGACATGATAATGGAATACTAATGATATGATTAATTGATATGGGAAGAGATAATGTTAGTGTATGACATGAAGGATGAAGGAGATAATAGACTACTGATTAGGATGGGTGAATAATATATATGACATGTTAGGACAAAATTAGCATGAAGAAGCAAGCAAATTAGATGTATACACCACCCTTGCAACCTCTGTGACATTGATGCATGCTTATGCAACACCAAAAAACAAACCATGCAACAATTAGGTTATGTGCACGATTCATCAGCATTAGTAGTAGCTCACACTATGTAAAAGGATTTGTGTTACCCTTTCATGTGTTGACAACACTTTGTGACAAACTACACATTAGTCTAGCTTCACACATGACTTAGTGGATATGTGGACATTTCTGCCACATTGTGCCATGCCAAGTGGCACATCCATAGCTTGCACCAGGTTAGAGCACCTATCATCTTATTGTGTTGAAATTTAAACCATTACACTTGCAAGATGGTGAATTGTCATGCATTGTAGACACTGAACCATGTTTTAACATCCTCTTTTGTAACTAATTTCTTGTAATGATATATATTGTAATTTATTCAAGAGCTAGTGGTGGACAAAAAACAAATATCATATCTACATGCTTTGAGATATAGTATTGTGTAGTCATTTGTACACATCTTCCAAACTAAAAAAATCAATTAGGAAGTGTTTCCCCCTTTTTGATAAAGAGGATTTTCATTCTCAGTCTTTTGGTCATTCACAATCTAAAAAAAACAGTTAGGATATGTCTTCCACTTTCTTATTATAAAAATTCTCATGTTTAGTCTTATTGTGTATAGTGCACATATACACTATACCTTATTTTGTCTATTGAATGGAAGTAGCATTATTCATCTAATCTATCCACATTTTGAATGTGCAATAGTTATTCTGCATCTTTTTTAGATTCTAATTCATGTTCTACAATTCTGAAACTTTGTTTGAACATAGCCATCTATTTTAAATAGTTGTAGTTTGACCTCCATGCACCCCTTGGGCCCTGCACAGAACCATACCCCAAAAGGACATGATATCCAAAGAAAACATTTGTGCCCCTTTATATAATTGCCATCTTATCTACACAACAAATTTCAGATTTCAAGACATTGTCAGAGCCCTTCGTCTCAAATCTACCATGGTCATTGCATTGATAACCATATGTAAAAGATCAAGTTTTTGCTTGTTAAGAAATCCAATGATACTCAACTATAAATAGGGTTTCTATGCCAAACTTAATAAAATCTTGTCATAAATAAATAATTATAAAAATACCGGTGCAATCCAATAACTTAAGTTCATACTCCACTAATATTCATCATGCCCGTTTAGGCAAAGATAAAACAACAATGATACAGACAAAAGATAAAACAACAATGATATAGACAAAAGATAAAACAACAATGATAAAACCATATAGGCTTGGCTAATTTGTTTCAAAAAATACACATACAAAACAACCTCAAATCCACTTTGTCTGGTCCATAAATGGCAGGTTTCACAAATCAACCTGGATTCCCACTTTCCAACTCCAATCCACACGTGACATGAGTTCCCTCTCTTTGTACCTATTCATTTTTCCATATGCATACTAGATTTTAGCCGGCCTGCCTGTTAAGTAGTAATTTTAAGAAGGTAATGGGACTGAGAAAAGTACATTTCAAATACGATTATGTGAAAGAAATCAGAGATAAAATATAAGAATTAAATTATTGAGATGGATAAATTATTGAGAAAAGTACATTTTAGCTAGTCTGTTTTTTAAGTAATGACAAATTAAATAGGCCAACACGTGAGAGGACAAGGCCTTATTTATCTGTTTTGTTAAAGGATCGAATAGAAAATATAATAAAATATATTATTAATGTTTGAATAGTAATTATAAGAAAGTAATAAGATTGTAGAAAAGTATATTTTAAATAAGATTATGTAAAAGAAAATGGAGATAAGATATAAGAATACTTGTGACTATTAAGTAGAATAAGGGTCTGTTTGTACTTTTAAAATTGAAGTAGAAGAAAGGAGTTTGAAATTGAATTATATAAAGGAATTATGTTCACACATCTGTTTTCATAAAAAATTATATATTTAAATAAAATTAAATATTTAATTTTCATAATAAATAATATTTTATACAGAATCTTAAATTCTTCTAACAAAATATGTCACAAATCTCATAATACACAACTACTATCTTTACATTTTAATATAACAAAATTTTCAATATATAATAAGTGAGGCAATAAATTAGAGTTTTTTTTTCCTTCGTTTTTTAAAATTAAATGACTTTAAATGTTTGGTTAAAATAATTTTACAATTATATTATTAATTTTTGTAAAAAAAATTATTAGTATATATTTAAATAATTTTAAAATAATTTCTGAATAATTATTATGTTAAGAATATTTCTTTCTTTATATATTTTCAATAATAATTAGATGATAAAAAAATCCACTTAATAAACATTATAAATATATGTTAATAAAGAAAAATAATGTATAAACATTTAATTTATTTCAATTAATAATTATTTTACTATTCGTTCCAATCAAATATTTTTATTTTATTTTTTTAAGGTGGTGGTGGTTCTTCTCTGTTTGCTAGTCTGTGCAGAAAATTTTGCAGCTGATATTTTTATGATTTAGAGAATTTCTGAAATCAGAGTTTTGTTTTATTCTGAATTCAACTATAATTTATGATTGCCCTCACCAAAAATAAATTAGTCTTTTAAACTTTCATATGCATAAAAACATAATATAAAAAAGGGAGTGGCTTGTATTTACATTTTTTATTTGTTAGTACATGTCGTAAAGATATTTTTCGCCGTGGGGGTTTACTTTGGTCAACATTTTCTTTCCGGTCAATTAAAACAGGGTATGCATTTGAAAATTACAATTTGCCTATGTTTTGTGGAGGGCAGTTCTATTTTATGATTTTGCTGGTTAAAAGTATGTGGTACGTAATTTGGACAAGTTTCGTCCAATCAAATGTTCTTTATTTTTATGAATCCGATTTTCTTAGGTTCACAGAGTGCAAATGCTCATTTCATAAGTTTTTTTGGTAGCGTACGATTGCAATTTTGTTAATACCTTTTAGTAGCATATGACTGCAGTTTTGTTTCCAAAATGAGTCATTGTGAGTACCACCATATGTTTTGCTACTTGTGCCACTTGCAATGCATTGTTTTTCCCACCTGCAGTTGCAATGGCTTGCTTGCATAGTGGCAGGGGCACTGGGCGGGATAGTGAGCTTCTATAGCAACTATGCTATGTGCAACTTTTTGTTACATCCATCTGCAACAAAGCAGGGTCCTACCACTAACCGGGACAGTGAGCTACTATGGCAACTATGCTACGTGTAAAATTTTGTTACATCCATCTGCAACAAAATAAGGACCGACTAAATTTTTGTTACAGCGATCTGCAACAAAACAGGGACCGACTAAAGGACCCTCTATTTTTAATGGTTTCTTCACATGGGCACCATTTCTTCAACATGCTACTACTACGCCCTGCCACTAGACAGTGTTGTTACAAGTTTGTTTTAACATCTTCTGCAAATATATTTTAATTTTTCATTGAGTATATAAAATTCTTGATAGAGTTCTAAGAAATTGGATATTATAATCCGAAGAATAGAATGAAAACTTTATTAATTCAATGAATAACTATTAACATATCTAAATGTGTTTGAAAACAACCTTGGGTTTCAATCAAATATTTTTATTTGCATGAAAATACTATTTCTACATATACAGAACTTTGTTATGCTATCAGAGTTTTTTTCTTATGCTAACACAACATTCAAAATAGTAAAATACGTTTTCAAGGTTCCCTACATTCTGCAAGGAATGTTTGCAGATTTTCATCCAGTGGGGAGGCTATAGGGAAAATAGTCAAAACAAATTTATAGTCAACCGCATCCAATCTAAAACAAATACGTAGAACCTTAGTTTTTGTTAGGTCTCTAAACTAGAACTCTGTGAGCTACACCAAAAACACAATCTAGATTAGCTTTCAAGCATGCAAAACCATTAAAGTGATAATTATGGCAAAAAACTTGACCTAATTCTAGATTTGCACTTGAGCTCTATAAATTTCAGGACTTGTTAATAAACAAGAACCCTAACAATTTTTTAAAAAGGTCTTAGCAAGTCACAAGATAGAAATTCATGGATCTTGTGGAGGCAGGGGAGTGTTGTTGCCATTGCTGAGGAGCTATTGCCGCACATATAAGTATACTCTTTTTTTTACAGGCAACACCCACCTTTAGGTTTTGAGACTTTAAGCTACTCAGAGAGCTCCCTGGATTTTTATTCTGTGAACAAGAAAAGGAGAAATTGATGCAATCTAAAATGTTTGATCTCAAGAACATTGTGTTGCATTCAGAGAAAATTTGGTATGTGTTTGGGCTTTTGATTTTGTATATAATCATTCCCATGACTGTGTTTCAGACGAGCCAGGCTAATGGTTTTGAAACTAGGGATTTGATTTTTCATCAAGATGTTGGTCAACTCTTTCATGTTATCCCTTGAATCTAATGACTGGGTGACTAAGCTCCTTGTTGCTATATCCTATTGGGTAAAGCTCAATATCTTCCCTAGAAATGCTTTTGTGAGCTGTCATGGATGCAAATTTCATTAAATTTCTCACTAGTGGTCTACAATTCAATCCTGGATCAAATTACCCTTACACAAATGATAATTCAACTTCTCTAGGTTGATTATGGTAGGTCTACAAAATGTCCAAATTAACATACTCTACTTATGTGGCGTCGATGTGGCATTTTTATGGTATCTTGGTTGTCAATGTTTTAAAAATATGATCGTTGTCTTTCAAAAATATTTTTTGATCTTACACTATCTGATTATTGCTACATGGATCATCGCCAATTGTTGATCTAGATGCAAAGGATCAAACACCATTGGCTACTTTTGCTTTGTTGAAACATCTATCTCACATCGTTGGATCAATTTGCTCTAGATGAATGCATATAGTTGATCCTAATCAATGGATTATGCCCCTTGCTCCATGGATTGTTGATTTAGATGTGTATTCTTTGATGTGTAACATCGATCTTCAAAAGGTGCTTGAGCTTTAATTTATGGCACACAGTTATGCCACTTGTCATTCCTACATTTGTCCATGGGATCTTTCACTTTTCAACATCCAACATGCACCATTAGATTATCCTTGGGCAACCAAAGACACTTTGTTGGATCATGATCCATGGGATGCACTGGCATTAGCTGCTCAATATTCCTTTACTGAGAAGGTGACACTTGTGACCCTCTTGCTTACCCTGGGACTCTTATGAGGCTCAAATTTGGCATTCATGCAACTGTCATTTGACATCTACATGACTAACATTGATGTTCACACGATTGTCAAATTTGAAATCTAATGCTTAATTTCCTAAGATTTATTTTGATGTTGATGCAACTGTCAATTATGTTTGTGTGATGGTCATTAACATCCATGTGATCATCATAATTTAAACAGTAGTGGTTTAATTACTAAGCTTAATTTTGATGTCTGCATGACTATCAATGATGTCTACATGATCATCATTGACCTTGATGCCACCATCATAATTTGAACTCCAATGAGTTTTTGCCATGGCTTACTTTTGGCATTCACGTGAATGTCTTATTGTATTAGATGAACTTTGAAAGCTTATATCTAGAAGTGAGAAACTCATGAAGGCACCAAATTTGGACCAGATGATCTTGACACTATTGTAGCATAGAATTTCACCCTTGTGGGAGAATTTTTTAGGCTCTCCCACTTCCAGCTACAATATTGGAACAACCTCAGGCTGTGGGTATCCTATAATGAGGTTGAACCTCCAGAGTAGGCCAGCTTCCTCTTTGATGCTCACTTAAAACTAATGCTTCATAGGGAAAATAGTTAGAAAGAGAAAAGGGCTCCTAAAAAATTCAACCAGGTGATGCACAAATAAAAAATTGGGAACTCCCATAAGCTTAAACCCACACTAGATCTGTAAAAGACAATGTTAGCTCACACAATCTCAAGATCAAGCTAATTGTATAAGTGTTTCATGGAAGAGGTTCAGGAAGCAATGATTAGAAACAAAGAGGAGTTCTAAGACTCACTGAAAGCTCACATTAATGGTAGAAATAACAATAATCTAGACTTGCAAACAACATTAAAAACTCCCTAAACAAGGTCAAAAAGGACCATGGACAAGGAAGATTCTTCTTCACACAATGCGATAGTGCACAACTCACCAAACACAGATTCAAGGCAAAAGATAGGTAAGGAAAGTTCTATATTACATCAAGAGGTAGCTCTTATAGATGCTTGACAGGGTCGAGCCTAATCAAGAGGAGCATACTTTACAATATTTCAAAAATTTCCTTAGTTCCGCTAAAATTTCCAAATCAGAGAGAACTAGTTTTTGAAAAATTTCAAAACCAAAGAACCCCTATACAAAATGAAAAGAATGAAATATATAGAAGAGGGAAGAGAGATAGAGAGAGAAAGGAAAGGGGCACATTCACCATGATCATTGAATGAGATCCACCTTTTAAGGGATGCCCCACCACCCCTTTATCCAATCAAGACAAGTCCATCATCAACATTTATCCTTTAATAGCTCCAGTTAGTTCTCAAGTTCTTATTGGCTGAGAAAAGTGCACTAGAGGATAAAAGTTTGTTTTATATGGTGAGTCATGATCCGTTCAAGGAGAGAGTATCTTCAAAGGTTTTGATCATTATTGAATGCTTCAATTATTTCTCCAATCTCCCAAATTTGCTTCATGAATCTTGCCATACCTTCCACTTGGCTTCGTTATAAGGACAAAGTCCTCATATCTTAAAACTGATAGAGCCATGTCATGTATGTTTTGAGTGGTGGTTTGTCAAAATCATGGCTTGAGCCATTCTTTTCATTAATCACATACCTGATCTATGTTTTGGGACCTGAACCTGAATTAACTATAGGTTGAAAACTAATATAAATTATTGGTTTTCTTATAGTTATAATAGAAGACACTTTGCTCAATACCTGGTCTTTTTTTGTTGATGAGTTGCTGACCTTTGATCTATACTAGGTTTGAAAGACATATTCTATCCCCTATTCACCATTGATCTAAATTCATGATTGAATGCATGCTATTGATTTGTCTGAGCCCATTAACCTGTCAGTCTTCGTTCACCATTGGATCTTTTGTATGATTGAACATGAGCCATTGATCATGTTTCTTGAACCCAAACATCTATTTCATGAGGCTTCACTTTGATGTCTACACGAATGTATTTGACATCCAAGTAATTGTCCTAGACCTTTTGAATTCAAATGACTGTTTCTTGTAGCCTAAAATTGACATTTACGCAACTGTCATTACGCTGTTAAAAAACCTATTCCTCAGGCCATTTCTTTCAAACTTTTATCTGTGAGATTTTTGATAAAGAAATACCCTTTGGGATTTCTTTTTATTGACCACTTTCCTAAAGAAATGACCTTTTAGGGGAATCATATAGGACACTTTCCTTGGAAAAGGATTCTTTAGAAATCTTGTTTTGGACAATTTCCCAATAAAATTACCCTTCGGGCTTTTTGAAATGGACCCTTCGGCTTGAAAAATTATCTTTTCCAAAGGGAAAGGACCCTTTGGGTTCTCGAAAAGTTCCCTTTTTGCTAAGAAAAGTGCCCTTTGGATTTATTTAAAATGCCTTTTCTAAAAGGAAAGTACCCTTTGGTTTTTTTGTTTGGTCCATTTTGTCGAGAAAAACCCTTCAAAAAATTTGAAAGTGCCTTTAGCTTTTGGAAGATACCCTTTTGGGGGAAATTATTTTGGATAAAATGTCCAAAACAATTCCCGACACTTAGTCAAATGAAGTAACTTGCCCTTCGAAACTTTTGTCAAACATTTTCCCTGAAAGAATTAGGTCTTCAAGAAAATTGTTGTAGAATTTTTGCCTAAAAGAAATAAGTCTGTGGGATCCTTGCCTTAGACAATTTTATTGAAAAAAGTCTCCAACACTTGGTTAAAAAACCTAACATAATTTCCAAAAACAAATATTAGAACTTGGCCCAAAATATCAACATTTAGCTAAATAAAAATGTCTGCAAGAATTGAACTTAGCCAAACAAAAGCTCGTAACAATTATGCCAAGTAAGGACTTGATGCAGGAGCATCTACGGGTGCATAGTATAAAGTTGTAATTCAAATTTTTAAAAATTGTAATTTGTAGGCAAAATAAGCCATGACACCTTGTTCCATATGGAATAAGGCGAGTCAAAACATAATTAGTGTGTATTAGCTGGATTCTTCGATTGAAGGATATTGTTGAGTCATTTTAGGAGGTTTTTGAAGCTGTTTCGTATTAAAAGTCTAGTATGAAAGCCTGTGTGCTGTCAGGGCCGTGTATACCGCCAGCGTTGGAGACAACCAGCTGAAGATCATGCAGAATCATAAAAAAAAATCAAAACCGTGCAACAACAAAAAGTTATGGCACAAGGGGAGACTTATTAGTAGGTCGTGGATCGGATAGGAAGGAGGCATAGATTGAGGAAGGATCCGAGTTGAAAGAAATAACGATGTTCAGAAGAATTATCTGTATTTCCTAACAGTTAAAGAAATTTGCAAATGACTCATACATGGGAATTCCTCGGCTTAGAAGACGCAGATCAAGAAGTCCCTTCGCAATCACTCTGGCAAAAAAAATGGCATTTGGAAACGATGTAATCATTGCTACTCTGGATACAGGTGTATGGTCTGAATCTAAACGCTTCAGTGACAAGGATAGAGGTCGAGGTTGTATTGACTGTCGCGGCGGACATAGAGGACGCAGAGAAGAAGAAGAAAATTGGGTGGCTGTAGCAAAGCTCGGCCGTCTGGTCAAAGAAGGTAAAATCCGTTCCCTTGAACAGATCTATTTGTTTTCCTTGCCTGTTAAGAAACATCAAATTGCAGAAGGATATAGAGGCAGACTCAAGCGACCTTCTCCTGTCTCGATCGACCGTCCGATGGTGCAGACATCCTATACAAGGAACCTGAGTCGGAGGATTCACGCACAGGCTAGGTGGAGTTACGGGTGAGAGGTCAAGTTTTTGAAACCTCGAAACAGACGCTCTGCGTGGAGGATTCCATGCTGGCGGCCTGGGTGCTCCGCCACCGTAATAGTAACAACGAGAATGAAGATAATTCTTTTGTGCTGAAAATTGACAGAGACGGCCATCGCTTCAGACACGTGTCGAATTATCTCCGTGATGGCACGGTTTGGCTTGAGGACGTGGCATCCTTGCGAGAGCTTCTTGAGGAGGCAAAGTTTTTCTGCCTTAGCGGTCTGATAGGGCTGTGTGAGGAAAAGATCAGGAAAATTGAGGTGGCTGGGGGAAGAATAAATTTGGAAAAGCCTATAATAGGCCTAAGTTAATATCAGCTTGACTTTCAGAGCAGTGTGAAATGCATATAATGGATCTGTATTATCAGACAAAGCATTATCATCCATAACTTGAAATCCGCATGTGATGTTTTGAATGGCACTTTGAGTCTGATGTCATGCACCATTTTCTGTCAGCATATAATTTTAGTATAGGAAGAGGTCTGATTCCTGCTATCTTGATATTTTGCCTATACAACAGTAATACAGTTTTAAAGCTGCCATATATCTTTCCAAAATCGGACATACTGAAGGAACTAGATGAGTCCAAGTATAAGGTAAGACAATGACGTGAATCCATAAAAAAAAAATTCAATAAGGTGCCATATCTCTGTTTACATCAGGTGTTAGCCAAAAAAAGGGTTTTGAAATTAGCTTTTCCAAGCCCTGTATGTTCTTCCAAACTCATGCTTGAAATGTTGCTTGATCCATGACCTTGAACTGCTTGGTTTCACCATAAAACTTGCTCAAGAACCTTTTTCTTTGCTCTATAGACCTATCCCTTAGAATTTGACAAAATACACTTTAAGCAAACTTAAAATGTTTCAAAAGATTTATGATCACTATAGTATCTCTCTAGTCCACTCATTCCATCCAGAACATTTGTTCATTCACTCATCCATTAGCAACTTGATCCATCTAGGCATAGCTTGGTATGTGGGCCAAATTTGGCCAACATTTATGGTGACTCATAGGGAAGCAGGTCTGTTATGCTTGAGAACCCACATCAATTTGTCTTATCTAGTCCATCGGGCATGGAGTCTCCTATCTGTGCAACTAAGCTAGTCTAAAACTAGATAACTCTTCTTAAAGCAACAAGGATAAAAGGACAACAACAAAAGCAAAGGCAAGTGCGCACAAACACTTGTAGGAAGGAAAAATAACTAACCTAATAAAAAATGTGCACAAAGACACTTGGATAAAAGCATGAAAACTATTCTAATATGTATAGGGATGGAATTTACAAATACCCCCTCCTGGGTCAAATAGAAAAGTATGAAAACCATTCACTTGTAAAAAACCAAGATGAAAAATACCTTGCTTTGGAGGTACTAGAATTGGTGAATCGGACAGCTTTATGGCCAATCCTTTTGATGAGCTTTCCAATGGATGGAATTGAATAAACATGTCTCTAATGTAGACATACTGGTCCATGTCCTCCAAGCTTGGTTCATGGTGGACTGTAGGGGCTTTTGCAATCTTCTCATTTGATGGCTCAATTTTGTGCTCTGAATTAAGCACAACATGTGATGGCTCCTTTGAACTAGTGCTTGGGTAACTATCTAGACTTAAGAAAAAAAATTGTAAGTCATCCTAAAATGCATCTTCTTCTTGGTCATCTGAGATAATTCCAACTTCAACTTCATATTTGCTCTACTTACTTTGAAAGAGACCATGTGGTAGTTCATCAATCCACCTAAGTTCTAACATGTCATATTTTTGTGGCTATGGCTCTAACCATTCCCCCTCATTCTTGAAGACATTAGTACTACCTTTAATGGATAATTCATCTTGAGATTGGTTAGTTTCTTCAACTTGATTGGTGAATTCATCCTCATACTCTAGAGGAGGCATAAACTGGTTTAGAACCTCTACCTGATCTATGAAGTCATGGTACAGCTATTGCCATACTTCATCTTGATCCTCTTCAGACCAAAAAAAATCCTCTTTGCTCTCAGCTACATCCTAAATACACACCTCTTTAAGTATGAAGGCATTACTATTGCCTTTAGGCTCTAATTCATCAATGTAAATCCATGCCACAATAGCTGGTCCAAACCTGATTTCTCTTTCCTTTTCTAGAGTGGACTACCTATCATGATCTCCTCATCATAGACACTTGTGTCATCTTCTTCAAGCTCAAATTTTACTCTAAGATCCCCCTCTATTTCTTGAAAAATAGGCTCTTCCTCTAAGAGGGATATGGTGGGAGGGTGAAGAAGTTCATTTTGCTCGCAGCTTAAGAGAGTGTCTTTCCATCTAGGTACTTTGAGTGGTTTCTTTGATGGTTCTTGAGGGAGGAAGAAAGAGTCTAGGAAATCTTGTAGGGCAAGCTCATTGAGTTGAGCTAACACCTCGTTTTTATTTTCTTCAACCACTAACTCCTTCTCTTGAATTAGTTCTTAGACCACCACAACTGACACCTCTTCCTTCTTTTGTATGCCTTTCTAAACTGATATCCTTGATGGAAATGTGTAGGGAACAACCATCTTTTCATCTTTTTGAATGGGTATAGGAGAGGGTGGTTTCAAAAGAGAGGGCATGATATAATCAGGGTCAAAGGTGTAGGAAAAGATCCATAATGGAAGGGATTCATGATTTTGAGTGGGAATGGGCATTAGGGTAAGAGAGGGCAAACCGATTGGCTCTTAGAAAGGAGAGGACACATAAGACTGATCTAAATGAGCCTACTAATTTTTGTAAGATATCAACACACTTTCTAAATCTTGGACAATGCTTCTCAACCACACCTTATTCTCCCTCTCGCAAATTGTCCATTGTTCATCCTCACAAACTAACCGCCTGTTCTTGACCAACTAAAGAGAACTCCTTGCCTCTTATAGAAAATGAATAGGGATGATTGAATAAAGTTCTAAACCCCTACCAATCTCCCTTATCAACTCAATATAATCTAATAATGTTTGCTTGAATCCTGACAAGGATGTAACAAGATAAACATAGTCTTGCCAAGGGGAATTATAGGACTAATTTGAATGCAAAGGAGACTGATCTTGGTCATACATAGGAGTGGGAGGAGGGCAAAGGCCATGATAGGGATAATAGGTTGTTTGAGGGCCACTTTGGGGGAACACATAAACATTATTAGCTTGATAAGTGTGATGTTGAGGTAGAGAATAAACATGTTGATCAAAAGATGAGTGCTTGAACATACCAAACAATGATGATTAGGTACTTGGACTATTTAAACCAGTTGATAGATGTTCAGAGTCACCATTGATGTTTTTTGAATTCCTCTAAACATTGATATATAAAAGAATAACACCAAAAATCCTTCTATTGTTTTGGACCTTAGTCCCACTAGGCATGCCAAAAACTGTTGCAGCATAGATTTGTACCCTTGTGGGAGAATTTTTTAGTCTCTCCCACTTGCAGCTACAATATTAGAATAACCTCGGGTTGTGGGTATCCTATAATGAGGTTAAACCTCTGGAGTAGGTCGGCTTCCTCTTTGATGCTCACCTAAAAATAATGCTAAACTAATGCTTCAAAGGGAAAAGGGTTCCTAAGGAAGTCAACCAGGTGATGCACCAAATAAAAAATGGGGAACTCCCATAAGCTTAAACCCACACTAGATCTGCTGAGGACAATATTAGCTCACACAATCTCAAGATCAAGCTGATTGCATAAGTGTTTCATGGGAGAGGTTTAGGAAACAATGAATAAAAATAAAGAGGAGTTATAAGGCTCACTGAAAGCTCATGTTAATGGAAAAAATAACACTAATCCAGACTTGCAAACAACATTGAAAACTCCCTAAACAAGGTTAGAAAGAAGGACCATAGATGAAGAAGATTCTTCTTCACATAATGCCATAGTGCACAGCTCACCAAACACAGATTCAAGGCAAAAGCTAGGTAAGGAAAGTCCTATATTTCATCAATAAGTAGTTCTTATAGATGCTTGATAGGGTCGAGCCTATCAAGAGAAGCATACTTTATAATATCTCAAAAAGTTCCCCAATTCCTCTAAAATTTCCAAATCAAAGAGAACTAGTTTCTGAAAAAACTTAAATAGAAGAACCCCTATACAAAATGAAAAAAATGGAATATATAGAAGAGGGAAGAGAGATAGAGAGAGAAAGGAGAAGGGAACATTGTCCATGATCATTAAATGAGCTCCACCTTTTAAGGGATGCCCCACCACCCCTTTGTCTAATCAGGACAATTCCATCATCGGCATTTATCCTTCAATAGCTCCAGTTAGTTCTCAAGTTCTTATTGGCTGAGAAAAGTGCACTAGAGGACAAGAGTTTGTTTATATGGTGAGTCATGATCCTTTCAAGGAGAGAGTATCTTCAAAGGTTTTGGTCATTATTGAATGCTCTAACTATTTCTATAATCTCCCAAATTTGCTTCGTGAATCTCACCATACCTTCCACTTGGATTCATTATGAGGACAAGGTCCTCATATCTTAAAACTAACAGAGCCATGCCATGTATGATTTGATCAGTGGTTTGTCAAAATCATGGCTCAGGATGCTCTTTTCATTAATCACATACCTGCTCTATACTTTAGGACCTAAGCCTAAATTAACTATAGGTTGAAAACTAATCTAAATTATTGGTTATCCTATAGTTATAATAGAAGACACTCTGCTCGATGCCTTGTCTTATTTTGTTGATGAGTTGTTGACCTTTGATCTATACTAGGTCTGAAAGACCTATTATCTCCCCCTCTTATTATTGATATAAATCTACAATTGAATGTTTTCCATTGATTTGTCTGAGCCCATTAACTTGTTAGTCGCCACTCATTGTTGGATCTTTTGTATGATTGAATGTGAGTCGTTGATCCTATTTATTGAACCCAAAAATATATTTCATGAGGCTTCACTTTGACATCTTCATGAATGTATTTAATGTCCACACAACTATCCTAGACATTTTGAATTTAAATGACTATTTTCTATAGCCTAAAATTGGCATTTGCGTAGTTGACATTACTCTGCAGGAAAACCAATTCCCTGAGCCATTTCTTTCAGACTTTTGTCTATGGGTTTTTCATTGACCATTTTCCTGAAGAAATGACCCTTCAGGGGAATCATATAGGACACTTTCCTTGGAAAAATATTCTTTAGAAATCTAGTTTTGGACAATTTCCCAAGAAAAATACCATTTGAGCTTTTTGAAATGGATCGTTCGGCTTGAAAAAATATCTTTTCCAAAGGGAAAGGACCCTTCAAGTTCTTGAAAATCCCCCTTTTTGCCAAGAAAAGTACCCTTCAGCATTTTTGAAAATGCCTTTTCAAAAAATAAAGTATTCTTCAATTTTTCTATTTGGTCCATTTTATCAAGAAAACCCTTCGAAAATTTTGTAAGTGCCTTTAGCTTTTGGAAGATTCCCTTTTGGGAAAATTATTTTGGATAAAATGTCTGAAACAATTCCTGACACTTAGTCAAATGAAGTAACTTGCCCTTCGAAACTTTTGTCAAACATTTTCCCTGAAAGAATTAAGTCTTTGGGAAAATTGTTGCAGAATTTTTGCCCAAAAGAAATAAGTCTGTGGGATCCTTACCTTGGACAATTTTCCCAAAAAAAATCCCCAACACTTGGTTAAAAAACCTGACACAATTTCCTGAAACAAATATTAGCACTTGGCCCAAAATATCAACATTTAGTTGAATAAAAAGGTCCACAAGAATTGAACTTAGCCAAACAAAAGCTTGAAACAATTATGCCAAGTAAGGACTTAGCCAAAAAAATGGTTTTGCACTTATCTTTTCTAATGCCTATATGTTCTTCCAAACTCATGCTTGAAATGTTGCTTGATCCATGACCTTGAACTACTTGGTTTCACCATGAAACTTGATTAAGAACCTTTTTCTTTGCTCTGTAGACCTGTCCCTTAGAATTTGACAAAATACGCTTTAAGCAAACTTAAAGTGTTTCAAAAGCCTTATGAGCACTATAAGATCTCTCTGGTCCACTCATTCCACCTAGAACATTTGTTCATCTGCTCATCCATTAACAACTTGATCCATCTAGGCATAGCTTGGTATGTGGGCCAAATTTGGCCAATAGACACTAAGGGCATTGATTCCATGTGATTCTTTAGGTCTCCAAGGCACCCTAATGATACTTATGAAATGCACAAGTGGACCATTTTTTTCATTTCTATGTGATGGGCAAGATGGTCTGGTCCTTTTAGCCTTGTACATAGGAACTTTTAATTGATCCTATAAGCTCTAATGACTTCTCTGAGGCTTGTGCAAACTCACCTATGACCTTCAATTGGTTGAACACCATTAAAGATGCTCCTAAACCTGTTCATCAAAGATCAACAAAATGCACATTAAGCTAGGTTAAAGTATTTCAAAATCTTTTCAAGCACTGTGATCTTCTCATTATCATTAGATGCTTTATTAAATGTAGGACTCTACTCAATTCCCTACTCTATGGTTGACCTCTAAAACATCGCATTACATATAGATTAAAAAAAAAATTGTGGGCCAAAACTAGGCAACATTTTTGTAATGTCCCTCCATGAAAAATGCTTGTTGTACTTAAAACCACTATGTGAATAAAACAAATGCTATGTACATTTTTTGGTACAATTTGTTTGCCAATCATTTTTGGGTCTATTTCCCATCACACATTCTTATATATTATGGATATTGAGTTGACTTACATTCTTGGTCATCCTTATATCCATGAAGTACATGTTCTATCTACCTTGCATCAGTGCCTTGATTTTCCCCATGATGGGATCAAGGTCACTATTGGTTGAGTTCTAAAATTATAGCTATTGTCCTTGTTCTAAATTTGTTGCAAAGAAGAACAAGGAAATAGTTTCACTTCCACCAAAATCCAATTATATCAACCATAGTTATCTTGCATCCACTTTGCTGATCCATTTCCTACAACTCTTGCAAAGCAGGTTGTTATAGAAGATGTGGGCATTTCCACGTACCCTCTTAATGATGCCTTCCATGTTGCTAAGTTTTTGAAGTCTCCTAAAACATTTGGTAAACCCAAACCTTCCAAAATTCCTAACAGACCCAACTTGGTTTGATAATAGAAAAAAGAATAATGGAAACCACCAACGATATTTGTACATACTACTTCACCAAAATAGGTTCGAGAGGCTTTCATTGAACGAGACTAGTTATATTTTGATGGCTTTGCTAATTGTTTTTAGAATCCAAAATATCCTATCCCTAATTAGATCATAAATAATTTTTATTATATAGGAGAAGGCCTTGACCTATGAGCACTAGGAATCTTGGAAGCTTTATCAGTGGGTATACCTAATTTGAATCACGATCTTCGATTTATACCACTTAGGGGTGACCTCATGACTTTTGATAGTGATTATTTTGAATAAACTAGTGAAAAGACTCCTAGCAGTGATGTAACATCCCATTATAGCCTTTTTGACAAGCTTGTTGACTCAAATTTACATGAACATGTATAGGCATATATGTTTGTAGCATTTAGCAGCCTAAAAAAGGTATAATTATAAATCAACATAGTTTGAGACCTTAAATTAGCTAAAAATTATAAAAATCATTTTTTTGGAAAGAGGAGAGCATGCTCATCAAGATGGTATTAAGTTTTTGAATTTTACAATTGTAATTTATAGTGCATTCGGTGATCGGAGTTCACTTTTATTATTTTTTATCAATACTTTTAGACTCGACTATAGATTGACAGGTCCAAAGTCTTTGGCTCAAAAATCCATGCCATTCCCAAGACAAAATGCTTGGTGTTTAAATTCAAATTCAAATAGTGTGATTATGATAATAACATGATCGCATTATTAACCACATTAGTAACGTGATTGCATTAGTTACAAATGCGATTGTAATAATAACATGATCGCATAATATATTCATAACACCCAAAAACCGAAATTTGATCTTCAGCTCAAATTTCATATATGATCTTATATGTTTTTGAGTTCCCTAATAGTAGTGTTATTTCATGTGATACAGGAAATGTACCTAACCTTGGATAGTGAATTAAGGTGTCATGGTATCACATTAGAATTCAAAAAAATTATGGGCATTTTAACATGTTCACTTGACTACTTATAATTACTTGGTTTTAAGGTGTAACTCATTATACATTTTATGATATAACTGATTTTATCATGAGATGTCATAAAATACATTTTTAAAACCTTTGGCCAAAACTTCACCTTTGGAGTAACAATCTAGATTTGCATTTGAAGTAAATTGGGGCTATTTCAAGCCCCTTCAACCTAATTGAATGACTATAAAATGTGATTTAGGGGTTGATCATCTCCAATTTCATTAGCTCAATTGAAAAAAAAACATTATTTATTTATATGCAAGCATTACATGTATAGAATGTGTTTTTTAGATCAATAAACTTGAAGTCATCAACTAATGAATGCAAATTTCAATTAGTTCAATTATGGAGGTAATTAGGGTCAAAATGAGCCACATGAACCTATTTTAAATTGTATATTCAATCTGCTTTAGAGTGAATTAACCCTAATGTCATGTCATATATAATTAACCAAAGATTTTATTCATTTAATTGAGGAGGCATTTGAGGCCAATTCAAACCCCTTCAAAAGCAAGATATGATTTAGGGAAAAATTAAGTTTGATTCTATCATGAATTGATCATTTAGTCAATTTATGCAATTAGGGGCATGATTTAGGAAAAATTGAGCCCCTGAACCAAATTTATGGCTCAATCAATTATATAATGTATGCAACATTATGGCTTAACTGACCATACTTTTATCAAAAATGCAAACATGAAGGTAATTGTCACAAATAGGTGAACAAGCAGCTCAAATTTTCTTCAATTACCTTAGTGATTGGACCCTATATCTGATATCTTAAAACCTAAACCATGTACCATATAACTTAAACCCTAAACCATATACTATTTACCTTAAACCCTAATCCATAAGCCCTAAACCCTAAACCCTAAACCCTTTAAATTATAGACCCTAAACTAATAAATTTAGCCCTAATTAACATCCTTTATATATAGTAAGAATTAGGTTCACAGGGATAAACTTGATCAAAATTGTTAGAGGTATAATCACTGAGAGGGGGAGGTGAATCAGTGAACCTAGATATTTTAATTTCAATTCTAATCCTTTAAAACTAGTAAACAAACATCATATATCAACTTGATCAAGTAACATTAACAAGAGAGCTCATTCATTGAATGCATACACAAAATCAAACACACAACACATAGTTCCTGTGGTAAACCCTCATGGGGAATAAAACCCAATCTCAACTCTAAAACACATGGAATACTTATCCTATAATAGATTAAAAATAAGAGATTGATCAAGTCCTTCTGACCAAAAACCTTGGTCAAGTCCTTCTGACCTAAGGCCTTTCGTGAAACACCTATTTCACAAGGAATAACTACCCCTAAGGAAGATCAAGTCCTTTATAACCTCCTAGGAAACGAACACCTCCACTTTAGAACTGATGTATTCAACACCTAATGATGGATCTCTAATTTTTTAACCCATTTACAAAGTCCCTCTCTATCTCATACAAGCCTCTCACATATGAATGTTGTAATATCTCTCCTTCTTCACTCAAATTGTCCTCATATGCACACCCAAATCTCTTTGCATATCCTCAAACTACAAGATCACTATTCTGGCATCACAAATATAACATACAAGTCATACATAGTCAAAAAAATATTCTACTCATCAGCTCATTTAATAGGCATACTACCTATCCTCTCTTCTTTGCTTCAATGCTCACTCTACTACCATAAGCCTTGCACAAGTCTAAAAACCATCACATTTGATATCACTATTTATAGAACATTCATGAATTATCAATTACATAATATTCCTTTTCATCAACAACACATACCTTCACCTTAAGGCATCTTACATGGGTCATACTTAAGCACAACTCTCTTTCAAATAAGCCTAAGTCACCTTTTTAGGTCCTATGATGACCCATTCACCTCTTTGACACTTATCTGAGTAAACTAAAAACACAAGAACACTTCTCAAATCATGGACCCATGCCACATGATCTATAGGTCTTTCTTAAATTCCAACAACCATTACAGTACCCTTCTGCTTAAGTATAATTTGCTCAAATAACATTATGTACAATAACCATTATGAGCGAACACACAGTTTTTAAACCTTTGTTCATATTAGATATGGTTGGTCAAACCTTCATAATGCACATAGAACATCCTCATGGATTCTAAAATATACTAAATTATCTAAGTCATCATGAGACATCAAAACAACATCAACATAAGCTCAAACATCCTTCCCAGGTCTTTAACAGATGAATGTCAAACACACAATAAAATTTGAACCTAAATATATTTAACTATACACACTTAAAAATAATAAAACCTATATTTATTGATACATCTTGGAGTCCTATACAATTTTTATTTTTACACCATGAGCAAATTATACCTATATCAAATGTTATAGCCAAAATATAGAGCATTGGTTTTTCCTTTGTTAAATTCAAATATTCAAATGCAAATGGGCACAGTTACACCTCAGTCACTTTACTCGCATATTGTGTCCTTGCTGCTTAGATAAATCACACACCATTGATATTATTTTAAATATCTCAACCTTTGCTTTTCATTGCTCATCATTGGATCTTCATCTTGATTATTTGACTTAATGTGCTCTATTGATCTCCTGTATGTAGCTTGGTCTTTATCTGAGTTAAACATTGGACACCTTGAAATCATCTTGCTCAATACGCACCATTGATATGTATATGTAAAAAAACCCACTCACATTTATATCTTAGAAGAATATTGATCTTTATCTTTTCTTGATTAAAATTTGAACACTTGTCCTCATCTCACTGCATCCTGACACCTTGGAATGAACACGCTGCGTTAATCCTTTTGTAAGGAGCTTGATCTTTACTCAATTTAAAAATAAAATACTTTGACCTATTTGACTTAATGCACACCATATATCTATATGTACAAACTCCTGTGAACTATTGGATCTCCATCTGGTCTTGATCTTCAACATCGTGTAAAAATGACCAAGTATGGGGACCATTGCTTATCTGCCTAGAAGACCAACTTTGGACCTCAATAAATTTTTGTGTGCTTAGATGCATGATCTAAAATTTGGACCATATGATCTCCAAACATAGGATAATCCAACCATATATCAATATAATCTTGGAACCTTTGCATGTGTAATATATAATGCCATTAATATGCTCACTCAGATTCTTCTTCCATAGAGCCAACTATGTCAAGAACTGCCTAGAAGGCCAATTTTGCACATGCATAGCTTTTGATGTGTTTTATTGCATGACCTAAAATTTATTAAAAATAAAATAACCACAAAAATAAACAAACCCATATGATCATCCTATTTTTAAACATCCACATGTGTGAGATATTCCATCACCAAACTGCTTACTCGACTCTTTCTTGTCTCATGCAAATTTGGCTAAGTATGGGAAAACATTGTTAAATTACCTAGGAGCCCAACTTTGCACTTGAATATATTTTTTCACGCTTCATCAAATGACCTTAAATTTATTACATAATAACTAGGAACAAATTTTATCACAACCATATGACCAACTCCCCCTAACTCGTCCACATGTGGTAATGGTGATGTCAACAAACTACCTACTCAGATTTTTTGCCACTAGACCCAAAATGTCTAGATGAAAACATTGATCAACCAGATGAAATCCACTCATGTACACAAGAAATCAAATAATAAAAAACCTCTTATAATCCCATTTCACATTATCAATACTCCATACTCATCCTTGAACATCTCTAGCCATGCCAAAATTGAATATCAACCAAGCCTCCTTCAAGCATACTAGGACAAGCACATTACACACTTTATCATTATCACTTAGACTATTAATGAAATTCATCCACTCACCAAGACAACTCTATGACATCACCATGATATAATTTAAATTTCTCCAACAATCTCCCCCTTTGTCATTGATGTTAACAACCATCATATAGCAATATACAGCTCACCTTCCTTCTTTCTCTTCAAGCACTCAACAATAGGAACTCCCCCTTTGATACAATGATAAAGTGGGAAAAAAATGATCATGAGGACCTAAAAATACTACCAATATGATAGGACCACCTTATAAATATGATACAAACTCCCCCTTACCTTGAGCCTACCTTTTCTTTGCCTTGACAACTACCTATTACCACATGCCAACACTCTCTTCAACCAAGTACTGTAATAAATGGAGAAAGAACACACAAAACATTTAAATATGATGGAAATTACCAAGATGCATTTGAAATGGAATCCCCATAATATTTTTAATCCATTTCATCACTTGAGCATCTTCAGATATCCATACACCATGAAGAACCACCGTACAGGCTTACTAGCCTTCTCTCTCAAACCACCTCAAGGACCACCAACAGAACTTCATGACACTCAAAAAATATAAAACATGATCTAAACCAACTTGAAAATTCTCTTATAAACACTCATACCTTTCTCTTTTGGAGAAACTTCTCAAAAAACACTCTTCTTCTTACTAGGCCTATCTAGTCTCCTTGTAGCCTGCCTAGAATTTGTAGAGCCCACAACTTTCAATAGACACATCTTTAGGACCTAAAAATTAATATCTAGATAACTCTCATATTCCTCTTCAATTACATAAATTTTAAACACCTATCTCATCTTCTAAAATATACTTTCTTCACAAACCAACTTGTTAATTACGCCTCCATCTTGACAAAAACATGAATAACTTGAAAACCACAAACCTTAAAATATCGATGAATATTGATTTGAAAAATTTGGCCAATTAAACCTATTAATAATCCTCATACCTCAACTCATAAGGCAAACCAATTTTAGAGCATAACCCAAAACCCTATAATCTCAAAACAAACAAAGTCAACAGACCTCCTTCTGGTCAATACACACCTCTAAAACTTCTTACACACTTGGAGAAACTCATCACACACTTCTAGACTAATATCTGAGCTTCCAAACCTTTGGTAACCCATACATCCTATAACCCATTTTAGGCATGTTTGCCCTTAAACCAAAACCAAGAAAACTGAGAGTACTCAAAAATCTTAAATTTAACTTCAACATGCCTTTAGAACACAAAAACATCTGGAGTACATACAAAGAAGTGCACAGGACTTTATGAGAACCAAAATCTTCTTGACATTTCATCAATCTCATTATGTCACTTGGAAACACCCATTCTGACCCTATACTATAGCTCCTTCACAAACCTCTGGAGTGAGCTCATGAACTTTTTGATCCCCCTTAACCAATGACCTTCTAAGATCAACACAAGTCTTTGTATAGATTAACATTATGATATTAATCACACAAACCTTCTTCATCATAAAAAATGTCTCCTAAGAAGCATAGGTAGAGACACCCTATTTCACAATGTCCTAGAATAATGTGAAACCAGGAGTTTCCCACAAATCCTTATATTCCTTCTCCTCCTTAGTCATCTGATGATTATAGTTCTTATTACTCTTAGTCTTAAGAGAAGTGACATACTCATCCACTACAACATTATGCTTCTTTTCTATGATTGGATTGATAATACATGGAGATAACATAGATAGATGACATATCTTTTCATATGAAGAATCCAAATTATAGTTAGGAACCTCATCATTAGGCACTAGCAATTGATATTCTTTGTATAATACATGCTCAAAAATGGCAAGATGTTCACTTTGATCCATACACATCTCATAACTAGCCTCAACTAGTTTCTTGGTCTTCTCCTTGAGCTTGATCTCTTCATTCACAACATGAGTAGACAATGAGAACCCTTGACACTCTTCACCTTCTATTTCATTCTCCACCATAGCAAACATATTACTTAGACTTGTAGTCTCATCATAACTCATACTTACCACTTTGGTTTTTCATGAGTTAATTTGTCTTCTTCCTTGTACTCTAGGAGCTTGATTGAACCTATTCTGATTTGTATACCTTTGCTTGCAAAATCTAGAAATATGACCAACCTTTTCACAGTTGTAAAAAACAATAATTCTTGATGGAAAATTAGTTTGTCTTACCTTTAATGGATAATATTTTATAAAGTGTCCCACATTATGACAGTTGAAACACTCAACCTTGCTCACACCTTTTGACTAATGACTCCAATCATAGTTCCATGCAAATTCATTTCTAACAAGTCTCTTACATTCTCTAGCTTTATGCCTAAACTGATTACAAGTATAGTAGTAACCATTGAAATTTACATATCTCATGGCATTTGGTTGTCTGATTTGACTTGTCTTCATTCTACCAGCACCTTCATTCTTTTTTTGATGTTTTGTCTTTAAAGGCTAATCCACCTTTCTCTCATTGACATTCATATCAACTTGAGAAGCAACTTTGGGATCTTCATTAAAACCCAATTCATCTCTGTCACTAGCTGACTTTTGAATCTTTAGGACATCATCCAAATCATTATAACTTTCATCAAACTTGAAAAATTATTTCACCTTGTTTGTAGACTTTTCTAACTCATATTTTAAAGACACAATCTCATAAGCATACCTTGAGAATTATTCTTCTTTAATTCTTAGACTTGCACATATAAATTCCAACTTAGAATTAAGAAACATGACAACACCTTCATGCTCTCTAGAGTCTTCAATCAATCTTGCCTTAAACACACTTATATTCTCTTTATATTCCTTGAGTTTATATTTCATCTTCTTATTGATATTCTTCTCAATCTTTAGTTCTTCAAGAGAACTTGTCAATGCAGTCTCATAGTCCACCTCATCTTCATCATTATCTGAATCACTCCAAGTAGACTCCTTTTGATGTGAATATCGTCCTTCCTCAACACAGCTTCATCTTCAACAAGACCATCATCTTCATGATCATATTCTAAGTCACTGACTTCACTCTCATCTGATGAGTTACACCCTTCTTTAGTGTACAAACGCTTATTGTCCATGAGGTACTTCGTATTGTCAAACCTTCTGAATCCCTTTTTTCTTTTATCAAACTTGAATGATCTCTTGCCATCATCATGACCTTGATCATGCTCTTCTTCATAATCTTTATTATACTTATGAGGGAAATTAGTATCAAAATGTCCTACCTCTCCATAATTGAAGCATTTGAGGGGTAGTTTACCCTTATACTTGCGTGAACCTATTTTTAATTTCCTTAAAATCAAAGCAATTAGCTCATCCTCATCTATATCAAAAATTTCATCCTCCTTGGGTTTATTACCTTGGAACGTATTCTTTGTCTTCATTTCAATCTTGAAAGTTAATTCCTTCTTTGGTGATATATCATCATTCTTTCTCATCTCATAGGCAGTAAGGGTGCCATGCAATTTATCCATCTTCAACTGAGTAAGATTATGACTTTCTTCTATAGAAAATACTTTTGGATCAAACTTGAGGGATAGATACCTTAATACTTTTGAACTATATTAGCCTCTTCAAGGTTCTCTCTAAGACCTTTGATGATGTTCACAATCTCATGAACTCTCTGCAGAAAGGATGCCACTAAATCTTCTTCCTTCATCTTGTCTACAACTTAGCAAGCTTGACCTTTGAATCTCCTTCATAAATGATCTACATTTTATCCCATATATCTTTAGTATATTTACAATGGATTACCTTGGTGAACTCAGTCTCTGTAAGACCACAAGTGATGACATTGATTGCCTTAGAATTATTCTCAAAAAACT
Source organism: Torreya grandis (assembly GCA_037957365.1). Classification (NCBI taxonomy): domain Eukaryota; kingdom Viridiplantae; phylum Streptophyta; class Pinopsida; order Cupressales; family Taxaceae; genus Torreya; species Torreya grandis. The sequence goes on along the minus strand of JARHVA010000009.1, from coordinate 11,966,772 downwards.
TCTTTTCTACAACACTAGATGGAGGAGTAGTAGGAACAACATAGTAGGAACAACATAACCATCCACAACAGATTGCCATACATCAAACCCTAGGGACATAATGTATGTCCTTATCCTAGCACTCCAAAATGCATAATTGGATCTCTTAAACATTTATGCTTACTTAGTATATAAACTTCCTTGATGACTACCCATGTTGTACCTTGGATCACATTCAAGTTGTCAAGCCTTTACCAAAAGACCTACTCTAATGCCAATTATTAGATGTACAATCTCTAAGAGAAAGGGTGAATCAATGAGCCCATATATTTCAATTTCAATTCCAATCCTTTCAAACTATTAAAAAATCAACATATATCAACTTGATCAAGTAACATTAACAAGAGAGCTCATTCACTCAATGCATATACAAGATCAAACAAACAACACATAGTTCCTGTGGGAAACCCTCATGGGGAATAAAACCCACTCTCAAGCCTACAACACATCGACTACTTATCCTATAATAGATTACAAATAAGATATTGATCAAGTCCTTTTGACCAACAACCATGGTCAAGTCCTTCTGACCTAAGGCCTTTAGTGAAACACCTGTTTCATAAAGAGAAAATGCCCCTAAGGAAGATCAAGTCCTTTAAACCCTCCCAGTAAATGGACACCTCCACCTTAGAACTGATCTCTTCAAAACCTAATGATGGATATTTATTTTTATAACCCCCACACAAACTCCCTCTCTATCTCATACATGCCTCTCACATATGCATGCCACAGTCTCTCTCTTTCTTCACTCAAACTATCCTCATATGCACACTTAGACCTCTTCACATATCCTCAAACTATAAGAGAACTATTATAATATTATAAATATGACCTATGGTTCATACATATTCAACAAAATATTTTTATCATTAACTCATCCAATAGGCATACTACTTATCCTCTCTTCTTCACTTCAGCACTCACTCTACTCCCATAAGCCTTGCACAAGTCTAGAAACCATCACTTTTAGTTTTCATATTTATAGATAATTCATGAATTATCAAGTCCAAAATCCTCCCTGTGAGCCAAAATACATGCCTTCACCCTTAAGTCATCTTACATGGGTCACACTTAAGCATAACTCTCTTTCAAATAAGCCTAAGTGACCTTTTTAGGTCCTATGATGACCCATTCACCTCTTTGACACTTCTCTGAGAAAACTAAGAACATAGGAAAACTTTAAAACTCATTTACCCATGACAAATGATCTATATGTCCTCCTTAAGTTCTAAAAACCATTACAATACCCTTTTGCTTAAGCACAATTTGCTCAAATAATGTCCTGTACAACAACCATTATGAGTGAACACACAATTTTTAAGCCTTTGTTCATACTAGATATGATTGCTCAAACCTTCATAATGCACATAGAACATCCTCATGGAGTCTAAAATATGCTCAAATAGCTAAGTCATCATGAGACATCAAAACAACATCAACACAAGCTCAAACATCCTTCTCGGGTCTTTAACAGATGAATGTCAAACACAATCAAACTTGAACCTCAATATGTTTGATTGTACATACTTTAAAATATTCAAATATATATTCCCAAATGCACCTTGGATTCATCTATAAGTTCACTTTTTACACCATGAGTAAATTATGTCTGTATCAAAATTTATATCCAAAATACAGATCAATGGTTTTTTCTTTGTTAAATTCAAATATTCAAATTCAAATTAGTTAAACCTCGATCACTTTGTTCGCATCTCATGTCCTTGATTCTTAGATCAATCATGAACCATCAATCTTATTGTAAATATATCATCCTTTACCTTTTGTCACTCATCATTGAATCTTCATCTTGACTATTTGACTTAATGCGTTACATTGATCTCATGTACATAACTCAGTCTTTATCTAGGTTAAACATAGGACATCTTAAAATCAACTTGCTCAATATCCACCATTGATTTGTATATGTATGAACACCTGATCACAGTTATATCTTGTAAGAAGCTCGATCTTTATCTCTGTTTGACATTAAACTTTGAACACTTGTCCTCATCTCGTTGCATCCTAACAACTTAGAATGAATCGCTCCATTAACCCTTTTGTAAGGAGCTCAATCCTTACTCAGTTTAAGCATCAAACACTTTGACCCATTTGAATTATTATGAACTATATATATATAGATGTATAAACTCTCATGAACCATTGGATCTCCATTTGGTCCTGATCTTAAATATCATGCAAAAATGACTAAGTATGGAGACCATTGCTTATCTACCTGGAAGGCCAAGTTTAGACCTCTAACTTTTACTATGCTTAGATGCATGATCTGAAATTTGGACCATATGATCTCCTCACATAGGATAATCCAACCATTTATCAATATTCTCCTAAACCTTTTATTGGGTGAATATTTTGTCACCAACTAACTGAAGACAAAATGATTATATCAACCGCAGTACAATGAGATAAATCTCTCCTCTCAACAAGGGGAGGCTCCATATAAACTATCACAAACTTAACTTATACTAAATATTAACTCAGGGGTGAGATCATATCATCTATTTCTCTTTTTTCATAAATTATGTTCATAAAACAGAGGAAAACTTCCTTGATATTAACTTAATCCACAAGAAACCCATGAGAGCACAAAGTCTATCATTGTTTCTCTTACTAATTTATGACTTATATCACAGTAGAATGAGGTGCAGCACAAAGTCTTCACCGAAAACTACAACAAAGTATAAAATTACAAAAGATAAAAGTAGTTCAAAGCCTTTCCAATATCCTTTGTTCTAAAACACTAAAACACAAACTAAAGACAATTATAGTAGCACAAAGTCTCCATAATTAGCTTTAGAACATCTCCCAGATTATTTTCACTTACTCTACTTATTTGATTAGATAGATAAGATTATACTAGGAAAATGACATAAGAACAATTTCCTACATAACACAAGTTATTTCAACACAAATTTTGAAAGGTCACTTGCTTTCTCATTCACCTGATGAAATTTGAATTACAATATGAGCTCAAAGTCTCAAAATGCCTTTCAATTTTGGCAGAGTTTTGCTTCCAATAACTAAGAGATATCTATTACAAAAGAGGCCCTCTTTATTTATAGGGAGAGGCCTCTAGGATTTTTGGAAAAAAACCAAATTACTTTGACTTAGTCAAAGATAAGAGTCCTTGTTGACTTTGGATTTTCCATATTTTTACATGTAATTACATACGCAAAAATTACATGTAAAAATGTCCAGAGTGGTTGCAAAAGTATATCTGAGAAGTGAAAATTAAATCAAAGGAAAATTGATTCAATTTGTATCCCCATCTTTTTTCATGTGAGCATCGTACATAGTGAAAGCTGCATGCGTCCCGATATTGTCTGGATTAACAGTGTTTCTAAAAATCATCTTAGCTTTGACCATGGCATCTTTTACTACTGTGACTGATTTGTCATGACTAGCTAACTTAGTCTTCAGATTATCCATAGTTAACTAATTATCTAGAATGTTGTCCATAGAGTTTATTGAAAATATCTTATCTTCAACTTCTTTCTGGAACATACCTTCAAATTATAGAATCATTTCTTCTGCTGAATTGAATTGGTTATCTTGTGATGTAAGTTTTCAAGGTAGCTCCTCTAATTTGTGACAAAGACTGACATCACTTTGATCACTGAGTCTCCTTGAAGATTCGAGGTCACTGATCAACTCTCTAAGCACTCAACTCCTATATGTTAATGCCTCTTTAATTTTAGTGTAAGAGTCCCTATCAGTAATGACACCAATGGCTATTAGGGTGCTTATTTTCAATTTTCTCATATCCATCCATTTATCAAGATACTTTTTAGTGCTTACAATATCTTGAGAAATAGCATTAATGAGATCATCAAGTTCTTCTCTTATTTTTCTCATTTTATCTGTCTTCTCAGATAACTCTATGAGCAAGGAAACTCTTTGTGCATGCATCTTGTCCAAGTACTCTTCAAGTACTTTTCCCTTGAGGTAGGTCTTTTTTGATTTTTAAATAATGAGGTATTCTATAGAAATGGCCTCATGAGCTACTATTTCTGAAGTGAAAGTGATTCTCCTAACCACAACAGTCAATTGCTCCACCATTGCTTTGTAGCGATCCTTCATTTCTTTCTCTCTGTCAAATTTTTGAATCAAGAAGTCCATGGCTGACTGCATATCACTCTTGGTGCTCTCATGAGTTATCTTACCTAATTCAACTCTAGAGATAGAGCAATCAGTTATATCCAAATTTTCAATGACTACATCCTACAGAGGTCTTACAATTTCCAAAAATTTGTGTCCCTCATCTCCAATCATTTTTGAAAGAATCCTCAACTTCTTTGGAGCCTTGGCTTTCACTGGCATCAACGTATTGAAATCAAAGTCATCTGGAGAGATGGCTTGTTCCTTCCTTTGGGGAGTGTAAGCTGATAACCATGGTGGGAGAACGAAAGTAGTTACATTTGGATCTATCTCCATTGTTGGCATCATCAGAGCCATACTTGCACAAGTAGTGGAAACAATAGGTGGAGTATCAGTAAAAACTACACCTTTTACTAAGTGATCAAAAGTAGAACCATCTCTTATATCAAAAGATGGGGATGACAAACTAGGAATTGACCCTGAGGAATGAAGAATATCTTCAAAAGTGCTATGAGGGTTGTCAAAAATCATTTTAGAAGAAGAGGGTGATCTAGAAGAGGGAACACTAATTAGAGAAGCAAGTGAAGGAACTGTAATGGGCGTGTCAGGCAGGGAAGAAGAGATTCTTGTTCCTTATTACACATTCTCTTGTGGAGACAAAGTTTCCTCTCCTTGTTGATCTGTAGGCCTATTGTCAGTCTCCATCTGTTATGTTGCTAGTTCTTTAGTGTGTTGTTTCTCAACCTCCATATCTTTTATTTATGACACTTTTTCCATAAATTTTGACTTCTTTGTCACAAATATGATCTTCGGCTTATGTGGCCTGGAAGAAGAAGGAACATCACTTTTATTCTTCATCCTATTTTCTACTCTTCTTCTTGTTTCCTCTTGAAATTCAGCTTCATAACCTGTGATGAATTCTTTCAAAGTGATTCCTTTATTTGCTAACCAATTATTGGTTTTTCCAATATTGGTTCATTTATTTTCCTTAAGAAAGTCGGCTCCTTTTGTGGCCATTGGATTGGGGGAAGAGGGGCATTAGCAAACTGTTCAGCATTGTATCTACCATTAATCAAATCTCTATCATCCACTAAATTCTTAGGGATATCAGCAAGTCTCAGATATTCTATCTGCTCAAGAGATAACCTATTGTAGTCCATTTTCCTAACATCTTCTGCTGTCCTCAAATCTACCCAAATATCTTCAATCATAGGTTCATGAAATTGGGTTTTTCTCCTGATTATGTCCTTTATGCCCCTGTAATCAAAATTCAATCTTCTTTTGAACTGCTTCATGGTTATGAGCTACATTTTAGTTTCCATACCTTTAGCTTTCCTAGTGGTTAACACTGAAAACCTACCAATTTCAATTGGGAACCTAAAACTGGGCTTCTTGAGTTCTATCTATTTATTATGTGCGACAATTATTTCCCTGCATAGATCCATCAAGACTAATTTGTCTGAAGGGAATATTGGAAGCATATAAGGATGACCTTGGAAAAATCCAACCTACAGGTATGAAAAAGGAGATTACAATAACATACATCCAAAATCATTCACAACTGCCCAGGCCTCATCAGACATTCTTCTTTGTTCTAATTCAAGATCAAAGAGACAAAAATACTGCAAAGAAAGCATCATTTACTCTCTTGAAATGATGAATAGAACCCTTCAATGTAACTGAGAGTAGTATTGATACACTGAGGTTACTCTCATATCTCCTTCTGATGTTAAACCTGGAAAGCTTCTCATCAAAGCTACAATATACACCAGGTAAGAAGTCATGTAGAATTTGAAGGTAGTGGATACCTTCATCAATTGCTCGTGCAAAGCGTTGCTGACTTGTTCTCCCTATAAGATGACTTGTTTGCCTTGGAGAATTATCTTGATGAAGGGATACATCCATTCATGAAATTGTGAGGAAGAAGGTAAACCTCTTACCCTACTGAGAACAGTGATCAGATCACTGACTTCTTCTAAAAATTTGCTCCTTGAAAAACTTCATGGCCACCTTGACAAATTTGCCCTTGGATTCTTGAGCCATTTATTATTGATTACTTTCTTCACTTTTTCAATATCTTTGTCATATTCTCTTTTTGCTTCGACAAAATCAAGCTTTATTACTTCAGTAGCAGGAGGACACATGAACACTTTATTGATGAACTCAGGATCCAATCTAATTACCACATTACCACTAGCATATAACACAACCCTGGTATCCTTATTATAGAATTGAGTGCATTAGAGAACAAACTCTGTGTTGTGAGCTACTACAGGTAAAGAAGATACCAAATGAATATTGCTATCAATTATCTTCTTCATTTCATGGTTGGGATTGCTTGATTTAGTTCATTCCATGAACTTGGCCATATTTACATGACCGGTCTCTGTATCTCTAATTTCATCAACATTAGAAGTAACCGAGGTGATTGGAAAGACACCTTGATATTTGTACTTCATTATCTTTGACTTTTTTAGAGAAACCTTAGTCATCTGGAAGAGCTTTTGTCAAAAAGATGTCAATGAAGAAGGATCCACAAGAGAAATTGCAACAAAAGTCATGATCATGCAATCAAGAAAAATATTGGCAATCTAGGAAAACTACATGTCAATGATCATGACCATGGGGATGCGCTTAAAAGGGCTAAAGTGCGAGCAGACCAAAAAACTAGAAGAAAGCAGGTTTGGAAAAGTGAAACCAAAAATTTCCCAAAGTTAAAAAATTTGAAGGAATGTTTGCATAGGCGCTAAAAATTGTCGCCTTAGCATATGGGGGTAAAATCCGCACTTATACAGGGGTGGAAAATTTTTCCACCCTTGCAGGTTAGGTTTATGCAGCGGCAGCAAAAAACACCGCCTCTACATAAAGCTAGGTTTAAAATGGTAAGGGCAGTGAAAATCACCGACCTTGTAATAAAATATCAAGCTAAAATTAGAGCGGTGAATAACATCGCTAATGCACTTGGAATAAATGGGGAGATGTAAAGGTGGCAAATTTTGGCTTGATTACATAGGGGCATGCATCATCAGCAAATTTTAATTGTCATTACGTTGGTTTTGTGTAGGTGGTTTCTAACTAGTTTTGATGTGGGCAAAAACCTAGGTTGGGTCAAAACATCGACTCGGTAAGGCGAGACAACCTAGGGCATGGAAGGAGGGTTGATGAATCAAGAGTCTAGCTAGGTCCACTAAGATAAGGTGACAAAATGGGGGAGGAGAAACAAAAACCAAAATGAAAGGAAAAGAAATGCTCAAAGGAAAGGAAAAAAACAAAATAAAAAGTCAAGAGGCAAAAAGATTAAAAAGCAAAACGTACCTAGAAATTTTGAAATCCTAAGCTCAAAGTTGGTGAATTCATAATCCTACTCATTCACGCGGTCGAGTGATTGTAATGAGGAGTTTTAGGAAACTAAAAATAACTAAAATGAGTAAGAAATGATAATTAAATTCCCTAAAATAATCCCCAACCACTCATCATGCGCGGCCATAAATGCTGTGCAAAAACTGAGATCATGCATTGGCGGCAAAAATCGTTGCTCATGCATGAAGAGGGGAAGAAGGATGCAAGGGCGGCGATTTTTGCCTCTCCTACATGAAAAAGGAAGAAAAAATGCAAGTGCGGCAAAAATCACTTCTCCTGCATGAAAAACCAAAATAACTTGCAAGAGCGGTGATTTTTGCCACTATTGCACTTAAAGATAAAAAAACATGGAAAAGCAACAAAAATTGCCGCTAGTGCATGGAAAAACCAAAAATTGTCTAACACCTTGAAAACTATCAAAATCTGACATCTGATCAGATCAACACTACAACGAATTTCATGTTTTTTGATAAATTGTGATGAGAGAGCATTGCGAACTTTTCCAAGATGTTAGTCAACTTCATTCAAGATGAAGAGAAACTTGCCTCAAACAACAAACTTAGAGTGAAGATCACAAAATGGACAAGTTACATAGGGGTTGTCTAAAAAAAAATGAGTGTGGCTGATTTTGGGAACAATACCTTTATATGTGCAATATATAATGCCATTAATTTTCTCACTCAATTTTTTTTACCATAGAGCCAACTACATCAAGAACTATCTAGAAGGCTAATTTTGCACATGCATAGCTTTTGATGAGTTTCATCACTTAGCCTAAAATTTAGCACAAATAAAATAGGCACAAAACTAAACAAACCCATATAATCATCTTGTTTTGAAACATCTACACATGTAAGATATTCCATCACCAAATTGCTTACTTGGCTCTTTCTTGTCTCATGCAAATTTGGCTAAGTATGGGAAAACACTACCAAACTCCTTGAGAGCCTAACTTTGCACTTGCATATCTTTTGTCATGCTTCATTGCATGACTTTAAATGTAGCACATAGTCACTAGTCACAAATGTGATCATAGCCATATGACCAACTCCCCTGACTCATCCACATGTGGTAATGGTGACATCAACAAATTGCATACTCAGATTTTCTACCACTAAACCCAAAATCTCTAGATGAAAAAAATGATCAACTAGATGAAATACACTCATACACACAAGCACTCAAATCATATAAAAACTCTTATATGACCCCTTTCACATGCTCAATACTCCATACTCATCCCTGAGCATCTCTAGCCATGCTAAAACTAAAGATCAACCAAGCCTCCTTCAAGCATACTAGGACAAACACATTGCACACTTTGTCATTGTCACTTAGAATGTCAAAACACTTCATCCATTCACAAGGACACCTCAATGACATCACCATGACATCATTGATAATTATCCAACAAAAACTACATCACTTATTACCATAATTGACTTAATTGGCTCAATCTGTGAGGATGTAGGGGTTAATTGAGCCCTAAATCACATTCTTTACTCACATATCTAAGTTTAAGGAGCTCAACTTTGCCCCAATCAGATTCATAATTGTACCTTATATACCCTAAAACCTATACCCTAAGCCCTAATACCTAAAGTTCCTAATCCCTAAACTCTAAACCATAAATATAAACTCTTTAAACCCTGAACCAATCATTTTAGCCCAAATTAACATCATTTAGAGTAAGGATTAAGTTCATAAGGCTTAGTTTGGCCTAAAGCACATGACTGATTACCCCATTTAACTAATTCACTTAATCTGCATGATGATATGGGGTAGAATGAAAACCTAAAAACACATTCTATAATGACAAATAGGTCCAAGTGATTCAAATTATCCTTCATTATCTTTGTGATTGACCATGTGTACCCTAAACTATATATACATTAAAACCTAAGCCCTAAACCATAAACCCTAAACACTATATCGTAAATTGTAAACCATAAACTTTCCCTATTTACCAATTTATTTAGTCCCAATTAGCATCTTTTGTATTAAAAATTAGGTTCACATGGCATGGAGCAATTATACCTTATATATACCCTTAAATCTAAACCATATACCCTAATCCCTAAACCCTAAAACATAAATTGTAATCCATATGCCATAATTCTGACTACATGTTATAAATATACATGCCTTATGATATAGTTGATTTTATCACGAGATGTCATAAAATGCATTTTTTAAACCTATGGCCAAAACATAGCCTTTGGAGTACCAATCTAGCTATGCATCTGAAGTAAATTGGGGCCATTTTGAGCCCCTTAAACTTGATTGCATGATTATAAAATGTGATTTGGAGGTTTATCAGCTCCAATTTCATTATCTCAATTGAAGAAAATAAACATTATTTATTTATATGTAGGTTCTACATGTATAAAATATGGTTTTGAGCTCAAAAAACTTGAATTCATTAGCTAATGAATGCAAAGGTCAATTAGTTTAATTGTGGAGGTAATTAGGGTCAAAATGAGCTACATGAACCTATTACAAATTGTATATGATATGATTTGGAGAGAAATTAACCCTAGTGTCATGTCATATATAATTAACCAAAGAGTTGATTCATTTAATCGAGGAGGTATTTAAGGCCAATTTGAACCCTTTCAAGAGTAAGATATGATTTTGGGCAAAATTGAAAGTTTGATTCTATCATGAATTGATCTAATTAGTCAATTTATGTAATTATGAGCATGGTTTGGGAAAATTGAGCCCATAAAGCAAATTTATGGATCAATCAATTTTATAATGTATGCAACATGTATGGCTTAACTGACCCTACTCTTATCAAAAATGTAAACATGAAGGTAATCATCACAAATAGGTAAACAAATAGCTCAAGTGCTCTTCAATTACTTTAATGATCAGACCCTATATCCAATTTATTAAACCCTAAACCCTGTTCCATTTAATTTAAACCCTAAACCCTATACTGTTTACCTTTAACCCTAATTCATAAGCCCTAAACCCCAAACCCTTTAAATTATAGATCCTAGACCAATAAATTTATCCCTAATTAACATCCTTTATATATAGTATAAATTAGGTTCACAGTGATGGACTTCATCAAAATTGCATCACTCATTAAACCATTATTGACTTAATTGGCTCAATCTGTGATGATGTGGGGGATAATTGATCCCAAAATCACATTCTTTACTCACAGATCCAGGTTCAAGGAGCTTAAATTTTCCCCAATCACCTTCATGATTGTAGCTTATATACCCTAAAATCTATACCCTGATCCCTAATCCATAAATTTCCTAATCTCTAAACTCTAAACCATATATATAAACTCTTTAAACCCTGAACCAATCATTTTAGCCCAAATTAACATAATTTAGATTAAGAATTTAGTTCATAGGGCTTAGTTTGGCCTAAATCACATGACTGATTATCCCATTTGACTAATTCACTCAATCTGCACGATGATATGGAGTATAATGACAACCTAAAAATACTTTCTATAGTGACTAATGGGTCCAAGTGATTCTAATTATCCTCAATTATCTTTACGATTGACCTTGTATACCCTAAACCATATATACATTAAAACCTAAGCCCTAAAACCTAAACCCTAAACATTATACCCTAAATTGTAAACCATAAAATTACCATATTTACCAATTTATTTAGTCTCAATTAACATACTTTTTAGTAATAATTAGGTTCACATGGCATAGAGTGATTATAACTTATATACACCCTTAAACCTAATCCCTATGACCTGATCCCTAATATCTAAACCCTAAGACATAAATTGTAAGCCATATGCCCTAATACCTTAAGACCTAATTCCCTAATTCCTTAATGACCTAATACCCTAATCCCTAATCCCTATGCACTAATCCCTATGCACTAATGCCTATGCACTAATGCCTCAATCCCTAATCTCTAATTTATATTAAGTATAATGTGATTGTATTATTCTTGATGTAGACATAACTCACTTCTTGACGTCTATGTTTAACCCAAAATGAGTATTATGAATAATGTGATCACTTTATTATTAATATAAAAAACTTGCTTGTTGACATATATGCTTAACTCAAATCGAGTATTAAGAATAACACAATCACACTATTCTTAATATAGACAAAACTCACTTCTTGATGTCTATGTTTAACCCAAATTGAGTTTTAAGAATAATGTGATCATGTTATTTGATAATTTAATCACATTATTATTAATATAGACTAAGCTCACTTTTCAATGTCTATTTTTAAATCAAATCAAGAATTTTGTCCCCACAAACATTCTTTGCAGGACTTACAAGACCTATGTAATTTTAACCCCACCTTTACAAAGTTGTCAATTATCTTGTGTACCTCTAATGGCTGATGGATCACACTTGAGGAAGAGGAAGATGTTGAAGAACAAAACACTAGAGGAATTAGAGGATTTGAGAGAGAAACACAAGATACGAATGCAAAAACTTCATGGTAGATAAGGTACAAACCCTAATCCTGATAAACCAAATGCCATAGATAACGAGCCAATTGATAATAATGAATTAAACAATGATGAAATTCACCATAATGAATTGAATAATAATGAAATTCACCATAATGAAATGAATAATAATGAATTAGACAATGTTGGAAGTTTACATTCAAAGTTCCAAGTTTTTGATTTTGTTGATGATGAGTCTATGTATGATGCTTCACCCCCCATGAATGAAGAAAATTTGATGGAATCAAATAATGATGAAGTTAAAAATCAAGAAAATTTCATGAAAATAGATTAATGAAGAAATAAACAATGAATAAAATGTCATCCCACCTATAAACAATGAAAGTAATAATGATTTTGAAACACCCTCTCAATAAATTCTACCATTAACAACACCTTCAAGAATTATGCATAAAAAAGATAATTACTTAATTGAAGTCAATGAATTATTTTAGAACCAATGCATAACAAAATGTATGATCGCCATTTAAAAAGACTAGATCAACAAATTTGAGATAATTTCTTTTATAATTTGGATTATGATAGTCGATGTCAATTATTTATTTCATTGATAAAATTGATTAAGATGAGACCTATAATGGACACATTAGGACTAAGAACATCTAACATAGATGATGAAAACAATGAAATTATTGAAAATTTACATGATTCATATCATACTATAAGCCCAAAATTGTGTACCCAAGATTGTAATATTTCCCAATGTTACTTACAACTTGTGCAGTAAATGACCAAATAGGGAAAAAATGAATTCTTTCAAAAACAAGCCGAACACTTAATATAAATAGAAAAACATTAGTGAAAGCAATTGAAAGATGTGAAAGACTTAATGAACCTAAAATAAATGAGATCTAGGCATTCTCTAGTAAACTTTCATGAAAGGAGAAGGCTAAAGCCGATACTCTCAAAGAGTTACTCAATTTTGGAAAGACAATACAAGAGTTTTGCCCAATGCAAGAGATGTAGTGAAAAGAAGAGTTGGTTCTCGTAACTGTGAACCACATCCCAAAAAAAATTTGGATATGACTCAAACACAATTGTACTCTAATTTTTTGGAAAATTATCCACAAATTTCTATTTGTCATATATATTTTGAGATGGCCAAATATTTTTATGTAAAAATAAATCACACACGCACCACTTGTTGTAGGCAAATTATTAAATTTTCAATGCACTATGATGTTTTTCATTATATTCATTGTACTTTGCATACTAAAAATATTTTTCAAGAGTGTGGCATTGAATTTCCACCAAAATCAACTAGGGAATTCATTCCAACTATTTTTTTCAAAAGATCGGATGGACAATTATTTTATAACAAAACATGTTTAAAGGGAAATTACATTATTTGTGGTGGATTTAACAAAATTAAACAAATATGTCCATGAGTAGTTTATAAGTGAAATTAAATAGGAATTAATTGGTTTAAGCAAATATAAATTGGTGGCTTATCAAGTAAAATATGGTAAAAAAATCTAAAAGGTGTGAGCTTATTACAAAAAGATACTTGTTTCTGAATTTTTGGTCAAATTTAGGGAGAAAATTTTTTGAGTATGCAAAGCTCACACACAGGGCTAGAGGGTTCGATGAACATTTCAAGATAAATAAGGATGCATTCCCACTTGGTTTGATTGTTTTAGTAATTGACTTTATTAAAAATTACACATTCAAACCCCAAATGGAAGTTTAATTGTAGTACTACAACTCATCACAAGTTACCATATTCATGCATATAGCATTCATGCATGCACCTGATAGTATAGAGAAAAAATAAAAAAATATTCAGGGAGTAACATTTATATATCAATGATAAGTGATCACATTGTTTAGAGTATATGTAAGGTTGTTTTCAAAAGTTCTATGAATAGTTGAGTCAGAGGAACATTACTTTCAATCAACATTACATTTGGTCAGACAATTTCATATCATAATTCAAAAATGCAAAGATGTTTTATTGGTTGTGCAAGATGCATGTTACAACTGGTGTAGAATATATTTGGAGTTTCACTAAGGTTGGCCATGGAAAAGAGGAACATAACAGTGTTGGAGCATGTGTAAAAAGAGCCATTGCAAGGGAAGAGTTAAAATTTGAAGAGGGTGTTTATTTGATAAATACAAAAACTATAGTTGAATCATGTAATGAGAACATATATCATGGTGCTCAACTAAATTCTACTATTCATAGACATTTCTAGTTAATGGAGGAAGAACACTTGGCAAAGTAAGAGGATTATATGACTCTAACGGGTTTAAGTGACCTCCACTCATTTCATAGCTCAAATTCAAGTTTTTGGAATGTTCATATGAGACACTTGCATGTTTTTGTTGTTCATGTGTGGACTCTATTTGGAATGAGTGTGAGTTGCAAGAGTGGGTGGATGATTGGAGTTCCAAACCCTTAATGCCAATAAACACATATTAGTTTTCAATAGCATTGTAACTTACAAATATAACATCATCTGATGACTTTAACTTTCTAGTGCAGCTAGGTAGAATATTTTTCATTATGTACAGTTTATTCTCATTATATATCTTCATATTGTCACTAAATTTTTTTTTTGTGATACAAAGCATGTTTTTGCAATTATTGTAGGTGAATATAATGAAGAGGGCATTGATTACTACTTGTGTCGAGTGCAGCTAGGTAGAATATTTTCATTATGTATAGTTTATTCTCATTATATATCTTCATACTGTCACTAAAAATGTTTTTTTGTGATACAAAGCATGTTTTTGCAATTATTGTAGGTGAATATAATGAAGAGGGCATTGATTACTACTTGTGTCAATGTGTAGAGAGAGAAAAAATTGACTTCCCCAATTATAGATGGATAAAACATTGACTATCCCATTGGGTCAGTGGTAATCATTTGAATGTGGTTTCAATGATATCCTACAAAAATTTAGATCAATGGTTGTTTGAAGAGTTTGAAACACATAGGAAGACACTGCATTATTTAAATTTAATTCTTACAAAAATATTCTATTATAAAAATATCATGGGAGGTCATTAAACAAGAAACTATGGAAAGTTTGGGAGTTAGACTATGAATCTATTCTTGATACTATCAAGGTTAGAGCAGATCTTAGTGGTTCGTTGGATTGAAATACATGGGTATGTTGACTTTTCAAATGTAGATGTAATCAATTTTACAAAAAAAAATTATTTTCTAGGTAGTACATATGAATTTAATTTTTAATTACTTACTAACAATTTTTTGTAGGTTAGTGGTGATAGATAAGCTTTCACCTTCGCATGGTTGGCACTGTAAGTAGAGAATTTTATATTCTTCAAACTAAGAGAAACTCCTGAATGGTAGTGAAAATTCACTTCCAGGTGTATTTGAACATCGTGGCAGTGTGATAATGTGTAATTTATGTATCTAGACATTATTGAAGTGATACATTCTCAAATGAATGTTTTGGAGGTAAAAATGGCAGTTAGAGCTTAATAAATTGCTTATTCAATGCCAAAAAGTTGTATTTTTGGACATGCCACTGAAACTTGTCTAGTAGATTGCTCCCAAAGGTTCTACCTGAGTTATTTTGGGTGCGATTAGAGGGCTTAAAGAGATAGGAAAAAGATCTGATGATTCATAAAAATGACTTATAGGTATCATTTTACATGTGTTTGAACTTAGAATAAAAAATTACATTTTTATTGTATTGGGAAGGGTGTTCTTGAGGCCGGAATAGGTGGTGGGTTTATCGATCGAGATTGATGGGAGGCCAAGAACCTAGTCCTAGATGTTAACTACCCTCTAGACATGTTGGTAGTGTTAATTTTTAACTAGGAAGCATTGGAACTAGAGTTCTGTAACCAAAACTTAAACTTTGACAACATTTGTTGTCAGTGTTTCCATGCTCCTCTCTCCCTTTTCTCACCCACTTTTACATAAAAGTGTATTTTAAGTATTCGAGGTGATTTGGAGGCTAGAATAGGTTTGTGATATTCTCAAATATCAATTGTTAAATATTATTAATAGGATGCCTAACACCCTTAAATAATAGGCATAGAAAGCGATAAAATGTCAAGAGTGAGGTGTTGAAGGTACAGAATGAGTGAGGTGTTGAAGGGTCAGAAACCAGTCTCAAGAACATGCATTAGGCCTATTACGCCAAATATACCCTGAAGGGTAAAAATGCAAGAAATTTTAAAGGAGTGTAGATGCATTTGAAAGTAGATTGAGTGGTTTGAATGAAGGTTGGATGCGTGGATATAAGAAATAGAGGAAGTGTTATTGAAAGTATTAAATAAGAGGAAGGCATCTAGGCATAGCCAAGCCTAGGTTTTATAGTGAGAGAGTGTGAAGAGTGAATGAAAAAATGGTTCGGTTGGAAGATAGTAAAGGTGATTCAGGAGCATCACCAAATACATGTAGAGTCTATGTTGACAATAGTCTTAGCTAAGTTCTTGGCCTGTAGAAATTTCAAGTAAATCCAAAGTAAGGGTTTCATGAGTAAAACACCTCTAAAACTCAAATGATTGAAAAATTAGGTCTTAAAATTTGTGATCATCTGTGGAATGGATCTTATATCTTAGTCCAAGTATCATTGGGTTGACAAGAGGTTTGTAATTATAGGTACAGAGGACTATTTTTATGTACCTCTATAGAAAACCATTTTTGAGTAAGTTGTACATAAGGTAAGATGAGTTTTTGGTTGATTTGAGTTCTATAAACTTGGGTAAGGGTTATATCATGTTAAAATTAATAAAATACTACTAGAAATATATTTTTTAAGATCTGCAAACTCTATTTTGATAAATTGACCTATTGGAGCAACAATTAGGTCTAGAGACTTAGAAACTTAAAAAGATAGAATTTAAGAATGAGAGCTCAATCTCTAAGAGACCTATAGTTGGTTGATTTATTGTAAGTTTTGAAACCTACATAAATATTTTATTTTTTCTAAGACCTATCCAAAGTGTCTTAAATAATAATTGTTCACAATAAGGAGAGTATATCTACGAGATTGTTGACTAGTTAAGAATAGACCTAATGAGTAATTTACTAGTTTAAAAGATTGTTTGAGAGTGGATTTTAAATCAAGTTGAGAACAAGAGTGGATAAGTGAGGTTGGAATTATTCATGATCTTAGAGCACATGAATAGGACTTTCATATCCTTCATAAACATAGAAGAGCAAATTATGTATTAGGTGGTATTAGGGGATGATAAAGGGTTTCGGCCAAAGATGGATTATTATCTCATGAGTGTATATTTTGTTTCAAGTCGGTAAGGTTTCCCTTTATCAGACTAAATAAATTATAGTCAAGGTCAGGCATAAGT
Source organism: Torreya grandis (assembly GCA_037957365.1). NCBI lineage: Eukaryota > Viridiplantae > Streptophyta > Pinopsida > Cupressales > Taxaceae > Torreya > Torreya grandis. The sequence continues at coordinate 11,949,485 of JARHVA010000009.1, read as the reverse complement.
TCATCTTACAAGTTTATCAAAGATAAAGTTGTAAAGATGAAGAAGTAGACCATGTACATGGTCACCAAAAGGAGTTGAGTGTAGAAGAGGTATTGATAGAGATTAATCAAGAGGTGAAGGAAACTATAAAGGAACAAGAATCATAGAAGGCATATAATTAGTAGGCCTAGTTTCAAGAAAATCTAGTAAAAAAATCATTGGAACTAGGTGAAGGTGAAAGATCAGGTAACTTGCAGGTATAGGTATTCAAGTGAGAAATTTGTAGGGATTTATGAATGATATTATGTCTTTGCATTATACAATTATGAACATTATTGGATATGGGCTTTATGTGAAATCAAACTGTGTTAATGGTCAATTAGAAATTTGTAAATGGGTGATGACAAATGCAAAATAGATAAGAGTGTCATTAGTCATTTCCATTACACAATCAACTAAAAACTTTAATTTAAAAAAATATGGGAAATCCAAGATTTATAACATTGAAAAGAAAAAAAATTAATCCTCATTTGTGTACAACATTAAATACGAGATATGATAAATAATAGTTTGGAAGATCAAAACAACACTATACAATAACATTTTAAATTAAAACTAAATATAAATTAGATAGATTAACATAATTCAGATGAGAACTCTAAAAAATAATATAGACACATGTACAATATCAATAATACATATATTGTTATGATAGGCATATAAAAATTTATATCTACCAACAAAGTATCTAATGTTGCGTGAATGTCATATACGCATATACAATCCAAAATGCATAAATATCCATATAGGCATACAAAAAAGCACATCTCATGTAAGACATCCTAATCATCAAATAGCCTCCCTCTCTTTTCCTTCCTCAAAGAAGACTCTCTTTGGGATGCCCTAATGGTAGATGGAGATCCTTATAATACTTTGGATTACTCCAAGGTATGATTGTGGGTCCCTACACTCATAGCTCACTTGCAATTGAACTTATTCAAATACAAGTATTATTACAAGATTGACATAAAATACATTCAACCAATTTTTAAGAAATTAATATTAAAATAAAATAAAAAATCATTTAAATATGCACTTACTGTAAGCTCATGGTCCTTCTCAATCTATTTTTGATGCTCAAATAAGTTAGTGGTAGACTCAGTTGTTTGAATAAGCATTTGAAATAGAGAAAAAACATGAGAAGTTACCCTACTAATCATCTGACTAGGACTATCAGATGTCATAGGACAACCCTACACACATAATACATTTACATAAGTTATATTTTCCCCAAGTATGTAGTAAAATTATAAAAACAAGTATATTTTTACAATTCAAAATTACAAGTTAATATATACCTATGTCAGTGCCTATGTAGATGGCATTGCGGTAATAATGCCTATGTCTGTCTTGCTCGCAATGATGTAGGAGTGCCTACTTGAGACATCAAATGAATGTAAACAAGGTCTCACTTACTTTTCTATAAAGTATCAAAGATATATATGGCAAGTTTTTCTCCTTTATTAAACCAAGAGTGTATTTAATAGTACTGTAATTGAATTTTGAGATCCTTGATAGATAAATTTAATTTAAACTTACAAGGTAAATATACATAGACTAAATGTACATAAAGCATAAGATTAACTCAAATTTTACTTCTTTATAAGTAAAAGGTGTCATCCTAGTAGAGACCGATGTAGTAGTGGATGGATTAGCAGTTGGATTCGAAAATGTAAACAATGGATGCATCAAATCAAATACTGCAAATGTCGACTATGATGATGAAGGCACCGTCACCTCCTGGGACATAAAAAATGATATATATATTATTCAATTTCTATGTAAGTTAATTTTTAGCTAAATTAAATTTACCAATATAACTTAAATTTAACATGATATTTATATAAAATATACCTACATCTATGTAGTGGTTGATGTCTACACACCAAATGTGCATGCCATAAACTCGTCACTCATAAGTATATTATCTAAGCCTTCTAAAACACTAGCACCATCATCATCAGAAGGCTTAGTGCATATAATTCCATAATAAATGCAATGGTGGGGTTGGGTATGCACACTAGGTGGTGTATCTCTAGCACCGGTCTGTGAGAGCCTACTCATATGTTGAACGAGTGTATCAGTGAATGAACTAAGTGTATGCAGAGTGTCATTCTATATGACCTACTAAAATACAAAGTAGATCTCAATCTCAAATGTATTTTGAATATGGATCCTTGCAGGTCGATTAGGCTCATGACATGCACCTAGTCGATCCTATGCAAAGCCTTTCCTTCATCCTTAAAACTCATCATAATCAAAATAATTCAAAATATTATTGAGGACAAATTCACAGTAGAGTTTTATCAAAAAACACAATGAGATCTTGTGGTTGTTACACAATGGATAATCAAACACCATCCATGATCGGTCTCAAAAATTGGCTATGATTAAACTATGTTGGCAGGGATGGATTGGAAAATATTTAGCAATTACCAAAAATGGTGCATTGGTGGTTGGGTCAATGAATAATGTGCAAATTGAGGATTTTGATGTCTTTGTTCTTGGCCTCAAGCCTTGATAATTTTTCATCATAATAATCCTTACAACTATTTTGATATGAATCCCATATATCAATTTAACTCGTTATAGAGTCAATTTGACCTGATAATATCTCTAGGTAATTGGCTAGATATGTGCGATGGGTGTTGGTGGAAGTGGGATCCCTCATTCTCCCAATTAATTCTTCAATTTCAATTTTATTTTCCATAATGTGGTCAACTAGACTCTCCTGACTCCCTCAAGGATTTTGTGGAATTGTAAGAGGGTTAGGAGGAGGGTTATGCTGAAGAACAAGAAGGTTAGGTGTAGGGTTAGGAGGAGGAACAAGAAGGTTATGTGGAAGGTTAGGTAGAAGAACAAGAGAGTTATAAGGATGGGTTTTTCAAAACAAATAAATTACCAATTAAACAATGCAAATAATAAAAAATTACTAAAATAGAGGGTTAAAAAGTGTAGATTTTAGCACCCACCTCTTCTATGTGGCGACATCGTCAATTAGTAGCTTCCAAGGACAATTGTGGCAAAGTTTAGCCTCAACAATGCAAAATGTGATCATGGAATGGATGAGAGTGGGGAAAGACAGCTCGAATGCAAAATGAGAAATTTTGCATTCAGTTTCAATTTTTATTTTTTTAGTTACACAAAGAATGTGATCATGTTATCAATAAAATCATGTTACTTAAAATAATAACATGATCTTGTTATTGTTTTAAATAACACAATCATTTTATTTAATAATGCTATCATATTATGGCTCAGTCATTACCGACTCATATTTAAATAATGCAATTGAGTTATAGAAAATGTCCATATAATTGTCCTCCAACTCTGTGCACTCACCCTTACCTTATTATATCCATTGAGTATAAGTAACATTATTCTACTAATTTCTTTGTATTTTGAATGTGTAATGGTTGGTCCACATCATTTTTGTATTCTATCGCATGTTCCAAAAAATTTCAACTTTGTTTGAACATATTCAACTAGTTTAAGTAGTTGTATTTTAACCTTCATGCACCTCCTGGGCATTGCATAGATCAATAACCCAAAAGGACAAGATATCTAAAGAAAAAATATCCATCCCTTTTTCTAACTACCCTCCTATCTACACAAAAACAATATTTGAGTCCATTCTAAATCTACCAATCATTTTGTACTAATAGCCACATGTAAGAGAACAAGTCTTAGCTTCACAAGAAATCTAGGTATGCTCAACTATAAAGAAGAGTTCTAATCCAAACCTAGCCAAAACCTCTCATAAGCAAATAGTATGGACATTTGCAGAGACAGTGCCCTCGAGTTTCTAAGGGGAATGGCGGCTCTGTTGGGGGTTCTGGTGAGTCTTCCTCTGTCATAGGCCCAATGATGGATAATGCAGGTAAGGGGAATGCTCAGATGGATAATGCAGGTAAAGGGAAAGCCTAGTTGGACAATGCAGGAAGGGGAACACTCAGATGGGTAATGCAGGTAAGGGGAAAGCCCTGATGAATGAGGTAGGACCTGATAAGGATGGCTTTATTCCTACTTGTCCATGAGCTAAGGGGCAAGGACAGAAGAGATCCTTTAAAGACCAACAATCTTATACGAGTTTTAATCATTTTGAAGTTCTAGATAGTATGGCCTTAGAGGATGGTATTCCTCCAAATGTTTCATCTGGTGTAACTACCTTAGATGGGGGGATTCCTCTACATGACACTAGTGTTGTGAACCAGGATATAGTTGCCCAACAACAGAATGAGGCCCCTATTGGCCTTGAGTCTGTAGCTCTTATGGATCTTGTTGTGCTACAGGACAATGATATAGTCTTGGTAGACTTGGTTAAGGAGGTGTTTGCATCTGGTAAGGGCAAGGGGTCTCCTTTAGAATTGGATTTACTACAATGACCTCTTAATGAAGTTTATTTTACCACTCCTTCAAAAAGTGGTTGTAAAAAGAACCAGGAGGAAATCAAAATAGCATGAGATTTGTTGGTAGAGTATGGGGCCGTCAAGCCCATGGAAGCTCATTTCCCTCACTCTACTCAATGATTATTATCTCATGGAATGTGAGGGGATTGAATAACAAACCTCGACAAGAAACTATTCATGAGTTGGTGGGTGATCATTCTCTGGATATCTTTTGTATTCAGGAAACTAAGCTTTCCGTGGATTCCATGTGTCGATGTTCTTCTAGTATTTGGTATTATGAATAATGTCAATGTATTGGGTCTATGAGGAGCTCTAGAGGCTTGGCTACCTTTTGGGACCCAAGGAAAATTACTCCTCTCTAGTGTATGTCTAGTCGCTCAGCTCTTTCTATGGTTGCCTCTAGTCTGTATACCGGTGAAATGATTTTGATCACTAATGTGTATGCTCCTATTGATCTCTCTGGAAAGATAGGGCTTTGGTCACATATAAGGTACATTATAAATTGTAACCCTTTCCTTCCTTAGATTTTAGCAGGAGATTTCAATTCAGTTTGAAGTCTAGAGGAGAAAAGAGGTGGGTCGACTCGTTTGGGGCCTTCTTTTGAGATTCCTCGTGAATATATGGATCATTTGCATCTTAATGATATTGAGCCAGTTAATGGTCTCTTTACTTAGAATAATAGGACTGGGGAAGATGCAATCTCTAAGTGCTTGGAAATATTTTTGGTCTCCTATTTCTAGACTAGTGGCAATCTCACTCTCTCTTCTAAAATTTTGGACTGGAGGGGTTCTAATCATTGGCCTATCAAATTTTTAGCTAATGGAGTTGTTATTCCCAAAAATCCTCCATTCAAGTTCCAGTTTATGTGGCTTCAGGATTCTTCTCTGCATGGCTTAATGGCTCACTGGCCCTGCCTATGGTACTGCTATGTATTCATTTACTAAGAAATTACAATATGTTAAATGGAAAATTAAGAAATGGAACAAGTTATGCTTTGGTAATCTCCATACCATGAAGAGGAGTGCTCAAGAGTGTCTAGAAATTATTACTAAGCAGATCTGGGATCTTGGATTTTTTGAAGCTTTGGGCAAAGTGGAGTCTCAGGCCTCTAGAGATGTAGAAGAATGGGAACTTAGAGAGGAAATTTATTGGAAGCAGAAGGTCAGGATTGATTGGCTTCAAGAAGGGGATAGGAATAATACCTTTTTCCACAAATCTATGCAGGCTCATCAGAATAGGAGCTATATTTCCTCTTTGGTTAACTCAGATGGTCTTCAATTGACTTTGTTGCTAGCTTTGTTTTGGGAGGCTACCCAGTTATATTCTGCTCTTTTCTCTGATGATTCTCCCCTACTGACAATGAGGAGAATATTATTTTATCTTGTATTCCCTCTCTAGTTACCAATGCGATGAATGATTATCTCATGAGATCGATTTCTATGGCTGAATTGGAAGAGGTTGTATTTAGCATGCATAAGGGCAAAGCTCCTAGCCCTGATGGCTTTCTAGTGGAATTTTTAAAGGAATTTTGGGATATTATTAATCAGGATTTGCTAGAGGTGGTTCAAGAATCATATACTAACAAACAGATGCTCTAGGCCTTGAACTCTACTTTCTTAGTTCTTAGTCTAAAAAATGATGGGGCCAACCAGCTAGAGTTCTTTCAACCTATTGCTTTGTGTAATGTGGTTTACAAAGTGATTAATTAAGTTGATCACTGAGAGGCTTAAAATGTGGCTCCCCACTGTTATCTCAGATGAAAAAGGAGGTTTTTTTGCAGGAAAACAAATTCTGAATGGGGTGGTTATTGCTATTGAGGCCATCCACTCTATGGTTGTTTCTAGGGAGAGATCTATGTTCATCAAACTGGATATGGCTAAGGCTTATGAAAGAGTTAAATGAGGTTTTCTATAGAATATTATTTTAGCCTTTGGCTTTAGTCTGGAATGGGTGAGTTGGACTATGAGTTGTGTTACATCTGCATCCTTCTTCGTTCTTCTTAATGGTGAGCCTTCTGAGTTATTTGGTGCCTCTAGGGGTCTTCGCCAAGGAGACCCTCTCTCTCCCTATCTATTTATTATTATGGTGGAGGGCCTTGGTAGATTTATTAAATCTCAAGTGTCTTAGAATTTGGTTCATGGTTGGCAGTGGGATAATGGGTTGCCTACTATTTCTCATCTTCAATTTGTTGATGACACTGCTCTTACTAGAATTGCTTGAATTCGGGAACCTGAGACCTTTCGACAAAACTTGGACATTTATTTGGTTGCGTCAGGTCAAAAAATTAATGAAAATAAATCCCTTGTATATTTTTTTAATACTCTAGAGCCTATTCAATGGAGGATCGCTGACATCCTGAGATTTCATATTGGTTCACTCCCACTGATTTACCAGGGCATTCCTATTGTTATGGGTTGGCAGCCAACGTTCTTTTGGTAGAACTTGCTTGATAAGCTGTGACAGAAGGTTAATAATTGGACTTATAGATGGCTTGCTATAGTTGCTCGAGTAACTCTTTTGCAATCTATAATTCAAGCTCTCCTTATTTATAGAAGCATGGTTCAAGTGGCTCTTGTGTATTTTCTTAAGGAGCTTGATGCTCTCTCATGCCAGTTTCTTTGGAGTGGTAATTTGCAAAACTCTAAATGGAGTTTAATTAGCTAGGATATAATTTGTAGGGCCAGAATGGAGGGAGGTCTTGGTCTTCGCTCTGCTATCTTGAGTGACCAAGCTCTTGCTGTTGAGCTTTATTGGTGGTGGTGTTCCTATTAGAATCAACTCTGGGCCCGTTTTATCACACATAAGTATTTCAGGGGATGTGACCCTTTCATTGTTTCTCAGCTTCCTCTAGAGGGTAGTGGTTTTATGGTTTGGCATACTCTTAAGACTAGTGCTCAATTGGTTAAGAGATGCCTTTTCTGGATATGTAATAAAGGTTCTAAGGCTCTATTTTGGTCTGATTCTTGGGATGGCAATCCTCCTCTTCTATCCATGTACCCACATCTGCAGGCTCTTTATGATTCTTTTCTTGTTGCTGGTTGGGATAAGGTGGCACATTATAAGACAATTTATAATTTGGGCCTTGATGTTGGATACAGATGGAAGAATTCTTATGATTGGCCACCAAGGGGTTTAGAGAGAGATCGACTCGAGTTTACTCAGATTCTAGCTTCTAGGGAGTGTAGCTCCTTGATGGGACCTAATGTTTTGGCTTGGGGTGGTGCCTCATCTGGAAAATATTCTATTTTTGCAGGGTACTTGGATCTTACTAGACAGTTATTTGGAGATGTTGAGGTGATTTGGTGGAAACAGGTTTGGAATAAATTTTTGTAGCCCAAGTATAATTTTTTCATGTGGTTGGTGGTTCACAATCCTTGTCTTACCTAGGATAATCTTTGCAAGTGTGGATTTCAAGGCCCCTCAATATGTGTTTTATGTTGTAATGGTGAGGTGTCTGATCCCCATCTTTTCTTTCAATGCTCTTTTGTTAAACAGATATGGCACTTCTGGTGGAACTCTTGGGTTCACCCCTGCTAGCATGTTTCTTCTTTGTCTAACTTCTGGGATCGTATGGGGCATTCCCCATCTAAAGCCTCTTTTCTTCAGGTTGCTTGGGTTGTTGGCCCTTCCTTTATTCTTTGGCATGTATGGTTGGAGAGGAATAGGAGGATCTTTCAGGATGTTAGGATTGGGGTCATGCATTTATGGTGGAAAATTATCCATTCTCTTTGTGAGACAGTTTTGGCTAAGTGTGAGTTGAATGGAGGTATGGATCCTAGAGATGTTGTTATATGCAATCGCCTCAATTTTCCTCTTCAAGGAGGGGTTCCAATGGTTGTTGGTCAGCGGTATAGTAGTAAGACCAGATAACCTTTGTAGCATGTTAATCGTGAGGGGCATTGGACTCCTCCTCTGCTTGGAATTCTCAAAGTCAACACTAATGGTTCTTCTCAGGGGAATCCAAGACATGCAGGCATTAGGGGAGTTGGTCGAAGAAGTTTTGGTGAAGTCCAATTTCTTTTCTTTGTGTATAAGGGCTCTCATACTAATAATTACATGGAGGCTCTGGCTAACTTGTTTGTTGTGGAGCAATGTTGTGTATGTGGTTGGTGCAGGATTATTTGTGAGACTGATTCTCAGGTGGTTGTGAATGTGCTATGCAGGAGCTTGGGGATGTTAGCTGGCACTTGGCTTTAGTTATTAGTCAGATTCTCCAATTATGCAAGTCTCTTGACTCTATCATTTTTACACACATTCCTCGAGAGTGGAATGGTGTTGTTGATTGCCTAGCTAAATGGGCTTCAGTTCACATGCAGGACTGGAATATTGTTGATAAGAGGCAATTGTCCCTTGATTAGCTCATGTTTTTTATGAACTTATCAATCGAAATAGGGTTCTTTAGAGCTTTTGTTAAGCTCTTTTGTTTTGTTTCTCTTTGTGTTTCAATAAAATTTTACTCCTCTTTTAGTTGAAAAAATCACTAATGCAATCCAACAAATTGAGCCCATGCCCCACTGATCAAAGAGAAAGTCAATGGGAGTTGATTTTCTACTACATGATGTCATATCTACAGTAACAATGCCTTTAGTTGTATCCACTGACAAGCATAGACATGCCTTCAACGTTATTTGTTACCTTAACATAATAATTGATTGATTACAGAATAAATATATTTATTTTCTAGGCCTTCCCGTCTTCTTCTTTATAACTTCATAATTTAACAATAACTCGATTCAAATATTTCTAAATACATATATTCCCACCCCAACTCAAATATGCCTCTTACAAAATATTGGAATTACTTCTTCGACTCAAAAATCCTCAATCATTTCGTTCCCCACAACTCTTCTCTTTAAAATAAATATTACAAAAAATTAATCAACATCAATCCCACCTCTAAATTAGGCAAACATAACTAAAGCCACTTCGAGCCAAGCATCTTGCCAAAATAGAGAAGAGCATTAGAAAATGCACATTCCCAACAACATACTCTCCTTAAAATAATGATACAACGATGATGTCTGTCTCCATTGGAGGAATACAATTCTTTTTCTGTCCTTTGCTTTTAGCTATCATACATTCCAACTAATGGTCATGATGGCCATGGCTCCTAAACTTTTGTGTTAGGGAAAGATAAAACAACAATGATAAAACCATATATATGGGGGCTTGGCTAATCCACTTTGTCTGGTTCGTAAATGGCAGGAATTATGTATGAACATGGATTAACACTTTTCAACTCCAAGCCACACGTGACATGACTTCCCTCTCTTTGTACCCATTCATTTCTCCACAAGTATACAAACCAAATAAGCCAGGGAGGACAGGTCAAACAAAGATATGGCTTGTGCAGGTCATATATTTTTATGATTTAGAGATTCTGAAATCAGAGTTTTGTTTTATTCTGAATGTATGAAATGCTATGGAGTATGAGGAAGATGGAGCTACCACGAATGCTATTTCTTCTCCTACTTAGGAAATGCCTTTCATCACAGTGGTTCTGAACAGGTTTGGCTTGTGTCCTCTTCAAACAGATGTGATGGATGGCGCTATCCGATCTGGTGGAGTTGTGTCAACTGACTATTTTACCCCTCAACCCATAGTTCAAGGTTTCCTTGATCCCCCTTCATCTTTGGATGCTCCTGCAACATCTGCAAAAAAGCGGTGGATCTTTGCAATCTGTAAAAATGCTTCAAATCTGTTTCATGAGTGTAGAGATTTCTGCAATTAATGGATTTCTTGTGGGTCTACCGCTGCTCCTCCCTCTCTTATAGGCTCTTCTCTGCTTCGTGATATTTCTTCTTCAGATTTATTCAAGCTGGGGGATGTTCATGTTGTATTCTCAAAGTGTATACCTGATCTGATTTTCCCCGAGTCTTTCATTAAGAGATGGAGGTTGAGGTTGGTTGCAAATCTTTGTTTGGGAAGTGTGTGGGCACTTTCCTCTGGGCTTCTGTGATTTCTTTCTGCGCTTCAAAGGCCTCGAGCAGCATTGTTTCTTCTCTTATGTTTCTCAGCTCCATTTTATTCTCTGGTGGTGTTCTAGAGCCCCTCAGAAGACAAGATTTTGTTTGGGAATTAGACCTTGATTTTTCAAAAACTTTGTTCCTATGTGGCTCAAATTGTATAATCTACCGCTAGTTCTTATAAAAGAGGAAAACATCAAGCTTATGGTGAAAATGGTCTGTTCCTTTGTGAAATTTGATGGTATTTTTGGGGCTTTAGATTTATTAGAGCTTATGTTATTGTGGTTCTTTTCATACCTCTTTTTCACTCAATGAATTTGATTTCCTCGCACAATTTATGGATGTAATTTCTTAATTATGAAGGTTTTCATTTTTATTGGTTTCATTGTAATTTTCTCGGGCATCGGATTGTTGGGTGTCCTTTTAGGCTTCATGGGATCTCACCTTCTCTCAATCAACAGGTTTGGAAAAAGAAAGATGGGACTCTGAACTAAGACTTCTTGTGACATAATCATGAAAAATTCTTTCATCCTCCCTCCTTTCTGGGTTCTTAGCGTCAAAAGGATTTTTTGGAAAAGGATTCTATGGTTGCTTTAGTCCCTATTCTTTCTCTAACCCCTTTTCAGTTGGTTGAGGAAACTTCCTTTCTGGGTTCTTAGCGTCAAAAGGATTTTTTGGAAAAGGATTCCCTCCTTTCTGGGTTCTTAGCGTCAAAAGGATTTTTTGGAAAAGGATTCCATGGTTGCTTTAGTCCCTATTATTACTCTGACCCCTTTTCAGTTGGTTGAGGAAACTTCCTCCCCTCCTATGACTACTTTTTTGAAAATTTATGCTAATGTGGGGGCTACTTCCAAGAAGAAAGGTTGTAGATCTGAGGTGGAATTGTTGAGAGTGGACCCAGAGAATTTGGTGTGCAATGGCATTTAACAGATAATGGATGATCTTCTTTCTCATTGAGAAATAAGAATGACTGCAACCTATAGATAGTCTTTCAGATTGCCCTATGGGCCTTTTCTCTTATGAAGTAATTTTCTTCGATAATTTATGTTGTTTGTTCTTGATAGATTAATTGGTTGTTAGCTAGGAGTTTGGGTTTAGTGGCTTAATTTTCCTTAAGCCATAGTGTTTATGTTTGTATTAGTTTTGATTGTTGTTTATTTGATGTTAAGTTGCTCTTTGATAGTTGTTTCCGTGTTCTTTTTTATATTAAAGGGTTTTATTATATTTTCTAGTTTTGTTGGCCAAATAAAATTATGGTTGTAAAAGGATCAAGTCCCTTTAAAAAAAACCCCTTTACTAATATTAAATAATAAAGATATTAGAAATGAGAATTTCCCTTCCATTTAATTGTTAAGAGTTTTGGGAGCTTATTTCTTTAAAGTTTCAACATTATTATAATGAATATAGTTATTTGAAGAATTGACTTGTTGAACTTCCCCAAACTATATTCAACTACAACTATTATATAGTTTGAGGCTTCCATTGCCACAATTCTAAGTTTGTTTACATCATCTTCGTATAGAAATATATCACCATTCATATTGCCATATTCTGTTGTTGGCATATTGTATTTTTCAAATTTATTTTTTATATTTTGAAATCAAAAATTATTTTGTATATAGATATTTTCTAAAGGTTCATAACTTACTAATATTAGAGATGATAGGCCCTTTTCTTTCGAGAGATGTAAAAGATAACTTCTTTTATTCCACCTTTTTTTTTTTTTCAAAATTAAATAAAAAATAACTTTATAACAAAATTATAAATACCATGAAATTATTAAAACATCAAAAAAAACATTTAATCACATATTTTCTTGGATGCATGTTTTACATACATACTTGATGTGAGTTAATTTAACATCGAAACAAAAAAACAAAACTTCCTAATCATACGGTCCATTCTGCGTGGTACATAAATGGCAGGTATTATATAACAACATGGCTCAACTGATAAGTAGGAGGTAGTTTCTACAACGAGTCAAATTATGATATTGCTATCAGGATTCAACTGTGTAGTTTTTCAAGTCAAATTCCTTGACCCATGTTTCATGAGTAGTGGTTCACACAAACCCATCTCTCATGAGAATGAATGATCCACTTAGCACTCATTGCAATCATTCAAATTTCAAATCATGACTGAAGGACATGTCCCACAGCATTAAAATGAGCTCTAAATCTAGCAAAAGTATTTAATTTAATAAAACAATAAACATTGGCAATTAATTTGACACACAAAGGGTAGTGAATGGTTTATGGTAATGATATTCTTGGAAAGGTAATTTTTTTTTTCCAATTTTAGGTGTTTTTCTTTTCTTTTTCTTTTTCGTTTGGGTGGAGGGGTGGTGGTAGGTGGGAAGGAGTGAGTGGTGGATTTGTATTTTGGAGGAGGTTATTATTTGAAAGTCAGTGTTGTTTGTGATTTAATTTTATATATTGTGATGGTATGCTCCAAATTTTTACAATTTTATATGGTTCTTAAATCAAATTTGTATATATTAATTATTCTTATATTTTTATATAAAAGTGAAGTTTGGAGTCCACACTTCAGACAAAATAATTTCAAACATATTGAATGAATTCTCATTTCCATGTCATCAATTCACACTGAACCGAGAAAAATAATTCCTTCTTTAATTAAGTTAACCATGTTTAAAATATGCCCTCTTTTTACATTATTAATTTTTTTACAATATTATTATATAGCATTAGATCTGTTATATAATAAATAATAAATATTTGATACTTCAATCTTCTAATCTTATTATGTAATAATTAGATATTAATATATAAAAAATTAAATTTATCTTAAAATTTTTAATTAATACTCAACAATTTACTAAATTTTATATATATATATATATATATGACATCATTTAACAATTATTTTATAAGAATAATAATCATATTTAAAAAATATATAGATTAATCTAATTATTCTTTAAAATTATTTTTAAGATAACTGCATTCAAATTAGAAGATGTTGCCTACCTTACTTTCTTTAGTTGAATTTTAGATTGGTTCTTCGAATTTTTTTATAGATGGAATTATATCAATAAGTCTCTTGAAATGGAAAAAAAAAATATACACTATTGTTTCTTAGAAACGTTTATAAATCTTTGAAAAAGTATATTTAATGAGAGAATTTGAAATGTCTAATCTTATATATCAATGAGATATTTCAATTTCAATAGAGCTCTTAAATTAAAGTTTTCATATATATTTATAATTCTAAAGTTGTTAACAAGAAAATATATATCTAAATCTCATAAACCAAATCACAAAAACTATTAAAATAATATGTTTGACGCTTCACTTATAAACTAAAATAATATTTTATCTTCTTCAATTCCATTAACGATAAGCCATTCTTGAACAACAGTGGATATTAATATCTAATGTAAATTAAATTTATTTATTTTTGTTCTACTGACTGTGTTGTGTACCATGCAGGGAGATTTAGGCCATATACTATTTCTTGTGTCAATTAAGTATATAGATAGAAATGGCAGATGATTGGGGTGTTGTTTCTTCCTTGTCTTGCAGATTCGTCTGGCTTGTGCAGAAAATTTGGCAGGTCATATATATTATATTTTATATTTTTGTGATTTTGGAGAATCTGATATCAGAGTTTTGTTCTATTTTGACTGCAACTGTAATTTATGTCGGCAAAAACAAATTACTCTTTTAACTTTAATATGACATAAAATCATAATATAAAAGTGGAGTCTTGTATTCAAACTTGTTTCACATACATTTGTTTCTTGCAAACCGCCCCTAACCATTCCACCTCATTAATCTTTTTGATGTCACTTTATTGAATAGTTTGTGGAATAAATGTTGTGACGTTTGAGTATTCCTAGAGGTTGTATTTTATTGGATGGCATGGACCTCTTAGTTGCCAAGTGGATTATTGGTATCAAAATTATAATTGTATCATGTCGTTTTATCAGTTATTATTTATAGTGAAAGAAAAAACTGGTATTGGGCGTGCTCTCATCTTCTAGTAGTTGTAATCATAGGTAAAGTAAGTAAGAAGGAAATCAACCCTTAGATGAAGACATTTTTTTAAATATTTTTAGATGAGAATGGATAGTTGTTTAAGGAGATCTAACACTTTCAACATTGAAATCAATAGTTGTAAGATGCTTTTTAATTTGAGAAGAAAAGATTCAATCTTGTCATGTAGTAGCGAATAGATCTCATAACTCGAAGCATTCATCTAGCCAGACCTGTCCTCAATGATTTTGCTCAACTCAAGAAGAGACATCTTCAAGTTATGAAGAAGCCACATCAAGGCATTTTTTACAATGAGAAATAACATGAGTGATTTGACGCTGAGTGTGCATGGTTCCAAGTACCTGATCAACTAGTCATCAACATGCCACCATGCCCAATCATGACATGTGACACATATACTGGTAAGTTCATTTCATTCCCTCAGTTTGATTGCAAACCTTTATTTCACAGTTTTGAGAAATACACCAAATGCTTTGGTTCCAAGTTGCTAAATAAAATGGGCTATGAAGGTCATGGTCTAGGAAAAAATCTCTAAGGCATCATCAATCCTCTCCAAATCATTACAACATTTAGACCAATTTTTTAAAAGTTAGACCCTAAAGTCTAATTTAAAGTTGCATGTGCAACACATCTATAGAGGATGACATTAGGGTGTCTTTAATTATCCTCACTTTAGCTCATAACATTAAGAAAATTTCAAGAGAGGTTTAAGAATAAAATTATCCAAATTTTAGGAGTGATGTTAGATTGTCTTTAATTGATGACATGGCAATGATTTATTAGATGACATTGTTATGTTTTTGGATGAAACTCTAGAAATATTACTTAAGTGATGTTGTTTTGACTTATTTGACGACATGAGTATGACTTTATATCCATATGTAGGGATGACATTAAAGAGCCTATATAACTGAGAAATTTTGGTTCACTTAATTTGTGAATTTATGTTGACATTGGGTGTCCCTAAATGCAACTTTCTTGCCTTATTTAACTTGTATTTATTCTTTGTCTTTAGGGGATGATGTTGGGGTGTCCCTAATTACAACTTTGTTGTGCCATAAACCTAATTACAATTATCTAATATCATTCTATACATAATATACCCTAATTGAATGTCGTTTGTATTAACTAATCACTCAGTTGGTTGCATGGGGTACCCAAATAGGGCATATTGAGCCCCCTAAACATAATCACGACAAATTAATGTCATTTTAGAACACACACACACAAATTGAGTGTCCCTTGCAACCAATTACCTGATTGGTTGCATGGGGCATGTGATTAGGAAATATCAAGTCCCCTAAACATATTTGTGATAATCTAATGTCATTTCAAACTCAATTTTACATAATTGAGTCCCCCATAAAACCACTCACTCAATTGGTTTCATGAGGCACTAAATTAGGTATATCTAGCCACCTAAATATAATTATAATAATGCAATGTGATTTTAGAATTGATATACCCTAATTGAGTGATATATATAACTAATCATTGGATTAAATGCAGTGGTCACTCAAATAAGGCATATTGAGCACCTTAAATATATTTGTGATAACCTAGTGTCATTTCAAATTTGATTTTCCCCTTATAATTGAGTGTCTCGTGAAACCAATTGTTGTATTATTTGCATGGGATACTTGATTAGGGTATATCAAGCCCCCTAAACACAATTTAGACTCAATATGTCATAATTCAATGCCTCATGCAACTGATCTCTTGATTGGTTACATCGACACTCGATCAAGGCATATCGAGGCCTTTAAACACAATTGTGATAACCTAATGTCATTTCAAACTTGATATGTTGTAGTTGAGTGCCCTGAGTTACCACTCACTCAATTGGGTGCATGGGGCACTCAATTAGGGCTATCAAGCCTCTTAAACACATTTGTGATAACCTAATGTCATTTTGGACTCAATTTTAATTAATTGAGTGCCCTATCCAACCATTCTTCTAATCAGTTGAACGAGGCACTCAATTAGGACATATTGATTCTAAAATGACATTAGGTTATCATGTAGTTGTATTTAGTGAGTTTGATATTTCCTAGTTAAGTGCCCCATGCAACCAATCACTTGATTAATTGCATAAGGAACTCAATTGGGGTCCCAAAAAAATTATAACACTAAAATATGATTTTAAGCAAGATTTTTCCTAATTGAGTGTCCCATATTAAATCAACATAGCTATTATTCTATATTATAAAAAGGGAATGGGTTCAAGGAAAAATTATCAATAACACATCCATTCACACAATTATACTCAGAAGAGAGAAATATCACCAATAAAAGGACATTGTATTAACTAAATAGAATATACAATGTACATGTGAAACCAAAAATGGTTGTACCAGATTAGGATTCTCTAAAAGACTATAACTCCATAACTCTAGAGATGACTCTAATTTCCATTATTTCCATAAAGGACCAAAGGTTCCTTACATGCGAAAATAAATATGAGTGGGATATTTTTATTGGTGGATTGAATGGTGGGATCATTCCCAAAGTTACGCCAAACCCTTCTCACACATATAAGGATAACTACCAACCTTAAATGTGTATTAAACAAAGTTGTGCACATATTAAATCACACCTTACCAGTAATAAAACTACCTAAAGTAGACATGACAACAAGTGTAAACATGACACACACCTAAACCCTCTTGAAGATCAACTTAGGTGATGTGGTAAAAGAGAGAAGTCTTAAGCTCATAAGTATAGGTATCAACAACTAGGTCCTAAAATACTCTATGCGCACAACACCTATGAATAAATAAGATCTCTAGATTGTGTTTGTTTGCAAGACGTTAAATTTGTAAGTTTTCTTCTACAAACTTATATGCATTGTATTTGGCATGAAGCCACCTAGTTGTCCACTCTACATGAAGATGGACATAGTGGCACCAACATATTGCTTTCACCTAAGTTTTCTTCCTTTATTATTTCCATAAGGGAGGACCCATCACACCAGGTTGTTTGGATGCTATTAGACATTGATGGCCAGTCATTTGGCATTTTTAACATTTATACCCCTAAGGATGGTCCTAAAAGATCTCCGCTTTGATGGGCCTCAGTTAACAATCTCTCCCTAGCACGTGATTTGTATTGGGGATTTTAATATGATTGAGATTTTTAAGGATAAAGTTGGTGTCTTTCCTATGTAGTGATGCATCAGATAACGTGAAGCATGGTATTATTTTATGAATAAATGGGGTCTTATTGACCCTCTCCTCTAATGGCACTCAATTAATAACACATATTGGTTTACATGGTCTAATTATCGTGTTGGGGATCACTGTGTGCTAAAAAGGCTTGACCATTATAGGTTATCAAAAAAATATATCTTTCTCTAACATTAATAACCAATATGTCACTCTCTATTTAGACTCGATTATATTTGATCATACTCCTATCTTTTGCAGAGTAGAATGGGTCATAGGGCAATAAAAGGTGCCACATGATCATTTCATCCTCAATACTTATCTTCTAGGCCACGCTAACATGATTCATCTAATTTATTGAATAAGGAACTTGGCCCCTCGCCCTCCTTATGATGCCAGTTGGATTGAGTGGGGGAATGAGGCCATTCTACACACCACCACTTTCCCACTCCACTATGGGAAATAAGTTGCACGTGTTAGGAAATACATTAAGGATGTTGTGCTCAAGGAATTTCAAAAGGTCTCCTCCCTCCTTGAGCTCAAATATTTTGATACTACTATGCATAATATTATTTCCTTACTCAAACACCACATTAAGGCAGCGAATATCCAAGTTGCTAGAGGGGTGTAATTACGTGCCCAACTACATTGGCCCAAGGTTGGAGATAAGGCTTTCAAGGACTTCTTTAAATCCCTCAAAGCCAAATAGGATCATGATCAGATCAAGGCCATCAAGCTGGCCCAAGCCAGGCCCAATTCTCTTCTAGACATTTCCTTAGCCTTCATAGATCACTACAAACTAGTGTTACAAGCCCAAGAGGTTACGATAGAAAGAGCTCAAGTTTTGTAAGAATGTCTCGATGTGGTTCCTTGCAAGGTTAAAGTGACCAACCAATGGATCTATGACTCTCCCTTGACCCTCCAAGAACTCAAAAAGGCTCTCCAATGCATGAGTAATGACAAAGTCAATGCCTCGATGAGTTTTCATGTGAATTTTATAAAGCCACATGGGAGTTTGTTGGGCCCAACCTGCTTTAGGTGTACAAATAAGCCCTGTAAAACCATTTTTTGGGAATTTTAATTAATCAAGATAATATTAAGTTCATATCCAAAGTGGGCAATCCAGAGCTTCTTACCATGTGGCAACCCATTACCTTGTTGAATGTCTCGTACAAAATCCTTGCTAAATCTTTAGCCAATTGACTTTGTTTTATTCTTCTTGCCATTGTTTGAACTCAGCAAACCAATTTCATTATAGGGAGATATATTTTACACAATCTTATTGTTGTCTGGGTAGGCATGAAATGGGTCAGAGTTTCTCATTGGATAACCATTTTTCTCAAGCTCGACTTTGAAAAAACCTATGATAGAATTGAGTGGCCTTTTATTCTATCCATGTTAAAGGCTCTAGGTTTTGGCCAATTTTCATGTCGACAGTCCAAACTTTGCTTTTAGATGCCTTAACCTGCCTCACCATTGATGGATTTGAGTCTGATAACATTGATCTAGAGACTTCTATAGGCAAGGATGTCCTCTAGTTCTGGAGGTTATATGTTCTCTCCGTAGAAAATTGAGGATATTTTCTTGCCTCCAAAGCCAAGCAAGGTCTAGTTTGTGTTATCTCTTTGCCTGACTGCTCTTCCTAGTTCATTAATGGGCACTTTACTGGTGATACTTTCCTTACACTAAAAGAACAAGAGTGAACCTTCCTAGAAGCTATGAAATGTCTTGATATCTCTTGTTTGGCCTCTAGGTTTAGTTTATAGTGGATTAAAATGCAATGTTTCATACAAAGTATGATGCCTATCCCTGATTGGCTTCTCCATTATAATTGGAAATGGATTGTGCATGGAGATAAATTCAAATTCTTGGCATACCTTTTGCCTTTGAAAATTCTCTGGTTGAGTTGTGGCAATATGTCATTAAAATAATGGAGAAGAAGGTTGAATACTACATTAACAAACCATTATCCTTAGCGGAGAAGTTCCAAATTTACACTAAGACTCGAACGGCCACCCATGTTTATTATTCCTCTTGTTAGGTTTCCTTTAGAGCAGCGTATGATAGTTTAGCCAAAATTCATAGGGATTTTCTTTGGTCTAATTCTGAACATACCAAGGGATTCCATCGTGTTGCCTAGGATATTTTTTGCCTCCCTTGGAACAAAGGAGGCATGGGAATTATTGACATTTATAGACAGAGTGCAACTTTATGTGCTAAATGGGTAGTTTTCACCATTGAAGGTAATGAGGTTTGTAAAATCCTTCTAATGCACTATATCTCTTATAGGAACCCTTATGGTAAACCTAGTTGGAAGAATATAAGTTTCCACTCCCTTCTCATCACTATTCCTCCTGTTAAAATTGAAGGCTCCTTTGACAAAAGCATATGGAAAGCCTTTGAAGCTATCAAGCCTCACATGAAATAGATTGGGGATGGTTTTCATACAATTTTATCTTTCAATGATCATAGAATTTGGTGGTCTCTTATTATGATAGGTACTAATGTTTTACTGGTTGAATTGTTGGGAATCAAAGCACTCAATTTTTTCGAAAAGGTATCATTACCATTTGTAATTTTGTTTCTGTTAGGGACTAGATTCCTTGGCCTAATTTGAAAGTTAAATTTCAATTGAATAATGTTGACTTACCTTTTGTTCTTCATATTCAAGAGCTACTTCTTGATGTTATGATTTATAAGCTTGGTTTACAGCCTCCCCGATCTTGATGGAAAGACTAGCATTAGAATTGTGACACCCAATTTAAGAATTATTCTCCAGGCCTTATGTATCAAGTCATGAGGCCCTTCTCTCCTACTCTCTATAAGCTCAATAAGTGTCTAGGACTTAAGTCCTCCCCAAGAGCTTGGCTTGCCAGACTAGACATAATTTAGCACGCCATGATAGAACCTAAGTTTGCCCACTTTCTATGGTGCCTAGTCTATCAAGGCCTCCTGCTTGGGGAGTGACTCTTTCACATGAGCATCACTCCACCCAAGTGTCCTACATGCCATTGACTTGAGTATTTCAAACACTTATTTTGGTTTTATCCACGAGTCCAATTTGCTTGGAAATTGATCCATAACCTATTCCATCCTTATCACCCTAAGCCCTTTCTTTGGCAGCTTGTTCTTCTAGGGGACTCATCGAACTGGCCAACTTATATTTCTTTTCTATGGAATTTTTTGAGAGCCATCATTCTTTTCCAATTATGGAATGTTAGAAATAATGTTATTTTCAATAATGATGCATGTTCTTGTGCTTTTCCACTTAATGATGAGGTTTATGTTATATCTTCAACCTGTATGCATATGCAAGCCCAAACATATAAGGTTGTGATGGAAGTTCTCCACCTCAAGGAGTTGCTAGACCACTAGGGGAGTGCCCCTTGCATGCTTTTCCACTTAATGATGAGGTTTATGTTATATCTTCAACCTGTATGCATATGCAAGCCCAAACATATAAGGTTGTGATGGAATTTCTCCACCTCAAGGAGTTGCTAGACCACTAGGGGAGTGCCCCTTGCATTGTTAGCCATGTGTTGTCAGAAGGACCACCCCAGGAACCACCATCATTGCCTCCTAGAAGGTGCAAAAGCCATTCACGTAGTCGGGGTCACTTCTCCCCTCACTTTCATCCAAGAGGGTGGGGTTTGCCACTATCGCGTGGTAAATTTGACATAGCTCCCTCTTGTAAAGGCTCTCCTACATGCACTGGTACTTAGATGTACCCTACTGATGGCTAGGTTATTGATATGACTATGGACCCCTTGGATGACTAGGTAGCCCTAGATCCTCTTACCACATAGCCTTCCGCTTGGGTGACTTTGCCTCCCAAAGATGATCCTCCCCCCTCTCTTGGGTATTGCTGCTTGTGCTTAATATTTTTATTTATTTTTAAATAATGTGTTTAGTTCAACCCTTTTTTGTTCCTACTTATATTTAAAACTCGATCTTTTCATTCGACATAAAGTTTGAAGTGTAAATACCAACTAATTATTTTACTATATAACCTTCATGTATTATTATTTTTTATAATATACGATATCGTAAAATGTTCTAATAATAAATACCTATAAAAATATGCATTCTATTAAATATCGACATAGATTTACACTTTTGAACTCCAACCCACTCGTGACTTGACTTCCCTCTCTTTTTTACTCATTCATATTTCGATCTCTATACTAAATACTAGCCAGCCTACCTAAGTAATCAAAAACAAAATAGGCCAACACGTGAGGAAAATTCCTTCCTAAATATTTTTTTATATAAATTAAAAA
This sequence comes from Torreya grandis, assembly GCA_037957365.1. Classification (NCBI taxonomy): domain Eukaryota; kingdom Viridiplantae; phylum Streptophyta; class Pinopsida; order Cupressales; family Taxaceae; genus Torreya; species Torreya grandis. The sequence goes on along the minus strand of JARHVA010000009.1, from coordinate 11,927,608 downwards.
TATATTTATATTTAATTCCTTAATGAATATAATTTGTGTGCTCAAAAACAATAATAATAATTGAAACATATACATACAGAAGTGTGAAGCATGACAATAGTTTAGCAATCATAGATCACATTCCCCAAGAGCATAAAATGGATGACTTAAGCAATAATGAAAATTACTAGTGGCATGGACATATGTTGAAGCAGTCTGTCAATCATATTTTATTGTTCATTCAATTTTTTGTTCTGCTGTGTATGCTATACTAGTCATGGAATTTGATGTTTTTTCACTATAAAATTTCTTATGTCATTTGATTTTATCCAGAATACAACCTGATGTAGATATGGAGCATGTTTACGGTGTTGCTGTTCTGTCTGCTTTTGCAGAAAGTTTGGCAGCTCATATCTGAAATCAGACTTTTGTTCTATTCTGAATCCAAGAATAATTTATGTGTTGCATATTAGGAAATAGTCTTACATATACTTATATTCATCAATTGAATTATAATATTTTATATATATTAATATTATATAGTTTAAAAGAATAAATTTAATTATTTTATTAATTTTTAAATATTTTAAAATTAATATTAAAAATCATTTTTTAAATTTAATAATATTAAATTTTATTTTATTTTTAATATTTAAATATTTATACATATCTTTTTAATAATGGTAAATTTTAAAAATAAACACGGTCTTTTAGTTACCTCTTCCACTTAATTTTATTAAGTTTTATTTTGATGGAAGAGCCAAAAGTAACCTTGAATATACGTTTAGAAATAATTAAGCATGACATTTTATTTTTTTACATGAGATTTTAATAAATATACTAATAATTAGGGAGAAGAATTGGTTTTGCTCAAAGACTTAGACGTAGTTATTTCAAAAAGGTGAAGTCATTGATAGTGATAGGAGACTCCTAAATCTTAATATAGGGAATGAGTAATGACAAAATTCATTCATAAAAGCTAAAGGAAATGATTCAAGAGGTTAAATAGATACATTGGTAGTTTGAAATAATTGAATTTCAATATAATAAAGTGACATATAAGGTAACTAATTTAAAGATGAAGCTTATTTCCCAATTTACTTAGAAAACATACGTACCTAAAATGTTAAGATAACCTATTATTAATGATGCAATTGAATTCTTAAGTGGATCCACCTATTTAAATCTCACCATCCCAAAAAAAAAATTCAAAACATTTGGAAGAATGGTGATGGTTATTTTTGATAATTATTAATGGTTTTGACTATCCCATCTTTCCCTCCCAGTAAATTGAATGAATGAATCCTTCGAATCCCATGTTCAATCTTTTAAGTGTGTGAGTTGGCTATCTTTGCAAAAGGGCAAGTGTGGTGACGAGTGGTTGCAACGAGAAGAGAATATTGTTCCCCCTCCCTTTTTCTTGTATGACTCCATTATGTGAAGGAAAGTGTGCGTGTTTATTGGTGTTGAAGAACGTTATTATCGATATTGCAAGAATAAGGTCATTTTTCAATCTTCTATGTTACTTTGAATCACTTCAGTGATTTTTAGGGGTCATGGGTATTGGGTTTTGGTTAAATTGTGAAAGGTCTTTCTATGGCGGTATTAGTTTGGGTGAATTGGTGTTGCAAACCCTGATAGATGGAAGGAGGTTTGTGTTGGTGTGAGTGCATACTTTTTTTAATGATAAAAGAGTTGTTTTATTTATTATTAATTGAACAATAGGGTTTGATGGACAGAAACTCTTCATTCAATTGGGCTAGGCATGTAATTTTGGATTATTTTTGCTAAAGATTTAAGGGTTGATGTGGTTTTTAATCACTAAAGGATCCATGGTTTTTCAAGTCTAGAGTAAAAATAGATTGTTATCATGATCTTTAATCTTTTTTATTTTGACATTAGTCTTATACACGCTGGAAGAAGAGAAAGATTGCCCTATGTGTTTCTTTGCGCATAGGCATTCGATTCATCTTTAAAAGAAAAAAGTTGATGTGAAAGGAAAGAAATTGATTGAAGATGACCATTCAAAAGTTATTCAGACGAGACCAACTACTTATAATCTGATGAATGAATTTATATTAATGTTTTATTGCCTACAACATCAAGAAGTTGTACATACCTAAGTGTTAGATTATGCAAAGGTTGGTAGAGATATCGAGAAATAAAATATGGACCGAATAAAGGGCCTCATCAAATCAATGATGAGGATCCTAGGACCATATATGGCAGTAATAAGTCATTTGGTGTCATGCATGGTATGGAAACCATAACTTAAGTGGGCTTTATAGGGACCTCATACTTCTTGAATCACAATGTTGTCATGTCAAATATTAATAGTAACATAAACCACAAAAAGAAATGAGAAGGTACCAAGGAAGTTATCAAACATGTTAAATATCTCCAAAGCTATGTTGAAGCATTGGTTGCTCCTAGTTTTGTCACACTACGCCTCTCCCATGCTTGGATGGGTTAGATTCATATAAGATGGAAGTCGACCCAATCAAGGCCATAATTATTGATTGATGCCATCAAGTTTTAATTTAATAATTTTTATGAATTGAGGATTTTGTGGCTCGCGTAGCTTTTCCCTAAACCTTTGAGTGCACTCTTTTAAAAATATCTTTGACTTGTTGCTATAATAACTATAATAGAAATGCAAACATTCTCAATTTTTTTAGGAATTGAAGCTGAATTCCACTATGCCACACTCAACACAGACCATGCATATGGTTCCTTTCCTTTCCTTTAGATGTTGGTGGGTTTGTAAGCTAGAAGTTTGGATACCATATTGTCACTTCCAGATTTTGATTCACTTCCATTTTTTTTTAGTTTGTTGGATGATTTTGTGGTATTCTTAATGATTTTTAGGCAACTGGGTCATGTGTTGTGCTTAGTTAAGGGATGAGTTCACTCTTTTTAAAATATCTTTGACTTTTTGCTATTATAACCACAATAGAAATGCATACATTCTCAAGTTTTTCATGAATTGAAGCTGAATTCCACTATGCCACACTCAACATAGACCATGCATATGGTTCCTTTCCTTTCTTTTAGATGTTGGTGGGTTTGTAAGCTAGAAGTTTGGATACCATATTGTCACTTCCAGATTTTGATTCACTTCCATTTTTTTTTAGTTTGTTGGATGATTTTTTGGTATTCTTAATGATTTTTAGGCAACTGGGTCGTGTGTTGTGCTTAGTTAATGGATGAGTGCACTCTTTTTAAAATATCTTTGACTTGTTGCTATTATAACCATAATAGATATGCATACATTCTCAAGTTTTTCATGAATTGAAGCTGAATCCTTCTATGCCACACTCAACACAGACCATGCATATGGTTCCTTTCCTTTCCTTTAGATGTTGGTGGTTTTGTAAGCTAGAAGTTTGGATACCATATTGTCACTTCCAGATGTTGGTTTATTTCCTTTTTTTTTAGTTTGTTGGATGATTTTGTAGTATTCTTAATGATTTTTAGACAACTAGGTCATGTGTTGTGCTTAGTTAATGGATGTTTGGATGGTAGGATGGTTTGATCCAGTGATGACTCATGGTGCTTTTCATATTTTTTTCCTGCAACAATAATATATCTTTGTTATTTTTATTGGATTGTTGAGCTTTAACTAACAAATCATGCACATTCTCTACGAGATAGAGCATTCTCCCTAGATATGTTTAGTTTTAAAAAATCTATACCTACATATAAGAATTGTTGAAAATAGAAAACCTTATAAATTTTATACCACATAGATCGTAAATCTTACTGATTTTAAAGTTCAAAATATTACTAGGTCATATTCATGTCCTAATTTAAAGGCCTTATCAAACAAATAATCCTTAAATTTATTTGTAAATGTAATAAAAAAAAAATTGTAGATTTTTTTTATAGTTATATATTATAAAGTAGAGTAATGTGGCTAGCATTTTGAAAAATTGTAGCAATTCTAGGTAATAAAATACAATGCCCTGGCTTACATTTTATATATATATAATTGTTGAAAATGGAAAATTTCATAGGTTTTATGCCACATCAATATCAATTCTTACTGGTTTTAAAGTTTCAAAATATTATGGCCTAATTTTAGGCTTAATTAAACAAACAATCCTTAAATTTATTTGTAAATTTAATTTAAAAAATTATAGATTTTTTTTAGTAGTTATATATGATAAAAGTAAAAGTAATATGGCTTAAATTTTAAAATGTTGTAGTAATTATACTTAATAATAAGCAGAGCATACAAGCCCAAACAACAAAGATATCACCGAGACTGTTACTGAGGCAGCTAACAAACAACAATCAGACACAAACCAGACTCTTCTCAGGATCACTATGAACAGGCAAGGCCACTGAGCCTTGGCCACCAGCCCGCACAACAGACCATCAGTCTCACAAGGCATCCATGAATCAGTAAATCCGAAAAACATTAAAGCCTACAATTAAACACACTTGGAACTGATCCACCTCAAAGTCCTTCCATGAAACCAATCGCTGAAACTGCAGCCCACCAAGAGGGACTGCCAGCCAAATTACCACCAACATACAACCACCAGTCAACTGTTGAATCAGTGCACTCAACAGTGGACTGAGCAAGAACAAAAACATCCATGCAAGCTAATAGGATTATGATTTGAATTCGAGAATCTTATAGATAAGAAATATATTTTAAGAAATAATTGTATATAGTGAATGATTATATATAAAAAATTAAAGTATTTAAATAAAATATTCAAGAATATAAGGAAATTAAGAGAGAATTAGCATTTATTACTACATTTTCGAAGAAATCAAATCTTAAATTTAGAGTTAAAATAAATAGTAGATTAAACATTGCATTATAATGCACTGTTCAGCTGACTTGCATTATATTTAGCATATTATTTTTAATATTATACATTGTTAAGGGGTCAGATAAGTAGCTGTAAAGATTTTTAAATATATAAAAATCAACAATTGTCATAAAGAAACTAGAAACTCATAGTCAAATATATGAAATATATTTAATATTCATAATGGAGGAAATATAAAATAGCCAAAATAAAAAATACTTTTTCAAATTATTGGAATCATTGTCCATCATGATAAAGATCAATTACAATATATTATTAGAATTACATGTGAACATGTTTTTCTAATTAATAAATAAAAATATTTTAAATTTATTTAAATAACAATTTGCATGAAATATAAATTAAAGTTATCTCCAGTCTTTCAAACGCTTTATTTTTTAAAAATAAATTAACTAAATATTAAAGAATTATTAAATAAATTGCATGATTGAGGCTGCTGTAGAATTGGGACTCAACAGCAATTAACCAACATTATTCCCCTTGATGTTGAGTGAACTAAAAATTTGATCTTGGAGTTTCAAAAACTGAAGTTTTACCGTAGCTTTAGTAAAGATCTCTGCAACATGTTCCTATGTGTTTATATATTCAATTCTATATCTTTCATCTAAACCAAATCTTGAATAGAATAATACTTCAAATCAAAATGCTTTGACCTGTTGTGATGCACTAGATTCTTGGTTAATTTTATTATATTTATGTTATCACAAAAAATTACTGTATGCTGAGTTTATTTCTCTCCAATTTCTTCTAAAACCTTTCGGAGTCACAATGCTTATATACTTGTGGAAGTGACTGCAGTATACTCTGCTTCTATAGATGAAAGAAGAACTGAACTTTGCTTCTCTGGACTTCGTGTAACCAAACCAGAACCAAGTGAAAAACAATTCCCAGAGGTTGACTTTTGGTTATCCAAACTACCACCCAATCAGAATCACTAAAACCAAAAAGTTCAAACTTTTTAGTAGCATTATAATGAATACCAAAGCCAATAGTACCTTTCACATACCTTAAAATTCTTTTAGTTTCCTTCATATGAATTTCAGATGGCTCAAACATATATCTCGATACAAGAGAAACTGAATAAGTAATATCTAGTTTTGTGTGAGTTAGAAACATTAAGCTTCCAACAATACTTCTGTAAGTTGTCTCATCAACTCTTTTAGCACCATGTTCTCTACATAGCATAGCTTCATGAGCAGTTGGAGTAGAGACTGGTTTACAGTCAACCATATTGAATTTCTTCAACATATCATTTGCATACTTTGTTTAACAAATGAAGATGTCATCTTTACTTTGATGAACCTCCATCCCTAAAAAGTATTTCATAAGACCTAAACCTTTTATTCCAAATTCATTCATCATTGCAATTTTGAATTCATCTTTCATCTTCGAATTGTTGCCCATATACAACAAATCATCAAAATACAAACTTATAATAAGGATATCATTACTTTTTTGCTTGTAATAAAAGTGTACTCACTTTTGTTTCTTTTGAATCCATTCTGCTGAAAACATCCATCAATCATTGCATACCATGCTTTGGGTGCTTGTTTGAGGCCATACAAAGCCTTCTTCAACTTGTAGACTTAACATTCTTTACCTTGCACTTCAAAACTTTGTGGCTGTTCTACATAGACTTCTTCTAAGTACTCATTCAAGAAGGCACTTTTCACATTCATGTGATGTATACTCTATTTCTTTTGAGCAGTTAGTGAAATCATCAATTTGATAGTCTCTTGTCTTGTTACTGATGCAAATGTCTCTTCATAATCTATGGCATACCTATGTGTGAAGCCCTTAGCAACTAACCTTGCCTTGTGTCTTTCAACACTTCCATCACTGTTGTACTTAGTCTTGTAGACCAATTTAGTACCAATCTTTTTATTGTCATATGAAAGCTCTATAACCTAATAAGTATCATTCATGTGAATAGAATCTATCTCTTCTTGCATTGTTTGCATCCAAACATCATTAGTATATGCATCTTTAAAACATGTGGTTCAAAATTAGCTTGTGTAATTAAAACATAATTTATTGTCTCACCTCTTGGACATTCTTCATGTGATTGACTTTTTGTATGCTGATAAATTTCACTCAAAATTTTTACTTTTTTTGAAGAACTAGGACTTGAAGCAAGAGTTGTGCTTGGAATACATGCACTAGATGAGGGGATATTTAATGGACTTGTAACATTTGGCATTGAAGTGCTTGTGGGCTTCTCATTAGTAATATCATCATAATTACCATCAATAAAAATAGATTTAGACTTCTCAATATTGACTTTATCTTTATCATGACCATACACTCCCCCTTCATCAAAAATAACATCTCTTGGCACAAGTACACTATTAGTGATAGGATTATAAAGCCTATAAGCTTTGCTTTGTTCACTGTACCGAACAAAAATATAAGACTCACTCTTTGGATTTAATTTCTTCATTTTCTAATTAGCTACATGAACATAAGCTAAACAACCAAAAACTTTAAAATATTTGACATTAGGTTTTTTTCATACCATGCTTCATATGGAGTCATTTTTTCAAATGCATTAGTGGGACTTCGATTGAGAATATATACTATTGTAGCAACTGCATCACCCCAAAAAGAGTTGTTCAATCTATTTGTTTGTAACATGTTCTTTACCATTTCAACCACTGTATGGTTCTTTCTTTCAGCTACACCATTTTGTTGAGGAGTGTAGGCAATTATGAGTTGCATTTTGATGCCATTCAAATCACAATAATTCATAAAATTATTTGAATATAATTCACCTCCATGGTCGGTGCTTATTCTATAACAACTTTCATTCTCTGCAAAAGCTTTAAATCTCTTAAATGTATCAAATGCTTCACTTTTTTTATTCAAAAAATAAACCCAACACTTTCTTTAATAATCATCAATAAATGTAATTAAATATGATGACTTACCCAAGCTTTTTGTTTGCATAGGACTACAAATATCTGAGTGAACCAACTGAAGTGGATGATAAGCCCTCCATGCACTACGTTTTTTAAAAAAATTCTTGCATGTTTGTCTTGCTCTTCAACCTTTGGCAAACCATAAACTAATTCTTTTGATGTTAGTAACTTCAAACTTTGAAAATTCAAGTGTCCATCCTTGAGATGCCATAACTAACTTTTATCTTTATATGCCATATTTTCAAGGCTATTACTATGCTCTCCAAACTTCAATGGGAACATCCTATTCTTAGACATAGGTACTATTGTAACAACCTTATTTTCTTGATTTTTATCATAAATCATGCATTGTTTATCGTCAAAAACCATCTTATAATTTTTTTCACATAATTGTCCAACACTCAATAAATTATGTTCTAAATTTGAGGTGTAATAAATATCATTAATACTTTTCATACTTTCTGTAGTATTCACCTTCATAGTTATTTTTGCTACAACCTCCAAAGATTTATCATCACCAATTTTGATATTGGTTTTGAAATTTTTATCCATTGTAGAAAACAACACATTATTTCTTGACATGTGATTCGAACACCCTGAATCTAAATACCAAACCTCATTATGATTATTTTTAGCTTTATCATTTGAAATGAATAAATTGCATGATGCATCACCATCCTCATTAGCATAATTAACACTTTTATTTTCATTTCTTGCTTTTAATCTACATTCCCAATCAAAATGACCATACATGTGATAGTAATAGCATTGGATATTTATTTTATCAAATCTACCTCTACCTTTACCTCTTGCAGCGAAACCCTCTCTTCTTCCTCTGTATCCTTTTGAATAATTGCATCCTCTTGAATAATTGTAATTCATGTCTTTACCTTGTCCTTGATTACTTTTGAAATTGTTTTTTCCTTGTACATGGCTATTCTTATTGCTAATGCTGGGACCTTCATTCTTCATGATCTTTAATTTTGAGGCAAAAGCATTCTCATCACTTTCATTTAATTTGTCTCTTACTCTTTTATCATGGGATATTAGAGATCCAATTGGGTGATCAAACTCAAGAGTAGTCAAATCTTTACTTTCTTCAATAATTATGGCAACATGATTCCAACTTGGTGTTAGAGACATTAACATCTTTTTTACAATAACCTCTTTATTCAACATTTCTTCAAGTGTATCCATATTGTTAACAACATCTTTTACTCTTACACAACAATCACTCATACTTTCAGCTTCTTGCATCTTCAAATTCTCAATCTCTCTCTTCGATGTTTGCAATCTAACCACTTTGACTTGTTCGCTTCCTTGGTAAGCTTCTTGTAGTCTTCCAGGCATCCTTCATTGTCTTTGCACCTACAATTCTTGGAAATAGGCTCTTGTCTAGAGTTGTTTGAATATAAAATAAAAGTTGTGAGCTTTTCTTCTTAGCTTCCTTTTTGGCTTGCCTATCATTATATAGAATAGTGACCCAATTAGCTAGTGCATGATACCCAATTTCTACAATCTCCCATTAATTTTTTCTTGTCAAAATTGTCATCATCTTGATACTCCAATAATCATAATCATTACCACTAAATTCTGAAATAGGAAGATTGTTAGAGTTTGACATGATCAATTGTTGGAAAGATATGCAATAAAAAAATCTACCCAAAAACCAAGCTCTGATACTAGTTGAAGATTTTTAAATATATAAAAATAAACCACTGCCGAGAAAGAAACTACAAACTCAGCGAAATATATAAAATATATGCATATAATTAACCAAAAGAAATACATAAGAAATACAAAATAACCAAAATAAAAAATACTTTAAATTATTCGAATCATTCTCGATCATAATAAAGATCAATTACAATGTATTGATAGAAAAACATGTGCTTAAAAAATATGTTGACTATGAATACATTCTAAAAAATAAATATCTTACTCATATTTTTTAGGCTTACTTTTCTTATTAAGTTATTAAATAAGTAGATTGATTTCCCAAATATTTGTACAAAAATTTAGAAAGGTAAGCGAGGTGTATAGAACCCCAAATCTAATGAAAAATGTCATAAAATAAATTTATGCATATGTTTTATCAGCTAGAAATGTGTAGTGTACGAATCTGGGTACTATTTATGAAGAACATGAGTTTATAGTTCTGGTGAGGTGCTTAGGGGATTCATGCATAATGACACATAGGCATGCACACTCTTTTGCGTAACCATACATGCACCAAACACTTTTTTGTGCATTTATGTATAATGCACACGAGTCCAAAACTCTATGCAAATGTATAATCTCAAAACAAATTTTATCTCAACAATGATTTAGGCCCACTATATAAGAGTAATGGTTTATTGTCAAAAAGTTGCAATTTTATTTTAAAAATAGCACAATAAAATTAATTTTTTTTAGATATTTGGAGCATTTTTTTGATGCTTATAAAACTTGGTAATGTCAATTTAGAAATTTCAAATTTCATGGGACACTGAGCTTTTTGAAAATGTATTATAATAGAAACTCAAAGAATACCTTAAAAAGTTGACTTTGGAAAGATGACTCAACCCAATTAATTAGTATTAGTAATTTTTCTTCTAATACATCTTTTATTTTTAGGAGTTTTACTATTTACATTCCTTGAATGTTGAAAAGAAATTACTATTTTTATTTCATTTTTAATAAAATTCACATTTACATACCTATGCATGTTGAGTGGATGTTATTTATTTTGTTTAATTTTAAATAAATATACTTTTATTATTTTAATTTCGTTGTTGTTTTATCTTAATTTGGATTAAGGTAGACTACTTATTATAATTAAGATATAATTTTGAAACGTAATTAAGATATTAAGATATGACATTTTCTTTTAAACCTAGAGGTATCCCCTAGTCCCTTTTGGGACGTTGTGACTATGTCCAATGACACTTTGAGATGAGCAGAGGTGAAACTAATCCTCTAGGCACTGTCGATAGGGCCCTCATGCACCAAGCAGCCTTGAAATCTAGGTGGCATTAAGATATGGCATTTAAGTATATATTTGAATGTAAAATATTGACATTGATTTTTTGAATTGATAGTTGCTCCTTACTCGAATGCCATGATAGTTGATAGCTGCACCTTACTCGAATCCCATGACCATTGATCCCATCTCACATTCCTTAGCACTTGAATTGTTAATCAACAATAATATGGCATTTTTGGTAGAGGTGATAATGAAAAATGAGGTGGTGTGCTCCTTTATATAGCGTGGCAAAGTGCTATTTGGGAAAAATTATTTTATTTCACAATAAACTTTAGTGGTGGCAAAGTGGTTGGGAAAGGAAAGGCCATATAAATCATGAAAACAATGAAAGGTTTAAAAATGCATTGGGTGGTGATGGTCATGGGAAATGAGAAGATATTTTATCAGATGGACTCAAAGAATATAAAAGATACAATATATAATATTATATATTATTAATTATTGTGCTATTATATTTATTATATGTAAGATGAACTATTAATTATAAATATATAATATACATACTTGTAATAAATTATATTATTATATATATTATAGTATTTATAATATTAATATATATAATAATATTAATTTACTATATAAATTAATATTATATATTTTAATATATAATGTTATACATTATATCTTTTATATTATCTTTAATATAATAATATCTAATATAATTTTATTATACGTATATTGTAATTTAAGAATAAAATAAATTATTATTATTCTTATTATATAGTTTATTTATATAATTATTACATTATTATATTTTATATATTATAATTTTATATTTATAATTTTATAAATAAAAATATATATCATAATTAAACTATAATATATAATAATGATACATTATTATATATTATATATTATTATTATATTTAATGCATTCCTCAACCAAGATCTCTCCATGAATCTATTATCACAACCATGAAGCTAATGCATTGCACACAAAGAATAAACTATTTATTAATATTTCATTCTATTCTATATCTATATCAAATAGTTTACAATAGAGGTGTACAAATAGGTAGAAGATATGAGAATCCTAACTATCTCGTGCATGTGAGACTAATTTCCCCAATATATGTGGAAGTAAGGCATAAACCCATCATCTTCATGAATGTGGGATAAACATCTTTAAAGAAAATAACACGTAAGTAAACTAAAGAGTAAGAAAGTAATATTCTACACAACACCTACCTTAAGCGTAGCTTAGGTGGGTACAGTAAAGGATGCAATGTGAAGCCACATCCTTATAGATGCCAATCTATTTTGTTGGATTACATAGATGTCGAGTAACTGTAACCACCAATTGAAAGTAAGAATGATATTGAATATGAAGATTATTAAACATAAACACTACACTCTAGAATACTGGGTAGAATGATGAACTTGAGGAAGCATTGCTTGAACACCCTCCAATAAGATTGTGAGAAGTGAGCATAAAGATCGGTGGAGTTGCAACACTGGTATTATTGGTGGGCATATCACACTAGTGTCACTATAAGAATCACCAAGAAGACCATGGAGTCAAGTAAAAAAATCTTTATATGGGTTCTGACAAACAAAGTGCCTAGATAAAATACCCATGTACAAAGACAAAATCCAAAAAATACTAAAAAAATGTGTAAAATATACATATAACTCTCTTAAAATAGAGAAAAAAATAAAAAACCATAGGAAAAACTTTCTCCCCACAAAAAAAGAGAAAAAAAGAAGGGAGAACTAGAAAACCTCCAAAGATGATGTTGAAGTAGTTCACACTCCAAGGACTCGAAAGACACAAATGAACTCAATTTGCACAAGTGGTCTGAATTCACTACTCGATCATAAAAACAACTGACACTAGACTTCACCAGAGTAGATCCAATCATAAAGACTATCAATAGTGTTGAAAGTACAAAAGAGTATTGTATGTGTAATGAATGCTCAACACCTAAGAAGCAGAATCTACAACACACCCTCCATACTTCTGAGTAGGTGGAGTGATGATAAAAAAGTTGTATGTACACCCCCGCAATAATATTAAATGGGTGGAGTGGAGGAAAAAAGTCTACATGAATTTTTTGAATCTACTACTCGAACATCAAACAAGATGACACTTTATGCACTAGAATAATTGCATATCACACTGAAAAAAATTATCAAACTATCGAAAAAGATAAAATGACATTGAGATTCACCAAAATAGCTACAGTTCAAGCTATGAGAGACTATCAACTATCAAAAAAATGGTATTGAAAATATAGATAAGGTCTCTCAAAGAGGTTGGATCTAGTGGTGACGAAGATACAAGCGACTAATGAAGTGAAAAGATGCTTATAATAGAGTACACAAATCTATGAGGATAGACAAGGTCAAATCAACAAACTCCTTATAACACTTTATAAATCAATGCAAGTACAATATATTTTAATAAACACCAAATAAAAAAAGAAGAAAGACACTAAGCTTCACCAAAATAGTTCCAAACAAGAAGATTGTCAACTTGTCATAGAAGTCATCATCGATCATGAGAGTTGCTCTATAAATAAGGGAGCAAAAAATTGTCTTCATATAAAGAAGTAAGGCACTAAGAAATAGACTTTGATGGAGACATGACACAAATTATAATGTGTGTCAAAGTGTCAATGTGCAAACTAGAATAGATAATGTCATGCGCTGATGAAAGAGTGTGACAAATGATAGAAAAAATTATCATGTATGCAAAAACACACCTAAAATGATCAACTACCAAACATTAAAACCTATAACTTATATGCAAAAGATATCAGACTCAGCCAAAAATACATATAAGATAGTGCAAAGTAGAAAAGTGACAAAAAATACAATGTGGGCCAAGAAAGAGTAATGTGAGCCAAATGTCATGCAAATAGGATGTCGATTACAGCTAAAATACATCCAAAATTATAATAAGAGATCAAATCCTTCATAATTATTATATAGCCTCCTCCTCAAATTTGGCACTTTACATTTTAGTACATTTTTACAAATAAATAACACCAATATATCAGGGATTAAAAAATATATACTTTTTAAAAAATAGTACTCGATTTTGAGTTACTGATCAAAAGATATAGTATTTACAAGTTTATCTCATCATAAATATGTCAAAAAAAATATTGCACAAAAAAAAATTAAATGCTTAGAAAAAATTAAATTATTTCTACCAGATCTAGAAAAAGTAGATTTGAAAAAAAATCAGTAAAAGAAAAGAACAATCTTCTACATAGATCAATCTTCCATACTAATTTTTCACTTTAAATACAAAATCTTTTTTTTTTGCTTGACCACGCATTAAAAAATTACAGAAAAATAGAATCGTAGGGTCCTTCAGAGCCACATATCTCTTTGGATATTGATAATAATATTTATTATGATCACTTTCTGGAAACCTCTAGAAGTTCTATTTCCATAAGTGAAAGAATTCTTTGAGTTAGACACCTATGTGAAGAGAAAACTTATCTACAAGATAGTCACGATTTTTTGAAGAAAAAAAACTTTATAATTTCTATAAAAAAAATGTATGGTTAGTACAAAAAATCTAAGCAACTCAAACACAAATCATTATGACTGATTAGATTTAAACACAATAGATCTAAGCATACTCAAAACCAGAAATGCTACACAATAAAGGTGTTTTGAATATGAATAAAAAACTTACTCAAAACCATATTGGTTTTGAATATGAATATAGTTGTGATAATGGATTTATGGAGAGATCTTGATTGAAGAGTCTTTTTAACTTCATCATGGTGTCAGAGTGCTCTCCAACTGTCATTTTTTGTCATTTAAAAAAAATGTGGTAAAGCAATGTACTACAACTAATGAATGAGGGAACTATTTGAGTAATATTATTAATTTGTATTATCTAGATATTATTATTAATTCAAGAGGCTTTAATTTTCTTGGAGTCTGTAAAAAGCATAGATACTTTAATTATAATATAGAATATAGAATCTACCACATATACTCCAACTGTCCTAAATTTGATGATTGTCTCCTCCCATCAATAAACGTCATTCATGTTAGATATGTGACAACAAATTTAAATTTTGAATCCTTTTGTGGTGCAATTTATAGCCCACTATTATTGTAGGGGGAGTGGCGACATCCTATGGAGCCCCCTTGGTAGGGGTTCAAAGCAAAATTTTAAGGAGTCAAACACCTATTTTTAGGAAGATAAATTCCATCGAATTCATTTTTTAAATAGATTCAATTTTGGTGGGATATTTAACCTTATATGCTTTTGATTGGAGATCCAACCCGTCTGGGACACAATCGAGGGCCCAAATCCATAAGTATGCAAGTACTAAAATTATCAACAATGACCACAAACAATCTGAGAATACCAACAGACGATCATAGCCAATACGAAAATACCATCAACGGTCATAATTGGTCCAATACCAACGATCGACCACAACTGACCTTCAATACCATATGAGATTTGAACCTAGATGGTGTTTATAGAAACCAAGTCACTTTACCAACTCACTCACATCTCATTAGTATCGAATTATATTTTTAAAAAGAAAGTTCTAATGGCATTTTTCACTCTATTTTTAGAAGGAATTGTAATAGTGCTTTGTCAATTAGGCATATTTATCTTTGTGGAGTTTGCATGTAATCTACACAGCAAGTTCGAATATAATTTATTCATCTTGGAATTAATAAATCTTGATATCTTGCACCATGAATGTTTCTTTAGCTTTGATAAGGTTTTACCACATAAATCATGTATTTTGTCTCATGTAGATTGGGTATTTTATCTATTTAATTATCTTTGTTATTGCATTTTATTATTTTTTCATTGTTATAGAGTTTGTGGTTTCCTAATGAGTGGTATCAGAGTGAGGTTACTCTTATTTTGTAGTAACTATGTTATGGATTTGGTGTTGTTTTCTATAACAACAAATGGTAAAAGTTACAAATGTAAAGTTTGAGGTGGATAAGTTTAATAACAAGAACAACTTTGATTTGCAGAAACTCAAAGCACATGATGTGTTTGTGTAAGAGTGGCTACACATAGCCCTAGATGGAAAGGCAAAGAAATCTATGACGATGAATGATGATGACTGGGAAGAGATGGATAAAAAAGCTCTTAGTAAAGTACAATTGTGTTTAGTATATGAAGTTCTTTTCAACATAGCTGGAGAATAGATTGCAGTGGACTTATGGACCAAATTAGAAGGCCTGTATATGATGAAAATTCTAACAAATCTTATTTACTTGAAGAGGTAGATGTATACAATGTGAATGAAAGAAGGCATGGAAATTGTTGATCATTTAAATATTTTTAATAGTTTGTTATTCTAATTGACTAGTATTGGTGTGAAAGTGGATGAAGAAGACAAGACAATCACCTTGTTATGTACATTGTCAGATTATTAGGATCATATAGTAACTTATATTAGCTTTAGTCCTATTGATGATCTTTACTATGATAATGTTGTGAGAGCATTGTTAGATGAGGAGATAGGGATAAAATCTAGTCTAGAGACTTTTATGCCTGAAGCTATGGTTTCTAGGGGAAGATCTAGAGAAAGAGGAAAAAACTTTAGAGGCATATCTAGATCTAGGTCAAAAGCCAGGAAGAGTAAGTTAAATTTATGACACTGCGATAAAGAAGGTATCTTAAGAAGGATTGTTGGAAGAGGAAAGAATGTGAAAAGAAGGAAGAATCCACTAAGGAAGAAAATTAGGTAGAAACATGTGAAGGTATGAGTGATAAATTTTTATCTGTTTATAATTTTTTTTCTTATCATCATGAATAGTTATTAGATTCACATGCTAGACATCACATGTGTCCACATAGGAGTTGGTTTTCTTCTTACCAAGCCCTTGACAAAAGTTATGTTCTTTTGGGAAATAATGTTTCTTATAAGAATAAAGGGATTGGTAGCATTAAGATAAAAATATTTGATAATATAGTAAGGAATTTAATAGAAGTAAGACATGTACGATAACTTAAACAAAATTTAATTTCTTTGAGTGAATTAGATTCATGCGGTTATAAGTTCACATGTCAAGGTGGAACTCTAAATGTGTCTAAGGGTGCCTTAGTTGTAATGAAGGCTCTAAAATTTAGGAACCTTTACATATTGCAAGGCATTTCAAATATCAGTCAAATATATGTGGTATTTAAACAAAAGAAGATCATGATTGTCTATGGCATCTATGTTTGGGTCACATGAGCAAGAAAGGGTTAAATTAATAAAAACTCATAAGTTGTTTCCTAGTTAAAAATGTTTAGATTTGGATTTCTGCAAGCATTGTGTTTTTAGGAAACAATGTAGGATAAATTTTAGTGTAGAAAGTCATGTAAGTAAAGGTGTTCTTGACTATATTCATTTTGATGTGTGGGGTCCAACCCTTCTAATTTCATATGGAGGATTATTGTATTTTTTTACATTTATAGATGATTACTACAGAAAAGTATGGGTCTAGTGTCTAAAAATAAAGTATGATGTTTTCAGTGTATTTTAATAGTTTAGAGTGTTGGTCGAGAAGAAAATTGGTAGGTTAATCAAATGTTTAAGAATAGACAATGGAGGCAAGTTCACATCCTTGTATTTTTAAAACTATTGCAAGGAATGTGGGATTGAAAGGCATAAAACCACCAGCTACACACCGCAATAAAAAGGGGTTGCTAAATGCATGAATGGGACACTTCTAGAGAGAACAAGGAGCATGCTCAGTAATTCAAATTTAGATAAATGCTTATAGGTAGAAACAATTTGTATATCCTGCTATCTGATAAATCATTCACCATTAGTTGCAATAGACTGTAAGATTCCTAAAGAGGTATGGACAAGCCATCCATGTGATTATTCAGACTTGAAATTTTTTGGTTGTAATGCTTATGCTCTTAGTAATAAGAATCATCGTTCAAAGTTAGACCTAAGATCTAAAAATTATATTTTTGTTGAGTATGGTGAAGGAAATGGTGTTAAGGGATACAAAGAGTGGAATCTTATTGCTCATAAAATCATCATTAGTAGAGATGTACAGTTTGATAAACCATTGTTTCTAAAATCAGATGTAGAAATGAAAGGAAAATAAGAACCAGAACATCAACATGTCAAGATTGAAATCAAGCCATTTTTAGATTCTTAAAAAAATGAGGAAATTCAATCATTTTTTGATGGTGAAGATGTTGAAGATTTACAACAACTTGAGGAAACACCTCAGCAATTAGAATGGAGGTCAGAACATGAGGAAACACCTCCACAACCAGTATAGAGATCTACACAGTTCAAACATCCTCATAGTAAGAACAGTCCTAATATTTTAATTACTTTGATTTCTAAAGATGGGGAACCTAATTGCTATCAGGGAGTATTGGAATATGAAGTTAGTTCCAAATAGAAAAGGGAAATGCAGGAAGAAATGGATGCCTTGGATAAGAACAAGTCATGAGACCTAGTAAAACTTCCAAAAGGCAGAAAATTAGTTGGCCACAAATAAGTTTACAAATGAAAGATAGGTGTTGATGATAAAGCTAAAAGGTACAAGGCTAGATTGGTGGAAAAATAATTTGTACAAAAATAAGGTATTGATTCCCATGAAATCTTTTCACCAGTTGTTAAACCCATTTCAATTTGAGTTATTTTATCATTAGTGGATTTACTTGATTTGAAGTTAGAGCAGTTAGATGTTAAAACAACATTCTTGCATGGAGATTTAGAAGAGGACATATATATATATATATATATATATATATGGGGAACAACCTGAAGGTTTTATACATGATAGAAAAAAGGGATTTTTTTGCAAGCTTAGGAAATCATTATATGGCCTAAAACAATCACACAAGCAATGGTACAAAAAGTTTGATTCCTTCATAGGGAGCCAAAATTTTGTTAAGAGTGAGAATGATCATTGTGTTTACTTCAATTTTTTTTGACACTAACTTATTCATTATATTAGCATTATATGTTGATGATATGCTTGTAGCAAGCAAAATCATGGCAAAAATCAATAGTTTAAAGGCTCATCTAGCTAAGATATTTGATATGAAGGAACTAGGAGCAGCATAATAAATCTTAGGCATGGAAGTACATAGAGACCAAAAAAATGGTAAGATTTGGTTATCACAACAAATGTATTTGGAAAAGATACTAACCAGATTTAGTATGAAGTATGTGAAACCAGTTAGTATCCATTCTGCTTTCCATTTCAATTTTTCTTTAAGTTTGTCCTATTAATGACAAAGAAAAGTAGTATGCATCTCATGTACCATATGCTAGTTCAATAGGAAGTTTAATGCATGTTATGGTATGTACAAGGCTAGATATTTCATATGCAGTTGAAATTGTTAGTAGATATATGGCAAATCCAGGTTAAAAAAATTAGGCAATAGTGAAGTGGGTGTTTCACTAATTGCGAGGCACAAGTGACTATTGAATCACTTATAATAGATCTGGTGATTCTATTTGTAGATATGTTGATTCTGATTTTGTAGGAGATCTGGACAAAAGAAGATCACATCTGGTTATGTTTTCACATTTACAAGTGGACCTATTAGTTGAGTGTCAAAGATTCAAAAGACTATTGTTGCATCAACTATTGAGTTAGAATATGTCACTGCCTATCATGCTTGTCAGGGGGCAATTTGGTTAAAGGTCCTATTGGGTGAGTTTGGAAGATAGCAATAAAAAATGAATGTATTATGTGATAGTCAGAATGTAATTTATTTGGCCAAGAATCGATCTTATCACAATAAGACAAAGCATATTGCGATAAAGTACCATCTTGTTAGATAGGTGATTGATGAAAGAAAAATAACACTTGAAAAAGTTCACATAGAGGAAAATAGTGTTATATGTTCACAAAACCAATTTTGTTAGAGAAACTAAAATTTTGTTTGACTTCTCTTGGCTTGCAGAAAAGGTGATGAGTTGGTCGGCAAGATATCAGGCAAAAATTGTTGTCAAGGTGGAGATTCTTAGTTATGTGACAACAAAGATAAATTTTGGATCCTTTTGCAGCACAATTTATATCCCACTATTATTGTAGAGGGGTCTAGGGGGCGATGACATCTTATGGAGCCCCCTGATGGGGTTCAAAGTAAAAATTCAAGGATTCAAACTCTTATTTCTAAGAAGACGAATCACATCAGATTCCATTTTTAGAATGAAAGTTTCAATGACATTTTTCTACTCGATTTTTAGGAGGACGAATCATAACTGTGCTTTGTCAATTAGGTGTATTTATCTTTGTGGAGTTCACATGTAATATGTTCATCTTGGAATTAATAAAACTTGATATCTTGCACCATGGATGTTTCTTTAGCTTTGCTAAAATTTTATCATGTAAATCTTGTGTTTTGTTCCATGCATTTTAGGTATTTTATTTGTTTAATTATCTCTGTTATTACATTCTATTATTTTTTTATTGTTCTAAAATACGTAATTTCCTAACAATTTTCTATCATCTCATACCTCTAATCCAATCCTAATTCAACACGTGATAATATTTATAAATAAAATAATTTTAAATATTTAACTAATAAAATTTTATAATTTTTAATTTTCAAATGATTTTTTATTTATATATATTTAAATCACTTTAAAATAATTATTATTTTAATGATAATTTTTTCCCATATATTATCAATAATAATTAAATGATAAAAAAACTAACTTAACAAACACCGTAAATATTTGTTTATAAATATACTATGTATTTATGAACACTTAAATTATTTCAGTTGATGTTTATTTTATTGTCCATTCCATTTGTTGTTCTTCTATGTTTATTTTATTGTTGACATGATGATGTATTTTTCACTATATTATTTCTTGTCTCTAAAATACAACCTGCCATAGATAGGGCGTTGGTGCTCGTCTTGTAGATGTGTCTGGCTTGTGCAGAAAATTTGGCAGGTCATATTTACTTATATGATTTAGGAGAATCTGAAATCAGAGTTTTGTTTTATTCTGAATGCAGCTATAATTTATGATCAAGAACATAATTAGGGATTCATGTATCTCTTCAATTAAAATATTTTATTTTATTTTAGAAAATATTTTGAAAGAAATGTTATATTCAGATAAGATTTAATGAGAAAGAGATATCTCTTTTATCAAAATTGTTTAGGGTTTATATTTAACTTATTTTCTTTGATATGTTTAAAGATCATGTTTAATAAAAAAATAATCAATCATTGAATTATGCATGTACTAACTAAGAAAATCAATAAAACCAAAACTTTATAGTTCATGTAAAAATCGTAGTCAAAACAAAAAATTAACATGATTCCAATTAAAACCAGAAATGAAAGCATATCCCACTACTAAAAAGAACAATGAAAAGGAAGCCAATAACCAATCGAAGAGAACTAAAAACAACAGCATCCAACTGAGGGGGAAAGGACAGCCTCACAAAGACTCTAGCAATCAGTTCTATCATTGTCCAGGATTAGTAGACATAAAAGTTCGTTTCTTAGCTTTGTCAACTACTATAAGAGAGGAGGATCAAACTCTTTCACTTCAAATTGATCAAAAACATAATTAACAAATACATCCACAATTTTATTAAAACCCCAAGAAATATGTGAATAAATAACCCTCTCAAATTTATTTTACAACTATTGAATTTTGTAAAGAATTTTACAAATTCTTCAATCCTTAAAACTAAGATCCGAAAGCAGCATAATCTAAAATTTAAAAGGGCTAATTTATGTTTCTAAGCTGTCGTTGATTTGACCATTTATACTATATTTAAATGCAATAACAAAGAATAGACCAGAAATGGTATAGTTCATGCTTGATTTTTCGTTTACACATAATGCACAATACGTTGGGTTTACTTCTTTTAAATGCTGATTAGACTTATTCTTATATCCAATGCCTCCATTAGTCCAAGTCCCAAATTTTCCATTAGAGCTTGTGAATACGAGTTTCTTTCCCACTGAGATTGTCGCCAACTTTAGAATATGGCATACATTGGCAGAAAAATGATATAATGTAACAGAAAAAAATTAACGATGCTACAAAGCAACAAATGATGCCACAATGGTCTTTATACTGGAGATTTAGATGTGATTAAAAAGGAGGTAGATTTGGATGTGATTAAAAAGGAGGTAGTAAAATAAATAAATAAAAATTGAACTTTCTTAAGGATTTTTCTTTGAATTTTATTTTGGAGTAATAAGAATTTGTCAATCTTATTTCAAGAATTGATAATGATAATCGAAATATTGATTTAATGAGGTTTTTTTATAGAGGAAGAAATCTAAGCTGTGTTATGGACTATGGACAATGATAAAGCCCCAGGCCTTGATGAGTTCTTTTAGGAGTTTTTAAATATTTTTGAGAAATTGTAAAAAGAAGACATTGTCAACGCTGCCAATGAATCCAGAGCTTTAAGAAAATTTCTGAAGGATTGTAATTGCACCTTTCTGGTTTTGATCCCAAAAAAGCTAACACAAACACTTTAGACAACATCAGACCTATAAACTTGTGCAACATTATCTACAAAATTATTTTAAAACCCTTTGCTAATCATCTCCAAACCCTCCTTCCTCTTTTAATTTCTGAATAGCAAGGTTGTTTTCTCCAGAATATGAGTTCCTTTAGGAAATTTTAAACATTTTTGGGAAATTGTAAAAAAAAGACATTATCAATGTTGCCAATGAATCCAAAGCCTTAAGAAAATTTCTGAAGGATTGGAATTGCACCTTTCTGGTTTTGATCCTAAAAAAGCTAACACGGACACTTTAGACAACATCAGACCTATAAACTTGTGCAACATTATCTACAAGATTATTTTAGGACCCTTTGCTAATCATCTCCAAACCCTCCTTCCTCTTTTAATTTCTGAATAGCAAGGTGGTTTTGTCCAGAATAGATAAAATTTAGATGAAATTATTATTTTGCATGAGCTTATTCACTTAGTTAAAATGAAGAAAGAAGCAACTATAATCATCAAAATTGATATCAATAAAGCATATGAAAGGGTTAATTGGATCTTTCTTTTCAAAATCCTAAAGAATGTCAAGTTCTTAGAGGCCTAGTATGATTGGATCAATTCTTGCATCTCTACACCTATGTTTTCTATTCTTTCAAACGGAGTCTTATATGGGTTTTTCAATGTTTTAAAAGGTCTTTGTTAAGGAGATCTTATCTCTCTCTACCTCTTTATCATCATTGCAGAAGCCCTAGATAGAGCCTTTTCAAATGAAAAATCACCAAATCTAATTAACTGCTTTAACATTAACACTGAGAATGTAAACTTCTCTCATGGTCAATTTATGGATGATAACATTATTGGAAACTCTGATTGCATTCAAGAAACTAGAACGCTAAAAAAAATTATATTGGTATCAATGTGCTTTGGGTCAAGTTGTTAATCTCTTGAAATCTAACGTTTTCTTCCTTTACACTTTACCCCACAGAAAAATAAAATTACAAATTCCTAATTTTTTTGTAGGTTATGATGCACTAATGGGTCAATTTCCCAATGAAAAGAAGTCAATCCACACAACCTAAAAATATATCGCACTCACACTCTTATAAAAACCATTGAAATAATAAGAACTTAAGAATATTTTTATTTAGACAGAGCCAATACTTAGCTAATTACAAGACAACTATCTTCACCTTCCCAACCTATTTCCCTGCATATCATAATTATTATACAAGACATTCTCTCTCTCTCCCCCCACTCTCTCTCAACCTAGTATTCTTTTCGTCACTCTCCTTCCCTCTTCTGGTTGGATACAAATTTGGTAGTCTCCTCGTCCTCGTAAAGTTTTCCATGGTTCATCTTGCATTGTATTTATAGACCTCTTACAAGGGTCTCAAAATTTATTTTCCTGCCAATCAGTCCATCTGCTAAATTAATTGTAGTTGGCTATTTGATTTTTAGAAAGAATCTAACTTCCAAACCCCAAGTAATAACTTTTTTGCATTTATGGTCATTCCTACTCCAAATTTTGATGTTTACTAATTAAAATTTTTATGGTTAAAAGGATGTGGTTTCCAAGTCAAACTATTTGACCTTATAGCATATTCAGTCTGTCTGTCCATGTGCTTGTGCTAAAGAGTTCCCCTCTCGCACTTGGCTACTTCAAAACTTGTGTTTTTATAATTTTGTACCTTTATTCTCCTTATTTAGGTGTCTTAGTTTTTTGAAGTAATGAAGCACTCTGAAGCATGCCCTGACCATATAACCTTTGCTTGTGTTTACATGTATAAAAGGTGGTAAGACTGTGTAAATGTGAAAAGAGAGAAGTTACTATATAATGTTGTTGTGGTTGCACGTATAAAATATATGTTGATAAATATAGTGTTAATATAACCAATGGATGGTTCCTTAACTTGACAATGAAATGACTGTGTATGTATTCTGCACCCTGTGTATAAGAGGAGTTTGAATGTGCTTTGCTTTTAGAGAGCAAGTTTTTTTAATGAAATGTATTTTAACCTCATTTTGTATGATTGATGAGCCTGAAAATTCATGCTCTTGTGTTAACTGAACCTATTGGTATTCAAAAAGAATTGATTGAGGAAGGACAACTCAATCATGTGTTCCTTGGCAAGATTGCAAGAAAGAAGTCTGAGCCAACGAAGAATGCAAGAAAGATTTCTATGGACGGTAGTATTGGAGGACATACACATTGGTAAGTGTCATTTTCCATTTGCTAATATCCCTGAAGTGTCTCTAGGAGTTTGAAAACCTTTAAGTTTTAAATACAGTGCATCTAGCCTAGCATAGTATTGTATTTTAATACACAGTCAAACAAGATATGGTTGAAAATGTTGAACAGAGTTGGTGTATAGAGTGAAGGTTGATTGAGCAAGGTGTAATAACATTGTGCAGAGGGTTTTGTACCCTTATTTTGGTTTGCTATTCCTTTTGAAACAAAAAGATCAAAAGAGACCTGTTGACGCTGGAAAGTGCACCCAGCGGCAGGAACACGGATTCCTGCCCTCTCCCCGCAACATGGAAACCCCTCTCTCGCCTGTGGGACGGCGAAGCAGGAGAGGAGAGTCTCTAGATGTGGGCTAGTTCCCTCTGATGTATCTTGTTTGTTTCAGGTAATGCAAAATATGGATATATAGGTATACACTTGGGGGGGGGTGAAAAGAGAAAGAGAAAAGCTTGAAAACAAACAGCCTACTCTAAAGGAGGTGATACACCAAAAACATGAGTGACCTTCCAGATCCACTCTCAGAATCAGGGGAAATGCAAGTATACTCTACACATCTGGTAGAGGGATCAGGCTGCTAAGACAAAGGGGGAGGCTATAATGGAAAATACGTCACAGAGGTTTACCGAGGTGCTGTGGAATGCACACTTGCAAGCAACTTACTCTGTTCTGTCCTTCTCAAGTATTGCTCTTCTCCTTTCAGCTGTAGAACCGGTCCCTGTAGATAGCTGGTCTGTTGGTATTACCTGTGAAAGCATGGAAGATAATGACTAAACACAGATGGTACTCAGGGCATACACAGCAAATCAATCCAAGATGGAGGTAAAAACTGTATTTTTATTGATTCAGGTGGAAAATTTGCAGAGCAGTGCTCTTTACAAAAGTCAGGAAGATCCCTAGAAAATGACTAAGTCCTTGTATTTATAGCAGAAGAGCCAAGAGAAGTCTCATTGAAAAGTGTGAAAAACACTATTGATGACGTCACAAGTCTGCCAAGACCATGCTGGTTGCCTCGTTTTGCGTGCTAGTCTTCTCCTCTGGCGGCTGGGTGGGTTTTTTCTTGTGCACTGCAGGGGAATTTTGCCGCCCTTATAGTGGGCGGCGATTTTGCCGCCCTTTGCATGAACTTCATGTAGGAATACCTGCCGACGTCGGCCGATAAGCTGCCGACGGTGGCAATCTTGCCGACGTCGGTAGAGTTATACTCTGCGCGGCAATTTCTCTTTCCCCGCCATGGGGCGGGGTTTTCTATTTCACCGCCATGGGGCGGGGTTTTTTCGATTCGCCGCCATGGGCGGGCTTTTCTGGTTTTTGTGCCTGCCTTTGTGCTGCCGACGTCGGTCTTTGTAAAGTGCTGACG
This sequence comes from Torreya grandis, assembly GCA_037957365.1. Lineage (NCBI taxonomy): Eukaryota > Viridiplantae > Streptophyta > Pinopsida > Cupressales > Taxaceae > Torreya > Torreya grandis. The sequence continues at coordinate 11,901,831 of JARHVA010000009.1, read as the reverse complement.
ACGGCAGTATTGCCGACGTCGGCCGACGTCTTTGCTTTTCTTTGTGTTGTGGGCGGCGAATTTGCCGCCCTCTGCATTTTCTTCGTAGACGGGCTCATTTTACCCGCCCTTATAGTGGGCGGCGAATCTGCCGCCCTCTGCATTTTTTCTGCCTCTTTTTTGACTAAGTGTCGAACACTCCATTTTTTCCCCCTTCTTCTCTTGCGGACGTCTGAAGACTCTGTCCTTCGCTGCCTATTCTCTGCAACGGCACTGTCAAAACCTGAAAGTGGACCTTGCAATCTGAAATGACTGGGCCTGCGAAGCAGGTGTAGGAGGTGACCGAGATTTTGCCTGAGGGGCAAAATTGGGTCAACAAATTGGCGACTCACGGGGGAAGCGTGCCTGCTATGCTTAGAACCCAGTTGCCTTACATATCCATTGGGTGCGGAGTCGGATGGTGACTTTGAAGCGAGTTCACAACAACTTTGAAGATTCCAAAATTAAAAATACAGAATTTACCCCCACTGCCAAGGGAAACACACAAGACTAAAAACAACTAACTGTGCAAACTGCACTTAGGGAAAACAGGGAAGAAAACAAGGGAAACTATGTATGGCGGAACCAAAAATTCAGTGACAATGCTTCAGGTGTATCCCGTTGACTGGGATACGCAATTCTTCGCCATCCAACCTAGAGAGCTGGAACGCATTATGCTGCTTGCACTGAGTAATTATGTAAGGACCGCTCCAGAGGGCATCAAATTTTGCATGTTTTCCAGGCTTAGCTCTATCTTCGTCCCATTTTAAGACAATGTCTCCTTCGACGAAACTCTTTGACGAAGACTTCTTGTCGAAATGCCTTTTCACCTGATGCTGGCGACTGATCATAGAGACCATGGCCTGGTTCCTTACCTCCTGGAGCTCCATTAGTTCACATAATCTAACCTCCATGTTGCTTCCTTCTTCTAGCTGCAGCTGATGTGTGAGGTCCAGCGCTGGCAATTCGAGTGAGATAGGAAGCCTTGCTTCCCTTCCATACACAAGTGTATATGGAGAATTTCTGATTGATTTTTTCGGAGTGATTCGATCGGCCCATAGAGCTGTTTTCAACTTGGCATGCCAAGTTTTCTGATTTTCTTCCATGGTCCTCTTTATAATCTTGATCAAATTTTTGTTAGTAGACTCAGCCAGTCCATTCCCCTGCGGGTAGTAATTTGATGAAGTGCTAAGGTATATACCATACCTTAGTGCCCATTCACTAGTTTTGGTTCCCAGAAAAGCCAAGGCATTATCTGAGATTATAGTGGCTGGGACCCCAAAACGTGTCACTAAGTCCTCATAGAAATCCAAGACTGCGCTCTCATTTGCTTCCTTCAAAGCAATGGCTTCCACCCACCTGGTGAAATAATCCGTAGCAGTCAGGACCCACTTGTGTCCGGCGCTAGAGGGAGGGTTGATCATCCCTATGAAATCCAGGCCCCACTGCATGAATGGTTGCTCAACTTGAATGGGCTGTAGGGGCATGGCAGCCAATCGCTGCTTTCCGTCAAAGAGTGCACACTTCTGACACTTTCTTACCCAGGCATGGGTATCCTTGAAGAGAGTGGGCCAGAAATAGCCAGCTCTCATTATTTTTGCTGCTGTGGTCTTAGGGGCGAAATGGCCACCTGCTGGCCCATTGTGAAACTCAGCCAATACCTTGTCAGCCTGACTGGAGTCAATGCATCTCAAGAGAACCCCAGAGAGATCCTTCCTAAATAATACTCCGTCAATCAAAACATAGGGAAGGGACTGAAGTTTAAAATACCTTCTTCCGGCCCTATCGAGACCCTGTGGACATTCGCCCGTAAGAAGGAAACGCCTCATGTCCAGTGTCCAATCTCTTACGATAGCTGGTTCTTCTGCAGTGGCTACGTCATGGATCAGCAAACTGTCTTCACCCCTTTGTCTCAAATCTGTGGCTAGCTATTCACACAGGCCCCTTCCTCTAACCAACTTGGTGATTTTGATGTCTATGTCGTACTCCATTACCTTGGTGATCCATCCCGCTCTTTTCTCGTTTAAGTCTCGATTGGTCAAGAAATCCTTGACGCCAGGATGTGGAACCATGAGATGGATCCTGCTGTTCGACAACATATATCTGAATTTCTTCAGGCTGCGCACTACTGCCAAGACTTGCTTCTCTACATAGGTGTACCTGGTTTCGAAGTCCTCTAACCCTTGGCTGAAAAAGGTGAGTGGTTGCTCGAGGTTATCACTGTTTGCTTGGGTAAGCATGGCAGATATTACTTCTCCGTTACTGAAGGTATAGAGATTGAGGTCTTTATTGAAGTCGGGGCTGATCAGAGTGGGAGCCTGGGTCAAAGCCTGTTTGATAGCTTCAAAGCTATCCTTTCTTAGCGTTGTCCATTTGAATTCTTCACCCTTCTTTAGCAAGGAGGTTAGGGGTTTAACTATTTCAACAAAGTTTGAAATGAACCTCCGAATGAAATTTATTCGGCCAAAGAAACTCTGCAGGCCTTTCTTGTGCTTCGATAGGGACATCTCCAGAATGGAGCGGACTCTCTCTGGGTCAATAGACAAACCTTCCTTGGACACAATGTGGCCAAGAAGTTTCCCCTCATGAACCGCGAATACACATTTCTTTGGATTTAGGGAGATGCCAAATTCCCTGCACCTCTCAAAAATCTCCCTGAGGTGCTTCATATGTTGTCCTGCCTCTTTGGAGAAAACTGTTATATCATCGAGGTACACCAGCATGTTCCTATTTATCAAACCACTGAAAGCCATGTCCATGGCTCGCTGGAAAGTAGCACCAGCATTGGATAGCCCAAAAGGCATCTTCTGGTAGGCGAACGTTCCCCATTTAGTGGTGAAGGCTGTTTTGTATTGGTCACAGTCACGCACCAGAATCTGATTATATCCCGAATAGCCATCCAGGAGGGAGAAGCGTTCGGAATCAATTACCTTTTGAAGGATCTGCTCCATGTTTGGAAGGGGATAATGATCTTTTAAAGAGACTTTATTAAGGTCTCTAAAGTCGACACACAGCCTGATCCCCCCATTTTTCTTTCTAACTGGAACCAAATTAGCCAACCATGAGGAATGTTTGATCGGAAATATAATGCCGGACTCAATCAACTTGGCCAATTCTTTCTGCATAAGGAGCTCGACCATCGGGTTAACAGGTCTCTGCTTTTGTGTGACTGGTTTTGCGCCTTCATCTAATTCAATGGTGTGTTGGGCGAGCCTTGGATCGAAGCCTTTCAAGTCGCTATAATTCCAGGCAAAAATATCAACGAACTCCTGGCACAGCAGAATGAAAGCTTGTCTTTCTTGAAACGTGCAGACCTTGCCAAGCGCCAGCAACTTATCCTTGAAGATTTCCACTTTTTCATAATTCTCCTCTTTGGTAGTGATGCATGCTTTGTCATCTCTTAGTTGGTCATCTCCGTTGAAAATACTTTCAAGTGTGATCAGACCCTTAGGGAGTTTATTGTTCTTCAATTGAACAATTTGATTTCCATATTGCTGCTGCAATTTTGCCTGATTGTGGACCGCAAATTCATCTTCCTTCTTTAGGAAAAGGGCTATTTGTTAATCGCTTTCGAAGACCTGCCAATTTGTAACATTGTCTGGAATTGAAGGCCGGACCACCACTTTTAAATGGCGCGAACTACAACCCCTGCTTATCTCTTTTGAAACATCAAATTGGGCACCAACAGCTGCCAATTTGTCAGCCTGCTTATTCTGTTCCCTGGGGATAGAGGTAATGTTAAGAGCAAGGAAATCTTCCATCAAGTCCCAGACTCTGTGCTTGTAAGATTTCGGTAAGGAGTTCTTGGTCAGGTTCAGGCCTCTGATTTGGTTCACTATTAGTTCACTGTCCCCCAGGATTTGCAATTTTTTGATCCCTCTCTTTCTTGCCCACTCAAGTCCGTGAATCAAAGACTCATATTCTGCAACGTTACATGTGCAAGAGAAATGGAAACGAAAAGCTGAAAAGTACCTTTCTTCAGAAGGGGAGACTAACATTACCCCACCACCAGCGCCCAGTTTGCTTCTGGAACCGTCGAAATATAGCTGCCACAGGCCAAGATCTTCTTTGTTTTCTTTCATTATATTGGGCATGACGGCACTCTCTTCATGCAAGCAATAGACGCCAAGGTCTGCCTCCTCAATAAACTTATAAGGATCGTGTTCAAAGTTATCGCTTCCCCACTCATCCAAGAGTAGATCTGCGACTCCTTCAAGAGCAGAAGATGAGGACTTGTCTGTTTGAGAGTCTTCTGGATCAATGATAGTATAACTGACATTCGCTGCCTTGGGTGAATAGGACTCTAGGTGGTCCTTATAGAGTGGCTCGGATTCAATTTTCACTTTGGTCCCATACTTGGTTCTAAAAACCAGTTATGACCAATTTGCTGCTAGATAACCACCTATCTTGGACGTAAAGTCCCTAGACAAACAGATTGCAAAATATGGAGGAACATCTGCTACCACTATATCTTGAGGGATTGAGAATGTCGGGCAGGCATGCAATGTTAAACTCAATCCTTTCAGGACTCTGACTGTCTTTGCGGGTGTCCCATCTAGTTGCAAGACTCCTTTGTTCATTGCTTCGTACTTTAACCCCATCTTATCAGCAATGCATTTAGGCATTACTGAAGTGCTGGCCCCGCTATCAATTATGCAATTATGTACTAAGAAATCTCCTATGATCAAAGATACATAAAAAGGGGGAGTCTTTTCTTCTTTCCTTACCTGACCTGGAGCAGAAGGCTGCCCATTCATCATTAGGACGTTATTAGTGTCTGTTGGGATGGCCTGGCGATCTAGCTCATGCAATTCTTTCTTCAATACCTCCTTTTGTCCCGGAAGAGACAATGAATCCCATAGAGAAATGCTCACATGCAATTTCTTCATTTGATCAACTATATTAACTTGGGGACTGACTCCTTTCGCGTTTTCCTTTGGGCTGATCCCGGCTGGAGCTTTAGACTGAGGAGCTGGGGGTACAGATGGTTCACCGGAAATTGGGGCCTTTTGAAAAGGGTGTGGTGGAGGATTCGTTGCTGCCCGAGGGGAAGCCTGCACTTCTCCAACTGCTCTTCTTTTAAATCTCGTATTGGCCGCAACGCAATCAGCATGATTGCTTGCAGCGCCCCCATGATTAATTGCACAGAGCTCACCCTCTTCGTGATTTATCAGGGTAGAATCCGGCTGAGTCTGATTGTTGCTTGTGCTGGTTTGAGCTGGGAACTCAAAAAATTGAGAAAAATCAGCACCCTGATTTTTCAAATTCTGGAAAAAATTCATCATGTCATTCGGGTGGACAGCTTGCTCTTGACCCTGTCCCATGTTTGAACAACCTGGCTGCTCCTGCACTAGATTGTTCTGTGTAGGTACCATGGCTTTAGATGACGAAGGAGGGCCTGAGTTATAATTTTGATAAGGCCTAGTTGTAGTGAGCTGCCCCTGACCTTGGTTATAATTTTGAAAGGGGGGTCTAGGGGCATGGCCATAATTTTGATAACTCTGGTTTGGCTTGTGGCTTTGAGCTTGCTGCCTTTTAAGGGCAACAAGTTCATTTGACATGCTCTGCAACAGGCCCTTAACTTCACTTAATTCATTGGATGGAACAGCAGTTGGCCTCTCAATGACAGGTAGGGGGGCAATTGTAGGAGAGATTGCTTGAATTGGGGGCAGCGGTTCTGGGAAAAGTGGCATGTGAGGTCTAGGGGCGATTTTCCCAGCTTGAATCAAGCAATTTTCGGCCGCAATGGCTATGTCATACGCAGCTGGCAGTATGTGTCCCCCCATAGATTGAATCATCATAGCAATGTCACTATTTAATGCTTTTAGATAGTACAAGAAAGCGTAGCTGGCGGTCGGCCTTACCAGGATGGGAATTCTATCCCAAGTCTTTTGAAATCACGTATTGAAGTCCTGCATATATTCATGCAGAGCTCTTTTTATAGTTGTCAGCTGCTCAGCAAGAGAGAGGCCATCACTTTTTTCCCCAAAACGATCAGTTAAACGAGTGCCCAATTCGTTCCAAGAATGTATGGAATTCACAGGCAAGGTGCCGTACCAGTCGAGAGCTTTCCCTTTCAGAGACTAGGCTAACAGTCTGATGGCAATATTTTCTTCTGTTATATTATGAATATTGCAAAGGTTGGCAATATTTTTTATATGCTCAACAACTGTAATAGGTCCCACTCCATCAAAAAAAGGCACATTTTTTAGAGCTGTTCCGGGGATCGGATCATAGCGTGGGAGGTTTAAAGGGCTTTCACCACGAAAAGCTGCAAAAGGCAAGGCCATGGCTGGAACAGGTTGTATTTGTGGCTGAGCTGGGTTGGTGTTCCTAGCAACAGGTCTAGGAGGATTTATCAGTGGATAAGGGCGAGTTCTTCCAAACCTGAGTCTTTTAGCGGAGTTTAAAGGTAGTTCAACGAACTCAAAGGGGACCCTTCTTAAAGCTGACCTGGTGGTAACTTTTGGCATAGAAGTTAAGTAACTGGTCTTTTTAAAAAAAGAAATGAGCTCTTACCAGTGGAGTCGCCAGATGCTGGAAATCTTTGAAAATCACTGTAGCAGGACCAACATCAATCCTGAAATACTACTGTGTTAGAAACTTGATAAAATTGCAGTCCCACCAGGCGTGCCAGAACTGTTGACGCTGGAAAGTGCACCCAGCGGCAGGAACACGGATTCCTGCCCTCTCCCCGCAACATGGAAACCCCTCTCTCGCCTGTGGGACGGCGAAGCAGGAGAGGAGAGTCTCTAGATATGGGCTAGTTCCCTCTGATGTATCTTGTTTGTTTCAGGTAATGCAAAATATGGATATATAGGTATACACTTGGGGGGGTGAAAAGAGAAAGAGAAAAGCTTGAAAACAAACAGCCTACTCTAAAGGAGGTGATACACCAAAAACATGAGTGACCTTCCAGATCCACTCTCAGAATCAGGGGAAATGAAAGTATACTCTACACATCTGGTAGAGGGATCAGGCTACTAAGACAAAGGGGGAGGCTATAATGGAAAATACGTCACAGAGGTTTACCGAGGTGCTGTGGAATGCACACTTGCAAGCAACTTACTCTGTTCTGTCCTTCTCAAGTATTGCTCTTCTCCTTTCAGCTGTAGAACCGGTCCCTGTAGATAGCTGGTCTGTTGGTATTACCTGTGAAAGCATGGAAGATAATGACTAAACACAGATGGTACTCATGACATACACAGCAAATCAATCCAAGATGGAGGTAGAAACTATATTTTTATTGATTCAGGTGGAAAATTTGCAGAACAGTGCTCTTTACAAAAGTCAGGAAGATCCCTAGAAAATGACTAAGTCCTTGTATTTATAGCAGAAGAGCCAAGAGAAGTCTCATTGAAAAGTGTGAAAAACACTATTGATGACATCACAAGTCTGCCAAGACCATGCTAGTTGCCTCGTTTTGCGTGCTAGTCTTCTCCTTTGGCGGCTGGGCAGGTTTTTTCTTATGCACTGCAGGGGAATTTTGCCGCCCTTATAGTGGGCGGCGATTTTGCCACCCTTTGCATGAACTTCATGTAGGAATACCTGCCGACGTCGGCCGATACGCTGTCGACGGTGGCAATCTTACCGACGTCGGTTACAGTAAGCTGCCGACGTCGGTAGAGTTATAATCTGCGCGGCAATTTCTCTTTCCCCGCCATGGGGCGGGGTTTTCCATTTCACCGCCATGGGGCGGGGTTTTTTCAATTTGCCGCCATGGGCGGGCTTTTTCGATTCGCCGCCATGGGCGGGCTTTTCTGGTTTTTGTGCCTGCCTTTGTGCTGCCGACGTCGGTCTTTGTAAGGTGCCGACGACGGCAGTATTGCCGACGTCGGCCGACGTCTTTGCTTTTCTTTGTGTTGTGGGCGGCGAATTTGCCGCCCTCTGCATTTTCTTCGTAGACGGGCTCATTTTACCCGCCCTTATAGTGGGCGGCGAATCTGCCGCCCTCTGCATTTTTTCTGCCTCTTTTTTGACTAAGTGTCGAACACTCCATTTTTTCCCCCCTTCTTCTCTTGCGGACGTCTGAAGACTCTGTCCTTCGCTGCCTATTCTCTGCAACGGCACTGTCAAAACCTGAAAGTGGACCTTGCAATCTGAAATGACTGGGCCTGCGAAGCAGGTGTAGGAGGTGACCGAGATTTTGCCTGAGGGGCAAAATTGGGTCAACAAGACCCTTCTCGGGTAAAGAGAAACCTGTATTTCCAAGCACAGTTGGATAAAACCGAGTCAAATTCACCTACAGTCATCTCCAAAGGCAAATCCATTGTTTGTAAGAGGTGGCTAGTGGTTGCACAGACCCCAAAGATCGGTCACAGTCGTTTGAAAGGCATTTAGAAGCCTAAAATTACAAAATAAGTGCTCTTGGGCTTAAAATGCATTAAAATTGTTTCCATTGGTAAAAAAGCTCAAATTTTGACATTAGTTGCATAGTGGTGTATGTCAATAGATTTGGTAGGTTTCAAGATGATAACGTACATATCCGTACGTATATAGCCGACTGTATGTTAACTAGAACCCTAGGAGGCCTAAAGGCCTAAACAGAGAGCAACAAGGACCTAGAAAAGTAACTAAACAGTGGAACCATGACTGAGATTTGGTGAAAGGAAAAAACTCCTTAGAGGGTGGTTTAATCAAGTTTTATTTTCTCAAAGTACAAAGGTACTAGTCCGTACAATGCCATTAAGTCCAAAAAAAAGGCTACAAAGATTGTGTTTTATGCAGGCAGAATTGTGTAGGTCAAGAGAGGAGAAAAGAAGAGAGTTTCGCATTGAACAAGAGGTCTAATAAGATCTTACTAAGCATGATCAAGACATTGGAAACCTCAACCCCATTTCATGAAGGATGAACCAATAGGCCATTGATCCAAGGAAAAAGATAGTGAAACAAGAACAAATACAAGTATGAGTGAAGTTGAGTACCCTATGCATCAATGTAGTTGGATTGAAGGGCATCAAATGGTACACGTTTTTTGTGTAGGATATAGATCACACCCACGAACACAGGAGATTTATGTAAAGTTGGAGAAAGTGTCTTGGGAGAGGAAGGCAACAGGGTATTTTACACATTCAAAAATTGTAGTGAATGATCTGGAGGAGGAAAAAGAATTATTCCTCTACCACCATAGTGAGAAGTTCGAAATTGCATTTGGATCGTTAAACACACCCTTTGGGACAACTATTAGAGTTTTCAAAAATATTAGAGTATGTGTTGATTGCCACACTGCAACCAAATTTATATCCAAGATTGTTACAAGATAAATTATTGTGAGAGATGCTAACTGATTCCATGTGTGTGCACCTGACAATGCAGTCAATAAAATGGTGGAAGAGATTGTGTGTCACTGTCATACCTATCCAAGTTAGCGTGATTTGAAAATAAATGGTAGAATTTATTACTAGCAATTGTCTTCTAATAGGCAGATGAGAAGCAATGATAAATGGCGAGATAATTGACCTTGTGCAATGCATAGAATTAACTACCAAGTGGATGATGGTTGCATTAACTGATGATTGGTTGTAGTTTAGATACTTGAGGACATGTATATTTGTTGCAATCCCTATAAAATATAGGTCCTTGAGGAGAAGAAAGGAGATTGAAAAACAAGGAAACATTACCAGAGAGTTTACCAAGTTCACCAAAGGGAGAGAGATGGTGTCTAACAGAGGAGAAAGATAATATAGCTTGTTTGTAATACTAATAAGTGCCTTTGACCACCTTGTAGCCATTGTAATCATGATTTGTTATGTAATGAACGAGGTCATTGTTATTGTTAGTGCTCTTTTTATTTGTGGCTATAGTATGCTCTGACTAATGCAGTCATTACATTTACGATGTTTTGCTTATTGAAGTGATGAATACTTAAGTGGAATAATGTTTATATGTTTTGTTCATATGTATGGATGTTTGTTTCCATGCTAGTATAGGGAACACCCTGAGTTATCCTGCATGTGCAGATATGCATGCGAGATAATGATTGGATTCACCATTATCAATTAATTCCAACCCAACCTTGTTACCTCTCTTTGTGCCTTGAGTGAGCATGCAAGGATAAATTGCATGATATGTTGGCATAAAAGGACTAGATTTGGGATGCGTGTAGGGATCAATGCATGAGTAGCTAAAAGACTCAAATAACATCCATTTGAACACAAATTTTTGCAAAGGTAATATGCTTCTTACTATGAGTATTAGAATAAATGTAAATTACATCCTTAGTAGAGTTTCCAATCCTTGAAAGAATAGCCTCAGCTAGAAAATGTATCAAAAGTGTAAACAATATTATCCATGTTGGAGCTACCTTTAGAACCTCTTATGAAAAGACAAATCTAGGGCTCCATATTATAGCGAATAGTCCTAATATGTGAAAAAAACCAAAGTTTGTGTCAATTAAATGAAGTCAATCTTCTTTTGTTGTAAAAAGAACAATGAAGAAGTCTCTTGTTCTAATGAATAAATCCACATGCCCTTTTACCTTATAGTCCTCTATAACCTAGATTGCAACACTTTTTCATAAGGCCCCCAACCCACAAACTTGTAGATCAAACCCTTTTTTGTTAAAGTAGTCATTTCTTGATCAATTTTAGTGGTGTTCAAAGGGGATAATTGGCTATTCTTCAACAACTTTGATGCACCCCAATTTCATCCAAAGGTTCTCATTCATTGCATTGTGTTAGGATAAATTAAAACCCAAATCTATCCCCAAATCGCATACAAGAGAAACTATGAAACAAATTAATCAAACATTCTGAAAATAAACATAAACATGCATATAACAGAAGACACCATATTTAACGTGGTTCACTCAAGATGGATTACATCCACCAAACTTGTCCAGTATATTATTTTCAGCAATACAAAGGAGAAACAAAATCCTATAACAAACCCTGTTACACCTCTCTACCTTTTTTGCCTCCTCTCTATGTACAATAATTCATTATCTTTCACACTCATACATCTCAGCCATATATTAAATATATTTTAAGATAAAAACACCTAAACATAACCTCTACTGTCAGATCTAAAAACCTTTAATCAACGGCCCAGATTAACTATAAAATTACAATTTAACGAGGCAATTTTAATAAAAAAATTCTCTAGGGCGTGCGGTCCTCAGACCCCCCGCTAGGGGATCATCCCCCTCGAACCCCACAAGGGGGGTTCCCCCCCTTGTAACCCTCTACCCCATCAGGGATTCAAAGAATGGGATCCAAACTCAGTTGTAATAATATCAAAATTTTAGTCTCTAATCCTGGAAGACAATCAGGGTCCACACCTAACAATCTCCCACTTGGAGACTGATTGCAACAACTCCACTGCTACTGCATCCAATGTACTATTTAGACCTAGAAAAGTTTCTTAATTTAATTATCATCCATGAAGACCAATTGAAGCTAAACAAATCTTCAACTTCTCTCTTGTAACTACTTTGGTCATCATATCTATAGGATTTTCACTAGTATGTATCTTCTCCAATTTTAGTTGCTCTTAGTTTATCATTGAACGAATGAAATGATACCGCAACTGAATGTGTTTTGTCCTAGAGTGAAAAATTGAGTTTTTTTCTAGATATATTACACTCTGACTACCGCTATATAGTGTACATCTTTCTTGACTATGTTCCAATTCTTCTATCAACGTCTATAACCAAATTATTTCCTTGTTTGCTTCTGTAGAAGCAACATACATTGCCTTTGTGGTTGAAAGTGCCACAACCTTCCATAATCGTGATACCCAGCTAACTATTATACCACCTACTATAAACACATACCTTGTATTGCTTCTTCTACCACCCAAGTCCCCTGTCATATCTGAGTCAATATATTCTTGTAATGTCACATCTGATCCACCATAACTTAACATTGTATCTATGGTCCCTCTTAAGTAATGAAGGATCCATTTTACTACCTTCCAATGCTCCTTTCCTAGATCACTCATGAACCTACTCACTACTCCCACTGCATGTGCAATGTTCGGCCTTGTACACACCATTGCATATATTAAACTATCAACTGTTGATGAGTATGGAATGTTAGATATCATATTCTTTTCTTTTTATGTTTTAGGATATTGTTCTTTTGTTAATTTAAAGTGTGCAGCCAAAGGTGTCCCAACTAATTTTACATCTTGCATATTAAATCTTTCCAACACTTTTTTGATGTACTCTCTTTGTGATAATTCCAGCTTCTTATTCTTTTTATCTCTAGTTATCTGTATACCAATTATCTATTTAGATGCACCTAGATCCTTCATAAAAAAACAATCAATTAACTGTTTATTGAGTACATTAATATTGTGCATGATGGAACCAACTACAAGCATATCATCTACATATAAAAACAAACTGATATAGCTACCATTTTCAAATCTTTTAAACATACACAATGGTCTGAATGACATCTAGAATAACCCTATTCCATCATAAAATTGTTAAATTTAATATACCGTTGCCTTAGAGCTTATTTTAGGTCATACAAGCTATTCTTTAATTTGCACACCAAATTCTCCTTACCATTAACTTCATAACCTTGTGGTTGTTCCATGTATATTCCCTCCTTCAAATCCCCATGAAGGAAATCAGTCTTTACATCTAACTATTCTAAGTGTAAATCTTCAATAGCTACTAAGCTCAAAATAGTTCTAATTGAAGTCATTTTAACAACTGGAGAAAATATTTCATCGAAATTTATACCTTTCTTTTGTGCAAAACTTTTAACTACCACTCTAGCCTTGAATGTTTTTTAACATGCATTCTCCTCCTTTATCTTGTATACCCACTTATTCTACAATGCCTTCTTTCCTTTGAGAAGCTCCACCAAACTCCATGTCTAGTTTTCCATTAGAGCATCATACTTCTCATCCATAGCATGCTCCCACTTATCCTTGGCATCAATCTGCATTGCTTCTTCATAGATTTCTAGCTCATCACCATCAATAAGTAATAAATAATATAAAGATGGAGAAAAATGATTAGGTGGTCTACTTACTCTTGCAGATCTTCTAACAGGGGTTTGAGGTACCTGTTCCTATTGCACATTTTGATTAGGAACCTTTGGGACATGTTTTTTTGTAATATCTTCTAATAATGTATATTATTTTTTGGATTCTTCTTATTTTTTTCCCTACAACTGGTCCCTATACATGAATTTTTTATTGAACACAACATCTCTACTCCTAATTATTTTCTTATCTTACATATTCCACAATTGGAATCCAAAGTCATCAGTTCCATAACCAATAAATGTGCATTTATGAGACTCATCTTCTAACTTATTCCTATGATATTTTTAAATATAATAAAATACCTCACAAAAATTCTTAGAAAAAAATAATTTACCTTCTTTCTAGTCTATGCCTTCTCTGGTATTCCACCATCCAAAGCACTCGAAGGTCCTCTATTTATTAGATAAATTATTGTAGTTACAACATCTACCCAAAACTACAAAGGCAAACCATCATGCAATCTCATGCATCTAACATGCTCCATAATAGTCATATTCATTCTTTCTGACACACCATTTTGTTGTGGTGTTCCTGGAACTATTTTTTGTCTATGAATTCCACTTTCTGAACAATAATTGTTAAAAACATTACTACAATACTCACCTTCATTATCTGATCTGAGACGTTTTAGTTTTAAACATGTTTCTTTTTCAACTAAAACTTTCTATTTCTTGAATGTATCAAAAACATCAGACTTCTTTTTTATACAGTATACCCAAATCTTCCTAGTTGCATCGTCAATAAAAGTAACATAATAATATGAACCATCAAGTGAAGATACCTAAGATGATCCCCATACATCTGTATGCATAAGCTCTAACTTCTACCTTCTTGGTTGGTCCAACCCTGAAAAACCTCACACATTTTTATTTCCCATATGCACAATGCTCACAAAAGTCCAGATCTAATTCTTTTAGACCTAGTAGTGTATCCTTTGCATTTAGGGTCTTCATTCCCTTTTCACTCATGTGGCCAAGTATGTAATGCCACAAAGTTGTGTCTTTATCTGTAGCAACGATAGCACAAGATGAATTAGCATTATTTATAGACAAATATAAAGTGCCTACTTTCATACCACTTACAACCACCAAAGAACCTTTTGTAATTTTCCATGATTCAGCTGTAAATATGACCATACAACCCTCACTACCCATTTGCCTTGTAGAGATCAGATTTCTCCTCAATCTTGGAACATGCCTAACATCCATCAGCACCCAAGTGTTTCCAATCTATAATTTAACTTGAACACTTCTTTTTATCATAATGTTACAAGGTTCATCATCACCAAGGTAAACATTCCCATAATTACCTTAAACATAATCTATAAAATAATATCTATGAGGGATAACATGAAAAGAAGCACCTAAATCTAAAACCCAAGATTTAGCAATATTATCCAAATAAAGTATAATAGCATCTTATAATACATCACCTACTACATTTGCTTCTCTATTACCTTCTTGTTGGTCCTTACCCAATTTTTATTTTCGAAACCAACATTCTTTCTTTGTGTGTCCTGGCTTGCCACAGATCCAACATTCCATCTTGCCTCTTGAATTAGATCTTGCACCCCCTTTTGATTTTTTATAGTTTGCTCTTCCTCTATTCTTCTTATTTCTTTGTTCTTAACTGTTAATGCATTCCTAGATATGGATGTTTCACCTGTGTTTTTCCTTCGCATTTCCTCACTTAGGATAATACCCACCACATCTTCAAACTTTAGTTTGGCATTGTTAGACACATAGTTACTTACTGCCATTACCAAGCTATTCCAGATTTTAGGCAAGGAACGAAGAATAATAAGAGCCCTAACTTCATCATCAAAGTCAATATTTATGGAATGTAACTAACTAGTAACCTGGTAAACTCATTTAAATGATTTGGTACTGAACTATTTTTATACATTTTCATATTAAATAATTTTTTCATCAAAAATATATTATTTGAGGTAGAGGGTTTTTCATATAACTTGTCTAATGCACTCATAAAACCTTCTGTTATCTTTTCTTGTGATATGTTGAATGCTATAGAAGATGCAAGGCACAACTGTATGGTTCCAAGGGCTTTCTGATCCAATAATTTCCAATCTTCATCTGACATTATCGATGGCTTCTTGGGGCTTGCCCTCCCAATGGTAAATAGAGGTCCTTCTAGTAAAGGTAATCCTCTATCTACATCTTCCACAATTCAAAGTTATATCCATTGAAATTCTCCACCTTAGATTTATTTTCATTTGCCATAGCTCCCACTCAAGTTCAAACCCTTTTCTTCTTGTGATTTAAAATTATGCAAAAAATAACCTTTGCTTTAATACCACTTATTAGGATAAATTAAAACGCAGATCTATCCCCAAATTGCATGTAAGAGAAACTATGAAATAAATTATTCAAACATTTTGAAAATAAACATAAACATGTATAACATGAGACACCATATTTAAAGTGGCTTATCCAAGATGGACTACATCCAACAAACTTGTCCAGTATATTATTTCGAGCAATACAAGGGAGAAACAAAATCCTGTTACATCTCTCTACCTTTTTCACTTCCTTTCTGTATATAATATTTTATTATCTTTCACACTCATACATCGCAACAATATATAAAATACATTTTAGGTTAAAAACACCTAAACATAACCTCTATCGTTAGATCTGGAAACCTTTAATCAATGACCTACATTGACTATGAAATTATAATTTAACAAGGCAATTTTAATAAAAAAAATCTCCAGGGCGCATGGCCACTAGACCCCCCATCGGGGTGTCATCCCTCGCCCCCCCCCCCCCCCCCCCGAAACCCTGTGAGGGGGTTTCCCCCTTTGCAACCCCCCACACCATCAGGGATTTAAAGAATGGGATCCAAACCTAGCTAAAATAACATCATAATTTTAACTTATGATCCTAGAAGACATTTAGGCTCCACACCTAACACATTGTTAGCATGGGCTCTTAAATTTGCAAAAATCTTATTTTTTTAAAGGAAAATAACTTATGAATCAGAGGAAAGGCAAAGAAGAAAGGACACATATGCTTCCATCAAGTAGACGCAACCTCAAGATATCATAGGCTTTCTCTTTGACTTTATCTTTGTTGTAAAAGTTGCATGGTACCAACCATAAACTAAGTACAATGTAAACCCTTTTCTTTTTGAATTTTTATAATAAATCATTGCCTCGACAGATTTTGTTGTGGCCCTCAAATACAAGATTTGATCAAATGCCGCTATGTTAGGTTGTTACTATTTTCTTATTTAATATTGGGAGACGATTTTCAGATAAAGTGTTAACCATAAAGATCATGTTATTAGAATATTCCAACACAGTTATCCACCTTAACAAAAAAAAAAAAAATCTCTTTATGGGTATATCAAACTTTGGCCCATACAGAACTAATTGCTCAACTTTGAGACAGGAAAAAGATCATTTCAAACCAATTAAACAAACTCCAATGTTTGATGTTTACCCTTTTTCTCATCCATTTTGGAAAATATATCTAGTGGATTTGTGTTAATTCTAAGTACAAGTCATATTACCCAAGTAGTTAATAAAATAACTTAGTATAGAGAGAAAACCAATAACCAAGTAGTTAATAAAAGGACTTAGTATAGAGAGAAAACCAATAACTATCAAAGCTTTCCTCCTAACAATTTGGTATTGATGTCTTCTTCCTCAATATATGTTAATGGTTGTAGCAAATATCTAGATAAGAATTATTCCTTTGAGGTTGTCTATGAATCTCAATTAAGGTCTCATCCTATCCATCATTGACTTTGATAGAGTATGAAACTATAAAATATTTGTATCCTAAGAATACATGATGTAACTAGATTGCATTTCTTCAAAATGGGGATCTGTAATCAGTGATGAGAAGTTGCTAACAATTTCAGAGCTGTCAAAAAGAAGTATATTTTCAAAAAGAATTATACTGAATTGGTATGGCTCAGACAAGGTAAGCTCATCAATGTCTCCAATAATTCTCCACACTTCATTTTCTACCTTAATGACTTCATCATCTACATGGCCTATAGTGAATATTGTAATAACATGGTGAGTTACTAGATCAATAATTGCCCTTACAAATATACATATACAAGCCTGAAGTATGTGCAATCAAGTATATTTACCAATGTCATACAAGGATTTTCTCAACTAAAAAAAATACTCACGGTTGTTCCCACATGGACCAATAGCTTTTGTAATTTGACTGTAAAAACCATGATTTGTAACAATGAATAGTAACCTTCAATTTCAATGTTGAGATGCTTTGGTGCCAAAATACATCATTATTTTTAGGATCAACACTACAAACATTCTCTTGAATGCCATGATGTTATATATGTAGTTAAAAAATACAAATCATAAATATTTATAGAAAGAAACCATAAAGAACTCAAAAGCAACCGAAACATTGTTAAGAAAAAAGAGTAGCTAAGAATCAAAATTGTATTAAATATATCGAATCAAGAAACAGTTACTGCAAAAGGAAATTGTTACATACCCTACCATTTCTTCCACTGTATCTAGGCCTAAAAATTACTTGTTTGTGATTTTGTCTGGAGTAGAATTGAAACAGCAAGAAGTAATAAGACCAATAGGACTTGTCTATTTTAGTCTAGGATGCAAAACAAGAAGAACATTGTATGGAATAATTTTGTTTCTACTAAAGACAATAACTATTCATGTACCCTTATGAAAACTAAGATAAGGATAAAAATATGACACCAAAGAAACCCAACATAATTATTGCAGATCAAGTACATACACTAGAACTCTAGTCAGTAATGGAGTTTCAATGTTTGCTTCCTGCAATAACAAATAAGATACATGTTTGAGATTTAATTAAATAATTTGAAGGCAAGATTCATTTGTATTTGAGCATATAAGATACATGTTAGCTATTTTGTCTATCAAAATTAAAAAGCTAGTGCAACACTCACAACATATTGTTTGTCACAGTTACTCTTAACTTTTTATTATAATCCATATATTTATATGTCTAGTTTTGCAATTGCAGGCTAAGATTTTTTTTATCTCATATCCCAAGGCATTAATGTAATCTTAAATATTTTAGATATTTCATGAATTCCCATATATTTTAAATATTCATGAATTCTCTAACCATACACCCCATGTTCAGCAATAACAAACCCCTAATTCATAAGAAAATCGATTAGCTCTACCAAAAATTAATACTAAAAAATGACAATGAATAATTTGTGAATCATCATTTAGCATTTAATTCTAGGCCAATGTGTTTAAAAAAGGCTATTTTTTTCCTAATAAATTGGATAGATTTTTTTTTGTACTTTCTATATTCATTGAAAGTAAAAAAAAATTTAAAAAAATGTTTTTCTAATAAAAAAGAAAAAATGGGATAAACTATGTAGGGCCATTTTAACTCAAGTGAGTTAATTTTTAAGTTTTAGTAAGTTTATATAATAAATAATAACTATTATATTTGTGTTACCCAAGAAGATGATGTTGTCTTTTTAATGATTTACATTAATTTCATATGTCATATTTCATATTTTAGATATTTATTTAGAGGGACTATTTATAATTAAAAATTCTCCTAATGTTATGTTATTCTGCTTTAAATCTCTATATGAGAATTATTGGATTGCTTTTATGGATAACAGGAAATAGTTATATGAGTATGCCAGTGGGTAACTCATATACCTATCTCCTGATATCATGTGATCATCATAATTTATTAGTAGATAATTTTATGTGAGCGGAATTGACTCAAATTTTTAAATCTGATATATGTAATTAAAATTTTGGTCAAAGTAATGTTATAGTTGAAACATTATCATTTCATTGTACTTTTTAGTTTACATGTATGTGTTAATTTCATAATAAATAAAGGATTGGATTCCATGGTCTATATGATTATTGCATGTTTTAGTGATTGTACACAGATGGGTTCTAGTTGATTTATTTATATCTGCATTGTTCTTATCTACCCCTTTGTGAAGAGTATAGCCGCTCCCAGTGGGGAGGTGTGCAAGAGATTGTTAGTTTGTGATTGAAGGTAAGGCTTTCAAATGATGATCTCCCTCTATCAGTTGATTCAACCATTGAGATTATACTCAAGGTATATGTATGGATCATTGAGATGATGTGAAACTCTTTTTGTATTATTGTACACATTGTATTATATATTTAACTTTGTACTATATTGTACATTATTATTTGATAGATATTATGCGCATCGGTGACTGTGCAACTTGTAAATTATTATGAATATTATGACAAGAATGGATATAAGCTTATTTATGGTTGAAATATGGATTATAAAAATATTTGTGTACTTGATTCTTTTTATTGTACATTTAATGAGAGATTCATCTTGAAATATGATTTAGACTGTTTGGAAACTAACTAAATCATATTGATATCTAGTGGTTTAATTTATTTCTAAAATTAATGTTTTAGATGCAATTAGTAGACAGATAAGATGATCCTATAAATGTACTTTACATATTTAAAAAACTTAGCATGACTTTTAGTTAACCCAGTGGGGTTGTAATAATGTGGTATCAAAGTGAAGGTTTAATGCTCAGCCCTAATGTGTTCACTAACGTAAATATGTTTTCCTCATTTCAGTGAGAATGGCATGAGGTAGATCGGTTGGTGAGGAAAATTCAAATACAAAACCTCAAGCTAATCATAATCAGTTAGTAGTAGAATAAGCTGTAAAACTCAATCATATACTCATTTTCATGAATGAAATTAGAGACAGAATAATAATGATAGAGTGAGAAGTTTATGGACCTGAAGAGGAAGATGAACAAGAATCTATAAAAGAATAACCTAAAGAATAGGAAGTGCCTTAGGAGCAGGGGCACAAGGAAGGTCAACAAGTGGCTAGAGATCAAGTAATTACAGAGCTTGCGTATGACATGAATAAAGTGAACCCACCCAATTTTGATGGTAAAGTTTTGGGTGATGGAGCTAAATCTTAGCTCAAATAAATGGAAAATTATTTAAAATTTTGAAACTCATCTGATGTGATTAAGGCTGTGTGGGGAGATTATCGACTAGCTAGTGAAGGAACAACTTGGTGGGCTAATAAAAAGTTTGAGATGAACCTTGATTCTACTACCACCACATGGGAGCAGTGTGTGACTCTTTTTAGGTTGGTTACCTTAGCTCTATTTTGATCATAAATTGATAGATTTATAGAATATAAAGTAAGGGTATTTGTTGGTAAATAAATATTATGAGCAGTTCATAAAGCTATTAAAGTATGTTCTGTAGTATCATAAATATGAATGCTTCCATATCAATAAGCTCATTATGGGCTTAAAACCCTAAATTTTGTGTGAAGTGGTTATGCATAGATCGTCTACCATGGACCAGTTATTTGAAAAGTTAGTTAAACATGAATATAATATAAAATCACTTGTATAGGTCAAATAAAAGTTTAAAAATAAGTTTGGTAATTCCAAGACACCCTTCAATTAGAAGAACTAGAAACATGATGGGAATTCTAAGAACCAATTCAATAGTTAGAATGTGAGATTCAGTAATATTTTTAGGAATATGAAACACAGAGGAATTTTCATAGAAGGATTCAAGGGTGTTAATCAAGCTCAATGAAAGGGATGCCAAGCATTCATAGTTAAGATGGATGAATTTGGTGAAGCTAAGTAACCCATTTTATAAGACTATCCTTTTCTGCATGAGTTTTGGGATGTTTTTTCGAAGGAGTTACCAGTTCTACCTCCAAAAATGGATTTTGATTTCACCATTGACATCATTCCAGGGTTATAAATATAGTCTAAAGCACCCTACAAGATGATAATAACTGAGTTTATTGAGTTAAAGAGACAGCTTCAGGAGATATTATCCAAGGTTTTGATTTAGCCAAGTGTTTCACCATGGGATGCACTTATAGTATTTATCAATAGTAAGGATAGAACCCTTCATATGTGCATTGACTACCACATAATTAACAAGGAAACAATCAAGAATAAGTATATATTACCTCACATTCACCATCTTTTTTATTAAATGTGTGGTGCAATAGTATTTTCAAAGATTGATCTTCATTTTAGGTGCCATCAGTTGAGAATTTGAGAGGAAGATATTCTGAAAAAATAGCTTTCAAGACTTTTTATGGGCATTATGAGTTCATATTACTTCCTTTTGAATTAACAAATGCACCAACAACATTCATGAATCTCATTAATAGTGTATTCATATATTATCTTGATCAGTTTGTACTAGTATTTTTGAATGATATTCTTATCTATTCCAAAAGTGAAGAAGAGCATGTTGAGAACCTATGTTTAATTTTGTAGCAGTTGTGGAAGTGCAAACTCTATGGAAAGTTTTACAAGTATGTTTTCTTTCAAATAAGAATACATTACATGGGGCACATTATCTTAATAGAGGAAAGTTTAGTGGATCCAGATAAAATTAGATTTTTTATGGATTGACTAGCACCTAAAAATGTGCATGAAGTGCATAGTTCAAGGGTTTAGTAAGGTATTACATGAATTTTGTACCAAATTTCTCTAAGATAGCTAATCCTATTACCTCTCTTCAGTGGAAAGAAAAACATTTTTTTTGGACTAATAAGTGCAAAGAAGCTTTTTAAGTTCTAAAAAGAGGCTTAATTTAGCACCAGTGTTATGGATTTTGGATTTGAATGGTCAAATTATAGTTATAACATATGTAATAAGATATGGTTTATGAGGATTTATTATGCAGAATGGTTCAATTGTGGCCTATAAATATAGGAAACTAAAGCCTTATGAGGTAAATTATGCTCCTCACGACCTAGAAATAATTGTCATAGTTCATTTCTTGTAAGTTTGGAGACATTATTTGTTGGGTAATCCTTTTGAGCTTAAAATTGACAACTTGATCCCAAATAAATATTCACCTAACCTAACCTTAATGCTCATCAAAGGCATTGGTTAGAATTTTTGTTAGCTTATGTTTTTGACATTAAATGCATTAAGGGTGAATAAAACAAAGTTATAGATGCCCTTAGTCATATAAGTTGCATTACAAATTTAGCTACAATAAGTACTTTTTGAGATCAAGTAGTAAAATTCTCTCGAGGATGAATTCTTTTAACATGTTAAGAAAGTATTGGATAAGAATTATGAGGATCATAGATACCAAGGTTTTAAATTTGAGAATGGAATTTTGAGGTATAAGGGTAGAATATATGTGCCTAATAGGAAAAAATTGAGGAGTATTATACTAAATTAATTGAACAATGCTCCTTATTCAGGGCATATTGGAGTGACTAAGATTTTAGCAAAGTTAAAACCATTGTATTTTTGGAAGGGGATTAAAAAATATGAAACTGATTTTATATTTATGTGCTTAGAGTGTCAGTGAATTAAGGTTGAATATGTGCATCATGTCGGGTTGTTGTACCCACATTCCATACCTGAATAGAAGTGGAAATTTATTAACATGGACTTTGTCCAAAGTTTTCCTATGTCTTAAAACCTTCATGACATGATCTTGGTAGTTGTGGATAAAATTATAAGATAGCTCACTTCATACCAAGTAATTTAACAGATGATGTACCAATGCTTTCCAAGAAGTTTGTGAAACAGGTTTATAGATTGCATGGGTTTTCAAAGAATATAGGTTTTATATATGACTTCTAGGTTTTGGCAGACTCTTAATTTAGCTTTGGGAACTCAACAGAACTTCAATACAACTTACCATCTAAAAACAAATGGGAAAATAGAGAGAATAAATCAGATCTTGAGAGATCTTTTGAGGATGTCTTTCATAGACCATAAATACAAGTGGGAGGAATATCTACCATTGGTTGAGTTTACTTACAATAACTCATACCAATCAGCTATAAAAATGGATCCTTTCAAGGCAATGTATGGCAAGAAGTGTAGAACACCAGTAAGTTGAGATAAACTGGAAGATAGAGTAGTCTTTGGACTTGATATGTTTGTAGAAATGGAAGAACAAGTAAAATTAATAAGGCAAAGATAGACTGAAACAAATGATGGGTAGAAAGGTTATGTTTTGTTGAAAAGAATAGTAAAGCAAATCTCAGTTGGAGATAATTTTTTTCTACAGGTCCAACCCAAAAAGAGTGCAATAAAATGTAAAAAATCAAAAAAATTATCATCGAGATATGTGGGACCCTTTGAATTTATATAAGTGATAAATCATGTAGTGTATAGACTTACATTTCCACCAGTTTTAGCTCAAATATATAATGCTTTCATGTATCTTATCTTAAAAAGTATATTATTGATCCTACCCATGTTTTGGATTGGAATGCATTACATCTAGGAGTTGTCACAATAAAACCATCAGAATAATTGATATTCACAAGCTTAGCTTATATAATAGAGAAGTATCATATTGAAAGGTCTAATGAGATCAATATTCTAAGGATAATGCTACATGGGAGGACTATGAAGAATTTTTTAGGTTATTTTCTCATTTATTAAAATAGTATTTCTACTAAATATTATTTAGTTTTCTCCTGAACAATGTTTTTTATTTCCAAAACTATTGTTGAAATAAATATCATTGAGATGATCACCTATTTTAGGAGGGAAGGATGTCACATCCAATTTCCTCTATAAACTATTTAAGCATTAATAGTAAAATTTTGAGATTGATGATTTATAGTTTTGATTTTATGTCTTAATTAGATATACATATGTTGTATGGGTGACAGCTACATTTTTTTTTGGTGATCAACATCTTGATTGATAGTTTTTTCATATGTTTTATTATGCTTTATGATCATGATGATTGTTTGCATATTATTTACATTCAACCATTTATTTATAGTTATATGCTAATGATTATTGTGATTTTAGACTAACTACCTAATTATTTGATTAGGTGGTTGTAGGATTGTCCCAACCTCACAGGTAATATAGAGGGAGAGTATCATTGGAGAGGAAGGTACAGATACTTACAGTGGGGGGTTTGTGAGAATTATGTTGAACCCACACACACCACATCTAGTATTTTAATGAAATGAATTTTTTTTGCTTGACTATTTGACAAATGATTATTCTTGTTTGCTTGTAGAGTTCATCATGAGTCTTGATTTGCATATATATGATAAATATAGTTTAGAACCAGTTGTACTATGTTGACCTTCACTACATTATATTTTATAAAGACATGAGTGTACTTATTTGGTTTGATTATTTATGCATCTCATCTAGTTGGTCACTTTATTATTTTTATGACATAACATAGGAATGGTATTGACCATATTAGGTTGATTAATTGATCTTATTTAATAGTGCTTGATAAATATTGATTGTAATTCTAATTATTGGAGGATTGAGTTTTAATTCCATTGTTTATTTTCTTGATTATCTTGATTTGGTTACCTCATGACCCATTTTTGATGACTTTTCTTAAAATTCTAAAGAGGAAAAAATACCCCAAAACAAGTTGATTTAAATGGGCTTCAAAAATTAGAATGTTGTTGTTGTTACATCCTTTGACATAGACATTATAAATTTGAATGGCAATCAAGCTAAGTTTTATTTTGGAAGTTTCTAGTTTTTAATATTAAGATGTTATTATTATGGTCATAAGCTTTGAAGTGAAAAAGGTAAATGAAAGGTTAGGGTTTTGTTTTGTTATTGATATGATTATGAGGTTTGACCTCTCCATTAGAATGATGGAGACTTATTCTAATGTCATGCCTACAATGGAGTTTTTGATTTCGAGTTGAAGAGAAGTAAAGGAGTGGTGCTTTAATGAAGATAAGTTGCATGATGGATAACTCGTAGAATAGTAGAATATCTTCTAGGTCATGTAGGATGTGCATGGATGATGGAAAGAAAATAAGAGATAGAAGGAATGGAAATAAAATACATGTCAAAAAGGAAGAAGATACTAGAGCTCGGATAAAAGGTAAAAAAGAGTTATTCTTCTACACAGTGGGGCTACAACCTTCAAGTTACTAGGACAATTTATTTTTTATATTGATAAGATCTAATTGGCAAGGAAAATATGTTTCTTGTATGGGTTATTTTTATATTTTTCCTAAATTTGTGGAATAATAACTTTTAGGCAAGATAAACTAGGGTTTCATGATTATGGACCTAAGGATGGAACTCAGTTCCACCATTAGACCCATGATCATGAATAGCAAACTATTATGTAAGGAAAAAAATGTAAGATAAAACCCTAGTTTGTGACTAGAAGCTATGAGACTTTATCAAGTTAATAATTTTTTGCCTATATATATTAAATACATTTAAGGGAGGAAATACTTGTTTCTGTATGGGTATGGAAGTAGAACGTGTAAGTTGTAATTTGTTTTTACCAAATGATATTTTATTAAGATATTTAGGACTGGTACACCTGTATTAGAATTTTAAGTTGTTCTTTATATATATGGTGGTGACTATATGCTTATATATAAATACACCCACACATGCACTTGCAGTTAGGACCTTGTGTAAAATGTAATCAAGTTTCGTATTACTTAAGTTGAGCATTGTAACTTGATTTAGTCTTCAATTACAATGCTCAACTTAAGTAATATGAATCTTGATCACATTTTACACAAGGTCCTGACTGTAAGTGTGTGTGTGTGTGTATATATTCCTAATCTCTATGTAATTGTATAAGTTAAATATGTGTGTGTGTGTGTGTGTGTGTGTGTGTGTGTGTGTGTGTGTGTGTGTGCGTGCGCATATATATGTATATATATATATATATATATATATATATATATATATATATATATATAATAATCTCTATATAATTTTATAGGTTAAGGATATATATAATATATATATATGTATCCCTAACCTATATATATTTTATAGGTTAGGGATATATATATATATAATCTCTATATAATATTATATATATATATATATATATATATATATGTATCCCTAACCTATATATATTTTTATAGGTTAGGGATATATATATGTAATTTTACAAATTAAGGATATATATAATATATATGTATCCCTAACTTATATATATTTTATAGGTTAGGGATATATATATATATATATATATATATATATATATATATATATATATATATATAATGTTAAGAATATATATCCCCCACACACACATATATGTTAGGGATATATATCCTTAACCTATATGTGATTATACATACATACATACATACATACATACATACATACATACATACATACATACATACATACATATATATATATATATATATATATATATATATATATATATATATATATATATATATATATAATTATATAGAGGTTAGGTATATATATGCACTTGCAGTCAATACCTTGTGTAAAATATGATCAAGTTTCATATTACTTAAGTTGAGCAATGGAACTTGTTTTAGTCATTTTTATAAGTGAATATATATTTATATATATGGGAACTAGTAAAGATGATTACATTTATTTATACATGTAATATTATTGACCCTGTGCATGAACGGGTTTTCCTTTAGGTCAGCTAGTATAGTTGTGGGTGTTAGTGAAGTAATCTAAAATATATATGTACAACTTGTAGTGATTATTTTAGTTCACTTACAGCCTAATTTATTGAGTCGATTCTCATATGGTGGGTGTAGTAATTAGAGATTATTGTATCTATATGTATGCAAATGCTCAAATAAGACTATATTTGTATGAATGTTTAAGGTTGTTTAAGGATGTAACAAATCGGGTTATAGGAAGAATGAATGGTAAAATTTGAATGTGCATTGATAATCTCATCTATATCTATTTATTTATATGTATTATCTGATAGAAACATTGAACTCATAGACTTTCAAAACTTTGCAATAGATGTTATTGATAATATCAAGTTGAAATATAAAGTATCCATATATACAAATAAGGATTTTCCACAAAGTTTTATATTACCTTGAACAATAATGAAAATTGGGAGTATAAGATAGGTAAAATATATTTTAGAGGACTTGCTAAAAGAATGACATATGCCTATAAGAAGTCTGATAAATAATGAGATATTTATACAAGATTATATTTGTTGTATCTATATGTTTACATAGTTGTAGGGGACAATATGGAATTTTGAGTGAAATATATAAATAAGATAATGTTTTGATTATGTATGTGAGGATGATTATTTTTGGGTGTTTGGTTGGTAATGATCATAAAGAGCAAACTTAGGAAAATGGTATACCCATTCTTAGATTTTAGAATATTTATAATAGGCTCTACTTATATGTGGAAATAGGGTAGATTATGTTGTAAAGCAAAATCATAATATAACCTTGCTCTAATATGATTTTATTCTACATTAGAATATGATGAAACAAATAAGGAAATGAAGTATAAAGTAAACTTATACACTAAATTATGTTGTGAGTTAATATGAGATGCATGGATTATCAAACTCTCTCTCTCTCTCTCTCTCTCTCTCTCTCTCTCTCTCTCTCTCTCACACACACACACACACACACACACACACCTGTTTTGGAATACAAGAATCAAATCATTCTACATCTCTTCTTAAACATATATATATATATATATATGGTGATTGAAATATATGTTCAAGAAGAGACTTAGAATGATTTGATTCTTGTTCTAGTCTCATATACACACTTGATTTGGACTACATTCATTTGATAAACCTATGTTATCACTTTTGTGGTTAAGTGAATGGAACCAATAAAAGTATGATACATGATTGTGTGCATCATATAATACTATTTGGGTTGTGTATGTTGAAGTTTATATTATTTTGCTTTAAGTATTTATATGAGAATTATTGGACTATTTTTTTGGGTAACAGAGGATAGTTAAATGAGTATGCTGGTGGGTAACTTATATATGTATCCTCTAATATCATGTGATAGTCATGATTTATTAGCAGAGAGTTTTATGTGAGTGGAATTGACTTATATTTTTAGATTTGATTTATATAGTAAAAACTTTGTCCAAAGTAATGTTATAATTGAAACATTGTCATTTTATTATAATTTTTATTTTATGTGTATTCTAATTTCATAGTAGATAGGGGATTGGATTCCATATTCTACATTATTAATGTATGTTTTAGTGATTATACACAAATGAGTTTTAATTGATTTATTAATATTTGCATTGTTCTTATCTGCACCTTCGTGAAGGGTAGGGTCACTCCCAATGGAGAGGTGTGTAGGACACCATTGGTATGTGGTTAGAGATAAAATACTCAGATGATGCTCTTCCTCTATCATGTAATTCAATCATTGGGATTATACTCAGACTATATCTATAGATTATCAAGTTGATGTAAAGTTCATTTTGTATTATTGTACACTTTTTATTGTATATTTGACTTTGTACTATATTGCACATTATTATTTGATGGATATTTAGCATAGTAGTGGTTTTGTAACTTCTAAATTATTCTTAATATTATGAAAAGTGGTTATAAGCTTATATATGGTTGAAATTTGGATTATATCAGTTTTTATGTAGTTGAATATTTTTATTGTATATTTAATAAAAGATATTCAACCTAAAATCTGATTTAGATTGTTTAGAAACTAATGGAATCATATTAATAACCAATGGGTTAATTTATTTATGTAATTAATGCATTAGATGCAATTAATAGTCAAATAGTAAACTTTAGACAAATAAGATGATATTATAAATGTAATTTATGTATTTTTTTAAAATTAGTATGACTTTTAATTAACCCAATGGGGTTGTAACAATGTGGTATCATAACAAAGGTTTAATGCTAGGACCTAATGTATCCATTAACATAAATCTATTCTTCTAATTTCAATGAGGAGAATGGAATGAGGTAGATCGATTGGTGAGGGAACTTTAAATGCAAACCCTCAAACTGATCCTAATCAACTAGCAGTAGATCAAGATATAAAACTCAATTAGATACTCACTATCATGAATAAAAATAGAGTCAAAATAACACCTCTAGAGCAAGAAGTTCATGTAATTGAAGAGGAAGATAAACAAAAAGTTCAAAATGAATAACTTGAAGAATAGGAAGTGCTTCAAGAGTAGGGGCACAAGGAAGTTCAACAAGTGGATAGAACTCAAGTAGTTTCAGAGCTTGAACGCAACATGAAAAAAGTGAACCCACCCAAGTTTTATGGTACATTTTTGGGTGATGGAGTTGAACCATGCCTCATAGAGATAGAAAATTATTTAAAAATTTGAAACTACTCTAAGATGACTAAGACTATGTGGGGAGCTTACCAATTGGATCATGAAGTAACAACTTGGTGGGCTAATAAGAAGCATGAGATGAACCTTGATTCTACTACAACCACATGGGAGAATTTTATGTCTTTTCAGAACATGGTGGTTATTTTAGCCCTATTTTTATATTTTTAAAGAGGTATCAATTACCTCGTACTGATGATATTTTGTATCAAATGCATGGTGGAACATTATTTTAAAAAATTGATCTTCATGCTAAGTACCATTAGTTGAGAATTTGAAAGGAAGATGTTTTGAAAATAACTTTTAGGACTTATTATGGGCATTATGAGTTCACAGTACTTTCTTTTGGATTAAAAAATGCATCATCAACATTCATGAATCTCATAAACAATATGTTCAGATATTATCTTGATTAGTTTATGCTAATATTTTTAGATGATATTCTTATCTATTCCAAAAGTGAAAAAAAACATTTTGAGCACTTGTGTTTAGTCTTGTAGTGGTTGTGAAATCACAAATTCTATGGAAATTTTTTCAAGTGTGCTTTCTTTCAAAGAAGAGTATAGTAATTTGGGAACATTATCTCAACAAGGAGAATTTCAATGGATCTAGCTAAGATTAGAGCTATTATGGATTGGACAACATCTAAATATGTGTATGAGGTGCATAGTTTCATGGGTTTAATAGGATACTATAAGAAGTTTGTACCAAATTTATTAAATATGGCTAATCTTATTACCTTTCTTCAATAGAAAGAACAACATTTTATGTGAACCAATATGTGCAAAGAATCCTTTTAGGTTCTAAAACAGAGGTTTAATTCAGTACCAGTGTTACATATTTCAAATATGAATGGTCACTTTGTAGTTATAATAGATGCATCAGAAGATGGTTTATTAGGATTTATTATGCATGATGGTTCTGTTGTGGTCTATGAATCTAAGAATGTAAAGCCTTATGAGGCAAATTATGATTCTCATGACCTAGAACTAGCTCCCATAGTTCATGCCTTGTAATTCTGGAGATATTATTTTTTGGGTAAGATTTTTAAGTTTAAGACTGACAACTTGGTTCTCAAGTACATATTCACCCAACCTAACCTTAATGCTTGTCAAAGGTGTTGGTTATAATTTCTATCAGATTATGATTTTGACATTAACTACATTAAGGGTAAATTAAATAAAGTTACAGATGCCCTTAGTCATAGAAGGTACATTACATTTTTAGCTACAATGAGTACTTTTTGAGATCAGTTAGTAAAACTCTTTCCTAGGGATGAATTATATGAATAAGTTAAGAAAGATTTGGCTAAAAATTATCAGGATCATATATATCAAGGTTTTTAATTTGATAATAATGGAATTTTGAGGTATAATAATAGAATATATGTCCCTGGCAGAAAAAAATTGAGGAATATTGTGCTAAAATAATTTCACAATGCTCCTTATTTAGGGCATTATGGAGTGACTAAGATTTTAGCATAGTTAAAATCATTGTACTTCGAAGAGAATTAAAAAGGAAGCAATTTATTTTCTATCTAAATGCTTAGAGTGTCAAAAATTCAAGTCTAAATATGTGCATCATGTTGGGTTTTTGTACCCACATTCCATAGCTGAATAAAAGTGGCAAGTTATTATCATGGAATTTATCCAAGTTTTGCCTATGTCTAGAAACCATCATGATATGATCTTAGTAGTTGTAGATAAACTTACCAATGTAGCTCACTTCATACCAAGTAATTTAAAATTTTATGCACTAATGCTTGCCAAGAGGTTTTTGAAAGAGGTTTATAGATTGCATGGGTTTTCATAAAAGATCATTTCAGATAGGGACCCTAAAATGACTTCTAGGTTTTGAGAACTCAACTGAACTTTATTACAACTTACCATCCAAAAGTGGATAGATAAATAGAGAGAATAAATTAGATCTTAGAGGATCTTTTGAAGACTTATTACATAGACCAACATTACAAATGGGAAGAATAAATACTATCGGTTAAGTTTACTTACAAAAATTCATACCAATTAGCTATAAAAATGACTCCTTTCGAGGCACTGTATGGTAGGAGGTGTAGAACACCAATCAGTTGAGATAAATTAGAAGATAGAGTGGTCTTTGGACCTGATATACTTGCATAAATAGTAGAACAACTAAAATTAATAAGGCAAATATTAGTTGAATCCAATGATAGGCAAAAAAGTTATGATGATCTAAAAAGAACAAGGTAGTTCTTAGTTGGAGACAGTTTTTTTGTGGGTTAAACCCCAAAAGAGTGCAATAAAGTTTGGAAAATTAGAAAAATTATCATTGAGATATGTGGGATCCTTAAATGTTCTATAAGTGATAAATAGTTTAGCATATAGACTTGCATTGCCACCAGTTTTAGTGCAAATGCATAATATTTTTCATGTATCTTATCTTAAGAAGTATATTACTAAGGATACCTATGTTTTGGATTAGAATACATTATAGTTTTAGGTCCCAGGGGTGGTCACATTAGAACTGATCAAAATAATTGATACTCATAAGATTAACTTGTGTAATAAAGAAATATCATAATGCAAGGTCCAATAGGATCAATATTCTGAGGATAGTGTTACATGGGAGGACTATAAGGAATTTTTGAGGTTGTTTCCTCATTTATTTAAATAAAATTTTGTTTAACATTATTTATATTTCTACTGAACAATGTTTTTATTTTTAAAATTATTGTTGAAATAAATGTCATTGGGGCAATGACCTATTTTAGGGGGAAAGGATGTCACATCTAACTTTTTGTACAAACTATTTAAAGATTAATAGTGTATTTTGAGACTATTGATTTATATTTATGATTTTATGTCTGAGTTGGATATACATATATTGTATGGGTGATAATTAGATTATTTGTTTTATGATTAATATCTTGATTGATAGTTGTTACATATTTTTTAGTGTTTTATGATCATGATGTTTGATTTATAGATTATTTGAATTCAGTAGTTTATTTATGGTTATATCTTGATGATCATTATGATTTTAGACTAACTACCCATTCATTTAATTGATTTGGTTGCAGGATTGTCCCACCCTCATAGGTAATATGAAGGGAGAGTACCATCAAAGAGCGGGGTGTAGATATCTACAGTGGGGATTGTGAGAATTATACCAAACCTACACATACCACATCTAGTACCTGAATAAAATGAGCATTGTTTGCTTGGTTTTTTAGCAACATATGAGTCTTGTTTACTGTTGATAATTTTGACCCCACAAGTCAAATTACCACCCTTATCATTCAAAGCTTTTCATGTCATTTCCAATTTGCTTTTGCTCAAAGCATTTTCAAAAGGGCTAGAAAAAAGAAGACTTCAAGCTTGCATAGAATGCTTCAGGTTTTATCATATCAGTTATTTAATTTGACTTAATGTTTTGTCTAAGCATCAGAATCCTTTTTGAAGGATCATTTGAAAAAACTCAAAGGGTTCTTTCACAGCTTTGAGGGTTCTTTTTCAAGGGTATCTGCCCTTCAAGGTTTCCAAAGGGGTCACTTACAAAAGGGCAGTTTCAAAAAATGAAGGGACGTTTCTCAAAATTTTGAAGGGTTCAAATCCTTTGGACATTTCATCCAAAGGTAAGGAACAGGTTCACTTGGAAAATTCTAAAGGATACTTGGCAAGAATCCTGAAGGGTATTTGCCCTTCGAGAAAGTTCACTTCAAGAATTTTGAAAGGATCTTCAAGGTTTTCAAAGGGGTCACTTAAAAAAGGGCCAAAAGGTATCTACCCTTCA
Source organism: Torreya grandis (assembly GCA_037957365.1). Taxonomy (NCBI): domain Eukaryota; kingdom Viridiplantae; phylum Streptophyta; class Pinopsida; order Cupressales; family Taxaceae; genus Torreya; species Torreya grandis. The sequence continues at coordinate 11,868,876 of JARHVA010000009.1, read as the reverse complement.
AAAAAGTTCACTTCATAATTCTGAAGGACCTTTACATTTTCTCGATGGATCAATTCTAAGAAGTTGAAGGGCACTTTCCCTTCAAGAAAGTCATTATCAAGAAACCTGAGAAGAAAGAATTCCTTTAGACTTTTTGTCTGAAGGAAATTGACCAAACAAAATTCTGAATGACCATTTTAAAAAGTCTCAAAGGGCAGTTTTCCATTTACTGAAGGGTTCATTCATTTTCTAAGGGGTTGATTACAAAAGTTTTGAAGGGTCATTTTCTTCAGAAAAAGACCATTGTCAAAAGCCCAAAGGGCAGTTTTGAAAACCTAAAGGGACATTTGTATAAAGTCTGATGGGACATTCCTTTAGACAAATTGTCTGAAGGAATGTGTCAGACAAAAAAAATTGAAAGAAAGTTCACTTCTAAGAATTCTTTTGGAATTTTTATCCAAAGGAATAGTCCATTACAATATTGCCGAAGGGACACTTTTGAGAATCCCAAAGGGCTCTTTCCCTTCGAGAAAGTTCATTTCGAGAATCCTGAAGGGCTCTTTCCATTCGGGAAGGTTTGTGCCAAAAAATTTGAAAGGTTAGAATCCCTTTGAAAAATTCCACTTTAAAAATGCCAAAGGGTGTTTCTAGAAGTGCCAAAGGGACATTTTAAAATTTGGAAGGGAAATTTGCAAGGAAAGAATTCCTTCAAACTTTTTGTCTGAAGGAATGGTTGAAGGAAAAACCCATGATAATTACAAAGGACCAAACAAAAGAAGGAAACAATTCCTTCAGACAATTTGGTCAAAGGAAATGAAAGAGAGATAATTCTCATAGACAATTTATCCATGAAAAAATAACAAAAACAAAAGCCCGACGGAAATGAATGGAAAATAAACCCGTGTAAATAAATAGGGACAAAAAAAAGCCAAAAGAAATTCCAAATAACTGATCAAAGGAATACATGCATGAGAGCAAGAGACCGATTGTTGTCCAAAGAGTTAACGTAAGATTTCATGCATGCTTCTCAATCTTCAAGAGTTTTTCATGCAAAAATGAGTAAGTTGGAGTTGACTAAACCTTGCACTTAGGTTGATTAGTTGATAAGCCATGCTCTTCTCCTTAGTTTTCATGCAATCTGAGCCTTTCAGGCACTTCCAGTGCAGCTCTAGGCAGAGTTCTTAGTCCAATATGTGGCATGGATTTCCATGCAAGAGTTTGAATTGTCAAACTTGGGTCCACCTCATCCCTTCTATGCCAACATGGAATTTCATGCATGTGCTCTTATTTATCTTGTTGAAAGCTTTCAACATTCCAACAGTTCAAGCAGAGTTCTAATTTTAGTTTTGGCATTGATTTCATGCAAAGGAAATTATTCTCTTGTTTTAGGTAGTTCAAGAGGAGTCTATATTTGAAGATTTACATAGCCTCATGCATGATGAAGTTTTTGATTCAACTTGGTCTCTCCTTTTCTATTTTTAACGTTGAAGAGATTTTCATGTAAGGCATAAGACAAGAAGATATTTTTAGAAGGATTTTTTATCTTGTCATAACAAAAATTGGACTTGGTTAAAATAAGTGTTGACCTCCTCTTCTATTTTTAGCGCCAACCTCTTGGCTGTTGTATCTTTTTCTATATAAGGTAGCTTTTTAGCTGTGAATTGTATCCCTCTTTTGGCAAGATCAAATTGTACCAAAGGCTAAGTTTTTTAACCTTTTTTAAGATTAATAGAAAGACTATTTTCAATTTTTAACTACTGGTATAGTGTATTTATGTTAGTTATTTGCATCAGTGATAGAATTCAATTCCTTGTCAAGTCTTGATTCTTACCTAGTTACTAGTTGATTAGATTATGCAGGTCATGTTTTTTATTTGATGTCTTTTAGCTGAAGTTATCATGGGTGCAAGTGATTTTTTAGTGCCTTAAATCATGCCTATTCTATCATTTCCCTCAAGATTTAATCATCAAATAAATCCTTTTCATGAAATACTTATGCATATTGGTTAATTGGATTTGAAAGTTTAGCCTTTTTCTTGTCTAGATTAGTGTTTTTAAGAGCTCAGATTGAGAGGATGAACTCAAAATTTAGATGTATCACCATCATTAGGTAAGATTTCCCTTCAATTTTATTTATTCCCTTTTTCTTGGAAGTTTGTAGCATAGATTAGAGATCCTAATTGATACACCAAAGGGAGCTAGTCTGTATAATCTAGAGATTTAATCCACTAATTAGGTTACCCATAGCTTAGGATTATTTCCATATTTTAACAAACTATGAAGGCCTGAAACTACCTTCACAAGGGTGCGAGTCTGATTGAAAATAGTTTTTGGTATGCCCGATGGGACCACAAAGAAATATTTTTCATATCTAAAGAAAGTTTGGAGCTGAGGAGAAACGTTTGTAGTAGAAGAGAATATCCATCTTCATCATAAGCTAAAAAATCATCTAGTTGCATAGTTCATAGCATCATTCAGGAAATTCATGCATGCCAAAGGTTACCATAAGGTTAGCAAGTAAAGGTATTCTTTTTGAATTTATATCATATAAGAGATCAATATTTATGAGATAAAAACCTTTACTTGTTGAGGATATGGTTTTATAAGAGATCATAAAGGCAACAAGTAATATAATAAATTCTCATGAGTTCATGTCTGATTTTAACCTCAGATTCTAAAAGACATGGACCAGAATACCTATGTTGATTAGACCATCTCCTAAATATGTTTTTCTATATTATTTGAAATCCCTTAATTTTGACATTAGTGTGATGACACAGTTAATGGGTGGTACTACCTTGCCAGATGCATATGAGGTTACAATAAGGGTAGAGAATAATTTGATACAAGCTGGTCAGCTTTATCCAAGACCTCTAATGCCTATATTTATAGAAATAAGTTCTAGACCAACCCCTAAAGTTCCTTAAATTCCATCTTTAGCTCCTATTCTAACACCTCAAGATCAAATTACAGCCCCTACTAGCCAATCTAGTGAGATAGGTGAGTTGAAAAGCTTGTTACAATATTTTGGGAATGAAATAGCACAAATTAACAGATAGCAATATCATTCTAATAGGCCCTATAAACAACAAAATTAGAACACCTATCAGCCCTTCAAAGATCAAAGGCCTCCTTATCAAGGTTTTAGATAGAATAAACCACCTTATCAAACACAAGGAGCCATAACTTCAACTAAGCCATATGTTACCCCTAATCCTAATGCTCCTTCCACTTCAAAATCCATTGTTCCCAACCCACCTCAAAACAACATGATGTAGGATTCAGGTTGGCAGTCCTCAAATCTCAATGATACTAGAAACCAAGCCTTGGTTTCACAAAATATCACTATGCCACAAATGACAAAAAAAGAGTTTTCTTTTCAAGGATGTCAATACCAAGATACAAGTTTGATATCATAAGGAGAGACTCAAAAAGTTCAAGGATAGCCTGATGCTATTAATGTAAATTAGCAAGTAGATGATCATGTTGCTTTTACTCAAGGTGTTGAAACTAACAATTCATGTGGTCAAGTTGTAGTTATAACTAGAGCTAAAAAAAAAGCTATTGATGAGTTGTAAGAGGTGACAAATACTTCGAATACTCCTCATGTTTTTTCTAAGAGTACAAAAGAACAAATCACTACCTCTACAACTCAAAAAATTAGAATATAGAGGTTAGTAACATTTGGTGAATACCTCTAGTTCATGAGCAACCAGTGCTTCAAAAAGTACAACCCAAGGTTAGTCGATCTCATTTTAGTATAGTGGATCAAATGAAGAAATATAATATCAGCATAAGTATGTGGGATTCTCTTTCCATTCCAAGACAAAATGATAAGCTCATTCAAGAGCTTTTACCTCTCGAATTATCTCCAACACCAGTTGAGAAAGAAGGTTTTGTCTTGACTAATTTGGATTAGCCAACTAAGCAACAAGTACAAAAAGTAAATAAGATGGAAAAGGTGGACAAAACTGAGGTAAAATCAAAGAAAAATCCTATTTTTTACCTTTCTTTGATAGTAGGTGATACTTTGGTTCGTAATTGTATGGTGGATAGTGGAGCTAGTATTACAGTCATACCTAAACAAATTGTAGATAAGCTCGGCCTTGTTTATGAGCCAAACACTAAGGGGGTATTGCAATTTGATGGGTCACCAAAAATATGGTAGGCATCATCAAAGATCTAAATTTGATGTTACATGCTTGTCCTAATGTTACTATTCAGTAGGATGTTGTTATGGTAGATTGCCTCCTTATTTTGCTATGTGCCTTTCAAGGGACTTCACCTCAACTATTGGAGGATATTTATCAGTTGATTGGACTTATTTATTGTTTATAACTAGGTATGGTACCAAGTTAAATATTCATTTTGAATCTATTGCATGTTTCCATATGGAGCCATATATTCCAATTGTTGTGAACACTAACTGTATCATTTCAGATAATGTGCTAGAAAATAGTGAAATAGAAAATGGATCATCTTTGGATGGAGTTCCATTTTTTTTTTTTGATGAGTGGGATTCTACCTTACATGAACATGATCCTTATAATTTGATTGAAGAAGGACTTGGTGTGTATTGCCTTTATGAAAATGATGCACCAATTCCATCCATGGTTAAGGATGATGAATGTAGTGAAGGTTTATGGCAATTGTACTTTGATGGATCAAGGAATAATCATGGAACTAGAGCTAGAACAATGTTGGTTTCTCAAACAAATCAAAGTTATTTATCTTCTATTAAATTTTAGTTTGGTTGTTCAAACAATGTTGCTGAGTATGAGTCACTAGTTCACGGTTTACAGTGGGCTAGGAAGATGGAAGTCAACTACTTGAAAGTTTTTGGTGATACTTAATTTGTATTTCACCAAGTAAGAGGTTTGAATGTGTGTAAAAATTTGTTTCTTAAGTCATACAAGCATAGATTATGAGACTTACTAGAATATTTTTAAGCTTTTAACATTCAAGAAATACCAAGAGATGAGAATAAACATGCTAATAGGTTGGCTGCTATTGGGGTATAATTTAGTATCTCAACTGATGTAAAAAATGAAAAAAATCAGTTACACATAAAGGTCATTGTAAAGCCTTATGTTCTAGATAATCATGAGAATTGATAGGTTTTCAAAGATGACAATCAAATTATGAGATTCTTACAAGAGGAGGATATGTTTTCTTCAAGAAACCAATCAAATCACTTGCAGCAGTATGGTGATCACATTGTGTAACTAAAAACAAATAAGCTGCCAAAGGGATTGGTCACACTTGAGAACATTTTTAGTGGTGATGTTGAGTTAAGGAAGGAGAAGTCATCCTTGTCAACAAAGAGCACTATGCCAATGTAGAGATTGTAACTCATAAGATTTTAAAGATGGATAAGGTATGTACTCCTTCACAAAAATAATCTTTCATTGAGTTATGCACAATAATTTGCTAATATATTTGCATGAAAATATAGTGATCTCAAGGGATTTGATCCAAGTTTAGCTCAACAAACCATTGAGTTAGAGGTTGAAACTAAATCAGTAAGACAAAGACAAAGGCCCATCAATCCTAAACTTGAGCCTTTAATGAGATATGAGCCTCACAATCTCATAGAGTCAACTATTATATTTCCAATCAAGCACTCAACTTGGGTGGTGAACCTTGTTCTGGAATGAAAGAAGAATGGTAAGAATTTATTATGCATTGACTTTTGTAATCTGAACAGGTCTTCACTTAAGGATCACTATCCATTTCCATCAATGGAATGAATTGTACAGTTGGTTGCAAGATCAGAAAGGTTTTCTTTGTTGGATAGATATAGTGGCTATAATCAGATTTTGGTCAAAGAAGAGGACAAATTTAAGACAACCTTCACAACCAAGTGGGGGACATTTTCATACAAAAATATGACATTCGATTTATCTAATGTTGGAGCAACTTTTCAGAGAACCATGGATATGGCATTCCAAGGCCTTCTTAACAAGTTTGTACTTGTTTATTTGGATGATATAATAGTGTTTTCAAAGAATGCAGATGATCACATGGTTCATCTCAAGCAAGTTTTCAAAAGGTGTAGGAAATTTAGGGTATCTCTAAATCCTAAAAAGTGTGTCTTCTCAGTTCATGAATGTAAGCTTCTTAGACATGTTATTTCAAAGTATGGTTTAAGCATGAATTCTAAAAGGATAGACTCTATTCTTGCACTCTCTTTGTCTAAGCACAAAAATTCCATGCAAAACTTCTTTGGGAAGATAAACTTCATAAGGAGGTATATTTTTGATTTTGCCATTTTAGCTAAGACACTTATAGACATGCTAAAGAAGAATCAGAGCTTCAGCTGGTCCAAAGAAGGAGTAAAAGGTTTTGAAGATATTAAGAAGGCCATAGCTAGTGCCCCTACACCTATAAATCTAGATTTCATAAAATATTTTATTTTGTATACTTATGCTAACATGGACACCATTTCATGCATTCTTATGCAAAAAAATCATGAGGCCTTAGAGCAGCCAATAGGCTTCTTTAGCCAAGGCTTGGAAGAGTTTAAAACAAGGTACTCTTTTATTGAGAAACATGTACTTTCAGTTATAAAGTCTCTTAAAAAGTTTATATATTTGTTGTTTAACAATAAGATACACCTAATGGTTTCTCATTCAATCATCAAAGAGTTCCTTTTGAACAAAGATATAAATGAGAAAAGAGCTGGTTGGATAACCAAGGTAATGGAATACGATGTGGAAATTAGGGTCACAAACCTGGTTAGAGGCAAAGAACTTTATGAGCTACCTCCAAGATGGTATTTATCCCTCTCATCTAAGTGCTTCAAAAACAAGATATTTTAGGTTGAAATCAATTTCATTATTGCTTATTGATGGTGTTTTATTGAAGAAAGATATTAATGGCATGTTGTTAAGATGTATAGAGCCAAGCCAAACTTAGAAATTACTTAAATAATTCCATGATGGACATGGTGAAGGACATTTTTCTACAAGAACTAAAACCTTTAAAATCATGAGAGGTGGGTACTATTGGCCTAGTATATTTGTTGATTGTCATGCATGGGTTAGAAATTGTAAACAATGTGTTATGTTTGTAGAAAATGTGAAACTTGTAGCCTTACGTCTTTAACCAATTGTGGTGGATCAGCCCTTTGTCCAATGGAGATTGGAATTTATTGGTGTCATAAATCCTCCCTCAATTTTGGGACATAAATGGATTCTAACTTCTATAGATTACTTTACATGTTGGACAGAAGCAATGGCATTGAAAGAAGCGAATGAAACCAATGTTTTAGATTTATGTGAAGGTTTACTTACTAGATTTAGAGTTCCTTCAACTATTATTTCTAATAATGCAATAGCTTTTGTGGGATCTAGGATCAGTTAATGGGCTTCCAACATGATATTTATCTTAGCACTTCATTGAACTATTATCCACAAGGCAATGACCTTGCTAAATCTATGAATAAGAACCTATTGAGGATCATAAGGACTATTAAAGACAGTCAAAGGTCATGGCATCTCAGGTTAAAGTCAGCTTTGTGGGTTGATAGGATCACTTACAAAAGGTCAATAGCCAACTCTCCTTACAAGCTGGTATATGGTAAGGAAGTGAGGTTACCCATTTCTCTTGAGTTTCCTTCTTTAGAACTAATGCATCAACTTGAATTTTTAGAGAATGAGCCTATAGAAATCAAGTATGATGAGCTTATAGAGTTAGAAAATACAAAAAATCAGTCCATGCTAGCCATGGGAATTCATCAAGCACAAGTGAAGAGAACTTTTGATAAAGGAACTTCTTCACAAAGTTTCAAAGAAGGAGATTGAGTCCTCAAATGGGTAAGGATAGAGATAAACCAGGAAGGCACACAAAGTTTAATTCACTTTGGAGTGGCCCATACATAATCTCCAGTTGCAAATCCCATAATGCCTTCCATCTTGCAAAGATGGATGGTCAAGAGCTTCCAATCCCAATCAATGGGATACATCTGAAACATTGCTATTGAAGAGCAAAGATCCTTGTACATAGTTTATCTATTTTCCTCCAAGTTTTGTTCAAGCATAGTAGTTTCATTCTATTTTGTTCTAAATAAGTGTTTGTTTGCACATTTACTTTTTAGTTAGTTTTCTTTGCTTTGTGTGTTTCCCTTCTTGTTTGGAGGATGAAGGTTATCTCATGCCATAAGAGAGTTTGCAGTCATGAATCAGATCTATCATTTCTTTGTGAATTAAAATATCATGTATATGGCTAGGTTATCAAGAATAGTAGGCATGCTTCCAAGTTGAGTCACCAAAATGTTGACAATTTTGACCCCTCAGGTCAAATTGCCACCCTTATCATTCGAAGCTTATCATGTCATTCCCAGTTTGCTTTTGCTTAGAGCATTTTCAAAAGGGATAGAAAAAAGAAGACTTCAAGCTTGAAAGAATACTTTAGGTTTTGTCATATCACTTATTTCATTTGACTTAGTGTTTTGTTTAAGCATCAAAATCCTTTCTAAAGGATCATTTGCAAAAACCCGAAGGGTTCTTTCACAGCTCCAAGGGTTCTTTTGAAAGGGTATCTGCCCTTTAAGGTTTTCAAAGGGGTCACTTACAAAAGGGTAGTTTCAAAAAATAAAGGGATGGGTCTCAAAGTTTTGAAGGGTTCAAATCCTTTAGACATTTTATTCGAAGAGAAGGAATAGGTTCACTTGGAAAATTTTGAAGGACACTTGACAAGAGTCTCTAAGGGTATCTGCCCTTCAGTAAATTTCACTTAAAGAATTTTGAAAAGCTCTTCAAGGTTTCCAAAGAGGTCACTTACAAAAGGGCCGAAGGGTATCTACCCTTCGAAAAAGTTCACTTCACAATTCTGAAGGACCTTTACATTTTCTTCAGGGATCAATTCCAAGAAGTCAAAGAGCACTTTCCCTTCGGGAAAGTCATTATCAAGAAACCCAAGAAGAAAGAATTCTTTCAAACTTTTTATCTAAAGTAAATGGACCAAAAAAAAGTCCAAATGACCATTTACAAAAGTCTCGAAGGGCAGTTTTCCATTTGCTGAAGGGTTCATTCATTTTCTGAGGGGTTGATTACAAAAATTTTGAAGGGTCATTTTCTTTGGAAAAGGACATTGTCAAAAGACTGAAAGGCAGTTTCTAAAACCCAAAGGGACATTTGTATAAAGTCTGAAGGGACATTATTTTAGACAAATTTATCTAAAGGAATTTGTCAAACTAAAAAAAATTGAAATAAAGTTCACTTCTAAGAATTCCTTTAGAATTTTTATCTGAAGGAATAGTCCATTACAATATTGCCAAAGGGACACTTTTGACAATCCTGAAGGGCTCTTTCCCTTCAAGAAAGTCATTTTGAGAATCCTAAAGGGCTCTTTCCCTTCAAGAAGGTTTGTGACAAAAAATTTGAAGGGTTAGAATCCCTTCAGAAAAGTCCAATAGAAATGGCAAAGGGTCTTTCCAAAAGTGCCGAGGGACATTTTAAAACCCTGAAGGGCAATTTGCAAGGAAAGAATTCCTTCAAAAATTATATCTGAAGGAATGGTTCAAGGAAAATCCTGTGATAATTACAAAGGACCAAACAAAAGAAGGAAATAATTCCTTCAGACAATTTTTCTGAAGGAAATGAAAGAGAGAGACAATTCTCGAGGACAATTTTTCCATAAGAAAATGACAAAAACAAAGGCCCAAAGGAAATGAATGGCAAATAAGCTCATGGAAATAATTAGGGATAGAAAGAAAAGCCAAAACAAATTCCACATACTAGCCAAAGGAATACATGCACGAGAGCAAGAGATCAATGGCTATCCATGGAGTTGACATAAGATTTCATGCATGCTTCTTAATCTTCAAGAGCTTTTCATTCAAAAGGAGTAAGTTGGAGTTGACTAAACCTTGCATTTAGGTTGACTAGTTGATAAGCCATGCTCTTCTCCTTAGTTTTCACACAATTTGAACCTTTCAAGCACTTCCAGCTCAGCTTCAAGTAAAGTTCTCAGTCCAAGATGTGGTGTCACTTTCCATGCAAGAGTTTGACTTGTCAAACTTGGATCCACCTCATCCCTTCCATGCCAACATGGAATTTTATGCATGTGCTCTTGTTTATCTTGTTGAAATCTTTCAACGTTCTAGCAATTCAAGTGGAGTTCTAATTTTAGTTTTGGTATTGATTTCATGTAAAGGAAATTATTCTCTTATTTCAGGCAGTTCAAGAGGAGTCTATATTTGAATATTGGTGTAGCCTCATGCATGATGAAGTTTTTTATTCAACTTGGTCTCTCTCTTTTTATTTTTAATGCCAAAGAGCTTTTCATGCAAGGCATAAGATAAGAAGATATTTTTAGAAGGCTTTCTTATCTTGGCATACTAGAAATTGGACTTGGTTATTGTAAGATTTGACTTCCTCTTCTATTTTCAGAGCCAACCTCTTGGCTGTTGTATCTTTTTCTATAGAAGTTGGTTTTTCAATCTTGAATTGTATCCCTTTTTTGGCAAGATCAAATTCCACCAAAGATTGAGTTTTGTAACCTTTTTAAAAATTAATAGGACTATTTTCAATTTCCAATTGTTGGTATAGTGTATTTATGGCAATGATTTGTATAAGTGATAAAATTTTCATCCTTATCAAGTCTTGATTCTTACCTAGTTACTAGCTGATTAGATTATGCAGGTCATGTTTTGTGTTTGATGTCTTTTGACTGAAGTTACAGTGGATGCAAGTGAGTTTTTAGTGCCTTAAATCAAGCCTATTCCATCATTTCTCTCAAGATTTAATCACAAGATAAATCCTTTTCATGAAATACTTATGCATATTGGTCAATTGGATTTGAATTTTCAACCTTTTTTTTGTCTAGATCAGTGTTTTTAAGAGCTTAGATTGAGTGGATCAACTCAAAATTTAGGTGTATCACCATCAATAGGTAGGATTTCCCTTCAAGTTTATTTATTCCCTTTTCCCTAACAGTTTATAGTGTAGAGTAGAGATCCTAATTGATACACCAAAGGGAGCTAGCCCTTACAATCTAGAGATTCAATCCACTGATTAGGTTACCCAAAACCTAGGATTGTTTCCATGTTTCAGTAGACTGTAAGGCCCGAAACTACCTTCACAAGGGTGCGAGACTGATTGATAACATTTACTTGTTGAGTTCATCATAGGTCATGATATATGTGTGTGTGTGTGTGTCTGTGTCTGTGTGTGTCTGTGTGTGTGTGTGTGTGTGTGTGTGTGTGTGTGTGTGTCTGTGTGTGTGTGTGTGTGTGTGTGTGTATGATAAATCTCTTTTAGAACCAACTCTATTGTGTTGACCTTCATTGTATTATATTTATAAATGCATGAGTGTATTGATCCGATTTAATTATTTACACATCTCTCCTAGTTGGTCAAATTATAATTTTTATGACATAACATAGGAATGTTATTGCCCATATTGGGTTGCTTAATTGATCTAATTTAAAAGTTCTTGATAAATCTTGACTGTAATTCTAGGTATTGGAGGATTGAATGTTAATTACATTGTTTATTTGCTTGATTATCTTGATTTGATCATCTTATGCCCCGTTTTTGGTGACTTTGCATAAAAGTATAAAAGAGGCAAAAATACCCCCAAAACAAGTTTATTTAAATGGGCTTCAAAATTGAGAATGTTATTGCTATTACATCCTTCAACATAAATATTACAAAGTTGAATGGAAATAAGGTTAGGTTTTATTTTCAAAATTTCTAGTTTTTAATATTAAGATATTATTATGGTCATAAACTTCAAAGTGAAAAAGGTAAATGAAATACTAGGGGTTCATTTTTTTATTGTTATGATTATGAGGTTTTCCCTTGCAATTGGAATGATGGAGAGTTATTCTACCACCATGCCCAGAATAAATTTTTTGACTACAATTTGAATAAAAGTAAAGTAGTGGTGCTTTGATGAAGGGAAGTTGAATGATGGGTAGCTCACATAATAGTAGGAGATCTTCTAGGTTATACAGGATATGCATGGATGATGGGAAGAGAATAAGAGAGAGAAGGAATGGATATCATGTGATATTCATGATTCATAACTCATATACCTATCCCTTGATATCGTGCGATAGTCATGATTCATAACAATGAAAACTTTAGCCAAAGTAATGTTATAGCTAAAATAATTTTATTTCACTATACTTTCTAGTTTACATGTGTATGAGGATTTCATAGTAGATAGAGGATTGGATTCCATTGTCTACTTTATTATTGCATGTTTTAATGATTGTACACACATGAGTTTTGATGGATTTTTTGATATCCACACTGTTCTTATTTGCCCTTTCATGAAAGGTAGGGCCACTCTTAGTGGGGATGTGTATAGGAGACCATTGATCTATGGTTGGAGGTAAAGCACTTGGATGATGCTTTTCTTTTATTAGTTTATTCAACCATTGGGATTACTTAGGCTATATCTATGGATCATTGAGCTGATGTGAAACTCTTTTTATATTTTTGTACATATTGTATTATATATTTGACTTTGTATTATATTGTACATTATTAATCAATAGATATTTAACATAGTAGTGGCTATGTAACTTGTAAATTATTCTAAATATTATGACAATAGTGATTGTAAGTTTATTTATGGCTGAAATGTAGAATATATCAATATTTATATACTTTATTCTTTCTAATGTATATTTATTAAGAGTTATTCATCTTGAAATCTGATTTAGACTATTTGGAAACTAATTAATCGTATACGGATTAATTTAATTCTACAATTAATGCTTTAAATACAATTAGTAACCAAACAATAAACTTTAAACAGATAAGATGATCTTATAAATATACTTTATATTTAAAATAAAAATAACGTAACTTTTAGTTAACCTAATGAAATTATAATAAAAAGAATGGGGATTTCAAATGTGATTTAATGTTCTTCCCACCAAAGATTTATCAAGCACAAATAAAATATTTAAATGTTTATTGATTTTTGAATGAAATTCATAATAATTTTTTACATTTATCCAATACATTTCTTTCTGATATTTATAAATATATATAAATTATAATATTTATAAATAAATATGAATTATAGTAAAGAATAATCTATTAAAATAATTCTTTCTTCTAAATTTAGCATGTCATTTACACCCCAAAAAAAATAATAATAATAAAATAAAATAAATCATACTTAACATAAGATATCTCAATATTTTTTCTAGTTGCTTAATGTGTTTTACAATTATATAATAAAAGCCTTCGCCTTTTATTTAAGATGCATGCTCTCTAAAATTGTTAGACACAAACAAATTATATTTATTAAAATATAATTTTATATAATATAATAATAATTTGAAAGGAATAGAATGGGCCCTTCGTCATGCTAATATTGAGTGGCATTGAATTCTTCACATATTTTAGACCTTAGGTTCATATTTTATCAATTATGTACAAACCCTCTTTGGTGGTGTGTATATGTTTGTCTGACTCTCAATGGTTATAAGTATAATATTTTTTCATTTTAAAATTTATAAAGAAAAGATTCTCTCTTTCATTTTCTATTTATATGTTTTTTAAAGATTTTTTTTTTAATTTTATTATTAATATAATATTCAAAATCTTAATTTATGGAATAAGTCTTTAAAAAATTAATTCTCAATTTTTAAAAAGAAATTTTATAAATAATTAATTTTTTATCCTTATATAATTAAAACAATTTATTTTAATGCGATGAAGTGTTTTTATATCTTTTACATAACTTTAAGCTTAATATTAAATGGAGAAAAACTTAATGTTATAGATAAATCGATAATTTTGAGGGTGGTTAAAGTTTAATCTGATTAGATACATTTTTTCAAGAATTAAAATATTATTTATTGTAACTTATCAATTGAAACTTAATTAAAAGGAATTAGTAAGGAAGATAAAGAGAAAATGAATAACTACTTTATCTATGTATAATTTTTTAAAATTCATGTTTAAAAGAAAGACCTTGTAATGAAGACAATATCATACTATGAAATTTATATTTGAAGAGGATTTAAAATTAAGATCTGAAACATTGATGTATTAAATTAGATTGAAAATAATTGTATCAAGATAAATATTTTGAAAAATTAATATTCAAAAAATATATTTCTAAAAAAATTTATAAATTCATCAAAAATTAGAATCACATTATGTCATACATATATACTTTTTGGTGATGGATCACCCAAAATATGTTGTAATATAAATGAATTCTAAATGTTTCTACGATATATTCCTGAATTTAATTCTTAATTATAAATTATGTAAGCTTGAAAACCCTTCAATTTTCACCTTTAATTTTTTAGCATGTATTATTTTATTTTTTATATGTGCATGAATTTAGGATTGTAGCCCCAAAGTCCCTACATTTATTACAAATTTTATCTAAATTTAATCAATTTTTTTTTTTAATCAATCAAAAAAATTATATATGTGATGATTATAGTTCAGTACTCATATTTATGAGTGGAAGAATGATAAGCAATAATATTTTTTCTTTTTGGTTTTAATTCACAAAATTTATATGTAATGTATTAATAGAAAATGGAAAAATTAATAAAATAAAATAAAAATTGTTAGAAAAAATAGTATTAATAAATTTTTATTTATTTAATTTCGAAAAGAAATTTTATGATAAATATATTTTAGTCAAATAATAAAAAATAAGATATAACATTGTATCTCAATTTCTAATTTTTAGAATGCAAATTATTTTTTAATTATTTATATCAACTTTTTAAGTGTTAAATATTATTTTTGTGAGATTTTATATTTATATGTGTTGTATTCAATATTTAAATGACATTTTTAAAAGTTGTTAAATAAATAATAGTAACAACACATCAAATAAAGTTTATGAATAGTATGGTGACATATGTGCAAAACATAAATAACAATAGAAAAATTGAAATCTTCAAATATATTTCTTTCTAAAGATGTTTTTAGTTGTGATGGAGGTTTTATTAATTAGATAAAATTAAAAGTGTGCAATTAATAAGCTGGTTTCCATAGTTAATTCATGTATAAGTAGTGGATATCTTCAAACTATTTTTACTGAGGGTGATATGAGGATGCACATGCTTTGTTTTGGTGTACATGTAATTTTTCAATGCATAGGTCAAAACTCATGTCAATTCATCTTAAATGTTTCAATTAGTGATTTTATTTTCTCATTGAGAAGAGGAGACTTGGAGGATAAGATAGGGATAAAAGAGGAGACTTGAAGCAAAAGTAACACCATAGAACACCCATAAATGTGATTTTGTTTACTCAATGTTTTATTAGTATTTGAGTTTTCAATTGATTAATGTTCCATCAAATAAACCATCATTTTGTAAATCGTTTCATATTAATATTTTGAGCTAAGATGATGTGAATTTAGGTAATGAGGAGTAGAAGTTCTTGTTGATGCAATCAAAATACATCTGAAATCAAAGAATACAATCTTCCAAAAGCAAATATTAAATAATGATTTGATCTCTTACAAAGAGAAATTTTTTTCAGAAAATAATGCATACAAAAGTCCACACACCATCATTTACAAATTCAATGGGATAAATGATAAGATGAGATACCTTTGCTTCTAGATCCATCAGGGTTACAAACTTAATGCGGAATATGATCAATGATGAATGCTAATAGGATTTTTATGTAATTTTTAAAACAATAATAGATACAAAATGGCCCTTAAACAAGAAAACACTATCTTTCATGTGTGTTCATTGGATCAACAACTAAAATGCTTGTATATTTAACACTTTTATATGTGTTTGTATTTTAAACCTTAGACTATCAACCTAAATATACTATTTTATTCCTAAATATACCTTGAGTTTAGTCTTAATGCCCTTGAACATGGGCCACATTTTGATAGGAATTCAATGCAAGTATTTGTATGAGACAATGTACATCTAATTTTCATGTTGACATAAAAGTTGGAATGCATACTAATATGCATGAGGATTTATGCATTTACATTGGAATTATAGAATGAAGAATATTCCAAAGAATAACAAATAATATTGGGGATTTCTTCTCAATTTTGGAAGTAACACATGAAGGATTACACAATCATTTTCCCAAATCTATGTCAAGCTCTATTTAAGCTGACCAAATTATGGAAAAAATTAACATTCATAAGGAATCTTATTGGAGGAAATAAACTTTGAATTATGAACATGTGCCTTTCAAATGTCATCACTTCCACTTGTATGGAAATTTTAATCATCATTGTACATAAATTCCAAAGATGGTGGAGACCTCAACACCTTCAACAAAAAAATAAGATCATTAGGAGAAATAAACATTAAGATGAATTCCAAATAGTACACGCTAAGAGATATTCCAAAGGCTTGGCTAGAAAAGATTATGATCCTCCTTTCCTTTGAAAATTTATTTAATATTTTTAAGTAAAAAAAATTGATGCACCTAAGTAGGAGAGGAAATGCTAACAAAATCTTAAAATGTAATGGAAATAAAAGTGGCACACTCATAGTATATGAAATATATTTTAACCCAAGAAAAATTCATAGCAAAAACCTAGCTAAACAACACTCACTTATTGTATTAACTCAACCATTCACATTTCAATAAGGTATTTCATAGTAGTGCTTAACTCTAATTTATGTTTGAATATTTTTAGGCACATAGCATTACATGAAAACACCTAGCAATATCACAATATAATGGGTATAAGTAGTCTTTATTGTAGGGAGTATAGGATTTTGGGAAATGTTTCATTTTGTATAGACTATGGCATAAATTAGACTTCCAACAACACTTGCATAATGAACATCAGTCATATCTTCAATATTCTCGTGTCTTGGGACATTATTATACATATAACTTTAATTGAATAGATATAGGATTATTGATAGATTTACATACCTGTGCTATAAACCTTTACAATATCAACTCATCATATTTCCTCTTATTCAACTAGAGTTTTTTGTTTTTTAAATTATTTTAATTTTGACATATGAAATAAAGTTTGCAGCACTAAGATATTTCATGTCAATTTGAGATTATAGTTGTTATTTAACATCCTTGATCATTTCCTTTTCTCCAGTTAACAACATATCATTAATATATAATACCAAGATAACAAAATGGTCACCAAGCTATTTGAAACATACATAGTGATTGAATTTTCTTTGTATAAGTCCAAGTCCCAACTCATAAGTATCAACATCCTTGGTGATTAATTTATACTATTAAAGGACTTCTTCAACCTTCAAACAAGGTCTTCCTTTATTTTAACTATAAACCATTCTTCCTACAACATATATATTTATTCTTCAGATCTCCATGTAGGTATGTTGTCTTCACAATTATTTGTTCTACTCTAAGATCAAAAGATATATATATATATATAAGAATTTAACTTAGCAACAAGAGATAAAATATCACCAAATTCAATTCCCTCTACTATGGATTATTCCTTTGCCACCAAGTGAGCTTTCTACTTCTCCATATTACCTTCTACACTAAACTTCTTCAACACCCATTTGCTACCAACATTTTTTTTTTCTATGAGGAAACTTGATTAAATGCCATGTCATATTTTTTTCCAACACATCCATTTCTTCATCCATGGAATTCTTATATAATGTACTTTCCATTAAATCAAGTTCATCCCCAATAGTTCTAGGATCATCATCAATAGCCAATTACACAAAGGATAAATGAAAATCAGGTGGACTGTATATTTTTGTTTGCCTTCTTTCTCTAACCTATCTCCTTCATATAGGTGTCTAAGGCTCTTCCATATCTTTTTCATATTCTTCTCTTATTCGTGTTCAAATACAAATTCTTCATCTTTCAACTCAAATTAACACCTTTTATGGTTCTTCCTTAGTTTTTCTCCATGCTTTTTAACTCTTAAATACATCATGACTATACACGATCTTTTTTGTTTATATAAGTTTCAAAACTAGCATACCCAATAAATATATGCTTCTTTGTTTTATAATCTAGCTTGGTTATTTTTTCCTTTGAAACATGCACATAAGCATCAAAACTAAAAACTAAAAGATGTCCAAGTGAGATTTTATTACCAATTCATGCCTCCTTTGGTGTTTTATCAATAATGGATGCTTTATGTGACCAATTAATCATGTTATTTTAGTTATTGTTGCTTATACCTATAACTTTTGATCTGGACCTACACCATTGAGCATACTCTTTTCTTTTCCCATTATTGTTTATTTCAGTCTCTACAACTCATTTTGTTTTGGAGTATATGGCTAAGTATTTTGCATCATTATTCCACACTACTTACAAAACTATTCAAATTCATTTAATCAAATATATTCACTATTACATACCCTCAAAACCTTTGTATTCTTCTTTTTTATGGTTTTCTACTAGAACGTTAAACTCCTTCGATTTACTTAAAACCTCAAATTTTCACAAAAAAAATATACCCAATTTTTCCTCGATAAATCATATATAAAATAAACATAAAACATATATTTTCTAAATGACAAAATATAAACATGTCCAAACACATTGATATTTTATTAGCTGTAAAGTCCAATATACTCTTATTAAACTAGTGGGGAATTTTACTAGATTATGTTTGCCATATACACAATGTTCCTAGAAATCAAAATTTAAGGGGTAATAAGAAACTATTTCAGCCATACCTTTAATGTGAAAATCTCAAATTCCCTTTATCCAATATGTCCCATTCTCTAATGTCAAATCATTTTCTTCTCTACAAACAACATAGGGGTTATGTTTATTTCATCGCTAACCATAAAAACAATAGAGATATTACATCCATCACTCATGGCACTTACCTCAAACTTGAATAGTGTTCTAGTGTGATCTCATCTTGCCAACACCATTATTCCTCGAACCATCTTGCAACTTTGTGTATTATTCCCTCCATACATGCATGACTCATTTTATGTACATGTTCATATTTCTATCCAACCTCAGAATATGCAAAACCCTACGAAGGGTTTTAACTCTTAAATATTTAAAAATCACTCTAATTATTTCACATCATATGATCTTATATGATGAGTCATCTCCTATGAATACATCACCCCCATTATATCTTTCATATTCTCAAAATTTCTCTCAATGGGGATTCATTCAAAAATAAGCACTTGAGTCCATCAACCAGCAACATGACATGAGTGTGTACTTGTATATGCCAAGTATACATCCCCTACTTCTTCAACAGAGGTATTCATTTTTTGGAAGGGGGATTTTTAGATGCCTTACCATTGTCACCTTTTTTTAAAATGCAATATTTCTTAAAATCTCATGTTTTACCACAACTCCAACATTTACTCACAAGTGTTCCTAGATATTTAGATGTACCTCTAGACTTAAATTCATTGCCCACTTATCCATTTGTATTTCTCTCTTGGGACAACCTCTCAAGAACAATGCATCATTTATTACATCCTCCATATTTTCGCCTCATTTTTTTATAACAAGGATGTGACTACATCCTCAATTTTTAATGTAAATGAATTACTATTAATGGTCATAACAAGATTATTCTATGAATATGACAAAGAACATAACAAAGTAACACATTTATCTTCTTCAAAAAATTTAATATTAGTTGAATTTAATTGGCTTACCACAATGTTGAAAACATTCAAATGCTTTGCCTTTATGTCACCATCATTAATCTTAAGGGAATATAGATTATTACAAAGAAACAACTTCTTATTTTTTTCCTAATTATGGATTAGTAGGTGATCCAAAATGTCGAGAATAAAACATTTTCCAAAAGCCTTTTACAAGCCTTAGATCTTCAATAAATAGTTTGTTTACTCGAGAATTTGTTTGATACAAAGACCCTAACTTATCCCATAGTTTTTTTATAAATGGATTACCCTAATACATTTAATATCAATGAATCTGAAAGATTCAACCTAAATTTAACTCTTCACCTACATATCCATCTTTGCCCAAAATCTTATCACCATACATGTGAATCACTTTCCTAACACAACCGCCCATTGATTTTTGTCCATGAGAAGATCTCCCATCTTAACCTTCCATAACTCAAATTTATGGGCATCAAATTTTTCTATCTCTATCCTTGAAGTGTTCATAATTTTTCTTCACACAAGATCCACTTGCACAAAGCTCCCACTCAAGAAGAGGTTTATCACAACTTGTGTGTCCTTGTTCTTTAAAGAACTAGCTAAACCCTAGCTTTGATATTAAAATCAATAAAAAATATTGACAAATCCATATAATAGAAATAATGTTGATAAAATATTAAATTATCACACAAATAATAATGGCATACTTCTAGTGTACATGAGAATTTGACGTAGGAAACCCTTTCAAGAAAAAGCCCAACAAAACAACACTCATTTTATTCATAATATATTAACTCAACCATTCATGATATAATAAGGTATGTTTCAGAAGTGATTAACCCTAATCCATGTGCTAGTATTTACAGGGACATCAATACATGAAAATGCTAAGCAATATTACAATACAATGGCTATTAAATGATGCCAAAACCATAAGGATCCAATAAGGGATGTAAAACATGCAAAGTATACAACAAATTTTGGATATTAAATGATGCCAAAACCTTTTTAAAACCCTCCCAAATTTTGGATATTAACCTTCAAATAACAATAATGTCAAAAAAGAGAGAGAACAGTGCATGGTTCATGGTTCATGATTCTTCTCCATGAAATCCTATTAAAAACCCAAAAAGATCGTAAAGAAAATATCCATATGACATTTGTCAAGTGGCATAGTAAAAGAATGGATGAAAGAAAGAAAAAATATCTTTTCCATCAAACTTGTGTGGTCCTATCTTGTGTAATTGAGTTCTTAATAAAAAATGTGGTCCTCTAAACCCTTGATGTCCATAAGTCTAGGATAACCCTAATGCAAATCTATTGTTGTGGTTGGCATAATCTCCCCTAACCATAGAATATATTATGGATATTGAGGGTTGAAAGGGTCCATAATGAAGTGTATTGCATATTTGTTTCCATTATTAATGAAATGCATGCTAACTTTTCACAAATTAAAGTTTGATCCAACACACCCATTTGATACTGTTGTCAAAATGTATTTTATTGGGTACTACAAAGCTAGTGTTGATGCCACCATTTTTTGCATGGCCATAATAGTAACATGTCCTCCTTTAATTCTAGTGTGGATGTTTTTTTTGGCATGCTTATGGTGGAATTGTCCTCTTAAAAAGCTTCTTTGCATGTTTCAATTTTACATGTCATTGGTTGTGTCTTGTCCTCTATTATTCATTTCAAAACCATAAATGCTTATATATTTATTTATGTCATGACCAATGCTCGTAGTCTTGTCGTAATAATGTCATTAACTATTAGATCCCTCTTTTAAACTCACCCAAGCTTGATACAAGCTCACATCTTAGAGGCAAAACTGCTTCATTAAGAAAATATTCCATTGGGTCCCACACATTTTTAATCAATGTGAACTAGTGTCATCATGGATCTATCACTAAACCTTGATCCATCATGCTCATACTTGTGCATAGGATAAAATCTCATGAGATTTTGTAATGAGTCCCACTTGAATTAGGGTTTTGGAGTCATAACATGATTTATTAGATATTTAGTTGTGCATTCAACATAAGGAGTTATATTTTATGTTGGACCCTCAATTTTGAAGATATTTTGGTAGTCCTTTTTGAAGACAAGTGGTGCAAGAGAGACATGGCATAGAAGACCATGGCACAGAAGACCATGGTGTGGAAGACGTAAGTCACATGGAACAAAGAAGCATGAAAAATGGAGAACCTGAGAATGCAGGACTTAGATATTAGCAAAATATTTTGGAAAGGCATGAAAATCAAAGATAATTAAGGAATGGTTTGCATGAACATCGAAAAAGAATAGTCAAGTGCAAATCCAACACCAATTCATGGGAAAATAGTTGCACGATGAAGCGGATCTAGCATAGAGATAACATATAGGGGCATTTAGGATCAAGTCTTTAATAATTAATTATAAATATCTTGACATGACTCATTGTTGTTAATCGTAATTAGTAAGTCATATTTTTTAAATTACATCTATAGCTAAATGGTTGGGGTAAACCATGTATAAAAACCCCCTTGTTTTATTTAGTATTGTTAATTTTTTTTATCACTGTAATCTTGGAGTCGTTGTAATCTTGGATATGATATATGGATGTAATGAAAGGAAGCTTATGTCAATGAAAGACTTATGTAATATGTTCATGAATATAATGGAGTTATTATTATTTGTTATTAGTTTGTGGCCTAGCCTCTTTTTCTTTGGTTAGTTAATTAATGAATGAATAATTAAGAGTTAGACATGGAACTAAGTATGAGTTTATATTAGGTTTAGCCTCGGGTGATTAATTTACCATTTAAAATAAATGTAATTGAGTAATGTTTTATTAATCATGATAGTTATGATTATTAATAAGTTTGTTTAATCATACTTTTTATAGTTTATTTTTAAAATGCTTATCTCTGAAGCTACATAGCTTTTGCATCGAGATAAGATAATCCCTACCCTGTTATATAGGTAATATTTTTGGCATTAATATTTGTATAAATAAATGTATATAAACATTTCATGATGGTTATGAAATAATAATATTATTATTTCTCTCTAATATCGGGTATCAAAGATGGACATTCTGAACTTGTTATGAATCATGAGAAGCCCATGCACTCCATAGACATTTGAATTAGCTTGAACAAGGAGTAGAATATTTTTTAGATCTAAAATATGTTAGAATAATTTTAGTGCACTCGCATATTTGTTGTAAACCTATTGTACACTTATAGAGTTTTTGAAAAACTATTTTTCTGCACTTTTCGTTTGGTTTTCTTCAGTATGAGCCAAACACAAGTCATAGGAAAATGATTAAAATTTGAGGTGATAAATTTATCTATCCTTCATGAGTCATAATAATCATATCTCATTTGGACAAGTTCATACATCCTTTTAGAGGCAAAACCATTTTTTGGTCCCTTGTGAAAAAATCTATAAGCAGGAGTTGGCCAATTTTTTGCCATAACTTGAGTTCCATGCATCATTAGTACATAAAAGTTTTACCAAATGTTTGTAACTCCTCCCTTAACCCATTAATAAATGGTTATACACTTTTGTATCATGTTGTATGACTCTGTTAAAGCCTGCAAGCTGTTGGTTATGAATCTATACCTGTAGACTGGGTTCTTGTAATTATGAGCCCTACAGGTCAAATTTTTCGGTGCCATTTTTTGGATCATATTATTGACTCCAAGATGATCCTTCCAAAAATTATTTTACAACTTTTCATGATATCATATATTGTACTTGGATGTTTGAAGTTGTTGTAATGATCTAAATGAACATTTTGACTAACAGATCAAGTTTTTGCTATATCTATCTATACAAAATGAATTTTCCATATTTTATTACTGGAAATTATTTTATGTTGGATGTAATTCAACCTTAAAACCTATTGTACACTTTAATTAACTATTATACAACTATTGGGTGGAGTCCAATTTGGCAGATCAGTCAAAGTATGCAAAGTGAATCAAAAAGGAAGTGTCTGATTTATTTTCTCCTATCACATAAGCAAATCCATGTGGATTTTCATATTTTTAGGTGTGATTTGAATATTTTTATATAATATTTATCCTTTATATACCTAAATTTATGCATAGGAGGACCGGTCAATTACATTTTTTCTAAAACCTAGAGGTCTAGTGTTCAAATCTCTAAAAGCAAGTTCTTGCCAATTTTGTAATTATGTAAAAAGACAACCATAAAAAGACAAAACTAGAAAAGTAAAAAAATTTAGGTATTATATCATTTATTTCTCATAATATTATTTTCCATTTTATGTAATTTAAAAATTGAAATTTATAAATTTCACAAATCATGAGTTTT
The DNA here is from genome assembly GCA_037957365.1 of Torreya grandis. Lineage (NCBI taxonomy): Eukaryota > Viridiplantae > Streptophyta > Pinopsida > Cupressales > Taxaceae > Torreya > Torreya grandis. The sequence continues at coordinate 11,845,017 of JARHVA010000009.1, read as the reverse complement.
ATACTCAATCACAGGTGTTCAGTTTAAATGATGCCTCTAGTTCATATTTATGGGTAATGTCATCATACTTAAAACTTCCACATTTATAGACTAATATAGATACCATAATAACATATCAGAATCAACCTTTTAAATCCTCAAAGAGAAATAAGGTACTCACACTCATTACCATCCCTCCATTACCTATTCCACACAATTGATCGGCATAGATCTTGACAAGTGGAAATTCTAAGTATATAGCGAAGTTACACATGTGTATGCAGAATACCATCTAAACAAGTGCTAATGAGTATATGAACCCTTTTTAGTACTATCTATATACCACGTATTGGACTCTTTCATGTACGTTAATGCCTCTTTCACATGCCAATGGGTATATAGAAAGGGTGAGCTTCTTCCACATACCGACGAGTATATAGGAAGGGTGTGTATATAAAAAGGACTTGTATATCAGTCAAATGATATATATAAAGGGAGACCTATATACTTTGAGTGATAAAGAACCAATCCATCACCCGTAGTCTTAATAATTGTTGCACATGCTCCAAAAATTCTTTCTAACAGATTCTCAGTTACTCAAAGGTGACAATTACTCTACTTGGAAGATGAAGATCAGAACTCAGCTAGAATTTAAGTAAATTTGGCCCATTGTAGATAGCACATATACCCAACATGCAATAAATGTTGACCAACAACATAAATATGTTAAATCCAATCAGAAGGTGAAATTGATCATAATGTTTAGGGTATTAGATGAAGTGAAACCATAAACCCATGAAGCCAAAACTACCAAGGAAGTTTGGGTTAAGATCCATACAACATATGAGGCCAAAAATTAGAGAACTATTATCCACCTACATAGTCAACTTCATTGTCTAAAAATGAGATCAGATGAAAAGTTTGAGGCCTTTCTTAAACGTGTTGCAACACTAAGGGCATCACTAAAATCATTGGGTTAGACAGTTTCAGATGACTCTCTTGTACCCATTGTATTGAGAGCTCTAACACCCTCATATAGGATTTATGTGACCACTTTGACTATTATAGAACAAAAACATATTTTTAAAAAATTGGTGAATAAGTTGCAACAAGAAGAGTTTTTTCAGTACTCAAGAAGGAGAAGAACATGTTCTCGCTTCACAAAAAGGTAAGAAACCCATCAAGTCTTCAAAGCCATCATCAAAAAAGAATCCTAGATAGAATCCACAAGGGGGTAAATCATACAAACAATGTCTTATATGTGGTCACAAGAGACATGAGTTAAAATATTGTTGGTATAATATATTCTAGAAGGGATCTTCTAGTGATTAGAAGCCCACTACCCAAAATCATCCCCTTCATCTCAAAGTAAACCACAAGGATAGAAAAAAGGCATTCGGCAGTAAAAATCAAAGTAACAAGGTAACCTTGTTGAATAGGAAGAACAAGATGAGGATGAAGACTTATTGTATTCTATCAATTTCCATAAAAAATACGCATCATAAAGTGACATTTGGTATGTTAATTTAGGTGCAACCTGACACATGACAGGTAGAAAAGATTGGTTTTTCACTTTGAAGGACACACACAACAAAAATCATGTTTCTTTGGGTAATGATACCTCATATAGTGTACAAGGCATTGGTAAAATTACCTTACCCTTGGGCACACAAACCTACAAAATCACAGATGATCTCTATGTACCTAGTTTAACCAAAAATTTATTATTAATTAGTCAACTCTTGGACCAAAATTTAAAGATTAACTTTGATTTTAAAGGTGGAAATAAAATGTGTTTGATCAGAGATAAATCCAAAATTTTAAAACTTATTGCATGAGCATTCAATGTGAACCATATGCTTTAGCTTTATTTCATTCAGAAAAATAATCAAGCACTCATAGCAAAGGACATAGACTTAGCACAATTGTGGCACAAAATATATGGCCACATCAGTTTTTGATGTCTCGACACACTCCACTAATACAACATGGTAAGAGGATTCTCACATCTTAAAAGGGTGTAAAAAATGTCAAGATTATTTAGCAAGCAAACAACATAGAGCTTCATTTCAAAAAATTACATATCAAGCCCATGGAAAACTTGATATGGTGCATACTAATCTATGCAGATCAATGACACCTAGTCATGTTGGGCTTAAGTACTTAATTCTAGTTGTTGATGATTATTCTATAAAAATATGATTCTACTATGTGAAAAAAAAGATTCAAGCCTTTGAAACTTTCAATAAATTCAAAGTGGTTGTTGAAATAAAATTTGGTCAAAAAATCAAGACCCTCCACTCAGATTGTGGGGGTAATTCACCAGTAATGAGTTTTAAAAAAAATTGTAAGAAAATGAAATTCATCCTCAAATGGAACCTTTGCATACACCACAATAAAATGCAATTATTGAATGAAGGAATTATACTATTATGGAAATGGTGTGATGTATGCTACATGATTTAGGCTTGACAAAGGCTTTTTGGGAAGAAGCAGTCAAAACTATTGTATATCTACTCAATAGGTTTCCCACTATAGCTCTTGAAGGAATAACTCCACATGAAGTCTGGCCAGAGAAAAAACCATCTATAACACATCTTTAAGTTTTTGTATTCCAAGAAAGTATGCACATTCCCAAATCAAAATGGACTAAACTCGATATCAAAGCAAAAAATTATGTGTTATTAGGGTACAGTGAAGAAGCACTTACCTATAGACTCATGGATCCAAAAACTAGACAAGTCTACACTAGTAGGGATGTTTAATTCTTTGAAAAGAAAGAAGCAGAAGCTATTTCTATAGGCTCACTTGATAAACAAATCAACCCCATAGATAATGCTAAAGATGTAAATCTCTTAGATGAAGACAATGTTAATAATGCTGGTAATAATGGTGTAACTGCACCACCCATAAGAACCACTCAATGTATGCCTAAATGGTATAAAAGTACACTAATAGATGCTAAACTAAATGGTGTTCTAGATAAATCCACCACTGGACCAAGGACTCATAGTATGGCTCAAGGAGAAGTCAATTTGGCTTTAATGAGTATAGTTATTGAATCTATTGATCCCTCTTTAATTCAATAAGCCCTACAATAAAAACCTTGTAAATATGCCATGAATGTAGAATATATTTCATTGATGAAGAATAAAACATGTCAAATATAGACCTTCCACCAAAGAAGAGATCAATTGGATGCAAATGGATCTTCAAGACAAAGTACAAAGCAGATGGTAGTCTCAACAAACACAAGGCAAATCTGGTTGTAAAAGGATATGCCCAAAAGGAATGCATTGACTATGAGGAGACATTTTATCCCACAACTAAGATATAAACTATTAGGATGATTTTTCCTCTAGATACATAATTTGGATGGAAAATCCATCAAATTAATGTAAAAAGTGCCTTCCTTAATAGAGACCTATAGGAAGAAGTCTACATGACTCAACCGGAAGATTTTGTCATTCTAGGAAAAGAAGATAAAGTTTGTAGACTTGTCAAATCATTGTATGGTATTCAACAGGCTCCTAGGGCATGGTACTTCAAAATTGATGATCATCTCTTAAAACATGGATTCAAAAGGATTCCATATGATCCAAATCTCTACCTCAAATATCAAGGGGGAGACGGTAATTATTATTGTATATGTTGGTGATCTAGTCATCACTAGCAGTTCAATGAAGATGATTGAGTCAATAAAGAAAGATCTAAATCGATCATTTGACATGATAGATCTAGAGATTTTGTATTATTGTCTTAGTTTAAAATTTTGGTAGAGAGAAAATCACATATTTATATCTCAGCTCAAATATGCTAGGATAATGCTCGAGAAGTTTCACATGATGAATCTAGTAAACCAATTACCACACCTATGGAGACAAAACTTCATCTATCTCGATCAAATCCATCACCACAAGTAAATGCAAATCTATATCGGTTGTTGATAGGGAGTCTCATTTACCAGACTTATACTAAGTTAGACGTCAGATATGATGTCAATTATCTATCTCAATTCATGCAAGAACCCAAAGTCTTTCACTAGAAAGCAACAAAGCGAGTATTAATATACATCAGAGGAACCGTGGATTTTTGCCTAGAGTACAAGAAGAATGATAATTTATTCTTAAAATTATATTAGGATTTAGGTCATGCAGGGAACATTGATGATAGGAAATCTACCTCAGGATTTGTATTATTTTTGGGATTTGGACCAATATCATGGGAGATCAAGAAACAAACTTGTGTTTCTAGATCCTCGACAGAATTAGAATATCATGCCACAAGAGGAGTTGTCTATGAAAAAATTTGGCTTAAATATATACTTGAAGGATTTGGATTACCACATAATCAACCAAAAATTCTTCATGTAGACAATGAAGGAGTAGTGAATATTGTTTGTAATCTAGTATTTCTTGAATGCACTAACACATTGAGGAACAAGTTCATTTCATTCGTGAACATGTTCAAAATAATAACATCTAGCTCTAGTATTACCCGATACATCAACAACATGCAGATGTTTTCACTAAAGCATTTGCACAAGAAAAATTTGACGCATTAGAGAATCTCTCTTGTTCACTTGAGACAATGTTGAATTAAGGGGGAAATATTAGGTTTAGCCTAAGGGGTGATTAATTCACCTTTTAAAATAGATGTAATTGAGTGATGTTTTATTACTCATGGTACTTATGATTATTAATAAGTTTGTTTAATAAAAATTTCTATAATTCATTTTTAAAATGCTTATCTCTGAAGTTGCATAGCTTTTACATCAGGATAAGATAATACTTACCCTATTATATAAGGAATATTTTTGGAATTAATATTTATATAAGTATATGTCTGTAAACATTTACCGGTGGTTATAAAATAATAATAATAATATTATTTCTTCGTAATAGTTTAAAACTAAGTGCATGTTCAAGTGCCCTAACTTAGGAAATTCAATGAATACACATTCACAAGACAAAACCAATGGGAATTGGTCTTAAATTATGTGCATCAGGTGAGTGCGTGAGAAACTTTTCGTGCTTGATATGTTAATGCATTAGTTCATTGTAACTCTTATTTTATTAGGCACACAACTAGGGATAAGATATGCTAGACTAAAGGAAGAGAGCCCAATATTTTAGTTCTATTTTTGGGACTTGTTGCACTTGTTTGCATAATGGTGGGAAGATACTCGAACAGCTATATGTAAAAAATATCAAACATTGGGTTACTACCATAGAATAAAATTTGGCACTTTAGTATCTTGAACCAAGATTTTATACACATGCATGGGTAGAACAGAACCTTAATGACTCACTTTATGAAGATTTCTTTGTAGAAGTGCCCATTCACTTGCATGTTTGGTTTTTGGTGTACACGCAAGACCATTCAAGGAATGATGGATGGAAGATATCCTAGTCAGTAGAGCATTAGTCGGCCTTGGCAAGATTGGGAGCACGTTAGACATGTGTGGTGGATATTTGGTGGTGAAGAACTCTGAATATCTATATTTTAGACTACACAGTCTCTACGTATGATTTTATAGAGAAATCCCAATTTAACTTCCTCTAGGATTCGCATGGAAGGTATCTCAAGCAATTTATGTTAGAGATTAAGAAGCTTATAGTTAACTCAGGACTTGAAATATTCCACATGGATGACTAAACTCTCTCTCGCATGAGCAACGTAGTTAGTGGGGAAATGAAGGGGCACACTTTAATATAAGATTATTGATTCAGCATGGCATTTAGTCAATGAGAGTTGCATAAATACAAGTATGATGAGGCTAGGCAAAGGGATATGATTGTAAATAACCCATGGAGGAGATGGGAGGACTATGGAAGTTCCATGAGGATCTGTAAGGAAGTGAAAAGGAATAATGAAGATTCCCCAACCACTAGACCATACCCAATGTCAGCATAGGTATATGCAAGAGAAATAAGTCAAACATTGGTGATTGAAGAACCCAATCTGGATAGCTCCAATTCCCCACCCATAATGCATGCTCATGCCTCTGAGTTGAATGATGTTATTATAAGAAATTAAGATACAGATAGTGTAGAGTTAGAGTCTAAACCTATTGAAGAAAATTCTGTAGTACATGATCAAGATAGTAGTTATTAACTTATTTTTTATTACAAGTAAACCAATGGCTCAATTTTAAATTCCTGGTGGACCAAGAATAGCTAATGGGTAGAGTAGTAGCCTTTCCATAGTTAATTAACCTACTTATGTGCCCAATGTATCAAGTGCTTCCATTACCACAGGAGGCATGGGAGGTGGTATTAGCGATGGTTTAGTTGGAAGATATAGAGGTGGTGAAGGAGGCATTGGTGGACCTCCCCCATAAGGTCTAGGAGGGACTAGAAGTGAATCACAACAAGATCCATTGCCAACACCTAGTTCATCCACTATTTACCACAAAATGACACTCCATCTACCTGAATATCACAGTGTGTAAAATACAATGAAACATATCCATAAGTGTGAATTTATTTGATAGGCACATGTCATTACTTCTATTGAACATAAGGCAAATTAGTTTGTCACTACCCCTTTAGACTATGCACATAAGTGGTACTATTGTAGGGTAGAATTACACCCTTGTGGGAGAGTTTTTTAGGCTCTCTCACTTCCTGCTATAATATTAGAACAACCTCAGGCTGTGGGTATCTTGTAATGAGGTTGAACCTCTAGGATTTTTAATGAGGCTAGCTCTTCAGATGCTTCACTTTGGCTTATTTCCCACACTAAAATCTACTACTAAGAAAAAGGGAGAGGAAGATAACATGAAAGGGAAATCTAAGCTAAGGATGGTGATGCACCAAATATGGAATGATCCACTTTTAGCCTGGAAACCCTAACAACTATTAATGAACCTAACCAAGACATAGACTAATTTGATCCTATCTCAAGGCCACAAGCATAAGTATTTTGTGTGGAGGTCAAAGGGAAACCCTACAATTTGAAGGATAGAAATAAATAGGTCTATATGAGACACTATAAACTTATGACACTTCAAGAAAGACATCAATGTCTAACACTTCACATAACCTACAAGGAACCAAAAGAGTTAAAGCAAGATACGTAGAGAATCTACAGATGATGAAAATGGACATACATCTACAAATTAATCTCCAATAATGTACACTTGAATTCAAACCAGAATCAAAAAAGTTTATCTTATTGTTTCAAGAGAGTGTTTACAAGGTGATTTTGACAGAGTAACTCTATCACCAGTCGAGGGATCTATTTTTAGGCTTAGAAGCTTATATATATATAGTAGAAAAAGGATAAAATAAGAGGGGGATTACATGATAAAATAGAGAGAGGGGCCATAAATTGTTGCAACCACCACTATGTCCTTGAACTCTTTTGCATTCAGAGCGTACAACTGCTTTGACCATGAAATGAACCATCCAAAATCATCACAAATCTCCTCGAGCCCCTTGTGCAGTCAAGTCTCCCTTAATTGGAGCTAAGAGAACCATGTCATAGGTAACTACATGTTCCCACCAAGTGTAAATGATTTCATCTTTTGCATTTAAAACTTGGCATGCTTCTTTACTTTGCATGTCTATTGTTCTACATGGATGCATATATTCTTAGTTTGACCACTTTACATGTTCTAAATGTGAGCTGTAGACCACGTCATTAGAGTTTGGAAAGAGGAGTCATTGTTGTCTTTTATTGATTGGTTGATTTAAGTCCCACTAGGATCCTTTGAAAAATTATACCTTTTCTTGTTCATTGATCTCCTTGAACTTATACCTCTATGAACCATTGATATTCTTTCTAGTTGGATGCCCTTGAGCCACTTGTCCTTGATTGATTAGCCCCTCGGATTTGTTGACCGCTTGACCTTAATGTTCCTCAGCCACTTTCTTTCGGGTACTTTATTTGGGATTTTTTTAGACTTTTGCCTTGTGCCTATTTCTCACGAAGGAATTCCTTCGAACCCTTTTCTTTTGATAATTTTCCCCAAGCAATTTCCTTCCGGCTTTTCTTTTTCAAAGGAAAAGTCTTTTCAGTGAAAGGAATTCCTTCAGTGTTTTGTCCTCAGGCACTTTTTCAAAAAAGGTACCTTCAGACTTCTTGCTAAGTGCCCTTCATAAAAAATTAAGTGGTCCTTTGGCTTTTGAATGTGCCCTTCGGCTTGTTGAAAGTCTTTTATTTTGAGAAAAAAGTTATAAAAGAATATCTCCCTTCAGAAAAAATTTCTCAAATAATTTTCTTGAAGGAAAGTGTCTTTTAGAAGATTCCTTCAATTTTTTTGAAAAGAAACCTTCTCGAAAGGAACATACCCTTTGGATTTTTTGAAATGGACTATTTTGCTAAGAAAAGTGCCCTGCATCTTGCTGAAAAATACCATTTCTTTAGAAAAGATATATTTCATAATTTTTTGAAAAGTGCCTTATCTAAAGGAAAAGTACCCTTCTGGAAAAGTGTTTATGACACTTTGTTGTAGAAGAATTCCTTCAGGAATTTTGGAAAGGACCATTTTATTGAAGAGTTACCCTTCGAGAAAATTATCCCAAATAAAATTCCTGAAAGAAAAGGTCTTTGTATTTTGCTTTAGACATTTTGTCCGAAAGAATTATCCCTTTGAAAACTGTCTCGGACAACTTGTCCTTTAAAAATCAACACTTAGTCAAAAAGGGGTCCTGAAAGAAAAGAAACACTTAGTCCCCACAAAGTCCGAAAGAATGAACAAGTAAATACTAAGTTGAATAAAAGGTTTTGCACTTAGCTTTTGGCTTGCAGGCTTATTCTTGAACACTATTGTTGGATCCTTAGAAAACCTTGCTTGGATCTGATTTGTTTACAAATGTTGGATCCATTTTTATGCCTTTGATCTATTGCTTCATCAAACCATGCAAGAGCTTTATATGTGGGACAAAATGGCCAACATCTTTGGTGACTCGCAGGGAAGCATGATTGTTATGCTTAAGAACCCAGACCACTTGTCTTGTCTAGTCCATTGGGCATGGAGTCATTAGCCTCTACAACTAAGTTGGTCTGAAACTAGATACAAGGCTGACCCTTTCTAAACTTCTTGAAGCAGCAAGGACAACAAGAACACAACAAACATTGTGCCCAAGGCACTTAGAGAAGGGAAAAACACAATTGAAAAGATGTGCACAAGGCACTTAGGGAAGGGAAACACACAAAATCTAATCTAATATATAAAAGGTTACAACTTAAAATTACCTTATTCCTAGGTCAAGTGGAAAACTTTTAACATCATTGATTTGTAATGGACAAGGATGAGAGGCACCCTGCTTTTGTGAGCTCATGCTAGGTGGAATAGGATGCCTGATTGCTGACTCTTTTGGCTTGTTCCCTAATGGATGAAGTGAGATAAACATGTCTTCAATATAGATAAATTCCCTTATTGGCTCAAGACTTGATTGATGTTGCCCATCACTCTTGAGAAAACCTTGCACGAACACTTCATCCAGGTTTTTGGGAGCAACTGCATTTTTTTCACTTGGTGGATCAAAAAGACCATATTCTTCCACCTTTTTCTTGTGAAAATTAGGATTGATCATGCTTAGATCATCATGCTCATATTTTTTTAGAAGAAGGAGATGTCTCTTAGCCTCTTCATACTCTTTGGTTATGGCATTGAATTGTTGCCACAACTCTTCATGCTCTTCACTGGTATGTTTCTCAAATTGTATCAATTGAGCACTTGAGATGTATCCTTCATCAAACTCACTCAAGATTTCACCTTGTTTTTTAACTAAAAATGAGGGTTGATTTGACCAACCAAGATCCAAAACATCACACTTATCTTCCTCTAGTTCCAACATATCAGGGTTATCTTCAATTAACACCTCATTTTAAAGTGGACTAACCTCTAGTACCTAATTTTGATCCTCTTTTCATCTATGTAGAATAGATAATCAATAGTCCATTCAAGGTCTTCCTTGTATTCAGCTTGAGGATTTTCCCCTTCAAGATCTGGTTCATTAGTGTCAAAGCCATGCCAAGAAGGCTGGTCCAAACATGATTTTTCCTCCTCTGAATGAAATGGGCTGCCTATCAAGATTTCTTCCTCATACACACTTACCTCATCTTCTCGAGACTCACTTGAGGCTACAAAATCTTCCTTTATCCTTTGTAAAATAGGCTCCTTCTCCAAGAGGGAGATGGTAGGAGGGTGAAAATTTTCACCTTGTTTGTAGCTTGAGAGAGTGTCTTTCCAACTAGGTACTTTGAGTGCTCTCTTTGGTGGCTCTTGAGGGAGGGAGAAAGAGACTTGTAACCCTTGTAGGGTAAAATCATTGAGCTTAGCTAACACCTCTTTTTAATTCTATTCAACCATTAACTCCTCCTTCTCTTGAATTGGTTATTGGACCACCACAACTGACACCTCTTTCTTCTTCTCTATGCCTTTCTAAACTAATTTCCATGATGGAAATGTGTAGGGAACTACCACCTTTTCTTCTTGTTGAACAAGTATAGGAGAGGGTGGTTTCACAAGAGAGGGCATGATATAATCAAGGTCAAAGGTGTAGGAGAAGATCCATGGTGGGATAGTTTCAAAATCTTGAGTGGGAAAAGGCATAGGGGTAGGAGAGGACAAACTGATTGATTTGGTTTTGACATACTCATCCTCCCATTGAGTCAACATTTCCTCTATTGAGAGTATCCATTCCTTCATCTCTTACTTCTCAACATGTGGATAGTCACCTTCTTCAATCGATGCCCACACACTCCAAAACTTATGTAAGAAGCTCCTTATCCGCTCCATGGCATGAATGGGAAGTTCTTCTCCAATTCCAACCTCCTTATTGATTTTCATGATTATTCTCCCTTGGTCCAGTATTTCTTCTCTAATTCTTGACAAGGATGGACCTTAATAAGGTTGACTAGGGGGTTAATTTGAAACCTTTAGAGGTTGAGATTGAGTTTTTTGGAGGGGAGAGGACACATAGGAATGATTGCACTGAGTCTACTGATCTTCATAAGATATCAATGCACTTTTTGAATTTTGGACTATGCTTCTCAACCACACCTTATTATCCCTCTCACAAATTGCCCATTGTTTGTCCTCACAAATTGACCACCTGTTCTTGACCAACTGAAGAGAACTCCTTACCTCTTATAGAACATGAATAGGGATGATTGAATAAAGTTATAAACCCCTATCAATCTCCCTTATCAATTTAATATAATTTGATAATGCTTGCTTGAATCCTGACAAGGATGTAATAGGATAAACATAGTCTTGACAAGGGGAATTAGCAGACTGATTTGAGTGGAAATGAGACTGATCTTGGTCATATGTAGGAGTGGGAGGGGACAAAAGGCCATAATAGGGTTGATAGGTTGTTTGAGGGCCACTTGGGGGGAAACCCTACAATTTGAAAGATAGAAAGAAATAGGTCTGTATGAGACACTATAAACTTGTGACACTTCAAGAAAGTCATCAATGTCTAACACCTCACACAACCTACAAGGAACCAAAAGAGTTAAAGAAAGATACATAGAGAATATATAGATGATGAAAAGGGCCATACATCTGCAAATTAAGCTCCAATAATTTACACTTGACTTCAAACCAGAATCATAAAATTTTATCTTATTGCTTCAAGAGAGTGTTTAGAAGGTGATTTTAATAGAGTAACTCTATTAGCAGTTGAGTGATATCTTTTTTGGCTAAAAAACCTATATATATATAGCAAAAAAAGGATGAGAGAAGAGGGGGCTTATGTGAGAAAATAAAGAGAGGGGTCATAAATGGCTGCAACCACCACTATGTCCTTAAACTCTTTTGCATTTAGAGTGTGAAACTGCCTTGACCATGAAATGAACCAACCAAGATCATTGCAAATCTCCTTGAGCCCCTCGTGCATTCAAGTCTCCCTTGATTGGATTTGAGAGAGCCATGTCATGGGTAGCTGCATGTTCCCACCAAGTGTAAATAATTTAATCTTTTACATTTAAAACTTGGTGTGCTTCTTCACTATGCATGTTTGTTGCTCCACCTGGATGCATCTATTCTTAGTTTGACCACTTTACATGTTCTGAATGTGAGCTATAGACCACATCATTGGATTTTGAAAAGAGGAGTCATTGTTGTCTTTTGCAGATTGGTTGATCTAAGTCCCACTAGGATCCTTTGAAAACTTGATTTTTTCTCATCCATTGATCTCCTTCAACTTGGACCTCGATAAACCATTGATCTTCTTGCCAATTAGATGCCCTTGAGCCACTTGTCCTTGATTGATTAGCCCCTCAGATTTGTTGACCGTTTGACCTTAATGTTCCTCAGCCACTTTTTTTTTGGTACTTTATTTAGGATTATTTGTGGAATTTTGCCTTGTGACTATTTCTCCTGAAGGAATTACTTCAGACCCTTTTATTTGGACAATTTTCCCAAAGCAATTTCCTTCGCCTTTTCTTCGGGCTCAAAGGAAAAGTATTTTTTGTAGAAGGAATTCCTTCAAAAAAAATTCCTTTGGCCTTTTATGCTTGGGAACTTTTTTGAAAAAGGTACCTTCAGAATTCTTGCTAAGTTCCCTTTAGAGAAAAGTAAGTGGTCCTTTGGCTTTTGAAAGTGCCCTTTGGCTTGATGAAAGTCTTTTGTTTCGTGACAAAATTTTTGAAAGAAAATCTCCCTTCAAAAAAATTGTCTCGGACAATCTTCTCAAAGGAAAAGTGTCTTTTAGAAAATTCCTTCAATTTTTTTGAAAATAAACCTTCCCAAAAGGAACATACCCTTCATATTTTTTGAAATGGACCATTTTGTCGAGAAAAGTGCCCTTCAACTTGCTAAAAAAGACCATTTATTTAGAAAAGATATCTTTCAGAATTTTTTAAAAAGTGCCTTGTTTGAAAAAAAAGTACCCTTCCAAAAAACTGTTTAGGACACTTTGATGTAGAAGAATTCCTTTGAGAATTCTAGAAAGGACCATTTTATTGAAGAGTTACCCTTCGGGAACATTGTCTCAGATAATTTTCCTGAAAGAAAAGGTCTTTGTCTTTTGCTTAAAATATTTTGTCCAAAAAAATTATCCCTTCAAAAACTTTGTCTCGGATAACTTGTCCAAAATAATTCAACACTTAGCCAAAAAGGGGTCCCAAAAGAAAAGAAACACTTAGTTCCTACAAAGTTTGAAAGAATGAAGAAGTAAAGACTAAGCAGAATAAAAGGTTTTGCACTTAGCTTTTAGCTTGCAGGCTTATTATATCCTTAAAAAACCTTGCTTGGATCCTCTCTATTTGCAAATGTTGGATCCATTTCTATGCCTTGATCCAATGCTTCATCAAACCATGCAAGAGCTTTATATGTGGGCCAAAATGGCCAATAGGTACTGAAAATTTGATTTGCAGCAAGCTGTGGTAAACTATGAGTAGTTGAAGGTGACTTTTCTCCAAGAATTTGATATCCTAGAGTTTGAACAACAAAGTATTGTTGTCTTAAAGGATATTAAACAAGAACTCACTAAGAGTGTGCATGAGTATGATGCACATTTTATAATGCTTCTTTCCAAGTTATCATTTGATATAAACACAACTCGTCATGCCCAGTGGTTTGCAAAAAGCTCATTACTTCCCTTCTGATGCACATTGTCCCAAAAGACTTTCATTAACCCATGAGAGGCCTTGGAAGATGCCCTTCATGCTGAATCCATTGGAAGTATATATATATGGATTATTCCTTTATGGAAGCCCAGATTATTGTTATGGCATCTCAATTGGAGAAGCTCACTATGAACAATACTCATGATACTCGCAATGATTTATGGTGTGTTGACTATGAAGTTGAAGGTCATAATAGGAATAATTATCACATAAAGAGTATTTTCACTACGGTAAATCAATCCTATGAGATCTACCAAGAAGATGATGATGTGAGAGATTGCCACTACTTTAGTGCACTACTCAATCAAAGGCGTCATCATATTATAAAATATGTGATGCATATATTCATGATACAAATGATTGTCATATTATTATTGAGATTCATGAGGTGCATGCATGTGGTACTCATTATACCCATGTTTCCAACAACCAAGATAATAGTGGAGTCTAGTCTTACAAAGTTACAGCTGTGGACATGGAGGTGGTTATTTTCTACCTAGAACCTGCTACAAATGTGGATCTCCAAATCATTACCAGCATGACTACCTAGTTTATCCAACTTGTACCTTTTCTAAAAATGAACATTATCTAGAGGAATGCCCGAACTTATATACCACCATCACCAAGGAGTGGAATAAGAAGGGTGCTAGAATGATATTGATTGAAAAGACTCCAACTACTCAATGGTGACTGTGCCCTACTACTCCAACTAGTCCCAAGATAAATATTAGTACACAAAGTGGTGCTCCTTTCCAATACATTTTAAATCCACCTAATGATAAGGTTTAATAGGAGGAGCCTCATGTGAATCACTACCTAAATGCTTAGCAATAGAAATAAGTATTACACAACATAATGAGAGGTACGGGAGCTACAAGGTGAAATTTAGTTCCTTAATAGAGATGTTGCTACATGTGATGAAATGTAAAAATATTTAGATCTTCAAGACTCGACACATGATGAGTTTCATGAATTATACAAACAACTTCTTGACAAATACATCATTCCTATTTGAAAAATTAGATGACTTATCAAGCACCAAAACCTATAGAGGATCATCAATTGAACCATGCACAATGAGAAGAGGATCGTGCCCATCCTAGTATGAAGTGTGATAAGGAAATATTAGTAAACATAGCTATTGATGGTTGGATCATTCAAGATATATTTGTCGACACTAGCACTTAGGTGACTGTACACAACAAGGATGCTTGGAGAAAGATGGTGAGCCCTCCTTTACGACCCTCTCCACATGTTTTCTTCATGGCTAATAAGAATAGTACACTACCCATAGGAGTTTTTAAGGATGCCACTATTGACATTTTAGATGTCACTTTCAAGGTTGATTTTGAAGTAATTGAGTCGGCTAACATTGATGATTTTTTGACGCTTTTGGGCCATCTATGGTGCTATGCAAATAATGCTAACTTGAGCTTCAAAAAACACTACATCAATTTTGAAAATGATGATCAATGCATCATGATTTCCCTAGACCATGCTCAAGGACCTCCTTTTATTGAGCTAGTTAACACTGACGAGGACATCAATCATATATATAATGTCACAACTCATTGAACTGAGCATCTTGATCCTAGTTCAGATGGTATATTGTGTTGGTCAGATGCATAAACTATTTTTGACACTACTAGCAATGCTTGCAATCATTGGGCTCATGGAGAGTATGATATTACTAAATGAATTTATGGTTTCATTGGTAGTCGATAGGATGTTCCACATAAGCTACTTAAGCACCATAAGTTTGTTCACATTCTTCATGGGCGTATGATGGTTGGACCTCCCTTGTTGTTAGATGAAGCACCTAGTTTTCATGGTCAAATAGAAGTCCAAAATTATGTGCAAAATTTTGAAGCTTTCTATGTGTTTAAAGATAAATGGATGTGCTCATGTAGGTATGGTTTTTAAGGGACAATTGCTCGACAGTGGGAAACTCATTGTCATAATTTTCTCACTTGAAACTGAGTGCATGCCACCATGCACTATCATTTTCATCATGATAATCACATTCATGCCACTCTAAGTTATGATGGTATTGATGATCTAGAAGCTCATCTCGAGGCTTGTGAAAACCTTTGGAATGTGAATGAGAAATTTTTACTAGACTGTCTATGGGTTCATGCATTTTATGGTACTCTATGCATGTGGGCTAGAGAATGGTATATACATTAAAAATGATGCTTAGACACAAATTCTTGGAGTACCATTTGAAGTAATATGATTTTTTCCCTATCTTACTCATATCCTCATGTGGATTTATGCCTAACCCTATAAGCCATGTATCAAGATATTACAGGTGATCCAATGCCAATTTAAGATTGTATTTGACATATACATGGTGTGTGTGAGGAAAGCTTGTCCATTTTCCAAGAATCTAATACTCTTGCTTCATCTAATTTATCGATAGACTCTCAATCGAAACATGCTTTTAAGGAACATATATAGAAAGTCAAATAGAAGGTTGTGTACCAGGTTGATGAAGGTACCAGTTCTGACCTGCTAAATCTATCCATTGATCACTTGGGTTTGCATACTGAGTATGCAACATGTAATGTCAAGACACCATACAAAATGACCAACAACTATATTTAGAGCTACTCCAGATGATTTAGTATAATATTGGCATAGAGAATGCTCCCAAGATGGCCATTATGGGGAATTATTGGTCTGATACTAAGATCACCAAGTTTTTGAACTCTTAAAGGAATATCAAGATGTTTTCCCATGTAATTACACTGAGAAAAAAAGAGTGCATCCTTCATTGGGTAAGATGCACATCAAGTTAGTTGAGGATACTCAACTAGTTAGAAAGAGACCTTATCAAATGAATCTTAATCTATGCACTTGAGTTAAAGAGGAGATTGATAGTATGTAATATGTTGGAGTTATCACTCTTATTGATGAATCTGAATGGGTGAGCCCCATGGTGAACAATATTAAGAAGGATATTCACATTAGTATTTGTGTAGACTATTAGGCACTCGATGTTACTTTCATAACTAACCCTTTTCTAATGCCTTCCACTGATGAAATTTTAGGAGTTGTTGGGTGTGAGATTTATACCTTCACCGATGGTTTTTTTGGGTATCATCAGGTCTAGATTGTAGAGGAAAATAAATCAAAGACCACATTTGCAACTAAATGGGGTTCATTCACTTATGATGTGATGCCTATCGATTTGAAGAATGATTCAATCATGTTCTCACGTATTGTGGTAGAGGATTTTAAGGAATTTATTCATAAGTTCCTTCAAGTATACTTGGATGATTGGACTATTTATGGTTTAGTGCATGATCATTGTGCTAATCTTCACCTCATACTTGATTACTATTGACAACTTCAGATTTCTTTGAAACTGAAGAAGTGTGTTTTTGTTACTTCATTTAAAATTTTATTGGGTCATGTTATTTGTCATGATGGACTCATGGTGGATCCAATTAAGATTTCAGTCATTGTTCACCTTCCAATGCCAACCACATAGCATGAGGTTTGTGCCTTCCTAAGACACATGAGGCATTATCATAAATTCATTCAAGGATATGCTAAGATGACATTTCCACTAGAGGAACCGTTTAAATAGAATGGTCAATTCTTATAGATAGATACTCACTAGCAGACATTTGTAGCGCTAAAAGACAAGCTAATCACTGCCCCCATCCTCTAGTTTTTGGACTAAATGAAGACCTTTCATGTACATGTTGATGCTTCAGGTCTGGTAGTGAGCATTATCCTTCCACAACTTGGTGAGAGTAGTCTTGATCATCCCATCTACTTTTCCATTCATAAGCTCACTCCAGTTGAATGAAATTACTCAACTACAGAACATGAATCCTTGTCCATGGTATATATGCTTCAAAAGTTTCAACAATATTTATGGGCCACCTCATTTACTTTCTTTACAGATCATGAAACACTTAAATACCTCATGAATAATTTGGTGTTGCATGGATACATTTATCGATAGATTGTGCTCTTTCAAGAATTTTAATTTTCTATGATGGTGAAATCGGGTAAGGCTAATAGTGGACCTAATCACTTGTTGCACATTGAATATGGTGAACTGGTGTACATCATTAAGGATGACTTACCTAATATGGAGTTATTTCAAGTCACGTGCATCCCTGATGAATTGGAAGATATAGTAACTTTTTTAATACAAGTTCTGCACTAGCCCACCTCAGTACTTAAGAGAAAAAGTGGTTGGTTATTTATGCAACTCCTTTCTAGCTCATTACAAGTGACTTTTATAAGCTTGGACAGGATGAAGTATTATGTCGCTACATGATGCAACATGAGCACATTGAAGTTATTCATAAGGTTCATGAAGGTGTCATCAAAGGATATTATGTTGGTGATGTTACAACGTATAAGGTTTTAATAACTGGGTTGTGGTGGCCCACTTTATTTAAGGATGCCAAACCTTATGTGCACCAATGTGATATATGTCAGTGCATGAGTAAACCAAACCAAAGGGATGTTATGCGCCTTCATTCAAAACTTGCTCATAAACCCTTTGAGAAATGCATTGTTGATTTTGTTGGCTCCATGGCTCCAGCAGGGAGGCATACTAGAGCACATTATATCATTATCATCATTGATTACCTCACTTGTTCGGTTGAAGCAACACCAACCCAAGATTGTATTGTTGGCATTGTCACCAAATTTCTTTGGGAAAATATTATTATAAGGTATGTGTTGACAATTTTGACCCTACAGGTCAAAATTTCAACCTCTACCATTTGAAACTTTGTAGTTCATCTTGTGAATTAGTTTTGGGTACTGAATAGTCTGAAGGAATTGTTCAAGTCTACATGGTCTCTTTCTTTTGAGATAATTATCCAAATAAAAATCTTGATGGGCATCTTTAAAATCAAGGGCAATTTTGAAAGAATTCCTTCAAACTTTTTGTTCGAAGGAAATGTACAAAGGCAAAAGGTGCTTTTAATTTTTTTTGAAGGTCTAATGCATTTTCTCAAGGGTTCTTTTTAGTTTTGCCGAAGGGTAATGATCCCTTCGAAAAAGATCATCAGAAAAAATCTCAAAGGGTAGAATCTCTTCAAGAAATTTCTCTTTAAGAAGATCTAAGAGGTACTTGGAAAAGATCGAAGGGCAACTTGAAAAGTTCTGAAAGGTTCAAATCCTTTAGACATTTTGTTCGAAGGAAAGAAAAAGGTTCACTTGGAATCCCGAAGGGTAGAGTCCCTTCATGAAGGTTCATTTCAAGTAATTATGAAGGGTATGTGCCCTTCGGGAAAGTCACTTTGTAATAATTCTGAAGGGTTGGTTTGAACTTCCTAAGGGTCACTTGGAGTAAATCCAAAGGATAGTTTCGGAAAGCCCGAAGGGAAATTTGTAAAGGAAAGAATTCCTTCAAACTTTTTGTCTGAAAGAAGTTTACAAAGGAAAAGACCATTCAAAAATTTTGGAAGGGAATAATCCCTTCAGAAAAGGATCAATTACAGAAAATCCTAAAGGGTATCTACGCTTTGGGAAAGTTAAAAACAAAAAATCCAAAGGGTTATTATCCCTTCAGGAAAGAAAATCTGAGGGATGTTTTATAAAAGCTCGAAGGGTAATTTGTTAAGGCCAAAGACAAGAAAAATTCCTTCAGACATTTTCTAAAGGAAATAAACAAGATGACGAGGCATGTTCAAATAACCTAAAGGATCACTTACAACAATGTCGAAGGGTATGTGCCCTACAAAAACAAAAGGCAAGCTGAAAGGAATGAATTCCTTTGGAGTTTTTATCTAAAGGAAGTTTACGAAGGAATTTGCTTTACAAAAAGCTTGAAGGACAAGAATTCCTTTGGAATTTTTGTCTGAGGGAATTGTTCAAAGGAAAATGCTCAAAACAAATAAGCCACAGATAGAAGCCGAAGGAAAGTGACATTTCAAACAGCCCCAAGGACCATTGCATAATCTCGAAGGAAATATGTTTAAAGGAAATGAGCAAGAAGGAATAAGCCTGAGACAATTACAAAGGGATAAAAAAAAAATTGATGGAGAAGTACATGCACATAAACAAAGAACCAAAAACAAAAGGCAAAGGATTTCAATGGCCAATAAATAGATTAACATGTTCTACAGTCTATATGTAGAGCATGCAACATGGCCAAAAGTAGGATTAGACACGTCTAAGACATGTAGCCATTTCAAACATGACTCTTTCAGTTCTAAAATGGAGACTCGAAAGTATGAATGACTCAAGGATTTTAACGTTGGAGAGCTTAACATATAATTTTATGCATGCACTCTTGTTTGTCTCGAGCCTTTCAAATGTTCCAACAATTCAAGCGGAGTTCTAATTTTAGTTTTGGCATTATTTTCATGCAAAGGAAAGCTTTCAAATATTCCAGCAACTCAAGATTTCTATAGTTGGAGATTGGCGTAGCATCATGCATGTTAAAAGTTTTGACTCAAGCTTGAGCCCACCATCAATTTTCAATGCCAAAGATCTTTCATGCAAGGCATAAGACAAAAATAGATTTTATTTGAAGGCTGAAATAACACAAGTTGGATTGAGTTGACCTCTTTTTCTTTTTTCAGCATCAATCTCTTGGTTTTTATTTACTTTTCTATATAAGTTGGCTTTTTAGCCTTGAATTATATCTCTCTTTTGGACAGACCAAAAATTTTAAAAAAGACTGAGTTGTAACCTTTTTCAGATTAATAGAAAGACTATTTTCAATTTCCAACTGCTGATATAGTGTATTTGTGTCAGTGATTTGTACATGTGATAGAACTTTTCTTCCTTAACAAGTCCTAATTCTTTCCTAGTTACTAGTTGATTAGATTATGTAGGTCATGTTTTGTGTTTGATGTCTTTTGGCTGAAGTTACAGTGGATGCAGGTGGTTTGTTAGTGCCTTAAATCAAGCCTATTCCATAATTTTCCTCAAGTTTTAATCACCAGATAAAACTTTTTCATGAAATACTCATGCATATTGGTCAATTGGATTTGAAAGTTCAACCTTTTTTTGTCTAGATCAGTGTTTTTAGGAGCTCAAATTGAGTGGATCAACTCAAAATTTTGGTGTATCACCATCATTAGATAAGATTTTCCTTCAAGTTTATTTTTCCCTTTTTCCTCGTAGTTTGTAAGGAAAAGTAAAGGTCCTAATTGATACACCAAAGGGAGCTAGCCCTTACAATTTAGAGATTCAATCCATTGATTAGGTTACCCACAACCTAGGATTGTTTCCATATTTCAGCAGACTTGAAGGCTTGAAACTACCTTCACAAGGGTGCGAGTCTAATTGAAAACAATTTTTAACATGCCTGGTGGGACCAACAAAGAAATATTCTGTAGATCAAAATAAGTATGAAGCTGAAGAAAAGTTTTGTAGGAGACAAGAATATTCATCTTCATCACAAGCTAAAGATTTTTTAGGTTCCAGAGTTCATAGCATCATTCAAACAATTCTTTCATGCCAAAAGTTACCATAATGTCTGCAAGTAAAGTTATTTCTTTTGAATTTATATCTTATAAGAGATCAAGACTTAAGAGGGCAAAACCATATCCTCAAAAATAATATTTGCCTCCTAGTTATCTTATTCTTCTAACCACTACAAACCCCACTATCCAAATGGCCATCAGAAACCAAGTGTTTGCTCCATTCAATAGAAATAGCCCACTAAATTTAGCCTAGTTTGATGACATTCCCGTGTCTACCCTCAAGAGTATCCCATTCTTCTCAGGAGAAAATCAAACAACCCCTATTGAGCATATCCAAGATGTGGCTAATCTTTGTTCAGCCCATAATGTTTTTGAAAATAATGTCGCTATCAGATTGCTTGTTGCTTCCTTTAAAGGAAAAGCATTGCAATGATATAGAAATATTCCACTAAATTCCATTTCTACCTAGGATGAATTGGGTGAAACCTTAATCAAGAAATTTGAGGACAAATCTGATCACCTATCTTTAGTTGAGAAATTGATCGTCATAACAAGGGCTCCTCATGAGTTTATGTATGATTTTAATCTTAGATTCCAAAAGACATAGACTAGAATACCTGTGTAGATAAGGCCATCCCTTGAATATGAATTTTTGTACTATTTGAAAGCCCTTAATTATGACATTAGTGTGATGATATAGTCAATGGGTGGTACTACCTGGCCAGATACTTATGAGGTTGTAATAAGGGTAAAAAATAATTTGATACAAGCTAGTAAGCTTTCTCCAAGGCCTCCAATACCTATATTCCTAGAATTGAATAATGTATCAGCCCCTCAGATTTTTCAAATTCCATCTTTAGCTCCTATTTCATCCCCTCAAGCTCAAATTGTAGCCCCTACTAGCCAAGCTAGTGAGATAGGAGAGTTGAAAAGCTTGTTACAATATTTTAGGAATGAAATAGTGAAACTCAAGAGATAACAATATTAGTCTAATAAGCCCTATCAACAACAAAATTAGAACACCTATCAACCCTTCAAAGATCAAAGGCTTCCTTATCAGGGTTTCAGAGAGAATAAACCACCTTATTAAGCATAAGGAGCCATAACTCGAGCTAAGCCATATGTTTCCCTTGATCCTAATGCTCCTTCCACTTCAAAGGCCATTTTTTCCACCCTAGCTCAAAACAACATGATGTAGGATTTAGGTTGGCAATCCTCAAATCTCAATGATGTTTAAAACCAAGCCTTGATATAACAAAATAACACTATGCCACGAATGACACAAGAAGAGTTTTATTTTAAAAGAGGTCAATACCAAGATACATGTTTGGCATCATAAGGAGAGACTCAACAAGTTCAAGGGCAACCTGCTGCCATTAATGTAAATTGGCAAGTGGATGATCATGTTACTTTTACTTAGGGTGTTGAAACTAACAATTTGAGTGGTTAAGTTGAAGTTGTAACTAGAGCTAAAATAAGAGCCATTAATGAGTTGTAGGAGGTGAATTTTTTTTTATTACTCCTCATGTTATTTCTAGGAGTACCAAAAAACAACTCGCTGCCCCTACAACTCAAAAAAAAAAGAATATAGAGGTTAGTAAAGTTCATCAACTACCTCTAGTTCATGAGTAGCCAGTGCTTCAGAAAGTGTAGCCAAAGGTTAGTGGATCTCATTTCAATATAGTAGATCAGATGAAGAAGTATCAAATCAACATTAATATGTGGGATTCTCTTTCCATTCAAGGACAAAAGGATAATCTCATTCAAGATCTTTCAGCTCTCGAATTGTCTCTAAAATTGATTGAGAAAGGTCTTGTCTTGACTAATTCAGATCAGCCAACTAAAAAATAGGTATAGAAAGTAAATAAGATGGTAAAAGTGAACAAAACTAAGGTTAAATCAAAGAAAACTCTTCATTTTTACCTTTATTTGATAGTAGGTGATACTTTGGTTCATAATTGTATGGTGGATAGTAGAGTTAGTAGTACAATCAAGCCTTAGCAGATTATAGGCAAACTTGGCCTCATTTATGAGCTAAATATTAAAGGGGTATTTCAATTGGATGGGTCACCAACAAATATGGTTGACATCATCAAAGATATGAAGTTGACATTACATGATTGTCCTAATGTTAATATTCAATAGGATGTTGTTATGGTAGCCTTGCCTCCTTACTTTGCTATGTGCCTTTCAAATGACTTCACCTCAAAAATTAAGAGATATTGATCAGTTGATTAGACTTATTTGTTGTTCAAAACTAGGTATGGTACCAAGATAACTATTAATTTTGAATATATTGCATGTTTCCATATGGAGCCATAGATGCCAAGTGTTGTGAAAACTAACTATATCATTTTATATGATGTGCTAAAAAATAGTGAAATAAAAAATGGATCACCTTTGGATGGAGTTCCAAATTTATTTCTTGATAAGTGGGATTCTACCTTATATGATCATGATCCTTAAAATCTGATTGAAGAAGGACTTGGTGTGTATTATCTTTATGAGAATGATGCGTCAATTCCAGCCATCGTTAAAGATGATGGATCTAATGAAAGTTTGTGGCAATTATACTTTGATGGATCAAGGAATAAACATGGTATCGGGGCTGGAATGATGTTGGTTTCTACAACAAAGCAAAGGTATTTCTCTTCTATTAAATTTTAGTTTGGTTATTCAAACAATGTTGCAGAGTATGAGGCACTAGTTCATGGTTTGCAGTGGGCTAGAAATATTAAAATCAATTCTTTGCAAGTGTTTGGTGATAGTGAGCTTTTAGTCCACCAAGTAAGAGGTTGAATGTATGTAAAAATTTGTTACTTAAATCTTACAAGCATATATTATGGGACTTACTTAAAGATTTTCAAGATTTTAACATTCAAGCAATACCAAGAGGTGGGAATAAACATGCTAATAGGTTGGCTACTATTGGGGCACAATTTAGTATCTCAACTGATGCAAAAAATTAAAAAAATTAGTCACACATAAAGGTGGTTTTAAGACCTTATGTTTTAGATAATCATGAGAATTGACAGGTTTTTGAAGATGGCAATCAAATCATGAGATTCTTGCAAGAGGAGGCAAAGTTTTCTTCAAAAAATATGTCAAATCACTTGTAATAGTATGGTGATCAGATTGTACAACTAAAAATAAATAAGTTGCCCAAGGGATTGGTCACACTTGAAAATATTTTCAGTGGTGATGATGAGTTGAGGAAGGAGAAGTCATCCTTGTCAACAAAAGAAGAGCACTATGCCAATGTAGAGATTGTAACTGGTAAGATTTTAAAGTTGGGTAAGGTATGTGCTCTTTCACAAAAAGAATCTTTCATTGAGTTATGCACAAGTTTTGTTGATATATTTGCATGGCAGTATAGTGATCGCAAGGGATTTGACCCAAGTCTAGCTCAACACACCATTGAGTTAGAAACTAAAACTAAACCAGTGAGACAAAGACAAAGGCCCATCAATCCTAAGCTTGAGCCTTTGATGAGCATTGAGCTTCACAAGCTCATAAAATCATCTATTATATTTCCAATCAAGCACTCAACTTGGGTGGTGAACCTTGTTCCGGTATGAAAGAAGAATGTTGAGATTCATTTATGTATTGATTTTTATGATTTAAACATAGTTTCACTTAAAGATCACTATCCATTGCCATCAATGGAACAAATTTTATAGCTATTTTTAGATTCAGAGAGGTTTTCTTTGTTGAATGGATATAGTGGCTACAATCAGATTTTGGTCAAAGAAGAGGACCAATTTAAGATAGCCTCGACAACCAAGTGGAGGACATTTGCATACAGAAAGATTCCATTTGATTTATCTAACATTGGAGCAACCTTTTAGATAACCATATATATGGCATTCTAAGGCCTTATTAACAAGTTTTTACTTGTTTATTTGGATGATATAACCATGTTTTCAAAGAATGCAGGTGATCGCATGGTTCATCTCAAGTAAGTGTTTGAAAGGTGTAGGCAATTTGGAGTATCTCTAAATCTCAAAAAGTGTGTCTTGTTGGTTCATGAAGGTAAGCTTCTTGGACATGTTTCAAATTAATGTTTAAGCATAGATTTTGAAAGGATAGACTCCACTTTTGCACTCTCTTTGCCTAAGCACAAAAAGGCTTTGCAAAGCTTCTTTAGGAAGATCAACTTCATAAGGAGGTATATTTCAAATTTTAAAATTTTAGCTAAGCCACTTACAACCATGCTTTAGAAGAATCAGAGCTCCAATCGGTCCAAAGATGGAGTAAAAGGTTTTGAATTTATTAAGAAGGCCATAGCTAGTGCTCCTACACTTATAAATATAGATTTCACAAAGGATGTCATTATTTATACTTATGCTAACTTGGACACCATTTTAGGCATTCTTATGCAACAAAATCATGAGGCTTCAAAGCAACCAATAGCTTTCTTTAGTCAAGTCTTAGAAGAATATAAAACAAGGTAATTTTTTGTTGAGAAATATGTACTTTCAGTTATAAGGTCTCTGAATTTTTTTAGATATTTGTTGTTTAACAATAAGATACACCTGATGGTTTCTTGTCCAAGCATCAAAGAGTTCCTTTTGAACAAAGATATAAATGAGAAGAGACCCAGTTGGATAACCAAGGTAATGGAATACAATGTAGAAATTAAGGTCACAAAGATGATTAGAGAAAAATGACTTTGTGAGCATCTAGCTCAAGACTTGCAAGAGACTAATGAGATTGTTTTGGTGTTAAATGATGAAGAGGTTGCAATTCGTCATACTTCACCTTCTATTTGGTTTCATGACTTGGTAAGCTACCTCGAAGATGGTATTTATCCCTCTCATCTAAGTGCTTCAAAAAAAAGATATTTCAAGTTGCAATCAATTCCTTTCTTGCTTATTGATGGTGTTTTATTCGAAAAAGATATTAATGGCATGTCGCTAAGATGTATAGAGCCAAGCCAAACTCAAAAGTTGCTTGAAGAATTCTATGATGGACATAGTGGAAGATATTTTTTTTACAAGAACTATAGCCCTTAAGATCATGAGAGGTGGGCACTATTGGCCTAGTATATTTGGTGATTTGCATGCATGGGTTAGGAAGTGCAAACAATGTGCTATGTGTGTAAGAAAAGTGAAACTTGCAGCCTTGCCTCTTCAACCGATTGTGGTGGATCAACCCTTTGTCCAATGGGGATTGGAATTTATTGGTCTCATAAATCTTTCTTCAATTTTGGGATATAAATAGATTCTAACTACTATAGATTACTTCACACGTTGGACAGAAGCAGTGGCATTGAAAGAAGCAAATGAAACCAATGTTCTAGATTTCTATGAAGATTTGCTAACTAGATTTGAAGTTCTTTCAACTATTATTTCTGATAATGCAATGGATTTTATGGGATCTAAGATCAGTCAATGTGCTGTCCAACATAGAATTTATCTTAGCACTTCATCAAAGTATTACCCACAAGGCAATGGCCTTGCTAAATCTATGAATAAGAACATATTGAGAATCATAAGGACTATTGAAGATAATTAGAGATCATGGCATCTCAAATTGAAGTCAGCTCTATGGGTTCATAGGATCACCTACAAAAGATCAATAGCCAACTCTCCATACAAGCTGGTATATGGTAAGGAAGCAAGGTTACCCATTTCTCTTGAATTTTCTACTTTAGAACTAATGCATCAGCTTGGATTATTAGAGAATGAGCTTATAAAGATTAGGTATGCTGAGCTTATGGAGTTGGAAGAAACAAGAAATCAGTCCATGCTAGCCATGGAAATTCATCAAGCACAAGTGAAGAGAGCTTTTGACAAAAGAGCTTCTTCACAAAGTTTCAAAGAAGGAGATTTGGTCTTCAAGTGGGATGAGGATCAAGCTAAAATAAGAAGGCACACAAATTTTGATTCCCTTTGGAGTGGCCCATACACAATCTCCAACTACAAATCCCATAATGCATTTCAGCTTGCAAAGATGGATGGTCAAGAGCTTTCAATCCTAGTCAATGGGATACATCTAAAGCGTTTCTACTGAAGAGCAAAGCTCCTTGTACATAGTTTGTTTTTCTTTAAGTGTTGTTCAAGCACATTAGTTTCATTCTATTTTATTCCAAATAAGTGCTTGTTTGCACATTTGTTTTTTAGTTAGTTTTCTCTACTTTGTGTGTTTCCCTTCTTGTTGTGGAGGATGAAGGTTATCTCATGCCATAAGAGAGTTTGCAGTCATATATCAGAGCTGTCATTTCTTTGTGAATTCAAATATCATGTATATGGCCTTGTTCTCAAGCATAGCAGGCATGCTTCCCAGCTGAGTCACTAAAATGTTGACAATTTTGACCCTACAGGTCAAAATTACAACCTCTACCATTTAAAACTTTGCAGTTCATTTTTTGAATCAGTTTTGGGCCCTGAATAGTTTGAAGAAATTGTTCAAGTCTACATGGTCTCTTTCTTTCGATAGAATTGTCCAAATAGAATTTTTGAGGGGCATCTTTAAAATCAAGGGCAATTTGGAAAGAATTCATTCAGAATTTTTATCCAAAGGAAATGAACAAAGGAAAAAGGTGCTTTCAATTTTTTTTGAAGGTCTATTGCATTTTCTCAAGAGTTATTTTCAGTTTTTCCGAAGGGTAACAATCCCTTCAAAAAAGATCGGCAAAAATATCGAAGGGTAGAACCCTTCGGGAAAGTTCTCTTTAAGAAGATCCGAGGGGCACTTGGAAAAGTCCGAAGGGCAACTTGAAAAGTTTCGAAAGGTTCAAATCCTTTGAACATTTTGTCCAAAGGAAAGGAAAAGGTTCACTTGGAATCCCAAAGGGTAGAGTCCCTTTGGGAAGGTTCATTTTAAAGAATTCTGAAGGGTATGTGCTCTTCAGGAAAGTCACTTTGCAATAATTTCGAAGGGTTGGTTTGAACCTCCGAAGGGTCACTTAGAGTAAAGCTGAAGGACAGTTTCAAAAATCTCGAATGACAATATACAAAGGAAAGAATTCCTTCAGACTTTTTGTCCAAAGGAAGTTTACAAAGGAAAAGACCATTCAAAAAATTTCGAAGGGTAGAATCCCTTCGAAAAATGATTAATTACAAAAATCTTGAAGGGTATCTGCCCTTCAAGAAAGTTCAAAACAAAAAATTCGAAGGGTTATTAGCCCTTTGGAAAAGGACTTTACAAAAAATCTGAGGGACATTTTATAAAATCCTAAAGGGTAATTTGCTAAGGCCAAAGACAGGAACAATTCCTTCAGACATTTTTTGAAGGAAATAAACAAGATGACAAGGTATGTTCAAATAACTCGAAGGGTCACTTGCAACAATGCCGAAGGGTATGTGCCCTAAAGAAATAAAAGGCAAGCCGAAAGGAACGAATTCTTTTGAAATTTTTATCCGAAGGAAGTTTACGAAGGAAGTTGCTTGAGAAAAAGCTCAAAGGACAAGAATTCCTTTGGAATTTTTGTCTGAGGGAATTGTTCGAAGGAAAACGCCTGAAATAAATAAGCCGTGGACGGAAGCTGAAGGAAAGTACCATTTCAAACAGCCTCAAGGACCATTGCATAATCATGAAGGAAATAAGTCTAAAGGAAATGAGTAGGAAGGAATAAGCATGAGACAATTACAAAGGGATAAAACAAATAAATAATGGAGAAATACATGCACAAAAATGAAGAACTAGAAACAAAAGGCAAAGGATTTCAACGGCCAATAAACAGATTAACATGTTCTACAGTCTATAAGTAGAGCATACAACTTGGCCCAAAATAAGATTAGACACATCTAAGACATGCAACCATTTCAAACATGACTCTTTCAGTTGTAAAACAGAGACTCGAATGCATGAATGACTCAAAGAGTTTAACGTTGGAGAGCTTAACATAAAATTTCATGCATGCACTCTTGTTTGTCTTGAGCCTTTCAAACGTTCTAGTAGTTGAAGCAGACTTCTAAATTCAGTTTTGACATTATTTTCATGCAAAGGCAAGATTTGAAACATTCCAGTAGCTCAAGAGGAGTTCTGTAGTTGGAGATTGGCATAACATCATGCATGTTGGAAGTTTTGACTCAAGCTTGAGCCCACCATCCATTTTCAATGCCAAAGATCTTTCATGTAAGGCATAAGATAAAAATATATTTTATTTGAAGGTTAAAATAACACAAGTTGGACTGATTTGACCTCTTCTTCTTCTTTCAGCATCTATCTCTTGGATGTTATATACTTTTCTATATAAGTTGGCTTTTCAGTCTTGAATTGTATCCCTCTGTTGGCAAGACAAAAAATTCTGTCAAAGATTGAGTTGTAACCTTTTTCAGATTAATAGAAGGATTGTTTTCAATTTCTAGCTGCTGGTATAGTGTTTTTATGTCAGTGATTTGCACACGTGATAAAAATTTTCTTCCTTGACAAGTCTTGATTCTTACTTAGTTACTAGCTGATTAGATTATGTAGGTCATGTTATGTGTTTGATGTCTTTTAGCTGAAGTTGCAGTGGATGCAAGTGGGTTGTTAGTGCCTTAAATCAGGGCTATTCCATCATTTCTCTCAAGATTTAATCACCAGATAAAACTTTTTCATGAAATACTTATGCATATTGGTCAATTGGATTTGAAAGTTCAAACTTTTTCTTGTCTAGATCAGTGTTTTTAGGAGCTCAGATTGAGTGGATGAATTCAAAATTTAGGTGTATCACCATCATTAGATAAGATTTTCCTTCAAACTTTTTTTCCCTTTTCTCCAATAGTTTGTAGTGAAAATTAAAGGTCCTAATTGATACACCAAAAGGAGCTAGCCCTTACAATCTAGAGATTCAATCCGCTGATTAGATTACCCATAGCCTAGGATTGTCTTCATGTTTCAACAGATTGTGAAGGCCTGAAACTACCTTCACAAGGGTGCGAGTCTAATTGACAACATTATGGATTTCTGTTAAGTTTGACTAGTGATCATGGAACTCATTTCCTTAATGAGACAATCTGCATCTTTTTTGCTGAGTTTATGATTACACACCACAAAACTACACCTTATCACTTTTAGGCCAATGGTACAGCTGAAGCATTCAATAAAATCTTGGATCATACATTGATGAAGATTTATAACATTGGTTACACTGACTGGATGACCATATTTGTGTAGTATTGCAGGTATATTAGAGCACGTATAAATGGCTGAACAAGAGTACTCCCTTTAATCTTGTCTTTGGCATTGAAGTCATTCTCTCAATTGAGTTCCTTGTACCTTATTTATGTATTGCACATGTTGGTCAGTTGGATGATGAGGAATCTTTGAAAGTGCACTTAGATGTTGTTGTCAACCAGACTCGCACCCTTGTGAAGGTAGTTTCAAGCCTTCACAGTCTACTAAAACATAGAAACAATCCTAGGTTTTGGGTGGCCTAATCAGTAGATTGAATCTCTAGATTCTAAGGGCTAGCTCCCTTTGGTGTATCAATTAAGATCTCTACTCTACGCTACCAACTATTGGAAAAAGAGAAGAAAGATAACTGAAGGAAAATTCTTATCTAATGATGGTGATACACCTAAATTTTGGTTCATCCACTCAATTTGATCTCCTAAAAAACACTAATTAGACAAAGAAAAAACTAAATTTTTAATTCCAATTGACTCCTAAGCATCAGTATTTCATGAAAAGTTTCTATTTGGCGATCAAAGCTTGAGGGAAATAAGGGAATATGCCTGATTCAAGGCACTAACGAACCACTTACATCCATTGTAACTTCAGCCAAAAGACATCAGACATAGAACATGACCTGCATATTCCAATCAACTAGTAAATAGGTAAGAATCAGGACTTGACAAAGAAGAAATTTTTTATCACATATACAAATCACTGACATAGACACACTATATCAACACTTTGAAATCTGAAAACAGTCCTATTTATCTGAAAAAGTTACAAAACTCAAATTTTGGCAGAGTCTAATCTTACCAAAAGAGGGACCATGATTGATTCAAGGCTAAAAAGCCAATTTATATAAAAAAAATATATAAAAGCCAAGAGATTGATGCTGAAAATAGAAGAGAAAATCAACTTCGACATCACCTCAAGTCCAATTTCAGTGATGCCAAGATAACCAAGCCTTCTAATAATATCCTTCTGACTTATGTCCTGCATGAGAAGCTCTTTAGTGTTGAAAATGATGGAGAGCCCATTTCATAATCATTATTTAGAATAAACATTAAATTCTTCAAAATTTATCAAACATGCACGGATCTTTGGTAATTTAATTTTTTCCATGCATAATGCTATGCCAATCTTCAAACACTTGAAGCTGAGTTGGAAGTGTTTAAAAAAAACTTTGATTAATAAGATATACAAGAGTGCATGCATGAAATTCCATATTAAGATTATGTATGCAACGTTGAAACTCCATGTTAGCTCCTTGAACCACCACCCAATGTTAAACTCCTCAAGCCCTTTATGCGTTCGGGTCTCCCTTTTAGAACTGAGAGAGTCGTGCCTGAAGGCAGCTACATGTCTTTGTTTTTTGCATTTTCGTGCTCCACTTGGACACATCTAATCGAGCTTAGGCCACTTTGCATGTATTCCTTCGGCATTTGTTTGGGCTCTTTGTATTCAGACCCTTTGTTTCTATCTATTCCCACGGACTTTCCTCTTAGACAATTTCCTATCTATTTCTTTGTGGACAATTTGTCCGAGACTAATTTCCTTATGCACTTTTCTCTTTGACTTTTCCTTTGGACAATTTTCCTAAAAGAATTGTCTCATATTTTTGGCCTTCAGATTTTGTTTCTATCTTCCCCTTTGGACTTTTGTCTGCGGCTTATCTCCTTGTTTATTTCCTTTGGACAAAAAGTCCAAAGGAATTCTTTTTATTTATTTTCTTGGGACAAAAAGTCTAAAAGAATTCTTTTAGAGTTTCCTCTCTTCATTTCCTTCGGACAAAAAAGTCTAATAGAATTGTTTTGGGCTTCTTTTTCAATGGACAATTCCTTCGGACAAAGAGTTCGAAGAAATTCATGTACTCAGAACTTTTGCAAATTGCCCTTTAGGTTTTTGAAACTACCCTTCGGGCTTTTTGACAAGCCCTTTGGGACTTTGCATTTGGACCTTTAGGTTTTCAAAATGGACCTCTTGGATTATTGGAATGTGCTCTTCAGACTTTTTGAAAAGGGCTTCGGAAAACTTGCAAAGGACTTTCCTGAAGAAAAAGACCCTTCGGACTTTTTTATTGTCAATTTCCCGAAATAAATGACCCTTCAAAAAAATTAAGTGACCCTTCGGCTTCATGAAAATGCCCTTCAGACTTTTGGAAATGACCCTTTTGGAATTCTGAAAATGGACCGTTCATCAATTTTGAAATGGTCTCTTGCCCTTCGAAAAAATTGTAACGGTCCACTTACCCTTCAGAAAAGTTGTAAAGGAATTTTTCGAAGGAAAAGAACCCTTCAGAAGAATTGGAATGATCCACTTACCCTTTGAAAAAGTTGTAAAGGACTTTTTTGAAAAAATGAACCCTTTGGATTTCCTCATTTGGACCTTTTCCAAAGGAATTGTACCATTCGGCCCTTTTGTAAAGGACCTTTTCCTTGCGAAAAACACCCTTCGAAAAATCTGTCAAGTGACCCTTCAAAAAAGTTGTTTGGTCCACTGTCTTTAAAAATGCCTTTTCCCGAAGGGAATGTACCCTTCAACAAAATTGAAACAGTCCTCAGAACTTTTTGGAAATGACATCAGAACTTTGCAATCATCCTTTTTGAATTGTTAATAAGCCCAATTTGCTGAGAAGTAACCTTTAGGCAAACTGCTGAGATGGACCTTTTTGAAAGGAAGGAGCCCTTCGAAAAAAATTGCAAAGACCAATTTCTGACACTTGGACAAAAGACATGTTTTTGCAAAATTTCAAATGATAAGGGTTGCAATGTTGCCCTGTGGGATCAAAGTTGTCAATAGATGCTTTATTACAATTGGATGAAACCATTTTTTATCTCATTAGAGTCAAGGAGTGGAGAAAAGGAAATAGAATGTCTGACATGATAGACATCTTGAAGAAGACTTTTTCTCCGGGTATGCATGTATTGGTTTATGACTCCAAGTTTGCGCGTCATTCAGGAAAACTTTGTGTCTATTGGGATAGTCTATTTATTATTCATAATATTCATCCCACAGACACATGTAAGTTGAAGAGATTAGATGGCCGGTTCCTTCCAAGGCATTTCAATGGTAGTCAGCTTCACCCCTACCATTCTAAGTGATGTTCCTTTTTTTTAATAAGGCAAATGCCAATAGTTTAGTTTAGTATTTTGGTTTATTTTTCAGTAAAGTGTGGCATTGGTTGCGTACCCTTAACTAGGTTTAGATCAACACTTGGTTCTTTCTTATTTTCTTTGTCATGTCATGGAGGACCATGGACATCTTTTAATATGTGGTAAGAAACAAGAAAGAAGTAAAGCTAGAAAGTGCAAAGGAAATGGTGGAAGAGAATGAGTGCGATAAAGGGGAGCGTAAGTGGAAGTGTATAAGGACAAGTGGATAAAGAAAGTAGGTTCTCACCTTGAAAATCAAAATTTTTAAATTTTTTACAATTGTTATGCACTTCAAGAAAAGCGCAAGATGGGATAGATGTGTTAAATACGATAAAATAATAAGTGTAATGACCAGTGTGCCAAGTGGACATCATGGCCATACCGTTAGAGGCATTAACTGAGTGAAATGATGGATGAGGTCACGTGGAAGTAAATGTGAATTACCCCTCAAAGTTATAAAAGGTTAACCAGTCATCATTTTAACACTTTACTATTGTTAATTCATGAATTTACAGAGCCAAGCAGAGCATTTTCAAACTACCATAGGAACATTTATCAATTTTCAATGGTCAATTCAAATATTGTGAAGTAAGGTGATCGTAGTGAATAGATAAATTGGTGGAGTAGTGATTGGAGAAGCATAGTTGAAGGAATTGCAAGTTGCAGGTGTCAGCATCCGCCATTGGAGGATGTTGAAGCATGAGAGCTGAGAGAGTTGAATCAATAATCATGTATTCATTCGAGAGGATCAGATGACCGTGCATCAACCTTCGAGTTCCTTGGAGGGTGATGCAGCTAAAGAAGAAGGCCCAACAAAGTGAGCCTTTGCCTGTGATTCACAAGGAACAAGAGTTTGAAGGCACAGGAGTTCAACCAGGTTTGATAAGAGAAGTAACCAGTGAATTGGCACACAAGACGAAAGATTGCCACAACATACCAAGAGAACACGTAAGAAAGAATCTAAGATGGTACACGAGGCAAAAAAGAAAACAACACTGCCCCCACCCCCAATATTGATTGAAGAAATGTAGTATCCTGAATTGGTGTTGCGCATAGAGAAGTGGAAGTCTAATGCATCAACTTGCTAAGTATTTGACTACAATCACTACCAACCAAGGAATGAAATGGAGTTACAATGCAATTATATGGTTGAGCAATAGAATACCCGAAATGAGCTTGTCTATGATCTTACTATTTCTAATAACCTCAATGATGTCAAAGTTTTTCAGTTGTTCAATCTACCTTACTTCAGGAAACCCGTAGAAGTCATAAGGTTTCATATCTTGCACATACATGAAGATTGCTTTTATTTTGCAAGGCGCAGGATGAGGATCATTGCCTAGAGAGTTATCAAAGTTATAGGTCTATAATGCTCAGACGCTGACCTCAATGGAGATTTGGAGGATCAAGAAGAGATTGAGAAGACTACGGTGGCGCTTGAGTACAAGAAGCAAGGCCACACAATGTATATAACTAGTCTTCAAGATGCTTCCCTTCGAGTGGATGTGTGATTGGTTATGACCAAGCTTGGAGGTGTGGATAGGTGGAAAGAAGTAAATATGGTGCACTTGTATGGTGCCCATCAGATAACCCTAGGGGTTAAATATAATTATTCACAATATTATGCTAAATGGATTGTTGCAGATGCGGAGAAAGCCCACCACCTGCCTAATTAGAAATTTATTTGGGACGCGATTATTTTATTATTGGTATTTGATGAAATTTTTGTGTCAAAGTACACTAGCGGTGAGTTGAAATGGGACTACTAACCAGAAAATAAGTCTTCGACCAAAAGGTTTAAAGCATTCACATGCCTTGACGCTATTACCCTTTCTCACAAATCAAAGATGAAGGGCTAGTATGATGGAACGAAGGAAGCCTTTGGAAATAAATGACGCATCCCCAAGGACTTGCACAAATAGGAGACCAAGTCCAGTTTGCAAGAAAGCAGTGTTTTTCTTTAGTGTGAATCCGGATGATCCCTTCAGATGACTTGTCTGAGTGGCTCAAGCTATCATATGCTTTCACTGCTAGGCATTTTATGAACTCTATAAATAGAATATATGATGCGCACCCTATGAAGATTGATGCTTAAAAGATTGAAGTTGAGACACATGTTCTTCCTCAAATGTATGTGTATCCGAGGAAGAAGGCCTATAGAGAAAAATTGGAATCGGATAATATCGATATCAAGGCCTAACAAATCTTGGTTGGGGACTCAATTCATTTGTTGTTTTATATGTTGAAGCCAAAGAATTATTGGGGAGTGTCGAAGATGAGAAAGAAACCATTCTACCCCCACTAGAGATTGGAAGGCACTGGAAGCAAAAGACTCTGGGGCATGATGCTAACACAAGTGCTCAACCAAAACATCCTAAGCGACAAAGGATTGCCCCTTTGCCACTGAGAGATAATGTGCCTATAGGTCAACTAGAAGGCCCTGATTCTGCCACGCATACATCTGCTCCTCCAGAAGAAAATACTTCAACACTTACGAATGGGGAATCTGAATAGAAAGAGGAGACCCCAGAAGCAACACTAGAGAGGGGACCTTGCCCCAAGGAACAAGAAGAACAAGAGGCCACACCAAAGTCGAAGGAAAATGAGCCTTCACCAGCACAACACGAAGAAGCCTCCCTTGATGACACACAAGTGGATGTCGAAAGTCCCATGGGTGAAGAGAGGGAAGGCATAAACACAATTTTGGGTATGGGTGATCTTGAGGCTGGTACAACTCACCAAGAAGAGGAGCTAGATATAGAAATACTTGAGCGCAATCCCTCTAAAGGGAAGGAACTTATTGGATGAATCTACGTAATAGAGGCCAGTGACTACCAGTGTAACCCCTTCCCTCCATGTCCAGTAGCAATAGGTTGTACCAAAAAAAGACTTGTATATGTGAGAATATTTTTCTAAGGACTCAACTGAGCAGACTCAATGAGAACTTTCTCTTTACAATGACATATATAATAAAGAGCATCATTGTGAACTACCTTCGGATAGCATTATTTTGGCACCAAGAGAGGTGGAACTCCCTGATACAATTTGGGTGGATCCCCAAACAGTGCACAACATATGAGGCATGCACGGCCCTTTTGAAATTTGCTCATGAAGTAACAAGGCAAAATGCCTTACAAGAATTTGATGTGAAACAACTCGTGAAGAAACATCCAGAGGTCGTTGCTCTCTATCGCAACGAGTGCACATAAAAGATAAAGCTTGAAAAGGAGTTAAGAGGAGCTCAAGCACCAACTAGAAACAACAGCGATGGTTAAAGTGAAGACCCTAACACTCTACAAGTTTATTTTAGAACAAGCGCTGACCCTTGTGTATGTAGTTCTTGTCAGAGAGGCTATGGATAGATTGCGAAACCTGGTGGGACTATAGTTAAAAAAATGTAAAAACTAGCACAATCCTTAATAAGAGAAAACTTGGACAACAAAGCAGTTTAGTGAGGCCATCAAAGTGTGTAAGAACTTTTTGAATAGAGTTGGCGATATGGTTCCCATCCTTGATGGGGTTTTTGTTAAACTAGCGTAGCCTGGAAAAAGTTTAGAAGCAAGGCTTCAAGTGGAGGCACTTCGATGCTAATAATTGGCCAAGAGCACATTAACAATAAAAGATAGCGCTGAACGTGCCAAAGCATTTCAAGATGTGGTGGACTTGGAAAACAAAATTAACACTCACCTTCAGGAGTTGAATACCAATTTTGTAGTGCTCCGAGGATAGGTTTCAATAAAGGTTGCTTTATTGAAAGACGTTCATAAGGATGCTTTTGCATCACTTGGGCATTTAACCATTCAAGTGGGTGACTTTCTAAAACAACATAAGGAGACTAAGTAGCTTAAGGAAGCTGTCAAGTAAATCACTTCTAAGCTTTAGAATGCATTGAATCATTGAGAGAAAGTGAAGCAGTAGGTTGAACAGTCGAGCCCTGAGTTTTTGCCAACAAAGGGACCTGAACATAATGCATCGTCTGGGACAGACTATTGATTCAGTGTGGGGTGATGTTGGGCCCTCAATTTTGAAGATATTTTGGCTAAGTACTTTTTGAAAACAAGTGGCACAGGTGAAACACAACACGAAAGACCCTAGCATGGAAGACCATGGCACGAGAGACCATGGCATGGAAGAAGTCACGTGGAACAAAGAAGCATGAAATACGAAGAACCTGAGAACGTAGGACTTAGATATTAGCAAAAAACTTGGGAAAGGCACAAAAAACAGAGACGATTAGAGAACAGAAGAATAATAGTCAAGCACAAATCCAACAGCGATCCATGGGAAAATATGCACACAACGATGAGGATCTAGCATAGAGTGAGTATATAGGGGCAATTAGGCCCAGGTCCTTAAAAACTCATTATAAACGGTTTATCACAACTCATTGTTGTTAATGGTCATAGGGAAGTCATTTTTTTAAAATTACTTTTGTCATTGAATGGTCAAGATAAACCATGTATAAATACCCCCTTATTTTACTTAGTATTGTTGTTGATCATTGTAATCTTGTTATTGTTGTAATCTTAGATATGATATATGGATGTAATGAAAGAAAGCTTGTGTTGATGAAAGACTTATGTAATTTGTTCATGAATATAATGAAGTTATTATTTATTCTCAGTTTGCGTCCAACCTCTTTTTCTTTGGTTAGTTAAGTAATGAATGAATAGTTAAGAGTTAGACATGAAATTAAGCATTTAGAACTAAGTGTGTGGTTGAACGCCCTAACTTAGAAAAGTAAATGAATACACCTTCGTGTGACAAAACCAACGAAAACCAATTTTAAGCTGCATGTTTCAGGGGAACGTGCAAGATCCTTTTATTGCGTGATATGTCAACACGCTAGTTCGTTGGAACTCTTATTTTCTTAGGCACGCAAGCAGGGAAAATATATGCTAGAATAAAGGAAAAGAGCCCAACATCTAGTAAGGGCAAGCTCAATAGGTTGGTTGATATGAATTAGTTGGGACAATGTCATAGACCTATATGGTTGTGATTGTCTCTTCAAGACAAAACTAACAAATAAATTCTATGTTAGACCCTAAAATTTTGGCTACGTACTTGTTTACATATCTTACTACTTTAGGAGAAAACCCTAATATGTTGTTAGAATGAAAGATAACCTTCATCACTAGCTTCCACAACAAATATTTTCTACTAAAAAACAAAAATTGCGACAATACTAGAGATATAATGGCAAATTATTACAAGATATTTCACTCAAATTGCCACTCTAATACACATTAACAAAATTATTGTACATTAAAAAAATTATTATATTTTTAAAAGAAAATATTATCCAAATGGTTTGCAATAATTCAATTTGATAGTGCATGAAACTCAAAATAACAACTACAATATTATACAATGGCAAACACACATCTTGAGTGGTAATAATCCATCCAAGTGAGTAGTATTGTGGAGCAAATAGATATGATATACAGGGAACAACACAGAGTTAGAATATCAAGTGATAAGTATGAAAAAAGTGCAAGGAGCAACTTCTAGTTAAAATAAATGTAAACAATGAACAAGATAAATCCACGACATGTGCCAATAGTGAACTACCTAGCCTTTGTTTGTGAGCTAATATTAGGTTGGAACATCCGCATAATCCTAATAAAGACAACCAATCATAAATTAACAATTTTAGAATCTACCATTGACTACTCAAAAGATTTTGCACCCCACAAGTCAGTTACCCCACAACCTCACATTGCATATGATGACAAGAATGATTTGGGACATAACATTTGATTGATAATGATAACGTATATTTTGAACCCTCACTAGTGAGTGTGGTGGTCACTTGCCTTTGTTCCAATTTTCTAGCTAGGGTTGTTGATGATGATGACCCATCTTTTGGGTTGAGCAACATGTTAGATCAATGATGGTGGTGCTCTTCATACCATTATTGGCTCCTTGTTTGGGTTTCTCTTAACTATTTTCACTCCATTTATTATTACATGGGGTCAAACTACCTTTTGTAGCTTTGGTTTTGTTCTAAGGTCCACAGTTTCATAAAATGATAATTTTGTTCATCTCTTATCATAGTTGCATGTGCACTCTCAAGTCCCATTGGCCTATCTTGGTCACTTGTGGCACACAAAGAAAAGCATGATTGAACCTAATGAGTATAAAATCACTCACGTCATACACAACCACTCCCGACTTATATTTAATCAGATAATCAAAATGTCACAAGCGAACCATGCCATATGCACATTTAACATGAAGGAAAAAAAATATGATGATTCACAACAATAAAAGTTCCCAAGTTTACAAAAAATTGTTAGATTTATACCTCATCAACAATTGCATGGTTGGAATAATTGAGAGTACATAAGTAACTAGCATTTTTTTGCATATATTTACATTTCGAAGAACTTGTTACACCATACAACCTAAATTCATCCACTCTTGAAAAATATTCCATATTATTTTCTTTAATAGTTATTTGCTGACGTCGTGGATCACTTAGCAATTCACATTGATATATGAACATGGATAATAAATATCTTTTTAACTGTTTCCAAATGACGAATAGGCAAGAAGATATCAGCTTAGAATCTTGCTGCAACAAATGAAGGGCAAAAAAATCAGTTTCAGCCTAATTTTAGCCTTGAACTTCAAATGACCCTTGTTATCATCACGCCATCATCTTATTATTCTTGTTTCTAATACCCCATAGGGAAAATAATTTCCAACCCCATATGGTCGAATGAGCCAACTTAACACGGAACATGAAAAGCACCAATACGCTCTAGGTAAACATTCCCAACCAAAATATTAACTATTCATGTACCAAAGATAAAATAGAAGACCAGACCTTATTTGCTAGATATCAAGTGGACGGCATCAATTCTATACTCGCATCTATTGCAAAGTTGTTGAAAGAAGCACAAAATGTAATAATAATATACATTGAATGATTTATAAATTACATTAGCTAATAAGCCATTTGGTTTTATAATCAATGAAACCTTCAAAAAAGGTATTCATTCCATGAATGGCAAACAGTAAAAAAATATTACTTCTGCAATATTATGCACAGCTCTCTTGAATGTTGGCAAGTAAAGCTGTCAAACTGTACTCTTTGAGTTCTACAAATAACTCAGTTTAGTTTCAATCCCTGCTTCATGGTTTCCCAGTAGCGTGAGCAACTTGGATTCAAATGCAGTGCATGGAGAAGCCACAACCTTGAACTTTTTGAAGTCTCGGGGTAATCTTTATCTCCGTCTGACATAGCTCTAGACCGCTCTGCAAGTAAATGCATCTGAAATAATAACTCTGCGGGTCTCATCTCTGTTGAGCAAAGCAAATCAACTTCTTTTAGACAGACTGCGTCTAAAACGTATTCTGCATTGAATATATGCTTAAGCGATACAAATTAAACCATCAGTACCAATGCTACAGAAACAAGAACATACCGGCTGGCCAAGCTGACCATTCTAGACGAAGGTTTCTCTCCCACCTTGCTTTTCCCCTGCCTATGCTAGCTTCTGCTTGTGCAAGCAGGATAGAAACCATTGGCAGTGAAAAGTGGCTAATATCCTGTGCTTTAAGAAGACTGTGTACAGCCATCAACAAGAACTGAGAGCTGGAACCTTCTCTTGCAAGCTCCATGCAAATGGCACCTGTAAATGATGCCCAAAGGTGAGACTTGAGTCAATGAATGTCATTATTTACTAAGTTGTGACTCTCTCCATCAATTCATGACCACATAATGTTTGAAAGTCATGTGTGTTCACACAGTGCCCTACACCCTATAGTAGAATCAGTCCAGGTTCAGGATCATTAGCCCTATCTATATATTTGTGAACATTTTTTTCCCAAGAGTACAGAATTACATGTTTAGATCGAGTCTATCTCTTGTTTCTTGTGGCAACTTTTGACTTCATAAAGAGAGGTAAAAAAGTGTCCAATAAGAACAATGTATTCCATTACATTCCTCAAATCATGACATTTCTCCAGAAGCTATATTATTGCTGCTAAATTTTCATGGCACTATTTACATCAGTG
Source organism: Torreya grandis (assembly GCA_037957365.1). Lineage (NCBI taxonomy): Eukaryota > Viridiplantae > Streptophyta > Pinopsida > Cupressales > Taxaceae > Torreya > Torreya grandis. The sequence continues at coordinate 11,803,754 of JARHVA010000009.1, read as the reverse complement.
CAATAGCTCAAATTGCTTCATTCCAGGCAAAAATGTAACATGTATACCTATTATAAAGGAATTTCTATATCTGTACATAAAGTGTCATACAAAGAAGGAAAAAAAATAGTACAAGTGATGAGACTATATCAAAAGACATTCTCAAGGAAAAGACAAATACCATGAATAAGATGTAAACATCCTTCTTCAGGCCACAGAGCGCAAGCTTCAGCTAAAGCTTTTTCTGCTGATAGAAAATCTCCATTCCAAAGACATTTTTGACCACGCACTAACTCAAGCAACGCTGTCCACTTATTCTGGACATTAGCTTCCTCACCAAGAGAGAGCCCACGATAGATAGCAGCACTGCTATTTTGACCCTGTAAGCAATATTTAGCTTCAAGAGCACTAAATGTTATCCAACCAATCTCACTTTCTGTCTTCAATTGCAAGCACTTCATATATTCATCATAAAGTGATGTCAAATTCTGTTGGGATGCATAGCATCGAACCAACTGTAGGTGTGCAAAGAAAAGCATGCCATTAGAAACTTGGAGATGCAAGGCAGTTGTTGCGTACTTCAATGCATTGGAATAGTCACCACTTTGAAGATATATCTCAGATGTGCATAGCAGAAGTTGAAATTCTTGGAAAGGAGAAATATGAACTCCTTTATTTAAGGGCAAATTTGAAGAAGCAGATGACACTAATCGTTTTATAACTTGACAAAGGTGATGTGGATATTTTTCTTCCCGGGCTTTCTGGAACATATTGAGAATAAGTAGATAACGTGCAGTATAATTCCATGGTTCTAGATGGAACCATCTGCAAAATTGTAAATTCTAACATCATCAACCGGCATTGCCAGAATCAACATTGAGCAACAATGCTTTCACTGAGTTTATTTTTGCTATAGCAGAATATTACATACCTCTGTAATTGTAATATCACTTGAAATCCAATAGCACCTCTACTTCTACATGTTGAAAATGAAAACCTAGAGTTCGCAACTCCGCAATCACTACAAGCAATGGCAGCAGCACCAAGCACTGCAGGTGTTGAAGTTGACCATTGTTCATTTGGAACTCTGTCTATGTCTGTGCATGTACATTTTGCTGCAATGTGCGAGCTATCACACTCCCTGCTAGAAAGTAGAAGAAATCCTAGTTGGTTCCTGTTTGAAAAGAATTGTCAGGTTCTTGAGACAGGAAAGTATTAACGAAGAGACAGATAAAACAGGTGGAACACAAACAGCAAATAGAACAAGTTAAAGCAATAACAGCAATATATTACAGAAAAACTAAAAGCCACTATTAACACAAGTAAAACATTGTAGCGCTAAGCATAGATAATATGGACACAATCAAGACGTTCGTTTATGGCCAGACCATGCTACCAAGACATCATTGCATATTGAATCTGAACACTGTTAGCCACTAGAATGCATCAGAAAACATTGACTTTTACAGGATACTACAACACAAAAAATTTCTATTTAGAAACCCTCTTTGTTTTGTATAAAGCTTGCTTGTTTGCTGGAGTACCTGGATTATTGTATCTGGATTATTCTACTCTCTCATGTTCCGACAACGGATGTTTTTTTATGGTCAGATCATGTCTGCTTGCAAATATCCTATAGAATTATTATGCAAGGGTGCAATGCATCACCAACAAATATCACTCCCATACCCCTCCCTCTTCATAAACTGCTTGGTCAATTCCCTAAGACTCAATTTATTACCTGCCACTTGTTCTTAAGAATGAGGATTCTTAGAGCTTTGAACCTCAAATGTTAGTGGGATATGGAATATCAAAACGACCAATGTTCTTAAAGTATATATAAGCAGACCATCAATCCCTATTATAAATAGGCAGTATAAATCCCCCAATAAACTAGTTGATCATTCTGAGAGATTCTATCAATTCAATAATTATTAATCATTAACATGCACAAAATAAAAAAATACATCCATTTATAAGATTCAATAATCACATGCAGGATAATTCACAATGGGAGCTGTTAACTGAACTAACAATATGGGGAAAATTCAGATTGGACAGTGAACTATATCTGGAACCACATTCAGCCAGTCACCAGTAGACGGGAGATATCTTCGATACAGGAGACAGAGGTGTCATTTTTTAGAAAAAAGGTTACAAGGATACAAGGAAGCACCACATACAAAAATTTTGTATGTATAGAAACTTCATAAAATAAAAATATTAAAAGATATATAAATGGAAAAAGAAGAAAACTGAAATAATTTATATATCAGAAAATCAAATATATGAATGGTCAAGAGGAATCAAAAAAACTAGTTGATTCAACAACTATCAAAACATCAAATAAAAAACTCTTGGGCTCCTTTAGGCTCCTAGAAAATTAACTCTAATCCATAGTTTTAAAGATCATGTGTGGGATTGTTCAAAATAATTATTTAGTATTTGCTCCCACACTTTATTGTACGGGAGAGACTGACTTACATATATTGTCAACAATGGATGGATAATCTTGAATGCCTTTTTGCAGAAGTGATAACTACAGGGAATTTGTTTATCGTGTACTTTGTTATTTGAAAAGAATGCAAATCGGGCAACACTATAGCTTAGTGGCACAAGCTACTAACATGGGACACTGCTCTTTTGTACTTCCATCGATAGATAAAAATTCTTTACACAAACATTTTAACGCCTCTTATTGTTGTCAAATCTTACTAGTACCAATTTGGACTTGAAAGAACTAATTATCTGTAACAATATATGCCAGTACATTTTCAAACAAAACATAATATTATGTAGCATTGAAGACTTATACAGGAGGACTCCTGATTTTTAAGCGACATTTTTGGAGACGTCAGCTGAAGTCCCCTGTTGTCTGGCGACATCCCACACACATCTCTGAGATGGGGACGTGTTTCTGAGACTGCAAACAAGTACCTGGGGTCAGGTACGAGTCTCTGGGTAAATTATGCATTTTGCTAATCAAATCCCTTGACTATTTTCATGTCCAACTAGTAATTGCCCGATGCATATATAGACAGTCCTAGGATTCAAGGATGTCTGGAAGATATATATATATATATATCAGAGGACAGTGACTAGCCTCCTTCCCCATGAATAACATATGAAATATCTACTAGTTAACTTATCATACTAAAAACAATTTTAACAGTTTGACGTGTAGTAAATCCCTGAGAAACATATGGTCTAAGATAACTAACCTGATACGATTACTTTGTGGGTACATATGTAAAGCTTTCTTCAGATGCTTCTCAGCAACACATTTTTTAGTTTCACTCTGTGAAAGCTGCATGACACCAAAAACAAAATAAGCAGAGCATGACAGGCATCAAGAAGATCCTACAATGTAAGAAAAAGCACAACAAGAACATACCTGCTTGCCAACTGCAAGTAGAGAGTGCAGTGCAGGAGCTCTTTCGGGCAGAAAAAGCAAATAAGAGCTACGATGAAGAAAGAGAGTAATCTTTCCATTGGTATCAAGGATAGCAATGGCAAAGGCAATGTAACTGAAATTTAAATCTTCAAGGAATTCCTTAGGAGCCTTCAATATTTCATCCATGGCAAATCCCTGCCCCGAAATATGATAAATCAACTTACAGACCAACCCAAGAGTGGCAGGTTTGATCTTCTGCTTGGAAACAGACAATGCTTTGCGAACTGCACATAGGGATAAATCATTATTGCCCAACTGCCACAATGCCACTGCATATATTTGTAACCCGTCACCGTCCAGCATACCTGTTACATGTATTAGACATAGGTCCTCGTGACAATATTTATTTTCACAACACATGGAAAGGACTAAAACTAATGAGGTTTTATTTACTCTTGAAATACTTCTACAAGAATGACATCTACATCTGATAACCATAACTAGTTTTAATGTCCTGCAAATGTATTTCCTATTTCTTCTTATCAGTTTTGTCTCAAAGATCAGCATCAATTTACATCAGTCATCAAATAGCAGGTTTTCAAAAATAAATTAAAAGTATACCAACTACTAGTATTTGAATTCAAAAGTAACCTATACCATATAGAAAACCTCATATACCAACCACTGACTAGGGCAATTTTGAGTTCTCAAACAAAAAAAAGTGCAGTCCTTTAAGCATTCTTTGTTGTATTCACACATTCAATCATGCAATGGTACAATCAAAAAATTAAAATTGTCCGAAACCTGCTATTAGAATCAGGAACAAGAGCTAGACAAATCATATATAACATAAGCACTACATCATCTCTAAGTTGACAATCATAGTACTGCTATGGATACCAGTACGGGGTATAGGTTCACCAGTACGGCAATGTTTTTTGCCCCAGGTATGGCTTGGGTATGTCCGTACCATATATATGTGCATGCATGCGTGTGTGTAGCAAAACAAACAAAAATAACCCCATAATATACATAAAGTAAACAAAATAAGTTGAATAACCATGAAACAGTTGAAAACATTACTGTTAAGCACAAGCTTATACTGAGACCGGGGGCGAGGGGGGGGCGGGAGCGCGGTGGGCGAAGGTGAATCAATATAAGATATTTTTGTCTTTCGACTATTAATCTTAAATTCAAAACCTCAAATTACTCCGCAATTAATATATTCAAAGCAATCAAAGAATACAATGCAAAACCACACAATGCAAATAGACACAGATTTGCGTGGAAACCCTTTCGGGAGAAAACCACGGAGAAATTCTCTTAATATAAATATTCGTAGGCACCAACCTACTCGAGCACCAACCCCAAAAACAATTTTGTAGGCACCAACCTACAGGAGCACCAACCCCTTTCACTGAGCACCAACTCAGCAAGAGACACCAATCTCTTCAAAACGAAGGCACCAACCTTCTCAGAAAAAATCACTCTTCTATCTCAAATTTGTTGTCAAAACAACAGATGATAGAACACTTGCTTTATCTCCTTTAGATTCGATCTACACTTGAGTGTTTTCGCTGCTATACTCTTCCTTATACTTGTTGATTTTTTCTTTTCAATATTCTCACAAAAATTTGCCTTTAAAAATTCTGCTCTTCTTTTATATATCTTCTACTTTCGAATCTACTCTTTTGCCATTCGTTATGGACTTATTTATAACCCACAGAAAGCCACAAATTAAGGTTGTGACTCTTCAAGTGAAAAGGTCCTTTCGGACGGTCACACCTCCTCCCAATAGGTCGGCCAAGGTTGATAATTCCGTCGACATTTTCGTTCAATTCCGTCAACAATTCTGTTCACTTCCGTCAACAATTCCGTTCACTTCCGTCGACATTTCCGTTCACTTAAAGCCATCAACTCTTTTCACTTCCGGCAATCAATTCTGTTCACTTTCGGCAATAGTTCATTTGACATCAATGACAATATTCCAACAATCTCCCCCTTTGTCATTGATGGCAACCACATACTGAAACTGCTCCCCCTTGTTGCACTGTCTCTTCTGTTTGAATCCCTTTTTTTTTTTTTTCGCTGTAACTCCCCCTTGCTGTGACATCCTCTTTTTGTACTTCTCACCCTTTGACATCAATGGCAAAGGGTCTATCCAAGAGCTAGTACTTAGCTCCCCCTTAGCTGATGCTTCCATTCAATGGCAAGACGCAAAAGAAATTACTCCCAACTTCTGTCGTAGGTACTCAAATGTTTCCTTTGGAAATGGCTTAGTGAAGATATCTGCCATTTGTTCGGATGTGGAAACATATTCCAATTTTACTTGTTGTTCTGCGACCTGTTCTCTCAAGTAATGATACTGTATAGGGATATGCTTAGTTCTAGAATGCATAACTGGATTCTTTGAAATACTTATCGCACTAGTATTATCGCAGAATATAGAGATTGGATGATTATACTCTACTTTGATATCTTTCAAGGTTTGTTTCATCCATAGAATTTGTGTACAACATAGCATTGCCGCTATGTACTCTGCTTCTGCTGTGGATAGAGATACAAAATTCTGCTTCTTACTCAACCAAGATACTAGGCTATCTCCAAGAAAGAATGCTCCTCCACTTGTACTTTTTCTATCATCTACACAACCTGCCCAATTTGAATCCGTGTACGCTACCAATGTGAAGTCTTTACCTCTTGGGTACCACAACCCATAATCCAAGGTTCTCTTTAAATATCTAAATATACGTTTCACGGCTTGCACATGTGTTTCTTTTGGTGCTGCTTGAAATCGTGCAACCATACCTACTGCTTGCATGATATCTGGCCTAGATGCCGTCACATATAGTAAACTCCCAATCATTGATCTGTAAAGAGTTTGATCAGTATTCGGAGATTCATCATCTTTGCTCAACTTCGTACCTGTAGCCATAGGTGTGCTAATAGGGGCACACTCCTCCATATGGAATTTCTTCAACATCTCCTTCACATACTTGCTTTGGGATATGAATATTCCTTTGTTAGATTGAGAGATTTGTAAACCAAGGAAAAATGACAACTCACCTAACATGGACATCTCAAATTTCTTTTGCATATCTTCAACAAATATCTTAGACATTTCTTTATTGTCTCCTCCAAAGATTATATCATCGACATACACCACAACAATTAACTGGTGATCTCCTTCAGTTTTGATGTAAAGATTACTATCAACATATCCTCTCTTGAATCCTTGGTCTTGTAGGTATTTATCAAGCCTAGCATACCATGCTCTAGGAGCTTGTTTCAATCCGTATAAAGCCTTCTTCAACTTACACACATAATCCTTGTTTTCTGATAAGAGAAATCCTTCTGGTTGTTCTATGTAAACTTCCTCTTCTAGATTGCCATTTAGAAATGCTGATTTAACATCCATTTGATAAACTTTGAAATTTTTGAATACTGAAAATGCAAGAAATATTCGAATTGCTTCTAATCTAGCAACAGGAGCAAAAGTCTCTTCAAAATCTACACCTTCTACTTGAGCATACTCCTTACATACCAACCTTGCTTTGTTTCAAGTGACTTGGCCATTTTCATTCAATTTGTTTCGAAAAACCCATTTAGTGCCAATTACATTCTGATCCATTGGCTTGGGCACAAGTTCCCAAGTCTCATTCTTCTCAATTTGATCTAATTCTTCTTCCATTGCTTTTACCCAATGTTTATCATGACTAGCTTCAGAAAAATTCTTAGGCTCTACCTTGGATAACAAAGAAAAATTTACATGCTCAGGGATACTTACAATTCTTCTTCTAGTTTGCACCTCAGCATCAATGTTGCCAATGATCTGACTTTCAGCATGATTCTTCTGAACAAAACAAGATGGTGCTTTGGTGTCCTGCCTTTCAGATTCACTCAATTTTTCTACATTTTTTTCCTCCCCTTCTTCTCTACAAGATTGGGTATTTCTAGAGGCTCTTCTGAAGGTTCTTTTGCCTTTTGATTCATGATCTCATCTATTCTAACACTAGCACTTTCTACAATAGTTTGTAGCCTTTTGTTATAACATCTATAGGCTTTGCTTTTGATGGAGTAACCAAGAAAAATTCCTTCGTCAGCGCTTGAATCAAATTTGCCCAAGTTTTCTTCATTCTTGTTGATAAAACATTTACTTCCAAATACTTTGAAATGTTTGACCGAAGCTAGTCTTCCTTTCCACAATTCGTAAAGAGTTTTGTCATTATTAACTTTGATTTGCCCTCTATTCAAGATATATACTGCTGTATTAACTGCTCTCCAAAATCTATCTGATAGCTTAGATTCATTCAACATAGTTCTAGCCATCTCTTGAACGGTTCGATTTTTCCTTTCCACCACTCCATTTTGTTGTGGAGTCCTTGTAGCTGAGTATTGTCTCCTAATTCCATGATCTTCGCAAAACTCAATGAATTCATTTCAAATAAACTCACCTCCTCGATCTGACCTTAGACATTTTATTTTCAGCTCTTTTTCATTTTCTACTAATGCCTTGAAAGCTTTAAACTTTTCAAATGCTTCTGATTTTTCTTTTAGAAAGGCTACCCATGTCATTCTAGTATAATCATCAATGAGCAACATAAAGTAGCTCTCACCTTGCATGCTTTCAGTTCTGGTAGGACCACAAAGATCCGTATGAATCAGCTCTAGTGGTTTGGTGGTCGAATATTTCTTTGTTCTGAACCTTGTTCTGGTTTGCTTCCCGTGTTGGCATTGCTTGCATAGAGTGCTTGAAGGTTTTGTTATCTTTGGCATATCTCGCACAGCCTGTTTGTTGCTGATTTTCACAAGATTATCAAAGTTTATGTGCCCTAACCTTCTATGCCATAGCCAACTTTCTTCAACTTGACTCAGACAACATTTCTCTCCTCTCATTTCTCCAAGCATGTATAGGTTGTTTGTGGTTCTATGAGCATCTGCAATTAGTTCTCCCGTGTCTCTTTTTCTGATCTCACAACCTTCAGAAAAGAACTTGAGTGTGTGTCCTTGATCACACATTTGGCTAACACTTAGAAGATTATGCTTTAACCCTTCCACACATAACACATTTTCTGTTTTGGTTTTTCCATTATCGAGACTAAGTGTACCTTTTCCTGTTATTCTGGCTGTAGTGTTGTCTCCGAACTTCACCGTGCCTTCATTGACCTTTTTTAACGACATGAATTTGCTTTTATCTCCAGTCATGTGTCTCGAACATCCACTATCAATGAACCATTGTTGTCCTTTATCTCTAGCACGGAATGTTGTTTGAACAATCATGGATTCCTCTTGTTTTTTCTTCCAGATTTTTGATGGTTCTCTTTTCTTTATCACTGGAGCTTTGAACTTTTGATCTTGTCTTACAGATTCAAAAACACTTCTACAATAGCGTGCTATATGTCCATAGTTGTTGCACTTGTAACAAACTATAGCTTCATCAAAGTTTGATAAGAGAGCAAACGAATTGCAGTTTCTGTTCGAAGCTCCATAGGTTCCTTTCTTTCTGCTCCTGACTTCAATATCCTTGGCTCTCTTTCTACAATCTAATTTCTTATGACCAAAATGATTGCAATAATAACAATATCCATCAAAATAATTACCAAACCTGGGTTTATTTGTATATCTTGGAGCAAATGGTCTTCTGAAGTTTTGTTCTCCTTTGCTTTCTTTGTTGATAGAGTTGGTTTTTGTATTCTTGGCTTCTTCCTTCTTGGTCTCCTTTTTCATTGGTTCCTTAAGAGTTTCAACGTAGCTCTTAGCTTTCTCTTTTTCTTTCTCATACCCAATGCCTGACTTGTTAGATGGTGATCTTTGACTCTCTAGAATCTTATTCAAAACTTGAGTGCTTTTCTCAGATTTCAATTCACTCGTTATTTTAGAATTCGCCTTTTCTAGATCCCTTTTTAAAACATCTATTTCAAATTCATAACTTTCACAGTCTTCTCCTTTCTTCTTTAGTTGATCCGTTAGATCTTCTTCAATTTTCTTTGCTTCTTCGATTTGGACTTTTAAATCAGCAATTACCTTGTTTGATTCCTCAAACACTTGTGATGTCTTCGTTTTGAAGTCTTGATTCTCTTCTTCATATTTTCGGAGTTGTAACTTTAGTTTCTGATTCTTCTTCTTAAATGCTTTTATTTCTTCCAACGCGCAAATAAGTTCTTCAAGGTTCACTTCACCTTCTTCTTCCACGTCTTCGTCTTCCTCCAAATTATCTTTGCTAGTGGTGGCATTTTCTTTTGTAGCCATGAACAGAATCTCTTCATTATCACTCTCAACATCACTTTCTTTGTTTTCTTCAGATGATCTGCTATACCTCTTCGAGTATAGGCTTTTCTTTTGTTTCTCAAATCTTTGCTTGTCTTTGCTCGGCTTGAATCCCTTTTTGTACTTTGATTTGTTTCTCTCATCATCGCTATTTTCTTTATTTGGACATTTGGCTGCGAAATGACCAATTTTACCACAATTAAATCATTTAAATGGTAACTTTCCTTTATATTTGCCCGATCCTTTCTTTAACTTCCGAATGAATAGAGCTTCATTTTCATCTTCTTCACTACTTGAATTTTCACTTGATTCTGGTTCTTTGATCTTCTCTTTCTTTGAGACCTTGAATGATGCTTCCTTCTTCGACTGTCTCTCAGATTCAGTTCTCATTTTGTAGGCCGTAAGAATTCCATGGAGCTCGTCCATTTTCATCGTGTCTAAATACTTCATTTCTTCAATGGCGGAGACATTCGCATCAAATCTCAATGGTAGGGATCTCAAGACCTTCTGAACGATCACAGATTCTTCAATTTTCTCTCCGAGTCCTCGAATGATATTAACAATCTCATCGACACGAAGAAGATACCCAGTAATGTTTTCATCATTCTTCATTTTTAAACTTTCAAACTGCGTCCGATGGGTTTGGAGTTTTGCTTTTCTAACCTTACTATCACCTTCATAAATAGTGTTGAGTTTATCCCAAATCTCTTTTGCAGATTCACAATGCATAACCTTAACAAACTCATTTTCTGAAAGCCCGCATAAGATTGCATTCATAGCTTTCGCATTGTTCTCACTGGCCTTTTTTCCGGTGGCATCCATTGGTGCAATTTGTGGCGTTGTGTATCCTATTACCACTGCTTGCCAAATATCAAAACCTAGGGCCATCAAGTAAGTCTTCATTCTTATGCTCCAAAATGCGTAATTCGTTCCATCGAACAAAGGAGCCTTGTTGGTGGAGAAACCATCTAGCACTTGAGATCCCGCCATATGTGCTTTCCAAGATCTACCTTCTAGCAGTTGTGCTAACACTGAAGGAACCGGCTCTGATACCAATTTTTAAGCACAAGCTTATACTGAGAGGGGGGGTGAATCAGTATAAGATATTTTTGTCTTTCGACTATTAATCTTAAATTCGAAACCTCAAATTACTCCGCAATTAATATATTCAAAGCAATCAAAGAATACAACGCAAAACCACACAATGCAAATAGACACAGATTTGCGTGGAAACCCTTTCGGGAGAAAACCACGGATAAATTCTCTTAATATAAATATTCGTAGGCACCAACCTACTGGAGCACCAACCCCAAAAACAATTTTGTAGGCACCAACCTACAGGGGCACCAACCCTTTTCACTGAGCACCAACTCAGCAAGAGACACCAATCTCTTCAAAACGAAGGCACCAACCTTCTCAAAAAAAATCACTCTTCTATCTCAAATTTGTTGTCAAAACAACAAATGATAGAACACTTGTTTTATCTCCTTTAGATTCGATCTACACTTGAGTGTTTTCGCTGCTATACTCTTCCTTATACTTGCTGATTTTTTCTTTTCAATATTCTCACAAAAATTTGCCTTTAAAAATTCTGCTCTTCTTTTATATATCTTCTACTTTCGAATCTACTCTTTTGCCATTCGTTATGGACTTATTTATAACCCACGGAAAGCCACAAATTAAGGTCATGACTCTTCAAGTGAAAAGGTCCTTTCGAATGGTCACACCCCCTCCCAATAGGTCGGTCAAGGTTGATAATTCCGTCGACAATTCCATTCACTTCCGTCGACATTTCCGTTAACAATTCTGTTCACTTCCGTCGACATTTTCGTTCAATTCCGGCAACAATTCCGTTCACTTCCGTCAACAATTCTGTTCACTTCCGTCGACATTTCTGTTCACTTACGGCCATCAATTCTGTTCACTTCCGGCAATCAATTCCATTCACTTTCGGCAATAGTTCATTTGACATCAATGACAATATTCCAACAATTACTAATAATTCAGAGAGACAAAATCTTATATCCAATGCTGCATTTGCTTCTCGTCAACTACTTGTTTTTGTTGTGGGAATATACTTGCATTGTTTATCAAAAGAAAGAAGTTTTAGTCACATAAGAATATCAAATATGTCATTATTGAAGTCATGAAGTCTGATAAAATTGAATCTATGTTTTTAAATGTATTAATTGTAGTTAACCCAGTCAACAATTACATCACATCAAAAGGCATCACGGTTAAATCTATGAAGAAGATTTCTGATTATATGACTCTTTCTCATCAATCCCTTTAGCATGTGACTTAGCAAGTGTTGACTGTTCTCCAGAAGGAAGATCCCTATAAAGATCTATAGATGATTAGAGGAGTTTTGTAAAAGGAATTATTAGTGATAAGACTTGCCACATTGGTTTAAAACATTTAAAACAAAAAACAATTCATTGTGAGTATGCCCTGGTTTCGGCCACATTGTTTAAAAACATTTAAAACAAAAAAAAAAAAAAAAACCATTGCGGGTATGCCCTGGTTTTGGCCTAGGTTTGTCCTTGGATGAACCCAGATGTAACCAGGCCAAACCAGATGGAGGACCAGACCAGTCACCCTGTACCCAAGGAACCAGTAACATAGAATTATCTTGAATAAAAAATATAGAGAATTACCAATTCAAGTAACCAAAGGAATGCAACTCCCTCTGATTCAAATTTCAGGATTGAACAGGCGCCTTGTCACACTTGATAAAGAATATTTGAAACATGAAACAAGATTTATCATGTCACACATATATCTCCAAATCAATATCTATATAGTTAGATTATAGGTGTACTAAATAGACAGGCAAACAACAACATATCAGGTACTTTCCCAGGTTCCTAAACTAATTATAGTTGAATATGATCACAACCTAATCAAGTCACTGAAGAAGAAATGCAAAAGGAGGTTTTCTCACCAGTCAGATGGTTATCCATCTCCACTCAATCATGAATTCTGAAAAGTAATTAAGACAGACTTACTAAAGGTGGTAGAGGAATCATAAAGTATAAAATATTTTCATATGCATTAATGCAACCAAAAATGCACAAGCCCAAAAGCTGGAGGCATTCAGATCAATCTCATTGCACAACATGGGTTACAAAATCACCTCTAAACTCATTAAAAACTGTAGACATTTGTTACTAATAAATGCATTGTTTTGGCAGCCGATTTTGTTATGTTGTTAATTATTCTTTTGTCCGCTTTGGTAGTGTATTAGTGAATCTTTAGTAATGAACAGTTGGGTCAATGGTTGTGTCTTAACCTACAACCGTTGATATCATTTGTCTTACAAATAGTAAGTTGAATATGAAAGTAAAGGCGCTAATGTGGAAGGTCCTCCCTATACCAATCAATGTACTTTACACCAACTATGCAATAAAGCTATTGGTCTCTCATATTCTGTTGTGTTATGTCCGTGCTATGTATTTATAATCTGAAAATAGTATTCTTTGATAGTGTAGCTTTTTGTAGAAAACATTTCTTGATCTAGGGCCAAATGAATAGGAATTAGGACTTCATGGTATGACCGCATGTGCTTGGGATGGTCTTGAAATTGATGGTGAAGGAAAATGGTGGGGAGTATCACCATTATACCACAAGTCACTCAGACACTCAGATGTTCTTCAATCAGTCGCCCATCCTTGAAGAAAAATGCGTGCAATTGTGGAAGAAGATATGGAAAGTTGTTGGCAACTTACACTTCTGTAAACCACTTCCCCTAGGAAGAAACTTGACCTGCTTTGACAATTTGGATGATAAAACAATGAAGATACACAAATTGAACCAAAAACAACTTTATGTAGGCTTCAATGATCAAATTTCATTATTACATGAAGGCTATATAAAGCCTTTGCTTTCATAACCACCCTACCTAACTACAACTACACATATTAATCAAAGTTGATTAAGATTTTATTTATTTCACAAAAAATAAATTATAAACTACATGAACTATTACAATATAAACTTTTAGATCACAAAAACCAACAAACCACCTTGATCCAAAAGGGGTAATGAAGATGATCTACAACAATAAAACTCTAGAGCTATCCAACAAAACCACCACAACCTGCCAGCTAGCCACCTGTATCTTTGGCACTAATCAACCTGTGTCGACATGTCTAATGTAACCACAACCTGACCTCATGTGCCTACAATAAACCTTGTAGCACCCTGACACTACCATCCTTTACCATCCACTACCATCCTCTCTCTAATGTCCCCATTTCCACATCATGATTAAACAGGTATTGAAGACCTTTTGTCTGTTTTCTCTAGACTAAAGAAGCTCGTTTGGAGGATTATATTTTATTAGTTATTAATTGTCGAAATAGTGATTTATATCATAAGACAATTATTATTTAATTAATAAAATATTTAAAAAGTAGTTTTTACCATTAAAGTGCTTAAATGAATTAATTATTAATTTATTTGCATTAAAGTAATTTTAATTATTATTTTAAAATTAAAGCAACTAATTAATATATTATTCAAAAAAGAGATGTCGACATGGGAGTTAAAACAAGGGGAAAAAAAGGTGTTTTATCTTCCCAAAGTAGTTCACCCTCTTTGGAAGCTATAAATACATGGCGAAAGCTACAATGGAGGATATGCTGAATTTTGATAATTTGTTCTTCATGCTTGAAGAAACTATTAGGATGTATGGCCAATAGAAGTTTGCTACCTTTAATGTTGATCAATCTAAAAAGGTGTCTTTTGACACCACATTTGCTAAGGAGATCTTGTTCTTGCCTTAGAAATGGAGCGATTCGCTTTGGAGACTTCATGTGGATTTTTGTGAGGGTTTTGTGGTTCTTTTCTTACATATTAACCTTGCTAAATATTTATCTAGGGTTCGAAGACCTCTTTTGGTTTATTTTAAGCAAATTAAGCATTCTGATTTTATTTGCTAATTTTTTGCGTGTTGGTGTGAAGATTTGAAAGAGTTTGTGAAGGGTTTGAAGAAGAAAATTAAATAATAATTTTCAGAATTATTATTTAATTATTTTGACAGGAAACTAGGGTTTCACAATTTCGAAGCAATTTTTTGCGACCTTTCCATGAAAGGAAATTTTTGAAATTATTTTTGTTTGATAGCCATTATTTTTATGATCAGTTTGAGCTTTTATTTGCATCATAATTTCAAATATTGAGGGAGTTATAAATTTTTTAAGTTTTCAGCGATTCCTAAGAAATAATAATTGTTGAAGGCAGATTTGCAAGGTTTTCATTTTGAATTAATTATTGTAGTAATTTTCTGAGTATTGGTGATTGAATTGGACTAAGCTTGAGTAGGGATTAGAGTGGGAAATAAGTAATTCATTTCAGCTAATGTGACGTTAGGGTTTGGAGGATTGAAACATCCATTTCAGGGTTTTTCTTCACTTCGGCAAGAGCTATTAGTGGCCAAATTCACCAGGGATTTATTTCAAGGTAAATTGGAGTTCATTTTCAGGTTGGAGGTGCAATTGCAGTAGCTAGGGTTTGCTGATTTTTTATTTCAGACTTTCAAAAATTATAGATTTTGGGGAAAACCCCTTTTTAGTTAAATCGTCCTATTTGGGGACATTACAGTGGTATCAGAGCACCAATCTTGTCTAGCCTATGAGGGTTTGTGTTTACAGATTTGGATGCATAGTCTATGAATCATGGAGTTAATAAGTGAATATGAATTCAGAACAAAGCTTCACAGATTGGGAAAAAAACTTGAGCATCCACATCATTTAAAAAATGTTTTGCTCAATATTTTGGAGGAAGCAGCAAAATGTTTGTCCATAATAGGACAATCAGATTATAAGTCTATGTTTTGGGCAATGAATCCTTTGGTGGTTTATTTGGCTAGACCCAAGATTTTGAGACATTCATATTCGGATGTGAGACTTGTAGCTATCACTTGCATTAGTGAAATTACAATGATAATAGCTCCGGAACAACCATACAGTGACTACATTATGAAGGAAATATTTCAGTTGATAGTGAAAAGTTTTGAAGGTCTCGGTAACATCACAAGTTCTTTTTTTACTAAGAGGATCACTATTCTGGAAAATATGGCAAAGGTTAGATCTTATGTGCTAATGTTGGATTTAGAGTGTGATATGCGTATTCTTAAAATGTTCCAACATTTCCTTATAGCTGCAAGTAAAAATCCTATAGAAGGTATGATAAATTCCATAGAAAAGGTGATAACCTTAAAACTCAATGAAAGTGATGACCTTTCTGAGCCATTGTTGTCTATCTTATTGGTAGGTTTAAGGTTAGAAAAGAATAAGTTTTCAGTTGCCCAAATGTTGTTTGAAAAAGTTGCTTTCCTAGCCGTTGTTGTCTATCTTATTGGCAAGTTTAAGGTTAGAAAAGCATAAGTTTTCAGTTGCCCAAATGTTGTTTGAAAAAGTTGCAAATATTTGTGAGGAAAAATTAAGGCCTTACTTGATAGTGGAGCACATAAAAGAAAAGAGTATTGAACTACATGGAGAGTTGGAGGAAAAGAATGAAGGGACAACCCTTCATGAAGAGGCCAATAAAATAGAAAAATCAAATTTGAAGGAAGGTGAGCTACCAAAAGATGACACTTTGAGGCAGCCCATAGGGATGCAAGTGGATGATAAAAGAGAAGAGAAAACCAAGGAGCATAAAATAAAAGAAGTGCAAGGTAAGAATATTTTATTGATAAGAGATGTCTATTTATCTTCTAATGATTGTATACATGACAATGCAGTCACTAAAAGTGATAAAATGAAGGATATGGTTTGCAAATTGAGGCATGAGGATTCCTTGATTCAAGTTCACAATTATTGGCACCAAGAGGTGTGGAATCCTGGTAATTTTTTGAGTTTTACAAAGGTTCTCAATTATGATTTTAAATTCTTTATAACTAATTCCATGGAAATAAAGAAAGAATCAAAATCGTTTGAGGCATGGAGGAATATAGGCATGCACAAATTAACATTGGAACTATAATTTAAGGTGGGAGATTATGAAGATATTTTGCATGGTTTGAATGACACGAAGGCTCCTTTATCTTCATCAATCAACATGATAGGAGGATATTTTATGAGTATGAGGAATAAGGATGAAAGTAACAATGATCGGGCTATTATGAGACATCATGGACAGCCATATGCTTGCAAAAGAGGGGATGCTACAACACAATTGGTAAGTTTACCTAGTTCTGATTTTTATCATGCATATGTTGGATTGAAATCTGAATTTTATGACTCAAAAAATTCAGAGACATTTAGTGAATTCCAGCCCCTACATACAAGCATAATATTGCCTTCTCGAAATATGTTTCGGTTCACAAGGAGGAGAGTTCATGCATCAAAAAAATCTGAAATCAATTGCTCCCAAAATTCTGAATTAACATGGCAGGTACAACAGTATATAAAAAAGGATAAAATCCAATATTGATGGGGTTTGTTTGATGATGCATACATGTGAGGAAACTAACAAAGGGCAGCCAAGGGAAGGACATACATCTTACATAAGGGGATCCGTACCAATGGGTTTAGATGGTTATTGTTGTCAACTTGGAGTTGCACCCTGATTCGAAGACGTGCATGAAATGGCCAGTCTTCTATCCAGCTGAAACAATGGTATCTTCTCACGAGGGTGGGTGCCTCAACGGTGAGAAGAACCTCTAGAGAAGGTTGGTTCCTGTATGATGTATCAATGAGGATCCCTACTCTACGCTACGGACTACCATGGAAAAGGGAGAAGGAAATTTAAAGGGGAAATCCTTCCTAAAAATGGTGATACACCAAAAGTTCGATCCACTCAACTTGGAACCTTGAACACTGAACAATCAAGGGAAAAGGAAGACCTTAGACTTCAATCAATCACTTATGCATAAATATTTCATGGAGAGGTTCGATCTAATGACAAAAACCTGAGGGAAAACGAAGGAGAGAGATCTGATAAACGATACTTTGCGGCCACCTAACATCCATTTACAGTTTCAGCAAAAGACAATAAAAAACACTAAACTTGACCTGCACAAGGACAATCTAGCAACTAGGTATGAATCATAATTTGGGAAGGAAGAGAAATCTACCACTTATGCAAATTGTTGAAGAAATATACACTATGCCAACGCTTGAAAACTGAAAGTACAGTCCTTCTATTGATCGAAGAGGTTACACAACTCACCAATGGCAGAGTCTGGTCTAACTAAGAGAGATTGGATGATTTTTAATCAAGGCTGAAAGCCATTATATAGAGAATTACAAACAGCCAAAGATTGACGTAGAAAACTTGAAGAGAAAGATTCACTTAGGTTAACTCAAGGCTGACTTGGCCTTTCAATAAAATATGCTTTCTTTTGTTTTTGCATGAAGCTTCTTCGTTTGATGAAGTGAACTTGTCTTTGTTATGAACCGCCCACCTCTCTTTGCATGGAAATCCACGCAAATGTCAATTTTAAAACTTCTTCGTGTGCTACTTGATGTCGAGTTGTAGCGTTTGAAAGTTGAGTTAAACGAAGAGATTATGCTGAGTTGGACGAAGAGATCATTCTCTTTCGCATGGAAAGCTCCTAGTGGATGTGGTGTTTAACAATTAGTCAACCTAGCTCTGGCACAGTCAACTCGTCATTCGAATTTGGAACTGCAGTTGACACTGAGTTGGACCTTCAGATGCATGAGTTGACTGGAGACGAACAGGTCTTCAGCGTCAACTGAAGCTTTGATAGTAGTTTGAAAATAGCCCTTGCTTGCATGTATTCTGTCATATTCTGGTCTGCCCGTTTGTGTCTATTTCTGGCGGGATTCTATATTCGGATGTATTTGTCTATATTTTTACCCGTTTGGCCTTTTCTTTCAGAATTCTGGTTTTACTCCTGTTCCAACGGTTACTTCCCACGGTCAAAATTTGACGGCTTGCGGGACATCACCATAAGTTTTCTTCCTTTGGATTTCCTATGGCTTTCTTTCCTTCGGCTTTAATGGCTTCGCATACTTCCCGCAGACAAAATGTCCGCAAGAATTATCTCGATCTCTGGCCTTCGGAATTCCTTCGGGTTTATTTCGCGCGATCTTTCTCCGAATTCCTTTGGACAAAAAGTCCGAAGGAATTAATCCTTCTTTTGATTCTGTCTTTGTCTTAGTCTTGTTTTTTACTTCGGACTTTGCTTTGTGGCCTTCCGAATTTCTTCGGATTTTTTGTCCGAAGGATATCTCTTTGCTTTTCTCTCCGAAATGTGCCCTTCGGCTAAGACAAGTGCCGTTCTGCACCGACCAAGTGCCCTCCGCAAAGGCTAGTTGATCTCCCTCTGTGCCCTTTGGAAAAATTGAAGGGCACCAAGGCTTTTTGTAAAGGTCTCTGAATTTGGTCTTGTGCCTGCCCGAAAGGTAGGTGCCCTTCGGGAATATTGAAAGTGACCCTTCCGAAGGGTACCCTGCCCTTCAAAATTCTTGAAAATGCCCCCTTACGAATTAATCTTTGGCTTTTCCTTGCCTTTTGTGCGGACTTTCTTTGTCTCTATGGTCTTCCGAATTTCTTCGGACTTTTTGTTCGAAGGAATTCCTTGGGACAAAAGTCCGAAGAAATTCGGAAGACCATAGAGACAAAGAAAGTCCGCACAAAAGGCAAGCAAAATTCCTTGGGACAAAAGTCCGAAGGTTTTCTTTATCTGAAATTAAAACCTTTCTGATGAACCCTTCCGAAGGAATTCATCCTTTGTGGCAAGGACCCTACCAAAACAATGTACTCTTCTTCCTTGGCTAGAGACGTGAATTTTCCGAATGGCGAGAGACAATCTGAGTTATGGAAGAATTGTCAACAGTTATGATATGCATTTGCAAGGTATGTTTTCCAATTTGGTTAAGCTTGTTTCTTTTTACAAATGGAAGGACTATATTTTCAAATGAAAAAAGATTGATATGGAATAAAGGTCCTAGCACACCTTGGAATGCACACTATGGGAGCACACATCCTCTAGTGCTTTTCCATAAGATGAATTTAATTATGGACAGCATTGCTAAGCATATTAATTTGGTTCAGTTTTGCAGTCCTAATATTCTTCATACAGGGCATAAGTCCATGATGGTTTGTTGGGGAAGCATGGAGTTAGAGAGCCCATTAAGGATCAGCTTGGTAATGAATAAATTAAAATTTCTGAGTAGAGGCATGGCTGTGTTTTACCATGAAAGCCAACATATTTTCATGCACAATCTATGGGTAGAGGTTTCAACTCATAAGGGGACCTTGTGGATAAGTTCAAAGCATGATAAGAGGTATGGTAGTTACTATTTTGAGTTGTATGACACATTGAGTTCTTTTGAGCAGCATACTAGGTACAGGAATGGCAAGGTAAGAAGTTCTAATGGCATCCCATAGATCATGGGAAGAGGAAAGAATGCAAGTATTAATTCTAAATTTTGTCATCATGAAAAATCAGAATTAGACATGTACTTACAACAACATCATGGAGGAAAGACTGATTTTTGAGGACTCTTAATGAGCTTATGGAGTGTTACATGCATGCATGGAAATGTTGATAAGGGGCAACCTTTACAAGGGCACAAGGCGTGCACAAAGAGGCCCATATATGATGAGTTGAACTACCTTGAGGCCTCACATCATGGTAAGTTGACAAGATGGTACCTAGCTGATTTATTTTTACATGATTGGAGAATTATAGCATGGCATTTCGAAAGTCATTACCCACAGGACAACAAGGTAATCAAATTCTATTATGTTTTTTATTCTAATCTTTGGCCGCATATCACTTCTTTGGAGGATATAAGGGATAGGAACTTTTTCATCCACCACTTGTTATTGAAAGGGGTGGTTGATTGGGATCATGTGGAGCCTTTGGAAGGCTATGAGGACACGTCTAGCACTTGAGGCAACCCCCAAAGTACAAGAACAGCAGTATGAAGAAGCCATTGGAAGATTTCCTTCAATGGAAAACAAGTAAATGTGGACATTGTTTGATAAGGAGTGTTGGAACACCCACTTGGATTTTGCAATTGCTTGAGGACAAGCAATTTAGGGTGGGGAGGACTGTAATGTCCCCATTTCTACATCATGATTAAACAGGTATTGAAGACCTTTAGTCTATTTTTCCATAGACTAAATGAACCCTTTTGGAGGATTATATTTTATTAGTTATTTATTAATTGTCAAAATAATGATTTTTATCATAAGACAATTATTATTTAATTAATAGAATATTTTAAAAGTGGTTTTTACCACTAAAGTGTTTAAATGAATTAATTATTAATTTATTTGCCTTAAAATAATTTTAATAACTATTTTAAAATTAAGGCAACTAATTAATATATTATTCAAAAAAAAGATGTTGGCATGGGAGCTAAAGCAAGAGAAAATAAACGTGTTTTATCTTCTCAAAGTGGTTCACCTTCTTTGAAAATTATAAATACATGGCAAAGGCTACAATGAAGTATATGTTGAATTTTGATAATTTGTTTTTCATGCTTGAAGAAACTATTGGGATGTATGCCCAATAGAAGTTCGCTACCTTTGGTGTTGATCAATCTAAAAAGGTGTCTTTTGACACCACCTTTGCTAAAGAGATTTTGTTATTGTCCTAGAAGTGGGGCGATTTGCTTTGGAGAGTTTGTGTGGATTTTTGTGAGGGTTTTGTGGTTCGTTTCTTGCATATTAACCTTGTTAAATACTTATCCTATTTTTTTAAGTGGAGTGAACCACCTTGGAAGTTTGGATCTAGGGTTTGAAAGCCTCTTTTAGTCTATTTTAAGCAAATTAAATATTTTGATTTTATTTGTTAATTTTTTGCTTGTTGGTGTGAAGATTTGGAAGCATTTGTTAAGGGTTTGAAATAGAAAATTAAATAGTAATTTTCAGAATTATTATTTAATTATTTTGATAGGAAACTAGGGTTTTCAGAATTTTGGAGCAATTTTTAGCGACTTTCCCATGGAAGAAAAATTCTGACTTTTTTTTTTGATAACCATTATTTTTATGATCAGTTTGAGCTCTTTTTTGCATCATAATTCCAAATATTGAGGGAGTCATGAATTTTTAAAGTTTTCAGTTGTTCGTAGGAAATAATAATTGTTGAGGGCAGATTTGCAAGGTTTTCATTTTGAATTAATTATTGCAGTAATTTTCTGAGTATTGACGATTGAATTGGACTAAGCTTGAGCAGGGATTAGAGTGGGAAAGAAGGAATTCATTTCAGCGAGTGTGACACTAGGGTTTGGAGGATTGAAACATTCATTTCAGGTTCTTTCTTCATTTTAGCAAGGGCCATTAGAGGCCAAATTCACCAAGGATTTATTTGGTATTTATTTCAAAGTGAATTGGAGTTAATTTTCAGTTTGGAGGTGCAATTGCTGCAGTTAGGGTTTGCTGACTTTTTATTTCAGACTTTCAAAAATTGTAGATTTTGGGGAAAACCACTTTTTGGTTAAATTGTCCCATTTGGGGACATTACACTCTCCCTAATATTCTCATTTCCTTTGCAAAGCATCCTCTACCATTTTTTGAAGTTACAATCTCTAAACTCGATATCTTTGTCTAAGGACATGAAGAAAGGTTTGATGAAGGGTCACGAGTTTCAAGCCACAACTTCCTGCAATCAAACCTTGTATGATTGGGTATACAAACAAAGAAGCATTCAGATGGAAACTTCAATACCACTAGGATATGAAATGAAGTGTGTATTCTCTAATACCACTAATCTAAGACCCTGTGGATAAGCACACTCAACAGATTATATTTGCTATGGAGGAAGCGTATATGAAATGATAAAGGCTGAAGGTATAATCATAATACTATTAGACAAGGAGAAACAAAGAGAACAATAGACACTATGCTAGAATTGTAAGTTGCAAGATTATATTATGCAATGGTTCTATTATAATGATCCAAGAGGTCGGATGTGTTACAAGATGTGTCGCCACTAGTGTATTTCCTAATCTACCTCTAATTATTTAAAAAATAAATAAACACACTAATATACAAGTGTGGAAGATGAAGGTTGAGTTGAATTGTTACAAGAATGGAAACTATTCACTTTGTGACCATTCAAATTCTTAGTTTTTCCGTTTTCAGAAAACAGTGTTGCACCTCTACGCAGAATAGTGTTGACACTATCGGCATTGTACAGCATCAACGAAGAGGGCTTAGGACTTTGCGGCATGACTGCATGCTTGGGATGCTCCTGAAGCAGATGGTAAAGACAACACATGGCACAAAGTACCACCATTATACCACAAGTAGTGATGTTTAGTTTCCAAAGCTGGGTCAAGCTGAAATTGGGTAAAACTGAATTATGTTTGAGAATAACTATTGACGACAACAAATGACATGATGGAAGCATAACAAAGCGAACAGATCAACTAATTCAAGAAGTAGCAAAGAGTAAGAAACAAAGAGAAGACAAACTCACTAAGGATTTCAAGTATCTATGAGATTTCTCAGTACAATAACACATCAAAGATCCGAGAGGGAACCAAATGCCTGCAATTTTTATCTAGGGAAACTTGGCAGTGATAAAAGAAGTTGATCAATTGTTGGATAAGTTTCTTACACTCCTCACTAGGCAATATATTATCTTAAAAGACTTTTGTGCCGAACATGACCATGAAGCACAACGACAAAAGTTTTCACACTGGTATGATGAGAGATATTGTCATAAAGAAAAGGAAAGATTTGAATGCTAACACCAAAACAACGAGGAATTGATGCCATTGAGCACAAACAAAATCTGTAGAAGAAAACAACATGGTCAGGAAGTGGATCAACAAATCAGATGATCTACTAGAATAATCAAACAAGAACAAAGAAGACAATGGTTACAAGCGGCAGCCAATTCTAGAAATTTCTTAAGCCAAGTGCAAAGAATTAGTGAAAGCCAAAGCTGGAGCATGAGTAGAATCAGGAGCTGAAGCTAAAACCAATGAAGGGTTAAATGGGTAATGGAGAACTGTACACCTAAGTTACTAGTTTGTTTTGGGTATGGGTTCGGGTACAGCAAATTGGATTCACCAGTACAGTGATTTTTTTAGCCTTAGGTACAGCTTCTGTACGACTTTACAAAAAAAAAAAAAAAAAATCTATCCTAATAAACAGAAATTCGCCACAAAATATGCATAGAATAAACAAAATAACCACAAAGCACTACTAATTAACTGATAAAAATAACTAAATGCCAATTATGATGATAAATATTAATTATTAAATCAAAATATTAAAAACATTGGAATGGTCATTGCTTTGCAATGTTTGGAAATGTGAAAGTTTTTATTTTTATTTGCTAGAATTTTATTGGTGAAATTCCAAATAAAATTACATAATAAGAATTTCAATTTGTAAAATGTGTACCAAGCACAATGAATACTTTAAACTTTATGTCAACATCAATAATATATAAACTTTAAAATTAATACTTTAAGCTAGTGGGATAAAAAAGTCCACAGCAAAACTCATAACGAGCCTCTTGTATGTCACCGCCAATAACATTAACGACCACATGAATTTACGTCAAGCACTTCATTTAAGCAAATCATGTTTTGTAAATATGGAAAATAAGATTTAAAAAACACAATTTTCAAATGATCAAGGCCTAAGCCCTAGAAGATAAATTCAAGGAAATTCGAATGTCATTTAACAAAAAGGAAGGCAAAACATATCTAATAAGTATTATTCATATTGACAAAAAAAATTGTCATAAAAAACATATGCACTACTATATTTGGGCCCGGGCAAGATGGTGTCAAAGGAGTCGAAGATGGAATAAGGGCCATGAAGCAACCATGGAAGAAGGGCCCTTGTGTATCACCTGCGACACTACATTGAGTGAACCCCCACTCTCAACCAGCACTTAGTGCAACTCCAAATGTGTGAACCGAGGCAGCCCAAGCAGAGCCAAGTTCTTCAACATAAGGACGTAAGTGTACTTAGATTGTCATGGAGGAAACCACAAGTGACCCAAACCCATACCTGAAATGAGTACTCCTAGACCAATACCAAGGGGTATTGAGCCAATAACTTAGTTGTATGCCACTCACAAGCAAAGAGTGGGTAGAGTCACAAGAAAACCACCCCTTCAAGAGCAAAGGAAGTGCAGACCTTGCCAACCCGACAAGGTTGGGGGTGTTGCACTAGTCCATGGAAAGATCATGTAGATTCAACAGAGCCCTCTCATTTGAAGGGAAGTCTTTATCCTAAGATGGATTTCAACAACTTCCTTGCAGAAGAAGAAAGGATCTCTCATGATGGAAATACTTGTGGGATTGAAGATCTAATAGGAGGTCAAGCCAAGAACACCAAGGCAGCCTATAAGACAAATTGGAGCAACCAACACAAGAGACAAGAATGCTTAGGCTGAAGTAAGGTTCAAGTTTAGAGACACATCTGTTGGTTAAAAAAGGGTAGAGGAATGTCCAACATAGACATTCCTATGGAGGAGGATCACTACAAAAGACCCACTCCAAAACCACACAAGGGCAACAGTTATGGGCACTCCACCAAGTCCAAACTCAGAGAAAAGTTGATGAAGTTTACTAGTGATGGATAGGAAGACCTAGTGTGGCATTGCAAAACATGTACAATATCTCATAGTTACTTGTGTTTCAAAGACGGGGACAAGGTTTCAAGGACATTTAAAAATTCTGAATTTTGGGGACAGAGTGGAGACGACTACTAATATAATAATAATAATAATAATAATAATAATAATAATAATAATAATAATAATAATAACTTAAACATACAAACATAGCTGAAAATTAAAAAAATAAATTACTAAGTAAAACCATTGATCCAATTATCTATCTAATAATATCATAATCGAAATAGAAAATTATAAACTAAGATTTTGTTGATGCATTTTCTCAATTTTGTTGATGCAAGGTGTGCAGCAAATGCATTAGAATCTTTACAAGAGGATGCACGCAAACTGTTTGACAATATGCCTGAAAGGAATATGGTTACATGGACACCTAGACAGGAGGAAAAAATGGTGGTGTTCAGATTAAAAGTACTGGAGATTGTGCTTTTGCTTGCATAGAAAGACATGAATGTGGTGCCCATAGCTCACCAGGATCATAAGCAACATTTGTTTGAAGAGCCTCAAGCTTTTTTGGAAGAAAATCAACAAGAATGTGGTGCTTCATAACTTGGAGGTGGGGAACAACGAAAGCATGGTCATTTTTGCACAATGTCTATATTAAAATTTGACGGCCTCGACATCCTGATCAACAATGCAGTAGTACAAGGGACGATATACAATTGGGAGCTGTTGCACAAACATAATATGGTTTTCTGCAAGATTGTGGAAGACAAATTTGGGACAACCAAACTCATAGAAAACTACAAAAAGGCAAAATATTGCTTGGATATTGATTACCATGGCGCTGTAAGAACAATCAAAGCTCTGCTTCCACTAATGAAGGCCTCTGAAGCGAGAATCGAGCCTCATGCCAATGCTTCATTGAAACAAGCTGACCTACAACACCTGTGCCAAGGGACCACGGATGTCTGCCATCTGTTTGACAAAATGACAACTTGCAAAATGTTTGACAAAATGATAGTAGGCAAGATAATAGATGAAAAAAGACAGAATTTCATCTTATGATCCGATCCCTTTCCGAAAACACCATTTACCTTTGGGTGCAGTGAACAGATCAAGTGGTAGATCTTAGGCGGAAACTTGAGCACACTCGAGGGATTCCAACGGATCAACAACATCTATTATATGATGGCAAACAACTTGAGGATCATAGTCCTCTGTCGGGCTACAATCTAGGCAAGGATTCCACCCTTTTCTTGGTGTCACGACTGCGTGGAGCAATGGGTTCAGAGATGCCTTCAACCTCTAAACCTATGTCTTTTAAAGAAGCAGTGATGAACCCATTCAACCTCTAAACCTGTCTTTTAAAGTAGTGAAAAATACGACGACCAAACCAAGTGTATTAAAGCCATCAGCTATCCCTAGCGTCTATATTGTGGAGCATGCAGAAGAGGTGCCAATAGTAGAGATTACAGATGAGTATGTGACCCAATACAATTCAACCTTAGAAAGAGAAGCAAGTATTTGTAGATTTAATACATTTTGGCCATCCACTTCGGCATTTTATCAATGGATACACTTGACATGGACAAAAGAGTGTGCTATTTCTCTTTGCTCCAAAGGCTTCTTCATTGTTCATTTTTTTTATACGGATGCCTATCAGAGTATGAGGATGGACCCTAGTTTTGAGGAATTGCAGGGTTGTTCATCAACCCATGGTTACCAGAATTTGATCCAAATTCTCTCTCAATAACCAAAATGCCACCCTGGGTTCAGTTACCCAATCTGCGTCTACATTTCTACTGTGCTTTTGAAGTGATAGGAAACTCCTTGGGCACTTACATCAAAAGTGATGTTGAGAGAACTTTGGCAAGGTTGTGCACATATGCTCGCATCTGCCTGGAGATAGATCTTAGTAAGGGCCTATCAGATAAAGTTATACTCAGATGTTGAAAATTTCAACACATTCATGGACTGGATTATGAGAATACATCTTTCTGAAGACGTAATTGTCAACTCTAGGACACCTACAAGCCACTATGTCCTCAAGCGTGAGCCCATCCTCCCAGGGAAAAAAGGACGAAATCAACTTCCAAACATTCGAGTTTTCCGAAGCAAGAGGCAGTGGATGAAGATGATGATCAAGAAGAGGAAACCTAGCATACAACAAAGCCAAAAAAATTAATTATGGACATAATACCCAAGTTGCGAAAGAAAGAGGAGAAGATCAAAATACCTCTATGGGGATTGATCGGAAAGGGACCCCGTCAGGGGGAGTGAAGAGAGCTCATGAATCGAACAACTTAAACTCAGACAAAGAGTTAGCGACCCATACAAATCCAGAACCCCTGGTTACAAACACACCTATAGAATATCAAACTTCAGATTTGCAAATAGTCACAGTGGCGCCCTCTCAAGGGGTGTGGCAAGAGGTTAAAAAGAAGAGAGGTAAAAAGGGCAGGATTGAAGATTATTTGGGATATATTTCCCATTAACTTTTGGCCTATGGTTTTGTAGGCTCTTGGTCCTGCCTTTCGAGTTTGTCTTGTCTGTTTGTTATGCTTCTAGTTGTTGTCATGACTTTGTTTAGTGTTGTCCTTTTCCCTATTATGGAAGGGCTTGTTGTTTCACACCCTGTGGGGTGTCTTGTGTTGGGGAGGCTTCTCTCTCCTTTGTTTTGAATTTTTCCTTTGGAATGTTGTTTAGCATCTACGAAATGTAATTTCTTATTTTATTAATATTAAGTTACGAATTTTTTCCGGGGAAAAAAACAAAAACAGCAAATAAAATATTTAAAATACAGCAAATAATTTAGTGTTTTAGTATTAAAAATTAAAAAAGAAAGAAAACATTAAATGTAATTATTAATGAATAATCTAATTTTAATTTTTCTTTTAAAATTGAAAATTAAAACCTTAAAAAAATGGCATATCATTACAGCACATTGAACCAATTGGTTCAATGTGTTGAATGAACTAGAATCCATAGTCCCATATGCTATAGAGTATAAACCATTTTGACATGTGGCAATCTCGAAAAAAATATATGAAATAAAACAGCCAAGAACTAAGACCCAAATGGCTTTGAAATTTGTCAAGGACAAATCCCTTAGGGTTAGTGCGTGAAAATATTGTCTCTCTTCTATTCACAGGAAAGGCTTCCCTTAAAAGAATGTCTGTGAAAAATATGCAATGATGGGATTTACAGAACCATGTACACAATCACAAAGATGCATTTAAGATATAGCATTATAAGCATTTGCAAAACAAAACCTAAAAACTTATATAGAAAAACAAGAAGGCATAGTTGGAGAAATTTATTAGTGTAAGTTTTTATTTTTCCCTATTTGTTAATTAGGGAAATTGTATTTCTTGTGCATACATGGAGTTTTCTTACATTTGTGGGATAGGCTAGCTTATGTGGAGGTGTGTGTCATAGATGTGTCATAGGTGTCATAAGAATGTCATAAGTAACTCCATTGATGGGAGTTACTTCTCTATTCTTAGCACTTTGTCACCACCTTTCATGAAGGAGTTACATTCTATTCTTGGGGTGCCTTGTTCACCTTTTGTGGAGGAGTTACTTACGTACTCTCCTATTTGTATCCTTCACTTTGGCCATCTCATGCTAATTCAGATTTGGTTTTCTCCATTTTGTCTTGTATCTTCTTGTGTTATTTTCAAATTGTTTTAGCATCTATGTGGTGTGCACTTGCTTCATCTCGTGTGATCACGTCTCCATTGCACTCGCATTATCCGAATTCTGACAACTCCGATATGGTATCAGAGCTAACCCGGTAATCTTGTGTGTGATTATGCTTTTAGCTTATTTTGAAATCAAGAGTGGAGTTCTCTTTATTTTTTTATTCTAGATTTGGTCTAAAATTTAAAAAAAAATCTGTCAATATCATTTCTGGTATCTTTGGCCTTTGGGCATCTTGATTGATCTGTTGTGACTTCAGTAAGGCGGAGGAATTTTTTTGTTATTTTGCAAAAATCTGCATTCTGTTTGTTGTTCTGGTAGAAAGGGTGAAGATTTCCATCCCAAACCAGGCGCCTACCACTTCAGGGGCTACCCACTTCAGCTGTTGCCCAATCCGTACAACGCACCAACTTTGTCTTTGATGCGCCAACTTTGTCTTTGCTGCGCCACTTCTGCTGCCACGCAACAGTTCTTTCTGCAGTCCACGCCACTTTTTTCAACTGCGCACTTTTCCAACAAAGCGCCAAGCTGCCACAGTCCTGTTTACCATGCCACTCAGCTTATTTTCTTGCTTAGCAAGGCACCTCAGACAGGCTATACGGCGCCCTCCAGTAGGTCTATTTTTTGTCTTTTGTGCAAGATAAATTCTGACTGTTTGCTTTTGGACACCCCTTCCTTACTTGGCATCCAATTTGGCACCCCTTGGACATGTGACATCCTTCAAAACTGTCTTTATTTTTTTTGTTTTTTGTTTAAAATTAATTTGTAAAACAAAAATCAGTCAATTTGACTGAGTATTTAATTTTTTAGACAGTTTTTTTTTTAGGGTTTGAATTAAAACTTGTATCTTCGACCTACGAAGACGAAGGGTGAGGCCCGGATTGGCGGGAGGCCAATTCCCCCTCACACAAACCTCCTTTGGATTCTTCATTCCGTGCCGAATCCAACGCGTGGTTGGAAGGCCACTTTCTCTCCTATAACAGGCATTTTTTTAATGTTTTAGTGTTTTTTTTGCAAAAATGCTAGTTTACGGAAAAATTGTACTTTTAATATCTTACAAACGGTAGCTCGATTTTGGGTGCCATTTTTTGCAAAAGTGTTTGTAATTCAATTTTACACAGCGTAGACTTGTTAATTGTCAAAAATGCACTAATTTATAAAGTGCCAAAATTTGGGTCTCTCGGGACACATTTTCCACTGAGTCCGACGTCTTGTTTGCTTTAGTCTTGCACTAATTGCTCTAAAATGCATTCTCAGCTGAATCCGACATCTTTTGAGCGTGCACTTGCATATTTGGGGGGCTCAATATTTCGGGGGGGTGTGATTGTTTTTCACAACTTGCTTTCATTCTCCGTTTTGCATAAATTCACAACTTGCAATCAACACAAATTCACCTAAATTCAGCTAAAAAATGGATTCTTTTCAACTTAAACCTCTAACACCCTTCAACTATCATGAATGGAAGGTTAAAATGTTAATCATTCTTATAAGCAAAGAGTTGTATAGGATCACCATGGGTACTTAAGTAGAACCCAACACTGATGCTGAAAAGGTCAAGTGGTACAGCCATAGTGATGAAGCCTATGGATTACTGAGCTTGTCTGTGTCTCCAGAACTTCTCTTCCATCTAGAATCCTCCCAGACTCCTAATGACATATGGGACACCTTAGAAAAGTTATTTGGGAAACTTGATGAGATGAGAGGTCATGAGCTCGAAAACGAACTGATAAGTCTAAGTCCTAGCAACTTTGACACCCTACAAGACTTCTTCACTAAGTTTAAGGCCCTTAAATTGCAATTGAAAGAATGTGGGATAGAGAAGAAAGATGATCAACTCATACTTTCTATTCTCGCAAAGTTAGGTCCAAGCTATTCAGTTTTTGTCTCCACTTTCCATGCCATAAAAAGTGCCCTTGGCACTACATGGAAAATGCCTTTTTTGGATTCATTCATTGCCGACTTGACTAGGGAGCAAGATAAGCTAATTCAGATGGGCACATTGAAGCTTACTCAACCCCAAGCCTTGATAGCTGAAAATGGTAAAGATAAGACTTCAACAAAGGAGAAGAAGAAAAAGAACAAGGACCAGGAGAAGAAGAAAGAAAACACCAATCCTGCCAAAAACAACACTGAGTCTTCATCCTCCAATGCTAAACCTAAGAAGGAGAAGGTTAAGTGTGCCTATTGTAAAAAGACAGGGCATGATGAACACAAATGCATGAAGAAACAAATAGATCACCTAACTCATCTTCTAGAGAAGAACAATATAGGTGTTCCTGAGTCCATCAAGCAGAATTCATCTACCCAAGATTCTACTAAGGCAAAAAGCAAGGGTAAGGAGAAAGAAAAGGGCAAAGCCCTTGTAGCTACAGCAGCTTCCACATCTTCATGGGTCATCGACTCGGGTGCTTCTCACCACATGGGCTTTTCACTAGTTGAGTTTTCATCTTTAGAGCCTTGTAGCATGACTTCAATTAGTTTGGGTGATGACACATCAGTTTCCGTTGCAGGGAGAGGGTCAACTGAAATGGAAGGAGGAACATTCAATAATGTTCTAAGTGTTTCTTCTCTTTCAACCAATCTCCTATCAGTGTACCAAATCACTCACATTGGTCAAGGCATGAGAGTTGAGTTTTCACCAAATTCATTGTCTATCAAGGAGTTGCATAGTGATACTACAGTGGCAGTGGGTAGGGCAGATCACCAAGCAAGGTTATACACCTCACATTTTGCATCAGATTCTTCTCCAATAGCATTGTTGACTCATTCAGATGGAGTTAGCAAATTGTGGCATGAGCGGTTTCGCCACCTTAACTACCGCTATCTTAAGCAACTTTGTAAAAATGACATGGTCATTGGCTTGCCTCGTGTCCAATTCTCAAAAGGACTTTGCGAGGGGTGCTCCCTTGGGAAGCATTCCGAAGCAAAATTTGACAAAGGCAAAGCTTGGAGGGCTTCACAACCTTTGGAGTTAGTCCACAGTGATGTATCGGGACCCTTTCCCAAACCATCTTTCACAAGGGCCAAGTACATCCTCACTTTCATTGATGATTTCTCTAGGTACACTTGGATATATTTTCTCAAACAAAAGTCTGAAGTATTTGAAAATTTTCTAGACTTCAAGGCTCTTGTTGAGAAACAGAGTGAGAAATCCATCAAGGTTCTTCGAACTGATAATGGAGGGGAGTATGTCAGCATCAGGGTTGAGCAGTTTTGCACCACAGAGGGGATTGATTTGCAGCGCACAGTCACTTACAGTCCTTCACAGAATGGGGTTGCAGAACGCAAGAATAGGTTCTTGAAAGAGATGGGTAGCTGTATGATTCACTCCAAATCCCCAGCACCACAGTACTAGGCCGAAGCTATCAATTGTGCTTGCTACATTCAAAACAGGGTTCCTCACAAAGCTTTGAAAGGGATAACACCCTTTGAAGCTTGGCATAAAAGGAAACCTGATGTTGAGCACCTTAGAGTTTTCGGATCCCCAACCATGGCCCGCATTCCGAAGAAGAAACGCAAAGCTATGGAACGTCAGTCCAAGCCTTGCATCTTTGTAGGATATCCGGATGGTATTAAGGGATATCGCCTTCTAGATCCAGTCACTCATGAGTTGTTCATCGAAAGAAGTGTCCATTTTCAGGAGAATCCTGAGACTCAACACTTGACACATCTGCTCCTTCATCGGATCTACTTCTTCATGATGATTCCTCGTCAGATTCAGATCAGCCACAACAGGTTCTTGGGCCAGAGACATCTTCTTCTTCTTCTAGTTCAGACAGCGAGGACAGTGATGCAGGGTCATCCACCTCTAGTCAGTCAAAGGATGAGGAGTTAGCACCTGACTCGCCCACTTCAGGGCCACTTTGGGCCAGACCGACACTTGAGAGTGCTGGCACTTGGGCAGGAGATCCCGCAAATGACAGATGTACTAGGGGGGATTTTTAGAGAGATCCACATTCCTTTTTTGCTTCAGTTTCGGATCCACAGACTTTTCGAGAGGCATCGGGGGTACCTGAGTGGGATAATGCTATGGAGGAAGAATATTCTTAATCAAAAATCACACTTGGGATTTGACTTCACTTCCTAAGGGAAGAAAGATGGTTTGATGTAGGTGGATATATCAGACCAAGTTTGCAGCAGATGGGTCGGTTGATAAGTACAAAGCGCGATTGGTTGCCAAGGGTTTCTCACAGGTGGCAGGTATTGACTACTCAGAGACCTTTGCACCTGTTGCAAAGATGACTTCTATCTGACTCACCTTGACTATTGCTGCAGCACATGGTTGGGATGTGCATCAGATGGATGTGAAGAGTGTCTTTCTTCACGGAGACCTAGAGGAGGAAATCTACATGGAGCAGCCACCAAGATTTGTTCAGGATTCTTCTTTAGTATGCAGACTTAGAAAATCTATCTATGGCCTCAAACAGGCCCCTCGGGCTTGGTATGCCAAGATGGATTCCTTCTTTCTCACAACGGGTTTCACTAGGTGCCATTCTGATCCCAATGTCTACTTCTTGCGGCAGGATGATTCGCTCTTGATTTTGGTTCTATATGTTGATGACTTTTTGATCACCGGGAGTTTTTCATTGGCTATTGCAACGGTGAAGGCATCTCTTCAGGGTAGATTTGACATGACAGACTTGGGTTTGTTGCACTACTTCCTTGGCATCGAGATCTCACAGTCAGATTCAAGGATTTCTCTTGCACAGCCTAAATATGCTCTTGACTTATTGGCTCGGTTTCACATGGCTGATTGCAAGCCATCTCCGACTCCCTTTCTATCAGGAGTCAAGCTTGAGGCTGATTGTTCTTTACCATTGGTTGATGCCACTCGATATCGACAACTTGTTGGTAGTCTCATCTACTTGACTCACACTAGGCCCGACATATCATATACAGTGGGACTTGTCTCCAGATTCATGCAGGAACCTCATGAGCTGCATTGGAAAGTAGCTAAGAGGATCTTGCATTACATATAGGGTTCACATAGATATGGGATTCATTACAGATTTGGCATAGATGTTGACTTGGTTGGATATACAGATTCAGACTAAGCTGACGATTCACAGACTCGCAAGTCCACTTCTGGTTACAATTTCTCTCTAGGTTCAGGTCCTATTAGTTGGTCTAGCAAGAAGCAAAATGCTATTGCTATATCATCCACGAAGGCAGAGCATAGGGGAGTTGTTAATGCAGCGACTGAGGCTATTTGGCTTTAGGGGATTCTTTCTGAGTTTGGCATTCCTATCAGGTAGCCCACCATCATTTATTGTGACAACCAAAGTACCATTCAGATTTGCAAGAATCCAGTTCAGCACCAGCGCACCAAGCACATAGAGATTCACATGCATTTCATTCGGGAGCTTATTCATAGTCAAGTCATTGACTTGATATTTTGCCAGTCTTCGGAGCAGGTTGCAGACATCTTCACCAAACCTTTCACCGAGAGCAAGTTCATTCATCTACGAGCTCTTCTTGGGGTGTGGTCTACATCTGCAGCAACATCATCTTCAGGGGGGGCCTTCTAGCCTCTTCTTTTCTTTTGTCTCTCTTTTGGGGGGGAGTTTTTTCCTACGGGTTTTCTCATTTTCTCTATCTTATGGGAGATTGCACTTGTACATGGGTACCTCATCAGGCCTAGTTGTCGGGACCCATTTTCTATTTCTACACTGCCCACCTAAGCTGCGCTTATGGGGGGTATTAGTGTAGCTTTTTATTTTTCCCTATTTGTTAATTAGGAAAATTGTATTTCTTGTGCATACATGGAGTTTTCCTACATTTGTGGGATAGGCTAGCTTATGTGGAAGTGTGTGTCATAGATGTGTCATAGGTAACTCCCTTGATGGGAGTTACTTCTCTATTCTTAGCACCTTGTCACCACCTTTCATGGAGTTACATTCTATTCTTGGGGTGTCTTGTCCACCTTTTGTGGAGGAGTTACATACTCTCCTATTTGTATTCCTCACTTTGGCCATCTCATGCTAATTCAGATTTGGTTTTCTCCATTTTGTCTTGTATCTTCTTGTGTTATTTTCAAATTGCTTTAGCATCTATGTGGTGTGCACTTGCTTCATCTCATGTGATCACGTCTCCATTGCACTCGCATTATCCGGATTCTGGCAACAACTCCGATAAAATTCACCCAAAACAAAGCAAAGAACTGTGGCAAATTTAGAACCAACCAATGCAACGCATGTGGGAACCTTACAAAAATAAGGTAGAGAATCTGCCAGATGTTATCATAAACAATAAATAGTTGAAGGCATGAAAACATTTATAGCATTCATCACCACCTATTATTGATCTTCAATGAGAAAGTTTCATTACAAAATGTAGCTTTGGCAATCTTAGTTCAATAGCATTTAGTGGTTTTGCAAAAGATAGATTGCAATGAGAGCTGTAGGCTCTATTTATAACAACCTAGGTATTTATCAGCACAACTACTTTATAACCACCTTTTAACTAACAAATACCTACCTTTATTAAATAACTAAAGGCAAGCAAAACCCCTAACACACTTTCTAAAATCAAAATGACTTAATTTTTTACATAGCAACTTAAGTTAAACAGTGTCAACCCAAACTAAACTTAAAAACATATCACTTAAAGTCATTAAGACTTTAGATTCACATCAAATCTAATTTCTATCGTCTAGTTCCACAATGGCCTCAATCTTGTCTAATGAGCACTGTTTTGAGGAGATGACATTCCACCTTTGAAGGACTTGCTCATTTGAAAACTGTGTTCTTCGTTGCATTGGCATGAGTTGTAGATTGCATAAGATGGGGAACAAGAGGCAGATGAGATAGAGTGGTCATTGATGTCACAAGCACTCTAAGACAAGGTGCAATATATGGCAGAATCTCGAATTCTTCAAATATCTATTATACTCCTTTTGCATTGTAGACACAATTGAGAGCCTTATAAGTCAATAATGAGCATAAACAATATCTTGTTCTTCTCGTCAAACATAGAAACACATTTAAATAGGAATAGTATGTCATGCTTTCTTGATGAGAGAAAAACTTCTAGCTATCTAAACCAAGCATGTAAAATACGTAAGTTGAAACTTTGCAGTACTTTATTTGTCCCATAAAAGCAGGCAAGAATTATGTGATTGTTGCCATTAATGAAGATACATAACATCTTCCTCTTTTAATTGACTTGGTTGTCTGCAATGTGCATTTTTTCAGTGGCTTCTCTTTCTCAAGACAAACACCAAGCACTGATATGCCTTCCACCATTCATATTCTGATAGTGCCTTTTCAAATGACTAACAGCTTCATCTCTGTAAAGAACATGCTTTCTTTCCCATGTAGGAAATACCCATTCCAATGCACCATGCCAATCAGGAGGTAATACAGACAAGAATTATGTGACTGGTGTCATTAATGAAGATACATAACATTTTCCTCTTTTAATTGACTTGGTTGTATGCAATGTGCGTTTTTCTTAGTGGCTTCTCTTTCTCAAGACAAACACCAAGCACTGATATGCCTCCCACCATTCATATTCTGATATTGCAATGTGCATTTTTCTTAGTGGCTTCTTTTCAAATGACTAACAGCTTCACCTCTGTCAAGAACATGCTTTCTTTTCAATGTAGGAAATACCCATTCCAATGCACCATGCCAATCAGGAGGTAATACTAGATTCCCATAGGTTGTTGCAGGCTCGACACCTTGATGTGTAATATTATGCATAGAAAGAATACTGTGAGCATCATGATAAACTCCATATTGGCAATACTTAGCTGAAATTAGAAAAGACACAAGGCTTGCATGCCAGTCATTTTCTATGAAATTGCACTTTTCTCCATATATAAATCCTCCAAGAGGAAGTACTAAAGGAGCCTCAAAAGTCACATGGCACAAAAGTGTGAAACAAAACTGATTATCCCCAAAGGCACCAAATAATGTTGAACAGATCTAGGCTAACCAACTGGATAGGCATCCTTCATATTGATGTTCAAGCTGTTCCGCATTGTCCAGATGGAAGAAAAACAAAGAAAGGTGGAAAGAATCTTGATTCAAACTAGTCAATGACCTATGTTTGATTTCTTCACAGATCTGGGATTAGGGAAAAATAAATGGAAACCATGTCCTAGCAGCCAAGTGTGTGTTCTCTGTAAGTGTTTCCCCATTTTTATCTAACACAAACTATAATACTCCCAACTTTTCGGTGGCCATTTGCAAGAAACTCAAAATTTCTGTGATTTAACGGACTATTTTAACTAGTAAGCATGCAAAATTGATTGAAGCTTTTAAATAGCTTGAGATGAGAGAAAAGATAGGGATATGAGTACTCGAAATGAATCCCATAAAGTATTTTAAATGCTTTACAATGACATACGAAACCCAACCAGGACAAGGACTGATTCTCCTAACAAAACTGTGCTTTTTACTTCTTGAAAGGCTTGCAAAAAACTATACTGAAACTCTTGGAATAAAATTTATACATCCCCCGTGATTGTATTGGATAAGGAAAGGCTTTAAACCAATTAAAAACAGCCATTAATATCCTTCCCTGGTCTCTTACAGAAGAAAATATAAGAAAGGCATTTTGTCAAACCATTCCCATGTCTTCTTAATATATCCTTAAAGAATTTTTTTTTTCTGTTTTTGAATATTTCCAGCATATTTTTAATGTTTAACAGATCACTGCAATGGCATCTGAGGCCAAGCTGAGACAAGACACGATATTTATCATGCATAAAGAATGATTTTGGAAAGCTAAGGTGTCTGGTTTTTTTCCAATGGTTATATTTGCACCCGTAGAGAACAACAAAGCTTTCCCAATCTGCTACAGCAAAAGAGTAAAAAATAAATGGCAGAGGACGCCTTGGAAAGATTTGCTATAGGCAGAAGGTGAGGCATTTCAACCATCATGGGCACTCAAGCTTGCTGTTGAAACTCTAGAAAAAGAAGAAAAAAATACTTCAAACAACCTACTCTAACTTCCTCTTGCACTAGAAACATTACCCTCAACCCCACTTCCAACACCAGCCGTCTCTTTGTATTTTACATTTTGCATTTAAATATTCTTCAAGCAAGAAATTTAATTATTAAATAATACGAGGAATTAATTAATTCAACCTTTAATTAAATAATAAAATTTTAACCATTTTTAGCCACCTTCACAAAGATCACATAACATACAATGAATGACAAAGTCCTTCACAAATCATTAAAGCTTCCCCATGTGAAGTACTACAAATGTTATTTTTGCATGGATCCTAAATGACTAATTGCAAGGCATATTCTAGAATTTTGGAAAGAATGTGCATGAACACTTTGCGTGGGAGCTTGTTTACACTTTTTACATTCTCGACTAGGATCCCAGATTACAAGCTCAGCAAGGGAATGACGACTCTTATGTATAGAGACACTTACCAAAGATGGGCAGGAAGGAAACGACTCGTGAGGTGACTAAAGGGACCAAATTTCTCGCTTGGGCTAAACATAAGTCTTTTTAAAATTTGGTGGGTAACATAAACAAAATACAAGTTTTTTTTTTTTTTTTTTTTTTTTTTTTTAAAAAAAAACATTGGAAATGACAAATGGGCATCAACGTACATTCATGTAGAATGATAGAAATAACTCCTATGGTGCAGGCTGAAAACCAAAAACACACTTGCTCTCCCTCCTCTCCTTTCCTCCTCTTTCATTTCTTTCCCTCTTCTTCTCTATGCAAGTTTGCTCAAGTGTGATTGCATATGCATAAAATTGGAAGGGAAAAAAAAATGCAGTTCAACAAGGGAAATTGCATGCAACCATTCCAGATTTACATATATCTCGAGACAGAGCAAGGAAGACAAGTCAGGAGCAAATCAGAGTTCAATGGAAGCTTCTTACCATCATCTTTGCCCCAGCTTATCTCCAATGGACATGACTGTGATCAAAGACAAGTTGGACAGAATATGGACTGTTGGATTCCCAGTAATTGACTCAAGACTGTGGCATCAATGGATGGCTGGACAGCTGGTGAATACTTGGCTTCTTGGAAATATGGCTGGAAGGATTCGAACAGCATAAGATTGCACAATTTATGTGTCTCTCAATGCTTGGGTGATCATGGATTTATATTGAAAAGGA
Source organism: Torreya grandis (assembly GCA_037957365.1). NCBI lineage: Eukaryota > Viridiplantae > Streptophyta > Pinopsida > Cupressales > Taxaceae > Torreya > Torreya grandis. Next base: position 11,764,789 of record JARHVA010000009.1, on the reverse strand, counting down.
GAGGGAGAGTCCATGGTTTGGTCAAATTCCCTCCTAAATTTTTGAAATGAATGGTGGGAGATTCCCTCCACTCAACAGAGATCTCTAGAGGGAAGGAAAGTTCTAGAGAATAGAAATCTCTAGGCTTCCTTTATGTTTTCAAAGTTAGCCATTATGGAATATTCCACATAGGAGAATTTTAGTCATTAGAAAGCGGGATGGGTATTAGGGAATTAAAGACTAGAAAATTAGAATATTAGATAAGTGGGACAATTATGTGGCTAAGGGGGATTAATTAAAGAATTAAATAATTTGAAAGGTGGAAGTGGGTATGTTAATAAGTGAAGAATGAAGGGGGATATTAGATAATAAGCAAAATTAACGATGTCGGGGAAGTGAGTGAATTTGTGTATATATTTTGCCCCTCTTTGAAAGGGCATTGCGATGGAAGTAATGGTCTTTCAAAGAAGAAATATGTTCATGGATGTTAGTGAGATTAGTGGCCACTTGATGTACACTCGATGCCCCCTCGAGGGGACATGCAGGAAGGGGATAACATGGATGGCCCCTCGAAAGAAGAAAGGAGGGTCAGAAGGAGTGAATAGGCGGAGTATTGGGATGCTAGAAGTGGGATCAAATATGAAACCAACAACAACAGTGAGCTACAAATTGACAATGCCCTAGGCAAAGATATAGGCACAAGAGGCAAAAACGACGGTGTCACAGTTGTCAACATGTTCCAAATGGGAACCAACTGTAACAGGTTGATGAGAAGACAAATGGCCGAAAGTTGTAGACATATCCCAGGCAAGGATACATGCCAAAGAGAGTTGCGGACCTAACTGAGGTGAATTGGCTATATGCTTTCGATGTATCCCAAGCAAGGACGCATGCAAGGAAGAGCCTCAGCCTAAGACAAGATGATGATAAGATAAATAAGGCCACAAACATTCGCCGTATCCCAAGCAAGGGTGCATGCCAGGGAGATTTGTGGGCCCAAATAAGACGATGGGTGTAGCTCAAAGCGTTTGTCAAGCGAAGATTGAGTAACAAGGAGACAAAGGAGAAGAATTGGGTAGTTCAACTGAGTTGTCTTTGGACACCACGAGTGACCAAGCATTTCCTACTTAGTCTGAAGAGACCTCAGGGTGATGTAGTTCACCCAAAATGGGAAGAATGATGTGATGAACAAGAGACTTGATGACGAATGGACGAAAGAGATGGGTTGGATGCGAAGAATAGTGGTGGATGAGTTACGATGTTGTCAAGCGATGAGCTACGACATGTTAAAAACGAGGATGCCCTTGGCAAAGATATATGCAGGGAAGCAAGAGACCACAATGTCACGGTTGTCGACATGGCCCAAATGGGAACCAACCGTAACAAAAGTGGAAAGTAGAGCCGCAAGCTTTCGATGTATCCCAAGCAAGGACGCATGCTTGGGAGAACTGGAGTTCTCAAATTGAGGATAGACGAGTGTCATTGTAGCTCAAAGAGTTGACCGATTGTCTAGATTGGGTAGAAGACGAGGTTGACTAATGAAGGATGGAAGACTTGATGATGGTCGAGAGGGCATTAGGCAATCGAGGTGTCTACATAATGTGAGAAGATCGTAGATCAATGTAGTTTGGTAATGGAATAATTCCATATGCATTGGGAGTAATAGCTTTGTAGCGAGAAAAGCTGATAAAGGGGAGTCGAAAATAAAAGGAAGGCACCAAAAAATGGAGTTGATGCAAAGGTGTTTTTCTTTGACGAGGCTAATAATTCTGCCAGGATTCCATGGGGAGGCTACAAAATTGAGTAGTAGGAGCAAAGTGGTAGTAGTCATCACTACGAGCCAAGTTTTAGAATTAGCACATCTGTCAAGATCTGCAGAGTCTTTTTGGTAAAAGGCCATCATCACTACAAGCCCAGTTTTACAAACTATACCTTCGACGAAAGGGTGCTGCTATGTAGGGGCGGCAAGTGGTGGTGTATACATCTACGTTTCCTGTACCTTGGTCCCAATGATCTGTGAGGTGTACCAAGTAAGTCGTCGGCAAGGGCAAGTAGAAGGCACTCAAATTCACAAATTCAACAGAAGTGGAGGGATTATGAATCTGATCAGAGTGTAATTAGTGGAGAAAGGACAAAGTGGGAAGCGAATGGGAAAGAGAAGAAAAAGTTATAAAATAGGCATGGTGTGTGAAGGAACGAAAGGCAAAAGTAGCATGGTGCGATGAGATTTGGGGGTGTGGTTTAGGCGGATGCTAGAAAAATTGTGCGTGCAAAATGGTGATGAGGACGGGCAGGAGGATCGACACCTAGGCGAGCACAGGAACCAAGTATGTATATGTGTTGGGTTTTAGGAGTACGTAGGGAAATTAGGGTTTGGGTATGGGAGTCGTGGGACAAGGAAGTTGTGGGTGGGAGTGGAAAGCTACTGTGTGGGAGACCACGAGTAGGGAAGTTAAGGTTTTGGGATGAAACCATAGGTAGGGGAATGAAGGCCGCAAGGAGGGAAACTAGGGTTATGGGAAGAGACTGTGAGTTGGGGGATGGAGACTGCAAGGGTTATTGGAAGCCAAAGGTATGGGATGGGAGCCACACAGGGGGGTAGGTTGTAGGGTTAGAGGATGGGAGTCGCGTGGGAGAGAAGTCAGGGTTTTACAGAGAGACCTGGGTTGTTAGATGGTCTAGGGCAGTTAGAAAGAGCCGTAAGATGGGGGGGTCGCAAGGAGGGATGCCAGGAATCTGGGAAGATGTCATGGGTAGGGGAAAAATTGGTGGGATGCGATGGCGTCAAGTAAGCACGATTTAATAGGTTGATTGTATTTAGGTTGCAGGAGGATTGAGCACCGATGTGTCGGCAAGAGGTGCATTGAGATGGATGCAAATTTGGAGACGTAGACAATGGTTATAGAATGTATACCAGTTGCAGATTTGGAGGAGAAGGGAGGTGGCCAGGGCATTGGGGATTGTCCACGTCAATTGGCAGCAGCTCGAAAGGAGATGACAGGACTATCATGCTAGGCATTACTATTGCAGGGTCAAATCATACATAGAGATGTACAAATGGCTGATGTATTGGCTTGGGTGATGACATTGTTGGATCAGGTGAACCGACGGGAGGAACATATTGGGGCTTTACAAGAATAGGTGGAGCAAATGCAGGCAAGCCAAATGCAAGTAGCTCAACTGCAAACATGGTTGGAGCAGAGGGATGCAGAGACAGATGGTCGAGATGGAGAGAAATACATATCAGAGATGATTGAATGCATTGGGATTGGAAGAGGTGACAACACATATAGCAAGAATAGTCTGGGAGACAGTATTGGCAAGCATTATATGAACAAGCAGTGCCAATAGGACAAATGTCTTTGTCGTACAGGGCAATCAGTCGATCCGAGAATTTGCCACGGTTTAAGTGATCTGGTCGGTTTGTTCACCCGTCATCGAGGCCACCACCACCACAGGGTTGAATGTGATTCGGGAGTCAGCTTAAATCTGGGCACATAGAGGACTTATAATGCCAACATATAGTGGGCTTGTGTTTGTATTGTTGTGTTGTGATGTAATAAGCTGATAATAGATGATGTATAAGATGAATGCTGTAATTATAATATTGAACAAATGATATTATGGATAATGATTATAGATATAAAATGTGATTAACTGTTATGTAATGTGGACATATGATGTGTTATAGATATATATAGATGAGGGAAATGATTTGTGAAGATGTGTTGTATGATGAGTATGATTATGTGATGGCTTTAAATCATATTGATGCTTAGCATAGATATGATGTAATACGATGTAATAATAATGGATAAAAATGTGATTTGTTGTACTATGTTGGAATGATTATAAGGTAAATGTGGGATGATGGGATGTAATATGATTTGATATTCCTAGCATGTAGGATAATAATATAGGTGCTTAATATTACAATTGATAATGTAGGTAGGATAATACATGTAGGAATGTATAGGGATAGTGATGTTTATCATGCCCAAAAGGTGATTTGACGGCACTTGGCGAGTGGCGATATTGTGGTGGAGAATCAATGACATCCCTTGGACCCATCCCATTGATGGGTCCAATCAGGGGCTATCAAAAATTGTGGGGTGTGGGTGTTACACACTATGCAGAGATGTGAAGGTTTTACGCAGTGCAATGTTCTGTAACCATCCGTGTTTCTTGTTTAAGTGCAAGTGGTCCGTACACTCCAAGAATGTCGCAAGATAGGCCAGCACCGTCACTAGACCAGATTTACGTGGTGAACTTACAAGTTTTCCAGACTCTGCATTGAGTGATGGATCTCCTAGAGGTGATATTACGTCAATAGCAGCCAAAGAAGCCAATGCCTCAGCCGCAATGTAGGATGCGTAGAGTTTTATGCACAAGGTGGCGAGTGGGAAGATGTGCCCAAGGTCCTGAGGAACCTAGAGGTATCCCTTTGTATCATAGAGGAGACTCATAGCAACTAAGAGAATGTCCAGCTCGGCGAGAGTTGGCGGGACTTGCACGAGGGCAGTTGGATGATGTGACCAGTGGAACAAGGGAGAAGGCTCAAGAGTCACAATCGTTCGGTGTGTGCTATTACTGTGGATAAGCTGACCATTCAGACCAGTATTATCCTCGAAGGGAACTGGCAAACGTTGGATCTGTGGAGAACAGGTAGGGTGGCTGTCTTGCAAGTATGTCGGGATCAACCAGGGTACCTTCCAGGCCATAGATTGAGAATGTGAGAGTCTTAGTTGACTATGTACTAATTGCTTGTATAACTATATATTTGTATTATGATTTTTATATTAGTTTCTTATTTTGTGTAATATAAATGATGTGTGATTTTTAATGGGTTAACGTGGATAATGAAACTATGGATGATAATGTGCCAAAAGTGTTTGATGGCATGAATCGATGTTGTATAGTCTCATGATAATGCTAGGTGCAATCCTCCTGCGCAAGGGAATAAGGTAGAGAGACAAGGCCCAAGGTAGATGTTGGTGGTGGGATTAGTCAGGGCAAATAGTGGATAAGATGGAATAGGAGGGACGTTGAGATAAAGTCTTGAGCCATATAAGTTTATGCAATCTATTTTTAATGTAGCACGAGGTAAGGCATACACATATATGCTTAATCGGGGTGTCGTTTTACCAACGTGCATGATGGATATAAAAAAGGACATCTCGCACAATGCACCATTGGTATAGGCTTAACCAAAGTAACATCGCGACATCATGTCAAATGCATAAACAATTGAAGAAATATGCAAAAGTGACTCAATAAGAAAATGTCATGATGCATATTTACAAAAGTGAACCATGGGATGGGATTGGAGAGGTTTTGGGATGAAACCGTAGGTAGGGGAATGGAGGCTGCAAGGAAGGAAGCTAGGGTTATGGGAAGAAACCGTGGGTTAAGGGATGGAGGCTGCAGGGGTGATGGGAAGCCATAAGGTATGGGATGGGAGCCACGTGGGAGAGAAGTCGGCGTTTTAAGGAGAGATCGTGGGTTGTTATACAATGTAGGGCAATTAGAAAGAGTCATAGGATGGGGGGTTTACAGGGAGGGACGCCATGAAGTCGGGAAGAAGCTGTGGGTAGGGGGGAAATTCGTGGGATGCGATGGTATAAAGTAATAATTATTTGACAGGTTAATTGTATTTATGTTGTAGGGAGACCGAGCACCGGTGGTGATGGTGTTGGTAGGAGGTGCATCGATATGGATGCAAAGATGAAGACAGAGACAACAGAGAAGGAATGTATACCAACCACAGAGACAGAGAAGGAAAAACGGAGGTGACTGGGACATCAGGGATTGTCCACATCAATTGACAGTTGCTCGGAGGAGATGACGGGACTACAATGCCAAGGGTTACTATTGCAGGGTCAAATCATACCTTGAAAGAGATTATATAGATTCTTTTCAATTTAATTCATTCAATGTAATAATGATTAGGAAAGAAGATACATTTATTAATGTAAACCAAAATAAAAAAGCGATCCACCTTAAATTTGTTTGGAGATATAGGGGCTCTCGTGTGTACCTTTGTATCACGTATAGAATCGAGTGAGTGCCCTATATCTATCTATGGACCAGATAGAGATATACAAATGGCTGATGTATTGGCCCGGGTAACGACATTGTTGGATCAGGTGAACCGAGGGAGGCACAGATTGGGGCTTTACAAGAGCAGTTGTAGTAAATGCCGGCCAGCCAGATGCAAGTAGCTCAGCCGCAACCATGGTTGGGGCAGAAGGATGTAGAGGCATGGATGGCCAAGATGGAGAGAAAGGCGGACTGGGTATTACTGGCTGCACTGGGACTACGAGAGGTGACGACCCAAGTGGCGAGGATGGTCCGAAAGACTCAGTATTGGAGAGTATTATATGAGCAAGCAGTGCCGTTAGGACAAAGGGTTCCTTCGTATAGGGTGATCAATCGATCTGATAGTTCATCGTGGTTCAGGTCATCTAGTCCATTTGTTCACCTGTCACCAAGGCCACCACCACCCCAAGGTGGGATGTGATTTGCAATTCCACTTAAATTTGGACACATAGAGGACTATAATGCCGATATATATTTGGCTCGTGTTTGTATTGTCGTGTTGTGATGTAATAAGATGATAATAGTTAACAGATGAAGGATGTATGAGATGAACGATGTAATTATAGATGATATTATGGATAATGATTATAGATATAAAATGTAATTAAGTGTTATGTAATGTTAACATATGATGTGTTACGTAAAAAAAATGATGCTATATATATATGATAGAAAGAGTTTGTGTAGATGTGTTGGATGATGAGTATGATTACGTGATGGCATTCAATCATGTGATGCTTAGCGTATATATGATGTAATACAATGTAATAATTTATATTATTATGATGATAATGGACAAAAATGTGATTGTTCTATTATGTTGTGTAATGATTATGATGTGAACGTGGAATAATATGATGTGATATGATTTGATATTCATACAGTGTAAGATAATTATATAAATGGTAATATTAGGATTGATAATGTAGGTGGGATAATACATATAGGAATGTACGTTGTGTTATGATATACAGGGATAGTGATGTTTATTGTGCCTGAAAGGTGATGTGACGGAACTTGGCGAGTGGCAAGACTATGGTTGGGAATCAATGATGTCCCTTAGACCCATCTTGTCGGTAGGTCCAATCAAGGGCTATCGAAAATTGTGTGTGGGTGTTATATATGCTCGAGGATGCAAGGGTGTGACACAATGCAATCTTCTACAACCATTCGTGTAGTTTGTTTTAAGTGCAGGCGGTCTGATAACTCTAAGAATGTCTCATGATAGGCCAATACTGCCACCAAACCAAATTTATACGGTGAATGTAGATTTTTCAGACTTTGCATCGAGTGATGGATCTCCTGGAAGTGATATTACGACAACAGGAGCCAAAGGAGCCAATGCCCCAACCGCAATGTAGGATGCGCAAATTTTTCTGCACAAGGTGGCGAGCGGGGAGATGTGCCCAAGGCCTGGAGGAACCTAGAGGTATCCCTTGTATCATAGGGGAGACACACAACGATTGAGAGAGTGACCAGCTTGGCGAGAGTTGGCGGGACTTGTGCAAGGGCAGCAAGTTGATGCAACTAGTGGATCAAGGAAGGAGGCTCGGGAGTCACAATTGACTGGCATGCGCTGTTATTGTGGACAGGTTGGCCATTTAGGCCAGTACTGTCCTCGGAGGGAACTGGAAAATGTTGGTTTTGTGGAAAACAGGCGAGATGGCTGGCTAACCGGAACTTCGGGATCAAACAGTGTACCTCTTAGGGCATAAACTAAGGATGTAGGAGCCCTAATTGACTATGAACTAGTTGCTTGTATAGCAACTGTTGACAATTCTTCCACAAGTCAGGTTGTCTCTTGCTATTTAGAAAGTTCACATCTCTAGCCAAGAAAGAAAGAATAAATTACTTTTTTGGTAAGGGCCTTTGCGACAAAACGTTGAATTCCTTCGGACTTTGTCCGAAGGAATAGTTCATCAAAGTAGGCAAAGCCAAGGAAATAACAAATCAGCAAAAGAGCCTAAAACAAATGAAAACCTTCGGGCTTTTTGTCTGAAGGAATTCCTTCAGACAAAAAGTCCAAAGAAATTTGGAAGACCACAGAGACAAAGAAAGTCCGCACGAAAGACAAGGAAAAGCCAAGGATTAATGTGGAAGGGGGCATTTTCAAGAATTCCAAAGGGCAAGGTACCCTTCGAAAGGATCGTTTTCAATATTCCCGAAGGGCACCTACCCTTCGGGAAGGCACAAGTGCAGATTCGGAACGTTCGCAAATAACCCGGGTGTCCTCCAATTTTTCCGAAGGGCCAAAAGGGACAGTTACTAGCCCTTGTGGAGGACACTTGGTCAGCGGAAAGGACCATGACAAATTTCCCAAAGGGCACATTTCAAAAGCCGAAGGGCACATTCGGAGAAAGAGGCAAGGAAAGATATCCTTCGGACTTTTTGTCCGAAGGAATTCCTTCGAACAAAAAGTCCGAAGGAATTCAGAAGACACAAGGAGGGACCAAAAGAAGAGAAAGAACAAAGAAAATGAATTCTTTCGGACTTTTGTCCGAAGGAATTCCTTCGGACAAAGGCCCGTAGAAAAGCCGACGAATGAAATCTCGAAGAAATTCGGAAAAGTTGCAAAGCAAAGGCAAAGGCAGGAAAAAGAGACCTTCGGACTTTTGTCCGAAGGAATTCCTTCGGACAAATAGTCCGAAAAAATTCAAAAAATAAACCCGACGAAAAAACCCGAAGTAGGAATTCCGAAGGCCAGAGACCGAGATAATTCTTGCGGACATTTTGTCCGCGAGAAAGAGGCAAGACAGAAGTCCAAAGGAAATTGCCAAGCAGAGAATTCCGAAGGAAATAAGAAGACTAAGGGTGACGTCCCGCTAGCCGTCAAATTTTGACCGCGGAAGTAACCGTTGGAACTGGGGTAAAGCCAGAATTCCGAAAGAAAAGGCCAAATGGGTAAAAATATAGAAAATACATCCGAATATAGAATCCCGCCAGAAATAAACATGAACAGGCAGACTAGAATAGGACAGAATACATGCAAGCAGGAGCTATCTTCGAACGCCGTCCAAAGCTTCAGTTGACTGGTTATTAAAGTCCTACTCATCGCCAGATCATCTCACGCATCTGAGGGTCCAACTCAACTTCAATTGAAGTTCCAAATTCAAATGTCAAGTTGATTGTTCTAGATTTAGAGTTGACTAATTGTTAAACGCCGCATTCACTAGGAGCTTTCCATGCGACTCGGCATGATTTCTTCATTTAACTCAGCTTTCAAACGCTACAACTCGGCATCAAGTAGCTCACGAAGAAGTTCTAAAATTGACATTTACGTGGATTTCCATGCAAAGAGAGGCGGGCGGTTCATAACAAAGATAAGTTCACTTCATCAAACAAAAAAGCTTCATGCAAGGACAAAAAGGAAAATATATTTTATTGAAAGGCCAAGTAAACCCTGGAGTTAACCAAAGTAATCCTTCTCTTCAAATTTTCAGTGCCAATCTTTGGCCTTTTGTAATTTTCTTTATAATGGCTTTCAGCCTTGATTAAAAATCATCCAATCTCTCTCTTGGTTAGACCAGACTCTGCCATTGGTGAGTTCTGTAACCTCTTCAATCAATAAGGACTGTACTTTCAGATTTCAAGTGCTGGCATAGTGTATATTTCTTTAGTAATTTGCACAAGTGGTAGATTTCTCTCCCTTCCCAAATTCTGATTCATACCTAGTTGCTAGATTATCCTTGTGCAGGTCATGTCCAGTGTTCTTTATTGTCTTTTGCTGAAGCTGTAAGTGGATGTTAGGTGGCCGCAAAGTGTCTTTTATCAGACCTCTCTCCATCGTTTTCCCTCAGGATTTAGTCATTGGATCGAACCTCTCCATGAAATATTTATGCATAAGTGATTGATTGAAGTCTAAGGTCTTCCTTTTCCCTTGATTGTTCAGTGTTCAAGGTTCCAAGTTGAGTGGATCAAACTTCTGGTGTATCACCATTTTTAGGTAGGATTTCCCCTTTAAGTTTCCTTCTCCCTTTTCCATGGTAGTTTGCAGCGTAGAGTAGGGATCTTCATTGATACATCATACAGAAACCAGCCTTCTCTGGAGGTTCTTCTCACTGTTGAGGCACCCACCCTCGTGAAAAGATCCCATTGTTTCAGCCGGATAGAAGACTGGCCATTTCGTGCACGTCTTCGAATCAGGGCGCAACTCCAAGTTGACTACAGCAACCATATATATGGATTGCGATATTTGTATTAGCTTCTTATTTTGTGCAATATGAATGATGTGTGGTTTTCAATGGATAAATGTGTATGATGTGTGGTTTTCAATGGATTAATATGTATGATGAAATTGTGAATGATAATGTGCCAAAGGTGTTTTCATGACTCGAATCGATGTTGGATAGTCTCATGGTAATGCTAGGTGCAATCCTGCTACATGAGGGATTAGGGTAGAGAGATAAGGCCAATGTTAGATGATGTTGGTGGTGGGATTAGTTAGGGCAGATAGTGGATAAGATGGAATAGGAGGGACTTTGTGATAAAGTCTTGAGCCATGTAGGTTTATGCAATCCGTTTTAACGTAGCACGAGATAAGGTATACCCAAAAATGCTTAATCAGGGTGTCATTTTACGAAATGTGCATAAGCATAAAAGGGGCAAACACCAAACTCTACAGAGAGCACCCAAAAGCATGAATGTGGCTTTTGGTGGCACTATAGCATCCTTGTTCATTGCACCCCTAAAAAAAGACATTATACCATACTAATTAAAAATTAGCATCAAAAGAGAACAAACATCAACGAGCAAACACAGAATAAGCAATAAGACAATCAACATATACAATAGCAAACACCTCACACAAAACACACACACAAAAAACCGTACATATACAGTGAACAGACAGTGGTTTTCCCATTATGTGGATGAAGGTACTTGAGATGGATGGAAGAGGTAAATAGAATAGCCTTGATCATGAGTGGATGGAATAAGATGGAAGGTGCTTGAGCATGTTTTGATGTAAGTACAAGAACTAACCGACTCACACATTGACCTATGTTCAAAGGTCGATAGGTGTGAGACTGTGAAAACTAGTTCAAGTTAGACTAAATTTTGCCCAAGTTTGAAGAAAGAGACACAAGGGATGGTGTGAAGGACATGGGAGTGGACAAGTGATTATGAAGTGGTCATTGGAATGGAGTTGGCTTGGGACAAGAAATTGAGGAATACTTTTTGGATTTTTTCGATATTTTATAGTTTTTAGGGTTTTTGTGGGGAATTTAATGAAAAGGAGGTTAATAGCAAAAAGGGAAAGCCAAGCATGGCAACCTAAATGAGCAATGATGACAAATGGGATGACTAAAGGACTTGCACAATGCTCAAAGGGGGATGAGGGATGATGAGGAAATAAACTACTAAATGTCCTTTCCCAAGTGTTACTTGGAGGGTACACCTAGAGTATAACATGTACCAAGATATCTTTTATAATCTTGCCAAGGTCATGATGCAAAGAAATGAGGTATATGATGGGGGTGGAAAGAGTGGAGAAGACGGGTTACATGACTGAATAGATGAAATAGGATGCATGGCCCCAAGTGTTGAGATACCTGCAAACAACCTATTATTTACTCTGATACTGGAAACCAATTTTCAACAAGATACTAGTTTTTACCATTGGACAAATTTTATTTGTATTTATGCATTTATTTTGACTTTTGGACTTTTTTGTGATAGCGTCTCAATTTATTAGAAGCGTGCAAGATGCAAGGATGTATACATTTTCCTGATCTTCAACCAATACTTGTTTTAGAGTGGTGTGATGCTAAGATTATGTCATCAATGTTGAATGTATTGATGCCATAATGACTTGCATTGACTCTTGATTCAGGCCTTTCTAGATGTCTTAACCAAGTATCTTTGTAACCTTTACGAAGGATAATGCTACTCGAGATGGGAGTATAGGATGTGGGTTGTGGATGGGGGTAAAGGGGATTTGGATTTGTGATAGGACTAGCACGTGCACACACTGTTGGAGATAGTGATCATGCCATTTGCATTTCACGCCATAGATCAAATATTTGTTGACAACTTTGTCCCTTGATCTGATCTTTAGGATCATTGGCCATTTTATTTTGAACAACCCTTTGATTTATTGATTTGATTGATTTTTGACTGCCCCCTAGTGCCTAATAACGGGCTTCACCAAGGTATTTTGGCTCTTGACTTAGTAGATGAGGATTTTGATTAGGTCAATTAGTTGACTTATATTGCTTTTGTTTGAGATCCAAGCTGATTGTATCAACATTTTTGACTTTTTGAATATAGTCATAGATTCAAATAGGTTTGGCACATGACATTTGTGGCGATGTGCATTCCTGATCATTCTATTTGGGGAGTGTGATGGATGAATTGCTAGTGGAAAGGAAATGATTAGGGATGTATGGTAAGGGAGGTGGATCGAGTGGATGATAGGCAACATAGTCCTCATAAAAGGTATTAGGAGACCCAATTTCAATGTCAAAAAGAACCTCCTCAAAAGTCTCAACAAGGTCATGTAGGCTCTTTGTATCAAAATCTGAATCATATGCATCTTCTTCCATGGAGGAATTATCTTGATCCCTGTCTTTGTGCTGATTGACATTAGGATCATCTGCTTCTAGGTTTTTATAAGTTGTAGCATTAGACATGGAATCCCTTTCCAAGTTAGCTATTGAAGTTAGCCATGTCCTAGAGTCTGATGACTACACGGATTCTGATGTCATTTTTGACCTGGATGATGATCGTTTGATGGTAGTATTCACTGCAAGTACCCTATTCACCTTGGGTTTATGAATGGAGGCTTTAGGCTTGAGGGATTTATGAAAATGGGGGGCTCGATGTGGATGGGATGTAGGGGTGGTTTGATCATGGATAGGTGTGACACAAAGAGGCTTATGATCATGACCTTGGTTGGGAAGGGAAAGATCTTGGTCATGCTTTTGGCATACCTCTTTTTGCTCATCTCTGGATGTAGCCTTATTGGATGAACCCTCTATTTCAAGGTCGTTGTTGTCGATTAGGTTTTGAACATAAACTCTGAAGGGGCGACATCTATAAATAAAATGTCCAAAGACTCTATGGTATAGACAAAATTGATCCACTCGATACCGATGTTTGGGTTTGGTCTAATCTAACAATTTTGTTTGTGAGTAGACAATCATGTCGACATCGAAAAGTTTACCAAAGAGGGCTTCCACAGATATTGGGATATATTGCTTGTCGGTGCTACTAGACTTAGGGGTGGAAGCATTTGATTGAGGTGACTTGGGAGATCAACAAGTGTGGGATGTAGTTGTCAAGCTCAGTTTCCCTTTGCTAGTAGGACATGGAAGATCAGGAGCAATGCCATGGCTAGTGTATAGGGGAATGGATTGGGATTGGTTGACACAAATATTGGATGTAGAGGGAGGTTGACGAGGAAGGAAATGAGGTTCTTGTGGTGTAGATAACTTTAGTTGTATGGATTCAAAGTCTTTAGGAAGGCAGGCACCCATCTCGAGGAGTCACAAAAGGTATGCATACTTGTTGGCAAAAAGGTATTTCTCTACTAAGACATGGTCCAAATCCATGATGGTGGATGGATGGCAGACGAAAGATAGATTGATATGAAGGTGGATTGGGATTTTGGGTAAAATATGATCATTGGGCAAAAGGAAAGTTTGAATGATTGAGCCAGTATGACGAGTGATGGACAAGGACAGTATAGACGAAGGATTGGGGTCAAATTTCAAACTGACAGTACGATAGGTACTATCACTGTAATGTCAAGATTTAAACTAGTGAAAGGATGGGGTTTTGACTAGTGCCTTATTTTAAATCAGCAAAGTGACAACTTAGACAAGTGCTAGCTATAAATAGGCAAGACGATTGGATTTAAAGATAACTAGGTGCTAAGTCAAAACTGGCAGAGTAACAGGTAGTGCGCAGAGTACCAACTGAGTATGAAATCAGACAGGAAGATAGTAGACTAAGGATTTAGATAGCATGGAAGTACGACCCCAAATTCGCTGAGGTCTTAGACCAATTTGTTCAAGGTAGGATGAATATAGGACTATGAGATGGAGGGTGAATGGTAATCTATAGGGGATTTTGATAGGATCAATATTGAGGCAAGAATGATGATGGGATGATATTAAGAGAGGATGGAGGTTTATGATGGAAGACTTGTGAATATGGTCTGAATAAGCATATATGATCCAACGACCAACTATGTGTCTTGGTTGGTGTTGACAATTTTGCCCCACAAGCCAAATCATCACCATTACCATTCGAAACTTCGCTCACCATGACCATTTGCCTTGAAAACCAAGTCTTGACCCTTGAGAAATCAAGGATAAGTCACTTTTGTGCAGGTACAGGTGTATTCCCATCAGGCAATGATCATTTCTAGCACTTATAGAGCAATTTGGGTTTACCAGGGTGCATGTCTTATTAGCTTTTATAAGCGGAAGCAGTCGATAACCCTGATTGGGTCTACAAATGCAATTACGAGTGGATCGGGTTTTGTGAGGTAGTTGTCTTATAAAGTTTTTAAGTAATGGAGCTTGTAAAGCCCAAAAAGGTCTTGGGCAAGTGATTTCTTTCGAAGGGCTTTTCATTGGCAAGGTGGACTTTTCAAAAGTTCCGAAGGGTTATTAACAAAAACCTCGAAGGGTACATGCCCTTGCGAAGGGCACTTTGCAACAAGTGGACCTTTTCCATTCTTCTGAAGGGCACTTTTGGAAGAACCTTGCCCTTGCGGAAGGCACCCAGGCAACTAAAAGGACCAAATCAAGAAGCCCGAAGGGCACTTTTGGGAAGCGAAAGCCCTTGCGGAGGGCACCTTCATAAAGCGAAGGACAAAAACAAAGTTCACTTGCCCTTCGAGAAAAGACAGCCCAAAGACGGATTTCCTTCGGACTTTTTGTTTGAAGACAAAAAATCCGAAGGAATTCGGGAGGACAAAAGGCCCGATGACCAAAAGCGAAAGCCACAAACGGAAAAGAATTTCCTTTGAACTTTTTGTCCGAAGGAATTCGAGAGGGGCAAAAAGCACGATAGAAAAGACAAGGCCATGAGCAAGGAACAAAAAGCCCGAAGGCTAAAGCGTGAACAAAGCCAACACACAAAAAAGCCGCCCGAAAGCAAAGACTAACGCAGAAAAGACAGATACAATAAAAATACAAACAAACGCAGAGAACAAAATCCACGGGAAAAGATGACCCAGAGCATCAAAACACAGATGTTAGACACAGAAACCCGACGGAAATACAAGATGAACATGCGCATAAACAATGGCATAAGGGAAGATTCGTGGAAAAGACAAATACAGACGGTGAACATGCCTAAATAGTCCGAGAATACAAGAGCATGCAACAGCCATGAATAGGAATAGACACGTCTAGATTTGACCGTTCTAACACGTCACCTTCAATTCTTAATCAGAGGCTTGCTTTGCATGAGGACTCGAGTAGCGGAACAGTGGAAAGCTTAAACAAAAGAAATTCCATGCACGCACTCTCGTTTGTCTCAAATCTTGAAACATTCCAGCAGTTCAAACGTAATTCTTAATTTGGCATTTGCATTGATTTCATGCAAAGGGGAGACTTTTCAAACGTTCCAGCAGTTCGAGTGGATTTGACTACTCTTGTTTTGGAGTTGACTAGTTTTCAAGTCAAGACATCTATTCGTAGATTCATGCATCCAAAGCTTGTCTTCTTCTTTTTCAACGCAAAGGTTTTCATGCAAGACAAAATAGGCTTTTGTAAATGCTAAGTTGGTTTGAGTTTACTCCCTCTCTATTTTCCAACTCCAATCTCTTGGCTTTTTGTAATTTTCTATATTAATGGCTTTTCAGCCTTGTAAAAATCCATCCCTCTTTTGGTATGACCAGACTCTGCCATTGGTGAGTTGTGTAACCTCTTTAATCAATAGAAGGACTGTACTTTCAGATTTCAAGTGCTGGCATAGTGTACATTCATTTAGCAATTTGCATAAATGGTAGATTTCTCTCCCTTTTCAAATTCTGATTTGCACCTAGTTGCTAGCTTATCATGTTATGCAGGTCATGTTCAGTGTTTTATATGTCTTTTGCTGAAGCTGTAAGTGGATGTTAAGTCGCTGCAAAGTGTCTTGTATCAGACCTCTCTCCATAGTTTTCCCTCACGTTTTTGTCATTGGACCGAACCTTCTCATGAAATACTTATGCATACTGATCAATTGAAATCAAAGGTCTTCATTTTCCCTTGTTTGTTCAATGTTCAAAGTTCCTAGTAGGGTGGATCAACATTCTAGTGTATCACCGTCATTAGGTAGGATTTCCCCTTCAAGTTTCTTTCTCCCTTTTCCATGGTAGTCCGCAACACAAAGTAGAGATCCTCATTGATACACCTAAGGGAGCTAGCGCTCATAATCTAGAGACTCAATCCACTTAGCAGATCACCCACAACCTCGGATTGTTTCCATGTTCCAATAGACCGTGAAGGCATAAAACTACCTTCACAAGGGTGCAAGGTCTGATTGCTAATAGTTGGTTCGAAGTCTGAAGAGCTCATAAACAGCACTGCCCTCAACAACAATCAAACAAGTCACACACAACCCACAAACCTATATTCAATGACTGACACTAGTGTGTAACTCTACAACCGCCTCACCTAACGTCACTAAGAGTGGTACTAGATTGGTCTCCCAACCCTCACTCAAAGTCCAAACTTGGTGAGCAATCTTGGGGGATGTTGTTTCCCCAACAGCTAATGCCTATTACAATTGATGGTCCTAATCTAGGTTTAGACAAGCTCACTAGAGGAGTCCCTGATATACACTAAGTACAGTGGGGCCTCAATATGTGTAGGGTGTTTTCTAACCACTTTATGTATTGGAGGCAAAATGTCACTCACTCCACGGAACCCTTTATGGGGGGTCCCGCTTTAGCGCCCAATGACAGTTGTCCCTAATATTTATACTCCGTCGGAACACGGAATGTGGTCTAATGCGTGGCAATGAAATCCATGTCACCGACCCCTATGGACTAATGGAAAACACATGGATGTCACTTCCATGGTCATGTTGCACCCTAGAAATAAAAATGGGAAGGTTTGTCAATTGTTTTTTATCCTCCAAGAATCACTGGTAACGACACAAGGAGAGCATACACAACCTTAGCCTTCAAGTATACACACAGGCAACCAAAAAGAATAATTAACCAATTACTTAAGTATGATTGACAACCAAAACAAACAAGTGACACACAAAATGATTCAAAAATAAGGTTTTCAGCCACATCTTGGACCGATCGACCTGCAAAACAAAAAGGTTAGCATTTTGAAATGGCTTCTTCAACATACATGTACCTACAAGTGAAAAATTTGCCCCTCTTTTTCTTGTTATTTTGTTATTGACGCTTCTGATGACACAAAATGCCTAAAATGACAAGATAAAACGTAATATTTATATAATGACATTGATTAAATATTACCATATCATTATCACAAAACAAATAAGAACCATATGCTATGTCAAATCACCCATTGATATTTCAAAAACAAAAAGGTTAGCATTTTGAAATGGCTTCTTCAACATACATGTACCTACAAGTGAAAAATTTGCCCCTCTTTTTCTTGTTATTTTGTTATTGACGCTTCTGATGACACAAAATGCCTAAAATGACAAGATAAAAAGTAATATTTATATAATGACATTTATTAAATATTACCATATCATTATCACAAAACGAATAAGAACCATATGCTATGTCAAATCACCCATTGATATTTCAAAAACTACAATTTAACAACTATCAACCTGAAAATTATCATACTAGCGGTCAAAGGATGTCCCATGGAACCCTATATTGGTGGTTAAGACCTGGTCAAAAAGCAATTGATCATGTGGCATGTGACCGAGAGATGCATTGGAATGGAAGATTTGGAACGGGCCATGTGGCAGCCTAAATCACACATGTATTGGCATAGCACAAAAATCACATATGAGGCAATGTGACATCTAAGACTTGAGTTGTGCCAACAAAAAGGGGCAAATCATTAGATGCAAGGTTCAAATCTCGACAGCATGGCTGGTGTCACAACGTAAATACCAACAGCATTGTTTTGCATGCAAAGTGTTTGATCAAATGCCTGAATCGAGACGTTTTCAACACAAAATTGCAGCTTGCAAAATATGGGTATCTTCACGCGACATTTACTTGTATCACCAGCTGCAACGATAGGTGTCTGACCTGATCAGTTTATCTTTGCTAGCACAAGGCAAATGGACCGTTGGACATAATGTTTAAGCAAAATGTGGAAGCTAACACAAGGCACGTGAACTATTTGACAGAATGCCTCAAAGAAAGGGGCAAAATAAGACAGAGAAGGTATGCGAACCGCTTGACAAAACGTCTCCAAGAAATATGCTTCGAAGAAAAGGGGGTCTCATGGACTGTAATGATCACAGGTTATGGAAAAACAATTATTGACGGAAATGTTTGGGAAGCCAATGGACTTATTAAAAAATTATCGTCCCCATACTTGAGCCAAGCATCTAGACTGAAAGTGGCAAGGCTTTGATTCCATGAATCATGCAAGTTTATGGACAAGGCTGTAGCTTTTGGGACCAATTTCCTTGATTGTTGTCGGAATGTACCACATGCCACAACATCCCAATACACAAAGAAAGACTGCAGAATTGGCTTGGAAATTGAAAGCTACCAAGGAATCATTTTGTTCTGGCAATGTAGGTCACAGGAGCATCTGGTCAAAATGACTTGGATATGTGATGTACCTAAATGTCTGGATGTAAGGAGTATCAGAGAAGTGATTGATGATAGTTTTGTTTTGTTTATGGACTGATTATATTGATATTTATCAAATTCACTGACATGACCACTATGTGCCCTTTGTTTTGGAGAAACTGAATTTTTTCCAACTTATTCCCAACCTGCCAAATCTATAACAGGATATGACCGTCCATCAGAGCATGATTGAAAGCGGGATTTTTGCTAGATGTTGTAGTTGCTAGTGCCCTGGTAGACATGTATGCAAAATGTGAAAGCAGACACAGGATACGCTAACTGTTTGAAAAAATGTCACAAACAAATGTGATCAGATGGGCAAAGAACTTGGAGGTCTAAATGGGTTTAAGCCTTTTAAAGAATCACAGATTGCAAGTTGTGACTTGGCAATATGTTGATCACAATACGAATTACCAAATCCAAAACATATATATATAGAACTCTAAAATATACAAAATGTTAAGAGTATACACAAACCACCTGTAATTTATTAACAAAAACAAGGAAACATATAGCTAATTTCATGCTAGAATAGGAAAGAAAACCATTTTTATATATGATAATATATACACAGCTGTAAGAACCAGAGCCTAAAGATCGCTGTGAACAGAATATTTGAAATGTTGAGCCGCCAATATTGCTTCAATCTGTGACCTGAAAACTTGAATAATCACACTCAAGATACAAGAATGTCAACACAAGAGGAGGGCTCTCACTGTGGTCGCCAGAATGTACATGCATAAAATTGGAAGGGAAACAAAAATGCTATTCAACAAAGGAAATTGCAGAAAACCATTCCAGATTTACACATACCTTGAGATTGAGAAGGGAAGACAAGTCAGGAGCAAATCAGAGTTCAATGGAAGGTTCTTACAAATCATACTTTGCCCCTGCATATCTCCCATGGACATGACTGTGCTCAAAGACAAATTGCACAAAATATGGACTGTTGGATTCCCTGTAATTGACTCAAGACTGTGGCAGCAATGGATGGCTGGACAGCTCGTGAATACTTGTCTTCTTGGAAGTATGGTTGGAATGATTCGAACAGTATAAGTGTTGTCAACCTGGAGTTGCACCCTAATCGAAGACGTGCTGAAATGGCTAATCCTCGCTCTAGTTGAAACAATGGAATCTTCTCATGAAAGTGGGTGCCTCAATGATGAGAAGAACCTCCAGAGAACACTGGTTCTTGTAAGATGTATCTATGAGGATCTCAACTTCTACACTACAAACTGCCTGGGGAAAAGGGAAGAAAGAACTTGAAAGGAAATCCTAGCTAAAATGGTGATACACTTAATTTGCTTGATCCACTTAAATCGAGCTTCTGAGAACACTAATTCAGACAAGAGACAGAGCTTCAACTCCAAATGGTCAATACACAAGTATTTCATGAAAAGCTTTAATCCAATGATCTAAGCTTGAGAAAAATTGAAAAAGAGGCTAGATAAAAAGCACTAAATAACCACTAATATCCACTATAAACTCGGCGAAAGACATTTTTAACACAGAACATGCCCTGCATATGACCAACTAACAACTAGGTACAAATCCAGATTTGACAAAAAAGAAAATCTATCACTTAGGCAAATCAAGAGACAAAAGTACAATATACCAGCTGCTGAAAATTGAAAAAACACAGTTGTCTTCTTATTGATTCCGAAAAAAGATTCCAGCACAATCTTTGGCAGAATTGTTTTTGCCAAAAGAGGGATGATTTTTACAAGGCTGAAAAGCCATTAATATATAAAATTACAAAAAGCCAAAAGATTGGCGTTGAAAATAGGAGAGGAAGTTAACTCTTCATTAGCCCAAATCCAAATTGTGTTGCATGAGTCTTCCAAATTTGTCTTTTCTTGTCTTTTGTCTTGCATAAAGGATCCTTGGCATTGAAGTGGACAGTGGCTAATTTTGGGCCGCTAAACCTATCTATCATGCAATAATGCTACACCCACTCCTAAATTTGGCATTCTTCATGAGCTGCTGGAACGTTTGAAAGTATGAAATGACAATAGCATGTATGAAATCCAATGCCAATGCCAATGCCAATTTTAGAACTACGACTTGATCTGTTGGAAGCCAAGTTGGAACGTTTGAAAGGCAGAGTTGACCTTGGAGATAAACTTCAAACACCAATCAACTGAAGCCTTGACCAGTCAACTGAAATTAGCTTTTGCTCACATGGAATTCCACTTTGACTCCATCTTTTGTTTGTGCATGGATTTCTCTCGGCCTAACTGTCCGTGATTTCTCTTAGCTAAATTTAGAATTTTGCTTCTTGACTTCTGTCTGTATTTGTCTTTTCCATGGACTTTCCCTTCTTACTTATTCCTTCAGCCTAATGTTCATTCTCTTCGGGTCTTTATTTTTGTCTCTCTCTGCACTCGAACTTTCCTTTCTTTGACCAAGCTTTCTGAAGGAATCCTTCAAACAATTCTGCAAGCCAAACCAAACGTGCACCCTTGTCTTTAACTAGAAACAGAAAAGTCTTCCTTGTATTGCTTCAAAAGAGTCTTTTACAAAACGATTTCTACAGAGTAATTCTATCGTCAATCCAGAGATAATTTCTTGGATCCAAGGCCTCTATTTATAACAGAAAAAGGGGGAAGAGAAGATGGGAAGAGGGAAGAAGTCGCTGATGACTGGGATCCTTGTCATCATCCTCCCTTGTACCACTAAAATGTGCCACTCAAGATCGTCGAACCTTCCTGAGCCACTCCCGCATTCAAGTCTCTTTTGGTGGAGCTGAGAGAAGTCGCATTGCAAGCAGCTAGACGTCTCTTCCTAGCACAACTACAATTATCTTTGCATTTAAACGGAATGGCATCTTTCACTTTCACGTATCCTGTCTGAAGGACATGGGTCTCCATGTGTGGGAGTTCAAACCGACCCATGTCTCTGCATTTGAACGGCTATTTGTCGAGAGCAAACCATATTGAAGGACAAAAGCCTTCATAAATTTCCAACTACCAACGGCTTGGACTCTCCCATGCTCATTGGTCATCCTTGTGCCACTTGTCCTTTATTGATTGGCCCTTTCTGCTCCAGCTTACGCCACGTGGCAGCCTTTCATTCATTGCATCATGATTCTCACATTGTTGGACCAAGCTTAAGTCAAGCACTTGAAGAATCCCAATTTACTCTATGCAAAGTAATTCGGGTTCTTTGATCTCTCCAACTTCGGACTTTCCCAGATCCTTTACTTATAAATCTTTTTAGGTAAAGTACTTGGAGAAACCCGATTTACTCTATGCAAAGTGATTATGGGTTCTCTAAGCTTACTTACTTCGGACTTGTCCATCTTGAAGTCTTCGGGCTTCTGCATCTAGAAGTCTTCTTTATTCTGCGGGCTCCTATTTGTCTCGGGCAAATCTCCCGAAGGAATTCCTTGGGACAATTTGTTCGAAGGAATTCCTTCGGATTTTTTGTCTGAAGCTTCCTTCTTGCTCTCTTCCTTCGAAAATTACCTTTCGGACTTTTCAAAATGGACTTTCCCGAAGGGTGAGAGACCCTTTAGACTCCCTGTCGTCATTTTGGACTTCCGCAAATGGTCCTTTCGAAGGGTAACATACCCTTCGGGAAACTTGCAACTGTCCACTTGGACAAGGAAAAGCCCTTCGGATTTATGAAAGTGACCTTTGAAAAAGTTGATTGGTCTTTCAGAAATGTTGAAAAGATCCCTTTTGCCCCAAAAAGGACCTTCGACATTTTGAAAATGCCCTTCAGATTTTTTGAAGTGTACCTTCGAGTTTTTTGAAAGACCCTTTCGAAAAAGTGAAAAGGACCTTCGATTTTTGGAGAAGACTTGTCTCTTGAAGAACCCGAGAAGCACTATTTTTCAAAACCAAATCGGGTTTGTCAAACCCTTTTACTTATTTCGAGCTTTTGACTGCTCACAACTTATGAAGTAATCAAGTAGTGTTCCTTAGAGAACTCAAAATACACTGTCAATGAATAATTCGGGTTCGTAAACCCAAATTACTTCTACTTATAAAACATTTAGAAGTCAAGCACTGCTGGAAACCCAATTTGCACTGTGCCCTCATAAACCCAATGTCTTGCGACTTCAAAAGCCCAAAGACTTCTACTTTGGAGGACCCGAGGTTGTCTGAACTTGCCACTTTTTCTGTTTGAATGTCCACCTTCTCATACTTGGGCAAAATTTTGGTATGCCAACAAATACATTGGATTTTTCTCCCCATCCACCAACCCTAGAACTCTAACCAAAGGCTCTCAAACCTAACAATAAAACAAAATAATGTACAATTTGAAAATTAAAATTAAGAGAAATTAGAAACAAAAAAATATTAAAAAATAAATGTTAAATAAAAAGTTAATTTTAAAGTTACCTTGACCTCATTTATGGTATTTGCAAACACATAAAAAACGGTCTTCATGACTCTCTTCTCTTCGGCTTTCTTGCTACAAGAAGACTCTCCATTGTGTACTCACAAGCATCTACTTAAGAGATGTTAGTGAGGCTGCAATGTGATGAAGTTTGTGGTGAATCGTCTGGCTCCCAGTCATACAAGCTTCTTGCTGTCAATGTACTCTCCCATCAATCTTAACACCCAAGGATGATTGTAGATGTATTTCGTGATATTTCTCGCCTCTTCAACTACATTTTTCACCTGTCATATTCCCTATGTTCTCAATAGGAGATCAATGTAATGGGCTGAGAAAGGGCTCTAAAGAAGTGAAGGGTGTCTCTCCTCAAAAAGTCTTTCCACTGCTAGATTGTCAGTCACAACTTGGATGACATTCTCCACACCCACTTTCATGACCACCTCGTCTAACATATCACACAAAGTGTTTGCATTTTTCACTTAGTGTGAGACATCGATTGATTTCAAGAACACCAATTGCCCACTTGAAGCCACTAGAAAGTTAATCAAAATGAGAGTCCTTGCATCCATCCACCCATCAGGCAAAATATTCTAGCTCTTTTTGTGCAATATTATTTTTTGGTCATCTACAATAATTTCTTTATTTTTTACTGTGTCCTCCAACATTGGGCTTCTCAAGTCATGAGTAGGGGCCTTGAAACTCTTCCCAACAACAGTTAATACAATTACCAAATTCTTCTAGTGTGGTCTTTTTTCCAAATTGAATGGAATGTTGTTAAAGTGTCAGAAGTTTGTGACAACCACCCTTGCTTCATTCTGCAATTCCCTATTCCAAGGCATACCTTCAATTAAAGGTTGTGCCCCAAAGGTCTATTGATGAACAAAAAAACTTGTCTAGGTGAACCCATACTGTCTCAAGTAGATGAGCCCCATCCCCGAACTACCCTTGGGCTAATAGAAGAGCTAGAGGCTGCTAACTCATGATAATATACTCTCGCTGCCCCCCCATTCATCATAACTACATATGCTTCAATGGTTCTTGTTGTCAACCTGGAGTTGCACCCTGATCGAAGACATGATGAAATGGCTAATTCTCACTCTAATTGCAACAATGGGATCTTCTCATGAGAGTAGATGCCTCAATGATGAGAAGAACCCACAGAGAAGGCCGGTTCCTGTAAGATGTATCTATGAAGATCTCAACTTCTACGCTACAAACTGTCTGCGAAAAAAAAAAAAAAAGAACTTGAAAAAAAATCCTAGTTAAAATAGTGATACACTTAATTTTCTTGATCCACTCAAATCGAGCTTCTAAGAACACTGATTCAGACAAGGAAGAGGCAGAACTTCAACTCCAATTGATCAATACACATAAGTATTTCACGAAAAGATTTAATCTAATGATCTAAACTTAAGGGAAATGGGAAAATAGGCTTGATGAAAGGCACTAAACAGCCACTAATATCCACTATAAACTGAGCAAAAGACATTCAAACACAGAACGTGACCTGCATAAATGACCAACTAGTAACTAGATACGAATCCAGATTTGACAAGGAAGAAGAAAAATCTCACTTAGGCAAATCAATAACAAAAGTACACTATACCAACTGCTGAAAATTGAAAAAACACATTCCTCTTCTTATTTATTCTAAAAAAGGTTACAACACAAACTTTGGCAGAATATTGTCTTGCCAAAAGAGTGATAAAAAAACTAAGGCTGAAAAGCCATTAATATAAAAAATAACAAAAGCCAAGAGATTGGCGTTGGAAAATAGGAGAGAGGCTAAATCAGTCCAACTTGATCTTTACAAAAGTCTATTTTGTCTTCTTCCTCTTTGCATGAAAGCTCCTTGGCACTAGAATTAGACGGTGAGTTCATACATTTGACTTTGCTTGTGCATGTTCAGCTGCGCCATGTCTAACATTAGAGACCAGCTCTTTGGCGTTTGAGAATGGACGGTGGGTTTGTTGAAAGTCAAACCTCTCTTTGCATGGAAGATTACGCCAAGTTTCGAAAATAGACTCCCCATGAGCTGCTCTCGTTTGCATGAAAACGACGCCAAACTTGGACTGAGAACTCTGTTTGAAGCTGAGTTGGACCTTCGAATGCATGGGAATGACTAGTCAAACCACAAATAAAACAAATAGTCAACTGAAACTTAGCAATCCGACAAAAATAGCCCTTGTTCGCATGTATTTTCTCTTATTTTGGTCTGCCTGTGTCTTGTCTATTTTTGGCGGGATTCTATTTTTGTCTTCAACTTCCCATCGAATTATCTTATCTATATTTCCTTTATTTATCTCGAGATTATCCAGGGTCAACTTCCTGTGGAATATCTATTTCTTATCTTTTTTGCACAGTCAAACCTCCATTTATTTCGGATTTCACATATTTCTTGTTGTCAACTTGGAGTTGCACCCTAATCGAAGACGTGCTGCAATGGTTAATCCTTGCTCTAGTTGAAACAATAGGAACTTCTCACGAGGGTGGGTGCTTCAATGATGAGAAGGATGTCCAGAGAAGGCTGGTCCCTGTAAGATGTATCTATGAAGATCTCAACTTCTACGCTACAAACTACTTGGAAAAAAAGGAAGAAAGAACTTGAAAAGAAATCCTAGCTAAAATGGTGATACACCTAATTTGCTTGATCCACTCAAATCGAGCTTTTGAGAACACTGACTCAGACAAGGAAGAGGCAGAACTTCAACTCAAATTGGTCAATACACAAGCATTTCACGAAAATGTTTAATCCAGTGATCTAAGCTTCAGGAAAATGGAAAAATAGACCTGATAAAAGGAACTAAATAACCACTAATATCCACTATAAACTCAGTGAAAGACGTTTTTAACACAGAACGTGCCCTGCATATGATCAACTAGTAACTAGGTACAAATCCAGATTTGACAACGAAGAAAGAAAATCTATCAATTAGGCAAATCAAGAGACAAAAGTACACTATACCAGCTGCTGAAAATTGAAAAAACACTGACTCAGACAAGGAAGAGGCAGAACTTCAACTCCAATTGGTCAATACACAAGCATTTCACGAAAATGTTTAATCCAATGATCTAAGCTTCAGGAAAATAGAAAAATAGTCCTGATAAAAGGAACTAAATAACCACTAATATCCACTATAAACTCAGTGAAAGACGTTTTTAACACAGAACGTGCCCTGCATATGATCAACTAGTAACTAGGTACAAATCCAGATTTGACAACGAAGAAAGAAAATCTATCAATTAGGCAAATCAAGAGACAAAAGTACACTATACCAACTGCTGAAAATTGAAAAAACACAGTCCTCTTCTTATTGATTCCAAAAAAAGGTTACAACACAATCTTTGACAGAAGTTTTCTTGCCAAAAGAGGGATGATTTTTACAACGCTGAAAAGCCATTAATATAGAAAATTATAAAAAGTCAAGAGATTGGGGTTGAAAATAAGAGAGGAAGTTAACTGTTCATTAGCCCAAGTCCAAATTGCGTTGCTTGAGTCTTCCAAATTTGTCTTTTCTCGTCTTTTGTCTTGCATGAAGGATTCTTGGCGTTGAAGTGGACAGTGGCTAATTTTGGGCCACTAAACCTCTCTATCATGCAATAATACTACGCCCACTCCCAAATTTGGCATTCTTCATGAGCTGTTGGAACGTTTGAAAGTATGAGATGACAATAGCATGCATGAAATCCAATGTCAATGCCAATTTTAGAACTACGACTTCATCCGTTGGAAGCCAAGTTGGAACGTTTGAAAGGCAGAGTTGACCTTGGAGATAAACTTGACTTCAAACACCAGTCAACCAAAGCCTTGACCAATCAACCGTAATTAGCTTTTGCTCGCATGAAATTCCACTTTGACTCCGTCTTTTGTTTGTGCATGGATTTCTCTCAGCCCAACTGTCCGTGATTTCTCTTGGCTAAATTTGGAATTCTGCTTCTTAACTTTTGTCTGTATTTGTCTTTTCCACGGACTTTCCCTTCTTACTTATTCCTTCAGCCCAATGTTCATTCTCTTCGGGTCTTTACTTTTGTCTCTCTCTGCCCTCGGACTTTCTTTGACCAAGCTTTCCGAAGGAATCCTTCGGACAATTTGTCCGAAGGATATCCATTTCTTTTAGACTTTTTGGCTTCTCCTTGGTTTTATCTCCCGCAGACTTTATTGCCTGCAGACTTTATGTTTATCTCCCTTTGTCTATCTCCTTCGGATTTTTTCTTGTCTTGCCCTTTAACCTCTGTTTCCTTCGGCTTTTGTTATCTCCCTTAGTCTATCTCCTTCGGATTTTTTCCTGTCTTGCCCTTTAACCTTCATTTCCTTCGGCTTTTGTCGTCTGGCTTTACCTTTGATTTCATTCAGATCTTTTGTCTTTTAAATTCCTGCGAACAAAAAGTCCGCAGGATTTGTCTCCTTGCTTTCCAAAGACAGCCCTTCGGGCTTCCTATCTTAGTCCTTTCCCGAATGGCAGGTGCCCTTCTGGCTTTTTGTAAAAGCCTTTAAACTTGCCAGATGGACCTTCCTAAAGGGCAGGTGCCCTTTGGGTTTTTTGCAAACGTCCTTGCCGATCCTGAAATGAGCCTTCTCGAAGGGTACCTACCCTTCGGGTTTTTTGTCAATGACCCTTCCGAAGGGTACCTGCCCTTCGGGTTTTTAAACATCCCCTTGGACTCTTCAAATAGCACCTTCCTGTCGAATAACCCTTAAGAAAAAGGCACCTGAGTTTTTTGAAGGGCACTCAAGTTTTTTGGAAACGTCCCTTCCAAAGGGTACATTGCCCTTTGGGTTTGTTTGGAAGTGTCCTTCGAATATTTTGACTTGCCTTTTGAACTTTTTTGAAGGAATTCCTTTCGACAAATTGTCCGAAGGAATTCCTTCGGGCTTTTTGTCCGAGTCTATTTGCTTGTTCTTCAATGTCTGCAACTTCGGACTCTTCACTGGCACCTACTTCGGATTCTTCATTGCTTGTTACTTATAAAAAGAGATAAGTCATTCACCCTAAGAAACCCGAAATGCACTATCCTGAGTAATTCGAGTTTCTAAATCTGAATTGCTTCTACTGATAAAACTTTCATAAGCAAAGCACTTCTCAAAACCCGATTTGCACTGTCGAGTAATTCAGGTTTTCCAACCCGGATTACTTTTGCTGAGGGGTTTCAACTGCTGATTACTCATAAAGTGAAATAAGTTGTGTCTCTTGTAAAACCCGAAGACTTCTCCTTCCAAAAACCTGAAGTCTTCTGCTATGTAAAACCCGAAGTCTTGCTTGAATGCCCACCCTCTCACACTTAGGCAAAATTTTGGTATGTAGGTCAAAAAATGGCCAACAATAAGATTGCACAATTTTTGTGTGTCTCAATGCTTGGGTGATCATGGATTTATATTGAAGAGGAGAGGAAGAGTCCATGGCTTGGTCAAATTCCCTTCTAAACTTTTGAAATGAATGGTGGGAGATTCCCTCCACTCAACGGAGATCTCTAGAGGGAAGAAAAGTTCTAGAGATAAAAAATATCTAGGCTTCCTTTATGTTTTCAAAGTAAACCATTATGGGATGTTCCACATAGGGGAATTTTTGTCATTAGAAAGTGGGATGGGTATTAGAGAATTAAAGATTAGATAAATAGAATATTAGACAAGTGGGGCAATTATGTGGCTAAGGGGGATTAATTAACAAATTAATTAAATTGAAAGGTGGAAGGGGGTATGTTAATAAGTGAAGAATGAAGGAGGATATTAAAGAATAAGCGAAATGAACAATGTCGGGGAGGTGAGCAAATTTAAGTGTATACAGTGATTGACAATGAAGTTTAGATTTTTTTATTAATTTTCAAATGTGCTTTTAGGGTTAAAGTTTTAGATTTTTGCTTGTATTTTGTTTTAGGTTTTTTTGAAGTTGCTGTATTCTTTTGTTAAAGATGTTTTTTTTTTTAAGTGAGACAGCCGTCAGGGAAGGTCACGGCATCCCTGATGCCTGTCTCACTTTCAGGGACATCCCCAACTTTTTTAGTGAACGTCCCCAACTTTTTTTTGGGGGGGGACGTAGGGGAGCATCCCATCCCCTCATCCCCAAGACGTTCATGATGTCACCCGGACCCTCAAGGACACGTCCCTCCATAACACTGTGACCATCTAGACTGCCAATGGGCAAAGAAACAAACCTCACTTGTGGTCTTTTCCAACCATGCTCAAAGGGGTGGCTATTCCTTATGGGATAAATTGCAAAAGGCATTTGAGAATGAATTCAAGCTCCTCAGAGGATACAATAATTTGTCTTAGAGATTTACAACACACTATAAGGGAAACACAATAATGTAAAAGCCTACAGAATAAGTCTGTAGAAACCCCTGTTTCCCCTGAATTCTGGTACTGAATATTTTTTTGACTGTTTTTGTGTATTTTGATTTTTTTTGTGTTTTTGTATGAAATAAAGAAGAATGCGATTTTTGCAAGAAATTTATATAAATCTAAATAAAATAAATATTGAAGCAGTAAACCCTTTTCTGGCTAATCTATATTCTTATTATTCTTCTCAGATGATTACAATATAAAATCTCTGTCATGCATACAAAATTAATATAAAATATTCAAAAAACCTGATTTTTCTGCAAACCCTAGATCTGGTACGGCTGCAATTAAAACACTTTTCTCCCTCTGTCTGAAGATCCCGAATGATACTAGATGAATAGGCGCTCCACTGGGTATCGGCAAACCGGTCAAACAACAAGCGATTTGCTCCAAAGGAAAAATACGCCCCTTTGTTGGAACTGTACGGCCTGGTACAAAACCATACAGATTCCATACATCAGCAGTAAAAACTGTACGGCCTGATTTTTTTGAATGCCAGATCTTGATAAAAATAAGCGCCAATATTGATGTTCCCCTTCTGGATAATTTCCGGATCAAACCCTGATGAAATAAATGCCTGTGAATCTCTGTGATAACCTCTGTGTGAAGTTATCTCTCTACCTGGCAATAGATCAGCTGATATCTCACAACCTCTGAATTGCACACACTGAAAATTGCACGTTTTTCAATGCAAATCGAATATTGGAACCCCTTGGCTCAGTCTTCTCAAAAAATAGTTAGCAAAAATTTTGTCTTCAACATGAATGGCACGCTCCCCAATGAGAAACCCTTATATCCTTGAAAAAGTGTGATTTTCCTAATTAGGGTTTCATATATAAAAATTCGGATTTTCTTTTAATTTTTCTATAGTTCAAAAATCACAATTTTATTTATTAAAAACGGCCCCCTTCATAATGAGCGCCCCTGGTCAAAACCCTTAAGTTATAAAATTAAATATTATAACTTTATGATATAGCTCCGAATAATTAATATTTAATTAAACCAATTAAATATTATCTCCCTCAATACATATCTAATTCTCAAACCGTTTGAAACTGGTGAACAAGGGAGTGATTCCGCACATGACCAGACCATAACAAGGGTGTTCCGCTGAGTGCCAAAAATCCCTAAAAAATAGCAACTCAGGCAAACGGTGTCCAAAAGAGCCCGAACGAAAGCCAACTGGAAAAATTTTGATAATCGAAGCCAAGCCAAGCTCCATCAAGACCCTCTATCCATCCTATCAGCCTACGAGGGTCGCATAATAGGCTAATCATCAGCTCTGAGAGATGTCAACTGGAAGGGGACATGACAGTCTGCCCCTCCTGAAATTGCTTGTCCTCAAGCAATCTCAACTCTGGATGCTGCAAAATATCCTCGCTCTCCCATGTAGCATCCTCTACTAGCAAATCTCTCCATTTTACCAAATATTCCCTGATAGTCCTACGCAACTGTCTCTCTTTGTACTCCAGAATAGACTCAAGTACTAAAATCAACTTTCCCTCATCATCTAAGGGAGGTAAAACTGTAGAAGGTACCACATGGTGTCCCAACGCCTTCTTGAGGCGTGATACATGAGAAACATTGTGTACCCTGCTCTCTACTGGAAGCTCTAGCTCATAAGCCACCTCTCCAACACGCCTCAAGATCCTGAAAGGACCGTAATAACGTGGCTTAAGCTTCTCTGCCCCACTCTTCCTAAGAGTAGACTGACGGTAAGGCTGCAGCATAAGATAAACCATGTCACCCACATCAAAAGATCTCTCTGTCCTTCTCTGATCTGCGTACTGCTTTTGCTGATTCTGTGCCCTGGCAATATTCTCCTTGAGAGCCCTCATAGTATCCTGACTCTCCCGCAACAAGTCTCCAGCACTCGGCACTCTACTGTGACTCAGTAGCAAATCTAGAAAACTCGGCGCCTCATACCCGTACAATGCCATAAAAGGGGACATCTGAATGGTCATATGGAAGGTCGTGTTGTAGCAATACTCGCACAAATGAATCCACTTGATCCATGCCTTTTGCTGCCCTGCAAT
Source organism: Torreya grandis (assembly GCA_037957365.1). NCBI lineage: Eukaryota > Viridiplantae > Streptophyta > Pinopsida > Cupressales > Taxaceae > Torreya > Torreya grandis. The sequence goes on along the minus strand of JARHVA010000009.1, from coordinate 11,733,243 downwards.
ATAGTTCCTGAGATAACCTTCCATTTATTCACTATCTCTGTCTGCCCATCGGTCTGCGGGTGGTAACTGGTGCTCGGCGTAAGCTCGGTCCCACAGAGTCTGAACACCTCCTGCCAGAGGTGACTCAAGAACTGACTATCCCTGTCGCTCACTATGCTCCGAGGCAACCCATGCAGTCTGAATACCTCTCAGAAGAAGACCTCCGCTACCTGTGTAGCTGTGTAAGTAGTGGTAATCGGAAAGAAGTGGGCATATTTCGTTAACCGATCCACAACTACATATATGCAATCCTGTCCTTGGGCTTTAGGCAAGCCCGTAATGAAATCCATCGACAGGCATTCCCACTTCCTGTCAGGAATCGGAAGTGGCTGCAATAATCCTGCCAGGTACGTGTTCTCTTGCTTGTTCTACTGACAAACAGGGCACTCACGCACATACTGAAGAACATCTGCCTTAAGTCCTTTCCATGTGAATCTCTCTTGAATCTGTCTATAGGTCTTGAAATACCCGGGATGTCCTGCAGTAGGTACATCATGAAAGGCTCGCATGATAATGTTCTTCACCGCTGATCTTGGGATCAAATAAACCCTATTCTTGTAAATGATCAAGTCATTCACAAGCGTATATCTGGTGTCAATCATCGATCCCTCAACAATGTTGGATGCCCATGAATCCTTGGCATACTCTGCCACTATCATATGTCTCCAATCCTCTGAAATGTGAACCATAGTACTCAAATAAGGCCTGCGTGAAAGAGCGTCAGCCACTACATTCTGGGTGCCCTTGATGAAAGATATGTCAAAGTCATATGCCTGTAATTTGCTTACCCACTTCTGCTGACGATCATTGAGATCTCGCTGCCCCAAGAAATGCCTCAAGCTATTGTGGTCAGTTTTGATGCAAAATTTGCTGCCAACAAGATATTGCTTAAATTTTGCCAAGGCATGCATTATAGCGAGCATCTCCTTATCATAAATGTTGTAAAGCCTCTCTGGCCCCCTGAGCTTACAGCTCTCATACACTATGGGGTGCTTGTCCTGCATAAGCACCAATCCAATGCCCTCACCTGAAGCATCACACTGAAGCTCAAAAGGCTTCGAAAAATCTGGTAGTGCCAACACTGGGCACGTAGTCATCAACTCCTTAAACCTCACGAAACACTCCTGTGCCTCAGGAGTCCAACAAAATGCACCTTTTCTCAACAAATCTGTCATAGGGGCTGCATGACGTGAATAACCATTCACGAATCTACAATAAAACCCACACAAACCTAGAAATCCCCGTAGCTGTGTAAGATTCGCCGGAATAGGCCAGTCTATAATAGTGCAGATCTTCTCAGGATCCATCTGCACTCCCTCTGCACTGATAATATGACCTAAGTATAACAATTCGGTCATCCCCAAATCACATTTGGACTCCTTGGCGTACAAGGACTCCCTCTCCAAAATACTGAGCACGGTCTCCAGATGAGCCAAATGCTCCTGCAAGTCCTACTGTATATAAGAATGTCATCGAAGAAAACAAGTACAAATATCCTCAGCAGTGAATGGAAGACTCTATTCATGGTGGACTAAAATGTCGCTGGCACATTGGTGAGCCCAAATGGCATCACCACAAACTCATAGTGTCCACAATGACAACGGAAAGCAGTCTTCTCAATGTCCTGCTCACGAACCCTGATCTGATGATATCCTGACCTTAAATCTATCTTCGTGAAGTAGCATGCACCATGGAGCTCATCAATAAGCTCATCGATACGAGGTATTGGATATCTGTTTTTTATAGTCCTCTTATTCAGGACTCTATAGTCTATGCACATACGCAGGGTGCCATCCTTCTTCTTCACCAGAACTACTGAAGAAGCGAATGGTGATTTGCTAGGCCGAATGTGACCCATAGCAAGTAACTCCTTGATTGTTTTCTCGATCTCATCTTTCAACCACTTAGGATGCCGATAAGGAGTAATCATAACGGGCTTCGCACCCTCCTCAAGCTCAATAATGTGCTCAATGCCCCTGTCTGGAGGTCTCCCTAGTGGAATATCACTGAATACCTTATCATGCTTGACTCTCAACTGTTGAATGTCAGGATGATACTCAGTCTTCTGTTGTCCCTCCTGTATTGGTGCCAATGTGCACTCGGCAGCCCACTCTACCGTGTCGTGTTGTATGAGCCTCTCCATCCGATGAAAAGAAATAGTTTTGATGTTGTTGTCCCATATTGCCTTCAGAATATGTCTCTTCCCATCAACATCAAAACGAATCTCCATGTCCTTGAGACGAAGAGTGACTTCCTCAAGTGAATGAAGCCCCTTCATGCCCAAGACCAAATCAATATCCCCCATGTTCACCACGTAATAATCAGCCTTGAACTCATAGTTGTTCAAGCGCAATGGGAGATCTCTAATCATCCGCTCACACCTAAGAGTGTAACCGTCAGCCACCTTAACTCTAATGCCCTCAAACTCCTCGGTAATCAGCCCACGCTTCTCCACAAATCTAGCATCTATAAAATTATGTGTGGCTCTTGTATCAAGAAGGGTTATGACCCTTTGTCCTGCCAAAACTCCACGGAGTTTGAATGAACCCTCCCGCTGGATGCTAGATAGGCGTGCCTCCTGAATTTGAAGCTCTGAATCTGCCTCTGCCTTAGGCTCTGAAGCCTTTGACTCTGACTCCTCAGAACTCTCCTGCTGTTCGGAATTTTCTGATTCTGAATCCTCATAATAAGCCCACATCACTCGATTTGCCTTGCCCTTGGGCCTCAAAGGACAATCGTGATTGGCATCATAGGGACCTTTGTAGTAGAAGCAAAGCTTCTTCCTGCGTAGATCGTTAAGAGCCTCTCGATCCAAAGGTGGTGCTGCTGGTTTGCCCTTTGAATCATTCTTAAAATCTGATTTATCTTTGTTAAAATCTGATTTCTCTCTATTTTTGTTGAAGCCCTTATTGTCCCTGAATGAAGAAGTACCTCTGGAGTTGAATTTACTGGATGGAGCTGCCATCTTCATACTACGCGCCTTCTTCATAGCTTCCTGTAACGAAGGAGGATCAAAGGCTTTGATCCAACCTCTCAATGGTTCGGATAGGCCCTCGATGAAAAGAACGATCAATCTACGCTCTGAAATGTTTGGCACCATGACTGCCAACCGCTGAAACTCCCCAATGAAGGACTCCAAGTGACCTGTTTGTTTCAACTGTGCCAAATCTCGAAAGTAAACCTCTGGATCTTTCTTGTCAAATCTCTCAACCAACCTATCCATGAAGTCCTGGTACTCTGTCACCCTATTATGCTGAAGTGTTACCATACCATGGTACCACCAATCATGTGCTACTCCCTCCAAGTGCAAAGCGGCGTATTTGATAGCTTCTATCTCAGTCATTGGCCTCAATGCCAAAAATATGTCAAGCTTATGAATCCAAACTTGAGCTGTCATCTTACCACTCCCGTCAAAAGTAGTCAAAGAAAGCTTCCATGTAGCCTTCTTCAGCTCACTAAGCTGACCTCTAAGCCTCCTATTCTGTCTAAGTGATTTGTAATGCTCTCTCCTTTGATTAACAAAACGATCAAAGGACATCCTCTCCCGAACCTAAGGAGCTAATAATTCCCACTCCTCATTTGCAACCATGAGCGTATCTGCAAATAGGGGGTCTCCTGCCGCCTCCTCTGCTGGAGCTTCTTTTGGTTCCTCCTGAACAAATGTAGGACGTGTAGGCCTATCAGCTGTTTTGGAATGGGTCAGCGGTGGTCTCTGATTAACTGTAGCACTCATGTTATCTCCTTGTTCCCCATTCTGTCTAACAGGTGGGTTCATCCTCTCTACCATAGTAGTAAGTGCCTGTAATGCCTATGTCATCTGCTGCTGTCCTGTAACCATAGCACGGAAGAAGTCTCTGGTATCCTGATCATCATTATTCCTGAGGCCCCTGGGTGGGCTAACCTCACGCCTGTCACTCATGATGACCGCCTGCTATTCTAAAACCTGTTCGCCTTCAAGTAAGGCTCTCTTGCGTGTGTAATACCTGTGTGGTCCCAACTCTTGTGGCTGCATAAGATTGCTAAACCCTCAGGATGGCAAAATTTATCTCTGATACCACTATAGAAACCCCTGTTTCTCTTGAATTCTGGTACTGAATATTTTTTTGACTATTTTTGTGTATTTTGATTTTTTTGGTGTTTTTGTATGAAATAAAGAATGCGATTTTTGCAAGAAATTTATATAAATTTAAATAAAATAAATATTGAAGCAATAAACCCTTTTCTGGCTAAGCTATATTCTTATTATTCTCAGATGATTACAATATAAAATCTCTGTCATGCATACAAAATTAATATATAATATTGTAAAAAAAACCCTGATTTTTTGCAAACCTTAGATCTGGTACGGCTGGTACGGCTGCAATTAAAACACCTTTCTCCCTCCATCTGAAGATCCCGAATGATACTAGATGAATAGGCGCTCCACTGGGTATCGGCAGACTGGTCAAACAGCAAACAATTTGCTCCAAAGGAAAAATACGTCCCTTTGCTGGAACCGTACGACCTGGTACAGAACCGTACGGATTCCATACAACAGCAGTAAAAACTGTACGGCCTAATTTTTTTGAATGCCAGATCTTGATAAAAATAAACGCCAATATTGATGTTCCCCTTCTGGATAATTTCAGGATCAAACCCTGATGACATAAATGCCTGTGAATCTCTGTGATAACCTCTGTGTGAAGTTATCTCTCTACCTAGCAATAGATCAGCTGATATCTCACAACCTCTGAATTGCACACACTGAAGATTGCACGTTCTCCAATGCAAATCGAATACTGGAACCCCTTGGCTCAGTCTTCTCAAAAAACACTTAGCAAAAATTTTGTCTTCAACATGAATGGCACGCTCCCCAATGAGAAACCCTTATATCCTTGAAAAAGTGTGATTTCCCTAATTAGGGTTTCATAAATAAAAATTCAAATTTTCTTTTAATTTTTCTATAGTTCAAAAATCACAATTTTATTTATTAAAAACGGCCCCCTTCATAATGAGGGCCCCCTAGTCAAAACCCTTAAGTTATAATATTAAATATTATAACTTTATGATATAGCTCCGAATAATTAATATTTAATTAAACCAATTAAATATTAATATCTCCCTCAATACATATCCGATTCTTGAACCGTCTGAAACTGGTGAACAAGGGAGTGATTCCGCACATGACCAGACCATAACAGGGGTGTTCCGCTGAGTGCCAAAAATCCCTAAAAAATAGCAACTCAGGGAAACGGTGTCCGAAAGAGCCCGAACGAAAGCCAACTGGAAAAATTCTGATAGTCGAAGCCAAGCCAAGCTCCATCAAGACCCTCTATCCATCCTATCAGCCTACGAGGGTCGCATAATAAGCTAATCATCAGCTCTGAGAGATGTCCACTGGAAGGGGACATGACAAAGACTCAAAGAATTGTTGGGAAAACTGGAAAAGGAACCAGTCAACAGTCTGAAGAAACTGTGGTTCATCAAGAATTTACACTCATTGATGAGAAAGATGAAGGTGGTCCCACCTTCATCCTAAAAAGGTGCATATAAGAGAGCCATGGGCATTGAAAGTGAAAGCAAGACTCATTGATGATGATCTTCTTGTCCTAGACTTGTTGGGTTTTAATTTACTGACTTTTGTGGTTTATATGTAAGTATTACAGTGTTATTGTCTTATACTCTGTCATTACGTCCAGGCATCCCAAAGGGATCATGCATAGGAATCACTTATTATATGATTTTCCCAAGGATTGGCATGAAAATCTAAGAAAACTTTAAAATTCTTCTTCAAACTGTTGTAACAAACATATCTAAATATCAACCCCAACATGCATTTTTGCTAATCTTGTTCTTAATACCACGAATTCTGATTAGATTTAGCCCTTTTTAAGAGGTCAAAGAGCCTCCTACACGTGGCAAAAGCAGTTCCATCGTTTTGTTGTATGTTCTTTAAAAACTACCAATCTTCTCGAATCTATAATAGTATCAATTAATCTTTTCATTAATCACATAGTGATTTGTTCTCAATATTCAAATTCTGTTTTCCTCTGAAAGACTTATTTGTGTCCACTACTAACAATCCATGCAAACTGCATTGAAGCCACATTTGAACATATAGCTTCACTTGTTAACAATAGAGGTGCCATACAGAACAGCACAATCAATTCTCACATCAACGTGATGCTCCCTTGCCACACTTTTGGATCAGCTCTGACTCAATTTTATGCATTTCTTAAAATACATGACAAATGCAAGTTTTTTTATCATTAAAATAAATTACATTTACAATTTTGATAGGGATATCAACATTCCAAAAAGGATTCTGAGGGCAAACAAATCAACATGCACTTAAAAGATAATCATAACAATCCAACTCACAGATTATAAACATTGAAACATCTCACCTGCCTTTGCCAAGCCTTCACACTCGTCAACGGCATCTTTCGCCTGCCCTGCCTGCAAGCAATTGAAACTTCCTGTCACTAAGCATCTCAACATAAAATTCTTGACTTCCATATTCATTAGTAGCATATTTTAACAGTTTGCAATTAACATTCAATGGTCCCAAGTGAAACTATGAAAAACACTGCTCTAGTATGCAGGCAAAATGCACAACTCTGCATTCCACTACAGACCTGACAGAGGACTCGGGATAGATTAAGAGACGCATCATAATAACAACCATGGTGTGATCCACTAAAATGTTTCAGAGCATAGCGCGCATGCTTGTATGCAACAATTGCTCGTTGAAAGTTTTGTCTCGATTCCCAAACCAGGCCACTTAGGTTATGCGACTCCGGAAGGTGTGGTGCACGTTGAACAGCCTGCTCTATTGCTGCCAATACCTTTAGTTACAAAAAGTATTAGTTAGACTAAATTCTCTAATCCCATAGGTGAATAGGCCTTTCTAAGCATATGACTCATGAGTCTTCTAGACCAATTCTTCAATTTCAATCTGTTTACAAAAATGTAAAACAAAATCTACAAAAACTATCATACGATCACACTTCCAAATTTTACACAAACTATTGAAAATTGTTAAAGTTTACTTATGTCAACCTATTTTAACCATGCATAATCAGAAGAAATTTATCAAACTAGAAGTATAAAGTTCTACACTTCCAAATCCAAAAACCGCATATTTCTTTAATGTATATTCGAAAACTGAAGTATAAGTTGAGTTGTAACCACTTGTACCCACACACCCCAATGGTAATTGGCACACTGACCTCTAGATTTAGTGTGTGTGTGTATCACCTTTGATGACTGGAGATGACTTGTTGATGCAGCAAGCTTTGCAAGACCTAACTGAAACTCAGCCACCTGCAAGCAGTTAAGCATGATTATAAATTCTACCAGAAGATCCGCAATTAAACAGGTAAACAAAATTTGAATACCAAAGACACATTATACATTCACTATATCAAGGTAAGTACAAACAGATAGTTGATCGACTCTTATTCTTTTCCTAACAAAAAAATTAGTGCAAAATTATTATTTTTCCTGCACGAGACAAAGAAAGGCAGCCAAATTGAGACCATTTTATCCAAGAAAATTCCACCATTAGCATTTGGCCCGTATTAGGTGATGACTCTATTGAGATTTATCTAGTGGTCATATTTTGTTATTAAATAGCATTCCACACGACACATAAAATCTACTTCATTGAACATGTCAAACAAATAAAATTTACAACATAATGATAATTTGTGTGAAGTACCGGCATCAACTGAACAGCATAAAGGCAGTTTGAAAATGCCTCTAGAAGAGCCTTAGCCCTACAAAATCCATCACCAATAGAGAATAACGAAAATCAAATTAATCCCGTTGAACAAAACTGAGTAACCTCAAACGGCCTGAAAAGAATCTATAAAAATCATCATCAACCCAAGAAAACAAGCTGATTTTACTTGACAAACAAACTATATTTTACCCCTCATGGTGATCATGAACTGACATGCCAGCCCAAGATAACGCTAGTGAAGGGTCTGCACATCTAGCACAATCAAAGGCCTGTGCAGCGAGCTCCTTCTGGCCTTCACCTAAGTACAACTGTTCACATATATTTCCTTGCATCATAAATTATATTTAATATGGATAATCAAGAAGCACAAATCAGTATGTTAAGCAAGCTCAAATAGAGATACCTTTCCAAGTTGGGCCCATGCAAGAGCAGAGGACCCATCAACCTGAAGGGCTCGAATAAATGCATGTTGCTTTATTGCTTTTTGTTTTGAAAAACAGCCCATAGTTATCCAGAATTCAGCATTGTCACCTTCAAGAATCAGACCACCTAATGCCATAACCTCTTCCAAACACCTGAAATCAAATCCTCAAAAATAATTTAATACACAAATATTTTACAAATGGCATGAAAAATAAAGAAATGGGCAACATAACTTACCAAGCATTTTGATTGGGCATATCCTTTTGATCAAAGCGGTGAATTAATTCAACTGATATAGCAATATCCTTATACAGATTTGCCTGCCAAGGATTTAAGTGCAGTGCACATTCATAAGCATGCTTTGCACTAACTGCTGCATGAAGACGCTGTTGCTTCCAAGAACAAATGGAATCCTTGAATGCCTCACTTTCATTTTGGAAGCTTCCAGGTTCCATTTCCCATGGCAAACATTGAGCATAAGCAACCTATCAAACATAAAACTGTCTTCTTATAACCTGTTCCGTAAGTTATGCTACAAGAAACAATATGCTAAACTGAAGAACAAAAAGCAATTTCCAAACATACAGAGAAAAATCGTACATAAATCTGCATTGTGCCAATTCAAATCCGAAGATTGAAATAAACATTAAATAGTGAATCCCACAGAAAACTAATTATAAGCCCAGAAACACACTTGCAATCAGTTGCTCGCACTAAGATATATTGCAAATCTTATACTGGAAGGTTTTGTTCTCCTCTGTTACCAAAAACACAATATGGACATACACACAGAGACAGATATATATATATATATATATATATATATATTAAACACACAAAAACAAATATAAGATCGTCAAGTTTCCTATATAAAATCATCTACCAACCAGAAAATTGTATGTTTTTACTAAAGTAAATATATAGGATTTATAGAAAAATATTGTACAAATATTTTAATCACAATACAGACAAACCATTTTATAAATAATCTAGCAAAAGCTATCCAAATCCCCTTCACACAATGCCTGTTGCAAAAAGGGCCCAAAACATAGTTTATAATATTTGATTGGCTATAAGCCTACAAGCATTTCAAGAGTTTTGACTTATTTCAGACAGGAAAACAAGTTCCATCCCAAAACCACCACCTTCATGTAGAGAAAATCTCTACAGAAAATTGACTCAAAAAAATTGACTGGTTGGACCTGAAATTGTTTCATCTCATGACAATGGTTCTATTTATATGCAAGCCTTAAGTAAATTTTCCATAGTCACCAAGTTCGGAAATCCGGATCCGTTCGGGAGGGAAAAAAAATCCGAAATCCGGAATTCTTGAAAAAAGTTTGGAAAAATCCGATCCGGAATATATACAGATATATATGTGACCATAGTTTTATAAATATGTAAAACTGACAAATACAATGAAAAACATTAATAAAATAATATAAAATGTTACTATTATATCAGATTTATGGTTTCTGGGCATTTTTTTGTGCAGAAAACCTTACAAATAAAATAGAAATAAAAAATTATTGAGAAAAAAACAGGGCCGACCTGGACGAACTTATCCGGGCCAGCCAAAAAATCCGGATCTGGTTGGATTTAGTCCAGATCCGGCCAAATTTGGTAACTTTGAAATTTTCCCAAATCCACATCCTTTGCTGGTTACAGCTCATCTATACCATCCATCCTTGACTAGACATCTGTGCTCTAAAGCTGTCAATTATTAAATTTCAGATCCAAGAGGCCATTTTAATTGGCAGTGTGAGAAACACCAAAATTACTTAAGCCAGGAAATTTACTCTGTGATGTACAAATGACATACCTGTTTGAAGTTGACAGCCGTTTTGTCTTCGCACAAAGTATTGAAATCATTTTTTCGTGAGTCAGCTTTTTTATGCGCGGTATCTAATCGTGTTGCTGGGAATAGTTTACAGTTTTTTAGCTTGGCTGCATTCATGTTTGCCCTTCGGGGCAGAAATGAGGAACTCATTTATTGGTATTGCCCTAGGAAGAATGCATCAATAGTCTGTGGCGGGTCGAGGACAATTTCCGAAAATGAATTTCAAAGAAGCATTAAGAGGAGAACCGAGTAATCGAGGTGTAGGCGGCAAAGTGCAGAGAAGACTACTTCAAATGCCAAAAGCTGATCCCAGAAAAAACGAAAATGGATGCATGAAAGCTGCTGATGGCTCTCCTGTGGTGTTGCTTCAAAAATCGGATATTCAAAGTGGAATTGATGAATTGGAAATTAGAGATCTGATTGTTCGATTTATGGGATTCCGTCCTTCTCTCCAGGTCTTTAGAAAATGGACAAGGAAACATTGGAATACAAGAGGTGAGTGTACAATTTCAGTTTACCCTAATGGTTACTTTCTGGGCTTTTTTGCTAATGCAGAAGATAGGGAGCACATTTTTCAAGGTGGACCATGGTTTTATGGAAGAGCTGGGCTAGTCATGGAACCCTGGCATCCAATGTTTAAAGCGGAAGAAGATTTACCATCAGTGGCTCCAGTATGGGTGAGACTGTTTGGTTTACCGGCAGAATATTGGAATCAAGCTGTTTTTACAGCAATTGGTAACACTCTGGGCACTTATATGATGACTGCTGATAGTTCGTTGACTCTTGGGCAGATGATTCACGCCTGTGTTGATAGATCTTAATAAACCTTTGTCAAGTAAAATTTCTTTGGATGCGGGAGATGAGAAATGGGAGCAAGTAGTAGATTACAAGCATATCCCTTTCAGAAGCAGGATTTGTCACGAGTATGGTCATCTGGTGAAGGACTGCCCTTTAAAGCGTCTGAACAAAAACAAGAGGAAAAAGAGCAGCATGAATTCATTGTTCCAAAGAGAAAGAAAAGCACAAAGAGAACTGTTGTTTCAAATACTAATGATAATAATGGAAATAGATATGCTAGCCTTCAACCTGAAAATGAGGAATCTGGTAAGGAGAAAATCATGGCATCACAGATACCAGAAAGTCCGATGCATGAGGCTGATCCTATGGAAATGGTGAAAGTGACAAGGGAAGACAACCAGCTAGCTCTAATTCCGGTGAATAATCAGATGGAAGATAAGGATAAGGTAATAAAGAGTTATCATAGAAAAACCAAATTCCAGGAGCAGTTTGCATCAAATAATAATCAGGATGAAGACCAATATGGAAAGGAGCAAGTTTTGATGATTATGCCTGCTGGTTCTGATTTGCAGAATGGGGATGTGCCCTTAGGAGTCTCTCAGGAAACCAGTAAGAAGATGCAAATGGACACCAATGTGAAGGTGGGTAGAAAAACTAATCAGTCATATATACAAAAGGAAGGTCAGAAGTTGAGTTCTTCAGGAAAAGTAAGGGATTTGTCCCATATTTTTACACGAAAGTCCCATTGAAGGTTATCACTTGGAATATTAGAGGGCTGAAAGGTAGCCCTTCAAAGATTAATGAAATCAGAAGAATGGTTCAGACTAATAACCCTCAGATGTTGTTTATACAGGAAACTAAGGTTTCCAGTGAATTAATAAATGTGTTGGCACAGAGGATTTGGCCTCACGCTAAGGTGATTTATCTTAGTTCTCAAGGAGCATCGTGAGGTGTGACTTACCTCTGGGATCCAAAGAAGATTACAGTGATGAACTCTTGTGGAAGTAAAGGTGTTTTATTATTGTTGGTTTATTCAAAGGAGGACTCTAAACATACTCTTTTTGTTAATGTTTATGCCCCAACTTCCCTTGAAGGAAAGGCGTTACAATGGCACCATATTGAGTATATGATTCACTCTTTTCCAGAAGTTCCTATAGTGATAGGTGGAGATTTTAATACAATTATCAGTTTTGAGGAAAAGCAAGGAGGGATTGCGGTCTTGGATGCAAGTTCGAAAAATATGGCTAATTGTATTCAGAAGCTGCAGTTAGTGGATGTTAAACCGAGTAATGGAATGATGATTTGGACTAACAAAAGGCAGGCTCAGGAATGTATTCTTGAGAGGTTAGACAGATTTTTGTTGTCAGAGAACTGGTGGATGAGCAAGTATATACACAAAAGTAAACATACTCAACAATATTGGTTCAGATCATTGGCCTGTGTGTTTGGAGCTTGGGTATACACTCCCTTGCCATGCCCCTTTTAGATTCCAATTAATGTGGCTTCATTATGACCACATTAGACATCTTATTCAGAGGTGGTGGATGGAAGGTAAGCCTAAGTATGGTAACGCATATGTACAGCTTTGTCAAAAGACTAAACTATGCAGAAGAAAAGATGTACATGCACACGTGAGAAATGTGATAGCCAATTGATGCAGAAGCATCCTAAGAAAGTCACACAATCTTGCATGTTGAGATCATTTTGAGATTTTGCGGAGAGGACACCTTTTTCAAGAACAATCTATTAAAAATTGCAAGAAGGACCATAGTTGAAATCATCTTGAGATGCCCATGAGATGAGTTTTTGGTCAAATACCTAAGACTTGCAAAGGCGATAACTTTGTTATGCAAACTAAGAATTGAGTGTCATTTTTTTTGAAATCATATAATTTTTCAAAAGGAATCCAAAGATGCTATCAGATTTCAGATTGGATGACACATTGCCCGGGAAATATCTGGTTGAAGCAGACAATGTGATATCGCAGCAACAATACCTTTCCGAGACCATAATTTCTTCATACGGACTCCAAATCGAGTGCCATTATATTTTAAATCCTATAATTTTTCATGATGCATCCAAAGGTACTATAATATTTTAACTTTTGATGGGGTTCGCCAGGAAACATCTGGTTGAAGCAAATAGTGTGATATCGCAGCATCAATATTCTTCCGAGTCTATAACTTCATATGGACTCCAAATTGAGGGTCGTTTTTTTTGTTTCATGTATTTTTTCAGGGGAATTCAATGGAGTCAAATATATTGTCTTAGGCATCTCCTAGGTAACATCTCAATGTCACCTAAAGATGTTGATGCTGCCACTGAAGATGTTTCATGTGGTATTGAAGTTTCTAAAGAAGACCTTTTCAAGGTATCACTGCAGGGACATTCGTATGCAAGGAAATTGTGTGGTGTTGCAGACGCAAACAATGACCATTTCAAGATATCGTCCAACGACACAATTACAGCCTAGCAACAACAATTATATATGAAATACCAAAGGTAACTTTATGTTTTATTGTATGGTCTAGCAACAACAACAATCACATTAGAAATAGCACAATTATAAAGTAGTAGACATAAATGGTCTAGCAACAACAATTATATGCAAGGCAAAGACAATGGTCCATCTTGTAAAACATTAGATGACTAACAGAATGATTTGTTTTAGGCTATCACAGCAATGAGACCTTTTTGGATTGCATGAGTATGAAAGAATTGACACGTGTCAAAGATAATAATGACAGGTTTTATTCACCAATTGCCCTGTCAGAAGAGTCATTTCCGAAACACTTCAGCAAGTTAATTTCCAGCTACAGAGGTTTAACATGTGTCATGAATTGATGTTTGGACACATGCCAAGATTCCAGATTAGACCTGCCTCATTTCATCTGTTTGTGGTTGTTATTTTGGGATGTTTCCTCTCATCATCCAAGATTTCGTAACAGTTGGAAGGTGAATCGTTTTATCTTCTCCACAATTTATTCGTCCCTCTTGTAACAGGCAAAAAACAAAGAAGATAAATACTCAGTCTGAAGTAGTGATAAGGGATTTTTGAGTTGCTTTGGGTAGAGAGTAAATTGGAAAAGAGAGGGGACTGCAAGGAAGTGACTAAGTGTAGCTTGAAAGAGAATTTCCAAAATAGTTCATAAAAAGAGATAGTGATAGGGTGTGTGTTGCAAAATAAATAGTTATCATATTTGATAGTAGAGTGTTCCTTAAAGTCAAAGAAGGCACAAATAGGCCAAGATTGTAATGTCTTTGAGTTGTAAGGGTGCAATGTAATGCATTTTATGACATTAATGAAGAATGTCATGTTTTCTTTGAATGTGTTATATGTTGGCTTTTGTTGTGCACTCTGATCAGCAATTGTTCATTTCACCCTTGACCCTCTTGCATTACCCGTTTTTGGTACTACTCCAGCATTCCTTTCAATATTGCAAGGTTTCCGTATTGTGAGTCAATGGTTGATGCAATTACCATTGTTAATCCTAACTTTAAAGTCCCTTCATAGTTCATACAAAAGCCTCATGATTAAAATATTAAGAGCAATGAAAAATGTGGGTGAAGTACTTGTTGAGGATCATAAAGAGTGGACGAGAACAAGTTGCAATATTATGTTTGATTGGTGGACGGTTAAGAGGAGCCATACATTGAATAATTTCCTTGTGGCTTCATGCAAAGGCACAGTCTTCCTCAAATCCACGAATGCCTCTAACCAAAGAATATCAGAATCCACACTTATACGATGACACACCCCCGGCATCCAGGCATTTTGTGGTTGGTGGGATAGGGAAGAAATGTCCCCCAAGAATATCAAAAATGTGACAAAAAGGGAGATGTCCCCTAAACTTTAGGAACATTTCAGGGACATCAATTTTTTTCAAATTTTTCAATTATTTATATTTTAAAAATTTAAATACTAGTACAAATATCTTAAATATATTTATCCGAAAAATGCCGAGAGATATCAACTTGGAGGCATCTATATTATATTTGTTACATACCATATTGATTAAGACTCCATTACCTTCTCCACAAATTTCTTGTTGATTGGTAACAAATGAACTCAATCTAGTTGCACCACTGCATTGGGCTTTAAAAAGTCTTTCCAGAAGAAAATGAATGGGCTCGAAACTCCACCATGTGCCCAAGATATTGCGATTTTTTTATCACCTTCTCCAACCAATAAGAAAAACTCCAATATGATGGTCAAATAGACGTGAAATTTAAGATCAACCATTTTTATTTATTTATTTATTTTCATATGTGATTAACCAATTTACTAGTCGTCCCCCCAAAGTCCCCAAAACTTGGAAAAGAAATTGTCATTCCGAGAACCCCATCCCCCCGTCCCTGAGACTTAAGTAACTATGCCTTTTGGCGTTTTGAAGGAAGTTGTGTATGAGGTTGGGCCATCACATGTGGCATAGTTTATTACAAGCAATGTTAAAAATTGTGTGGTTGTGGGTAACCTTCTAATGGAGAAGTTCCCTGTCTTGTTTTGGAACCCATGTGCTGCACATTGCATTGATTTAACCCAAAAAAATATTGGCAAACTTCCATAGGTTTTAAACCTGTTGTAGAAAAGGACAAATATATCACTAAATTTAAATACAATCACACTATGATTTCGAGCATAATGACAATTTTTACAGAGGGAAAACAGTTTGTTCACCCAAGTGTGACCAGATTTGCCACCCACTTTCTTGCTTCACAAAAAATTTGTACTCAAAAGATGAACCTCAAACAAATGTATGTTTCAGCTGAGTGGGTAGAATCCAATTTTTCCAATCACATAGATGACCTAAAATATTTCATACCTTATTACTAATGAGTCCTTTTGGACAGTTGTGCATGAGGTTGTGGTGGATGAGTCCACTAGTCAAGGTGTTGAGGTTGGTTGATGGGCAAAGGAAGAAATAAAATTCAAATTAGAAAAGAGTGTGGAGAAATACCTGGCATTATTGGATATCAAACAAGAGGTGGGACCCGAAAATGCATTGTGACATTTCAAGGTTATTTCTTAAAAACTCCAACACGAGATAAATGGACCTTTTGGAGGCCTTCAAAGCATTTTTGGAGCTCAAAATGACCTCAAAATACGGCTAAGGCCCTATTGGCTTCAAGATCGTGAGTCAAGATTTCCCAAAATGCAAACAGTTCTTAAATTGGAGCATACCCAAAGACATTATGAACCCAGGAAGGTGACCCACTCCGGATGGCTCACCACGAAATAACAAAACACGTGAACTAGGTCACACTATGTAGTCCATACACACACATGTATGAATGGGGGCACACTAAACTGTCCATAACAAAACAATACACATACTTATGTGAACATGGACACATTGAAATGTCCACAACAAAACAATATATGCATATAGGGACACCCTACCACTCACTGTTGACAATCCTTCCACAAGTCAAAAATTGTCAACCTTACTATTCGAAAGATGGTTTTATGGGTACCATTTTGTCTTGTGAATCAGTTTCGGGTACTCAATAATGAAAAGGAAAAGGCTTTGCAAAGTTTAATCAAGCATAAATGCATATTTACAGCGACCCAAGGAGCCATCTACAGTGAAGTAAATTACAAAGGAAAGAGCCTACAGCAAAGGAAGTAATTCCTTCGAACTTTTTGTCTGAAGGAATACTTCGGAGAATTACAAAGGAAAGACCCGCAGCCTCCCAAAAGGTCTGCCAAAAGCAAAAAAAAGCCCAAGGAGTAATTCCTTCGGACTTTTTGTCCTAAGGAATTCCTTTAGACAAAAGTCCGAAGAAATTTGAGAGAGAAGTCTGATTTTTTAAGGAATAAAGACACCTGCAAAAAACCCGGGTGCCCTACAATTTTTCCGAAAAGCCACAGAGGAAGGACAGAAGCCCTTGCGGAGGGCACTTAGTCGGTGACAGGACCTTTCCAACTTTCCCGAAGGGCACAAAGGAAGGACACGAGCCCTTGAGAATGGCACTTGGTCGGTGTCAAGACATTTAAAATTTTTCCAAAGGACATTTCCAGCGATGGCCAAAGAAGACAAAGCAAATACCTTCAGACAAAAAGTTCGAAGGAATTCAAAGAGTTTACAAAACAAAAAGAAAAACCCGACAGAAAAAATCCGAGGGAAAGAGAAGAGAAAACAAAGGAAAAATATCCTTCGAACAAAAGTCCGAAGAAATTCCTTCAGACTGATTAATTCTGGAAGGCATAAACAGGGAACCCAAAGGGCACTTGCCCTTCGGAAAAAGAGAAGTGAAGGAACAAAGCCCGAAGGATAGGTACCCTTTAGGAAGGCTACAAACAAGAAGTTTTGAAGGGCACTTGCCCTTCGGAAAGGACATTTCAAAAACATTTGTCCGGAGAGGCAAAGGAAGCAAAGGATAAATTCCTTCGGGCAAAAAAGAAAAGACAAAATTCCCGCGGACAATTTGTCTGAGCGAGAAGTCATAGACAAATGCCGAAGAAAAGGAAAGCCCGAAAATAAGATAAGTCCAAAGGAGCCCGAGACCAAAGCAAAAGTCATAGACAATTCCCGCGGACATTTCGTCCGCGGGAAAAAAAAAAAAAAACAAAAAAAGCCCGATAGACAGCCAGACAAGAAAATTCGAGGGAATAAAAACCCAAGAGCAACGCATGCACAGAAACAGAAATAGAAAATAGATAGACAAGAAATAAATTCAGCTTGAATTTATCTCTCACTCAGCAAGATAGTTTTCCATGAAAGCACTTTCGTCCGTCTCAAGCTCGTAACATTCCAACAGCTCAATCAGAGTTCCAAATTCGGACGTCGAGTTGACTGTTCCAGATTTAAAATTGACTAATTGTTAAACGTCACATCTACTAGGAGCTTTCCATGCAAAGGAGAGTAATCAAACGTTCCAACTCAACCTATCAAACGTTCCAACTCGGCTTCCAATTGATCAAATCAGAGTTCTAAAATTGACATTGGCGTTGGATTTCATGCATGATATTATCATCTCATACTTTCAAACATTCCAGCAGCTCACGAAGATGCTAAAATTGACATTGGCGTGGATTTCCATGCAAAGAGAGGTAGGTGTTTCAATAAACAAAGACAAGTCCACTTCCTCTAGCGCAAGGAGCTTCATGCAAAGACAAAAGGAAAACATATTTTATTGAAAGGCAAAGTCAACTTTGAGTAAATCTAAGTTGATCCTCCTCTTCTTTTTTTCAATGCCCATCTTTGGCTTTTGTAATTCTCTATAAGACGGCTTTTCAGCGTTGTTAAAATCATCCCTCTCTTGGCAAGACCAGACTCTGTCATTAGTGAGTTGTGTAACCTCTTCAATCAATAGAAGGATTGTACTTTCAGATTTCAAGTGTTGACATAGTGTATATTCATTCAGCAATTTGCATATGTGGTAGATTTCTCTCCCTTCCCAAATTTTGATTCGTACTTAGTTGCTAGCTTATCGTATTATGCAGGTCATGTTAAGTGTTCTTTATGTCTTTTGCTGAAGCTGTAAGTGGATGTTAGGTGGCTGCAAAGTGTCTTGTATCAGACCTCTCTCCATTGTTTTCCCTCATGTTTTGGTCATTGGATCGAACCTTCTCATGAAATATTTATGCATAAGTGATTGATTGAAATTGAAGGTCTTCTTTTTCCCTTGCTTGTTCAGTGTTCAAGATTCCAAGTAGAGTGGATCAATCTTTTGGTGTATCACCGTTATTAGGTAGGATTTCCCCTTCAAGTTTTCTTCTCCCTTTTCCATGGTAGTCCGCAGCATAGAGTAGAGATCCTCATTGATACATCTTACAGGAACCAGCCTTCTCTGGAGGTTCTTCTCACCATTGAGGCACCCACCCTCATGAGAAGATCCCATTGTTTCAACCGGATAGAGGACTGGCCATTTCATGCACATCTTCGATTCAGGGTGCAGCTCCAGGTTGACAACACTCACCAAACATAATAGTGGGAACTAACCTCACTTAAACAACAATACCTCTGATTTTATCTTTAGTGGGAGTTGGGCCTCACTAAACAACACCACCTTGTGAATTTTATTCACAAGAACAAGTTTATTGTTCAACTCCATAAACATATTCTTCCTCATTATCCCCATCGGGAGGGTCTTCATTGTGTGTTGCATAAACATAATCTTCACCGTCACTTTCACTAGTAAGCAACACCTTGTCTTTCTTCAACTTTACATCTATCAATTCATTATTTCTTTGTACACAATTCATCATTACATGGCCCTATTGCTTCCAATAGAAACACACAAATCTATTAATTGGTGTATGTCTTGTAATTTGGACGAAGAATTCAGACATGAGCTAGAAGAAATATTAAGTTTGTTCTTCACAAGCAATGCAGTTTCCTCTTTCATTGAGTCAAATTTCCTAGCTTGATTCTCTTCATTAATCAAAGAAAAGATTGTCTTCCTGTCATGTCCCCATTCCGGCTAACATCGTTTTGCGTGCCGAGATCAGTCTATTATGGACTCTCGTAGACTGATGGTCGTGATGAGAGTCATTTAGGCGTTTATTTGGGGATCGGATGGCCTATTTTGCTCTTGGAGATATGATTTTTCATTATATTTTATTATATGGGGCCAAATGTTATATTTTTAAATTGAGGTGCACTTTTTATTTTATTAAGTTACTCTTTATTTAAAAAAAGTGCAAGGAGATTTTATAAGAATATTATGGATACTTCGAGAAAAAGTAAGTGGCTTCTAGAGGAAGATTCCAAAAAGTGAATAAATAGACCCCTTGGGTCTCTCATTTGGCATCCAAGTTTATTTTTCTCATTTTGGCTTCTTGGGCATTTGTAGACCCTGATGGTCTGCAAATTTTCAGTCTGATCCTTGAGAATGATACCTCTCAAGTGATTGCATAACTGAGGAGGTGAAAGATCCTCTGAAGGGTTGCTTGGAGGAATTGGTATTCAGCCAATTCAAGTGTGTTAAATTGGAGAATTTTGGTGGTTTATTCTCAGCTGAGAAATCTTCAGTGTTTCAACATTTTTGGACAAGGAGAAGCATAATTTTGGCATAGAAAAATCGAACCCTTGGAGGAAGCAATTTTTAATAATTTTTGGTAGCATTTTGGAGGATTTTTTAAGAGGTTTCTAAAAGTTTTTCACAAATCCGTATGGCCGTACGGACGGGATTTCCAGTAGCAGCAAGTCAAAAAAAATCACAAAATACTGCATACAGTTTGCAGTCCTTTCCCTGGCATGTGCAGTCTATTTTTTCTCAGCATTTTAGCAAGGAAGTTGGTCATTTTTTTACAAGGGGTTTTAGTCAGCAGGGTACGGACAGCTTGCTGGACAGTATACGGACAGCAGTAAGGGCGCCACTTACAGATCAAGTTAGTGTTTGTTGCTGATTGGAGATGAATCTGAGCGACTATCACTGTCTGTTCTATTTTGTATTTGCGTACCTACATTTATGTATCAAGTGTTTATATTCTAAAGAATATTAATTCTGTCCATGTTTTGAAAGCTGAAAGTCGCCATTTATGTGTAAGAGGAACTATATTTCCATAAATAAGTATGTTGGCACTAAATCTTTTGAATTATTAAGCTAAGTAGGTTTGTTTATGTTCAGTTTACTCTTACAGCAGTGTAGTTTAACTGTTTGCCAACTATTTGACAAAAATCCATAACGCTATATTAGTATTTTTTGTAAACCTACCAACTGTTTGACGCAATTCCATAGAGCAAGATCAATGTTTTGATGATCCTACTAGTGAGGGTCATTACACTTCCAAACTTAGATTATTTGTGTTTAATGTAAACATAGTGTTGCAATAGCTGACAAGCATGCTTTTTAAAAACATAGCTTTGGTATCATCTATATCTACTATAGCTTTTAATACCTGTTGTCAATCAGTCTTGCACCCTTGTGAAGGTAGTTTTAGGCCTTCACAGTCTGCTAAAACATGGAAACAATCCTAGGTTGTGGGTGATCTAATTCAGTGGATTGAGTCTCTAGATCTAAGCGCTAGCTCCCTTTAGTGTATCAATTAGGATCTTACTACTCTACACTATAATTTTCCTGGGAAAAGAAAGAAAGAAAACTTGAAAGAAAATCCTACCTAATGGCAGTGATACACCTGAATGATTGGTTGATCGACTCAATTAGAGCTCCTAAAAAACACTGAGACGAATATGCAAAAGTATTTCACAAAAAAGTTTGATCTAGTAACTAAAACTTGAGGGAAATGAAAGAATAAAACTAATTAAAGGCACTAATCAGCGACTTGCATCCACTAAAATTCCAGTCAAAAGAAACTTAAACACTGAGTATGACCTACATAATTTGACCAGCTAGTAATTAGGTAAGAATCAAGACTTGGCAAAGAAGAAAACTCTATCACTTATGCAAATCAATGACAAAATACACTATACCAGCTTGCTGGAAATTGAAACAACAGTCCTATTAATCTGAAAAAGGTTACAACTCAGTCTTTGGCAGAATTTTGTCTTGCCAAAAGAGGGATACAATTCAAGGTTAAAAACCAACATATATAGAAAAATACACAACCAAGAGATTGGCGTTGAAAATAGAAGAAGACAACTCTTTCATTAGCCCAAGTCTAATTTCTGTTATGCCAAGATAAGAAAGCCTTCTAAATTTGTCTTTTCTTGTCTTTTGTCCTGCATGAAAATCCTTAAGCGTTGAAAAATGGACGGTGGGCTCAATATTGGACTAATCTGCCTCATGCATGATATCCACGCCCACCTCCAAAAATGAAACTCTTCTTGAGCTGTTGGAACGTTTAAAAGGCTTTTCTTTGTATGAAAACAACGCTAATGCCGAACTTAGAATTCTGTTTGAACTGTTGGAACGTTTGAAAACCTTGGAACCAACAAGAGTGCATGCACGTAAATCACGTTAAGCTCTCCAACGTTAAACAACTTGAGTCCTTCATGCAAATGAGTCTCCGTCTTTAGAACTGAAGGTGTCATGTTGAAACGGTTACACCTAGACGTGTCTAACCTGCTTGGACCACTTTGCATAAAGACCCTGTTGACAATTCTTCCACAGGCCCTAAAAAAACAAATGTCAACCTTACTATTCGGAAGATGGTCTTATGGTACCAGTTTGTCTTGTGAATCAGTTTTGGGTACTGAATAATGAAAAGGAAAAGGTTTTGCAAAGTTCAATCAAGCCTAAATGCATACCTACAACAACCCAAGGAGCCATCTACAGCCAGGCAAGCCAAGGAAAGAGCCTACAGCGAGGTAAAGTTTCGGTCATTCAAAGGATTCGAAGGGGCGTTCTCGTTTTCAGATTTGGCAATGTCCACCTACAGCCATCCTTAAGGTTAACCTACAAGCCTGTAGGTCCGCTTATGAATGAAGGTGAGTGTTTTCTTTCGGACACCTACGGAATACAAGTTTGTTTTTCAGACTTACAACGACTATTCTCTTTCCCAAGTGCTTTCTTTCCAAAGTGTTGTCTTCTCAAATTTTGTCGGGCTAAGAGATGGACAATTTCCTCGTACTTTTTGTTCGAGGGAAAAGATTTTTCATAGGACTTGGGAGAAGTCCAAGAGAATTGCAAAGGAACAATTTACAAAGTATTCAATTCCTTCGGATTTTTTGTCCGAAGGAATTAAGGAGACAAAAAGCCCGGGTCCCTACAAAAAACCCAGGTGCCCTACAAAAAGCCCAAGTTCCCTACAAAAAACCCGAGTACCCTTCAATTCTTCCGAAAAGCCAATTCTGGAGAGACACAAGCCCTTGTGGAGGGCACTTGGTCGGTGACAGGACCTTTCCAACTTTCTCGAAGGGCACAGAAGGACACAAGCCCTTGCAGAGGGCACTTGGTCGGTGGCAAGGCCTTTCCAATTTTCCCGAAAGGCACAAAGGAAGGACACAAGCCCTTGCAGAGGGCACTTGGTCGGTGACAGGACCTTTCCAATTTTACCGAAGGGCATTTGGCCGGTGGCAAATTAAAAACAAAGGAGTCTAATTCCTTCGGACATTTTGTCCGAAGGAATTTGGGACAAAGAAAAACCCGATGGAAAATACACAAAGGCAAAGAAAAAAAAATTGGAGGAAGGATATCCTTCAAACAAAAAGTCCGAAGGAATTCCTTCAGACTTTTTGTCCGAAGGATTAATTATGGAAAATTGCATAACAAGAAGTCCGAGAGAATAAAGCCCGAGGAAATACAACCAAGGTAAGGCTAGGGAGATAAACAGAAAAGTGCGCGGGAAAAATTTGTCAAACGAAAATTCCGAAGAAAATCAAGGGGAATAAGCCAAGAAGGAAATCCAAAAGGTCCACAGAAAAAAAAATCCAAGACCAAGGTGAAGTCAACGAAAAGCCAGGAAATAAAATCGGCAAACAACAAAGGCAAGACAGAATTTTGAAGGAATAATTGGACTTGGACAGAAAATAGAAGTCCGCAGAAAATGAACATAAACAGGTAGACCAAAATAAAAGGAAAATCCATGCAAGCAAAGGCTATTTTCAGTTGACTGGTCAAAGCTTCAGTTGATTGGTTGTTGAAGTCAAGCTCATCTCTGGATTATCTCATGCTTTCAAACGTTCCAACTCAGCTTCCAACGTTTCAATTCGAATTCTAATTTTAGCATGGCATGGATTTCATGCATGCTCTCGTTATCTCGTGCTTTCAAAACGATCAAACGGCTCAAAAGGAAGTCCATATTTGGAGGTGGGCGTAGCATTTTTGCATGATAAGAGTTTGACATTCAACAAACTCACCATCCATTTCCTCTAATGCCAAGGAGCTTCATGCAAGGCAAATAGACTTTTTGTAAAAGCTGAGTTGGACGGATTTAGCCTCTCTCCTATTTTTCAAACACCAAGTCTTGGATGTCGTAATTTTCTATATGAGTTGTTTTCAGCCTTAAATTGTATCCCTCTCTTGGCAAGACCAGACTCTACCATTGGTGAGTTGTATAACCTCTTCAATCAATAGGACTGTACTTTCAGATTTCAAGTGTTGGCATGGTGTATATTCATTCAGCGATTTGCATCTGTGGTATATTTCTCTCCCTTCCCAAATTCTGATTCGTATCTAGTTGTTAGCTTATCATATTATGCAGGTCATGTTCAGTGTTTTATGTCTTTTGTTGAAGCTGTAAGTGGATGTTAGGTGGCTGCAAAGTGTCTTGTATCAGACCTCTCTCCATCGTTTTCCCTCATGTTTTGGTCATTGGATCGAACCTTCTCATGAAATATTTATGCATAGTGATCACTTGAAATCAAAGGTTTTCTTTTTCCATTGTTTGATTCAGTGTTCAGGGTTCCAAGTAGAGTGGATCAACATTTTGGTGTAGCACCGTCATTAGGTAGGATTTCCCTTTCAAATTTCTTTCTCCCTTTTCCATGGTAGATTCGCAGCACAGAGTAGAGACCCATTGATACATCATACAGGTACCAGCCTTCTCTGGAGGTTCTTCTCACCATTGAGGCACCCACCCTCGTGAGAAGATCCCATTCTTTCAAT
Organism: Torreya grandis; assembly: GCA_037957365.1. Classification (NCBI taxonomy): domain Eukaryota; kingdom Viridiplantae; phylum Streptophyta; class Pinopsida; order Cupressales; family Taxaceae; genus Torreya; species Torreya grandis. Next base: position 11,708,962 of record JARHVA010000009.1, on the reverse strand, counting down.
CGGAGAGAGGATTGGCCATTTCAGCACATCATCAATTCAAGGTGCAACTCCAGGTTGACAATAGAACCCTTCAATCTGTCTATATTCGTTGTTGACATCTCTCGCTTTATCTAGCTCTTCGTTACTGTGCATGTTCATTAGTCGTTTGTCTATATCTTTTCCCCCTTGCATGTATTTGTCTCAGGTTTATTCTTGCGGGCCTTTTCATCTCCTCTCTTTGTCTTTGTTCACTGGCCTTCGAAATTCTGTCAAGTCATTTTCCCGCGAACAAATTTTCTCGGACTTCTCTCTTCGTCTTGCTCTCTTTATTTTCCTTCAGACAAAAACTCTGAAGGAAACTTTCTCCCAGCTCTTTGTCTTTTGCTCGAACTTGCACTTGGCAAACCTTCTGAAGGAATTCCTTTGGACTTCTCTTCTGCTTGAATTGTTTTCACTTTCCCAAAGACAAATTATCATCAGGAATTCAAGTCCTCGTCTTTATCATTACCTATGGGTTATCTCTCTTGGAAAGTCTTCAGAAGGAATTCTTTTGGACAATTTGTCCAAAGGAATTCCTTCGGACTTTTGCCGCGGCCTCTCTTTTCTTTCGGACTTTCTGTCAAGTCATTTTCTCGCAGACATATTTGTCCGCGGGAATTGTCTCTCGGACCTTCCCAAATTACCCTTCGAAATTTCTGTGATAAACTTTCCCGAAGGGTAGATACCCTTCGGGATTCTCAAAAAGTGTCTCTCGGAACTTTTGTGTGTCCCCTTGGCTTTGTGAAAAGGACCCTTCAGGTTTTTCCAAGTTCCCCTCGGAAATTTCCAAGTGGACTCTTCTTCCAAAAAGTGCCCTTTGGAATTATGTAAATGGTCCTCTTTCTTTCGGCTTTTGTCTCTCGGACAAAATGTCTGAAGCTCTGCTTCATACATTTTTTCCTTCGGATTTCACAAATGAACTCTGCCCTTTGAGAAATGCCTTCTTCCGAAGGGTATATACCCTTTGGGTTTCTTGTAAAGGACCTTTGGAAAACTTGCCAATGTCCTCCCTGAAGTGCCCTTTGGGCTTCCTCAATGAACCCTCGGACTTTTGTTTTGAACCTTCCCGAAGGGTATGTGCCCTTCGGGATTTTTGTAATGTCCCATTTCCTTCGGATTTTTCTCAACTGTCCTTTTCCGAAGCGATAATAACCCTTCAGACCTTTCATTTTGAATATTCCCGAAGGGTATGTGCCCTTCAGGATTTCTACAAACGTCCCTTCAGAACCATGATGAGCCCTTCAGAACATAGACCCTTCACCGAGTACCCTTTGGGAAAAATGTTAAAGTCATTCGGCCTTTGGAAAATAGTCCTTCGCCCTTTCTGAATGGACCATGCCTCTTGTATTTCCTTCGGACAAAAGTCCAAAGGAATTCTGTCTTAAGCCTTTTCACAGTATTGCCTTGGCGCAGTCCTCTTCCCCTTCTTCGAAAGGCATGTTTAAGCAAAGTTCTGAATGATAGAGGTTGCAATTTTGACCTGTAGGGTCAAAAATTGTCAACAATTCCAACTAATTGTTTTCGCAGAGAACAGAGCATACTTATGTATTGAATCACATTGTCACCTTCCTCCATGTTTGGTGCAAATAACTTCTACTTTAGAGTCATTTTTGCACTAGTAGCTTTTGATCCGAATAGGCTATTAAGTCCATCCTAAACTACCTTGGAATATTTTAAGAGATCTTTGTGATGCAAATGTACATCAAACTATTTGGTTCACGGTGGAAAAATTTCATCTAAAACATTGATCCTGGTGATGAGATCAAATTAATTCAATCCGACAGTCTAGGAGTGAAATATTTGTTCACACACACATATAACTATGTATGAACAAATATTTCACTCCTAGACTGCTGGTTTGAATTAATTTGATATCTCATCACCGAGATCAATGTTTTAAATGAAAATTTTCCACCATGACCAAAATAGTTTGATGTATATATATGCCGGATATGAACAAAATAGTTTGATGTGTGTGTGTGTATACACTCCATGGCTTAATTTCTACATGTCTTATGTGCTCTTCACTTCTTTGCACTAATTTTATATTTTATCCACAATAAGATTTCACAAAAACATTGAAAACTAAAAAAATGACACTTTTCTTTATATATACACACACACACTCCATGGCTTATTTTCTACATGTCTTTTGCGCTCTTCACTTCTTCATGCTACTTTTATATTTTCTCCACAATAAGATTTCCAAAAAACATTGAAAACTAAAAAAATGAAACTTTTCTTTTTCACCAACTCCGGATTGAATAAAAAATTCATATCTACAATTTTAATACAAGCATAACTGTGCCAGCTTACCCTAGAGGGTTTTGGTGCACCGAAAATACATTGATCAGCTCAAATTCATGAAAAAATGGCTCTATATGAAAGTTTTCACAAAATCCACTCACCCTTCATTTTTCAATCTTTTTTCAACATGTTCGGGTTTAATTTGCAATATACAAGAACAATAGAATGGGGTCTCCTAATGTAAATTTTCAATGGACAGGCCAAGTCTAAAATTTGCACTGATACCAAATAATGAAAATATTGTATCCATATCAATTATTTTATTCTACATTGCATACTTGACATACAACAAACCTTTGTTATGATTTTATTATCTAGGATATATCCCCTCAACAAAGCTTATCACCTTAACTAACCCTATCTAAGTGGATGTTACTATTGTCAACCTGAAGTTGCACCCTAATCGAAGACGTGTTGAAATAACTAATCCTCGCTCCTGTTGAAACAATGGGATCTTCTCACGAGGGTGGGTACCTCAATGATGAGAAGAACCTCCAGAGAAGGTTCCTGTAAAATGTATCAATGAGGATCTCAACTTCTACGCTACAAACTGCCTCGGGAAAAGGGGAGAAAAAACTTGAAAGGAAATCCTAGCTAAAATGGTGATACACCTAATTTGTTTGATCAATTCAAATCAAGCTTCTAAAAACACTGATTCAGACAAGAAAGAGGCAAAACTTCAACTCCAATTGCTCAATACACATAAGTATTTCACGAAAATGTTTGATCTAGTAACTAAAACCTGAGGGAAATGAAAGAGTAGGCCTGATTGAAGGCACTAATCAGTCACTTGCATCCACTAAACTTCCAGCCAAAATACAAATAAACACAGAACATGACCTACATAAATGACCGGCTAGTAACTAGGTACGAATCTAGATTTGACAAGGAAGAAAGGAAATCTACCACTTAGGCAAATCAATGACAAAAGTACGCTATACCAATTGCTGAAAATTGAAAAAACACAGTCCTCTTCTTATTGATTTTGAAAAAGGTTACAACACGATCTTTGGCAAAAGTTTTCTTGCCAAAAGAGGGATCCTTTTTTTTACAAGGCTGAAATCAATAATAAAATTACAACAACCAAGAGATGGCGTTAAAAATAGAAGAGGTAACTCTTTCATTAGCCCAAGTCCAATTTGTGTTGCATGAGCCTTCCAAATTTGTCTTTTCTATGTCTTTGTCTTGCATGAAGACTCCTTGGCGTTGAAATGGACGGTGGCTAATTTTAGGCTGTTCTTTATTTAGGCATCATGCATGGAACATTTTGGAATATGGACGGTAGGCTAATTTTGACAAGTCAAACTCTTATCATGCAAAAAAAATGGTACGCCCACCTTCAAATTTGGAATCCTTCATGAGCTGCTGGAACGTTTGAAGAGATGAGTTGACCAAGAGTATGCATAAAATCCATGCCTTGCCAATTTTAGAACTCCGACTTGATCCATTGGAAGCCGAGTTGGAACGTTTGAAAGGCTAAGTTGACCTTGAAGATAAACTTGACTTCAACAACCAGTCAACTGAAGCCTTGACTAGTCAACCGTAATTAGCTTTTGCTTGCATGGAATTCCACGTTGACTCCGTCTTTTGTTTGTCCATGGGTTTCTTTCGGCCCAACTGTTCGTGATTTCTCTTGGCTAAATTTAGAATTCTCCTTCTTGACCTCTGTCTGTATTTGTCTTTCCACGGATTTTCCCTTCTTACTTATTCCTTCGGCCTAATGTTCATTCTCTTCGAGTCTTTATTATCTCGGACCTCTCCCTTTTGTTTTATTTCTTCGGATAATCCATTGGGCTATTTGCTAAGTCATTTTCCCGTGGATTATGTTCATTCTTTTTGGACTTCGCTTTTGTCTCTCTCTGCCCTCAGACTTCCTTTCTTTGACCAAGCTTTCCGAAGGAATCCTTCGGACAATTTGTCCGAAGGATATCCATTTCTTTCGAACTTTTTGGCTTCCCCTTGGTTTTATCTCCCGCGGACTTTATTTCCAATGGGCTTTCTCTTGGGCTGGCTTTTCTTCGGATCTTTTGTTTTGCCCCTTAGTTCCCTTCAGAGTTTTTTCTGTCTGCCAATTTTTCCGAAGGATATTTTTCCTTCTTTCTTTGCCTTGTTTATATTTTATTCCCTTGGGCTTTTTGTGTTCAACTTCCCGCAGACATTGTCGCTTGGCCTAAAAAACAGCCCTTCGAAAATCCTGTCATGGTCTTTTCCCGAAGGGCAGGTGCCCTTCGAGCTTTTGTAAAGCCCTTAAAATCATGAGATGAACCTTCTCGAAGGGCAGGTGCCCTTCAGGTTTTTTGCAAACGTCCCTTCCGATCTTGAAATGAGCCTTCCCGAAGGGTACTTGTTGACAATTTTGCCCCACAAGCCAAATCGTCATCATTACCATTCGAAACTTCGCTCACCATGACCATTTGCCTTGAAAACCAGGTCTTAACCCTTGAGAAATTGAGGATAAGTAACTTTTGTGCAGGTACAGGCATTTTCTCATCAGGGAATGATAATTTCTAGCACTTACAGAGCAATTCAGGTTTGCAAGTTAGCATTACTTATAAGCTTTATAAGTCGAAGCACTCGAAGAACCCGAATGGGTCTACAGTGCATATCGGGTTTATGGGGGTGTCTTACTTATTTACTTTTTTAAGTAAAAGCAATCCAAGGGCCCAAGTTGGTCTACGGAGGGAAGCAGGTTTGTGCATCGACTTGTCTTATAAAGTTTTTATAAGTAATGGCACTTGTAAAGCCCGAAAAGGTCTTGGACATTGCGAAGGGCAAGTGATTTCTTTCGGAGGGCTTTTTCATCGGCGAGGTGGACTTTACAAAAGTTCTGAAGGGTTATTTACAAAAAGTCCAAAGGGCAACTGCGCTTGCGGGGGGCACTTCAAGAACAAAGTGGACCTTTCATTTTTATCGAAGGGTCATTTTCAGAAACCCCGAAGGGTATGTGCCCTTGCAGGGGACACTTCAAGCACAAAGAGGACCTTTGCAAGACTCCCGAGGGGTCGTTTACAATTTTTCCGAAGGTCACCTGCCCTTGTGTAGGGCACCTTGGTTGATGGCAGGAAAATTTGGAAAAGCTCGAAGGGCACTTTTGGAGGCAAACATACCCTTGCGGAGGGCACTTAGGCAGCGAGAGGACCTTTTCCATTCTTCCGAAGGGCACTTCTGGAAGCAACATACCCTTGTGGAGGGCACCATGTTCGGTGGTAGGACCATTTGGAAAAGCCCAAAGGGCACTTTTGGACGTAGACATACCCTTGCAAAGGGCACTCAGGGGGTGAGAGGACCTTTTCCATTCTTCCAAAGGGCACTTTTGGAAGCAACATACCCTTGTGGGGGGCACCAAAGCACCTTTTGTAAAAGCCCGAAGGGCACTTTTGGGAAGCGGAAGCCCCTGCAGAAGAACAAGCCGCGGAAGAAAGAACAGAGTCCTTCGAACAATTTGTCCAAAGGACATATACAAAAACCCTGAACCTGACTGCGAAAGACATAAACAAATAGAACACATAAAAAAGGAAGCACAAACCCGGACGGAATACAGAGAAGAGTCCATGAACAGAAAAGCTACCTTAAAGCAAAGACTAACGCAAAAAAGACAGATACAATAAAGACACAGACAAACATAGAGAACAGAATCCATGGGAAAAGATGACTCGGAGAATCAAAACACAGATGTTAGACGCAAAAACCCGACGGAAATACAAGATGAACATGTGCATGAACAATGGCATAAGGGAAGATTCGTGGAAAAGACAAATACAGACGGTGAACATGCCTAAATAGTCCAAGAATACAAGAGCATGCAACAGCCATGAACAGGCAAACACGTCTAGATTTGACTGTTCTAACACGTCATCTTCATTTCTTAAACAGAGGCTCACTTTGCATGAGGACTCAAGTAGTGGAACAATGGAAAGCTTAAACAAAAGAAATTCCATGCACGGACTCTCGTTTGTCAAAAAGCTTGAAACGTTCCGACGGTTCAAACGTAATTCTTAATTTGGCATTTGCATTGATTTCATGCAAAGGAGAGACTTTCAAACGTTCCAACAGTTTGAGTGGATTTGACTGCTCTTGTTTTGGAGTTGACTGGTTTTCAAATCAAGACATCTATTCGTAGATTTCATTCATCCAAAGCTTGTCTTCTTCTTCTTCTTTTTCAATGCAAGGAATTTTCATGCAAGACAAAATAGACTTTTGTAAAGGCTGAGTTGGTTAGAGTTTACTCCCTCTCTATTTTCCAATGCCAATCTCTTGGCTTTTTATAATTTTTTTATAGTAATGGCTTTTCAGCCTTGTAAAAAGGATCCCTCTTTTGGCAAGAAATCTTCTGCCAAAGTTTGTGCTGTAACCTTTTTTCAGAATCAATAAGAGGACTATGTTTTTTCAATTTCCAGCAGCCGGTATAGTGTGCTATTGTTATACATTCACCTAAGTGATATATTTTCCTTCTTTGTCAAATCTGGATTTGTACCTAGTTACCAGCTGGTCATTTATGCAGGTCACATTCTGTGTTTAAATGTTTTTTGCTGAGTTTACAGGGGATATTAGTGGTTGTTTAGTGCCTTTCATCAAGCCTATTTCTACTTTTCCCTCAAGCTTAGATCATTAGACAGAACATTTTCGTGAAATACTTGTGTATTGTCCAAAAGGAGTTGAAGTTCTACCTCTTGTTTGAATCAGTGTTCTCAGAAGCCCGATTTGAGTGGATCAAGCAAATTAAGTGTATCACCGTTTTTAGTTAGGATTTTTTTTTAAGTTCTTTCTCTTTTTTCTCCAAGCAGCTTGTAGCGTAGAAGTTGAGATCCTCATTGATACATCTTACAGGAACCAGCGTTCAATGGAGATTCTTTTCAACATTGAGGCACCCACCCTCGTGAGAAGATCCCATTGTTTCAAATGGAGCGAGGATTAGCCATTTCAGCACATCTTCGATTTAAGGTGCAACTCCAAGTTGACAATAGTACCTACCCTTCGGGTTTTTTGTCAACGACCCTTCCGAAGGGTACCTACCCTTCAGGTTTTTAAAAAGCCCCTTGGACTCTACAAACAGCCCCTTCCTATCGAATAACCCATAAGAAAAAGGCACCCAGGTTTTTTGAAGGACACTCGGGTTTTTTGGAGGGCACCCGGGCTTTTTGGAGAGCACCCGAGCTTTTTGGAAACGTCCTTTCCGAAGGGTACATTGCCCTTCGATTTTTTAATTTGTCCTTTGAACTTTTCTGAAGGAATTCCTTCGGCCAAATTTGCCCGAAGGAATTCCTTCGAGCTTTTTGTCCGAGTCTATTTGCTTGTTCTCCAATGTCTGCAATTTTGGATTCTTCACTGGCACCTACTTCAGATTCTTCACTGCTTGTTACTTATAAAAAGAGATAAGTCATTCCCCCCGCCCTGAGTAATTCGGGTTTTCCAACCTAGATTATTTCTGCTAAAAAAACTTTCATAAGCAAAGCACATCTCAAAACCCGATTTGCACTGTCAAGAGTAATTTGGGTTTTCCAACGCAGATTACTTCTGCGAATAAAACTTTCATAAGCAAAGCACTTCTCAAAACCTGATTTGCACTGTCAAGAGTAATTCGAGTTTTCCAACCTGGATTACTTCTGCTGAGGGGTTTCAACTGCTGATTACTCATAAAGTGAAATAAGTTGTCTCTTGTAAAACCCGAAGACTTCTCCTTCCAAAAACCCGAAGTCTTCTGCTATGTAAAAACCCGAAGTCTTGCTTGAATGCCCACCCTCTCACACTTAGGCAAAATTTTGGTATGTAGGCCAAAAAATGGCCAACAGTTACAACAACCAATCTAAAAAAAAACTAACTAGTTAAGTTTAAATAAATCATTATTTAAACTAATTTTCTATGAATGACTTAAAAATCCTAAACAAACATCATTAAACCAAGCATATTATAAACAATATACTATGGTGTGATACTAATCCTAACACAAAAGGAATCATAAAAGTAGAAATCGCACAAAGGGGTTTGGTAGACAAGATAAACTAGAAAAAGTTAAATGAAGGCGAAAAAATGAAGACTGGAATGGAAGGAGTGCAGAAAATTTGTAGAAAGCACAAAACTAATAACAGAAGAAAATAAAAGGGAAGCTCGAGCATTGTAGAATGGTGATAGTGAAGAGTGCAGCGCTGGGTGGAAAGTGCAATGGTGAAAAAATGTGCAAACCGGAAGGAAAGGAACATGTGCATAATGTTCAGAATAATGTTGGATTGAAAAAAAAATATTGATTAGTACAACAAAAAAAAACTCAGTGAAGCCAGAGCAAATGTTTTTTGCTTTTTGATCATTTTTATTATTTTTTAGGTTTTGGTTAAGGTTTTCAATAAATCCTTTTATATACATTTTTTTTTAGGTTTTTGTAGATGGCAATTTCTTTGTTTATCCTTGTATTTTTTTCGTGTTGGTAGCAAGGGAGTTCTAAGAATGGCAACAATGTAGGTTAATAGTTCTTTTGGTTTTTGTTTTTTAATAAAAAAAACACTAATTTTGAATAAATATTAGTAAACTTTATTCAATTTTTTTCCAACTTTATAACTATTTAAATAAGGTTTTTCTACCCACAAGCCAAGTGATACAAGCGACATGCCAAAAAAATGGATCACAACCCATAGCTGCAAGCCAACAATCAATCCGACAACTGCAAGTCACATCAATGAAGAATTTAAGTACCACCTATAAAATACAAAGTCAATATACGGAAAAAATGTGTAATGTTTTACATATTTATAAAAATATAGAATATACAATTAAAAAAATACAAGATGACATATGAACGGGGTGAATATAAACTAGCAAAAAGATATGAGTCAAGGGACATGTGATAGGTCATGTCCCTACAAGGTAATAGTTCACATCTATTTTTAACGACCCTTGCTAACTAATGACACTTAGTCAACTACATAACACATACTCCAAAGCATTTCTACCTCAAACTATTGCTGCAATGTTCGCAAAGGACAAGCTTTTGTTCTGTCCCAGTCCTAACAAACTTTCTTTGGCTCCTTTCTTCACCTGATTCAAGGGCCACACAATGTGGGAGAAGCCCAACATCAGTAGAAATTTGCTTGCCCGAGGAAGTTGCGAAGCTCTGTAAGGGACCTCAAGATGGAACAAAATTAGATTACATGAATCTTCTTTAAATCCACATGCACTTCATCCCCATCAACAATGCAGCCCAAATACTCGATTCTTTGTGTGCCAAATGAACATTTCTCAAGGTTGGCATATGGCTTGTGTCGACACAAGGTGTCAAGGACCTATTAGCCATGTTCCAAATGCTCTCCCACATTCTACTAAAATAGAGTATGGTGTCCAAGTAGACAACCATAATTGATTATGTGAAGGCCTGGAGAACAACATTTCTCATTCTCATGAACATCATAGGTACATTAGTCAAGTTGAATGACATCACTAACCACTCAAACAATCTTTCCTTTTCCTTGGACATTGCCTTCCAAACATCTATTGGCGTAATTAGCATTTGGTAGCCAAGTTAAAATCATTCTTGGCAAACTTTTTTGTATCTCTAAGGTAATCTAAAATATCAATGGGAATAGGGTATCTATTATTCACAGTGACTTTGATCACTATTTTTTAGTCAATACAAAGTTGCCGCATGCCATCTGTTTTCTTTGCCAACGCAACCAGGCTTCTGCAAGATGACATGGTTGCACGTATGTGGCCCTTTCGGATCAATTCTTGGACCAATGCTTGATCTCATCATTCTCCAAAATAAAGCATCAATATAGTGGCACATTTTGCAGAGGGATGCCAAGGATCGAGCTTATGTGCTTTAGTTGACAATCAAGCAGGACTCTCATAGGTGTTGTGAATACATGTACTCTTTTGTCCTTTGATCCAGTCTCTCTTTTGTGTCAGATAATAGTTTGGAGGAGTCTGCACAATTGCAATGATTTTGTCCTCTTGGGGCTTGATCATGAGGACCACTAACATCCTAGTACAACCAATCACGTTTCTGCAGAGTTTTTAGCAAATCAGAGAGATCTACTATTAGGAGTATTCTGTAGCGTTGATCTCCCAAACTGGTGGTGACACTCCAAGGCCTTGACTTGCAGATGTCGTGACACTTCCACATGTGAAACTACCCAACCAAAACATCACAGATCTCTAGGGGGAACAAGCTGCAAAGATCTTCACCTCAAAAAGGCTTAGATTATACATGGAAGGTGGCATTGTTGGTTGACAACATGTCACCTCCTTAACCAACCAATGTGTATGGTTGAGGGTGATGTATCGTGGGTACACTAACATCCTAAAGAAATTTGTTGAATCATATTCTTTTGGCTGCCACTATCAACAATTAAGTGTAGAGTCACCCCCTTCGCTCGTATCTCCGAGTGGAGGCGGAGCTTTGACTCATCTAGGTCAGAGAGGAAAAATTGTGTCACAAAAAATGATGGAATAGGGATCTGCCTCTATTTTTTGCTTCCCTTTGTCCAACATGAGTGGTGGTGCTCCACACCTTGGCCAGCAGCATTCATCTGGCATGACATTCTTTATCCAAGTGCATCTAGATCTTGTGCTTGTTGCACCACTTGCCACTGTTCTTTTAGGCTTCCTCTTTGCAAAGGTCTTTTCAGGAAACTTTCATGGTTAACTCTAACATTGAGTATCCCTATTTTACAGCTTACTGTAAAATCTGATGCCACTCTTGTCTCACTTCACTTGTGACTTATTCCTTGCAAAGGTTTATTTCTTTCCTTTATGTTAAAATTTCTCTTCAATCTTGCCTGCAATTTTTAAGCCTTCTCCAAATGTCCTAACCTATAGAGCTATATTTTTTCTTGGATGTACAGGTGCAAGCCACTGCAATACTTGGGCAATTTTTGCTTTTCATTCTCACCTATTCCATTTTTTGTTAAAAATGTACAAAATGCATTCATATAATTATTGCTACTTTTTTCACTAATCATCATAATTTTTCACAAGGTAGTCCTTTTTTATTGCCTCTACAAAATCTGCTCCTAAGTCTTCCCACCCTTCCGTGTTAACCCATCCCCTTCTTGATCCTCTTGGCTATTTTGAAGACAGCATGACAACTCCCACCAATTTTTGACCTATGGGAAGCAACTTTCAAAACTGAAAATGTTACTTGTTTCATCGTTAGAAAAATTGACACACAAATATGATTCCAATTGATCGGACCACTTCTCTACCCATCTACATTGATTTTTCATCGAAAAGAGGGATATTGAAATCGACTTGTACCTTGAAATGCATTGGGCCCCCAAAAGGTTTGCTTGTTGAAGTTGTGGACATGACTCATTGAATAACTTAGCTAAATTGGTCCATCATTTGAATCCTCTACTTTTTGGGGGTTTCGTTGGGCAACAATTAAAAAGGATTTCTTGTTCCTTGTTTGTGTGATATCTAAGGTTGTTTGAACCATCAAGGAAGTTAATTTGAATGTTTGCAACTCTCCAAACCCTACTTACTATAGTTTGACCTTGTTCAATGGAACATGTAAACACAAAATTAATTGTTCTAATCCCACTTATCCAAATTTCAGGGGTGATCGAGTGGACAACATATCAAATGGAAATCTAATGCATTATGATAGAACTGAAATTAAAGGGGAAAATACATAATAACAATACATACAAATAGAACAATACTTTAAGTAATTTGATATTCTGCAGTGTAATATTACTTAGATATTCCTATTTTTGAGGGATTTTTTTACAATGTGAGGTAATTAATTATCAAGTCATGCCTTCATGCCCTTTTTCCATGAGTATCCTTTCCTTCTATGGCTTTTCTCTCATGTACAATGGTAATAATCACAAGGTAAGGGGACCGACAAAGTACACAAGCATCTCTAAGCAAGGTTAGTACCAGAGAGAAGGAGAATGCTAACACATTCACCTAAGGACTTGCACCCCAAGTCATGTTTCGGGATTGGAAAATATTTTGGTACAGGTAGTGCCTTATAAGCCTGCATTGTCTCACAATTGATATAATAACTGTTGGGTACATGTTTTCGGTCGTTGCTTTTCTATAGCAAGTTCTATGGCCCTTTGAAGTCAAAGAGTGCAGCTCCAAATGATAGGCAGTTTCCAACCTCCAAAAAGACTAAAACCTCACTTTTTTCCCAGAAACTACAAATCAATGGTCCGATAGCTTGTCAGTTTTTCTAAAAAATTTACCTGGAGTGATCGAATGATCAAGAAGCTTGCCTTGAACAGTCATTTGGATCAAGGACTCTCTATATCCTTGAGCATCCTTCGTTTAAAGGAAGATAGCAAGGTGATAAACTTAGTTCCATTTCATTCAAAGCCTATTTGTTGAAGCGTGTACCAAGGAACACCTTATTCCATGAGTTCACATTTTATAGAAACAAGCCAAGGAGAAATGTGTTAAACACCACCCATAAAGCATCAGTTTGTTGAAGGAGATGCTATATAACAACATTAAAAGAATATCATTAAAAACCAGAAAAATGCAAAAACCTTGAACATTTCATGGAAACATTAGCGAGTGATACTTAATTCTATCTTAAGCCTAGTACCAATGCCATTTACAAGGTATCTTGTAGAGTTCACCGTTGCATATTAAAAGAAAGAGATGCACGAATTTTTTCAGGCACAAAACCAAATCAATCAAATGTATAGCTACCAGGAAAGGATTTTAATAGAAACAACAGAAAGCGAAACACACCTGAATGTCTCCAAGCAACTTCCAAACAGCAGCAATATTGCCAAATAACAGAGAACTAGCAAATGCAATCTCAGACGCTTCCTGCATTTTACATAAAATTCAAAAGCAATATTCCTTTCCTAGTCAAAATTAAAGCTTCAACTTTGTTACCAAAATGATAGAAAAATATAAACTGATTTCATACCTTTGTAAGATCAGAAGCCCATCCAAAAGCACCAAGGGATATGCACTCCTTTGACATCCCCAGCAATCCAGAGGCAAGGCCATACCGCGCAGCAAGATTTTGGGGCACACTTTCTACTGCAAGCCTGAAATGGTCAATAGCCTGAAACACATCATGCCCATTAGCAATGCACCCGACATATTACTCTGAGGAGAAATGCTATCATAAATAATATGCATAGTGATGAGGTCCAGACTCTAGCTGCAATGCTAGATTTGAATATAATACCTCAAAGATATATAAGTATAAACAAAATCAATCAACTCAAGAATATGTGTGTATGTGTGTGCACTTGTGATAGACCACCTACAAAAGAAACAATCTATTGTTGAGAATATACAACATAGGCTGGATACTATGTTTCATAACAATATAATATCAATGTTATGTATTTTCAGTTTTCCCCAAAGTAACTTGCCATATAATTTTCTTGGTTATGCATAGTTTGTTGTGCATACTGGCTAAAAATCCAGTGAGAGAAATATAGAATGAATGAAATACAGTTTCAAAAAAAAACATATAGAAAGGAAAAGACACATACTTTCTTATAAGATCCAAGCAATGAGAAGATATTCCCACTCTCAATCAAAGAAAAAACACGTGAATTGCCCTCAAGAGCAAGTGCTCGTGCATATGCCTGTAGAGTGAAGCAATACCAATTGATTTTTGTGGTAAGAATTTTTAGGCATATCACAAAAGGGAAGAGATAACTAACCTTAACAGCTGCAGTAAGCATTCCAAGTCGTTGATATGCAAGGCCTAAAGCCTGAACATACAGAACAAATTTAGAATCATATCCCATGGATTTACAATATATTTAAAAGTTCAATTTCCAAGACTAGTGATTACCATTAAAGGAAATAACACTCGTTAACTTACTTCCCATAAATCTGCACAAGTTGGATAACCACGTATTGCATGTTGAAGGCTACCAACTGCATCTGACCATTTCCGTTTATTCACCTAAAAAAACTTGCACTTGTAAAATATCAAACCAACAAAAACACGCAAGTACGTGTACTCACCAAAAGCATTAATACTTAAACATTTATCATGACCTCTTCTAATTCAAAATTGAGAAGCAAAATATTCCAACAAATCATGATCTCAAAAGAAAGGATGAATACTTCAACAAAGAGCATTTGGCATTCAAGAGAGAACTTGATGTCTGTCACTTGATCCAGTGATAATCTAAGTTGCTAGAGACAGGAAATGGGAAATGTGAGGGCAACGGCAACATGACAGGAAAAGGAACCTTTCCACAAGAAATAGTTATACATGTATTTATATATAAAATTACAAACATATATAAAATCAATACATGTATTTCTAATTTAAAGGTAATATATATCACTAATATGCATTGCCTGTATTTTTTCACAGACTCGTCATTTATAAATGCAGAACATCAAACATTGCACAGACATCATTTATGTAGACCGTCATATTAGTATTGTTGAATTGTCATTGTTAGCGGTGTATTATTTATTACATGTTTCGGTAGCCGGTGTTGTTATGTTCTTAATGATTGTATTGTCAGCTTTTCACTTTTATTGTCTCTCTTTAGTTATGTTCAGTTGTTAACATTCGTGTTTAACCAACACCCACTGAGCCATGTCTTATAAATAGAATGAGGTATCATGTCCTCCCCATACCAAGTATCTTGTATTGAGCACTACCTATGAAATAAAGCTGTGATTAGTAGTATGCTCTTCTATGCTGCATATGATATGCATTTACCATTCTGTAATTAATGTTCCTTTGGTAGTGTGGTTTGTAATATGTATAACAAACATTCCAAAGTGTCACATATATGCTGTATTGAATACCAATGAATCTGGAAAAAAATCATGTTTACATGAAATAATTAAGCACAGCTTCTACATTTGACAATGAAAGCTCATTTTACAATTGCACATTTCTCATGGTGAACCAGAAATAACAAATGAATCAAAAATGACTACCACATGTTTCAGCATCCATATCCGGCTACATAAGTTTTCCAGTACATCACTAATAACTTTTATTTCAAAAACAATGAAGCTGTGAAATATGAGAACTTTTTAAAACAGGTTACAACAAGAACGGGTTACTGCAATGGCATATGAGAAGAAGGATTTACAGACTGCAATTGCTCAGCAGGATGAATGGCTAAAGCAAACAAAGAAATGCCATGAGAAATGAAGCCCAATATGCGGCACTGGATATTAAAAGATTAACGGAATGTCAACAAAGGTATGCTGAAAATTTTTGCAGACTTGCAAGGCCATTTGAACCATCCAGAGTAGCTGATTTGATTGTCCTGCCACATCTACAGCCTACAAGGAATGAATGAGAAAAGTGTTGGAGAGTGAAGCCTGGGAAAAGAAGGTTGCTCCGTGCTGCTCTCCATGGTGTCCTTTCGGCTGTATATACATTCCTTCTATTCTCGAAGCATCGCAGTCTGAATCTCATAGACATTATTCTGTCTATATTTTCCATGGTTTTTGAGAATATGTATGGCAGTAATTTTTTCTGAATTATATCCTCTTAGTTGTTTAAACAGTTGGACTCTATCTATGTTAAACATTGTCAGTGGATGCAGCATTCTTGTTCGAGCAACTGGACCAAATATAAAATCCCTGTCACATTGTATTGGCCTCTAGAACTGCCCGTGATATTTTCTGATGATAAAAAAATGTGTGACTAAAAATAAAGAAAAGATGGTCAGATAGACATGCCCCTAGGATGTATCCATGTTTTTTATTAATAAAATAAAAGTTTGGGTCGTATATAAATAAGAGCCCTAGAAAAGGCTGTTTATAATACCCTTTAAAAGACCCCCCTAAATAATATTATTCCCCCTAAACTTCAAGTGACCACCAAAATATTAAGAGGAGGATATTATCAAGAATATGTCATGTCCCCTTCTCAGTGACATCTATCGGAGTACAGGATTAGCCTATCATACGACCCTCGTAGGCTGATCGTTTGGATAGAGGGTCACCTGGGAGCTTGGCACATGCTTCAGATCGGCAGAGTTTGATCAGTTGGCTTTCGTTTGGGCTCGATCGGACACTTTTGGCAGAAGTTACTATTTTTAGCAGTTCTTGGTGGTCAGTGTGGGACCCCTGCTATTTTTGGCAATATGGGTTGACAGCATTCGGAATCACTCCAGCATATGACCGCTTCAGACGGTTCGGTCATCGGGCAAGTAACGAGGGAGATATTAATATTTAATTGCATTAATTAAATATTAATATTACGAGATTATTATATTAAGTTATAATTAAAAATTATGACTTAAGTGTTTTAATGCTGAGGGGGCGCCCATCATCAGGAAGGGGCCAAATTTGATATTGTTATAAAATTTGGCCTAAGTCGAAAATATATTAAAAATAATTAAAGAGTTGCAATTTTTAATTAAAGGGTCCTATTATAGAGGAAATCGCACCTCTTTGATTATATACACTTCTGCATTGGGAGGAGCGCCATTATGCCATTTGAAGAATTGAAAATTGATCAAATTTCTCTGAGCTAGAGCTTCAGGGGTTCGAGTTCATTTTCCTTGGAGAACGTGCCATCTCCATTGGAGGCAATTCAGAGGGTGTGAGATATCACCTGATTTATTGCAACAGGGGTTTTCTTCAATCAGGAGAAGACATTGATTTACAGAGGATATCATTGCAGGCTTTCATCGGAGTATTCATCTAATCAGGCAAGGGTGATTTATGCGCCTAATTTTGGAGATTGGGAGAGTCTGGATACAGGCCGTACAGCAGCATTGATTGCTGGTCGCAGCCCAGCCGTACCTGTACCTGGCCGTACTGTTTACAGCAGGCCGTACCATTGTCATTGGGAATCGCGCCCTTCTTCTGGCTATATTCTTCATCATTTGGGGAGGCGCAGTTGATTTGGGAGCAAGCAGGGATCTTCAGGGTCGAAAAAAAGATGTCAAATACATGAGGCCGTACCATCTCCAGCAGGGCATTTAATGCTGTACCAGAATAATCAGGTTTTTAAAATTATTATTGCTTTTTACCTTCTTGCATCTGGTTTTCTTTGCAATCGATTCTGGAAGAATTTTTTTAAAAAAAAAGAGAGAAACCTTGGGGTTTGCAGTATAGTTTCCGATTTACGAAGTTAGATTTGTTTGTAGAATTTATTTATCATTTTATGCAAAATCGCATTTTTCTTCAAATTCCGGCAAAAATCCAAAAACAACAAAAAAATTTCAAAAACTCAGAAAAAACCATAAAAACCGTCAGTTGTCAGAATCAGAGGGAACTTGGGGTTCCTACAGAATATGCCAATTTTATCGAATGAGAGGATTGCTAAGAAGGAAAAATGCAAACTTCAATAGATTACGCCACTTCCAGCTTGATCTAAGCTAAACACCGACGGGCCTCCTAGAGGAAACCCAAGTCTGGATGATGCTAGAGATAGTTGTAGAAGTGACAAAGGAAAGTCTTTGTTTTTTGTCAGGGGAAAAGTATATAAGTAATTTTTGTAAAGAATTGAGGTTAAAAAAAAGAAAGGTAATAGGAAATTAAATCAAGCCGACTTGTAACAGCTGTAAATAGATATTATTATGCAGAGATATAAGAAAGGAAAGATTACAAGATGAACAGACACTTCTATGCTCTAGGAACTCTGTAAACAATTTAATAACTTCATTTACAGTCATTAACAAATGTAGATCTGAGTTTTATTCTTCATTTATCTGTGTGATGGAGTGAATGTTATCATTTCCTTTATATGGTATTTGATGTAATTTACTTTACTCACAACACTGCGCCGTATGAATTGTTTTCCTTTTTGTAAATATGTTTTGTATTTATTTCATTGAATGATCTTGGAAATTGATATAAAACCAACTCTAGATTGCAACATTAGTATGTTTGTGGGTATTTATTTCACCAAGGAATTATCTAACAATGGTCATGTTGCCAGTTTGAACTACAGCCCGAGTGCAATGTATATCCTCAGATGGATGCCTAGCCAGAGAAAAGTTGAGAAGTGGCTGGAAGATTGTTTGAAGGAGTTCATACCACACAAAGTGCCAAAACTTCGAGTTGACCTGGAGAAGTTCCTTGCAAACCATATACACAAAGATATTTACAATAGTTTCTAGTCCGAGTTCCCAGAGAAGTTGACAAAGTGACTTGTGAGACTAGAGCCCAATTATTTCAGAACAAGAATAGAAGAACTGTTTGGTTGCATTACAAAAAAGACCAAACTTTTTGCAGTAACTACACATTGGACAAGAGCTGTTGATTATTGGGTGCATATTTAAATTCGCAATATCAGTTTAATCGTTTCTGTCTCCATCAAGAGGAAAATTTCTGCGAAAGTGACTATTTTTGATAAAATGTTGACAATTGAGAAAGTTGTGCCAGTTGTGCCACTTCCTCCTGAGTTGGAATAGTCCCTTCAGGCAGGACGGGAATGTAGAGCCATGAGAAGGGGATGTTGGTGTAGGATGACTCAAGATAACTGGAAAGGGGAAGCAGACGATTGCTGATCCCCAGACCACATATACTCAGCATGAAATGCAGAGGGACCTAAGAAAATATCAAAGACAGGAAAATGAAGAAATTCAGAAGCTTCAAAAAGCCACAAAAGGGAAGGAAACTGCTAGCAGAAGTAGAATAGATAGGAAGGAAATGGAATGCTGTGAGGGCAACTTGTGAGGAGGCTTAAAGAAGGCCCAGCAAGGAAAGATACCTGCAAAGAGGCAAATGGATAAGGCAAAGGAAGATGGACAAATGCAAGGGGCCCCGGCAGAAGTGACTGAGGCCTCAAAGCAAGGGGAAGAGATCATAGATCTTAGAATTGCAAGGGATGAAGGGAATGAGTATGCAGTAAACAATGATAGGAGTAGTATTAGTCAACATCAGTAAATTGCAAATGACGAAGAAGCACCTTCACGAGAAGCGCAAGAGCAGAGACAAAGTTCCCAGACAGAGTGCAGTACAGAAGTGTTGAGTCATCAAAATCCCATCATGGAGGTGATATGCACTACACCTATTTTGGACGAGAGCAGAAGACAGCGGGCAAGAAAAAACTTTGCGAATAATTGTTATGGATGGTATCGAGAGTAGAGAATTGGAGTGAGAATTTTGATCGAGGATCAGATAATTTTAATATTATACAACTTGGAGATAACAGATGAAGAAGAATGGCGGATAGAACCAACATAGAGTGCAATAAGAAAACCCCTACTTGAAAATATGACTACACCAAGTATTCCACCCGAAGCTTTTTTGAAATTGGCACTATATAATGGGTCTACTAATCCAAAGAACTATCTAGTCACTTGCGAGAAGTAGTAGAAATTGAAGGAATTAACAGATGAGAACACACAGTTGTGTGGATTAGTAGGAGCCTTGATTGGAATAGCCTTAGATTTCTACTGTAATTTCAACTATGAGAGCCTAAATCTCAAAGATATAACAGCCAAGTTAAAACAAGAACTCAAGAAACATATGTCTAAGAGCCAAGCCACTCAAGGTTTGAAAGAAATCACACAAAAAACAAGGAGAATCAGTTTTGGATTATCACGAAAGGTTCTCCAAATAAGAATAGGATGTTACTCAGGTTTGATGAGAAACATAAGGCTGAGAGGATTGTGGAAGGCTTGCAAACAAGGATCAAATTTGTGATAGAAAAAATGCAGTTCCCAAATAAGGCTGAAACAATTACAACTGCAATTAGAGTGGAGAAAATAAATGATTTTGATGAAAGATCATTTGCAAAGGCTAAACCAGAAGTTAAGTTAGATGTCGTAGTGAAAAGAATAGATGACATGCAAGTTAATAAAAAGCAAAGAATGGCAATTTGGTGCCCATAATGCGAACAAGAGGGGCATTACAAGAATGAATGTCTAAGAGTAGTTGGATTTAGACCAACAAACTCAAGGAATGATTATTGCAATATCTGCAAAGTATAAGGTCATCCTACTTCAAGGTGTCATTTATTTGAAAGATAACTCAACCAAAAGGATGCTACTACAGTTTTTAGGATCCCCTACACGACTCGAAGGATTACAGAGCACTAAAAGCGTTTAAACATGACATCACAACAAATGTGTTTGCAGTAAAAATGCATCAGCAGCCTAGAGTAGCCCAACAACTAAATCAAAAAGTGCAAACTCCACAACACAATTGGCAGAAGCAGCAACAAGGTGGATAGAATCCACAGCGTCAACAGCAACAAGAAGGCTGGAACCAACAAGGAGAAGGATATCAACAAAGATCACAAGGTCCAAGGCAACCAAGACAGCCTATAGTATAATACACGAGTGGAGAACCTAATCATTTTTCTCACTATTGTCCAATGAATCAAAGAAGAGAAATGTATTGTATTGTGTTTACCAAAGAGTTTCCAATCAGTGCCATACTGAAGATTGTCCAATCCTTGAAATGCAACGAGAAGATGAGAACACAAAGATTGTGAATATGGTTATGACAAATCCAAAATCTGCTAAAAGGATAGCATATGAGACTACTAGGAATCAAGCAAACATTCATGCAGTCAACAAGGTTGCAAAGAAGGAAACAAGGGCTGCCTATACCAGAATTTCTTGTGGTACAAATTTTCAGAAATATATAGCAAATTACATATCCAGATCCAAAGCAAAAGAAATAATTGAGGAAAGAAGTCGTGATGTTGTAGAAGTCAATCAACAAAAAGGATACTTTTGCTCCTCTAGCTGCAAAAAAATGAAGCACAAATATATGTTGTCAAGATATTCAAACAAGATGGCATGATGAAAGCATTGTGAAATTCATGGAAGTGATAAATCTCTTCAGGAAGCAGGATATTTCATGGAACTTGGTCGATATACTGCAGTTGTTGCTTGAAAACATGGCAAGTGGAAATGAGATAATAGAAAAGGTGGTTTGATATGTCAAAACAAAGAATCCTTGGGAAGTGAACGCACAGATGGATATGAAATTCGAGATGCAATGTTTGATTTTGACAGTACAGTGAACATGATGCCAAGATCCACATGGGAGGCCATTGGAAAACCTTCT
Organism: Torreya grandis; assembly: GCA_037957365.1. Classification (NCBI taxonomy): domain Eukaryota; kingdom Viridiplantae; phylum Streptophyta; class Pinopsida; order Cupressales; family Taxaceae; genus Torreya; species Torreya grandis. Next base: position 11,687,704 of record JARHVA010000009.1, on the reverse strand, counting down.
TTGAAATACAGTTTGGTTAAACTAAGTTTGGAAGACTACAACAAGGTTGAACCTATTAGCATGTCAAAGGGCATAGAAATACAAGTGAGAGATTCGATCATGCATGGAGATTTTGAATCTATTGCAATGCAGACAGCTTAAACACATTATCCAAAGTTGATAGTTAAGAAATGAGCTTATAATGAAGGATATATATCAATAGAATAGAGAATCAACTAGAGGCATATTTGGAGAACAGATAATTTCTACTGAGATACTAGACCATCAATAGCCGCATGCCCAGAATAGTAATCCGAACAATAGCAGCTTGTATTTAAAAAAGAGACATCTCAACACAATTTGCACAGTTCATGGAGGACCTAATACAAGCCCCCTTCCCCTAATGCATCTCTCGCTAAAAATAAGATAAATGACATATGGTTGGCAGTCGACACAACCGTCAACACCCAAATATAACAAACAAAAGTCATTACAACTACCTAAGCACAACAATACAACCACACAACTTGTAATCATGACAATACGAATGTTACAATCTACATTATCCCTCCTTTAAACAAGTCAGAGTCCCTTCTGACACAATTCATACCAAACATGATAAAGTTAAGAGTGAAGAGAGAAGATACAAGTCATTCCAATAGAGTAGTTGTTGATGTAGAAAGTGTGCAATCTATCTGGAGGCTAGAAAAAACATGTTTCACCAAGCACGATTCTCAACCACTTTTTCGTTTTTATTTTATTTTTTGAAAAAGCAAAGTGGGGTCCTACGGAAGAAAGCTCCTAGTGGGGTCAAGGGGTACCTGGTCTAAAAACTCACTTTCACTGTCTGGGGCAAGCTCGAAGAATTAAATGACAGAAATGGGGGCTGCTGGTCTGAAAACTCAAGTTATAAAGAGCAATATGATGCTCATACTTGACACACCATTGTAAAACACAAGGGTTACAAGCAAAGCCTGACGTACCATGGGGTGCTCACCAAAGGTAGAACTGAGGTTGTACAGTATGCAGTGGCGGTGGTACAAGTGGTTTCAATGCTACAAAGGATGAACATGGGGGACGTCCAACATAGTTGAGTTTGGCAGAAGATAGTGGGTTAGTGGACGTACAAGGATAGGTGAATATATGGATCATACATTAAGCATCAGACGAGGTCATACGGTGGTCAAAAGATTTGAACTTTTGGTGCACAATGGAATTGGACGTATGGTGGTCTACTGTTGGTTTGATCATACGGGATGCTTTAGACTCAATGGGTGGGACATATGGTGAGAATAAAAGCATACGAGTTGTTGTCGATTCAATAGGCAGGACATATAGTGAGGGTAAGTTACGTCAGTGGTACACCAGGGCTAGCCTGAACATTTTTCTAACTAAACAAAGAGGGGCGTATGTTTGGGAGTAAATATGCCCTCAACTTGCCGTTGCGCCTCACATCCTTCTCCTGACCCTTTATTGTTGATTGTACCTTTATCTTTAAAAAGGGACCCTTCCATCAAGTCTTGACTTGGCTCAACTTCTTAGATTGATATTTTCCATCCTCATTCTATATAATTTTAATTTAGAACCATTAACTGTGGCTTTGACCATCGTCTAGTTCAACTTTTCCAAGGGTCTAACTACCCCATTCTCCAAGATTTCTATAAGTTTTAAATGGTCCCAAGTGTAATATTTTGAACTTACCCAACTTAGTCGGCTTAGATTCGCACTGCCTATTATATCTCAGTACTAAAGCTCTAGCGCTAAAGTTCCTCCATCAAAAGTGTTTATCATGCCAATAATTCCTTCTTTTCCACATGACTTGAGTTGTGTGTTGTGCCATCACACATTCATCTTGTTCGAGCATGTCTGTTGCATCTTACCATACTTCAAAAATAGATCTTACTTCAGGAGGTTGTACCTTTCCTATTAATTTTTTTTCCTTGGACTCCTCGTTCACGCTCATTGAAGTTAGCTCTTTAGAATGCATGTCGCCTAGTTGTTCCAATTGGCGGGCCAATTTTCCATCGAACGTTGCAGCCTTGACATTATAATCATTGAACTCCAATGGGTACACCAGTTGCAACGGTTTGGAAGGACTTAGCATTACCACCATTTGCTTATAGTCATCTTGCTACGAGTCTCGGTTGTCACCAATCTCCATAATCTCCACATTATTGAAATTAGGATGGAACAGTTCGTGGTCTTCCATCTACCAATGGAAGAGACTGTTGAGGGAGTTTGTCTCATCTTTAGAGCACAATTGTAACTCCAAAACCCCTTCATCGCTCCGTTCCATCGTACATCGATTCCCGTCAACCAAGCATTCATCTTCGAAATTCGAATCCAAGGAGTTTGACGAGGTTGCTTCCTCACTAAATGCTTGATTCTTCAAGTAAATCACATACTACCATCCTTTGTTTTCAATGGAGATCATATTATTTTTCCAATTATAATTTGCTTTGGTTGCTATCAACCAACCCCGACCCAATAGTGCATCATAGGCCTCTTCCTTCATGTGATGACTACAAAATCTAGCAAAAAATGTTGGGTTCCAATAATTACTTGTTGACCCATCAATACACACAATACCTTAATGCTTTGTTGATTTGTGCCTACCAGTTGGATGTCGAAGGCCACATGGTTGGCCTCCTGAGACGCTTCCAAGTCTCCTCTAGAATAGCATTCACACCCTAACCATTATCAATGGTTGTGTTTGTCAAATTTCTGCCCAGAGCTTCCATATGCACAATTGTCAGTTGACAGGCTACGTTCATTGTCAAGAGCATAGGATCAATCACTTGGTCACCTAATAAGGGGGTTCAACTATGAGTTCATTCTTCTACCTTTTCTCTCACCATCACCCAATGTTAGGTGCACCATCGTATGCTCCATGTTTTATGGTGGCAGTGAGAGCATTCTTGAGTTTTAGAATGCTTTGCAATAACTCATCCATTGTCACAAGTATAGTGGTTTGAAAGACTTGTCGTGCGATAGCTTTGTCAGACATCAGTCTGCTCGTCATCGTGATTGTATGTTCATTCCCTAACATCGTTCTTTGACCATGGCCCTCTCAACTTCCACCCTTGCTTCGACCAACCTTTCCTTCTCCGCACATGGGTCAAGGGAATTGGTTTTCTTCACTTGTGCTCTAGTAGTTGCCATGACTTCCTTTCCCTCGACTACGTCAACCATATTCATGTTAGCTTGCTTTGGACAATTTCCATTGTTATAGTTCCTGGATTCACACAATCTACGAAGAAGTTCAGTGTTGTTTTAGCTAGGGTAATCTCTTGCAAAACGGCCCCACGAATTGCACTCCCAACGTTGTATAATTGGTCATCCTTTGAAATTGTACTAAATCTGACTCTTGCCACTACTATTATTCTATCTTCAGTAATTCCTTGGTGGTGTGTTGGGTGGTGTCGGTGAATCTCCTTGTGTGAACAGTACTTGGGTGCTCTTCTTCCATAAATTGTAAGAGCAATCATTGACTAAATGCCTTACAACTTGACAAATATCAAACAAAAGATCATTACCTTCGTTCTTACTATCTCCCTTTAGTTCCTTCAACATCCAAAGCATGTGTTTTCTCAAGGCTCAAACTAATCTTGGTTCATTGTCACTGGAATTAGAGTCCTTATTTTGACTTCGTCTAATTATGTGCGAGGATGATGTTTTCTTCTCACTTTTGATGTCAATCGCCCGGTTATAGGCATCTTCATATGACAAAGGTGGGATTACCTCATTTTTATCTCAATGAGGGAACCAACCATTCAATAACCACCTATTTTCCAGCCCATCAATCCGTTCCTTCTCAATTTTTCCAAACAACTCCTTCAGTCTCCTATCGTAAGCCCGAACCGTCTCGTGTTTACCTTGTTTGGTGTTAAAATCTCTACAAAAATCTCGTTGCCATCCCTCAAGAATTTGAAAACCTTTTCAAACACTTGCATGAGTGTTGCCCATGTTGATTTGTTAGTAGTTGATGCATCGGTGTACCAATTAATGGTCATTCCCTGAAGGGTAGCTGGGAAGCATCTTAGCCATGTTTGAGCATTTTTCTACCCATTGGTAATGCAGATAGTGATGCACATACAACAATGTCGTACCAAATCATCAAATCCGTCACCAATAAACTTTGACAACTTCTACTTTTCTAGAGTTAGAGTTGATGGGGTAACTGTTGTCAACCTGGAGCTACACCCTGAATCGAAGACGTGCATGAAATGGCCAATCCTCTATCCGGATGAAACAATGGGATCTTCTCACGAGGGTGGGTGCCTCAATGGTGAGAAGAACCTCCAGAGAAGGTTGGTTCCTGTAAGATGTATCAATGAGGATCTCTACTCTACGCTGCGGACTACCATGGAAAAGGGAGAAGGAAACTTGAAAGGGAAATCCTACCTAATAACGGTGATACACCAAAACGTTGATCCACTCTACTTGGAACCCTGAACACTGAATCAAACAAGGCAAAAGGAAGACCTTTGATTTCAATGGATCACTATGCATCAATATTTCATGAGAAGGTTCGATCCAATGACCAAAACATAAGGGAAAACGATGGAGAGAGCTCTGATAAAAGACACTTTGCAGCCACCTAACATCCACTGACAGCTTCAGCAAAAGACATAAAGAACACTGAATATGACCTGCATAATATGATAGGCTGGCAACTAGGAAAGAATCAGAATTTGGGAAGGGAGAGAAATCTACCACATATGCAAATTGTTGAATGAATATACACTATGCTAGTACTTGAAATCTGAAAGTACAATCCTTCTATTGATTGAAGAGGTTACACAACTCACCAATGGCAGAGTCTGGTCTTGCCAAGAGAGGGATAATTTAATCCAGGCTGAAAGCCAACTTATAGAAAAAATACAAGCCAAGAGGTGGCACTGAAAAAATTGAAGAGAAGTCCACTCTTTCATTAGCCTGAGTTCAATTTGTGTTATCACAGCCTTCTAAATATGTCCTTTCTTGTCTTTTGTCTTGCATGAAGAACCATTTGGCATTGAAATATGGACGGTGGTCTTTAGTTTGAGCTGTTCTTCAACATGCATCATATTGTGCACGCCTCCAAAAATGGAACTCCACTTAAGGTGCTGGAACGTTTGAAAATCTCCCTTTGCATGAAATCCACGAAGAAGCAAACAGTCAACTGAAGCTTTGACCAGTCCACTATAAACAACCTTTGCTTGCATGGAATCCACAGAGACTAAAATTAGCACTCCGACTTGAACCACTGGACGTTGAGTTGGAACATTTGGAAGTTGCCGCATGCCTTTTGAATGATTTAACCCCTCGCATTTATTATTTTTCATGCCTTTTACGGCAATCTTTGACTATAGGTCAACTATAGATTAAAAAACAATATTCTTAATTGATTTTTTGGCATGTTCACGCGTGCCTCGGATGTGTCTAAGTTTGTTTATGGCAGTGTGCATGTTGTAGAACGCGTTCATTGGTTGTTCTGTCTATATCTTTTCCCTTGGTTTTCCCTTTGTCATTTTATTTCTTCAGATCTATCTACTCTGCGGTCTTTTCCTGTTTGGTCCTTTGCTTCGGATTATTTTCTGCCCATGTATGTATTTGCCTCGGGCTTTGGTTTTTTCTCTTTCCCACGGCAAATCTTCCGAAGGAATTCCTTCAGACAATCTACTCGAAGGAATTACTTCCTTGGTCTTTGTCAATGTCTTTTGCTTGGTCTATGCTTATATCATGGACTTTCCCTTTGCAAACCCTCCTCCTTCGGACAATTATTCCGCTTGAATTGTCCTTGTCACTTTTCCCGCAGGTTTTGTATCCTTTGAATTTCTCTTTCTTTTTCCTGCGGGCTTTTTGTCTTTTGAATTTCCGCGGACTTTTTGCTTCTCATTTTTCCGAATTAATCCTTCGGACAAAAAGTCTGAAGGATATCCGTCAATTAAATTGTTTGCTCTTTTTGCCTTTGTGTATTTTTTCTGTCGGGTTTCTCTTTGTAAATTCTCCGAATTCCTTCAGACTTTTTGTCCAAAGGAATTAGTCCTTTGTCTTTGTCTTAACCACCAGCAAAAAGCCCTTCGGAAAAATTGCAAAGGTCTTGCCACCAACCAAGTGCCCTCCGTGAGGGCTTGTGTCCTTCCTCTGGACCCTTCAAGAAAGTTGGAATGGTCATGTCACCGACCAAGTACCCTCCACAAGGGCTTTTGTCCTTCCTCTGTGGCTTTTCGAAAAAATTGTAGGGCACCCGGGCTTTTTGTAGGGCACCTGGGTTTTTTGCAAGTGTCCTTATTCCTTTGTCTTTATTTTCCTGTGAACATTTTTGGAGGCTGCGGACCTTGTCTTTTCAAATTCTCCTAAGCATTCCTTCAGACAAAAGTCCAAAGGAATGCCTTCGGACAAAAAGTTCGAAGGATATCTGTTGTCTTCTCTTTATTCTTAGCTAATTTCCCGCGGACTTATTGCAAAGCTCATTCCTTCGGATTTCCTACAGAGAACCTTTTTCAAAGGATAACATACCCTTCAAATTTCTTGAGTGTCCCTTCAAAATTTTGCAACAGTCCTTTGAACTTTTCCAAAGCTATGTAAAATCAAGCCTTCTTTCTTCCCGAATGTATTCTTTCTTCCTTGGCTAGAGAGGTGAACTTTCCGAATGGCAAGAGACAATCTGACTTGTGGAAGAATTGTCAACAATAAACAAGGCTCTAGCGTGGTTTTTCGAATGCAAGTCTCCCTCTTAAGAAAGGCAATGACGAACGTTCTATTTTCTTAGCACTATCAAGCACATCCCTATGCTCGACCCTTCATTTGGCAGGGATCTGTAGACTATCATACCCGCCTTCACGTTCCTTCTTTGCACTCCAACTTGTCTTTTGACTTGCCCATACTTTCACGTGATTCCTTACAGCACTCTCCAACCCCAAACCAATTGGCAAGGTCCACACTTCCTCCGTGCAAAAAGGGCTAAAGCAATCTCTACCCACTACTTACTATGAGAGGTGTAGTATCTACCAGTTGCAACTAAACACTTTGGTCTTGGCTTGCACTTCGGCTTCACGCTTCAGCCTTACGTTTCGTACTTCCTTTGATGTATTTTTTGAAATGGCTACCGATTGCAGCCTTTATTTTCTTCAGTGGTGTATTGATCCTCTCCCTAAATGTGTCTTTCTCTTGCCTTTATTCGAAATCAATAGCATGAATGATTGCTCATACGCGTTGATCTTCTTCATGAACTCTTGGTATCATTGTAACATCTTTGTTATCGTTTTTCATGGTTAAGTTCAACACAGATTTGTGAATGGAATTTAACTTTACCCAACGTTCTTTAATGCAACAACGTCAAATATAGTATAGATAATGTCTACTGAGATACTAAACCATCAATAGTAGCATAAACAAAGTAGTAATCCAAACAATAGCAGTGTGTATTCATAAAAGATGTCTCAATACAATTTGCACAGTACTGGGAGGACCTAACACAAGCCCCCTTCCCCCAATGCATCTCTTGCTACATATAAGACAAATGAGATATAGTTGGAAGTTGACACAACCGTCAACAGCCAAACATAACCAACAAGAGTCATTACAATCTATATGAGCCCAACAATACAACCACATAACTCATAATCGTGACAATATGAATCTTACAGTCTACAATGGCAAACTCATAATTGTCATGGCCCTCCTTTGGACATAAGAGTGAAAAGGATCCTTAGCTTTCTTCTTTGGTGTTTCCCTTAGGCTAAGGAAAAGGGGACTTAAAAAAGAAGCACTAACTCCTCTTTAAATTATAGAAAGGTACCTTTTGGTTAAGTTGTTCTAATTTTAAGTTGAGGAGGGGGATTTTTGAGTTAATGGGGCTCACATAGCCCTTAAGTGATTTTAAAAGAAAGTTAACCTTGTAACATTTTTCCCTCCAAATGGAGCGCCCAACTTGAGGAGTAAGGTATATAAGGAGGACTGTGATTCATTTGAAAAGGTTATGCATGATATGATAAATGAAATTGTAAGCTTAAGCATGAAAACACTTAAGTTATCCATTGATGATGAAACCCTTCAATGGAAGTTGGAGTAAGAATGGAAACCCTTACATTCAACTAGGGCATCCTCATTCAGGGGTTGCATTGAGCTTCATTAAATCTGATTTGGAAGCATTTATATCTGTTTAAAGGCAGCGAATTGGCTTTGTGTTGAAGACCCCATCCTCTAGGGCTGCGCTATAGTTAGAGGTTGAAGACCCCTTGATAAAGAGCTGAGTTTTGGAGTTTTGCATTTATTTGATTTTTCCCCACTAGGGTGGATTGCCTTGAAGGTCCCCGTGAGGGTTTGGTGGGCTATTTGAAGCCTAATATACATTTTGGAATTTATTGTAATTATTTGAATAATTACTCAATATTTAATTCAGTATTTCCAGCTCTATTCGTGGAAGTCATTTGCTAAAATTCAGATATTTATTATTGCTGTATTTTTCCAATAAGGGCAACCTATTTGGCTGAGTTAAAGGGTTAATTTGTGACCTAATAATTGCTGGAAAATTAGTACATTGTTTCTGGTTGTTTGGCATAATTATTTCAGTTTTTCATGAGGATTTCAAGGCTAAAAGGGCTTGAGGGTTAGCTGTCATTTCCTGAGCATTTCCAGCAAGGGTTTGATATCTAGGGTTTGGAGTGATATATTACATAATTTTGGTAAGGGTTTGATATCTAGGGTTTGGAGTGATAAATTACAGAATTTTGGCAAGGGGCTGGAAAAATCAGAAATTCATATTTATTTGGCTAGGGTTTTATATATTTAAATCAGTTTTGCACATGCGGTTAGGTTTTGTTGTTTTGTTGTTGGGTTTGTTGGGAAACCCCTATGATCTAATTTCAGCCCTAAAAGGGACGTTTCAGAAGCCATACTCAATCTTGAGGGATCTGACCTCACCACATGAAAGAATGCAAAAATGTTTAAGGTGAAAATTAGATTGCAGGAGCGGAGAAGGGATCAAGAGACACAAGGAGGTGAGAATGTTTCAAGGCATTTAAACAATTTTCAAGACAATGTGAATGATATTCATGCAAGGTTAGAAATCCCAGCAAAGATTCGCACAAGCTTGCAACTAAGGTTGGTGGAGAACTATCAATCTGGAATCGTGTGATCGCCCATTATTTTTGATATTGGAAGAATTCATAACACAAGTAACAAAAAACAACCATATAAATCCTACAGGTGATGGTAGGATTCCATGGACATGTGCTTAATTGGTTAGTGTAGATTCAAACACAAAGCTTACAAACTGGGCCACGAGAGACTGTGAAAACAGGCTAAGTTAATATTGGCACTCAAAAAATTATGAAGATGGCAAAAATAGGAATCTACTGGAGAGAGAATGAAATATCAAAAATAGGAATCTATTGTTGAGAAAATGAAATATCAAAAATAGTTCAATTGCTGCAAGAATACCAAGAAATTTTTCCTACCAAGTTGACCAAAATCAAGGGAGTGGATCCCTCAATAGGGGAAATGAAAATTGAATTGAAAGAGGGAGCCAAGCCCATAAAGAAGCAACCTCATAAGCTGAATCCAAATATGAGCATTGAAGTGAATATTAAGATTGACCCAATTCTTGAAGTTATATGGAATTATCACGTGGATAAGTCTAAGTAGGTAAGTCACATGGTCATCCAACCAAAGAAAACAGGAGAATTTTGAATTTTTGGCAACTAGAAGGCTTTTAATTATGCATACCTGACAAATCCATTTCCTACACCACTCACATATGAGATTCTTGACATTGTCATAGGGCATGAGATAAAAATTTTTTACAAATGGATTCAATGGATACCATCAAGTGAAAATCTTAGAACAACATTGCTCTAAGACCACCTTTGCCGTAGAATGGGGTTCCTCCGCATATGAGGTAATGTCATTTCGACTCAAAAATTCTCTCGCTGTAATTTTACGAGTTGTGGTAATTGTTTTCAAGAATTTTATGAATGATTTACTGAAAGTATAATGATTGTCTTCTATTCGCATTGTTGCAATAACGACTTCCTAAGTTGCGACTGCTATGTTAAAGATGTCAAGCATTGAAAACTTCACTAAATCTTAATAAAAGCATATTATTTACACCATTTGAAGTGTTACTGGACCATGTGGTATGCACTAAAGGGATAGCAAAGTTGTAGTATTTATTGGGTCAACACCTTTCGCAAATCTTTCAACAGTACAAACTTTCTTGGGTCACACAATATTGCAAGAAAATCATAGGGGAAAAATCAGTGTTTTGTACAATGAAAAAATGACCAATACAACAGTGCAACACTTGTGTTACTGGCATGACGGTTTTGAATGTGTCATGGAACTTTCAATTGTGGCATGGAAGTTTTGTCTCGATGTCTATGGTGGTTTTGCTCATTTCAAACATAAAAGAAGAGTTAAAGGAGAAAATAATCTCTCTCCAAGTTTCTTGGTGCTTGGAGATCCTTTGGTGCATGAAACAACACCACTAGTAATCCTATTTGTAAGTCATAAGCCGAATTGTAAGGCAAGAGAGAGTGAAGGGAGAATTGGAGAGTTCTCGTTGGTTGTAGGAGTAGAAATTGAGATGCAGAAAGTAAACGAGTATCACAATGGGAAGATTGTTGTAATATCAGAAAGTAAGCCAAGGAAGCTGAACATTTGCAAAGTCCAATTGGTTTTTTGCACAGTGAGATTTACAAGTTAAAAGCTTCTTTTATCAATCTTAGTGTGGTCCATTCCATGTTGTTTCTCTATTTTTCTGCTAGTACAATTTTGTTTTATTCTAGCAACTTGAGCACTAAATTGCATTCTTTGTCTATCAAAGAAGCTTAATCCAATTAGGCTATTAAATCATTTGTTAATTTCCAGCAAGCATTTGAAACTTGAGAGGTTACAGATCATCAGCTGTAAAGAACTACACCACATCAGAAAGAGAAGCTTTGGCCATGGTCCATGTATTGCAAAAATCCAAACATTATATGCTTGCAATGCCATTGGAATTCTACATGGATCACCAAGCATTTAAGTATTTAGTTAATAAGTTGTCGGGAGGATGAATATGGTGATGGTTGATTTTGTTTTCAGAAAATCAATTTAAAATCATAGTAAATCCTGGACAGGAACATGTTGGACCAAATCATTTAAGTAAAGCTCAGAACAAAGAAGAGCTTGGAGTGATGCAAGAGGACATGCAGATGCATGTTTGTTCAAAGTTGAAGTTGTAACAAAGCATTTGGACGAAATCCCAACATTTCTCAACCCTGGTGAGTTTCTTGATCACTATACAAAGAGAAAAAGCAGGTAGTTTCTCAAGCCTTACCATTTACAATCATCAATGAGGATCTTTATAAGCGGGGAAAGATGATGTCTTGCGAAGAGCTCTATTGGAGCATGTGAGAGCTAGATTTTAAAACAAGCCCATGAAGGAAAAGCTAAAGCACATTTTGGAAGGAGTTGACTGTAAATAAGATCTTGCTTGCAAAGTGGATCATGGTGGCCTACGTGAATCAAAAATACCCACAAGGTTGTGGAATTGGGATATTTGTGAGAGAGTTGGAAGATCAGCTCACAAGGATGAGATGCCTCAATGTTGACCCTCAAATTGCACTTAAGGAAAAAACAGAAAGTTTATCTAAGGCTTGGCAAGCGAGTGAGATGCATCAAACACTGTTGGATACTTGTCACGTGCATCTTCGAAGATCAAGTGCGCAAATCAGAGCGGTTTGCATAGAACCATGGTGTTGATGCACCCAAATTTTGCACGGTGCAACATTTTACGAAATCCAATGATGATGCAAGGACCTCCATAAATAATAATGTGTTGAGATCCAGTTTCCTCCTTATTTTCCTTTTTTGCCTCCTAGTTCTTCCCAAGTGCCAAACTTGCAAAATTTCAACTTCAATCTTCCAAACTCGAGGTTTCTAAGGTGCATGGCAAAATTGCTACCTACATAAAGCGTCAGTTTTGCCACCGTTGCATGCACTTTTAATTTTCACTCCAGAAATGCAAGGTTTCATGCATTTTGCACATTTGACCCTTCATCTTCTTTGCTATTCTCCTATAATTGGTTCACCAATACACCAGCTCACTCAAGTTCCTTCTCCAGTCAATTTTAGCTAACTTCAAGTCAAGTTTAGCTAACTTCAAGTCAACTTTAATAAGTTCTCAACCAGCTCTTATTAACTCCCATATGCAACATCCATTATTTTCTTACAAATAACTCTCTTTACCATGAAAATCAAATTCAAAAGTTGCATAAAGAATTGAATATTCGAGAATTGGAGAGAGCTATAGTCTACCCTATGTAGTTTTCTTGAGAAATCAGCCCAAGTTTTACAACAATTGTCTGGTCACCATTGCAATTTGGAGGAGTCTCACAAATTTGCAGCGCATTACTATGTTGTTTATGAGAACCAACAACAATTCAGCTGCTCTTTTTCTTCCTTTTATTCCTAAAATTCCACTACTTTCACATTCCTCTTGCTAGAGAATCCTCAGGTCATTACTGAGCAAACATCCAAAGAGGTAGCAACCTAAGGATCTAGATAGTTTCAAAATCAACAAGTTATTTTTTCAATCTATCCTCTACTTTGATCAGGTTGGGGATTTTTATTTCTTCTTTATTGTTTTCCTTTGTGTCTTTATTATATTAGATTTTCTTTGATAGTTTGTTTGCATATCAGAATGGAATAAATACAATAAAATAAAAAACATTTCCTGAAATGACTTGCATTGCAATTGATCTAGTTTTCCTAGTATTTCACTTGCACATAGAATACCCATCAGCATATAGTTTCTTTTATTTTAGAATACAAAAACATAATTTATTCTATTTCCAACAATTTATATTCATTCTAGTTCAGCTTTCATAACACACACACACAAAACTAGTACTTCACGCCCATTTGCAAAACAATTTGGAAAAAACAAAAAGAAAATATTGCATCAACAAAATCCCATTTTAATTTTTGCATATATTTGCAAACTCAAAAACATAAAGCACCTAGATCAAGATTTTCATGTGCATGTTAGATTTAAACAAAGGCAAATCATTTTAAAGTAGAAAGTGTACATTCAGCCATAATTTACAGCATTCAGGCATATTTAGTTGCATGCAAACAATCACTAAAATTGTAGATTAGCATTTAGCCGTTCATCTTGCAATCACTAGTTTGCATTCATTCTAAAATAGAAATCAGTTGTGCATTTCCAGCCATAAAGGTAAATTTTTGTGCACTCATGAAATCTGAAAATTAGCATTCAAGTAGTTAATTTCAACTTTTTAATTTGTTTAATTAGTACTTCAAAAAGTAGAAAAAGAAATTTGTCTTCTTTATTTTTAGCATCATTTTTTTCAGGAAAGTTGTAGTTTGTTTCATTACTTGTAAAACATTAATTAAAAGCAAACATAAGCCTCTTCATCTAGCTAAACATTAGTCATCTGAACACACTAACCAATAAAATCAGCAAGCAATACATTTCAGAAAACAAAAACAGCCATACAACTTTAAGAAAATCAAAAACAGCAAGTAGAGCAAACATCAAACATCACCCCAACCTTTCCTTGCCCTTGGATGAAGCTCCTTGAATATGCACATTAACACAGAGAAGGAGCATTTTCACAAATAATTGCCCCCGTCCCAGCACAAAACATTCAAAGCGATATAGACTCTAAACTCCAGCTACAAGTCTTTTGCTCTATACCATTACCCAATTAAACACCTTAGACGAACAAATGAGGTTAGTTGAAGCCCAACTCGCTAGGCAAATTTACCTATTAGCTTGCCAAGCTAAGAACCTTCAAATACAATCTAATGCATCATCCTAGGGTCTAGCCTCATCCAATTTTATTCACTTTACGAATGACATTGTCCGAGCAAACCCACCCTGATAGAATTGGTCAAATACCACGAGTGATTCAGCCCAACTTCAACCCATTCAACGAGAGCAACATAGACCAAGTGTTGTGTTATTTGGTTCTGTTAGAGTCAAACTACTCTCTATATCTTAACTATCCTCAATTTGCCACCTGAAACAAGCATTACGAAGTGGCTGAATTATATGGACAGGATCATCCCTTGAGACAAATAGCCCATAATCCCGCTTGAGTAGCTCAACCAAACCAACCAGCTCGTCCTATCCAATGAACTTAAAACAATTGGACAAATCAATAGTTAGCATCTCCACATCACTCTCTTCAAGTGTCTCGGCCAGACCTCGATAAATTGAGTGCACAAGGAAAGCACACGAAAGTGTGCACTATGCTTCTTACAAAAACACATTAGATGAAGAAACACACTTGGGAAAGAAACACAACGAAGTAACAACTGACACATTGCATGCATCTAAACAAAAAAAATGTGGACTGCAAGGGATCGATCAGGGTTAAACAAGTATATGCCATGAGGGCAAGGGAATATATCAATATGCAAGACAGATGGAAGGATAAAGAAAGGAATATCCTAAGATGCGCATAACAGTTGGCAAAAGGAGTTGACTCAACAACAGTTGACAAAGGTCCAAGGGGTCCAAGAAAGCCATAAATAGGGACCTTGCCCTCTCATTTGACACATCAGGTTGGGGAGTTGGGAATATGCCTTATATGCCTTATTGTGTAAGTTGATGCACATGCGTGTCTTTATACTCTATTCTCATAAATAGGTTCTCCACGTTCTCCTCATGTGCCTCGAGTGAGAACTTAAGTCCTTGAACTTAAGTGATATTCCAATGCCATGAGTACTCCTATATATGTTGTGCAAGATCGTTCCTGCACATAGCACTGGAATGATCTAGAAAAATCACAACAAATGCCTCTAAATCTTATCCATAAGGATCCAAAAAACAATACACTTCGTCAAACAATGAAGAATACCATCAAAAATAGAAAAGAATCAAAGAACATTTTTTGCATTGACAACCATCAGATATAGCAAGGTGCTAGTTGTATTACTAGCATGGCAGTTTCAAACGTGTCTTGGCAGTTATGGTTGTCACATGGTGGTTGTGCGTGTCATGGCAATTGTGCATGTGACATTTCGGTTTTTTCTTGATGTCTTTAGAGAATGAAAGGACACTCCCAAATAATCCAATATGTAAGAGGAATTAGCCCAATTGTAAAACAAGAGTGTGAGAGTGAGAATTGGAGAGTTCTAGTTGGTTGTAGGAGTAGAAATTGTTGGCGCAGAGAGTAGTAGAGTATGGTAGTAGGAAGTGTTGTCAACCTGAAGCTGCACCCTAAATCGAAGACATGCTGAAATGGCCAATCCTCTATCCGGTTGAAACAATGGGATCTTCTCACGAGGGTGGGTGCCTCAATGGTGAGAAGAACCTCCGGAGAAGGCTAGTTCCTGTAAGATGTATCAATGGATCTCTACTCTGTGCTGCAAATCTACCATGGAAAAGGGACAAAGAAACTTGAAAGGGAAATCCTACCTAATAATGGTGATACACCACAACGTTGATACACTCTACTTGGAACCCTGAACACTGAATCAAACAAGGGAAAAAGAAGACCTTTGATTCCAATGGATCACTATGCATAAATATTTCATGAGAAGGTTCGATCCAATGACCAAAACATGAGGGAAAACGATAGAGAGAGGTTTGATACAACACACTTTGCAGCCACCTAACATCCACTTACAGCTTCAGCAAAAGACATAGAACACTGAACATGACCTGCATAATATGATAAGCTAGCAACTAAGTACGAATCAAAATTTGGGAAATGAGAGAAATCTACCACATATGCAAATTGTTGAATGAATATACACTATGCCAGCACTTGAAATTTGAAAGTACAGTCCTATTGATTGAAGAGGTTACACAACTCAACAATAGCAGATTCTGGTCTTGCCAAGAGAGGGATGAAAAAATCTAAGGTCGAAAAGCCATTAATATAGAAAATTACAAAAGCCAAGAAATTGGCGTTGAAACATAGAAGAGGAAGATCAACTTTAGATTAACCCAAGACCAACTTTGCCTTCCAATAAAATATATTTTCCCTTTGTCTCTGCATGAAGCTCCTTGGAGTTTGAGAAATGGACGGTGGGTTTGTTGAAAGTCAACTTCTCCTTTGCATGGAAGATCGTCAAAAATAGACTCCTCTTGAGCTGTCGAATCGAGAAAACAATCATTTTTGCCTGAAAACGACGCCAAACTTAGACTGAGAAACTCGACTCGACGCTGAGTTGGACCTTTGGATGCATGAGAATGACTAATCAAACGATGAACAAAAAAAATAGTCAACTGAAACTCAGCAATCCGCCAAAAATAGCCCTTGCTTGCATGAGTGAGACACATTTAGACTGAATCATTCGCCGACTTTCCATTCTCGGTTTCCTTATTTCCATGCATGCATTTCTCTTGCCTGTTTGTGGTTTTTCTATTTCCTAGCTTTTCGTTGACTTTATCTTGGTCTTTTATTTTCTGCAAACATTTTTTTTCTGCGGACCTTTGGGATTTCCTTGGCTTATTCCCTTTGATTTTCTTTGGAATTTTCGTTTGACAAATTTTTTCCGCGGATTTTTTTGTTTATCTCCCTAGCCTTACCTTGATTGTATTTCCTCGGGCTATATTCTCTCAGACTTCTTGTTATGCAATTTTCCCAAATTACTCCTTCGGACAAAAAGTCCAAAGGATATCCTTCCTCCAATTTTGTTTTCTCTTTGCCTTTGTGTATTTTCCATTAGGTTTTTCTTTGTCCCGAATTTCTTCGGACTTTTTGTCTGAAGGAATTAGTCTCCTTTGTCTTTATTCTGCCACAGGCCAAATGCCCTTCGAAAAAATTGGAAAGGTCTTGCCATCGACCAAGTGCCCTCTGCAAGGGCTTGTGTCTTTCCTCTGTGCCCTTCGGGAAAATTGGAAAGGTCCTGTCACCAACCAAGTGCCCTCCGCAAAAGGCTTCTGTCTCTCCGGAACTGGCTTTTCGGAAGAATTGAAGGGCACGTAGGTTTTTTGTAGGGCACCTAGGCTTTTGGTACGACATCTGAACTTTTTGTAGGGAACCCGGGTTTTTTGTCTCATTAACTCCTTCGGACAAAAAGTCCGAAGGAATTGAATACTTTGTAAATTGTCCCTTTGAAATTCTCTCGAAATTCTCCCAAGTCCTTTGAAAAATCTTTTCCCTCGGACAAAAAGTTCGAGGAAATTGTCCATCTCTTAGCCCGACAAAATTTTGAAAAGACAACACTTTGGAAAGAAAGCACTTGGGAAAGAGAATAGTCGTTGTAAGTCTGAAGGTTTTGTCCGAGGAAATTGCCCATCTCTTAGCCCGACAAAATTTCGAAAAGACAACACTTTGGAAAGAAAGCACTTGGGAAAGAGAATAGTCATTGTAAGTCTGAAGGACAAACCTGTATTCCGTAGTTGTCAGAAAGAAAACACTCACCTTCATTCATAAGCAAACCTACAGGCTTGTAGGTTAACCTTATGGATGGTTGTAGGTGGACATAGCCAAATCTGAAAACGAGAACGCCCCTTCGAATCCTTTGAATGACCAAAACTTTACCTAGTTGTAGGCTCTTTCCTTGGCTTATACCCGGTTGTAGATGGTTCCTTGGGTCGCTATAGGTATGCATTTAGGCTTGATTGAACTTTGCAAAACCTTTTCCTTTTCATTATTCAGTACCCAAAACTGATTCACAAGACAAACTGGAACCATAAGACCATCTTCCGAATAGTAAGGTTGACAATTTTTTGGCCTGTGGAAGAATTGTCAACATTTTTGGCGACTCAGTTGGCCCAACATGCCTGCTATGCTTGAGAACTCAGACCATGTACATGCTATTCGAACTCCCGAAACAATGATAAACCTGATTTCTGACTGAAAATCTCCTCTTGACCATGGTTGAAGTAACATTCCTCCTTCAAAATAAGGGAAACACACGAAAGCAAGAAAACTAACAAAGAAGCAAATGTGCAAACAACCAGTTATTGGACAAAACTGAAACAAACTATTGTGCTTGAACAGCACTTGGAGGGAAGCAAAAACAACTATGTACATAGAGTTTTGCTCTTCAATAGCAATGTTTCAGAGGTATCCCATTGACTGGGATTGGAAGCTCTTGGCCATCCATCTTGGCAAGTTGGAAGGCGTTGTGGGATTCGCAGCTAGAGATCGTGTATGGGCCACTCCAAAGGGAATCAAACATTGTGTGCCTTCTTGGTTTGGCTCGATCCTCATCCCACTTGAGGACCAAATCTACTTCATTGAAGCTTCGTGAGGAGGCTCATTTGTCAAATGTTCTTTTCACTTGTGCCTGATGACTTTCCATAGCGAACATGGCTTGATTTATTATCTCTTCCAACTCCATAAGCTCTGCATACCTGATCTCCATAGGCTCATTCTCTAACAACTCAAGTTGATGCATTAGTTCCAAAGCTGAAAACTCGAGAGAAATAGGTAACCTTGCTTCCTTACCATAGACTAGCTTGTAGGGAGAGTTGGCTATTGATCTCTTGTAGGTGCTCCTATCAGCCCATAAAGCTGACTTCAACTTGAGATGCCATGACCTCTGATTCTCTTCAATAATCCTTCGTATGATCCTTAAGAGGTTTTTGTTTGTAGATTCAACAAGGCCATTTCCTTGTGGATAATAGTTTGATGAAGTGCTGAGATAAACTCCATGTTGGACAGCCCATTGGCTGATCCTAGATCCCACAAAAGCCATTGCATTGTCAAAAATAATGGTCGAAGGAACTCCAAACCTAGTAAGCAAACCTTCATAGAAATTAAGAACGCTAGTTTTGTTTGCTTCTCTCAATGCAATTGCTTCCGTCCAACATGTGAAGTAATTTGTAGCTGTTAGAATCCACTTATGCCCTGAACTCGAAGGGGGGTTAATGAGACCAATAAAGTCCAATCCCCACTGGACAAAAGGTTGATCCACTGCAATTGGCTGAAGGGACAGGGCTGCAAGTTTAACTTTTCTTATAAACATAGCACATTGTTTGCACTTCCTAACCCATGTATGGCAATCGCCAAATATAGTAGGCCAATAGTACCCATCTCTCATGATTTTAAGTGTTGTAGTTCTTGTGAAAAAGTGTCATCCACCAAGTCCATCATGGAATTCTTCAAGTAATCTTTGAGTTTGGCTTGGTTCCACACACCTTAGTAACATTCCATTGATATCCTTTTTGAACAAAATGCTGTCAACGAGCAAGAATGGAATTGATTGCAATCTGAAATACCTTCTTTTTGAAGCACTTAGGTGAGAAGGGTAACAACCATCTTGCAGATAGTTTACCAAATCAAAAAACCAGCTAGAAGGTGAGGTGTGAACACCAGCAATCTCTTCATCATTTGACACTAAAACAGCTTCATTAGTTTCTTGCAAGTCCTAAGCTAGATGCTCACAAAGTCCTTTGCCTCTAACCAGCTTTGTAACTTTAATTTCTACGTCATATTCCATTACTTTGGTTATGCAACTAGCCCTCTTCTCATTTATGTCTTTGTTCAAAAGAAATTCTTTGATGCTTGGATGAGCAACCATTAGATGTATTTTATTATTCGACAACAAGTGCCTAAATTTATCCAGACATCTTATAACTAAAAGGACATGTTTTTCAACAAAAGAATACCTTGTCTCATACTCCTACAAGCCTTGGCTATAGAAAGTTATTGGTTGCTCTAAATCTTCATGATTCTACTGCATAAGAATGCCTGAAATAGTGTCCACATTAGCATACGTATACAGAATGAAATTTTTCATAAAATTTGGATTTAAAAGTGTAGGAGCACTTGTTATGGCTTTCTTAACATCTTCAAACCCTGTTATTCCCTCCTTGGACCAGCTGAAGTTCTGATTTTTCTTTAACATGGCTATAAGTGGTTTAGCTACAGTAGCAAAATTTGAAATGTATCTCCTTATAAAATTGATTTTTCCAAAGAAACTTTGCAAAGCCTTTTTGCTCTTAGGCAAGGAGAGTGCAAGAATGGATTGAATCCTTTCGGAATCTATGTTTAAACCGTGCTTTGAAACAACATGTCCAAGAAGCCTACCTTTATGAACTAAAAATACACACATTTTGGGATTTACAGATATCCCAAATTGCCTACACCTTTCAAAAACATGCTGGAGGTGAACCATGTGATCTTCCGCATCTTTTGAAAATATTGTTATATCATCCAAATAGACAAGCACAAACCTATTAAGAATGCCTTGAAAGGCCATATCCATGGCTCTCTGAAAGATTGCTCCAGCATTGGACAAACCGAATGGCATCTTTCTGTACACAAATGTCCCCAACTTAGTCGTGAACGCTGTCTTGAATTGGTCATCTTCTTTGACCAAAATCTGATTGTAACCACTATATCCATCCAACAAGGAAAACCTCTCTGAACCTGCAACAAGCTGTAAAATTTGTTCCATTGATGGCAATGGATAGTGGTCTTTAAGCGAAGCCCTGTTTAAATCACGAAAATCAACACACAAATGAATCTCACCATTCTTTTTCCGTACTGGAACGAGGTTCGCCACCCAAGTTGAGTGTTTGATTGGAAATATAATAGCTGACTCTATGAGCTTGTGAAGCTCAGCTTTCATCAAAGGCTCAAGCTTTGGATTGATTGTTTTTTGTCTTTGTCTTACTAGTTTAGTTTCATCTTCTAACTCAATAGTGTGTTGAGCCAAACTTGGATCAAAACCTTTGAAATCACTATACTGCCATCTGAATATATCAGCAAAACTTGTGCATAAATCAATGAAAGCTTTCTTTTGTGGAGGAGTGCATACCTTGCCTAATTTCAAAATCTTACCAACTGCAATCTCTACATTGACATAGTGCTCTTCCTTTGTTGACAAGAATGGTTTCTCTTTCCTTAGCTCATCATCCTCACTGAAAATATTTTCAAGAGTGTCCAATCCCTTGGGTACCTTATTAGTTTTCAGTTGTACAATCTGATCACCATACTACTGTAAGGATTTCAACTGATTTTTTAAAGAAAACTCAGCCTCTTCCTGCAAAAATCTCACAATTTGATTGTTATTTTCAAACACCTGCCAATTTTCTTGGTCATCCGGAACAAAAAGCCTTACAACTATCTTTATATGTGACTAAAAAATATCACTTTTTACATCAGCTGGCATATCAAATTGTGCCCCGACAGCAGCCAACCTATCAGCATGTTTATTCCTATCTCTTGGTATTCCCTGAATATTAAAAGCCTGAAAATCTTCAAGTAGATCCCAAACTTTGTGTCTGTAAGATTCAAGCAAGAGATTCTTGCATATATTCAAACCTCTTACTTGGTGGACTCCAAGTTCACTATCTCCAAACACTTGCAAACAATTTACTTTCATCTTCCTAGCCCACTGCAAACCGTGAACTAGTACTTCATATTCAGCAACGTTGTTTGAACGACCAAACTGAAATTTAATAGAGGAGAAATACTCATGTTCTATAGGAGAAATTAACATCATTCTAGCTCCGGTCCCATGCTTATTTCTTGATCCATCAAAGTATAATTGCCACAAGCCTTCATTCGATTTGTCCTCTTTGACCATGGCTGGAATTGGTGCATCGTTCAAATGAAGACAATACACACCAAGCCCTTCTTCAATCAGCTTGTAGGGATAATGCTCATGCAAGGTGGAAGCCCACTCATCAAGATACAAATCTGGAACTCCATCCAAAGGTGAGTCTTTTTCTACATCACTAGTTTGAAGTATTTCATCTAAAATGATACAATTTGCATTGACCGCATTTGGCGTGTAAGGTTCCATATGAAAACGTGCAATAGGCTCTGACTGAATTGTTACCTTTGTACCATATCTGGTTCTGAGTAGCAAATAGGTCCAATCAGCTGATAAATATCCTCCAATCTTTGAGGTGAAATCCCTTGAAAGGCAAATAGCGAAATAAGGAGGCAGGTCCACTACTACAACATCCTGCTAAATAGTAACGTTAGGACAGGCATGTCATGTCAATTTCAAATCTTTGATAATGCCTACTGTTTTTGCTAGTGAACCATCCAACTGCAATACTCCTTTAGTATTTGGCTCATAAACAAGGCTGAGCTTGTCTGCAATCTGTTTGGACATCATTGTACTGCTACCTCCACTATCCACCATACAATTATGAACCAAAGTATCACCCACTATCAAAGAAAGATAAAAAAGGGGAGTTTTCTTCGTTTTTACCTCAGTTTTGTCCACCTTTGATATCTTATCTCCTTGCTGCCCCTGTTGCTTAGTTGGCTGATCCAAATTTCTCAAGACAGCACCTTTCTCAACCGGTTTCGGAGACAATTCAAGAGCTGAAAATTCTTGAATAAATTTATCCTTTTGCCCTGAAATTGAAAGAAAATCCCACATGCTAATGCTAATGTTAGACTTCTTCATTTGGTCTACAATACTGAACTGAGATGGACTAACCTTTGATTGCGCTTTCTGTGGTACTTGTTGCTCACGAATTAGAGGTATTTGCTGCACTTTACTAACCTCTATATTCTGATTTTTTTGGGCTGTGGAATCAGCAAGCTGCTCTTTTATACCTTGAGCAATAATATTAGGAGCACTTGAAGTATTTGCTACTGCTTGGGCTTCCTCAACAACTCTTATTTTAGTTCTCTGATAGATTATAGCTGCAACTTGACCATTTGAAACATTAGTTTTAACATCATAAGTAAAAGCGACATGATCATCTACCTATCAATTTACATTAATAGCATCAGGTTGCCCTTGAGTCGCTCCTTGTGATATCAAACATGTATCCTGATATTGACCCCTTTGAAAAGAGAAATCTTCTTGTGTCATATGTGGCATGGTGATGTTCGGTGATACCAAGTTCTGGGTTTGAACATCATTGAGATTTGAGGGCTGCCAACCTGAATCCTGCACCAAATTATTTTGAGGTGGGGTTGGAACAATGGCTTTTGAAGTGGAAGGAGCATTCGGATCAAGAACAACATATGGCTTAGCTGCAGTTATGGCTCCTTGTGCTTGATAGGGTGGTCTATTTTCTCTAAAACCCTGATAAAAAGACCTTTGATCTTTGAAGGGCTGATAGTTGTTCTGATTTTGCTGTTGATAGGGCCTATTTGACTGAAATTGCTGCCTTTTGAGCTATACTATTTCATTTCCAAAAGATTGTAGCAAACTTTTCAACTCTCCTATCTCACTAGATTGACTAGTAGGGGCTGCAACAGGAACTTAAGGTGCTGGAATTGGAGCCAAAGATGGAATTTGAGGAACTTGAGGGGCTGGTACAGAACTTATTTCTGAAAATATGGGCATTGGAGGTCTTGGAGAAAGCTTACCTGCTTGTATCAAACTATTTTCTGCCTTTATGGAACCTCATAAGCATCTGGTAAAGTAGCGCCACCCATTGACTGTATCATCACACTAATGTCAGAATTGAGAGCTTTCAAAAAGTACAGAAAGGCATATTCAGGGGATGGCCTAATCAAAACCGGTATCCTGGTCCATGTCCTCTGGAATCTGAGATTAAAATTGGACATGAACTCATGAGGAGCTCTCTGTATGGCAGTTAATTGATCAACTAAATATAAGTGATCAGATTTGTCTTCAAACTGCTTAACTAAGGCCGCACCCAATTCATCCCAGGTGGAAACGGATCTAAGTGGAAGGGTTCTATACCATTGTAATGCTTTTTCTTTTGAATGAAGCAGCAAGCAATCTGATAGCAACATTATCCTCAACAACATTATGAACTAAACAAAGATTAGCCATATCTTGGATATGCTCAATAGGAGTTGTTTGATTTTCTCTTAAAAAGAATGGAATATTTTTGAGGGCAGATATAGGAATATTGTCTAACTGTGCTAAATTCAGTGGACTTCCCCTATTGAATGGTGCAAACACTTGATTTCTAACAGCCATCTGGATGGTGGGGATTGTAGTGTTTAGAACGATAGAATGAGGGGGAGGTAAATATTCCCTTTGAGGGATATGGATTTGCCCTCCTAGACCTTGCTCTTTTATAAGTTACAAATTCAAAAGGAATACCTTTACTTGTTGATCTTGTGGTAACCTTTGGCATGAACGGATTGCCTGAATGATGCTATGAACTTTGCAACTAGATGTAAATGAATATCCTCCGCTGCTGCGAAAACTCTATGCAAAGAACTTTTTTGCGGTCCCACGGGCGTGCCAAAAACTGTTGTCAACCTGGAGATGCACCATGAATCAAAGACGTGTTGAAATGGTCAATCCTCTATCC
Source organism: Torreya grandis (assembly GCA_037957365.1). Lineage (NCBI taxonomy): Eukaryota > Viridiplantae > Streptophyta > Pinopsida > Cupressales > Taxaceae > Torreya > Torreya grandis. The sequence goes on along the minus strand of JARHVA010000009.1, from coordinate 11,663,550 downwards.
GATTGAAACAATTGGATCTTCTCACGAGAGTGGGTCCCTCAATAATGAGAAGAACCTCCAGAGAAAGCTGGTTCCTGTAAGATGTATCAATGGATCTCTACTCTGTGCTACAAATCTACCATGGAAAAGGGAGAAAGAAACTCGAAAGGGAAATCCTACCTAATAACGCTGATACACCAAAACGTTGATCCACTCTACTTGGAACCCTGAACACTGAGTCAAACAAAGGAAAAAGAAGACCTTTGATTTCAATTGATCACTATGCATAAAAATTTCACGAGAAGGTTCGATCCAATGACCAAAACATGAGAGAAAACGATGGAGAGAGGTCTGATACAAGACATTTTGCAGCCACCTAACATCCACTTATAGCTTCAACAAAAAACATATAGAACATTGAACATAACCTGCATAATATGATAAGCTAGCAACTAGGTACAAATCACAATTTGGGGAGAGAAATCTACCACATATGCAAATTGTTGAATGAATATACACTATGCCAGCTCTCGAAATCTAAAAGTACAGTCCTTCTATTGATTGAAGAGGTTACACAACTCACCAATGACAGAGTCTAGTCTTGCCAAGAGAGGGATGAAAAAATCTACGCTGAAAAGCCATTAATATAAAAAATTACAAAAGCCAAGAGATTGGCGTTGAAAAATAGAAGAGGAAGATCAACTTAGATTAGCCCAAGACCAACTTTGCCTTCCAATAAAATATATTTTCCCTTTGTCTTTGCATGAAGCTCCTTGGCGTTTGAGAAATGGACGGTGGGTCTGTTGAAAGTCAACTTCTCTTTTGCATGGAAGATTACGCCAAATGTCAAAAATAGACTCCTCTTGAGCTGTCGGATCGAGAAAAAAATCATTTTTGCCTGAAAACAGTGTCAAACTTAGACTAAGAAACTCGGCTTGAAGCTAAGTTGGACCTTCGAATGCATGAGAATGACTAGTCAAACCATGAACAAAACAAATAGTCAACTGAAACTTAGCAATCCACCAAAAATAGCCCTTGCTTGCATGAGTTAGACATATTTAGACCGAATCGTTCGCCAACTTTCCGTTCTCAATATCCTTATTTCCGTGCATGCATTTCTCTTGCCCGTTTGTGGTTTTTCTATTTCCTGGCTTTTCGTTGACTTTACCTTGGTCTTTTATTTTCTGCGGACATTTTTTTTTCTGCGGACCTTTTGGATTTCCTTCTTGGCTTATTCCCTTTGATTTTCTTCAGAATTTTCATTTGACAAACTTTTCCCGTGGACTTTTCTGTTTATCTCCCTAGCCTTACCTTGATTGTATTTCCTCAGGCTATATTCTCTCGGACTTCTTGTTATGCAATTTTCCCGAATTAATCCTTCGGATAAAAAGTCCGAAGGAATTCCTTCAGACTTTTGTCCGAAGGATATCCTTCCTCCAATTTTGTTTTCTCTTTGCCTTTGTGTATTTTCCATCGGGTTTTTCTTTGTCCCGAATTTCTTTGGACTTTTTGTCCGAAGGAATTAGTCTCCTTTGTCTTTATTTTGCCACCGGCCAAATGCCCTTTGGAAAATTTGGAAAGGTCTTGCCACCGACCAAGTGCCCTCCGCAAGGGCTTGTGTCTTTCCTCTGTGCCCTTCGAGAAAATTGGAAAGGCCCTGTCACCGACCAAGTGCCATCTGCAAGGGCTTTTGTCTCTCCGAAACTGGGTTTTTGAAAGAATTGAAGGGCACCTGGGTTTTCTGTAGGGAACCCGGATTTTTTGTCTCCTTAATTCCTTTGAACAAAAAGTCCGAATGAATTGAATACTTTGTAAATTGTCCCTTTGAAATTCTCTCGGACTTCTCCCAAGTCCTATGAAAAATCTTTTCCCTCGAACAAAAATTCCGAGGAAATTGTCCATCTCTTAGCCCGACAAAATTTTGAGAAGACAACACTTTGGAAAGAAAGCACTTGGGAAAGAGAATAGTCATTGTAAGTCTGAAGGACAAACCTGTATTCCGTAGGTGTCCGAAAGAAAACACTCACCTTCATTCATAAGCGAACCTACAAGGTTGTAGGTTAACCTTATGGATCCCTGTAGGTGGACATTGCCAAATCTGAAAACGAGAACGCCCCTTTGAATCCTTTGAATGACCAAAATTGTACATGGCTGTAGGCTCTTTCTTTGGCTTATACTTGGCTGTAGATGGCTCCTTGGGTCGCTGTAGGTATGCATTTAGGCTTGATTGAACTTTGCAAAACCTTTTCCTTTTCATTATTCAGTACCCAAAACTGATTCACAAGAGAAACTGGTAACATAAGACCATCTTCCAAATAGTAAGGTTGACAATTTTTTGGCTTGTGGAAGAATTGTCAACAGGAAGATTGTTGTAATACAATGTATCGGAGCTTTTTGTAACTGCCTTGCCCAAAAGGGGAGGAAGTTGCACAATTGCCACTTCCAGTTGGTTTTCCCCACATTGGGATTTCCCTGTAAAATTGCTTTGTGTATCCCTGTGGTGGTTGTTTCCATCATGTTTTCATCTCTATTTTGTGCAACAACAGTTCTGTTTCATCCCAGCAACCCTTGAACACTAATTCCAGTGCTAAATTATATTCCATCTCTGTTAATTTGAAGTTCAATTCAAGCAGGACAGAAATTCATCTGCTGATTTTTATGAAGCATTTGAAACTTGAGAGATTACAGATCATATTGGTATCAATGCAACTTAATCTTTGCCTATCTCAGATAGATGTTTGGGTTGATTTGCATCATAGTGATTAAGTCTCAAAAAGAGTAATCGGATCCTTATGAATCAGAGACTTCTACAAGAAAGACAAATCAAGAAGTAAGGAAGATGGCCAGATCAAGTGAAGAAACCTTGCAAGAAGAGTTGCCACATTGGAATCAAGTTTGGAGTATGTGATGAAATCCCAAGATGACATCACCAAGAAACAAGAGCTCATGGCAAAGAACTAAGTATCTACAAACCTGGTGGATCATGCCCTTTTCAAGAAACTTCGAGCATAAGAAAAGCAGCCCCATGAAGAAGAGGAAGCCAAGGAAGGGTTCATGGGTGAAGAGCAGCCCAAGAAAGACAAAGGCAAAGCTAACGTAATTGAATCTGACCATCCACCTTTCAAAGTTGAATTTAAGACTTTTGAAGGGCAAGTAGAATCTGAAATAGTGGATAAACAGTTGAAATTTAAGGGAGGCCTATTTTAGTGTGCATAATGTTAGTGAGGCACAAAGCATCTCTTTTGTACAAGTCAAAATGAGGGTCATGCTCTGATTTGGTGGAAAATTATTTGGTTTCTTCAGAAAAGAAGAAAAATCCAATTGTAACTGGTTGGGATAAATTCAAAGTAACTGTTAAGAAAGAATTTTCATCCTATCGGGCACAAAACGTATCAAAAGATTAAGTGGTAATATTTTAGACAGGTTAATGGTCAAAGTGTGCAGGAATATACTCTAGAGTTTCATAGACAAGCTATGTTGATGGGCTTGGACTTGAAGGATGAAGGCAACTTGATCAAATACATGGGCGGTCTCTATGTACACATAAGGAGATGAATCATCTCTAGTAATCCAAAACACCTTGATGAAGCATGTGTGCAAGCATGTACATTCAGAAAGAAAAGAAACAAAGTGAGAGTGGATCCTCCAAGCAAAATCAATCATCAAATCAGCCAAGGAAAGAGCAAAATCATCCATCCAAGTCCTACATTAAGGGTAAGTGGAACGATCGGAAAAATGCCCCTATTGTACATGATTGTAAAGATCCAAAGAATCATTGTAGCGATTGTGTTACAGATGGGAACATTGACACAAAATGTTGGAAGTTGCATCCTAAGAACTGCACCATGCCATCCTTGAAGGAAAAGAGGTGGAGATAGAGGACAGTTTGGATGTAGATAATAAATTTAATTGCACTGCTACCAATTCAGCCAGCACATAGCAACAAAATGAGCAAGTTTTTCCAATCAAGGAGACAAATGTAAATGAACTTGTTGATACTAGCTCATGATCTAATTTGATTTTGGACATAGTTTCTTAAAAGACTTGGTTGGACAACTTATGATCATCCACATACTTACACACTTGATTGGGTTTAAAAGGGTGTAGAAATAAGTACCAAAAGAGATAGAATCAAATTTGGCATTAATTCAGATCATCTTGATGAGATGGAAGCAGATGCAATTCCATTTGATGCATTAAATGTTGTGTTTGAAAGTTCTTACTTACATATCAAGGATGCTATCTTCGTGGGGAGGGAAAACATGTACAAATGGGTCAAGGTTAGGGTCAACTATGTCATGAAGGCACATCAAAGTAAAGCCCAAACTTGCCATGGTAAGTGCCAACCAAGCTAAAAGACTCATTAAAGCAAATATGTAATTTTGTTTACTTATTTAAAATATAAACAAGATGATCGAATAGAAATTTCTAGAATTGGCATTGCCTACAAAGGGTTTAAAATTTTAGATCAGTTATTGCAATGTTTTCAATGTGTGTTCCAAGCTCCCAAAGGTTTGCCACCTAAAATGCTAGTAAAGAAAGAGATTCATTTGCTGTCTGAATCTCCTCTGCCCAATATTGGTTTGTATAGGCAACCACTTTTAGAGAACGACGAGTTAAATAAACAACTTTAAGAGTTGTTGGAGCAAGGGGTCATTCCCCGAAGCGCTTGACCTTGTGAATCACCCATAGGCATGGTCCAAAAGGACGGCTCTTGGAGAATGTTCATTGATTATAGACCCTTGAACCAGCTTCAACATGCTTAGTATTTCACAAAGTCGAACCTCAAATCTGAGTACCATAAAGTTCATATGGAAGAGGATGTATGGAAAACAATCTTTAAAACAAAAAAATATTTGTATGAATGGTTAGTCCTTCCTTTCAGTTATGTAATGCTCATGCTACATTTATAAGGTTGATGAAAGATGTGTTGAGGGCATCCATGGATAAAAGTGTCAGAGAGTGTCTAGGCGATATTTTGGTTTTCAATGCTACATGGGAGGAACGTCTAACTCATTTGAAGCAAGTCTTGCAAGTGTTTTAAAAAAATAGCTTTTGTGCAACATGATGAAATATGAGTTTACAAAGCAATCAGTAATCTATTTAGGGCATGTGGTTTGCGGGAGGAGAATCGCGAGTGGATACAGCAAAAGTTGAGGCTATCACAAAATGCCCCATGCCAAAAGTTAAAAGATAAGGATTGTCCATGCCTCTACCTATACCTACTATATGTTTGTTTTGATTCCATGTAAGAAAATAAAAAGGCATGACACATATTCTTTACTAATTTTTTAGTGAATTTAGTTTTCCTAGGCATACGACACATTCTTTACTGATTTTTTAGTGCATTTTAGTTTTCCTAATTCTATTGTATCAGATAGGGATTCAGTATTTTTGGAATAATTTTAGACCACCTTGCTGAAAATTATGGACTAATGGGTAAACGGAGGTTATAAATAGAACCTTAGTTCAACTTATAAGGGGGTATAACAGCATCCAAGCACATGGGAAGAATTTTTGGCATAAATTTAAAATTACTATAATAAGCTAGTTCATACATCCACTAATAAGTCACCTTTTGAAGCTTGTTTGGGTTATTCGGCTACTAACCCACTTGATTTTGTATTGGGACAGCAAAAATATGGAGAAGAACTAGACTTAAACGTGACAAAAGCAGCGAAATTCATTAAGAGGATTTGGCAAATCAATCTCAACGCACCACAGAAATTGGAGAAGTCTCAAGCCAAGTATAAGGCTAGGCATGATTGGCAATGTCAAGAACACACATTCGAAGTTGGAGACAAGGCGTGATTGCACTTGAGCAACTAGAGCCTCCAAGGACAAGCTAGGAAGCTCAAAACTCTAAGATATGAGCCATTCACTAACTTGGAGCAAGTTGGATAGAATGCTTTCATGCCTGAACTACCTTCATTTATGAGGATGTACTCAGTAGTCAACTGTGAGAATTTGTACCTATATAAGCCATTAATGTCAGATGAAGGACAACTACTAACCTTTGTTGAAGACTGTCTTTGATGCACAAGGAGAGTCAGAGGAGAGCACAGTATTGTAGAATTAGTTAAGAGAGACGAGGACCACAGGAGTCTTTGCAGGATGGCATCAAGGGAAAGATGCCAAAACAAGAAATGTGGTGGTCCCAGGAGAAAGCAGGAGAAATATTCCCACAACTCTAAAGCCAATAAGCTTTTTGTTGGGCCTAACTCCTAAAAAGGTGAGGTATGAACCATAAGGATTCAAAAAACAAAGCGCTCCACCAAACAACCAAGAATTCCATCAGAAGTAGAGAAAACTCAGTGTTTTGTATGGTGACAAAACTGCCAGATACAACAGGGTGGAAACTGCGTGTGAATGTGTACACGTGTGTGGTGATGTATGTGTGCGCACACGTGTACAATTGCATCTCATTTGTACTTATATCTGAGTCATTTATTTTGAATTCAGAATGATAGATGCTTGGGCAACATTAATCAACTAGTGCTAAAAAGCCAGTACTGTAGTAGTAAAACTTTTTATATGTATACATGGAAAAAATAATTTACAAATTCTACTTATACTCTATAAGAATAGATGATCAAGTTTGATTAAAAAAATTTCTAAGTTCAAACGGAGGTGGGGAGTTGCAACAATTAAAGCATCTTTAAGGCTCCATTCCCAATAAAACACAACATTCAAATGATACATGGCAATGAACAAAATAAGTTTTAATTATTTTACAACTAAATTGGTAGATTATTAGTACTAATGACACATGGCTCTGAATATGTCAAAACTTAACTCCATTTAACTGTCCAAATCACCTGCATGTAGCCCATACGACGCCAAGCCCAAAATGCTCGAGGAGAGCTTTGAGAAGCTTCATGGCATATAGCTGCTTCCAAGATTTCCCGTTCCACAGAATCCAAAATATCACATAAAGCTTCCTGAAAAGCATTCCCAATCATGATTGCCAAATGAAAGCACAATTGCAGACGAATAAAAATGGAAAATTCAAGATAACAGAACAGAGAAATGCATATGCATAAGTATATACATACCCCTGCTTCTGAATCCTCAGGGTTGAGTTTGACACATTTTTGATAACACCTTACAGCCCTGTTCATATCTTTTGTAACTTGACTATAATAATGACCCAAAAAACGGAAAGCATCTCCGTCAGATGGATTTAACTTAACTGCTAAGATGAATTGTTCTACAGCTTTCCCCTTATAAAAGTCTAAATCTTCACTTTTTTTCCAGTACAGGAGACCCTGCATCAAGACATGCATTCAATCGTCATCTATGCATATCAAAAAAGAAAAATACTATCATGATGATCAAGAAAAGTGCAGAGAATCATATAATATATTAATTGTTTTTAGCAATGGAATAAATGTAATAACCATCTACAGCTCTTGAAATAAAATATTGACAAACAGAATGTGTATGTAGAAAAGAACTAAATACAAAAGGCACTTAAAGGACAATGATTATGACACCAAAGATGAACATATATAAACAAAATGTATATTAGGTTCTAAACAATCACTATCTATTTCAATGATGTGTAATAATTTTCTCATGTCTTGATATGATAATAATATTCTCATAATCGGTGACCTGCACTCTTACCAGCCTGTGATGATAGACTGCAATGCCCGGATTCCTATTCACTGCTTCATCCAAAAGAGTAAGAGCATCATCAAGATTTCCTCTTTCAAATACCAACCAACCTAGCTCTGCAAGTGCCCAGTGGTTACTTGCATCCAGGGCAAGTAACTTCTCAAGTTTACACCGTGCTTCCTCAAAACATTCTTTAGCAAGAGAAATCTTAATTTGTCCCTATTAATAAAACAATAAAAGAGTTGCTCAAGGATTAGTATGTGCATATTCCTGAAACGGCCTCTAAAGAAGACACAGATAAATAGAATCAGTTAAAAAATTAGAATTGAATAGAAAAAGAGATAAACTAACATGTGCGTATTCCTGCAACAGTCTCTCATCAAGAAACATCAAAATAGCACCAGCTAAAAATTAGAATTGAAGAAATTAAAAGAGAGAAACCGAGTAAAATTTTGCCCAAGATTCACAGAGTTTCCAATATAGCTCATGAAAAGGTGTTAAATGATCTCCATGCAAATTTCTTGGATTGCTTTCCAAATTGCCATGCAGTGGTATATTCTTATCTAGAAAAAGAAAATTTATAAGTGGCTGAAAAATGTAAAATAGAGTGGAACTTACAACATTGCATGAACGGTCAATGGTCCTGTGAATTCTAGCATGCATAAATAAAGCGAGCGAATGTGTATGACATTTCCAATCTGGTTTAAGTCAATAGCATAAATAGAAATATCCACTAAATGAATACCATAAGTAAAAGTAACGAAGACCCAACGTAGGTCGCTTTTATCAAAGAGTTCAATGGGTTTGGTGTTTTGGTAATACAGCCAACACATGGAAAAAACACATTGTACTCAACAAGAAAAACACCAAGTGATGCATTTAGCTTTTATAAATTTATTGTAGATTGCATGTTAATTGCTTTGGTGGCTCAAATCTCAACTAAATAAATGAAAAGGCCTAAAACCCAAGTATGGTATTTCCAGACTCCAATGACCTTGTACTACATCGTAAGGTGATATTTTTGCTTGCTTCAAGAGGAGGTACTTTAAGATAGTGCAAGCTGGCCCACAAGACCAACATTGCACAAATAAGACTAGAAGTGCTTTCAGGAACCATACTTGCAAATTAGGAAAACTGTTAGGACCTATTAGGTCGACAGCCATCATTTTATACATCGAACCAATTTTGGAGGTTCCACCTCCAATAATTAACAAGCTATGCATTTTTAAGAAGATTAAAGCTTTCCAAGATGTTTACAATTCATCATTTATTGAAAGGTGATTCAGCCTCCTTTGAACAACTTCAACACTTCTGAGAGCAGTAGCACTTTGAATTATGTGAGAAGGAAAAAGATGAAGAGGTTTCATTAAGGAATACTCAATTGTCAAAGTTGTTCCTTGGTATTAGAGCATTGAATATCCCTTTTTTTATAACCGAAAAATTGCAAACGTGTACTAGTTTGCATACTTGTATGAGAGAAAAGCATATAATGGAGTGGGTGTCTAGTAGTTTATGGTCGTATATAATGAAATCGATCTTTTTATGTGGTCAAATTGCATGGAATTTGTTCTCAAACATAATCATCAACTCCATGACCCTATGTAATACATGCCTTCTACTACATGGCAGTAATAGTCATATCACCATTGGAGAGTGTGTTACGAGGCTTGGCAAGTTTGCATGAGGACTCACAGGGCCGAGTCCGAGTCACCTACAGTGATTCTGCAAACCTCTAGTAGCTTATGACTGTAGATTAAATGTCTAGTCACTTTCTCATGGTGATTTTTCCACTCGTGGCTTATAGGAATGTGGATAGGTGGAAGGATTACATTTATTATTATTAATGGTATAGTTTAAGCACATAGAGTATCATCTACTTGACCCTTCACCTTTTTTATTTTACATTTCTTTTACTGTATTTTATTAGATTGTAAAAGTGGAATGAAGTGTTTTGTTATATTTTGATTGTTTTGTAGTATAGCCATTTTCAAACAAATGATGTTATTTTATTTGTTTTATTTTCTAATTGTCATGTTCGTCCCTCAACAAGTGCAAGACTTTGGTAATAGATGTGTGTTGCCCGTGTGAAGAGAGAGGACAAGTACAATGACAACATGCAAGAGTTGTGGATGAACATGAATTAAAAACAATATAAAAAAATAAAATAGTAATGACCACTAGGGTTTGGAAGGAACACAATAAAATATGAAAAAACTTTAAAACCACGGTAAGGAATAGAATTATAGAGACCACTAGGGGTTTGGAAGAAATAACATATATTTAAGTACAAAAATAGGATATGGATGGGTTATATATAGATTTATTTTAATCTTTTTGTTCCAAAGTAACAAGTTAAAGAACCGTTTTTATTTTCTATTGACCTTTACAAGTTTTTTTCCCCCTTAAATCTAGCAAAATGCTAAGAAATTAACGAAAGGTTTAAAACACATCAGTTATAAACCTAGGGAAAATGCCATAAATCAATCTAACAACTGCAAGTCGGAAACCGAAGACTCTAATACCACTACACTATACCAAGTAGGCATGTAGTGGAATATGTAAAGGATTATATATTAAATATATAAAATATATGATGTGAGATACGAAATAAGAATATTAGAATGAATATATATGAATATGGGATCACATCCTCTCGAAGGGTTATATGTATAGATTTCTCAAAAAAAAATTGCTCCAATGTAATGAGTTAAAGAACCTTTTTTATTTTCTATTGCCATAGACATTAGCCAAATGCTGAAAAAAAATCAGTCATAAACCTAGACAAAATGTCAAAAAACTACAAGTTGCATAATAAATGCTTCAATACCATTGTAGCATACCAAGTAGGTATGCAGTTGAATATGTAAAGAATTGCATATGAAATATACGATGTGAGATATGAAATAAGCATATATGAATGAATATATATGAATAGGGGGTCACATCCTCTCGAAGGTTTACATGTATATATATTTTTTAAGTTTTTTGTTCCAATGTAACAAGTTAAAGAACCTTTTTTATTTTCTATTTCCATAGAAATCAGCCAAAGGGTGTAAAAAAATTGGTCATAAACCTAGGCAAAAAGCCAGTAGTCAATTTGACAACCACAATTTACAAAACGAAGGTTTTAATATCACTATTGAGCACCAAATAGGTATGCAGTGGAATATGCAAAGGATTACATATTACATATATAAAATATGTAACATGAGATATGAAGGAAGAACATATGAATGAATGTATACGTGAATAGGGATCCCCTGTGAAAGAACATGACCCATCATTAGGTAACTGTTGGCCATTTTTTGGCCTACATACCAAAATTTTGCCTAAGTGTGAGAGGTTCTGCATTCAAGCAAGAATTCGGGTTTTACACAACAGAAGACTTCGTGTTTTTTGGAAGAAGTCTTCAGGGTTTACAAGAGACAACTTATTTCACTTTATGAGTAATCAGCAGTTGAAACCCTTCAGCAAAAGTAATCCAGATTGGGAAACCCGAATTACTCTTGACAGTGCAAATTGGGTTTTGAGAAGTGCTTTGCTTATGAAAGTTTTATCAGAAGAAGTAATCCGGGTTGGAAAACCCGAATTACTCTTGACATGCTAATCGGATTTTGCAAAGTGCTTTACTTATGCGGTTTCAGCAATAGCAACAGTTGAGTTTCCCAAGTCCGAATTGCTCTTCCTAGTGCTTATCGGGTTTTCAGTTGTGCTTTACTTCCAAGTGTTTTACAAGAGCAAGTGGGTTTTCCGAACCCGACTTACTCTTGTTAGATCAAATCGGGTTTTGGGAGGTACACGACTTCTCTCTTTTAGAAGTCTCGAGTCATGGAAAGTTCGAAGTAAAGGCCCCTAGATTGTCCGACGCAGTCGCAGGCAGGAGGAAGTCCGAGAAAAGGAAGAATACAATTCCCGCAGACATTTTGTCCGCGGGGAATTCACTCGGCCAAAAAGGCCGAAGAAAAAGACTTTACAGAAAACCTAGGTCCTTTGCAAAAAGCCCAGGTGCCTCTTTCTAAATGATCATTTGCAAAATCTCGAAGGGCACTTGCCCTTCGGGAAGGTACATTTCAGGGTTCCCGAAGGGTAGGTGCCCTTCGAGAAGGATCAAAACGCGAGGAATTCACTTCGGATAAGGACTCAACAAAAATCCTGAAGGGCAGGTGCCCTTCGGGAAGGTACATTTAAAAGGCCTAAGGGACAAAATCAAAAATCCCGAAGGGTATGTACCCTTCGGGAAAGTTCAAAGGACCAAAGTTTGAGAAGTTTCAAAAGCTGAAGGGGCAGATACAAAGTCCCGAAGGGCAAGTAATCAAGACAAAAATCCCAAAGGGCACCTGCCCTTCAGGAAGGTGCAAACAAAAGTCCCGAAGGGTAAGTACCCTTCGGGAAAGACCATTTCAAAGAACCTACCCTTCGGAAGGAGGCAAAAGGACAAGTCTCGAAAGGCCCCTGCCCTTCGGGAAGACTTCGCAAAGGCTTTGGGAGGATTTAAACAAAAGCCTGCGTAATTCCCACGGGCATTTTGTCCACGAGAATGGAAAAGAAATGACCCGGGAAAATTGTCCCAAAAAAATTAAACACGGGAAAATTGTCAGAGACATTCCCGCGAACATTTTGTCAGCGGGAATAAAGAAAGTAAAAGGCTCGACACACAGGAAACCCGTGGAAAGAATGAAACAAAAATTCCGACAAGGAACAAAGGCTAAGGGCAGGAAACAAAGAATCCCGAGAAAAGTAAGGCAATAGTAAAGCCAAAATTTGGAAAGAATCAAACCACGGGAAGTAGACCTCAATTTAAGTGGGAAGTTGAAACAAGTCAAACGGAGGAAATATAGACTAGATAATCCAAAAATAGGAGTCCGCGGAAAATAGACATGATCGGCATACCAAAATAAGAGTAGGTACATGCAAACAAGGGCTATTTTTGGCAGATTGCATTCAAAGGTCCAACTCAGCTTCAAACTGAGCTCTCAGTCCAAGTTTGGCGTCATTTTCATGCAAACGAGAATAGCTCAAGGGGAGTCTATTTTGGAAACTTGGCGTAATCTCCCATGCAAAGATAGATTCGACTTTCAACAGTTCCACCGTCTATTTTTCAACACCAAAGATTCTTCATGCAAGACAAAAGACAAGTAAAGATAAATTTGAAAGACTCATGTAACGCAATTTGGACTTGGACTAATGAAGAGTTAATTTCTTCTTCTATTTTCTACGACAATCTTGGCTGTTGTAATTTTCTATATTAATGGCTTTTAGCCTTGTATTTAATCATCCCTCTTTTGGCAAGAAATTTTTCTTCCAAAAATTGTGCTGTAACATTTTTCAAAATCAATAAGAGGACTGTGTTTTTTCAATTTCCAGAAGCTGGTATAGTGTACTTTTGTCAATAATTTGCCTAAGTGATACATTTCCTTTCTTCCTTGTAAAATATGAATTCATACCTAGTTACTAGCCGGTCATTTATGCAGGTCACATTCTGTATTTATTTGTCTTTTGGCTGAAATTTTAATGGATGCAAGTCACTGATTAGTTGTCATGTCCCCTTCTCAGTGACATCTCTCGGAGCACAAGATTAGCCTATCATACGACCCTCGTAGGCTAATAGACTGGATAGAGGGTCGCATAGGAGCTTGGCTCAGCTTCAGTTGGCAGAGTTTGATCAGTTGGCTTTCGTTTGGGCTCGATCGGAGACTTCTTGCAGAAGTTACTATTTTTAGCAGTGCCTGGTGGTCAGAGTGGGAACCCTGCTATTTTTAGCAATATGAGTTGGCAGCGTTCGGAATCACTTCAGTATATGACAGCTTCAGACGGTTCAGTCATCGGGCGAGTAACGAGGGAAATATTAATATTTAATTGTATTAATTAAATATTAATTATGCGAAGACTATAATATTAAGTTATAATTAAAAATTATAACTTAAGTGTTTTTAACGCTGAGGGGTCGCCCATCATCAGGAGGGGGCCAATTTGTAATTATATTTTATTATAAAATTGGCCAAGACTTTGGAGATATTAAAATATTGAGAAAGTGCGAATTTTTAATTAAAAACCCCTATTATGGAGGAAATCGCACCTCTTTGGTTACTTATGCATTTGCCTTGGGAATCAAGCCATTATGTCATTATTGTGAATTGAAATTGATCAACTTTGATCTGAGCAAGAAGCTTCAGGGTTTCAAGTTCGAATTTCTTGGGGAACGTGCCATCTCCATTGGAAGCAATTCAGAGGGTGTGAAATAAATCCTGATTTATTGCAGCAGAGGTTTCTTCATTCAGGGGAAATCACAGAGTTTTCAGAGATCGATTATCTACAGAGTTTTATCAGTGTTGCATCCAGAGAGCCTTCCTCATACTAGGCGCTTCATTTCAAAGGGTTTAAGCATTGATTGGGCAGGCCATACTATTGTACCTACTGCTGATATAGAACTGTACTTTTTTGTACATGGCTGTACCATACACCAGGCCGTACTTCATCTTCTAAGGGAGGCACAGGCATACTTCACCTACCAGTTGTTTCATCATTGGCGCCCTTTATCTGAGATCATCTGCCACCGATTTTTAGAAGGACGCATTTAATGCAGCTGTACGAATCTGTACTTTCAGCTGCTACAGCAAAGGAAAACCAGTCAATTTTCAGAATCAGAGGGAACTTGGAGTTTCTACAGTGGTATCAGAGCTAAATCCTGCCATCCTACGGGTTTAGCTATCTTATGCAGCAGATCAGATTGGGTCACCCAAGTATTACACTCGCAGGCGAGCTCTGATTGATAGGCAACAGAGCTTGAGCAGGCAGCCGGGAAATATGGTTGACAGAACAGATATACCTAGGACAGAACATAATGACAGAGATCAGGGGGGTGCAGAGTTCATGCATACACTCAGAGATCTTCGTGCAGGACAACGACGGTCCGATGAGGTATTATAGCAGGTGGCAGTGGCACTGCAGAGATTGGGTACTTCGAGGAGACCGTCACCTCACCGTGACGATGACAGAAGTGATGCAGGGTCACGAAGAGCTCTTAGGACAGCGTCACGGACAGCAGATAGGCCTACCAGGCCTACTTTCACTAGACAGGAGCCCGATGAGGCTATACCAGATGAGGAGCATGATGAGTTGTTCGCTGATACACTTATGGCAGCACGTGAAGAATGGGAGTTGGTACCACCTGTGGTCAGAGAGATGATCACTTTTGACCGTTTTATTACTCAGAGGCGAGAACACAACAGAGCTCGACAGGATAGGAGACCTCGACAGCAGAACAACGATCTAAAACATGCTACGAACCGGCTCACATTGGCGACATTCGATGGTAGTGGTAAGATGACAGCCCAAGCTTGGATTAGCAAGCTTGATACATTCCTTACACTGCGCCCGATGGCTGAGAGTGACGCCATTAGATATGCTACGTTGCATCTTGAGGGAGTGGCCTACAACTGGTGGCACCACGGCATGGTGACTTTACAGCATGACAGGATCACTACTTACCAGGAGTTTGTGGATAGATTAGTGGAGAGGTTTGACAGGGAGGATCCGGAAACCTACTTCCGAGACTTAGCACAGTTGAGACAGAGTGGCAGTGTAGAGACCTACATAGGTGACTTCCAGAAGTTATCCGTTATGGTCCCTAACATCTCAGAGAGACGCTTGGTAGTACTCTTCATGGAGGGGTTGTCAGAGCCATTGCGAGGTTGGATCAAAGCTTTTGATCCTCCTTCGTTACAGGAGGCGATGAAGAAAGCACGGAACATGGAGTTAGCAGCACCATCGAGTAAATTCAGCTCCAGAGGTTCTTCATCATTCAGGGATAACAAGGGCTTTAACAGGAATAAGGATAAGTCTGATTTTAATAAAGAAAAATCAAACTCAAGAAACGATCCAAAAGGTAAATCAGCAGCCCCACCTTTGGATCATGAGGCCCTTAATGACCTACACAGGAAGAAGCTTTGCTTCTACTGCAAAGGACCATATGACGCCAATCACGATTGTCCTCTAAGACCTAAGGGCAAGGCCAATCGTATAATGTGGGCGTTCTATGAGGACTCTGAATCAGAAGATTTCGAACAGCGGGAGAGTTCCGAGGATTCAGAGCCAGAGGCTCTAGAGCCCAGAGTTGAGACAGAGCCCGAGCTTCAAATACAGGAGGCCCGTTTATCTAGCATTCAGCAGGAGGGTTCTTTCAGGATTCGGGGTGTGTTGGCAGGACAGAGGGTCATTACCCTACTTGATACAGGAGCCACACATAATTTCATAGATGCTAGATTCGTTGAGAAACGTGGACTCATCACTGAGGAGTTCGAGGGCATAAGAGTCAAAGTGGCCGATGGGTACACTTTGAGATGTGAACGCATGATTAAGGATCTCCCTTTATGCTTGAACAATTATGAGTTCAAGGCAGATTACTATGTTGTTAATATGGGGGACATTGATTTGGTCTTGGGAATGAAGTGGTTACATTCATTGGATGAGGTCACACTTCGTCTCAAGGACATGGAGATCCGTTTTGATGTTGACAGGAAGACACACATACTTTAGGCAATACGGGACAGCAACATCGAAACAATTTCTTTCCACCGGATGGAACGGCTTATGCATCATGACATGGTCGAGTGGGCTGCTGTGTATCATTTAGCACCTATACAAGAGGGACAGCAAAAGATAGAATATCATCCGGACATTCAGAAATTGAGAGTCAAGCATGACAAGGTGTTCAGTGATATTCCGCCAGGTAGACCTCCAGACAGGGGCATAGAGCACATCATTGAGCTCGAGGAAGGTGCGAAACCCGTTATGATAACTCCTTACAGGCATCCCAAAAGATTGAAGGATGAGATAGAAAAGACAATAAAGGAGTTACTTGCTATGGGTCACATTCGGCCTAGCAAGTCACCATTTGCTTCTTCGGTTGTTTTGGTGAAGAAGGATGGAACATTACGCATGTGCATTGATTACAGGGTCCTGAATAAGAGGACAATTAAGAATAGATACCCGATACCGAGGATTGACGAGCTTATTGATGAGCTCCATGGGGCATGTTACTTTACTAAGATTGATTTACGGTCGGGTTATCACCAAATCAGAGTCCGAGAGCAAGACATAGAGAAGACTGCCTTCCGATGCCATTGTGGGCACTTTGAGTTCGTAGTGATGCCATTTGGGCTCACTAACGCACCAGCCACTTTTCAGTCTACGATGAACAGGGTTTTTCATTCATTGCTAAGGAGGTTTGTGTTGGTCTTTTTCGATGGCATCCTTATATATGGCAGGACTTGGCAGGAGCACTTAGCTCATTTGGAGACAGTGTTGAGTATCTTGGAGAGGGAGTCCTTGTACGCCAAGGAATCCAAGTGCGAAGTGGGGATGACCGAATTGCTATATCTCGGTCACATCATCAGTGCAGATGGAGTGCGTATGGATCCTGAAAAGATCCGCGCCATTATTGACTAGCCTACACCGGCAAACCTGACGCAGTTGAGAGGGTTTCTCGGTTTATGTGGCTTCTACCGCAGATTCGTGAATGGTTATTCACGACATGCAGCCTCGATGACAGATTTATTGAAGAAGGGGGCATTTGTTTGGACTTCAGAAGCACAGGAGTGTTTTATGAAGTTCAAGGAGTTGATGACCACATGCCCTGTTTTAGCACTACCCAACTTTACGAAGCCGTTTGAGCTTCAATGCGATGCATCAGGTGAGGGCATTGGTGCGGTGCTTATGCAGGACAAGCACCCGATTGTGTATGAGAGCCGCAAGCTCAGAGGACCAGAGAGGTTGTATAGTATATATGATAAGGAGATGCTCGCGATTATGCATGCCTTAGCAAAATTTCGACAGTATCTTGTCGGCAGCAAATTTTGCATTAAAACTGATCATAACAGTTTGAGACACTTCTTAGGGCAACGAGATCTCAATGATAGGCAGCAGAAGTGGATCAGTAAGTTGCAGGCTTATGACTTTGATATCTCATATATCAAAGGTACACAGAACGTAGTGGCGGACGCACTTTCACATAAGCCGTACTTGAGCACTATGTTTCATATCTCAGAGGATTGGAGGCATATGATAGTGGCAGAGTATGCCAAGGACAGTTGGGCCTCCAGCATTGTTGAGGGATCAGCAGTTGATACCAGGGATACACTTGTGAATGATTTGATCATTTACAAGCACAGGATATATTTGATCCCAGGGTCAGAAGTGAAGAACATTGTTATGCGAGCCTTTCATGACATGCCTACAACAGGACATCTTGGATACTTCAAAACCTACAGGCAGATTCGGGAGAGATTCACTTGGAAAGGACTCAAGGCAGATGTTCTTCAGTATGTGCGTGAGTGCCCTGTTTGTCAGCAGAACAAGCAGGAGAACACATACCCTGCAGGTTTGTTGCAGCCACTTCCGATTCCTGACAGGAAGTGGGAATACCTGTCGATGGATTTTATCACGGGCTTGCCTAAAGCCCAAGGGCGTGATTGCATTTATGTAGTTGTGGATCGGCTTACGAAGTATGCCCACTTCTTTCCGATCACCACGACTTACACAGCTACACAAGTAGCAGAGGTTTTCTTTCGCGAGGTATTCAGACTTCATGGGTTGCCTCGGACCATCGTGAGTGACAGAGATAGTCGGTTCCTGAGTAACTTCTGGCAGGAGGTTTTCAAACTTTGTGGGACTGAGCTCACTCCGAGCACTAGCTACCACCCGCAGACTGATGGACAGACGGAGATTGTAAATAAGTGGGTGGAAGGTTACCTCCGAAACTATATAGCAGGGCAGCAGAAGGCGTGGGTCAAATGGATACATTTGTGTGAGTATTGCTATAACTCGACATTCCATATGACCATTCAGATGTCACCCTTCATGGCGTTGTACGGGTATGAGGCGCCGAGTTTCCTTGATTTGCTACTGAGCAACAGCAGAGTGCCGAGTGCAGGAGGTTGGTTGCAGGAGAGTCAGGACACTATGAGGGCTCTTAAGGAAAATATAGCTAAGGCACAAAATCAGCAGAGACAGTATGCAGATCAGAAGAGGACGGAGAGGCATTTCGAGGTGGGAGACATGGTTTACCTCATGCTGCAGCCCTACCGTCAGTCCACTCTTAGGAAGAGTGGGTCAGAGAAGCTTAAGCCACGCTATTACAGACCTTTCAGGATCCTGAGGAGAGTTGGCGAGGTAGCTTACGAGCTTGAGCTTCCAGCAGAGAGCAAGTTGCACAACGTTTTTCATGTATCATGCCTCAAGAAGGCGTTGGGTCATCGTGTGGTACCGTCTGCAGTTCTACCTCCCTTAGATGATGAGGGAAAGCTGATTTTAGTATCTGAGTCCATCCTGGAGTATAGGGAGAGAGTTGCGTAGGAGGACTATCAGGGAATATTTGGTGAAATGGAGAGATTTCCCTGTTGAGGATGCGACATGTGAGAGCGAGGATATTCTACAGCATCCGGCATTGAGATTGCTTGAGGACAAGCAATTTCAGGAGGGGCGGACTGTCATGTCCCCTTCTCAGTGACATCTCTCGAAACACAGGATTAGCCTATCATACGACCCTCGTAGGCTAATAGACTGGATAGAGGGTCGCATAGGAGCTTGGCTCAGCTTCAGTTGGCAGAGTTTGATCAGTTGGCTTTCATTTGGGCTTGATCGGAGACTTCTTGCAGAAGTTACTATTTTTAGCAGTTCTTGGTGGTCAAAGTGGGACCCCTGCTATTTTTAGCAATATGGGTTGGCAGCGTTCGGAATCACTTCAGTATATGACAGCTTCAGACGGTTCAGTCATCGGGCGAGTAACGAGGGAAATATTAATATTTAATTGTATTAATTAAATATTAATTATGCGAAGACTATAATATTAAGTTATAATTAAAAATTATAACTTAAGTGTTTTTAATGCTGAGGGGTCGCCCATCATCAGGATGGGGCCAATTTGTAATTATATTTTATTATAAAATTGGCCAAGACTTTGGAGATATTAAAATATTGAGAAAGTGCGAATTTTTAATTAAAACCCCCTATTATGGAGGAAATCGCACCTCTTTGGTTACTTATGCATTTGCCTTGGGAATC
The DNA here is from genome assembly GCA_037957365.1 of Torreya grandis. Lineage (NCBI taxonomy): Eukaryota > Viridiplantae > Streptophyta > Pinopsida > Cupressales > Taxaceae > Torreya > Torreya grandis. Next base: position 11,643,891 of record JARHVA010000009.1, on the reverse strand, counting down.
GAGCCATTATGTCATTATTGTGAATTGAAATTGATCAACTTTGATCTGAGCAAGAAGCTTCAAGATTTCAAGTTCGAATTCCTTGGGAAACGTGCCATCTCCATTGGAAGCAATTCAGAGGGTGTGAAATAACACCTGATTTATTGCAGTAGAGGTTTCTTCATTCAGGAGAAATCACAGAGTTTTCAAAGATCGATTATCTACAGAGTTTTATCAGTGTTGCATCCAGTAAGCCTTCCTCATACTAGGCGCTTCATTTCAGAGGGTTTAAGCATTGATTGGGCAGGCCGTACTATTGTACCTGCTGCTGATATAGAACTGTACTTTGATGTACCTGGCCGTACCATACACCAGGCCGTACTTCATCTTCTGAGGGAGGCGCAGCCATACTTCACCTACCAGTTGTTTCATCATTGGCGCCCTTTATCTAAGATCATCTGCCACCGATTTTTAGGAGGACGCATTTAATGCAGCTGTACGGATCTGTACTTTCAATTGCTACAGCAAAGGAAAACCAGTCAGTTTTCAGAATCAGAGGGAACTTGGAGTTTCTACATTAGTACCTTCAATTAGGCCTACTCTTTCATTTCCCTTAGATTTTAGTTACTAGATCAAACCTTTTCGTGAAATACTTGTGTATGATCAATTGGAGTTGAAGTTTCGCCTCTTCCTTGTTCTAAATCAATGTTCTTAGAAGTTTGATTTGAGTGGATCAAACAAATTAGATGTATCTATAATGTCCCCATTTTCGGTCGCTTAAGTATTGTAGTTGGCTTCGGCTTTCTTAGTGACCATTAGCCTTGTCTGAGAGGATGTTTGATGTTGGTGAAGAGCTCAGATGGTCTAGAGGACTCTTATGCCACTTTTCGAAGTGATTTTCGGCTTTTGGTGCATTCTCCAAGATTCTTGGTGAGAGCGTCTATTTATAGCAAGTCACCCGGCTGGGTTTGATTTTCATTATTCCTCATCGGTATATCACTCCAGTGCAGTCAGATTTTGATTCCGATACTTTCTGACAGTTCTGCAAAAATGAGTGTATTAATGGTTATATTTTAATTAAATTACTAAAGTTGCTAATAATTTATTAAAATATTTAAGAAGGCCCTTAGTATTATAGCTCATTAGAACCAGGTTGAGATGCTTTAATTCATGGATGCATTAAACAGGGACCTTGTGTGTCAAAATATCATTATTTTAATGAAAAGGTCATTTTCGGAGTTAAAAAGGAAGCTTCTGGAGAGTTTGGGAAAAAAAGTATAAAAGAAGGTTGAGATAGTCTTTTGAAATTCATTCAGTCAGCGTGTTTCTTTATTTTCTCATTGTGGATCTGCAACTTGTTTGCAATACTTTTCCAATGACAAAAACCCTTGAGGAAAGAAGGTGGATTGGACAAAAACCCAATCGCATCTCGGAGGTGAATTCATACAGAGTTCACAATTGCACTTCATTGGAGAATCGTGAGTTTGGAGCAGAAATCGCATATCAGTTTAGGAGCAGCATTTTGAGCAGAATTATAATATATTTTGGGAGCAGAATCTTATCATCCCTTTGAGTAGATTGAAGCGCCATCGTTTGACGTCTTGTTGGCATGAAAATACTTCCATGGGGTTGGATTTGCATATGTGTCGGTCTGATTTGCAACAGCAGGGATTTGGACTGTGTTCGGGTATGTTTGAGTCCATAAACTTGATGTAATTGCAATTCTGGATAATCTTTTTCATAGCAGTAGTCATTTGTATTCAAAACATAGAATTATATGTCATTTGTTTGTGTTGGATAGTCATATTATGTGTTTGAATTCAGAGTTGATGTTATTTCCATAAGGGCTTATAATCGGCGTGTTTATTTGTGCATTTGACATACATTTATTCGCTGCCAAAATCATTTATAAGTTCAGAACAGAAAATCAGATTTCAGATCTAGGGTTTAGAAAGATAGATATTCAGAATTCTAGGGCAGAAATTGGAATCAAAGATGCAGAAAAATCAAATCAGAACCTAGGGTTTTGAGCAGAAAATTGAAGTGCAAAAATTAGGGCAGAATTCAAGTTTTAAAAATTAGTAATTTAGGGCAGAGCTCATTTGGAATATTTTAGTATCACCGTTTTAGCTAGGATTTTCTTTCAAATTCTTTTCCCTGGGCAGTTTGTAGCTAGAAGTTGAAATCCTCATAGATATATCTTACAGGAACCAGCGTTCTCTAGAGGTTCTTCTCACCATTGAGGCATCCACCCTCGTGAGAAGATCCCATTGTTTCAACTAGAGCGGGGATTGGCCGTTTTAGCACATCTTCGATCAGGGTGCGACTCCAGGCTGACAACAGTAACTATTCAAGGGGTCATGTCTCTAAGACGTAGCCCTTCATAATTAATAGCATGATTAGGCTCATAACAAAGGATGACCAAAAGGCCAAGCAAACCAATAGATGGCTACCTCTTCCACTCCTCTAATCCCTATATTGAGTTCTAGAAGGCTAGTAGCATTGGGCCTAGATTTCGTCAATCAGGATGTTGGTTCGTCCCACGCAATACTCCTAAAGTTCCCAACCATCAGTTTAAGCACGTGTTGGAGCAAAGACAAACATGTGGCGGCAAGGTTGTGTGGTGGCTGACTTTTGGTACTTTTGAAACATTCCCTTTAATGCAGCCAAGTAAAAATACAAATTTGTTAGTCTTACTTTTTATTCTAAATTCTAATTTTTTATTAAATCCATTTTTTCAAAATCTTAAGTTATTTAATAATTTTATTATATTCTATTTTTAAGTGCACAATTCTGTTTTTTTTTTTTTTTAATTCTAAATTTGTGTGTTTTAGATCCCCTTATCGGCAAGCATTAATTGATGTGATTTCCGTGGTTGGTTGGGTATTCAAAGCCCATACTATAGATGTTTCAGGTGTACCGTGGATGGTGTTGGGGTAAGTGATGCAGGGTTCTCTTAACCTAGTTTGGACTTTTATGTTATGTGTTTTTGTTGATGCCTTCAGCATGGATTTCTAAATCCATTTTGGGCACAAGAGAAAAAAAAAATTATGAATATAAAAGTAACTCTTCTTTCATATCAGTATTCAAGTTTCAAGTTCAACCTTATAATATCGCATTGTTTATTTACTTCTTCGTGTATATGTTTGTAATGTAGATGCAATTGATTAGTTTTGAGTGTATTTTATGTGGATTTGAAATAGAATGCATTTTAATAGTTTTTCCACCTAAAATTTGCTATTTTTATAATTTTTTTAAATTATTGAGTTTAGCCCAACATTCTTCCACAAGTCCAAGTCAAGAACTGGCTTGCTGGATTTTTGCCGGGTCTGAGTCTCAACACCATGCTTGGAGATACTTGCCACTATGTGTTATTGTATTCAAAGACACCTGCAGCTTCCAGATTTGTTGTTGCAGTGTGCTATTTGGAGAAGTATGAGAAACCTCTAATTCATCTCCATCTCAAGTGGGAGAATAAGGGGATTAAGAGAATGCAAATATGGAAGAACATGCCAAAACCCACATACAGTTCAAGAAATTAAGCAGCAAAGAACATATCTGCAGTCATAGGCATCTCTCCCTCTCCCTCTCCCCACTTTCCCCTAGGCCATTATTGTATTTACCTCCAATGAACGAACTAGAAATAGACGATATAGATGATCATAAAAAACTCGTAATAAACAATATAAACAGTCATTGGTCCTTCACGAATTCAAAACTAAACTTGTGTTAAAGCCAGGAGCCATGTTCATGGATGTCTGCTACTTTCATGAATCTTTAAAACATCTTTTTTTAATTAATCCAAAACAATGGCTGGACATTGCTTAAGACCAACCTAAAAGAATTAGCTGACTTGAATAGAACATGCCCAATGATAATCTTAGAGCAGTGATACAATAGGCTATTAATGGTTGTGATATTGAACACCAAGTGCAATCAGCTTAGCTATATGATACAAAGCAATTAATATATGAAATATGACTATCATTTTTTAAATTAAGAAGCCAGGTAAACAGCATGAAGTTGCAACATAAAAATTGTAGAACACCCATACAAAATAATATCCTAGGCAAACAACGATATCCATAGGCACCAATTGGCAAACATCAGAACTATCACAATACCTCAAGAGCTGCATACTTCACTTTCAAAGCTTCTGCATATTCAAGTTTATCTGCACTCTGCACATGTAGCCATCCAGTGCTAAGCGGATTGATATGATTAATCAATAAAAAGCTCTGTTGCGAAGTGGCATAAAAGAAAACTAAAAAGAAGAAAATAGATATGAATCCATTAAGAGAACAACAAAGGGAAACCTCCTTGAATATTATATAGGAGAAGCAATAACAACCTCAGCTATAATGTTGAAAGATTTATTAGACTCGTCATAAGATCCCAAAGACAGGTGTGCATTTGCTAACACTAGTTGTAATCTAAGTTCTGCTACTTTGAGACTAAATCCATAAGTTTGGCGAAAGTTAGAAATAGCTTCCTGCCCTCTGGTAACACATTGTTCAACATCGGTGAGTGATTTCTGTAATGACCAAATCTCAGCCAAAACATGCCACCTGCACGTCACCGATATCAATTTAAATGTCAGGATATAATTATGGCCCTTTAAATTTCTGTACCAATTAATAGGAGCATGAAAAGTTTGCATCAAACCCATACCCATTAACACAACTGACATCCAGCTCGAGTACTTGCTCACAAATCGATTTTATATGCTCCAAACTGCAAAAATGTGGAAATGCATGTTATATATAGTATGTGGAAAAATGCAAACTCAAGCCAAGAAAAACCTATGCTAAAGGAATAAAAATAGAACCTCAGACAGTAGAATCATCCAAGTCAACAAAACAACGTATTTATGTTTTGTCAATAGACTACAAAAAGAAACATTTTGTCACATAAAAGACAGCTTTCTTCCAAATTGTGCTTAAACAGGTAACACCCAACCTATGGAATCTTAGGATCTCTCACAACCAAAAACAAACCAGATGAAAAAATGTTAAGAGGACAGCTCCATGTACTAGAAGTCAAAAGAAAGTATGGGAGGAGGCCCTGCCAGTCAGTTCTCATGTTTCTAAAATATGAAAACTCTAGAAGTGCATATCAATTTAAATGATGATTTTGAAAATTCTATGTTGTATCCAGATCATAGTTACCAAATCCGACCGGATCTGGACAAAATCCGACCGAATCCGAATTTTTTGGCTGGCCTGGATAAGTTCGTCCGGCTCGGCCCTACTATTTTTCAAATTTTTTTTTTTTTTTTTTTAAAGGTTTTTTGTGCAAAAAAATGCCTAGAACCCATAAACATCGTATAATATTAACATTTTAAATTATTTTATCAATATTTTTCATTGAATTTGTCAGTTTTGCATAATTTAAAACTATGCTCACATATATATCTATATATATTCCGGATCGGATTTTTTTGAACTTTTTCAAGAATTCAGGATTTTGGTTTTTTTTTGTCCTCCTGAACGGATCCAGATTTCCGAACTTGGTAACTGTGATCCAGATACAGCCTAACATTTCCAGTCCATATCTAGATAGGTGCACCCATATCCAGGCTTTATCCATGCCATATTCAGGGCATTCATAGAGCTATTTCACAGTGATTTTTGTTATAGGGAAATATTCTTCTGATCCTATGCGAGTTTTCACATTGATGAGGCGCTTGTTGCATTGTTTGACTTTGCCCAATGCCATTATTGTTGTGTTATTGACTCTCAAAATTGGTCATCCACAAAATACAGAAGCTTCACCCTTGAACTATACTTTTAATTTGCTCCTCATGCTCATTTATGTTGCTTTGAAAATACTTCCTAGTTAATTTCAACACATTTATAGGGGACCTCATAGTTTTTTCATACAAGTCATTTGTGTTGCAAGGCATACCAATTTTTATCATCCATTGTTATGAAAGTATCTATGTTTTTTATCTAAACAGATATTTTCCATTATAACAATAGTCTTTTTGCTATGTTACTAGTTCGCCCTATTTAACAGGCGTTTGGCTCTCCGAAATGCACCAGGCTCGCGTACAGGCACGAAACACGAACCCCAACACCCAGGGTTCATCCCTGGGCACCCGGGTTCGCTCGGTTTCTTCTGGCAAGAAGAACCCGAGCGAACCCGGGTGCCCAGGGATGAACCCTGGGTGTTGGGGAGCAGAACCCACAAGGCTTTACAGTTAAAAATGGTCAATGACGGATTTTTTATCATTTTTCCTAAAATAATGACTTAAAATAATAAAAGACACATTTTTACACGTGTGAACAGTAATAACGAACAACATGGCAAACAGTGCTCGCGAACAGTATGCATGAACAGTAATCGCGAACACTACATGGAACAGTATGTGTGAACAGTTCACGTGAGCCATCCCTACTGATTCCCCACGCTTTCAACAACTTAATGAAGTGGGAATTATAATATTTAAATATTATTTATTATGATAAATAATAAATGATACCCAGAAATTCTGCTCTAGACTGCAAATGGTTCACAACACTGATTATTTTCATATGTTGTTTTTTATATCAATATGCATACTATGTGGGTAATGACAATGTCACTAATTTTCTATTTATTAGGCTAGAATTTCTATATTTTTTATTTTTTATATATTTTTTGTACGGAAGAACCCAAGGAAAAAAAAATTGCTGTACCGGTGAACCTGGTTCTTCGAAACCGAATCCAAACCCAAAACAAACCATAACTTAGTCTTTTTGTTTTAAAAAACAATTACTTTTAAATTCATATTGATAATAAAATTTTGATACACAACCTGAGAAGGCACCTGAAAGGAGGTCTTGCACCATGAAGCGTTCCACTGAGAAGACTAAAACCAAAAAAAGCAGAATATAGGACTCTCAGACAATGCTACAAACTATATATCATAACAGAAAAAAACAGAGAATACTGAATTGTATGGCTCTAATCTTCCGCCATGGAATAGATTTTGTATAGCCTCCAACTGTGTGCAGGATATGAAGTCTGCAAAAATTCACTGAGTATGCCAGAACAGCCAGAACACAGAATAAGGATTTGAATTTGTGGAACCGATGGAAGGCCTACAGACACCGGCCATTAGCGAGAGTACTGCATCATGGAGAGGATGTCCCTTGGAATGTCACCCTCGCTGTCCCTGAAAATAGGTGCCACCGAAGATTCTGGAGTGCCCAAAACTGCTTTGTGAACAGCAGAAGATAATCCCTAGATGAAGAAGCCCTGGATGCAGATCTGAGAGGCTGTGGCTGCTTAAAGACCCTATTTGAAACCAGGTCTCTGTTTCAACTTATCAGTTTCACTGAGTATGCCAGGACAGCCAGAACACGGAATAAGGATTTGAATTTGTGGAACCGATGGAAGGCCTACGGACACCGGCCATTAGCGAGAATACTGCATCATGGAGAGGAAGTCCCTTGGAATGTCACCCTCGCTGTCCCTGAAAATAGGTGCCACCGAAGATTCTGGAGTGCCCAAAACTGCTTTGTGAACAGCAGAAGATAATCCCTAGATGAAGAAGCCCTGGATGCAGATCTGGGAGGCTGTGGCTGCTTAAAGACCCTATTTGAAACCAGGTCTCTGTTTCAACTTATCAGTGTTTTTGTTTCAGTCATCGTTATTCTCTGGTTGTGGTCCGTAGGGTGCCTCAAATGTCTTTGATATCGCTGTGTACATCCCACAGATAGTCAATTATCTCTTGGAGCAGTTGAATGATGTTGTTCTGGCTTGAGATCAGAAAGGTTCCCTGTTGATGGGGCCATGATTGAGTAAAGCCATTTCATTCTTCTTAAGGCCATAACGGGAAGCTTGTGGCTGCATGGAGGTCGAAGGTTTGTGTCATGGACAAAGGATTTGAGCCAATTGCAATGAGGAGGAAACAAGCTTACAGACATACATCAGCCATGGGTAAAACCAAGTCTGACATGTCATGGAAGGGTGGTTGTTTAATGGGAAGGACACGGGCGGAAGAACAAATTTTCCACCTATGACCTTGTGTAATCACTAAGTGATGTCATTGAGTTTATGACATAGTGAGTGGAAGGTGATTGACCCACCCCCAATAGGGTGAGGATCGTAACAGTGAGAGAGTGATGAAGTCAAGACGAGGGGGTCCAGTGAAGGACAGCCTAGACACAATACTCTCCAAAGCACACACTCTCAAACATAACACATTTAGACTTGAGACCAAAGCTGACAATTTATTGCACTCATATGATAGTATTACAGGTAAGTCCCCACATATGCACACACTTGTCTTGCTTACTTGAATACAAGAATGGAGATGGAGCCAATATAACACGATCCCTCAATAGACTTCTTACATCTCTCTCTCTCTCCTCCCCCTTCCCTGTCCCCCTGCCCGTCCTCCCCCTGCTCCCCCTCCCCCTCACTAAAGTTACCCCCAACTTCTAGATCCAGACCTTTCTTGACTAGCTCTAACTTCTGGAGTTCCTCTTCGAACTCTCAAGCATCTTCAAAATACTCAGCATCAGTGAACTCATAATTATAGGTCATTACTTTCTTTTTGTAACTAGCGCGAGTGAAACCGCCACTGAATGCGGACTGGCTATTACGAAACCGCCCCTTGATGCAAAATGGCAGTTACAAAACCACTCTGGCAGTTTCAAAACTGCCACTTAAGATTGCAAAACTGCCCCAGCAGTTTCATCACTGTAAAATGTCTTGCAACTTTTGGAGGCCGTAACTTTTGCACACAAGCTCAAAATGAGATACCTTATTTTCTTAAAGTGCATAACTTTTCAAGAGGAATCCAGATATGCAATCAAATTTGATTTTTGGTGAAGTATGCTGCATGTTTTGCCCTGATGAAACAGACAATGTCTTTCTTAAGACTAGCAATGCACAGCCCTACCACTCATCAATCTTCTTGTCTTGTTGATCCCAACTTGCCCTTGGAGTCTAATGGCATTCTTGATGTCCTAAAGTGTTGAAGCATTGATGATTCCCAAGGATCCCTGAAGATAAGCCTCTACCACACCAAAACTGAAAACACACTAACTCATCTATAAGAACGTACCCCTATCTTTTTTTGGTTGATGCAAGATTTCCTTTCGCACCCAAATGCTCATGCATCGGAGAGTCACCAATGTTTTCACCAATATCCATAGAATCATCAACAATAATTGGTTTTGTTTGATTTTCTTACACATGCTCAATTATCATTTGCAATATGTTGAGGGGATTGCATGGAGGTAGACTGGTGGTCATTTTGGGGGGCAATGCACGATGGCAAAATGTTGGAGGCATTGCATGGTGGTATAGAGGTGGTGATGTTGGGGGCATTGCAAGGTGGTAGAGCGGTGGTCATGTCGATTCCTCCTTCACTGTTGGATCTCGATGTATAACTTCTATATGTAATGGGATGGGTGACCTCCCAAGAAACCCACATGCTTCTCCCATGTGAAAACATCACCTTGTGCAATGAGTGCCAAGTGGACCATTCAAGCTCATGGGAGACAAGTTCTTCTGAACCACTGCTAATGAAAGATGGGTCATGGAGATTGACTTGATATTAACATGCAGATGATTCCTGAAAATTGATATTGCATAATGATGCACTATGGAAACATAGAGAATGAAAATTTTAAAATGAAATAAGTAGGGAACTCCACCATTAATGGTTCATAAGGCACAATACTTGCTGAAGGTTTTAGAAATGGGCTAGCAAGCTAAGCGAACCTAATTGTGGGGAAAACTCCACAGTTAAGCATGTTTGATCAGGAGTACCAAGTTGGGTGACCTCCACACAAATCTAATACTTCACTATTGTGAGTATTACCTAGATGCAATGAATGCCAAGCAAACCATACAAGATCATGAAGATTGACTCAATATCACCACGCATTTGATTTCTGATAAATGATATTACATAATGATGCACTGAAGAAACACAAAATGCATAAAATGTCGTACTTGTTTGAAAAAAATTGGTATGGTTTGTGGAACAAATATTATTGCAGTGAGACCATGTACAATGAGATAAATTACAAAAAAATATGATCGGTCAATAGGTGTTGAGGGTAGAATAAATTCTGCCCGAAAGAGATGGGGATGTTATGTTGTCAACCTGGAGTTGTGCCCGGAATCGAAGACGTGCATGAAATGGCCAGTCCTCTATCCGGTTGAAACAATGGGATCTTCTCACGAGGGTGGGTGCCTCAATGGTGAGAAGAACCTCCAGAGAACGCTGGTTCTTGTAAGATGTATCAATGAGGATCTCTACTCTATGCTGCGGACTACCATGGAAAAGGGAGAAGGAAACTTTAAGGGGAAATCCTACCTAATAAAAGTGATACACCAAAAGATTGATCCACTCTACTTGGAACCTTGAACACTAAACAAACAAGGGAAAAGGAAGACCTTCGATTTCAATCGACCACTATGCATAAGTATTTCATGAGAAGGTTCGATCCAATGACCAAAACATGAGGGAAAACAATGGAGAGAGGTCTGATACAAGACACTTCGCAGCCACCTAACATCCACTTACAGCTTCAGCAAAAGACATAAAGAACACTTAACATGACCTGCATAATACGATAAGCTAGCAACTAGGTACGAATCAGAATTTGAGAAGGGAGACAAATCTACCACATATGCAAATTGCTGAATGAATATACACTATGCCAGCACTTGAAATCTGAAAGTACAGTCCTATTGATCGAAGAGATTACACAACTCACCAATGGCAAAGTCTAGTCTTGCCAAAAGAGGGATCCTTTTTTTCTAAGGCTGAAAAGCCATTTTATAGAGAATTACAAAAGCCAAAGATTGGCGTTGAAAAAATTGAAGAGAAGGATTAACTTAGATTAACTCAAGGCAGACTTGGCCTTTCAATAAAATATGTTTTCCCTTTGTATTTGCATGAAGCTTCTTGCACTTGAGGAAGTGAACTTGTCTTTTGTTTATTGAACCGCCCACCTCTCTTTGCATGGAGATCCACGCCAATGTCAATTTTAGAACTCTGACTTGATCCGTTGGAAGCCGAGCTGGAACGTTTGAAACGCTGAGTTGACCGTTTGATAAGCTAAGTTGGACGAAGAGATCATTCTCCTTTGCATGGGAAACTCCTAGTAGATGTGGCGTTTAACAATTAGTCAACTCTAAATCTAGAATAGTCAACTCGACGTTCGAATTTGGAAAGCCGGTTGAAGCTAAGTTGGATCTTCGGATGCATGAGTTGATCTGGAGATGAGCTGGACTTCAACAACCAGTCAATCGAAAATAGCCCTTGCTTGCATGTATTTTATCCTATTTTGGTCTCCCTGTTCATGTCTATTCTTGGTGGGATTCTATATTTGGATGTATTTTGTCTATAGTAGTCTATATTTCCTTGGATTTCTTAGCTATCTCCTTAGCCTTTATTTCTAGGTTTTTTCGTTGGTTTTATTTTTGGCTTCGTCTATGCCCTTTTTTTATTTCCGTCGGAAATTTTGTTCTCCCTTTCGGATTTTATTGCTGCGGATCCCTTTGCTGGCTGACTTCTCTTTTTCCACTCATTTCTTGCGGACTTTATCCCTTCGGAAATATGTTTTGTCCCTCTCCCTCGGGCTTATTTCCTTCAGATCTTGCCTTTGGCTTTACCCTCCATTCCTTTGGACAAATTGTCCGCTTGAATTGTCATCATCTTTTCCCGTGGGCTTTTGTCTCTGTTTATCCTCCGAAGTATTCCTTCGGACAAAAAGTCCGAAGGAATTCCTTCGGACTTTTTTCCGAAGGATATTTTCCTTTGTCTTTTGAACTCTGCTTCGTTGATTTCGGACTTTGTTCTGTCAGCTTTATGTTTTGTCTTTTGGCGGACCTCTCCGAATTTCTTCGGGCTTTGTGACCACCAACTTCTCTGCATTAATCCTTCGGACAAAAAGTCCGAAAGAATTCCTTCAGACTTTTGTCCAAAGGTTTCCTTTGTTTTTTCCTTCTGCCTCGGCGGCTTTAATCCACGGGCTTGTCTTGTAATTACTCCAAATTCCTTCGGGCTTTTTTTCCGAAGGGAAAAAACAAAGGAAACCTTCAGACTTTTGTCCAAAGGTTTCCTTTGTTTTTTCCTTCTGCCTCGTCGGCTTTAATCCACGGGCTTGTCTTGTAATTACTCCAAATTTCTTCGGGCTTTTGGTCCGAAGGAATTCCTTCGGACAAAAAGCCCGAAGGAATTAATCCTTTGTCTTTTGTCTTTGATTGCCTTAGGAAAAATTGCCATGGTCCAGGGACCGACCAAGTCCCCTCTGCAAGGGCTCGTGGCTCTCCCTCTGTGCCCTTTTCGGAAAAATTGTAGGGCACCCGTGCTTTTTGTAGGGCACCGAGTTTTTTGCAAATGACTCACCTAAATCCTAAATGAATCCTAAGAAAGAGGAATTTTAAATGAATCCTATGTCAACAAACCTTAAGCAAAAACTTTTTGCCATCGATTAGAAGGAATGTATCCCATGCCAGACCCAAGGGAAGCCATGTTGTTTTCCTTGTTGCATCTAGCTTGCAATTATTGACACCTAGAGATCACAACTCTTCCTAGATCTAGTTGGCACCCACTGCCAGCTTAGTATTTAGAATTAATTGTAATGGAGATTCAAAGTCAAATTCTTGAGCGTCTAGTGGAATTACAACAGTGGTAATATCCGTGATAGTAGAGTTAAGTCTATCTTGTGTTGTGCACTTCATGCAATACTCTCTACTAACAAAGGACCCACACTTTCTCTACTTCCTCAAAGCCACACACCTTGTCATTTAAGGTGACCTATAGAACATGTCCGAAGTCTTTGGTAAGCATACCAAGTCTAAGCAGATCTATGAAAGCCTCCAAATATGATCGAAAAACTTCAAATTCTTAAGGCACGCTTCAAATGTCATCTAAAAATAATCATGATCTTAATGCACGCTTCAATGACATCATAATTGTTTCCCTGATCTGGAGCCCGAGAGTGATCCAGGAAATAACACAACAAAATGAGGGTCCCGGTGTGTAATGAACCAAAACAAATTAGTATTGCTACGTGTGAACAACAATCAGAGAGCCATGGCAATAAGAAAAATAACACCCAAATATTAAGGGAACCACAAAACTACATATGAGAACTGTTGACAATTTTGCCCCATAGGGCAAATTGTCATCCCTACCATTCGGAACTCTGCATATTGTGCCTGTTTGTCTTGTGAATCAGTTTTAGGTACTGAATAATGAAAAGGAAAAGGTTTTGCAAAGTTCAATCAAGCCTAAATGCATACCTACAGAGACCCAAGGAGCCATCTACAGCCAAGTATAAGCCAAGGAAAGAGCCTACAGTCAGGTAAAGTTTTGGTCATTCAAAGGATTCAAAGGGGCGTTCTCGTTTTCAGATTTGGCAATGTCCACCTACAGCCATCCTTAAGGTTAACCTACAAGCCTATAGGTTCGCTTATGAATGAAGGTGAGTATTTCCTTTCAGACACCTACGGAATACAGGGTTGTTTTTCAAACTTACAACGACTATTCTCTTTCCCAAGTGCTTTCTTTCCAAAGTGTTGTCTTCTCAAAATTTTGTCGGGCTAAGAGATGGACAATTTCCTCGGACTTTTTGTCCGAGGAAAAATATTTTTCAAAGGACTTGGGAGAAGTCCGAGAGAATTTCAAAGGGACAATTTACAAAGTATTCAATTCCTTCGGACTTTTTGTCCGAAGGAATTAAGGAAACAAAAAAAACTCGGGTGCCTCCCAAAAAGTCCGGGTGCCTTTCAATTCTTCCGAAAAGCCAGTTCCGAAGAGACAGAAGCCCTTGCGGAGGGCATTTGGTCAGTGACAGGACCTTTCCAATTTTTCTGAAAGGCACAAAGGACACAAGCCCTTGCAGAGAGCACTTGATCGGTGGTAGGACCTTTCCAATTTTCCCGAAGGGCACAGAGGAAGGACACAAGCCCTTGCGGAGGGCACTTGGTCGGTGGAAGGGCCTTTCCAATTTTCCCGAAGGGCATTTGGCCGGTGGCAGAATAAAGACAAAGGAGACTAATTCCTTCGGACTTTTGTCTGAAGGAATTCCTTCAGACGAAAAGTCCGAAGAAATTCGGGACAAAGAAAAACCCGATGGAAAATAAACAAAGGCAAAGAAAAAAAAAATTGGAGGAAGGATATCCTTCGGACAAAAAGTCCGAAGGATTAATTCGGGAAAATTGCATAACAAGAAGTCCAAGAGAATATAGCTCGAGGAAATGCAACCAAGGTAAGGCTACGGGAGATAAACATAAAAGTCCGTGGAAAAAATTTGTCAAATGAAAATTCCGAAGAAAATCAAAGGGAATAAGCCAAGAAGGAAATCCAAAAGGTCTGCAAAAAATAAAAATCCAAGACCAAGGTGAGGTAAATGAAAAGCCAAGAAATAAAATCCGCAGACAACAAAGGCAAGACAGAATTCCGAAGGAATAATTGGACTTGGATAGAAAATAGGAGTCCGCAGAAAATGAATATGAATAGGCAGACCAAAATAAAAGGAAAATCCATGCAAGCAAAGGCTAGTTTCGGTTGACTGGTCAAAGCTTCAATTGACTGGTTGTTGAAGTCAAGCTCATCTCCGGATCAACTCGTGCTTTCAAACGTTCCAACTCAGCTTCCAACGTTTCAATTCGAGTTCTAATTTTAGCATGGCGTGGATTTCATGCATGCTTTCGTTATCTCGTGCTTTCAAACGATCAAACGGCTCAAGAGGAAGTCCATATTTCGAGGTGGGCGTAGCATTTTGCATGATAAGAGTTTGACTTGTCAAAATTAGCCCACCGTCCACTTTTCAACGCAAGGAGCTTCATGCAAGACAAATAGACTTTTTGTAAACGCTGAGTTGGATGGATTTAGCCTCTCTCCTATTTTTCAAATGCCAACTCTTGGTTGTTGTAATTTTCTATATAAGTTAGTTTTTCAGCCTTGAATTGTATCCCTCTCTTGGCAAGACCAAACTCTGCCATTGGTGAGTTGTGTAACCTCTTCAATCAATAGAAGGACTATACTTTTAGATTTCAAGTGCTGGCATAATGTATATTCATTCAGCAATTTGCACATGTGGTAGATTTCTCTCCCTTCCCAAATTTTGATTCGTACCTAGTTGCTAACTTATCATATTATGCAGGTCATGTTCAGTGTTCTATATGTTTTTTGCTGACGCTGTAAGTGGATGTTAGGTGGCTCCAAAGTGTCTTGTATGAGACCTCTCTCCATCATTTTCCCTCATGTTTTGGTCATTGGATCGAACCTTCTCATGAAATATTTATGCATAGTGATCACTTGAAATCAAAGGTCTTCTTTTTCCCTTGTTTGATTCAGTGTTCAAGGTTCCAAGTAGAGTGGATCAACGTTTTGGTGTATCACCGTCATTAGGTAGGATTTCCCTTTCAAGTTTTTTTCTCCCTTTTCCATGGTAGATTCGCAGCACAAAGTAGAGATCCATTAATAAATCTTACAGGAACCAACCTTCTCTAGAAGTTCTCACCATTGAGACACCCACCCTCGTGAGAAGATCTCATTGTTTCAACCAGAGAGAGGATTGGCCATTTCAGCACTTCTTCGATTCAGGGTGCAACTCCAAGTTGACAATAAGAACTGCATTGACAGATTATATTGTATTTATAAATTTTGCAAGTTTTGTGCAAGATCCAAGGGGAATGTGTGACTAAACAAGACTGGAGATTAAATCCAGACATAGAGAACAAACCTCATTGAATTACTACATTAAATATTTATACAAGAGGCAAGAAGAGGAAACTAGACAGTTACCAAAAGACCAATAGTTTGTCTTTGGTCCGTTCGCCTTCCAGGCCATCAGAAAATGATCAGTTGACATATTGACTTACATGTAATTCAACAATTATGTGATTTGTATGACCTTTGGGCACTCGACGACACCATGTTGTGATACGCAATTGATTCCTTGTATGCCAAAATGCACCTTGACGAGCTCAAAATTCGAAAATCATGGTTGACACTCTTGGGCAATTATAAATCTTGATCAAAACCTATGGCAACCTCTGCAAAAGGTCACAAATTTGCAATAGCTTTCCAACAGTTCAAGCGGAATGAAAACTAGAACCTGTAAGACAAAATTATGATCTCCAAAAGATTGCCTCGAAGAATGAGAAACCCTGGCTGAGTATGTCACTTATTCGTTTGTAACAAGTTTTACCCAAGTTGAATGTGTAAACCCTGGGTAAATATATCACTCATTCATCTGTGACAAATTTTTCCGAGCCAAATATGCCAACCCTAACCAAAACTGTCACTTATTCATTTGTGACAGGTTCGCCCCAGGCTGAACATGTCATTGTAACAGAAAAAGGAAGCAGAACCTGTTGACCATTTTTTTGCCCTGCAGGCCAAAAATCGGTCTATCTTCCTTCCATGTTGTCCTGAGCAGTCGGTCTTTGATGTATTCACTTTACTGCATTTGTGTTTTCCTTTGTAATAGACTTATTTCTATAAAAAGCCAAGTGACCTGGGCCTTGTAGATGTTTCGAGTTGATCCGGAGGCTTATTTCGCTTTGGGCAGTTAGTTTGCACAAGCCTTTAGGCAAAGGAATGGGCCAGTTTCAAAGAGAATGCAAGTTTTTTAAAAGACTCTGAAGGTCAAGTGCCCTTGCAAAGGGCAAGCAGGTGACAAATGGGACCTTTCACAAAGCTCCGAAGGACAACTTTGGACCCAAGGTGCCTTTGCAAAGGGCAGAGTTTTCCTTCGGAGAAATGACAAGGCAGAAGGCCGAAAGGTAAGTTTTCCTTCGGAGAAAATCCATGTAAAGGACAAAGGATTTCTTCGGACTTTTTGTCTGAAGAAAATCCATGTAGAACCAAAGGTGAATTCCTTCAGACAAAGTGCCCGAAGGAATTCCTTCGGACATTTTGTCCAAAGAAATTCACAAGGAAGAAACCAAGGCAAATTCCTTCGGGCATTCCAAGGCAAATTCCTTCAGGCAAAATGCCCGAAGGAATTCCTTCAAACTTTTGTCCTAAGAAATTTATCGAAGGAAAAGACCGAAAGAAATGGGCCGAGACTTTCAAGGCAAGTTTTCCTTCGGGCAAAATGTCTGAAGGAATTGAGAAGCCGAAGGAGCCCGAAGGGCAAGTGCCCTTGCGGGGGACTCTCAGCGACCAAAAAGGAACCTTTTCCAATTTTTCGAAGGGACACCTTCCCTTCGGGAAGGTTCATTCCATAAAAGCCAAAGGTATTACCAAAGATAATGACAGGGCCGAGAACGTCAACTTCAGCATGATGAACTAGCTGTTGGAGGTCCAAACGTCCGATGACGTCCCCACGGACGTCAAATTCAGAACAATGAAATAGTCGTTGGCTTTCAAATGGCAATGGGCCTGCGAACGTCAATTTACGGTGATAAGATAGCCGTTGATTTTCATATGTTTAAGGACGGGCCCGTGCATGGAAATGGGTTAATAGTTGAAGAGAGCTCGAAAGAGCTCATGAGCACAGGGCCGAAGGAATTCAAAAAGGGCTTGGAGATTCGAGGATAAACTCAGCGACCCGCCGAGGAGGGAGCCCGAAGAGCCAAGAAATGACGAAAGTTAGCCCCGAAGGACGAAGAGCCAGGAAAAGACAAAAGCCAGCGCACGAGCAGACAGAATAGTCTAGGTGGCACAGAAAGCATCGACAGAGAAGTTATTTCTGCGGATGAAACAATCTCTACCAAATGGTCATCAAAGAGCGCAAATAGTGAAAGCGCGACCTATTTTTCTTTGATTAAGCATTGATAAGCAGACAGTTGCGTGAATTTCATAAAGAGGGGCGGCCTTGTCATTTAAACAACAATCAAGCGACCCATGCTTTTGCAGTAACATTTAAAATGGCTTAAGCACCAAAGTCAAGACTTGCGACATCTACAGCATGGTTATTTCAGGGCGTTTCTAGAAGGATGACACCAGCATGAGCAAATTCCTCTTTCCTAGGTGTTCAATGCAGCATGGGCCACTTGTTCTGGATGGCGGCAAAGTGTTCTTTTTCATGCTATATATTGTAACCTCTCAGTTGAGAAAAGATATCTCACTTGTGTAGGGCGAAGCCCTGCCAAATTTTACCTTTGAATCAATAAGAATGTGTTTTACCTCTATCTGACTGGTTATACTTTTGAGTATGTTTGTGTATCAACTTTGTGTTCAGTCATTTTAGCTTGATGCTTTCATAGATTGACACCAACATACCTAGTGTAGCCAATACCATTTCTGCAGATCAACAGGAAGTGCTTCATCTGGAGCGCCGAGACAGAAGAGTAGTTATCTGAAAGTGTGTTTTCTGCAGCCCCTGTGGTAAGTTCCTTTTCCTTGTGTCTTCATTAAGCCCCCTATTAAAGCGCCCTACAATCTGGTCTTTTTGTCAGATAAAGTGTCTATTCGCCCCCTTTTGGTCTGAAGTGTTGATATAGCTGAGTAGATCAAAATCATTAGGTGCATCACCGTTTAGATAGTTTCTGTTTTTTATTATATCCTTCTCGCTTTTCACCCCCCCCCCATTATTAGCAGTAGTAGTGAAAGACCTCAGAGATACATCAAAGAGAGCTAGCCCTTATCTAGAGATTCTTTCCTCAATTTTGCCATACCCACAGCAAGAGGAAAGTCTCCATTGTGCCGCGTGGAAGAGAGAAGCCGGGCCTTCTCTTCAAGGGTGCAATCCACAGCATCAACAGAACCATCACAGAACAGACAAAACACTTTAAAACCTTGTCTATTGGCTTTCCATGTACCCAGAACGTCGTGTTGAAGTTGATAGCCACAATTATAAGTTAAATATATGTAATTAGCATGGATTCAAGGAAGATTCAATGGGATCTATTGTCATCTATCTTCATCTAGAGTTGGATCTGATAATGTTGAATGCATTCCAGCCGAATGTAAGAGATATATGACGCTGTCAAGTGAGTTACACAGCAAATCAGGCAAGAAAAGGCATTATAGAGACATGGACATAGTTTTGCAATGTTCTTAATGGCTTCAAAGAAGGGTGTTGGTCTGTAACCTTTCTGAATTATAGTTGACATGAGGCGGCCTAGCCCCACGTTGTTGGAGTTTATCCATATTGGATTCTCCACAATATATTTTGTGCCCCTCTTATTCTTGTGTTCTTCACTTTCTCAATTGTCAATTTCTTACAATCTTTTTTCATTTGTAACAATCATGCAAATGTTTGAAATCTATGATAGACGGATTTTTTTCTTATTCTTTAATTTAAAATAGCAAACATAAGTAAATTAAATGCTTGATTTCCCATTAATGGGTCGGTGGTGTGTTCAAAGACCTCGAGGTGAGAGGGTAAAACAAAGTGGGTGCCTCCCAATCCAAGAATGTTCAAAATGAATTTTGGCAGGGCTACTAGGGGGAATCTGGCGACATCTGGAGTAGGATGTGTTTTTCGGGATTGCACGAGTTCACTTACTCGAGCCGCATCTAAAAAGATGGTAGATGGAACTAACAATGAGGAGGCGCAAGCTCTTGTCTTGGGTTTGGATATTCTGACACAATGTGGGATTGAGCTCGTCATTATTGAAGGCAACTCACAGGTCATTATCCAAACTTTAAGGAATAGGAAAGCCGGATCATGGAATATCAATAAAATTTTAAGTCGTGCTTGGGGATTGCTAGACAAATTTAGTCTCTGGGAGGCTTCCCACTATTTTCGAGAAGCAAACTCTATGGCAGAGACTTGCCAATAAAGGAATGGAACAGATCAAGGAAATCGTTGTTGATAATGATTGGGGGAGTTGGAGCATTGAAGGGACAATGTCTTATTAATGTGCAGTGGGAAGGCATAGCTTTTATGATGAGCGTGGCGCCTTTCATTGGATTTAAATTGGCATCGGTGGGCTCATTCCCCATGAATGACATTCTCTCAACGGTGGTTTCTCAAAGTTGGTAAGGTGGACAATGCTTTCACTACAAGTTTTTCTCCCTTCTCCACACTTCCACCTTTGCCCTGTCAGGTATCCATTTTCAACACCTAGATTGCATGCTCCAGGTGGCACTAAGTGAACCCCTACTACGTTTTGAAGCTACGATGAGGGAAATGGCTTTTGGTGGTGGGGTGGCGGATTCACGCCTGAAACGAATTTTCGTGATTCAATCTAGATGTGTTCTACAAGGCATTAAGTAATTGGTTGTGATGTCCCTATTTCCACATCATGATTAAGCAAGTGTTGAAGACCTTTGGTCTACTTCCCTATAGACTAAGGAAATCCTTTTTAGGGGAATTATATTTTATTAGTTAGTTATTAATTTTCAAAATAGTGATTTTTATCATTTGTTCTTATATGGCAATTAGTATTTAATTAACAGAATATTGGAGAAAAAGTGGTTTTTATCACTAAAGTGCTTAAATGAATTAATTATTAATTTATTTGCCTTAAAGTACTTTTAATTACTATTTTAGTAAGGCAACTAATTAATATTATATTCGAAAAAGAGAATGTCGACATTGAGCTAAAGCAAGGAAAGGAAAAGATATTCAAAAAAGGGCAAGCAAAGGCTTATGATGTAGTTTATCTTCCCAAGGTGGTTCGCCCCCCTTTGGAAGATACAAATACAAGGTGAAGATTACAATGGAGGGCATGTTGAATTTGATAATTGTTATTCATGCTTGAAGAAACTATTGGGATGCATGCCCAATAGGAGTTCGTTGTTTTGGTGTTGATCATTCTAAAAAAAGTGTCTTTTGATGCCACATTTGCTAAAGAGATCTTGTTACTTGCCCTAAACAAGGGTGATTTGCATTGAAGAGTTCTTGTGAGGTTTTGTAAGGGTTTTGAGGACTCATTTCTTACATATTAATTTTGATTAATATCTGTCATATTTTTGCAAGTGGAGCGAACTACTTTGGAGACTTGGTTGAAGGTTTGGAGGCCCCTTTTGAGTCTATTTATGAAAATTAAATATTCTGAATTTATTTACTAATTTTTTACATATTGACGTGAGGTTTTAGAGGAGTTCTGTGGAAAGTTTAAAGTCCTAAATTGATAGCAAATTAAATAATAATTATCAGATTATTATTTAATTATTTTTGAGATATTTTGAAGTCTTTCACTTGCGAAAGGCAAGATCGTGCTCCCCTAATTTTCTGCTATTTTTCTTGCACTTGGAGACTTGGACAATTGGCTTGGAGGGCACTTTTTGGCCATTTTTAAGCCCTAGGAGGTTCGCTGGAATTTTCTGTGATTTTGGGGCACTTGTGAATTTTTGGCAAGAGTTTGAAGCGAAAAAATATCACAAACATCAGCTGTATATTTGGGGAAAAATCATATTTTTACAGCCATCATAAAGTGGCATCTGAACATCAATAAATTGGCAAAAAAGTACTTATTTGATGTATTTAATTTTTTTATTACTTTTGCAAGTATTCAAATAAATTTGGGTTAAGATATTGGCTGGAAATTGTCTACAATGCCTTTGCATTGTGGTGCCTAGGGTTTTTAGGGCATTGATAAGGGTTTTTGAAGCATTTATTGCAAACTAGGGTTTGCTGATTTTATTTTCAAAATTTTGAGATTTAGGGGAAAACCACTTTTGTGTGAAATCATCCCATTTGGGGACATTACAGTGGTATTAGAGCACCAGTCTTGTCTACATGTGAATTGGTTGTTCGATGCAAGCAGATAAAGAGATCCGATATTATCAAAAGAGAAAAAAACTATGGGGGACCAAGAGCCTAAAGGGTTCTCTTCAGAGCAGGGTAAGTTTTCGCAAAGCTTGATCAAAAAAAGCCAAAAAGACCTTCAACAAGCATTGAGTATACAAATTGCAACCATGTTGAAGGATACTACAATTTCAAGCAAAGACCACCCCATCAATGGAGAAGGAAATCCAAGTGATAATGAGAGGGTTTCTATTAACCCCCCTCAGAAATTCTTCAAGGCCACTTTTCTATAAAAAGAACTAGTTATAGATATGAGGATGCCAAGGGAGGATATTTTGGAGGTTCGTCAAAAAGAGTATGCAGCCCTAAGCTTTGCCATGCAAGCTCTTTTGTCTTTTCGGGATTATTGTGAAATGAAAAAAGGATCCAAACAAAGGTTCCTAATATGCAGCCCCATAGAGATTTGCAACAAAGGTTGGGTAAGATTTCTCTTCTTATTTTTGAGGATGAGGCTCTAAAATTTGTCACCCTACATTTGGAGGGTAGTGCTCATGAGTGGTGGTTTCATGGCCTAATCACACAAGGCCACAGATTTTTTACTACCATGGAGCATGTAATGTCCCCAAATGGGAAGATTTCCTGCAAAAAGGGTTTTCTCCAAAATCCACAAATCTGAAAATACAATCAGCAAACCCTAGTTTGCAAAATAAACTTTTAAAACCCTTGTTAGGCCCTAAAAACACTAGACACCAAAATGGTACGGTTTTATGGATGAATTCTAGCTAATAACTTATTTCAAAATAATTGAAAATTGGTAGAAAATAACCAAAAATTAAATTGCACAAAACAAGTACCTTTTTGCCCAATTTCTGAAGCTCACATGCCACTTTTTGATGGCTGAAAAATCTGATTTAATTCCAAAAATACAGCTGTTGTTCTGAATATTTTTTCAATTCAAACCCTTGCCAAAAAGTTGTCTTCTAAAAATATTTATTTCCTACGAACAACTGAAAACTTCAAAAATTCATAACTCCCTCAATATTTGGAATTATGATGCAAATAAGAGCTCAAACTAATCATAAAAATAATGGCTATCAATTAAAAAAAAATTCGGATTTTTTTTTCCATGAGAAGGTACCAAAAATTGCTCCAAAATTCTAAAAACCCTAGTTTCCTATCAAAATAATTAAATAATTCTGAAAATTATTATTTAATTTTCTACTTCAACCCTTCACGAACTCTTCTAATTCCTCACACCAACACAAAAAATTAACAAATAAAATCAGAATATTTAATTTGCAATAAATAGACCAAAAGAGGCCTCTAAACCCTAGATCCAAGCTTTCAAGGTGGTTCACTCCACTTGCAAAAATAGTATAAATATTTAATAAAGTTAATATGCAAGAAAAGAACCATGAAACCGTCACAAAAACCCACATGAACTTGCCAAGGCAAATCACCCCATTCCTTAGGGCAAGAACAAGATCTTCAACAATGGTGGTGCCAAAAGACACTTTTTAGATTGATCAATCACCAACAGTAACGAACCTCTATTGGACATACATCCCAATAGTTTTCTTCAAGCATAAAGAACAATTTTATCAAAATTCAACATATCCTCCATTGTAGCCTTCGCCGTGTATTTATAACTTCCAAAGAGGGTGAACCACTTTGACAAGAAAAAACACCTTTCTTTTTCCTTGTTTTAGCTCCCACGCCGAAATCTCATTTTCGAATAATATATTAATTGATTGTCTTGATTAAAATTACTTTAAGGCAAATAAATTAATGATTAATTCATTTAAGCACTTTACTTTAAAAAACACTTTTTTTATATTCTATTAATTAAATAATAATTGTCTTATGATAAAAATCATTATTTCAACAATTAATAAATAACTAATAAAATAACATCCTCCAAAAAAGGCTCTTCTAGTATATGGGAAAATAGACTAAAGGTCTTCAAGACCTGTTTATTCATGATGTGGAAATGGGGACATTACAGAGGAGTTTGGCAAAAGAATCATGGAGAGATTTGATAGAAAAGATCAGGGAATACATTTTTGTGAGTTAGCACAACTCAAACAAAATCATGATATTGAAAGATATGTTGTTGATTTTCAAAAAGTTTCAATTATGGTACCCGATATTAGTGAGAAGAAGTTGGTTGTTTTATTTGTTGAGGTTTTGATTGAATCTTTGAGAGTTTGGTTAAGGCTTTTAACCCTATTTCTTTACAAGATGCTATCACTAAGACTTGGGACTTAGAATGTTCAGCATAAAGAAGTTATGAAAGGCAAAAAGCGCAGCGACTTATTTGCTGCCCAAAGAGGCAAATACAAGACAGCCAAGGACTGATTTTAGTGGGCAGCAAAGAGCACAAGGTGGGCAGCCTAAAGCACCACCCAATGAGCAACAAAAGAAGCCTTATACACCATATGTGCCACCTCATAGATCACTGCCCTTTAGCAGCAATATGAAGGATGATAGAGATGAATTAAGAAGGCAAAGCTTATGTTTCACTTGCATGAACCCATGGACCAAAGGCCACCGTTGCATGGGCAAGGGACATGTCTACTATATTGAGGTAATTGATGATGATTCAGATTTTGATATTGTTGATACTAATAATGAAAAAAATGACAATGTAGTTGATAAGCATGTACATGAAGAAAACACACAAGACTTGGAAGCACATTTGCTTCTCTTTCAAGGGCTCCCAACTCCAAGTATCATGCCTTCAAAATAAATGGCACATTGAAAGGGCCAAAGAGTAACTACTTTGGTTGATAGTGGAGCCACTCATAATTTCATTGATGAGAGCTTGGCTAAGAAGATGGCATTAGAAGCTACAAATTGCAAAGGTTTCAATGTGACTATGGCGGATGGATTCACCACTTTTAGCTCCAAAAAGTTGCCACAACTTCGACTCACTCTTGGGAAACACAAGATAATTGATGATTTTTATGTTGTTGACATTGGAGATATTGATGTTGTTTTGGGTGTTCAATGGTTGCATTCCTTAGGAGAATTCACTCAAAATTATAAAACTATGGAGCTGAAATTCTTCAAAGAGGGCAAGGAAGTGGTCCTCAAGAGTCTAGCAAATGGTGCTCCACAAGAAGTGTCTATGAAGAGGATGGGAAGGGCTTTTAGAAGGGGTCAAATTGCCTGGACAGCAAGCTACCTTATCACAATAAATTTAGAAGAAAAAAAAACAGCAGCCCCCTCATGGTAAGTTACACACTATTTTAGACAAGCATGTTCATGTCTTTGATGATTTACCTTATGGTTTGCCACCAAATAAAGGTTTTGAGCATAATATTGAGCTGGAAATTGGTGCCAAACCGGTTATTGTCACTCCTTATAGCCACCCAAGAGCCTTCAAAAAAGAAATTGAAAAGACCGTCAAAGAATTACTTGATATGGGGCACATAAGGCCTAGCTCAAGTCATTTTGCTTCTTCAATTGTTCTCGTGAAGAAAAATGATGGTATTATGAGGATGTGCATTGATTACAGGTTATCGAATAAGAAAACCATCAATAATAGGTATCCAATACCTAGGATTGCTGAATTAATGGATGAGTTACATGGTGCCACTTACTTTTCCAAGATTGATTTAAGATCCTGTTATCACCAAATCAAGGCAAGAGAAGAGAATGTTCATAAAACTACTTTTAGATGTCATTTTGGGCATTTTGAGTTTTTGGTTATGCCTTTTGAATTGACTAATGCACCAATTACTTTTCAATCATATATGAACAATATGTTTGGCAAATATTTATGGAAGTTTGTGCTAGTTTTCTTTGATGGCATTTTTGTGTATAGCAAAACCTTGGAGGAGCATTTGAGACACTTGGATTTGGTTTTGAGCACATTGGAGCAACATTCTTTCTTTGCAAAAAGATTCAAGTGTCAATTTGGATTAATAGAGATTTTGTATTTAGGACATGTCATCAATGCACAAGATGTGCAAGTGGACCAACAGAGAATTGCAGCTATCATGGATTGACCTATTCCCTTTACACTCACATAGTTAAGATGATTTTGTGGTCTTTGTAGTTATTACAGGAGATTTGTGAAATATTTCTCACAACTTGCTGCCCCCTTGACTGATTTGACTAAGGAGCTTTCAAATGGTCCAAAACAGAGCAACTAGCATTTGAAAATCTCAATGACGTAATGTGTTCTTGTCTAGTTCTTGTCATTCCAGATTTTTCTACTCCTTTTGTGGTTGAGTGTGATGCTTTATGTGAAGGGATAGGGATTGTCCTAATACATAACAGACATCCTATTGCTTTTGAGAGTAAAAAACTCAAGGATTTTGAGAAAGTTTATTCAATCTATAACAAGGAGATATTGGCAATTATGCATGCTTTGAGTAACTTCAGACAATATTTGGTTTGTGGCAAATTCATTGTAAAATCAGATCACAATAGCTTAAGATTCTTCCTCAATCAAAAAGAGTTGAATGATACACAATAAAAATGGGTAAGCAAAGTGCAAGCTTATGATTTTGATATTGAGTATGTGAAAGGTAAAAATAATGTGGTTGTAGATGCTCTATCCAAGAAGCCTTGTTTTGGATTGCTTGAGGGCAAGCAATTGTGGGGAGGACTGTGATGTCCCCATTTCCACATCATGATTATGCAGAGGTTGAAGACCTTTACTCTGCTTCCCCATAAACTAAAAAAATCATTTTTGGGGGAATTATATTTTATTAGTTACTTATTAATTGCCAAAATAGTAATTTTTATCATTTGTTCTTATATGGCAATTAGTATTTGATTAATAGAATATTGGATAAAAGTGAGTTTTACCACAAAAGTGCTTAAATGAGTTAATTATTAATTTATATGCCTTAAAGTAATTTTAATTACTATTTTATTAAGGCAACTAATTAATAGTACATTCAAAAAAGAGAATGTCAACATGGGAGCTAAAGCAAGGAAAGGAAAAGATATTCTAAAAAGGGCAAACAAAGTCTTATGATGTATTTTATCTTCCCAAGACGGTTCATTCCCCTTTGGAAGATACAAATACAAGGTGAAGACTATAATGGAAGGCATGTTGTCTTTGATACTTATTCTTCATGCTTGAAAAAACTATTGAGATGCATGTCCAATAAGAGGTCATTGTTTTGGTGTTGATCATTCTAAAAAAAGTGTCTTTTGATGCCACCTTTGCTAAGGAGATCTTGTTACTTGTCCTAGAGTGGAGCGATTTGCATTGAGAAGTTCTTGTGACATTTTATGAGGGTTTTGAGGACTCATTTCTTGCATATTAATTCTGATTAATATGTCTTATTTTTGCAAGTGGATCGAACTACTTTGGAGACTTAATTGAGGGTTTGGAAGCCCCTTTTGGATCTATTTATACAAATTAAATATTCCAAATTTATTTGCTAATTTTTTACATATTGGCGTGAGGTTTTGAAGGCGTTTTGTGAGAGGTTTGAAGCCCTAAATTGATAGAAAATTAAACAATAATTTTTAGATTATTATTTAATTATTTTTGACAAGTTTTTAAAAAAATTTCACTTGCGAAAGGCAAAATCTTGCTCTCCTAATTTTCTACTATTTTTCTTGCACTTGGCGACTTGGGCAATTGGCTTGGAGGGCACTTATTGGGCATTTTTATGCCCTAAGAGGTTCGCCGTAATTTTCTATGATTTTTGGGCACTTGTGGCCAATTTTTTGCAAAGGTTTGAAGCAAAAAAATATCACAAACAGCGGCTGTATTTTTTAGGGAAAATCATATTTTTACAACCATCATAATGTGGCATTTGAGCATCAATAAATTGGCAAAAAGTTACTTATTTCATGTATTTAATTTTTTTATTATTTTTGCAAGTATTCAAATAAATTTGAGATAAGATATTGGCTAAAAATTGTCTACAATACTTTTGCGTTGTGGCACCTAGGGTTTCTAAGGCATTGATAAGGGTTTTTGAAGCATTTATTGCAAACTAGGATTTGTTGATTTTATTTTCAAAATTTCAAAATTTTGGGATTCAGAGGAAAACCCCTTTTGTGTGAAATCATCCCATTTGGGGACATTACATTGGCCAAGTCGCCCTGGATACCAGCTATAGGTTGAAGGTCAATTCCCTATTGGCATCGACGTTCAATAGGAACCTTCTCTTTGTTTGAAAAGACAAACAACAAACAATGGTCATGGCAAGTAGGATTGTCTGACCTGGTTTTTGAGTTGGCCTAGCAGACGCTGTGGAGTGTTTTTTGGGGGGCGGGCAACACCAACTTCCTTTCTCAGCCCAGAATGATGCAGGGCCAATCCCTCTGTGGACTTTTCGTGAGTTGGAGATTAAGTATTTTGAAATGGTGGAACATCTGGATTTTCTTCAAAATTGCTTAAGAAACCCTGTCCCAAGGGACATTTTCTATTGGAGCTTGATTTGAGTGACATGTGTGCCCCCATGGCTTTAGTGGTGGCGGCTCTCAACAGGAGAAACTCCCCCATGTTGATAGTTGCATTTAAATCCCTCGTAAGGTTGTTCGGAATTGTGCTCCAGCAACCATAGGTCTCTCCACCACCGAAGGGCATAGGTCCAATGGTTCAACGTAGGGCGACTACAACTTACATGCAAGCCCGCTTGGCTGCCATGAAAGCAGCGCTAGGTAGTGGGGGGTGTTCATGAAGCAACGAGTGGGCAGGTCGAGGCTCCGAAGGTGGAAGGTGACCACTCCATGTGCTGGTGGATCCGGGTGTATTTCAATCGAGGGCAATGCAAGTATGGAAGCGAGCCTTGAAGGATGTGGCTTAGATCCACCGGATGATGAACAATTGGCTCGGGTCGCTAGTGAAGGATCTCCCTCTAGCAGTGGTGGCGTCCGAGCAGAGGTTTTGGTTAGTTTTTAGTTGGGTTGTTAGTCCCTTTTTTTTTGCTTTTTGTTTGTTTCTTTTTTATGTTGCCCTTTGAGGTGGTTGGGCTATGACTAGTTATGTGCCTTTCGAGGTTTGTCTTTCTATTGGTTTTTCGTCTTGGTGTTCTTTTTATATCGAGTTTATCCCTTTATTTGTAAACGCTATTTTTTCAATTGATAAATCGGGTGAGGGACCCCCCAACCCTCATAACATCTATTAAAAAAAACAATGCTTCATTACTGATTTAAGTATGAGGAAATAACAAGCACAAGTGTCTAAGGGCCAATTCATAGCATTGTAGGCATGTGCTTGAACATGTAATCATTGCAATTTTGAATAAAGGATGAAGATGGTAGACACAACTTTTACACATCAAGTTTCAGTCTTATGTATTTTGGTTTCAGTAACAATTACATTGGATGAACACATAGGAAAATTTATATTCGTGTTGAAGAATTGCACATTGGAACATCCAAGCCAATTACAGATTACCTTGCTTTATCATTTTCCTATGGTAACATAAAACGAGTGCCTAGGTCTCTACTTGGACTGTCGGCACCCAACATCAAACAAGAATGAGAATTATGTCATGTGGTATCGTCCATGGGTAGATAAGGATGTGGTGTAGCCAATGGTGGTTGGTGCATATCATTTAGTTAAGCCACGAGTCGATGCACAACAATTACACCACTAGATACTTTAGATCAGTTGCCCCTACTCGAGAAGCAAGAGACCCCATTACATCAACTTGAGAAAGTGTGGAGAATGTTTCGCAACATGTACCCTGATGTACCAATTCCCTTGGTGAGGTATATGCCCACACTTGAAGAAGTTGTAAAGTGTCGTTGCCTAGTTCCTCGTATGTTTGACTCATGCATCTATGAATTAATCCTCTTCTGCATGCAAACTGAAATCATGATCCTAACGGTTGGATCTCTTTTGCTGCACCTAGCGTGCCTAACAAAGTTGAAAGCAAGGACACAAGTGTAGAGTGAATAATTTCTACCGAGATACTAGACTTATCAAAAGCAGCTTACATAAAGTGGAAATAGTACCGCATACATGCAAGGAAGAACCATACAGTGAGCAAAGGGTGGCCTAGATAATGCAATATCAAGCAGAGGGCATAAAACATGGACAAAGGCATACGATTTGGCAATGTATGGCTGGGATATTAAGCCAACAGCAGGCATTTACAATTTACTAGCATGGTCATACAAAGTAGGGTTGTACATCATAAGGATATATGCATAGCAGCATAGCCATACGGTTGGTTTGTTGGGAAGCAATCGACAAAATCAAACCCAAGAGAAGCGTACGGTGAAGGGGTTTCAGCTGGCACATATGGTCCTGTCAAACTTTTGCTTTCTCCTTTAATATTATCCTTAATCTTATTTTTTAATATTTCACCCCTTCCTATTATTTTTATTTTGCTTTTATTTGTTATTCCATCAATAAGCTTATTAACCATACCTTTTCCTTTTGTTGGTAATACAAGTACTTTTGTCTTTTTGTAGAGCAGGCCCTCGATTACTTTCTCCGCCTTACTTAAAAGCTGAAAATTCGTCCCATTAATGTTTTTTACTGTCAACCAATATACCCATTCACTTCATTTTTACATCCCAGGGGTCTTCCAAATTACCCCGTCACACAGGGCAATTAAATTTTTTTGGGTTTACTTCCCATCAACCATTATTTTTAATATAAACACTCACACATGAAAATTTTGAACCTTCAATACTTATCATGCCTAGAATTTCATCATCTTTTTAAAACAAATGTCCTTGGTTTAAAATTTTGGCATTTCCAGTATGAATCACAACAATGCATCCTCTACCTCAACATATATCAAGTCAGTGAATGTCTCATGACTATTTGTACATCCAGGTCAAGCATACCCATTACTTCAAAAATAGGTAATACTTGAAAAATAGGTCATACTTAAAGTGCTCATACTACACCTTTTTATTAAATTTGTATTGCTATATTTCACATACAAGCTCATTGATGTTAGCTCCTTGGACATCATGTCCACTACCCGTTCAAATTGGTGGGCCCACTTATCATTGAACTTTGCAATCCTGACATATACATTGCGTTCTCTAAAGGTCCAGTGGGTAAGCTAACAAAGACATTAGTGATATTGTCGGTTCGAAAGGACTTGGCATCACCAACATTGGCTTCTACTCATCCCGTTGTCCACATTGACCGTCCTTAATCTCCATAGTCTCAACGATATTGCAATTCAGCTAGAACACTTCATAGTCTTCCATCTACCAATGGAACAAATCATTGAGGGAGCTTGTCTCATCTTCGGAGCACAACTGTAACTCCAAGACCCATTCATCTTTCAATGCCATTGTACCACAGAGCCTATCAACTGAACATCCTTCTTTAGAGTCCAAATCTAACAAGTGTGATAAGGTTGCTTCCTCAATAACTACTTGGTTCTTCAAATTTATGACACACTTCCATCCCTTGTTTTCAAAGGGGATCAAATTTGTTTTCTAGATGATCGACTTTGGCTACTTCAACCAACCCCGACCCAATAGTGCATCATCGGCCTTCTTTTGCAATGAGACTACCACGAAATTCAACAAAAGGAGTTGGGTTCCAAAAATTACCTTTTGTCCCATTAGTACACTTGATACCTTAATGCCACATTGATCTACGTCTTCTAGTTGGAATGCCGTAGGCCACAGAGTTGGCTTCTCGAGCCTTCCAAGTCTCCTCTAGAACATTCACAACAAAATCTCCGTCGATGATAGTGTTTGTCAAATTTCTGCCCAGAATTTCCATGTACACAACTATCAATTGTTAGGCTAGGTCCATCGTCAGGTGTATAAGATCAATTACTTGAACACTTGACAAGGGGGGCTCGACTATGGGTTTTTGCTTCTATTTTTTTTTGCCGATCCCCTGACATTAGGTGTGCCATTGTATGCTCCATTTTGGGGCCAATGTATTTTACGGTAGCGGTCAAAGCATTCTTGAGTTTTGGAATACTTTGCAATAAGTCACATCTTTACAGGGTTAGTGGTCTCCAAGGCATTTCGTGTGA
The DNA here is from genome assembly GCA_037957365.1 of Torreya grandis. Lineage (NCBI taxonomy): Eukaryota > Viridiplantae > Streptophyta > Pinopsida > Cupressales > Taxaceae > Torreya > Torreya grandis. The sequence goes on along the minus strand of JARHVA010000009.1, from coordinate 11,612,351 downwards.
TAGCTTTGTCGGATTCCAATCCGCTCATCATTGTGCTTGTATGTTCTTTCAACCAACGTCGTTCTTCAACTGTGACCCTCTCAACTTCCACCCTTCCTTCGGCTAGCCCTTCCTTCTCCATATGTGGATCGAGGTAATTAGCTTCCTTCACTTCAGTTCTAGTAATTGCCTTAACTTCCTTGCCTTCGGCTACATCAGTCATATTAATGTGAACTTGTTGTGGACAACTACCATCGTTATGGCCCTTGGGCCCACACCATCTACATAGAAGTCTAGTGTTATTTTGGGTAGGGCAATCTCTTGCAAAATGGCCGCATTTATTGCCATCATTGAATCCTACCCTCGCCACCACTATTATTACGTCGTCGGAAGTTCTTTGGCGGCATGGTGGGTGGTGTCGATGGCTCTCCTTGTGTGAACATGAACGCTCTTATTCCACAAATTGTATGGGCAGTTCTTGACCGAATGCTCTATAACTTGACAAATCTCACAAAAGATCTTCCCGTATCCCTTTAGTTCATCATCTAAAGCATATCATTTCTCAAGGCTCACACTGATTGTAATGTCCCTCTTAGGACAAATTTAGAAAATTCTAGAATTGTTAGAAATCCTAACCAAAAAAAAAGAATTCTGAATATGATTCACTCAAGCATGTAAATAAACTTCGAACCTCATAGAAACCCTTTGAAAAATATGGAAATTCAAATATTAATTTTGGATGAAACCCTTGAACATCAAATATGATTCTTAGCCCAAATGCAAGACTGAAAATTAAACACAACTGATAGTATGAGTGAAAAACAATAATATTCCAACCCTCAAACAGTATCAAGGCCACTGTTTGACCCCTCTAATGAAATCGCTCCACTCCTAGAGACTTCTTTGAGTCGTGGACACCTCCCAAACTCTACCCTATGGCTGCGCCCACCTCAAATGGTCCTCAAACAGTTGCACCTCCCTGAACTTGCTCCCAAACTGTTGCACCACCCTTCAATTAGACCCTAGCTAACAACAAAGGTGATATTTTGCCCAACTGTGACCCCTGTATGAAGTCACCAAGGTGAATTTGAGGGTTTTCGTCCCCAAATAAGAAAGCTAATGACGGTTTTTGTCCTCAATGACTGAACGTGCAAGCAAGCATGCTTAGCTTCAAAAGAATTGATTGTTAATGATCATGGATGCAAAACTAGACCTCTCCATCTTCCTTTATACCTTTCTTCTCCTCCAAGCCTCTCCTAAGTGGGTTGCTCCAAGTGGGAGGTAAAACAAATATTTAAAAAGTGATTCACTTAAGTTCTCATTAAGGGTTGACTTGTTTAAGTTAGAAAGTCCCCTTTTAAAACCAATTAGTTGCCGACATAAAGTTACTTTGGGCAACCCATAAAAATAAGAAAAGAACTATGTTCTCTTTTCCTTCACCCATTTAGCCCATGGGAAACAACAAGATAGGTGTAATGGGCACCCCGATTGCGCCCAAAACTAACCCAGCAAGGACCCCTTATGACTCCAGTAGATTTCTGGTGTTGCTTTTTTTTTTTGTGTTTTACAAAGACTGATGCATGTAACATAAATATAGAATTGCAAGCATAGATACACACAGCTGAAATGACCAACACATTGTATTTGTATTAATTGCCAAATGAGTAAACGAGTACAATGCCGGTCACATGGTGACTCAGTAGATCCCCTAGTGATCGTACAAACATTATTTCAAGCAGATATCCCAGCAAGTTCCGAAGGTGCTTTATTTGTGTCTCCGACCTGCGGAACTATGAACTCTGCAGGCTATTTTTCTACGGACTCCGCAGTCTGGATCTACGGACTTTGCAGGCCACTTCTACGAACTCTGTAGCCAACTCTACGGACTCTGCAGAAGCTTCTACGGACTCACCTAGCTACAAAACTACGGACTCACCTAGCTACAAAACTACGGACTCTGCAGGCAGAAAACTACAGACTCTGCAGGCAAAAAACTACGGACTCTACAGCCAGAAAACTACGGACTCTCCAGGCAGGAAACTACGAACTCTGCAGGCAGGAAACTACGGACTCACTTGGCTGCATACAAATGCTACAGTGATGGAGCTGCTACAATGACGCGCTGCTACAGTAGTACGGCTGCTACAGTAGTTCCGCTGCTATAGTGGCACAACTGCTACAGTGGCGCCGCTGCTACAGTGACTGAGAGCACAAACTCCAAAGACCAATCCCAAGAATTGATGTCTAGAATGATACAGATGAGAAGGACGTTCTCAAATGCCTAAATATGCTACAAGTGCAACAATTCTTTTCTTCTTATCCAACATGCCCCAAAAAACCCACAAGCACTTCCCTTTATCCTTTCTCCAAGGGGCGACTCAACTCACTTGAGCAATGTGGGATAAAGGATGTGCAACAGTCCCTCATAAAGTAAATGTTTAAAGTGACACTCAATGTCTTTCAGCTGGGTTAAATGTTACCCTTTTTGCAGCACTTCAAGCCCACCAAAATACAAACAATCGGACTCCGAATGGTGCAAGTGATAGCTTGCCGGAAAGCTCAGCAAGGAGCATCAAATCCAATCATCAAAACTGGCCTCCATTGCGTCCTATTCACTTGCTACAAAGAGTAAGTGTGCTGGAAACTGAGTAAGCCAACCGCTTAAAATGGGGACATTACAGTCCGCCCCCCTTGAAATTGCTTGTCCTCAAGCAATCTCAGGCCAGCCTGCTGAATAACTTGCTCACTTTCCCATGTAGCATCCTCCTCCGGCAGGTCTTTCCATCTGACCAAATACTCCTTCACTATCTTGTTTCTGAGTTTCCTCTCTCTAATGTCCAAAATAGCCTCGGGTTCTAACACGAGCCTCCCTTCCTCATCCAAAGGGGGAAAATCTGCAGTAGGCACTACATCCTGACCAATGGCCCTCTTAAGCCTAGATACATGAAATACATTGTGCACTCGACTGCCCTCTGGAAGCTCAAGTTCATAGGCGACTTCACCCACTCTTCGAATCACCCTGTAGGGGCCGTAAAATCTAGGCTTAAGCTTCTCTGCTCCGCTCTTCTTGAGCGATGATTGGTTATATCGCTGTAGCCTCAAATACACCATGTCCCCTACCTCGAATCTACGCTCTACCCTATGCTGATCAGCATACAACTTCTACTGATTTTGAGCCTGATGTATATTCTCTTTGAGCGCTCTCAAGATATCCTAACTATCCTTCAATAGGTCTTTAGCTTTGAGCACTCTGCTGTCCCCCAAAGCCATATCCATGAAGCTTGGAGCTTCATACCCGTACAATGCCATAAATGGAGTCATCCTGATGGTCATGTGATGCGTGGTATTGTAACAATACTCCCCCATGTGTAACCACTTAACCCAGGCTCTCTGTTGTGCAGTCACATAGTTCCGCAAATAACCTTCCACCCATTTATTTACTCTATGTTTGCCCATCTGTCTGGGGGTGGTAGCTCGTACTAGGTGTAAGGTCTGTACCGCACAGCCTGAACAACTCCCGCCAAAAAGCGCTCATGAACTTGCTATCCCTGTCACTAACAATAAATCTTGGTAACCCATGCAGCCTAAAAACCTCCCTGAAGAACACATCTGCCACCTGAGTTGCTGTATAAGTAGAGGGGATAGCAAAGAAGTGAGCAAACTTCGTCAATCTGTCTACCACCACATAAATGCAATCTCTTCCCTGCACTCGGGGTAGGCCAATGATGAAGTCCATAGAAATGCTTTCCTACTCCAGTCTGGAATGGGTAAGGGCTGTAGTAAACTAGCAGGAAACATGTGCTCTTCCTTATTCTGTTGACAAACTGCACACTCCCTGACATACCTCTGAACATCGTCCTTGAGCCCTCTCCATGAGAACCGCTCTCGGATCTGCCTATAGGTCTTGAAAACCCCCGGATGTCCAGACGTGGGTGCATCATGAAATGCCCTCAGTATCATCTCTCTTAAGGGTGATGATGGAATTAAATAAATTATGTCCTGAACCCTGATCAACCCATCTATCACCTCATAGCGATCATCCTGTATAGCCCCTGAAACCAGTCCCGATGCCCAAGCATCTCCAACATACTCTGCTATAATCTTAGATTGCCAATCTCCTGAAATCTCTGCAAGAGCACAAATGTGAGGTCTCCTGGATCAGGAATCAGCTACTACATTCTTCTTTCCTTTGACAAACTCAATGTCAAGTCATAAGCCTGCAATTTAGTGACCCACTTCTGCTACCTGTCATTCAAGTCTCGCTGACCCATGAAATACTTTATGCCGTTGTGATCCATCTTGATCACAAACTTCCCTCCAACCAAGTAGGATCGGAATTTGGCCAAGGCATGCATGATGGCTAACATCTCCCGAGCATAAATAGAATAGCTCCTCTCCACCCCTCGGAGCTTCCTACTCTCCAAAGCAATGGGGTGCTTCTCTTGCATCAATACTGCTCCAATCCCGTCACTCGATGCATCACAATGAAGCTCAAAAGGCTTCGTGAAGTTGGGTAGAGCTAGAACCGGACATGAAGACATCACCCGCTTGAAATGTTCAAAAAACTGTTGCGCTACCTCTGTCCATACAAAAGCACCCTTCTTGGTGAGGTCTGTCAATGGTGCTGCAGTCTGTGAAAAGCCCTTCACAAATCTCCTATAAAATCCACATAATCCAAAAAATCCTTTGAGTTGTGTAAGGCTAGTTGGAGTGGGCCAATCAATAACCACCTTGATCTTTTATAGATCCACCCGAACTCCTTCAGCACTGATAATATGGCCGAGGTAGAGCAGCTTGGTCATGCCAAACTCGCACTTTGATTCCTTGGCATACAGTGGCTCCTCCAAAATGACCAACACCTCTAATTGTTGTAGGTGCTCATCCCACATCCTACTGAATACCAGGATGTCATCAAAGAATATCAATACAAATCTTCGGAGCTGCCCTCTAAACACCTGATTCATACAACTCTGGAAGGTAGCTGGAGTGTTGGTTAGCCCAAACGGCATAACCAGAAACTCAAAGTGCCCGTAGTGACACCGGAAAGCAGTTTTTTCTATGTCCTCCGCTCGCATCCTGATATGATGGTATCCTGAACATAAGTCTATCTTAGAGAAATATCGTGCTCCATGTAGCTCATCAATCAGCTCGTCAATCCTAGGGATGGGGTACCTGTTCTTAATTGTTTTCTTATTGAAAGCTCTATAATCAATGCACATACGCATTGTACCATCCTTCTTCTTCACCAAAACAACCGCGGAAGCAAAGGGGCTTTTGTTGGGCCTAATATGCCCCATCTCCAATAGCTCCTTTATTGACTTCTCTATTTCATCCTTGTGCTTTTTAGGATGGCGGTAGGGGGTGATGATGACTGGTTTAGCCCCTTCCTCTAACTCGACAACATGCTCTATACCCCTCTCGGGAGGGACCCCATGTGGAATGCTACCAAACACCTTATCATGCCTAGCAATGATCTCATGTACATCTGGGTGATAGCCCTTTACCAGCTGCTCTGGAGGCGCAGGCATGATTAAACATTCAGCGGCCCACTCGACATTGTCATGTCTAAACAACCGTTCCATCCTTTTCAAGGATACCCCCCTGAGCCCCCAATTAGGTAAACCTCGGAGCACCACCTTCCTGCCCTGATGCTGAAACCTCATTTCCAGTTTAGCCAAGTTGAAGGTGAACTCTACCAGAGAAGCCATCCACGTCATTCCCAAGATGACATCATAATCGCCCATGTCGACTACATAGAAATCGTCCTCCAACTCATAATCTCCTCCCAATCTGATGCGAAGTTTTGAAATCTTCTGGGTGCATAATAACTTGTGGCCATTGGCCACCATGACTCTGAACCCTGCGTGCTCTTCGGTCTGAAGACCCCTCTTGGCCACTAGTTTTGCGTCGATGAAATTATGCATCGCCCCTGTATCGATCAAGGAAACCACGCGCTGCCCCTGAATCAGCCCTCTTACCTTAAAGGTCATGGCCTTCTGGACCCCTGTCAGCCGAGCGAGAGATTTCTCATCATCCGAACTCTCCTCAGCAGCGCTATCGCCCTGACTAGATTCCGAATCTGAATGATGCCCCTTGTCTTCGGAAGGTGATTCGTCCGCTGAGAAATACTCCATGGGCTTAGCCTTTGCTTTAAGCGGACATTCATGGGAAAGGTTCCATGGCTCCCTACAATGAAAACATAGTTTTTTCTTCCTGAGTTCGTTGAGGGTATCACTGTCCAACCCTTTAGTTTCCCCCTTAGGCCGTTGAGGGTCATTCTGAAACGTCTTCCTTTCCTTATCCTTCTTAAAATGAGAGTCCTTAGAGTGGAGTTTACTCCTGTAGGAAGAAGATGCTAGGTCTCTTGTTTCCTTAATAGCTTCTTGTAGTGAAGAGGGGTTGTGTCCCTTCACCCATCCTCGCAAGGGATCGGAAAGCCCATCCATGAAAAGAACCAGTCTCCTTTCTGCTATATCCGTCACCAACACTGCCAGCTTTTGGAACTCGGTGATATAGGCCTCCACAGAACCCCACTGTTTACGCTGAGCTAGCTCCTTGAAATGCAATTCTGGGTCCTTAGTATCAAATCTGTCAATGAGTCTCTCGGTAAACTCTGCATAAGTATCTATCTGGTTATGGCCAAGCGTGACCATACCGTGGTGCCACCACTCATGGGCACTTCCTTCCAAGTGCAATGAAGCGTACTTAATCGCGTCCTCCTCAAGCATGGGATTAAGCTGGAAATAAGTGTCTAATTTCTGGACCCACATTCGCGCTGAAGTCTTTCCTGTACCGTCATAATATGGAATGGACAACTTTCCCAACTTTTTCCTCATCTCATAATTTTGTTGCCTGTTCCCTCTCATGGGCATATACTTGAGTCTAACATCCATATACTCCCTGAAGGACATTTCACCATGGAAATCTGGTCTAGCATTTCTCCAATCCTCTAGTATTTGGTCATGTATCTCCTGCTGTGTAGGACCAGCGTTACCCTGGTCATTCTGTCTTGGAGGGAATTGTGGCATGAGTGGCCTTGTAGAGGAACCTGCTCTAGCATATGTCTGGGCTCCTCTATTAATCGATGCATCTCCATTACCTCCATTACCCAGTCCCCCTATCTGGTTAGCATTATTACCCTGGTTGGCATTGTTGCCCTGATCTGCTCTAGTCAGGTGTTGTGTAATTGCTAGAGCCATCTGCTGCAATGTGGTCTGTAGCTCCCTTTGCCCCCTGGCAAGATCACTGAGCATCATCCTGGTGCTGGATTCTCCCCTTTCCTCATCTCTGTCACCCATGGCTGGTGCTGAAAGAGGGTCACCCTCCTCTTCAATCTTTGAAAAAATTTGTAAGTCTGGGTTTGTCCGGTTTCTCCTCAAGTAGTATTGGTGTGTTGGATGCACAAAACCTCACAGGATGGCCGGAAAAACAGGGTCTGATACCACTGTAATGGGCACCCCGGTTGCATCCAAAACTAACCCAGCAGGGACCCCTTATGACTCCAGTAGATTTCTGGTGTTGTTTTTTTTTTGTGTTTTACAAAGACTGATGCATGTAACATAAATATAGAATTGCAAGCATAGATACACACAGCTGAAATAACCAACACACTGTATTTGTATTAATTGCAAAATGAGTAAGCGAGTACAATGTCGGTCACATGGTGACTCAGTAGATCCCCTGGTGATCGTACAAACATTATTTCAAGCAGATATCCCAGCAAGTTCCAAAGGTGCTTTATTTGTGTCTCCGACCCGCAGAACTACGAACTCTGCAGGGTGTTTTTCTACGGACTCCACAATCTGGATCTACGGACTCTGCAGGCACTTCTACGAACTCTACAGCCAAATCTACGGACTCTGCAGAAGCTTCTACGGACTCACCTGGCTGCAAAACTATGGACTCTGCAGGCAGAAAACTATGGACTCTACAGGCAGTAAACTACGGACTCTGCAGGCAGAAAACTACGGACTCTGCAGGTAGGAACTACGGACTCTGCAGACAAAAAACTAAGGACTTTGCAGGCAGGAAACTACGGACTCTGCAGACAGGAAACTACTGACTCACCTGGCTGCATACAGATGCTACAGTGATGGAGCTGCTACAGTGACGAGCTGCTACAATGGTACGGCTACTACAGTGGCACGACTGCTACAGTAGTACCACTGCTACAGTGGCACAACTACTACAGTGGCGCGGCTACTACAGTGGCTGAGAGCACAAACTCCAAAGACCAATCCCAAGGATTGATGTCTAGAGTGCTACAGATGAGAACAACGTTCTCAAATGCCTAAATAAGCTGCAAGTGCAACAATTCTTTTCTTCTTATCCAACATGCCCCAAAAAACCCACAAGCACTTCCCTTTATCCTTTCTCCAAGGGGCGACTCAACTCACTTGAGCAATGTGGGATAAAGGATGTGCAACAGTCCCTCATAAAGTAAATGTTTAAAGTGACAATGTCTTTCAGCTGGGTTAAATGTTACCCTTTTGCAGCACTTCAGGCCCACCAAAATACTACCAATCGAACTCTGAATGGTGCAAGTGATAGCTTGTCGGAAAGCTCTCAGCAAGGAGCATCAAATCCAATCATCAAAACTAGCCTCCATTGCATCCTATTCACTTGCTACAAAGAGTAAGCGTGCTGGAAACTGAGTAAGCCAACCGCTTAAAATGGGGACATTACAATAGGCTAAGAGTCTTCAAACCTCACTAGACCCAAGAAGGGGACATGACAGTCTTCCCCACTCATTGCCTATCCTCAAGCAATTGCAAATTCAGATGCTGCAAAATAGCCGCCCCTTCTCAAGTAGCATCCTCAAGGGGCAAGTCTTTCCAACAAACCAAATATTCCATGATGCTTTGGTTCCTTACCTTCCTTTTATGAACCTCTGTGATAGAATCTAGGGTCAAAATCAGCTTGCCCTCATCATCTAGTGGCGGTAAATCAACCAAAGGAGTGATGTGTTGCCCTAGTGCCTTTTTGAGACACGAAACATGAAACACATCGTGAATCCGGCTATGATCAAGCAGCTCTAGCTCATATGCAACTTCTCCAACCCTTCTTAGAACTTGGTAGGGACCATAGAAGTGGGGTTTAAGATTTTCTGCCCCACTATGCTTGATAAAGATTGTCTATAGGCTTGCAACCTCAAAAATACCATGTCACCCACCTCAAATGTCCATTCTCTCTAATGCTGGTCTGCATACAATTTCTATTGGTTTTGAGCATATTGAAGGTTCTTTTTTAGCACCTCCAATGTTTCAAGACTCTACTATACCAAATCTATAACTCCTGACATTCTACTATCTATCAAAATTAAGCTCACAAAGGAAAATGCATCATATCCATACAAAGCCTTGAAATACAACATACCTATAGACATGTGGTATGATATATTGTAGTAGTACTCAGCCATGTACAGCCACTTAATCCACGTTGTTTGTTGCCCTGAAACATAGTTTCATGGGTATCTTGCCACCCATTTACTCACTATTTCAGTTTGCCCATCAGTTTGCGGGTGGTAGCTAGTGCTAGGAGGCAACTTTGTGCCCATCAAACAGAAAAGTTCTTGACAAAATAAACTCATAAACTTGTTGTCCAATCACTTACAATATTCCTAGGCAGCCCATAAAGTTTAAACACTTCTCTGAAAAATATATCAGCCACTATGGAAGCAACATACTTGGCTGGAATTGCAAAAAAATGTGCATATTTAGTGAGTCTATCCACCACCACAAACATATAGTTCTTACATTGTACTATGGGAAGCCCCGTGATGAAGTCCATTGATGTGCTTTCCCATTTTTGAATAGGAATAGGTAGGGGCTGCGATAGACCAGCTGGAAAAGTGTGTTCACTCTTATTTTGTCGGCAAATAAGGCACACCCGGATGTATTGAAGAACCTCTCATTTAAGGCCCTTCCAAAAGAACCTCTCCCTCGCTTGTATGTTTCGAAGTACATCGGATGACCAGCCATTGGAGTATACAATATTTGATGTTTCATCTTAGATTTCTTGTAGAAAATCGGTCCATCTGCCACCTTGTACCTTTCATCATCAACCTTACCTTTTTGGACAATTGTAGTAAATTCATCCTTGGCATACTCAGTTGTGATTATAGCCTTCCAATCCGCTGTAATTTTAGTCATAGCACAAAAAATGGGCTCCCTATACAATGCATCAGCAACTACATTGTTTTTCTCTTTGATATATTCAATATCAAAGTCATAAGATTGTAGTTTACTTACCCATTTTTGCTGCCTATCACAATTTGGCAGAGAAAATATTTCAAGCTATTGTAGTCCGTTTTCACCACAAATCAAATACTCCCTGAACTTGGCCAAAGATGCATGATGGCCAACAATTCCTTATCATAGATGGAGAATGTACACATCACTTCTTTGAGTTTTCTACTTTCAAAAGTGATAGGGTGTCCTTTTTGCATTAGGACAACCCCTATATGTTCCCCCAAAGCATCACATTCCAAAACAAATGGAATGGTGAAATCTAGAACCGCGAGTACCGACCAAGTACTTATCACTTCCTTGAGTTTTTCAAAGGCTTCTATGGCTGCTTTTGACCAGCTGAAAGCTCCCCTTTTCGTTAAGTCCGTTAATGGGGTAGCACGCTGAGAAAACCCTTTCACAAAACTTATAGTAGCTGCATAAACCAAAGAATCCCCTCAAATGAGTAATAGTAGTGGGGGGCAGCCAAAAATCCATGATGGCTTGTATGTTTTGTTGGTCCACAAGGACCGCTTAGAAATTGATTACATTTCCCAAGTACAGAATTTCAAAACCTCCAAACTCACATTTGGACTCTTTGGCAAAGAGTTTTTGTTGCTCCAACACTCCCAACACTATGTCCAAGTGTTGTATATGCTCCTCTCATGTTTTACTATAAACAAGAATGTCATCAAAGAAAACCAACACAAATTTCCTCAAGTATAGCTTTAAAACATTATTCATGCATGATTGAAAAGTGGCGGGAGCATTGGTTAATCCAAAGGGCATGACCAAAAACTCAAAGTGCCCATATTGACATCTAAAAGCGTTTTTCTGAACATCCTCTTCTCTTCCCCAAATTTGGTGGTACTGTTGTCAACCTGGGGTTGCACCCTGAATCGAAGACGTGCTGGAATGGCTAATCCTCTCCCGTTGAAACAATGGGATCTTCTCACGAGAGTGGATGCCTCAATGGTGAGAAGAACCTCCAGAGAAGGCTGGTACCTGTAAGATGTATCAATGAGGATCTCTACTTTTCGTTGCAAACTACCATGGAAAAGGGAGAAAGAAACTAGAAGGGGAAATCCTACCTAATGATAATGATACACCAGAATGTTGATCCACTCTACTTGGAACTTTGAACATTGAATCAAACAAGGGAAAATGAAGACTTTTGATTTCAATTGATCACTATACATAAGTATTTCATGAGAAGGTTTGATCCAATGACAAAAAAAGTGAGGAAAAAGGATGGAAAGAGGTCTGATACAAGACACTTTGCAGCCACCTAACATCCACTTACAACTTCAGCAAAAGACATAAAACACTAAGCATGATCTGCATAACATGATAAGCTAGCAACTAGGTACGAATCAAAATTTGGGAAGGGAGAGAAATCTACCACGTATGCAAATTGCTAGCAACTAGGTACGAATCAGAATTTGGGAAGAGAGAAATCTACCACGTATGCAAATTGCTAAATAAATGTACAAAGTCAACGCTTGAAATCTGAAAGTACAGTCCCTTTATTGATTAAAAAAGTTACACAACTCAACAATGGCAAAGTCTGGCCATACCAAGAAAGGGATGGATTTTACAAGACTGAAAAGCCATTAATATAAAAAATTACAAAAAACTATGAGATTGGTTTTGGAAATAAGAGAGGAAGTTAACTCTTTATTAACCCAAGTCCAAATTGCGTTGCATGAATCTTCCAAATTTGTCTTTCCTTGGCTTATACCTTGTTGTCTTGCATGAAGAATCCTTGGCATTAAAAAAAAACAAGCTTTGGATTCATGAAATCTACGAATAGATGTTTTGACTTGAAACCCAGTCAACTAAAAGACAAAAGTAGTCAAATCCACTCGAACTGTTGGAACGTTTGAAAGTCTACCCTTTGCATGAAATCAATGCAAATGCCAAATTAAGAATTACGTTTGAACCGTCGGAACGTTTCGAGCTTTGAGACAAACGAGAGTGCATGCATGGAATTTTTGGCTATTTGAAACCTTCAATGCTTTGCCCGTTCATGCAAGACAACTCTATTTTCAGAACCAAAGCATGCTTGTTTTCTTAAACGCGTTAACTTCATTGGAGTCACGTTAGTTTGTGCATAATCTTTGTTCATACTGCCTTTATTTCTACGTTTGTCTTCTTGTTCAGTTCTGCCTCAATCTTTTTTGTGCTTACGTCTCTGTTTTTACGTTTGTTCATGCTCAGATCACTTCGTGTTTTCTCTGGCTTTTTCCCTGTTCTGCTTTAATTCGGGATTCGGGTTTTATTTTAGTTTTCGTCCTTCGGACAAATTGTCCGAAGGACTCTATCTCTTCTCTTTCTCAAGCTTGGCATTTCCCTTTCACTTTTTGGCCTTAGCTTATGTCCTTGTCTTTTATATCGAGCTTTTTGTCCTCTCGAATTCCTTCGGACAAAATGTCTGAAGGAATTTGTTTCCTTGCCAGTTTTCTAGAATTTAGTCTTTTAGGCTCTTATGTCTTGCCCTTTGGTTTTCTCTGGACTTTTGTTGACTTCATATTCCGGTGGATTTCCTATTTGACAATTATTTCGAAGGATTTCCTTTTTTCTCATTTCCTTATTTGCCTTTGTTTTTATTTCTATCGGGCTATTTTCCCGAGTATATCCTCCGTCAGAGCTTTTCCTTGAATTCCTTCGGACTTTTTGTCTGAAAGACTTCCTTCGAAAAAAAAGCCCAAAAGAAATTCTTTTCCATTTCAAGTGTCCTTTGCTTTTATGAAGGTGCCCTCCGCAAGGGCTTCTACTTCCCAAAATTGCCCTTCGGGCTTTTTGATTTGGTCCTACTAGTCGCCTGGGTGCCTTCTGCAAGGGCGAGGTTCTTCCAGAAGTGCCCTTCGGAAGAATTATAAAGGTCCACTTCGCTGACAAGGTGCCCTCTGCAAGGGCTTTTTGTCCTCAAAAGTGCCTTTCGAAACTTTTGAAAGGGTCATGCCACCGACAAGTGCCCTCCGCAAGGGTATGTCTACCTTCAAAAGTGCCCTTCGAAAAAAATGTAAGGCTTTTTGAAACTATTCTTTGAAACTTTTGTCTTGACTTGAAAACCATAAAGTGAACCAACCCGAAGGGTTACATACCCTTTGAGACTTTTGAATTGGACCTTCCCGAAGCGCAGGTGCCCTTCGAGTCTTCTCAACTGTGCTTTTCCCTTTTTCTTTCAGACAAAAAGTCCGAAGAAAATAAGCTTTGAACGACTGCCACTTAGTCATTTTTTCGGACTTTCGCATAGTCCTTTGAGAGCTCTTTCTCTCGGACAGAATGTCCAAAGAAATAATCCACCTCTTATAGCCCCAGAAAATCTTTGGGAAGACAAAATAAATGAACTTACAGCTTATATGTCTTGGCTGTATTTGCACATTTGGTTGTAATCAAGCAAGCTCCTTGGAAACCTCTAAATGACTAAAATTCCCCTCGCTGTAGATAGCCACATGGGTGGCTGTAAATGCTCATTTAATGACCCCAAAACTAATTCACAAGACAAACTTGGCACCATAGCAAAGTTCCGAATAGTAGGGGTGACAATTTGCCTTTTGGGGGCAAAATTGTCAATATTTTTTGCAACTCTACTGGGAAGCATGCCTGCTATGCTAGAGAACTCAAACCATATGGATGTCATTCGAACTTCCAAATGGTGAACCTGATTTCCGACTGAAAATCTCCTCCTAACCTTCGCTGAAGTAACCTTTCTCCCTCAAAATGGAAGGGAAAAAACACGAAAGCAGGAAAACTAACTAAGAAGCAAATGTGCAAACAAGCACTTATTGAACAAAACTGAAGCAAACTACTGTGCTTGAACAACACTTGGAGCAAAGCAAAAACAACTATGTACATAGAGCTTTGCTCTTCAAAAGCAATGTTTCAGATGTATCCCATTGACTGGGATTGGAAGCTCTTGACCATCCATCTTGGCAAGTTGGAAGGCATTGTGGGATTTGCAGTTGGAGATTGTGTATGGGACACTTCAAAGGGAATCAAACTTCGTGTGGCTTCCTGGTTTGGCTCAATGCTCATCCCACTTGAGGACCAAATCTCCTTCATTGAAGCTTCGTGAGAAAGCTCCTTTGTCACACGTTCTTTTCACCTGTCCCTGATGACTTTTCATGGCTAGCATGGATTGATTTCTTGTCTCTTCCAACTCCATAAGCTTTTCATCCCTGATTTCCATAAGCTCATTCTCCAACATCTCAAGTTGATGCATTAGTTCTAAAGCTGGAAACTCAAGAGAAATAGGTAACCTTGCTTTCTTACCATATGCAAGCTCATATGGAGAGTTAGCTATTGACCTTTTGTAGGTGATCCTATCAACCCATAGAGTTGACTTCAACTTCAGATGCCACGACCTCTGATTGTCTTCAATAGTCCTTCCTATGATCCTTAAGAGGTTCTTATTTGTAGATTCAGCAAGGCCATCCTTGTGGATGATAGTTTGATGAAGTGCTGAGATAAACTCCGTGTTGGACAATCCGTTGGCTGATCCTAGACCCACAAAAGCCATTGCATTGTCAGAAATAATGGTTGAAGAAACTCCAAACCTAGTAAGCAAACCTTCATAGAAATCAAGAACGTTAGTTTCGTTTGCTTCTTTCAATGCAATTGCTTCCGTCCAACATGTGAAGTAATCCGTAACTGTTAGAATCCACTTATGCCCTGAACTCAAAGCAGGATTAATGAGACCAATAAAGTCCGATCCCCACTAAACAAAACGCTGATCCACTGCAATTGGCTAAAGGGAAAGGGCTGCAAGTTTAACTTTTCCTACAAACATAGCACATTGTTTGCACTTTCTAACCCATGTATAGCAATCGCCAAATATAGTACGCCAATAGTACCCACCTCTCATGATTTTAAGTGTTGTAGTTCTTGAAAAAAAGTGTCCATCATGTCCATCATGGAATTCTTCGAGTAATCTTTGAGTTTGGCATGGTTCCACACACCTTAGTAAC
Organism: Torreya grandis; assembly: GCA_037957365.1. NCBI lineage: Eukaryota > Viridiplantae > Streptophyta > Pinopsida > Cupressales > Taxaceae > Torreya > Torreya grandis. The sequence continues at coordinate 11,597,173 of JARHVA010000009.1, read as the reverse complement.
ATTCCATTAATATCCTTTTTGAACAAGACACCATCAACGAGCAAGAATGGAATTGATTGCAATATAAAATACCTTCTTTTTGAAGCACTTAGATGAGAAGAGTAAAAACCATCTTGTAGATAGCTTACCAAATCACGAAACCAACTAGAATGTGAGGTGTGAACAGCAACAATCTCATCATCATTTGACACTAAAACAACTTCATTAGTTTCTTGCAAATCCTGAGTTAGATGCTCACAAAGTCCTTTGCCTCTAATAAGCTTTGTAACTTTAATTTTCGCGTCATATTCCATTACCTTGGTTATCCAAACAGCGCTCTTCTCATTTATGTCTTTGTTCAGAAGAAATTCTTTGATGCTTGGATGAGCGACCATTAGATGTATTTTATTATTAGACAAGTGCCTAAATTTTTTCAGAGATGTTATAACTGAAAGGACATGCTTTTCAACAAAAGAATACATTGTTTCATACTCCTCCAAGCCTTGGCTGTAGAAAGCTATTAGCTGCTCCAAATCTTCATGATTTTGCTACATAAGAATCCCTGAATTGGTGTCCATATTAGCATACTTATACAGAATGAAATTTTTCGTAAAATCCGAATTTAAAAGCGTAGGAGCACTTGCCATGGCTTTCTTAACATCTTCAAACCCTTTTACTCCCTCCTTGGACCAGTTGAAGTTCTGATTTTTCTTTAGCATCGTTGTAAGTGGTTTAGTTACAGTAGCGAAATCTGAAATGTATCTCCTTATAAAGTTGATTTTTCCAAAAAAAATTTGCAAAGCCTTTTTGCTCTTAGGCAAGGAGAGTGCAAGAATGGATTGAATCATTTCAGAATCTATGTTTAAACCATGCTTTGAAACATGTCCAAGAAGCTTACCTTCATGAACTGAAAATACACACTTTTTGGGATTTAGAGATATCCCAAATTGCCTACACCTTTCAAAAACTTGTTGAAGGTGAACCATGTGATCTTCTGCATCTTTTGAAAATATTGTTATATCATCAAAATAGACAAGCACAAACCTGTTAAGAAGGCCTTGGAAGGCCATATCCATGGCTCTCTGAAAGGTTGCTCCAGCATTGAACAAATCGAATGGCATCTTTCTATATGCAAATGTCCCCAACTTAGTCGTGAAGGCTGTCATGAATTGGTCCTCTTCTTTGACCAAAATTTGATTCTAACCACTATATCCATCCAACAAGGAAAACCTCTCTGAACCTACAACAAGCTGTAAAATTTGTTCCATTGATGACAATAGATAGTGGTCTTTAAGCGAAGCCCTGTTTAAATCACGAAAATCAACACACAAACGAATCTCACCAATCTTTTTTCGTCCTGGAACGAGGTTCGCCACCCAAGTTGAGTGCTTGATTGGTAATATAATAGTTGATTCTATGAGCTTGTGAAGCTCAACTTTCATCAAAGGCTCAAGCTTTGGATTGATTGGTCTTTGTCTTTGTCTTATTGGTTTAGTTTCGTCTTCTAACTCAATAGTGTGTTGAGCCAAACTTGGATCAAAACATTTGAGATCACTATATTGTCATGCGAATATATCAGCAAAACTCGTGCATAAATCAATGAAAGCTTTTTTTTGTGGAGTGCATACCTTGCCCAATTTCAAAATTTTACCAGCTACAATCTCTACATTGGCACAGTGCTCTTCCTTTGTTGACAAGGATGATTTCTCTTTCCTTAGCTCATCGTCTTCACTGAAAATATTTTCAAGAGTGACCAATCCCTTAGGTAACCTATTCGTTTTCAGTTGTACAATCTGATCACCATACTGCTGTAAGTGTTTTGACTGATTTCTTGAAGAAAACTCAGCCTCTTACTGCAAAAATTTCACAATTTGATTGTCATTTTCAAACACCTGCGAATTCTCTTGGTTATCCGGAATAGAAGGCCTTACAATTACCTTTATATGAGACTGAAAATTGTCACTTTTTACGTCATCTGGAATGTCAAATTGTGCACCAACAGCAGCCAACCTATCTGCATGTTTATTCCTATCTCTTGGTATTCCTGAATATTAAAACCCTGAAAATCTTCAAGTAAATCCCAAACTCTGTCTATAAGATTTAAGCAACAAATTATTGCATACATTCAAACCTCTTACTTGGTGGACTACAAGTTCACTATCTCCAAACATTTGCAAACAATTTACTTTCATTTTCCTATCCCACTGCAAACCGTGAACTAGTGCTTCATATTCAAAAACGTTGTTTGAACAACCAAACTGAAATTTAATAGAGAAAAAACCTTTGTTCTGTAAGAGAAATTAACATCATTCTAGATCCGGTTCCATGCTTATTTCTTGATCCATCAAAGTACAATTGCCACAAGCTTTCATTAGATTCGTCTTCTTTGACCATGGGTGGAATTGGTGCATCGTTCTCATGAAGACAGTACACACCAAGACCTTCATCTTCAATTAGCTTGTAGGGATCATGCTCATGCAAGGTAGAAGCCCACTCATCAGAAAACAAATCTGGAACTCCATCCAAAAGTGAGTCATTTTCTACATCACTAGTTTGTAATATTTTATCTGAGATGATACAATTTGCATTGACCACACTTGATGTATAAGGCTCCATATGAAAACGTGCAAGTCTCTGAATGAATTGTTATTTTTGTACCATAACTAGTTCTGAACAGCAAATAGATCCAATCAACTGATAAATATCCCCCAATCTTTGAGGTGAAGTCCCTCGAAAGGCACATAGTGAAATAAAGAGGCAAGTCCACCACTACAACATCCTGTTGAATAGTAACATTAGGAGAAGCATGTAATGTCAAATTTCAAATCTTTGATAATGCCTACCGTCTTTGCTGATAAACCATCCAACTGCAATACCCTTTTAGTATTTGGCTCATAAACAAGGTTGAGCTTGTCTGCAATCTGTTTGGGCATTATTGTACTGCTAGCTCCACTACCCACCATATAATTATGAATCAAAGTATCACCCTCTATCAAAGAAAGATAAAATGGAGTTTTCTTTGATTTTACCTCATTATGGTCCACCTTTGACATCTATCTCCTTGTTGCCCCTGTTGCTTAGTTGGCTGATCCGAATTTGTCAAGAGAACACCTTTCTCAACCGGTTTTGGAGACAATTCAAGCGCTGAAAGTTCTTGAATGAGTTATCCTTTTGCCTTGGAATTGAAAGAGAATTCCACATGCTAATGTTGATGTTAAACTTCTTCATTTGATCTACAATACTGAACTGAGATGCACTAGCTTTTGATTGCACTTTCTGTGGTACTTGCTCACGAATTAGAAGTATTTTTTGTACTTTACTAACCTCTATATTCTGATTTTTCTAGGCTGTGGGGACAGCACGCTGCTCTTTTGTACTTTTAGCAACAATACGAAGAGTACTTGAAGTATTTGCTAGCGCTTGGGCTTCATCAACAACTCTTCTTTTAGTTCTATGATATGGTATAGCTGCAACTTGACCACTTGAATCATTAGTTTTGATATCTTGGGTAAAAGCAACATGATCATCGACCTGCCAATTTACATTAATAGCATCACGCTGCCCTTGAATTTGATGAGTCACTCTTTGTGATGTCAAACCTGTATCTTGATATTGACATCCTTGAAAAGAGAACTCTTCTTGTGTCATCTGTGACATGGTGATGTTCTATGATACCAAAACTTGGTTTTGAGCATCATTGAGATTTGAGGGCTGCCAACTTGAATCCTACACCAAATTATTTTAAAGTGGGATTGGAACAATGGCTTTTGAAGTGGAAGGAGCATTCGGATCAAGAGCAGCATATGGCTTAACTGGAGTTATAACTCCTTATGCTTGAAAGGGTGGTCTATTTTCTCTGAAACCCTGATAAAGAGACTTTGATCTTTGTGTTGACAATTTTGCCTTCACAGGGCAAATTGTCACCCCTACTATTCGAAACTTTCCTATGGGGCCAAGTTTGTCTTGTGAATCAGTTTTGGGGTTCTTAAATGTGCATTTGCAGCCCCCCAAGTGGCCATCTATAGCAGTTTGAAAGGGTTTTCCTCCTCTTCTAAGCATCATGTACAGCGAAAAGCCAAGACATACAAGCTATAAGTTCATTTATTTTGTCTTTCCAAGGAGTTTTTTGGGGCTATATGAGGTGGACTATTTCTTCGGACATTTTGTCTGAGAGAAAGAGCTCTCAAAGGACTGTGTAAAAGTCTGAAAAAATGACTAACTGGCAGTCTCGTTCAAAGTTTATTTTCTTCAAACATTTTGTCCGAAAGAAAAAGGGAAAAGCACAGTTGAGGAGACCCAAAGGGCACCTGCCCTTCGGGAAGGTCCAATTCAAAAGTCTCGAAGGGTATGTACCCTTCAGGTTGGTTCACTTTATGGTTTTCAAGTCAAGACAAAAGTTTTGAAGGACAGTTTCAAAAACCCTGGGACCCCTTCAAAAAGCCCGGGTGCCCTATAATTCTTTCGAAGGGCACTTTTGAAGGCATAAAAGCCCATGCGGAGGGCACTTGGTCGGCGAAGTGGACCTTTTCAATTCTTCCAAAGGGCACTTCTAGAAGAACCTTGCCCTTGCGGAAGGCACCGAAGCGACTAACAGGACCAAAACAAAAAGCCAAAAGGGCAATTTTGGGAAGCAGAAGCCCTTGCGGTGGGCACCTTCATAAAAGCAAGGGGCACTTCAAACGGAAAAGAATTTCCTTCGGACTATTTGTCAGAAGGAATTCAAGGAAAAGGTCCGACAGAGGATATACCTAGGAAAAAACCTTGATAGAAATTAAAAAAAAACAAAGGCAAAGGCAAAGAGAAAATTGAAGGAAATCCTTCGAAATAATTGTCAAACAGGAAATCCACAAGAATATGAAGTCAACAAAAGCCCGAAGAAAACCAAAGGGCAAGACATAAGAGCCTAAAAGAATAAATTCGGACAAATTGGCAAGGAAACGAATTCCTTCGAACTTTTTGTCCAAAGGAATTCGGGAGGACAAAAAGCCCTATAGAAAGACAAGGGCGTAAGCTAAGGCCAAAATAGAGAAAAGGAAATGCCAAGCTCGGGAAAGAGAAGAGACAAAGCGTCCCTCAGACAATTTGTTCAAAAGACAAACTAAAATAAAGCCCAAATCCCGAATTAAAACAAAACACGGGAAAAGCCAAAGAAAATACAAACAGGACTGAGACAAAACTGAACAAGTAAAACAAACGCAAAAATAGAGACATGAGCAAAGACTGAACATGGACATAAGCATGAACAGCGAATAAAACAAACGCAGAACAAAGACAAAGGCAAGATGAACAAACATCATGCACAAACTAACGTGACTCCAACAAAGTGAACGCGTTTAAGAATACAAGCATGCTTCAGTTCTGAAAATAGAGTTGTCTTACATGATGAACAGGCAAAGTGTTGAACGTTTCAAACAGCGAAAAATTTCATGCACGCACTCTCGTTTGTCTCAAAGCTCGAAACATTCCGACGGTTCAAACGCAATTCTTAATTTGGCATTTGCATTGATTTCATGCAAAAGGGAGACTTTCTAACATTCCAGCAGTTTAAGTGAATTGACTACTCTTGTTTTAGAGTTGACTAGTTTTCAAGTCAAGACATCTATTCATAGATGTCATGCATCCAAAGATTGTCTTCTTATTTTTCAACGCCAAGGATTCTTCATGCAAGACAACCAGGGATAAGCCAAAGAAAGACAAATTTAAAAGACTCATGCAATGCAATTTGGACTTGGGTTAATGAAGAGTTAACTTCCTCTCCTATTTCCAACGCCAATTTTTTGGCTTTTTGTAATTTTTTATATTAATGGTTTTTCAACCTTGTAAAATCTATCCCACTTGGTAAGACCAGACTCTGTCATTGGTGAATTGTGTAACCTCTTCAATCAATAGAAGGACTGTACTTTTAGATTTCAAGTGCTGGCATAGTGAGTGTACATTCACTCAAAAATTTGCATGCATGGTAGATTTCTCTCCCTTTCTATATTTTGATTCGTACCTAGTTGCTAACTCATCATGTTCAGTGTTTTGTCTTTTGCTCAAACTGTAAGTGGATGTTAGGTCGCTGCAAAGTGTCTTGTATCAAACCTCTCTCCATCGTTTTCCCTCACATTTTTGTTATTGGATCGAACCTTCTCATTAAATACTTAAGCATAGTGATCAATTGAAATCGAAGGTCTTCCTTTTCCCTTGTTTGATTCAGTGTTCAAGGTTCCAAGTAGAGTGGATCAACATTTTGGTGTATAACCGTCATTAAGTAGGATTTTCCCTTCAAGTTTCTTTCTCCCTTTTCCATGATAGATCCGCAGCACAGAGTAGAGATCCGCATTGATACATCTTACAGAAACCAACTTTCTCTGGAAATTCTTCTCACCATTGAGGCACCCACCCTCGTAACAAGATCCCATTGTTTCAACTGGAGAGAGGATTAGCTATTTCAGAACATCTTCGTTTCAGTGTGCAACTTCAAATTGACAACACTTTGAAGGACTGATAGTTGTTCTAATTTTGCTATTAATAGGGTCTATTTGACTGAAATTGCTACCTCTTGAGCTGTACTATTTCATTTCTAAAAGATTGTAGCAAACTTTTCAACTCTCCTATCTCACTAAATTGACTAGTAGGGGCTGCAATAGGAACTTGAGGTGCTGGAATTGGAGCCAAAGATGGAATTTGGGGAACTTGAGGCGCTGATACAGAACTTATTTTTCAAAATATGGGCATTGGAGGTCTTCGAGAAAGCTTGTCTGCTTGTATCAAACTATTTTCTGCCTTTATTGCAACTTCATAAGCATCCAGCAAAGTAGTACCATCCATTGACTGTATCATCACACTAATGTCAAAATTAAGAGCTTTCAAAAATACAGAAATGCATATTCAGGGGATGGCCTAATCAGAACCGGAATCCTAGTCCATGTCTTCTGGAATTTGAGATTAAAATCGGACATGAACTCATGAGGAGCTCTATCTAAGGCAGTTAATTGATCAACTAAAGATAAGTGATCAGATTTGTCTTCAAATTGTTTGACTAACGTTGTACCCAATTCATCCCAGGCGGAAATGGATCTAAGTGGGAGGGTTTTATACCACTGTAATGATTTTCCTTTGAAAGAAGCAGCAAGCAATCTAATAGCAACATTATCCTCAACAACATCATGCACTAAACAAAGATTAACCACATCATGGATATACGCAATAGGGGTTGTTTGATTTTCTCCTGAGAAGAATGGAATACTTTTTAGGGCAGATACAGGAATGCCATCTAACTGTGCTAGATTCAATGGACTTCCCCTATTGAATGGAGCAAACACTTGATTTCTAATGGCCATCTTGATGGTGGGGATTGCAGTGTCTAGAATGATAGGATGAGGGGCAGGTAAATATTCTCTTTGAGGATATGGATTAGCCCTCCTAGACCTTGCTCTTTTATAAGTTACAAATTCAAAATGAAAACCTTTACTTGTTGATCTTGTGGTAACCTTTGGCATGAATGGATTCCCTGAATGATGCTATGAACTCTGCAACTGGATGTAGAAGAATATCCTTTACTGTTGCAAAAACTCTATGCAAAGAACTTTTTCGTGGTCCCATCGAGCTTGCCAAAACCTGTTGTCAACCTGGAGTTGCACTTTGAATCGAAGACGTGCTGAAATGGCTAATCCTCTCTCCAGTTGAAACGATGGGATCTTCTCACAAGGGTGGATGCCTCAATGATGAGAAAAACCTACAGAGAACGTTGGTACCTGTAAGATGTATCAATGAGGATCTCTACTCTGCGTTGCGGACTACCATGGAAAACGGAGAAAGAAACTTGAAGGGAAAATCCTAGCTAATGATGGTGATACCCCAGAATGTTGATCCACTCTACTTGGAACCTTGAACACTGAATCAAACAAGAGAAAAGAAAGACCTTTGATTTCAATTGATCAATATGCATAAGTATTTCATGAAAAAGTTCAATCCAATGACAAAATACGTGAGAAAAAACAATGGAGAGAGGTCTGATACAAGACACTTTGCAGCCACCTAACATCCACTTACAGCTTCAACAAAAGACATAAAACCCTGAACATGACCTGTATAATATGATGAGCTAGCAACTAGGTACGAATCAAAATTTGGAAAGGGAGAGAAATCTACCACATGCAAATTGTTGAATGAATGTACACTAGTCAGCCCTTCAAATTTGAAAGTACAGTCCTATTGATTAAAGAGGTTACACAACTCACCAATGGCACAGTATGGTCTTACCAAGAGAGGGATGGATTTTACAAGGCTGAAAAGCCATTAATATAAAAAATTACAAAAAGCCAAGAGATTGACGTTGAAAATAGGAGAGAAAATTAACTCTTCATTAGCCCAAGTCCAAATTGCGTTGCATGGGTCTTCTAAATTTGTTTTTCCTTGGATTATGCTTGGTTGTCTTGCATGAAGAATCTTTGGCGTTGAAAGAGAAGACAAGCTTTGGATGCATGAAATCTACGAATAAATGTCTTGACTTGAAAACCAGTCAACTCCAAAACAAGAGTAGTCAAATCCACTCGAACTGCTGGAACGTTTGAAAGTCTCCCCTTTGCATGAAATCAATGCAAATGTCAAATTAAGAATTACGTTTGAACCTCTGGAACGTTTCGAGCTTTGAGACAAACGAGAGTGCATGCATGGAATTTCTGGCTGTTTGAAATGTTCAACGGTTTGCCCGTTCATCATGCAAGACAACTCTATTTTCATAACTAAATCACGTTTGTTTTTTTAAACACATTCACTTCGTTGTAGTCACGTTAGTCTGTGCATGATCTTTGTTCATCCTGACTTTATTTTTGCATTTGTCTTACTTCTTGTTCAGTTCTGGCTCAGTCTTGTTTGTGCTTACATCTCTGTTTCTGCGTTTGTTCATGCTCAGTTCACTTCGTGTTTTCTCTGGTTTTCTCGTGTTCTGCTTTAATTCGGGATTTGGGCTTTATTTTAGTTTTCGTTCTTCGGACAAATTGTCCGAAGAACTCTTTGTCTCTTCTCTATCTCGAGCTTGGCATTTCCTTTTCTCTTTTTGGCCTTAGCTTAGGCCTTGTCTTTTCTGTCGGGCTTTTTGTCCTCCCGAATTCCTTTGGACTTTTTGTTCGAGGGAATTCCTTCGGACAAAAAGTCCGAAGGAATTTGTTTCCTTGCCAGTTTTCTCGAATTTATTGTTTTAGGCTCTTATGTCTTGCCCTTTGGTTTTCTTCGGACTTTTGTTGACTTCATATTCTCGTGGATTTCCTGTTTGACAATTATTCCGAAGGATTTCTTGTTTTCTCATTTCCTTCTTTGCCTTTGCTTTTATTTCTATCGGGTTTTTTTCTCGAGTATATCCTTTGTCGGACCTTTTCCTTGAATTCCTTCGGACTTTTTGTCCGAAGGAAATTCTTTTACGTTTAAAGTGTCCTTTGCTTTTATGAAGGTGCCCTCCACAAGGGCTTTTGCTTCCCAAAATTACCCTTCGGGTTTTTTGATTTCGTCCTGTTAGTCGCCTAGATGCCTTCCGCAAGGGCAAGGTTCTTCCAGAAGTGCCCTTCGAAATAATTGTAAAGGTCCACTTCGCTGACCAAGTGCCCTCTGCAGGGGCTTTTTGTCCTCAAAAGTGCCTTTCGAAACTTTTGAAAGGGTCTTGCCACCGACCAAGTGCCCTCCGCAAGGGTACGTCTGCCTTCAAAAGTGCCCTTCAGAAGAATTGTAGGACACCCGGGCTTTTTGAAGGGCATCCAGGGTTTTTGAAACTGTCCTTTGGAACTTTTGTCTTGACTTGAAAACCATAAAGTGAACCAACCTGAAAGGTTACATACCCTTCAAGACTTTTGAATTGGACCTTCCCGAAGGGCAGGAGCCCTTCGGGTCTTCTCAACTGTGTTTTTCCCTTTTTCTTTCGAACAAAAAGTCCGAAGAAAATAAGCTTTGAATAACTGCCGATTAGTCATTTTGTCGGACTTTTTACACAGTCCTTTGAGAGCTCTTTCTCTCGGACAGAATGTCCGAAGAAATTATCCACCTCTTATAGCCCGAAAAAATCCATGGGAAGACAAAATAAATGAACTTATAGCTTGTATGTCTTGGCTGTATTTGCACATTTGGTTGTAATCAAACAAGCTCCTTGGAAACCTCTGAATGACTAAAATGCACCTAGCTTTAGATGGCCACTTGGTTGGCTTTAAATGCTCATTGAAGGACCCCAAAACTGATTCACAAGACAAACTTGGCACCATAGCAAAGTTCCGAATAGTAAGGGTGACAATTTGCCTTGTGGGGGGCAAAATTGTCAACAAGTACCTGATTTCTTTTTTTCACCGATTTATATTATAGAGAATTCAAAGTGCAAATATTCTACTATGTCAGGACTGAAAGCTATTAGCCCAAGCGTGGGCAATAAATAGAAAATGATACATATTAGCATTCATTAGTACAAATCAGAGTCTAGAAGCTTTCTCAAATCCCATTGCAGCTTGGTCGACCACCACAAGAGAGGCAAACAATAACAAGGTTGTGATTGTCCAGAGCCCAATTGCCCAACCCATCCATTACTTTATTACTTTCTCTGGGAACATGGCTCAATTGGACCTCTTGGAACTTATCCCGCAACCTGAGAATTTTCCCTAACTCTTGCTATTTGCCCATTTGTACTATGAAGTCCCTCAGGATCAGATAATAAGCTAACAATTACTTTGGAATCATATTCGATTTGGAGTTTTTGCCACCCAATTTTCAAAGCCTCTTGCATCCCTTTGTAGACTGCTTTGATTTCCACTAAGTTATTGGTTATATATCCGAGCTTTTCAGCGAAGAAGAAGGCTATAGACCTATCAGAGGATCTACCAATGCCTCCCATACTAGCCTGACCCGGATTGCCCCTTGAAGCACCATCAATATTCAGCTTACCGTACCCAATTGGAGGGGTTGTCCAATGTTTATCCATTTGAGTTTTCTTTGTAGGTCAATAAGCAGTCATTGTTGAAGTTTTGGGTTGCAAAGAGAGTTGTTTGCACAAGTGCTCCCATTCTGGCATAAGAACTTGAGGTAAACAGATCTTATGCTTGATAGATTTTGCTACATTAATTTTAATCTTCTCCCAAATATAAGTAGTATCCCTACTGACCTACTGGAAAAATTTTGTTGTTTCATTCCTTCCAAATGTTCGAAAGTAGGGGGGTCATGATAGCTTGTTAGAAAAGCAAAATCAGTGGTACTTGGTCTTCAAATCAATCTTGCAGAAGTAGATTGCCTCGTGAAGCTCATCAATCAACTCATCAATTATATGTATGGGATACCTATTTTTGATGGTCTTCTTGTTCAATAGGTGATAATCTATGCACATCCTCATTGTCCCATTCTCCTTCTTCAAAAGAAAGACCAAGTAAGCAAAAGGGCTAGAACTAGGCCTTATATGAGCCCATCTCCAAAAGCTTTTGGATGGTTTTTTCAATTTCTTCTTTTTAAAACCTAGGATGGCGGTAACGTGTAGTGATTAGCGCTTTAGTTCCCGGTTCCAACTCAATGATGTGTTCAAAACCCCTATCTGGAGGTAGTCCATAAGGAATACTACCAAAAACCTTGGCATATCTATCAAGGATGGGTTGAATATCTTTGTGCTGATACTATTGTTCTAAATCAGAATTTGTACTGCTTACAAAACACTCGACTGCCCAAGCAACCTGCCCTTTATGAAAATCCCTTTCCATCCTCTTTGAAGTCACAACCATGGGAGCTCCATTGTCCAACCCACATAGCATTATTTCCTTATCAACTGATCTGAATTTCAGTTCAATTGTTTGATAATTTGGGATGAATTCCCCAAGAGAGGGCAGTGATTGTACTCCAAAGACTAAATCAGTCTCTCCAATGTCAACTACATAAAAATCATCTTCAATTTTATGCTTACCCAATGTGACATTCAACCTTGGAATCTTCTATGTGCAAGGGATGGTGAAGTCATCTGCCATGGTCACATTAGAGCCTTTGAAATCAGTTGTTTGCAGCCCACATCTAGCTAACAAACCCTCATCACTAAAGTTGTCGGAGGCCCCACTATCAATAAGCACAGTGACTTTCTTACGCTGCAAAACCCCTCTCACTCTAAAGGGGTGATATCTAGGAGATATGGTTTAGGTAGCAAGGGTGCCATCCCTGTTGTCTCCTTCCTTTTCAACTTTTTCCTCCTCATTAGTGGTTGTCCCATCTTCTTCTTCCTCTCCATCCAAACTTACTTCAATCTAGTGAACTTGCCCTTTCCACAGCAACGATGTCCTGGTGTCCAAGGGTCCTTGTATGTAAAACACAAAGTTTTTCTTCTTAATTCATTCCTTGACTCCACCTCTTTGTTCATCTTTGGTAGCTCTTTTTGCTATCCAAACCCTACAAATAAGGCTTCTTTTGCTGCCCAAATGGGACTGATTTTGGTTGTTCTGAAAGTGCAATCCTAGGCTACCCAAAAGTATTTGTTTTTTAATGTCCAAAAGGCAGAATTTTACCCTTGGGAGCTATAGATTCAAGGTCAAGAGCCTTTTGAATGGCTTCTTGAAGAGTAAGAGGGTTGAAAGCCTTGACTAAACCCCCGAGTGGGTCAGCCAATCCTTCCATGAACAAAACTACAAGCCTTCTTTCCGAGACATCCAGTACCGTCACTCAAACCCTCTGAAAATCAGTTACATACTCCTCCACTGAAGTCTTTTGTTTCAACTGTGCCAACTCTCTAAAATGATGTTCCGGATCAGCCCTATCAAACCTTTCAATTAATCTTCTACTGAACTCCTCATAAGAATTTATGAGGTTGTGCCATTGTGTTATCAAACCGTGGTAGCACCAATCATAGGCGGTTCCCTCCAAATGCAATGTGACGAACTTGATGGCCTCATCCTCCATCATAGGCCGAAGTGTGAGATAAGCGTCTATCTTTTGTATACATGCCCTAGCTGAACTATTTGTGGATCCATCAAAAGTGGAAAGTGTGAGCTTTCCCAAAGCATGTTGTAGATCTCTTGGATTGTTCCTTAGTCTATGACCAACCCTATAACCACCATTGCGTTTCTTCAATGTCACGAAATCTATAAGGATCATTTCCCTTTGATTTTGGGTGGAAGAGTCATATATTTCTCAAAGCTTGCAGCCACATCATCTACTATATAAGGTTGCTCCTCCCTTTCTGGAATGACTTCCTCTCTATGACGAAAGTTAGGCTGAAAAGGCCTTTGTGTAGATCCAATCGTCACCCTTGGTGGAGGGAAAGGGTTGTGTGTACCAAAAGCCCTTTCCTCACCATTGTGAGGTCGATGCCCATTCATGTTCTTTATGGTTTGGATGAATTCAGCCATCATATCTATCAAGGACTCTTGATTTTGAGCAAACTTCTCAAACCTAACACGATCCAGATCATCCATGTCTCTGTGTCTTGGCTGCTCCAACTTTTGCTTTGGCTATTCCAACTCTTGCCTTGGTTGTTCCTACTCTTCTACCTAATGTTCTAGAGTCCTTTTTTTTTCCCTTTCGTAGTATCTAACCTCTCTGTCACTGTTTGGCATGTAGACAACTAACTTCCCCACAACGAGCCAAGAATTTGGCTCTAATGCCACTGTAACGTCCCTCTTAGACAATTCTGAAATTGTCAAAAACCCTAATCCAAAAAAATACAGAATTATGAATATGATTCACTCAATCGCGTAAATAAACTTCAAACCTCATAAAAACCCTTTGAAAAAAATGGAAATTCAAATATTAATTTTGGGTGAAACTGTAATGTCCCATTTTCTAAAAATAAAATGATATTATTATTTAAATAAAAATTACTTTTAAATACTTTGAATAAAAGTAATAATATGCCTTAGTTGCTAAAAGTGAATATATCGACAACTCCTTTCTATTTTGATTTGTAATAGAGAAGGGGACTCCTCTAATTTGATATAAGTCGTTCGTTAATTTAGAAAATATGTTGGAGGGAAATGATATAAAAAGGAGGCTCCTTTTGAAGGTCATGTTATGTTTATACAAGTTTAAGCACGATTTGCTTGAATTCATCCATTGAAGACGAAAACGTTCACTAGAGGGTTGAAGTAAAGACAAAAACCCTTACCTTTCGATCGGGCAACCTTATTTCAGAGGTTGCATAGAGCATTAGTGAGCCGTTGAGGTGTTATGAAAACCATTTTTAGGTTAAACACAGCAACAAGGGTATTTTGGAAGATGGGCGCTGCAGTTGCTAGGACAGCAAGTGGGTTTTGGAAGCCCTAGAAAGGCAGCAAGCAGTTTGAGGTTGCAGCGAACCCCACATGAGGTTTGAAGGTTCAATTTCTGAGGCTATTTCAAATCTAAACTCTCTCTTAAAGACAATCATATTGCTGGTATTTTATTGTATTTTTCTAGCCATTTATTTGATAAACAATCAGATTTGAAGGTCCTACATTCAGCTGCAATATTTCTAAATTTTTGGTCATTTCGTAAATAAAAATATTATTCGTGTGCCCTAAATTGGCATTCCCAAAATTCTGAAATTTACATTTGTTTAGGGTTTGAAAAAAAAATTAAAAATTTGCATTTATTGTTAGGGTTTGTTGAGAAACCCTATTTGTTCTAATTATGCCTAGAAGGGATATTACAATGGTATCAGATCCAAATTCTTGGCTAGTTGTGGGGGTTTGAGTTGGCTTCATGCCAAACAATGATGAGGAAGTGAGGTACTACGAAAGGCAAACTTGAAACAGCAAAGGCAGAATAACATGGATGACCTAGATAGGATTAGTTTTGAAAGATTCCCCCAAAATCAAGAGCGGTTGATGGAAATGATGGTTGAATTCATCCAAACCATGAAGGATATGAATGGACTCAAGCCACACAATGGTGAAGACAGCACTTCAAGTACATACAACTCTCCCTCCACCTAGAGTGATGGTTGGATCTACACGAAGGCCTAATCAGCCCAACTTCCTTTGTAAAGAGGAAGTCATTCTAAAAAGGGAGTAGCCTTCTATACGAAATGATGAGGCTGCAAACGATGAGGACTATATGACTTTTCCACTGGCAATGAGAGAAGAAATGAGCCTTGCAGATTTTGTGGCATTGAAGAAAGGCAAGTATGGTTCTAGGGTGGTCATAAACCAAGGAACAATCCAAAAGATCTTCAATATGACTTGAGAAAGGAAGAGGAAAAGAATTTCCAAATTGTAAGAAGGGAGAATGAAGAAAACCTTGAGTTATAAGTAATTTTGAAGAAAAATAATAGAAAGTCAAACCCTCATGAGAATTCCAAGGAGGAAATCAAGGAGCAAGAGAATTCAAATCTGAAAAAAGTTAGTGAGCAGCCCATATAGGAATCCACCATGCAAGTGGAAAGTGAAGAACCTTTAGTAGAAACATGTATGGTTCTTGATAAACACAAGGATGGTTATGCCAAGGTAAGTCCCTCAAAAGCTCCTACTTCTAAATCTGAAAAAAGAAGTAAATTATTGGATTCTGGCATAAGATATGAAAAGAAAAGTCATATTTCAGGTTTGTTGTTTCATACTGGGCCATTTCAGATTTATTGTTATCATGGATAGCATAGTGAAAATGATGAAAGTGATGAATACTTTTGAGTGGAAAAGGGCAGATAGGTCCTTTCATACAAGTTATAAATTGCTTGTAGAGGGAAGTTTGGGATCCGGGTGACCTTCGGAGATACAACGCATTTTCAGTCACTATATGGTTGATTCCAACCCTTATATCACTGCCATTCTTGAATTTTGTGAAGAAATTAAAATATGGCGAGTCCTATTCTTTTTGCTGTTATGTGCAACAGAACCAGCCCCTTAACCAATTTTCTGACAGTCACAAGATTATTTTTAGTCACAAGGTGGAAGGATGTTCCGCCTACCATCAATGAGGGATTGTTTGCAGCTGTTATAGAAGAGTTTTCAGCCACCACAATGCCGATTATGAGCAAGAAAATGCAATGGTACAACTACAGCATGTTTGAGACAGCGAGAATGGACCTTCGGAAGTCCATCACACGAATGGAAACTATGAAGAAAATGCAAGCATGGAAGGAGAGTTGAACAACATGCCTACGAGGCATGGCAAAGCAGTTGAAGGAGTGATGTGGAGAGTTCTTGATTTCATTGACATGTTTGTTCTATGTGCAAGTTTAGGAACAGCCGATATGAGTGTGGATAAAGAGAATCTTATGAGTCAAAAAGTGCATAGTTTCAATATGTCCAGGTAAAGTACAATGTTCATGACATGTTACAAGCAGGAGTAGGGGCAGCTGAGTTTGTTTTCAACCCACAGTAATAGTTTGGGACTCATTGAAGCTCAAGGCTGTGCTTTTCAAGCAAATGTTTGGGGTTGCAAGTTCATAGGATGAAAGTGTTGACAATTTTGCCCCCACAGGGCAAATTGTCACCCCTACTATTCGAAATTTGGCTATAATGCCAAGTTTGTCTTATGAATCAGTTTTGGGGTCCTTAAATGTGCATTTACATCCATCCAAGTGGCCATCTACAGCCACGTGAAGTTTAGTCGTTCAAAGGTTTCCAAGGAGCTTTCTTGATTACAGCCAACGCAATGTACAAATACAGCCATGCAAATATGACGAAAAGGTCTCCTACGGCCATGTAAATTCTGATGGACTCCTACAGCGATCATATAAAGCATACAGTTCGTTCAAAAGGAGGACACATGCAGCAATTTTAAGAGGGTTTTTCTCCTCTTCTAAGCATCACGTATAGCCAAAAGCCAAGACATACAACCTGTAAGTTCATGTATTTTTGTCTAAGCAAAGTTTTTTTTCGGGGTTGTAAGAGGAAGAGTATTTCTTCGAACTTTTTGTCCGAAAGAAAAAGCTCTCAGAGGATTGTGTAGAAGCCCAAAAAAAATGACTGTGGATGTTACAAAGTTTGTTTCCTTTGGACTTTTTGTCCGAAGGAAATCAGTTGACAGGAATCCGCAAAAAAAAGGAAATCAGTTGACAGGAATCCGCAAAAAGAATTAGAGCACAGTTTTTCCGAAGGGCTCCAACTTTCTCGAGGTATACTATCAAAGTTTCTTTCCTTTGAACTATTTGTCCGAAGGAAATAGGCATAGGCAACAAAGGGACCTTACAAGAATCCCAAAGGGTTCTTGCCCTTCGGGAATATGACAAGTGCCTTAACCGAAGGGCTAGGTCCATGAAGGAAAACAGCGATTATCAGAAGTCCCGAAGGGTACACACCCTTCGAGAAAGTTCTTGACATTTTGCCCGAGGGGACATTCTGCAGGGTGCCGAAGGGTACTTGCCTTCGGAGAGGACAATTGCAAAACTCCCGAAGGGTATGTACCCTTTGAGAAGGTTCATTTAGAAGAGTCGTGGGAGATTCACTTGGCAGAAAAGGATCAAGGCAAAAATCCCGAAGGGCACCTACCCTTCGGGAAGGTGCAAACAAAAGTCCCGAAGGGTAAGTACCCTTCGGGAAACACCATTTTAGAGATTTTGAAGGGCACCTACCCTTCGGGAAGACTTCGGAGTTGCCCTCCAAAAAGCCCAGGGGCCCTTCAAAAAACCCTGAGGAAATATAAAGAAAATAAAGAAAGGAATTCTTCAAAGAAAAAGTCCGAAGGAATTCCTTCAGACTTTTTGTCCGAAGGATTCCTTCGAGAAAAATGCAAACAAGAAAGCCGAAAGGAAAATAATAAACCAAACAGAAGTCAACAGGAAAAAAAAGGTCAATAGGCGACAGAATTCCGAAGGAATAATTGGACTTGGACAGAAAATATTGGTCTGCAGAAAATAGACACGAACAGGGAGACCAAAATAAAAGGAAAATCCATGCAAGCAAAGACTATTTTCGGTTGACTGGTCAAAGCTTCAGTTGACTGGTTGTTGAAGTCAAGCTCATCTCCGAATCAACTCGTGCTTTCAAACGTTCCAACTCAGCTTCCAACGTTTCAATTGGAGTTCTAAATTTAGCATGGCATGGATTTCATGCATGCTCTTGTTTATCTCGTGCTTTCAAACAATCAAACAGCTCAAGAGAAAGTCCATATTTGGAGGTGGTCGTAGTATTTTTGCATGATAAGAGTTTGACTTCCCAAAATTAGCCACCGTCTTTTTCAACGCAAGGAATTTTCATGCAAGACAAAATAGACTTTTGTAAAGGCTAAGTTGGTTTGAGTTTACTCCCTCTCTATTTTCAAACACCACCTCTTGGTTTTTGTAAATTTTCTATATTAATGGCATTTCAGCCTTGTAAAAAAGATCCCTCTTTTGGCAAGAAAACTTCTGCCAAAGTTTGTGTTGTAACCTTTTTCAGAATCAATAAGAAAATGACTGTGTTTTTTCAATTTCTAGTAGTTGGTATAATGTACTTTTGTTATAGATTTACCTAAATGAGATTTTCCTTCTTCCTTGTCAAACCTAGATTCGTACCTAGCTACTAGCTGGTCATTTATGCAGTCACATTCTGTGTTTGAACATCTTTTGTTGAGTTTATAGTCGATATTAGTGATTGTTTAGTGACTTTCATCAAGGCTATTTTTCTATTTCCCTCAAACTTAGATCATTAGACAAAACCTTTTCGTAAAATACTTCTGTGTATTGATCAATTGGAATTAAAATTTTGCCTCTTCCTTGTCTGAATCAATGTTCTTAGAAGCTCGATTTGAATGGATCAAGCAAATAAGGTGTATCACCGCTTTAGCTAGGATTTCCTTGCAAGTTATTTCTTCCCTTTTCCCCAAGTAGTTTGTAGCGTAGAAATTGAGATCCTCATTGATACATCTTATAGGAACCAGCGTTCTCTAGAAGTTCTTCTCACTATTGAGGCATCCACCCTCATGAAAAGATCCCAATGTTTCAACTGGAGAGAGGATTAGCCATTTCAGCAGGTCTTCGATTCAAGGTTCAACTCCAAGTTGACAACAAGAAGTAGGATCCAGGTATTTCAGAGATAATAGAAGATGGACTTGCATTTGCTTGAGGGCAAGCAAAATTGAGAAGGGCAAACTGTAATGTCCCATTTTCTAAAAATAAATAATATTATTATTAAAATAAAAAGTATTTTTAAAAACTTTAAATAAAATTAATAATATGCCTTAGTTGCCAAAAGTGACTATGTCAGTAACTCCTTTCTATTTTGATTTGTAATAAAGAAGGGGACTCATCTAATTTGATATAAGTCGGTCCTTAATTTTGAAAGTATATTGAAAGGAAACAATATAAAAAGGGGAAGGAGGTTCATTTTGAAGGTCATGATATGGTTATAATTTGAAATCATAAGTTTAGGCACAATTTGCTTGACTTCATCCATTGAAGACGAAAACCTTCATTGGAGGGCTGAAGGAAGGAAAACTTTACCTTTCAGCTCGGCAGCCTTATTTCAGAGGTTGCATAGGGCATCAGTGATCCGTTGAGGTGTTTTAAACACTATTTTCTGGTTAAACACAATGGTATTTTGGAAGGTGGGTGCTACACCTGATAGGGCAACAAGTGGGTTTTGGAAGCCCTAGAAAGGCAACAAGCAATTTGGGGTTGTAGCAAACCCCTTTGGGGTTTGAAGGTTCAATTTTTTAGGCTATTTCAAGCCTAAACTCTCTCTTGAAGACAATTATATTGTTGGTATTTTATTGTATTTTCCTAGCGATTTATTTGATAAAATATCAGAGTTGAAGGTCCTACATTTAGCTGCAATATTTATGAATGTTTGGTAATCGTTTGGTAAATAAAAATATTGTGTGCCCTAAATTGACACTACTAGAATTTTAAAATTTACATTTGTTTAGGGTTTAAAAATAAAATCCAAAAATTACATTTATTGTTAGGGTTTGTTGGGAAACCCTATTTGTTCTAATTCTACCCTGAAAGGGACATTACAGAAACCCTTGAACATCAAATCTGATTTTTAGCCCAAATGCAACCTTGAAAATTAGAATTGAACACAACTGATAGTATGAATGAAAAACAATAATATTCCAACCCTCAAATAGTATCAAGGCCAATGTTTGACCCCTCTAGTGAAGTCGCTCCACTCCCAGAGGCTTATTTGAGCTGCGGCCACCTCCCAAACTCTGCCCTATGGCTACGCCCACCTCAAATGGTCCTCAAACAGATGCGCCTCCCTCAACTTGCTCCCAAACTGTTGCACCACCCTTCAATTAAGCCCTTGCTGCCAACAAAAGTGATATTCTACCCAATTGTGACCCCTATATGAAGTCACCAAGGTGAATTTGAGGGTTTTTGTCCCCAAATCAGAAAGCTAATGAGGGTTTTCATCCTTAGTAGCTAAACATGCAAGAAAGCATGCTTAGCTTCAAAAGAATTGATTGTTAGATGATCATGGATGCAAAAATAAGCCTCTCCACCTTCCTTTATACCTTTCTTCTCCTCCAAACCTCTCCCAAATGGGGCACTCCAAGTGGGAGGGAAAGCAAATATTCAAAAAGTGGGTCACTTAAGTTCTCATTAAGGATTGACTTGCTTAAGTTATAAAGTCCCATCTTAAAACCAATTAGAACAAGTTGCCAACATAAAGTTACATTTGGCAACTCAGATAAATAAGAAAAGAACCGTGTTCCCTTTTCCTTCACCCCTTTAGGCTAAGGGTCTTCAAACCTCACTAGACCCGAGAAGGGGACATGACATTGATCCAGGTTCACTGTAATTGTTGAAGTTAGGGCCATCTTCGCATCTTTTCAAGCGTGAGGACATTTTTTTCTCACTTTGAATATCCATGGCTTGGTTGTGTGCATCTTTGTAAGATGAGGGTGGGAACACCTTCATCATCCTCTACAATGAGGGAACCGACCCTTCTGTTGACTTTTCAAATCACCTTGTTTCTTTTCACTTCACTTGCTAGAAACAGGATTTTCTTTGAGCCTAAACCCGCTGAGTATGAACTTAGTAGTGCCTTCATGTTGACCATTTTGGCTTAAAATCAGACAAAAGATCAATTTGCAGGGCCTTTCCATGGCCTATAGAACAAGCAAACATATTTTCATAAATGCCAAAAGGTCCTAAAGACCATAAAACATGAAGTTGCAGACATTCAAGAGAACAAATGGTGTTTGCAGGCTACGTGAAAACCCAGAAATGAAGTTTTGCAGGTCTGTACAAGATAGTTGCAGGCTTATTAAGGTCTGAAATGTGAGGTTCCAGCATGATCAAAACTCCAAAGACCTAGTTGCAGGCCTGCACCCAAGTCTCTAGCATCATTCAATGAGTATCTACAAGGTTGTGACAAGGTTATTAGGACTTAAATAGGTTGGTCAAGCACCTACAATGCATGGAAGACAGCTGG
This sequence comes from Torreya grandis, assembly GCA_037957365.1. Taxonomy (NCBI): domain Eukaryota; kingdom Viridiplantae; phylum Streptophyta; class Pinopsida; order Cupressales; family Taxaceae; genus Torreya; species Torreya grandis. The sequence continues at coordinate 11,575,937 of JARHVA010000009.1, read as the reverse complement.
AAACATTCTCCTAGAAAAGTGCATCTTTCTTTTAGTGATTGTCAATTATGACAAGCATGTACAAAGTGGTATGGCATTTTTCATAAAGTGACAAGCATGTGCAAAGTGGGATGGCATCTTTCATAAAGTGAAAAGCATGTGCAAAGTGGATGGCATCTTTTATAAAATGAAAAGCATGTGCAAGCCTTAGTGGGGTGGTCACTTTCTCAAAGTAATTGGTATCTTTTTGTTGTGGTTTGGCAAGCATGTGCAAAGTGATTGGCATCTTTAATAAAGTGAAAAGCATGTGCAAAGTGGGATGGCATCTTTCATAAAATGACAAAGAAGTGCAAGCCTTAGTGGGGTGGCGACTTCCTCAAAGTGATTGGTATCTTTCTTAATCGGTTGAAAAGCATGTGCAAAGTGATTGGCATCTTTCATAAAATGACAAGCATGTGCAAAGGCTAGTGAAATTTACTATTGCACACATATGTTGCACAATCCTAGTGGAGTTCACTATTGCACCACCTTTTGGCCTCACTTCCATGTGGCCTTCCACTTTGTAAACCCACTTCCTCCTTCACATGCCGGAATTAATGGAGATAGTTGAAGAAATCATTGTTGTCCTCTTCTCTCTCTCCTTGTATTCTATAAATATGATTGAAAAAAGACTTGAAAGGCAGCCCTCTCCTTTGGTGTAGCAAATTTTGTTCATTTGAGTATTGTAGCATTAGCTTCAAGCCTTCGAATTCAATAAAGATTGGATTTTACCTTCTCTAAACTTGTATTCTTGTGTGATCTTAGTGTTTTGTTGATTTACATTTGTGGTAAAAATTGTTCTGTCTTTTGTATGTATATTTCCCTTCACCTTGGTGCATGTAGGCATGTCTTTTGTAGGTCATACTTATGCTATGTTATAGCTGGTTATGCAGGTGATTAGTTGTGGAAACTCATTGATTGTGTCATGTGCAAGACATTTTCTCTATCCCTCTAGTTGTAGCATAGGCCACCACCTCCATATAAAACACTAATGCATGAAAACCCTAACTTGAAGATTGTGTAAGACAAAATTCAATTTTCTTTTCAGTCATATTGTGTTGTTATAAGCAAGTTGAGGTGATCTCTAAATCTGGTGCATCATCTTTGTATTTTAAGTTTCTCCCTCTCCCTTTTCCATGATAAGAAGTTTAAGAATAGTTGTATATAGGTCCCTTAGGTAGTGTTTTAGGGCTGCAGATGATCCTATGTCTGGTGTATTTAGTTTAGGAAGGAAGTCGGCCTTCTCCGAAGGTTCATCCCAAGGAGCCACGCTCTGACACCTTGGAGATGTTCCCATTGTTGCATTGGATCACAAGGCTGATCACGGGTGCATGATTCAGGGGACAACAATTTCTGGCACACCCAGTGGGACATAGTTTGATGATCCTTACATCATCTACTTGAGAATTGTTGGTGTTGTTCTTGAGTACATAAGCCTTTAGAGGCATTTTTACAAGCATCATTGGCGACTCCGAGTTCATCTAGCTGATTTTAGCAACGCATGTATTCTTTCCAAGTTTGTTTTTGTTTGCCTCATGAAATTTGATGGCTGCATATGGAGAAAATTTATGTTTTACATCTCCTTATCAGCAGTATAATGATCCATACTAACCCTATATTGAAACATATCAGTCCTACAATGACCCCATTTTTTCCCCATATGGCTCTCGTTATGCTTCTTACCAACCTGCTCATGCTTACAATCAGCTCTTTGCAAGCTATGTTGCTCCTAATCCACCCCAAAAGAGCTTCAGTGACATAAGACTTGATTTTGAGAAGCAGATGAGGGAGATTGAAAGAGAATGGGAATATAATAGGCAACATGAGGAGCATGCTTATCAAGCTTATCTCTATTAGCAGGAGGTAAGTGAGCAAAAAAGATATCATGAGGAGTGTTTGGCTAGGCAACTTGAAGCCAAAGAGGAGCAGATGCATCAACTGCTTATGCAGGTTCAACCCACTCAAGAGGAGGCTCCCACATTCAAGATCCCAAGCTTCATGCAAGAGAAGTTTTCTAAATCTTCAAGTAAGTCTCCTTGTGAAATTCCAAGTTTGAGAAGTTCTCAAGAGTCTACTCTTCCTCAAGTTCTTCAAACTCCTCAACCAAGGAGGTTTCCAAGTTGGAAGAGTATTCCTTCAAACCCTTCACCAACTCATGAGCATTTCCATCCCATTCTTCCCCAAGAGCAGCCCATAATGCCTTATGTTCATATGCCACCAACTGGACCTTCTTGCCCTCCCACCATCTCCCTTTGCATTGAAGAAGATGTTGTATGGAGAGCAGATAAGGAGCATCCACATGAGGATCAGCTAAGAGAGGAGGAGGATATTTCAACTGAGTATGATGAGGAATTCATCATTGGCAGCCTTCTTTGTGCCATTAAATCATAAATTTCAGATCTACTGCAAGAAGAGGATAAACCTGATTAACTAGAGCAGCAGAACAATGGAACAAGTGGGCAAGGATGGAGAAGAAAAATAGTTATGATGAGGAGTCAATTCCTCCTAGTCAAGAATGCATTCAGGGGCATGACGGGGTATTTTCTTGGTCAAATGAGCTTCCATTTAGCATGGAAGAAGAAGAAGAAGATCTAATTGCAGCAGTGGTTTTACAAGCATATGGTGAAGGTCCTATCATCTCAAGCCATGAGGAGGTTCAAGATAACATGGCAGCAGTTGATAAGATTGCAGCAGTGCTTCCACAAGGTGACAACCCTCAACAAGAAAACCATAGTCAATTCAAAATCAGTTTGCAATCACCAACAAGTGGTAGGGAGTTGAAGGACTTGTTTGAGATCTTGAGAGCAGGGTATGTTCTTCTTCAAGGAGACTATAATCTGATTGTGACTGAGGAACAAAATGATGGCACAACAACATGTAAGAGTGAGGACAAATCTGATTGCCAAACTTTGTCTTGACAAGAGGATGCCCTATCAAGTACATGGATCGGTTGGAGGCCAACAAAGAGAAGCCACCACATGTGCTCAATCCAGAGCACAAAATTGAGAAGCAAGAAGAGCAAAATCAACTTACCTATCCACTCCAAGGCAGATGCATTTTTAGTCAATTGGATAGGGTAAGTGAATTTGTTTTTGTTCTCGGAGAAGTATGTCATCAGTTTGTTGAATACCCACTCCTCCATCTTTGGTTGGTTGCCCTCAAGAATGTAAAGCATATTAGATTAGTAAGAAACGGCAGCTATTTTGTACAACCAATTAATGGCTTTGTTTAAATGGTTTTTTGATTGGTTAGTTTAGGGTAGGTTAGATGTTTTTTCTTTCTTGCAAGTCTGATTGCACATTGTAATAGTAGGCTAGTTATATTTTCTTTCCTCCAAGTGCCTGCGTGCACATCATAACAATAGTTTAGTTGTATTTTCCTTCCTCCAAGTGCTTGGCACATGTGTTTGTGCACTTGTGTTTGTTCTTTGTTACTTGCTTGTGGGGAAGGTAATTTCAGTTTTTTAGAGGTTGTTTCAAGGCATTGTAGCCATGATAACAATCAGATTTGTGGCGGGACTTATATGACTCCATGTCCAATGGACTTCACAAGGCTACTAGTCTTTGCTTAGCAGGCAAGCAATATGCAAAGGCTGCCAATAATGTTAACTGTTTCCAATCACCATTTGGTTGTAGCATGGATTACAGGGTCTTCCTAATCATCATGCGCTCACACACTGCTTATTGTTGGGAGTGAGAAATCTATTCACAATCACTAGTCACATAGACACTATCACTGCCACTATTGATTGTGGAGAGTTGGTAGTGACTAGGCATGTGGTGTGGCATAGTGGTGATGTGGCATAGTAGTGAGATGTCATTTTGATGATTTGGCATGGCCCACAAGAATCTCTCATGATGTAAAAATGATGTGAAGGAAGATGGAACGAATTTCTATGGTAGCCCATTGATTCATGTGTTTTGCCTCGAGTCAAAGGTTGTTTTGGACTTTAGAGGAAAGGTGGGAGACAAAGACGAATAGGTGGTGGATCTTGTCTAAAATAGATGCTCTACTTTGTTGACTCTTTGCACATGGAGACAGAGAACACTATAGTTAATTGGGTTCACATGTGGAGGTGAGAGACAAACACAAAAGAGGTGGTTGATCTTATCCAAAGTAGAGATCCACTTTTTTTACTCTTTACACATGGAGACAAAGACCACATTGTTGAGTACTATGCATCACATGGACGGTGGCGCATTTTTCTTTCCCCCATGACCTTCCGCTCTCATCTCCTCTCTCTCCATGTAATTCTATAAAAGGATGGCTCTCCTTTGTAACTATTCTTGGTAAGTTTGGAATGCCTTTGAAGAATAATGGAACTGATTTTTGCCTCCTCATGGCTTGCATTTAGTGTGTTCTCTATGAGTTGTTGATGCTCTCCTCATGGTGAAGTTCATTTCCCCTTGATTGTGTCCAATTTCACTTCACCTCTATGCAAGTGAACTCTCTTTTGCAAGGCATAGTCTGTGTAGTCTTATGTTTTATACAGGGTTAGTTGTGATGATGAATACTTCTTCTAATACTGCCATAGATCTCTCTACCTCTTTATGAAACACTTATGCTAAATAGTTCAAGAGTGAGTTGTGTATGTTGTAATTCCTTTTAGGTTCCATTTTGCATGTTTTAAGCAAGCCAAGGATCAAATTTTTGGTGCATCACCTCTTTTTTTAGTTTAATTTCCTTCTATCTATTTTCCTCTTCTATCCCTTTTCCTTGCAACAATAGAGTTTGTTGGGTGAATATTTTGTCACCAGCTAACTGATGAGCAAAATAGGTCTCTTCAACCACAGCAAGGGAGATTGGTCGGCCAAATGTGCAGGTTTACCACATCAGAGGTGGACAAATCTCTCCTCTCATCAAGGGGAGGTTCTCTATAAATATGAGGAGCTATATACTATATATATATATATATATATATATATAAGCAGAAAATAACACTCAAGGGTAAGATAACACCATCCATCTCTTTTTTTTCAGAGATGATGTTCAGAAACAAAAGAGAAAATCTTGGTGAAAACACTGAAGGCACTTCTCTTCTTTCAGAAGTGATATTGCAGGAAACAGCAGGAGTTTTTTCAGGTAGAGACAAGTAACTGGTTACAAGGGCGCAGTAACCAGCAGAATGAAGTGTAGCACAAAGTCTTCACCTCAGCTGCCCAAAGAGTGAAATATGAAAGACAATGAAGGCACAAAGTCGTCCCAAAGTCCTTTACACAGAAACAGAAAACAGACAAACACACTAAAGGCAATTGTAGACAGCACAAAGTCTCTCCACAGTTGGCTTCAGGACACCTTCCTGATTACTTCCACTAGTTCTGCTTATTTCAATAAAATAAACAATAACGCATTCAAGAAACAGACATAAGAACAATCTCCTAAAATGACACAAGCTATAACAGCGCAAAGTTTGAAAGTAACTTGCTTTCTCATTCAAATAAAGAAATATGATAAACAATCTGAGCTCAAAGTCTCAGTAATCGCCTCTCAATTTTGGCAAAATTTCGCTTCTATAATCGAGAAATCCCCTTTGCATAAAACAAGATTTTACAATATATAGCACCAAGAAAGGCTCGACGCTTTGTTTCATGAAACGGCCCATGCTGCGGTCAATGCCTTGAATGCATTTTCAATCCTGTCAAGGGGCCATGCTTGGAACAGTGCATCCGCCTTAACTGTGGCGTGTCAATTTATCTTATGTCTCCTCCCCTGTATAGGCCGCCTGGTCCTTCCCTTATTTGCGCAACTGTTCACTTTGCATTTATTTCATGGAAAAAAAACAGGTCGTGTCTTTGATTTGGTGCACTCAGATGACTACTTGGTGAACTGTTTCACCTACTGGAAATAACTCCCTTGTAGATATTTCTGATCTTTTTGTATTGTTCTCTCTTCCCTGTAGCAATTAGAGCTCTCAAGCTCTCTTTTCAGCTGGTCGCTTGGTTCATCCTTCAAGTTTCGCGCTATATTTGAAAACTAACGGATATTCCATTACCTTAAATTTGACATCCGCGGGGCCGTCAATGGTTGCTGGCTGTTCGAACCATATTGAACCATGAACCTTTGAACCTGTGAAAGTTCATTGGTTCAATGGTTCAACGGTTCAGGGGGTCTTTATCGGTTCGCTGGTTCAATCGCTTCCTTGCTCTTTGGTTGAACCATCCCTTTGAACTGGTCTCTTGGAATCATTTGTTTTCTTCCTTTGTCCGGAGATTCCTTTGAACCGTTGAACCTGTGAACCATTGAACTTTGAACTCTTTTGGTTCAAGGTTCAATCGGTTCATTGGTTCATTCTTTGTTCCATTGCTTCTTTTATTTTTCTAAGTCTCTTTGAAGCCTTGAAATCCCCTCAGCCTTTTGTCTTTGGAACACCCCGAAAGGAAGGTGTCCCTTTGGGTCTTCAAGAAAGGTTCGTTTTCTTAGTGCCGAGAGCCCCCCGCAAGGGTACCTACCCTTCGGGGTCCTTCAGGCAGCCTTTGGATGGTCTTCGGGTTAATTCCTTCAGACAAAATGTCCGAAGGAAATCTTTCCTTGGCTTCGTCTGCTTTCCTTCAGGCTTTTCTTTTCGGCTTTTCTTTTTGGGCGAATTCCTTCTGACAAAAGTCCGAAGGAATTCCTTCGGACTTTTTGTCCGAAAGAATTCACCTTGTCTTTGTGAAATTCTTCCACAGAAAATCTTTCCGAAGGAATTCTTTTGGTTCCTTGAACAAATCCGAAGGAATTCCAACTTTTCTGCCTTGTTCACTTTTCCGAAGAAAATCTTACCCTTTCGGCCTTCTCTTTGATCTTTGAGCAAATGTTCCCTGCCCTCCGCAAGGGCACTTGTTCTTTCGGCTTTGGGGCAGTCCTTTGAATCGACCAATTGAACCAACTTTGGTTCAACGGTTCAATCACGGGTTCCGCTCATTCAATCGACCACTTGAACCAACTGTTCGATGAACCTTTGAACCTGTGAACCCGTTGAACCATTTTGGTTCAAGGTTCAACGGTTCAACAGTTCAAGCCTTCTTCTTTTCACCAAGTGTTTTGATCTCTTCAAACCCATTGAACCCGTTGAACTCGTTGAACCATTTTGGTTCAAGGTTCGATGGTTCAATGGTTCAACGGTTCATTCCTTTCTTTGAAGCTTGCCGATGAACATCTTTGGTTGAACCGAGGCATTGAACTAGCCTTGAAATTGCCCAAGTGTTGGAAACTTGCTCCTTTGAGAGAGCTCCCCTGTTGAAGCCATTGAACCTGTTGAACCTGCTAATCCCTTAACTGAAAAAGATTGAAGAATGAAGAATTTGAATGCTCAGAACAATTTTTTGAGAAGGGAAGAGATAATTTTGGCCTGCAGGACCAAAATAGTTCATATGTTGTCCCAAAAATGAGTAACAGATTTTGGGAACAACAGAGTTAATGTTAGTTTAAATGAGGCATCAAGGGAACTAGTCCTCTCTGGAGATTCACTTCATCTTTAGGTCACCCACAACCTAGGAGTGTTTCCATTGTGTCAGTTGAAGGGAGCAGCGTTGAAACCACTTCTCCAAAGGGTGCAAGTTCGAAAGACAACACCTTCAATGAACCATCATTTCTTCAAGCCATTGGTTGGATTCTTGTCAAGTTTTCCCAATAGTTATTTGAGTCTTCTGTTATATGCACGAACATTCTTGTGTTTCGCAACAACCTCATTGTCATCCCTCAGGAGTTTCAATTCTTTCTCACAAGCGTTCCTAAGTATTTTCCATGTTGTTTTCTCCGAGCTTGGTGCATCTGCATACCAATCAAAATCCATTCCTCGAAAGGTGGCTAGGAAGCATCTTAACAACATATGTTCATTTGTATGCCATTAGCAGTCCAGGTGGTGATGCACATTCTGTAATGTTGTATAAGATCCTTTAATCCATCACCAGTGAACTTTCGCAACTTCTACTTTTCTGGAGATGTTGTTGAAGGGATAACCATGTCTCTAGCGTGGTTTTTTGAATACAAGTCACCCCTTTAAGAAGGTTAACGTCAGACGTTCCTCTACTCTCTTAGCACAATTGGACGCATCCCATCCTTCGGGAGGGATATGTATAGTAGCTCACATGTTGGTTCCTTATCATGCAACTCCATCCAACTTGTCGTTCAAGCTAACTTGGATTTCCACGTGATTCTCTTGCAATACCCACCAACCCAAACTAGTCGACAAGGTCCACACTTCCTCTCTCCAAGAGGGGATATTGTCCACTCCCTAAAACAAGTGTTGTAGAGTCCACAATTTTCGACTGTATTATCGTGAAAACTTACATTTCGCGATAACACCCACAATTGCGCTCTCACGGGCAACTAGATGTGTTTTAATGACAGGGATGGTAATTTTTTTTCAAAATGAACACCGACTGCATAACCCAATGGACAAGGTTTGGTTTCAAGTTTCACTTGTTGGATGTGAAGAGTTCAAAGTGAAGGAAGCTGCATCAAATCTTACATTATCTTTCGAGCTTCGAAATGGTGATCCATTTAGTGGTTTTCAGAGTAACATTGTGAATGGATATGCATTTGAGGAGAATATTTTCGTCAACACTAATTCGAGAATTTTGATTCACAAAGATAGGGGTGTTGAGGACATCTCAACAATTTCTCTTTTGGCAAAACTAGGTGAGCATTTTGATTGTAACCTAACGTATGAAAATATTTGAGATTCGTTGTTTCTTATTATGTCACTGCAAGATTCTTGTCATCATGGAAAGCATGCTAAAAAGGGAGATGGAGTCAATGATACAACTTGCAGTATATGCCATGAAGATTATTCTTACATGTGGGATATGGGTGATCTTTTGAGGGTCAAAGAGGATAGCGACCTTGATATCACTATTGAATTCTTCATCTTTTGCATTTGGATAGAAAGGAAGTTCGTGAGGAATCATATACGGTATGTTGTGCATGCTAACAAAGTTGTGAAGGGTCATTACTTGCGATTCATAGACCACTCCTTGGAACTAAGTCCCACACTTGAAGACAAGGTTATAGATGATGGTCCAACCAGATAGTCACAATAAGATGACTGATACTAGATAAAGCTACATACAGGTTTGCCACCCTTGGATGTATAAAGGAGAATTCACAAAGGTTGATACAACTGACAAAGCATAAGTAACTCTTGCACATGGAATGGACTTCATATCAGATAAATCACACAAGGTAGGAAATAAGGCTAGCAATGAGTATGTTATCAATCCTTGGATCCAATATTATTCTGTATGAAATCATGCTATGAAGGTTGGTTGATAGGACTACAAAAAGCCTACATTTGGATACTAGGTCAAGAAATTATGATGAAGTTGCAAATGCAATCATTGGAAGCAAAGTCAAAGTGTTGAAGAGCTCATAAATGATTCAAGGCAAAGTTCTCCATAATTGTGCTTCAATTTTGGACTTGAATAATTGCTCAGAGGTTGCTCCAGCTATCAAGTGTGCAAAGAGTGTATAATAAAGGGAAGTACAAGGGAAAATAGAGTCTTCCTTGCTCAGGTTCGAAATGTCTTATCTCAGAAAGATCCTCAATAGACAAGGTCAAAATAGACTCGAGAAGAATCAAAGAACAAAAGACAAAATTTGTTTGTCTTTCCTTATCGAAATTTGGCCCAATGTTAGACAAATCATCGAATCCTGACATACTTGCAAACAGACCCTTCGGAACTCACCATGTGTCCAAGCAAGGTCCAAGTTCCCTCTATCCTAACTCCATTTTGGCTCTTATTCAATGCGTTGGAAAGATAATTTGATAGAGAAAATTTTACCTTAAGAAACCATGGTGCAAAAACTTCATCTTGAACTCCTAAAATCAAGGGGGAGAATCACAGTTGTCCAAGCAGGGCGGAATTCCAGACATGTCCAAGCAGGGCCAACTTCCCTTTGTCCATAACTTTCACATTTGAACTCCGTTTTGGCTCTTGTTCGATGCGTTGGAAAGATAATTTGATGAAGAGCATTTTACATCAAGGGCCCATGATGCAAAAACTTTATCGTCAACTTCTAAAATCAAGGGGGAGAATAACAGTTGTCCAAGTAGGGTGGAATTCCAAACATGTCCAAGTAGGGTCCAAGTGTTCCCTCTGTCCATAACTTTTGCATCCAAACTCTGTTTTGGCTCTCACTCGATGCGTTGAAAAAATAATTTGATGAAGAATATTTTACCTTAAGGACCCATGGTGAGAAAACTTCATCTTGAACTTCTAAAATCAAGGGGGAGAATCACAGTTGTAGAAACAGGGCAAAGTTCCCACAAATACAAAGGAGGCAAATTCGCAATTTTCAAGCTGTAAAAATTTGCTAAGTCCCTTTTGCAGGTTTCAAGTTGTGCAAAATTGTTAAATCACTTTTGCAAGTCGTGCGAATTTGTCAACGCACTTTTGCATGTCGTGCAAATTTATCAACGCATTTTTGCAAGTTATGAATATGTCGATGCACTTTTGTAAGTTGTGCGAATATGTCAATGCACTTTTGCAAGTTGTGCGAAAATGTCAATGCACTTTTATAAGATTCAAGTTGTGAAAGTTTGCCAATGTACTTTTGCAAGTGGTGCAAAAACACCAACACACTTTTACAAGTCATGCATGTTGGCCATTGCACTTTTGCAAATTATGCAGATTGCTCAACGTATTTTTGCAAGTTCTAAGTTGTGCATTTTCACTAACGTGCTTTTGCAAGCCCCTAAAAATGTAGAAAAGGTGGTTACATAGTGTAACCACCCATTGTATCCTATAAGTAGGTATTTGGGGCTCTTTTTTAATGGTTGGCTTTTTTGACAATAGAGCAACTTTTGGCAAGATGGAAGGAAGGAGTTTGTATGTATAGCCCCATAAAGGATCAATACAAAAACAATTTACAGGACTTTGTGCCATGAATCTTTTTGATGAATGACGTGCATGAGTATGTCAGTCTATTTTGATTTTTCTTCTTTCAATTTGTTAAAATACTATTGTTAGATAGTCAATGAATGTAGAATTTTTAGTGTAGAATTTCTTTTTGAATTCGCATTCAGAGTTCTTGTAATCATAAAATCTTCGTGGATTAAGAATAAGATTTCTATCCATTGTTTTTAGGAAATACAGAGTTGTTTATCACTTTTCATAGTGTTATTCAATCTCTCTGATGTATGCATTATGTTCCTATGTCCAGAATGTCTTTCCTATCTCATTCTATGATAAAGGTTTTCTCTACTAAAATCCTCATTTTCGGATTATTCTAGTGAGTCTTTGTGTTTAGCTACCTAGAGTTATCATTTTTCTTCCTCATGATTGTTATAGTAAGCTTTATGTGTTTAACTGGCTAGAATCATCCCATTCTCCCTTCCTCCTTTCTTTTCTCTTTTTCCTCCTTTCCATTATTCCTTTCGTTTTCCCTTTCCATCACCTTTTTGTACTTTTTGGTCAAAAGTACAAATCCCCCATAGAAAATAGTTTTGTTGTAAATAGTTGTGAATAGCTCTTTTCTTGATTTCCCTTCTTGGTTTTCGAGAAAGTTAGATCTGCCTGCTAATAAGAGAGAGACTTTGTCCCCACGTTGTTGACTGAAAGTCTACATTTGTCCCCCTGACAAATTTTTAAGCCAACACGCTGAACCCTTTCTTGGTTTCAGCTCTATCTCTGGCTATGACTTCTCTTACACTTCAGCATTGGCTTTCACTTTGTCTTCCACTTCGTACTTAGCTTGATTTTTTTTAGAATTGGCTGTCAGTCACAACCTCTATCTTTTCTCGTGTTGCTCCACTAATTGAGTAGACCATTTAACTTTGTGGTCTCCCTAATTGTCTATCACTTTCTCCCACCTTTGTTCAGAGTCAATAGCATCATCATGTTTCATAGTTTTGTTCGGCACATAGATCATATAAGATAATTGTGTGCCCTATCACGCTTCTTTGTCAACCGACTTTAACTTGACCCAACATTCTTTAAAGGCATGACACCAAAATTCAAGTGAATAGTGTCTACTAAGATACTAGACTTATCAACAGCAGCATAAACATAATAGTAATTGCATAACATAATATGGCAAAGCAAAGCATCCAAACAATAGCAACATTGTATTCATAAAAGATAAGTCTTATTACAATTCGTACAGCACAGGGAGAACCTAATACCCCCATTAATCCGACATAAAATATGTTATTTGAAGGACAAGACCTAATGGTTGTCAATTAACCCAACCATCACAACCAACATAACTAAGGATCTTACTATATTACTAACTAAATGCCGACAAAAGACTAACAAAACGATGTCAGCTATAATAACATATGTTTTCATTATTGACGGTCTACATAAGGATTTTAGCATTGAAAACTACATGTGGACCAAGGCAAGCTGGAAAGATTAGCTCAGATGTGTTATCTCCAACTTTCAATGTGATGGTGTATGGGCCATACCTAACAAGCAAGATCTTGCAGGAAGGTAATGTGAGCCTTTCCTAAGGAAAATGAAGCTAAACATGATAACCAACCTTGAATTGGTGTCGTGCTCTACGTTGATCATGATGTTGCTTATACTTGGCATTAGTACTTTATAAGATTGTTAGCAATTGCTATGGGATCAGCTAGATGTGTTGTATGAACGTGGTCGCTTTACCAATGTATTTTTGGCTGGATAAGTTTTCGCTGTTGGCAACATAGGATAAGTTCCATCTATGGGTGACAAAGGTTGCGAAACCAAAACACCTGAAAAGGGTTGTATTCAGTAGAGTTGTGAAGTACTGAATTATAACTATGTTGAGCGAAATGCAAGATTTCATCTAAAGTATAATGACACTTAGATTTGGACATCCGTAAAAGGTGCAAAATCATCATATTCACCACTCAATTTGCCCATCAATCTAAAGGATGGAACGCTGGATAATTTGTTAATTTGAAGCCATCACTGACCAAAGTACTTTCCTAAAGTTGCTAAAAAATTTAGTATCTGTATCAAATATGATGGTTGATGTGATCCAAACAAAACACTTCCATTCTTAAAGAATAGCTTGGTTGCATCTTACGTTGCAATAGTCTTTTGGCATAGTGCACGAGTTCATATTGGAAACTCTATCCACTACTACAAACACTGAAATGTCCCTTTTATAGCAGATTTATACAATTCTGGAATTTAGTGAAACCCTAACATGAAAGTATAGAATTCTAAAAATGATTCACAAAACACGATAGGAAAATATAAACCATAGAGGAACCCACGAAAAAAATAAGAAACTCAATTTGTATCAAGAATAGAACCCTTGCAACATCAATTCTGATTTTTATAATAGTTTTTCAGACCTGTAAATTAAATAAGTTACAGCTAAATATATCGATGCAAATTCAACCAAAAATAACCAACCAGCTGAATCGAAAGCTGAACAACCCTCCAACTGGATTTCTTAGGGTGAAATTAGCCCTCAAAGGGTCACATAAGCATGAGAAAAAACCCTCTAAGCAAGTCGCCCACCTCTAGCTGCCTCCTATCTGTTGCGTCCACCTCAAATGATGCCCTAACTATTGCGCTATGCACAAATCATTGTAACATCCCCCTTTTTGGCATAGCTCACTTGTGGACCCTTACCTTGGTTTTGTTCCCACAAGGCCAAGGGAAATAAAGAAAGGGGAATGATGAGGGGGGCATTCGAGTAAAAAAGTGAAAAGGTACTTTAAGTGTTATAATTTTCAATTGAGTTGTGCAAAAGTGTTTTTGGTCTATTTTCACTTAAGTGGGGGACTTTTTAGGGTCATGGGAGCCCAACCCCTCAAAAATGTAATTCAAAAAGTAAAATTGCTTATGATTCAAAAAGTCGTCTCCCTCCAATTTCGGCGCTAGCTTGGGAGATGGATATAAGAGGGAATTGAAGGTTCATTTAAAGGTTATGTTATTTTGGATATTAAATTGTTGATAAAATATGTCAAGCTTGTTAATCCTGACTTGAAGAGAAAGACGAAAACCTTTAAGTGTACTAGGGTTTGAAGACGAAAACTTTCATTTCTTCATTGTGGGCAGCTCTATTCAAGGGCTATAATTGTGCTTCAAATTTTCATGGTTTCATGCAATTTGTCTTACAAGGGTGTTTTGGAACACCACTTTCATTTAGGGATTGAGCAAACTTCTTAAAAGCTGGAAAAACAAATTGCAGGTCAAAGAGTGTAGGCGAATACCCTAGGGCAAAAAGGAGGTTCCCTAGACTTGGTGACTTCCCTTGAGCGTTGGGAGAGTGCCTTAGGGCATGTTTGAGCTTGCTCCAGTGGTGGAAAACAACTCAAAAGTTGATAATAATATTTCTAATATTATTATTATATTTTTCTAATAATTTTGCATGCTGAATTTGGGTGATTTGAGGGTTGGTTACAAGGAAAATAATTTAGAATTGTTGATATTATTTTTCCTAGTAGAGCGATTCACCTAAGAGGGTTTTTAGGGTGCTTTTGGGCTCTAAACTTGGAAGGAATAAACATATATTTTCTGATTTATATTCTGAAAATTATTACATTAATTTTTCAATATTGGCGACTTGCTTTGGGAGACTTGGAGGGCTTGTTGAAGGGCAAATTGAAGAATTTAATATTCAAATTTAATTCTATATATTTTTCTGAGTGTGGCCACTTAATTGTAAGGGTTAGTTTGACAATTTGCAACCCTAATGTGTTCATCGAAAGACCTAATATTTTGCATGATTTTTGTATAATTATTTGGGAGTTTTTGCAAGCGTATCAAAGCAAATTTGAAAGAGAAAATGCAGCTATACCTCATAATAAAATCATAATTATTGCAAGGGTAAATTCCAACCTCATCGCCATTTCCACCTCGCCACAAAAAAAGTATTTAATTTCAATTTTATATTTAGCATTTTTGGGGTTATATTGGAGTGTTTGTTGCTTGGAATTTGGTCATTCCTTCCAACTAGAATTTGTTGATTTTTTGGTTCAAATTTCAGTTTGTTTCAGTTTTATATAAGGATTTGTTGGGAAACCCCTATTTTGCTTAATTGTCCCATTTGAAGGCATTACAGTGGTACCAGAGCTATATCTTGGCTATATTGTAGGTGTGAGGGTTGTTGATACATGAGCGTCAATAAAGAGGACAAGTATTACCTGAGGAGTAATAGGAGGGGAGCGGGACTTCCACCAATTGGGCCACTAGAGCAGGAGCAAGTAATGGGTGACATGGGTTACTAGGAGACACAGAGGGAGAAGATAGATAGGATAGCTGAGAAGAGGTTTGAGAGATATTCTCAGTCTTAGGAGCGAATGACAGTCGTGATGGAGGTGTTTCTTCGTACCCTCAATGACATGAGTGGCTTAAAGCCACTCAATGGAGATAGTGATGCTTCAAGGAGTAGGCCAGATACACATATACGCCCCTAGGGAAATGGAGCATCCACACGTAAGCCCACCCAACCTACATTTGTTCAGAGGGAGGAGCCTGTCCCAGTGAGGGAGGGGTTACCTAACCCATGTGAGTTGTTGGAGAGATGGATGAGTACACTACTTTATCCATTACAGTGAGAGGGGCTATGACTTTAATTGAGTTTTCAACTTGGAAACGGGTCATAATGGTCTTAGGATCAGTCAGAGGCACAAGGGCAGCCAAGGAGATATCCAGCATCTGTTGGGGAAGGTATTCCTTTCCACTTTCGATGGGTCACAGAGGAGCTTGGTGAGGGCTTGGATTCAGAAGGTGGACCCCTTCTTTTCACTTTGACCTATGGCAGAGGAGGAGGCGATTCAGTTTGCCACATTGCATTTAGAGGGAGCAGCCCACAATTCATGGTACCATGGTTTGGTCGCACAGAGACATCAGCACATACACTCCTATGAGGAGTTCAATAGGAGATTGATAGAAAGATTTGATAGGGCAAATCTAGAACTTCATTTGCATGATTTAGCTCAATTGAGGCAAAAGGCCTCGGTGAATGATTATGTTGCAGAGTTTCAAAGACTTTCAATCATGGTGATTGACATATCAGATAGGAAATTGGTGGTGTTGTTCATTGAGGGCTTGGTTGATTCCTTGCAGGGATTGGTCAAGGCATTTGATCCACCTTCTTTGAGAGAGGCCATTCAAATGGCCTATGATTTGGAGTCTTCTACTCCTAAGGGTAGATTCACACCTTTGAGGCAGCCAAAGGGTACTTTTTTCCCACCTACAAGGTAGCGTAGTGGTGGCAGTTTGGGATAGCCAAGGGGCAACTACACAAGGCCTCCAAAGGCCATTCATGAGGGTCCTTTGATTAGACCAAACCAACCGGGTTTAGAGCAACATAAGGAGCTACCACGTAGTAGCCTTGAAATTAGAAATGAATTAAAAAGAAAGGGTCTTTGCTTCACATGTAAGGATCATTGGGAAAAGGGTCACAATTGTCGTGGTATGGGGCAAGTACACTCCATTGAGATACTTCCTAAAGAGGAAAATGAGGAAGAATTTGGGACAGCCACCTATGAGGAGGGAACATTGGAGATAGGAGGTGGAGTTGAGTGGCACTTTGGCATCACTTTCGGGAGCTCCTAGGTACTATCCCTTTAGAGTGAAGGGATCATTGAAGAGTATACCAGTCATTATACTCATTGATAGTGGGACAACCCACAACTTCATTGATAGAGGGCTTGTGGCATCATGTGGCCTACAACCCGTAGAATTCAAAAGGTTGAGTCACAATAACGGATGGGTTCATCATCCCTTGTTCTAAAAAGATTCATGTTGTCAACCTAGAGTTGCACCCTCAATCGAAGACGTGCTGAAATGGCCAATCCTCTCTCTGGTTGAAACAATGGGATCTTCTCACGAGGGTGGGTGCCTCAATGATGAGAACAACCTCCAGAAAAGGCTAGTACCTGTAAGATGTATCAATGAGGATCTTTACTCTGTGCTGCAGACTACCATGAAAAAGGGAGAAAAAAAACTTGAAGGGGAAATCCTACTTAATGACGGTGATACACCAGAATGTTGATCCATCCTACTTGAACCCTTGAACACTAAACAAACAAGAGAAAAGGAAGACCTTTGATTTCAATTGATCTCCATTCATAAGTATTTTATGAAAAGGTTCGATCCAATGACAAAATGTGAGGAAAAATGATAGAGAGAGGTTTGATACAAGACACTATGC
Organism: Torreya grandis; assembly: GCA_037957365.1. Lineage (NCBI taxonomy): Eukaryota > Viridiplantae > Streptophyta > Pinopsida > Cupressales > Taxaceae > Torreya > Torreya grandis. The sequence continues at coordinate 11,558,834 of JARHVA010000009.1, read as the reverse complement.
AACCACCTAACATCCACTTACAGCTTCAGCAAAAGACCTATAAAACACTGAACATGACCTGCATAATATGATAAGCTAGCAATTAGGTACGAATCAAAATTTGGAAAGGGAGAGAAATCTACCACGTATGCAAATTGTTGAATGAATGTACAATATGCCAGCACTTGAAATCTGAAAGTACAGTCCTATTGATTGAAGAGGTTACACAACTCACCAATGGCAGAGTCTGGTCTTACCAAAAGAGATGGATTTTTACAAGGTTGAAAAGCCATTAATATAAAAATTTACAAAAAAGCCAATAGATTGGCATTGAAAATACAGAGGGAGTAAACTCAAACCAACTCAACGTTTACAAAAGTCTATTTTGTCTTGCATGAAAATTCCTTGCATTGAAAAGAGAAGAAGAAGACAAGCTTTGGATGCATGACACCTACAAATAGATGTCTTGACTTGAAAACTAGTCAACTTCAAAACAAGAGTAGTCGAATTCACTCGAACTGCTGGAACGTTTGAAAGTCTCCCCTTTGCGTGAAATCAATGCAAATGCCAAATTAAGAATTACGTTTGAACCGCCGGAACGTTTTGAGCAAACGAGAGTGCGTGCATGGAATTTTTCGCTGTTTGAAACGTTCAACGTTTTCCCTGTTCATCATGCAAGACAACTCTATTTTCAGAACTGAAGAGTGCTTGCTTTCTTAAACACGTTCACTTTGTTGGAGTCGCTTCACGTTAGTCTGTACATGATCTTTGTTTATCCTGCCTTTGTCTTTATTTTGCATTGGTTTTATTTACTATTCATGCTTATGTCCATGTTCAGTTCAGCTTTAATCTTTGCTCATGCCTCTATTTCTGTGTTTGTCTTTCTTCTTGTTCAGTTATGGCTCAGTCCTGTTTGTGCTTACGTCTCTGTTCATGCTATTGAACCTGCTCAGTTCACTCCGCGTTTTCTCTGGGTTTTCCCGTGTTCTGCTTTAATTCAGGATTCGAGCTTTATTTTAGTTTTTGTCCTTCGGACAAATTATCTGAAGGACTCTATCTCTTCTCTTTCTCGGGCTTGGCATTTCCTTTTCTCTTTTTTGGCCTTTGCTTACGCCCTTGTCTTTTCTATCGGGCTTTTTGAAACTATCCTTATTCCTTCGGACAAAAATTCTGAAGGAATTCGTTTCCTTGCCAATTTTCCTTAATTTATTCCTTTTAGGCTCTTATGTCTTGCCTTTGATTTTCTTCGAACTTTTGCTGACTTCAAATTCTCGCGAATTTCCTATTTGACAATTATTCCGAAGGATCTCCTTCTTTGCCTTTGTTTTCTTATTTTCCCAAGGTTTTTTATCCTCCCGAATTTCTTCGGACTTTGTCTGAACGAATTCCTTCGAACAAAAAGTCTGAAGGAATTCATCTCCTTTGGCTATCTTTTCCCCGAAGAGCAAGTGCCCTTCGGGAACTTTGTTTTTGTCCTTTGCTTGTCTCTGCCCTCTGCAAAGGCTTCTGCTTCCCAATAATGCCCTTCGAAACTTTTGAAAGGGTCCTGCCACCGACCAAGTGCCCTCCGTAAGGGCTTCTGTCCTTCGGAATTTCGCCAAGGTCTTCTTTGTGATTGAAGTGTCCCCCGCAAGGGCACATACCCTTTGGGGAAATTGTAAATGTCGCTACGCGACGCCCAGATGTCCTCCGCAAGGGCTATGTCTTCCAGGAGTGCCCTTCGGAAGAATTGAAAAGGTCCACTTCACCGACCAAGTGCCCTCCGCAAGGGCATGTCTGCCTTTAAAAGTGTCATTTCAGAAGAATTGAAGGGCACCCAAGCTTTTTGTAGGGCACCCAGTGTTTTTGAAGGGCGCCTGGGCTTTTTGAAGGGCACCCGGGCTTTTTGAAACCGTCCCTTGGAACTTTAATCTTGACTTGAAAACTGGTCTTCTCAACTGTGCTTTTCTCCTTTCTTTTGGATAAAAAGTCCAAAGAAAATAAGCCTTGAACGACTGCCCCTTAGTCTTTTTTCGGACTTTTACAGTCCTTTGAGAGCTCTTTCTCTCGGACAAAATGTCCGAAGAAATAGTCCACCTATTATATCCCGAAAAATTCCTTGAGAAGACAAAATAAATAAACTTAAAGCTTGTATATCTTGGCTATATTTGCACGTTTGGTTGTAATCAAGCAAGCTCCTTGAAAACCTCTGAATGACTAAAATTCACATGGCTGTAGATGGCCACGTGGGTGGCTGTAAATGCTCATTTAAGGACCCCAAAACTGATTCACAAGACAAACTTGGCACTATAGCAAAGTTCCGAAGTGTAGGGGTGACAATTTGCCCTGTGGGGGGCAAAATTGTCAACAGTTCCAAAGCTTAGTCTCACTTTAGAAAGGCATGTGGTAGAAGATGACTTTTATATGGCTGGCATTTGGGGAGACCAATGTGGTCCTTGGTATTCAATGGTTGCACTCTTTTGGTGAATACACTCAAAACTATCAAACCATGAAGTTGAAATTCAAAGTCACTGGTAATGAGATCATTTTGCATGGTTTGAGTGATAAAGAGCCCCCTTCATCTTCATCAAATGGCATGATAGGAGGATGTTTCATGAGCATGAGAGAAGAGAAAAGGAAGATTGAAGATAAGGCTATCATAAGACATCAAATACAGCCCCTTATTTTAAAGATAAAACACTCTACAAGGCAATTGGTAAGCATGATAAATTCTGATTTTTGTCATACATGTTGTGGAAGGGTTGAAAAGACAATTTCCAAGGGCAGCCCCAAAATTACCTTGAGCGGCACCCTATTCCATTTTGCAAGGACAACAATGAGGGTGTTACGAAAGGCATGAGACCCATCTTGATTTTGGAGAGGGCTAAAGTTGCAAGCAACTATTCACAAGGTCTAAATGTCAAGAAAATATGGTCCTTTTACTTTCCGGAAAATGTTAGAATCAGCTGGGCTTATTTATGGACTTTTTTTGGCATCAAAGACAACTTAATTTACATATGGCAGCCAAGGGAAAGAGCTGGAAAAATTGGCTTGATGTCTGAATTTTGTTGCTCAGAAATTTCTAAGGCAACAAGGCAATTCCAGCCACCAAAAATGATCAAAAATTTGCACTTTCGGGGCATGGTACTGATTGGGAGGATATATGCTGAGGTAAATTCTGAATTTAATCAATCAGAAAATTCTGATTTAGAGTCATAGGTACATCAGCATTATGAAGGTAAAAAGTCTGATTTTTTCAATAAATTCCAGCCCATAGTATGTTCTGAAAATACTCATAATGGGGCACACTCTTTGCTTGACAAAGAATGGGAAGACATGAGGAAAGTACAACCCTATCTTGTATGTAGGTTGAGGCTTTTATTTTATTCCTCTAGTGTTCCTCATAGGCACAAAGGGTTGGATATAGGTAAGTCAAGGGGAGGTTGCGTGGCACATGTATTGAAACACACCCAAGGGAGATTGCATCTCTATGTTACTTTTGCTCAAAGTATGTTCTAAGGTGAGTTTCTTCGTGTTATTTCTTTTAAACCTTTGGAAACACTTCTTTAAGGGCACATTGATACTCATTGGGGGCACAAAAATGAGGGGTTTCATCATCAAAGGCAAACCAATATGGCATATGTTATCTCTTTGGGGACATGAGGAGCCTTTGAAAGGTGGTCATGTCACCTTTTAGCTTGTGGGGTCAGCCTCCAAAATACGAGTATAGCAAGATGAGAATTCAAATTCAAGCTTCTTTTCATTGGGAAGCAATTTCAGGTGGTGATTGTATTATGAAGAACGTGGGGACAGTCCCATGGCTTTTGCAATTACTTGACAAACAATTTTGGGTAGGGAGGATTGTAATGTCTCCCTTTTTGGCATAGCTCACTTGTGGACCTTTAACTTGGTTTTGTTCCCACAAGGCTAAGGGAAAGAAAGAAAAGGGTACGATGAGGGGGCCATTCAAAGAGTAAAAAGGTGAAAAAGTACTTAAAGTGTTCTAATTTTCAGTTGAGTTGTGCAAAAGTGCTTTTGGTCTATTTTCACTTAAGTAGAAGCCCAACCCTTCAAAAAGATAATTCAAAAAGTAAAATTGCTTATAATTCAAAAATTCATCTCCCTCCAATTTGGGCAATACTTTGGGAGATGGATATAAGAGGGAATTGAAAGTTCATTTGAAGGTTATGCTATTTTGGATATTGAATTATTGATCAAGTATGTCAAGTTTGTTCATTATGACTTGATGACGAAAACCTTCATTCCTTTATTGTGGGCAGCTCTATTCAAGGGCTATAATTATGCTTCAAATTTGCATAGTTGCATGCAATTGATCTTACAAGGATGTTTTGGAACACCGCCTTCATTCAGGGATTGAGCGAACCCCTTAAAACCTGAAAAAAACAAAATTGCAGGTCAAAGAGGGTGGGCAAATACCCTAGGGCAGCAAGGAAGTTCCCTAGGCTTGGTGACTTCCCTTGAAGGTTGAGTGAGTGCTTTAGGGCATGTTTGAGCTTGCTCAGGTGGGAGAAAACAGGTCAAAAGTTGATAATAATATTTCTAATATCATTATTATATTTTTCTAATAATTTTGCATGTTGAATTTGGGTGATTTGAGGGTTGGTTACAAGGAAAATAATTCAGAATTGTTAATATTATTTTTCTTGGAGGAGCAATTCACATAGGAGAGTTTTTAGGTTGCTTTTGGGCTCTAAACTTGGAGAAAATAAACATATATATTCTGAAAATCATTACATTAATTTTCCTATATTGACAACTTGCTTTGGGAGACTTGGAGGGCTTGTTGAAGGGCAAATTGAAGGATTTAATTCTATATTTTTTTCCAATTGTAACGACTTCGTTGGAAGGGTTAGTTTGACAATTTGCAGCCCTAATGTGTTCATTGGAAGCCCTAATATTTTACATGATTTTTGCATAATTATTTGAGTTTTTGCAAGGATTTCAAGGCAGATTTGAAAGAGAAAATGCAGTTGTACCAACATAATAAAATTAGAATTCTTGCAGGGGTAAATTCCAACCTCATCGCCATTTCCACCTTGCCACAGGAGATTTTATTTTAGTTTTATATTCAACATTTACAGGGTTATATTGGAGTGTTTGTTGCTTGGAATTTGGTCATTCCTTCCAACTAGGGTTTGTTGGTTTTTGGGTTCCGATTTCAGTTTGTTTCACTTTTATATAAGGATTTGTTGGGAAACCCTTATTTTGCTTATTTGTCTCATTTTGGGACATTACAATCATACCCCTGTGCCTTGTCCCAATGATCTTTCGCTCAACTATGACTCCTAAATGAAGCCACCAGCAAATTGTTGAGGGTTTTCATCCCCAAAATCTGATTACCGAAAAGGGTTTTCATTTTGAATGGCTTCAAATAGAAGCAAACTGTTCAACTTAAAAAAATGTCAAATAATAGATGATTGATCGAAATCACAAATGATCCCCTCCATATTATTTTATACATTTTCCCACTCAAACTCCCAACTTACTTTATTTTAATAATAAAACAGAAGTTGCCGACATTATTTTTTAGCCACTTAGTCATACTATTAAGTTTATTTTAAAGTACTTAAAAAAATACTTTTTAGTAACTTAGCTCACCAGACCCACATTTCCTTTCTCCTCATCCCTTTTGCTTGCAAGAAACCAAAGAATAGGTTAATGGTCTCACATAGTACTAAACCTGAGAAGGGGACATTACAAACACACAACCATACCCAAGAGGAAATATGTGGAAATTGAATCTAAAGCTCTACTAGCTACCAATAGAGGAAAAACCAATCATTGTTTCTTGTTGGTTGTCTTAACTATGGTATATGCAAGACACAATCTAATGTATTTTGCAACATTTGCCCTGAGATCTAGCCAAAAATAAAAATTTCCCCAATGCCACCAAGGTTGTTTCAACTCCGAAATGTCCTACAACCTTGATATAATGAAACCCCATATCAACATTTGAAGCTTTGTTCAGTTGGTACACAAGCATCCCAAGTTACACAGAATTCCATCTTGCAAGTAATAATCTCGAATTGACTTGTCAACTTTAAATGCTTGAAATATTTCTACAATGTCTTATTCTGCTTGGTATAATACTGACCAATTGTTGGTCACATGTCCACATACATGAAGCACAATAGGAAATGCTTTTACAAAAGCTCGACTCAAACAATTTATTATTGGACTAGCACTACCTTTCCTACCCTGATGTTGTCCAAAAAAGTAATTTAATTTATAACTTTGGGAAATGACATTTAATTTGTTATTATTGAATGAAGCCAAAAGTACATATTGGGTACATGGCCTAAAAGTAATTAATATTCATAAGTTGGAAAAAGGTGAATATTCAATTAAAAAACATATTAATTTTTTTTAAGGTTGGATTGGAAAAGTGAATAATAAAATAATTGAGTCGAAAAGAAATCAAGATTCAAACACTCGAACCAAAACCAACACCCTTTTTCCAAAGGAAAAACTTGTAGTTCAGCTCTACATCTAAGGACGAAAACCCTTAGAATTACTAGGAAGATGAAAACCCTCATACCCTATAGGTGATTCCACCTAGGGATCATATTTGTGCTTGCAAATCAGGATTTATTCCATTTTCAGCTTGTTGTACCATTGCTACAGTGATTCGTACCACTACTATAGTGATTTGTACCACTGCTGCAATGCTCTGTACTGTCACTACATTGTTTCGTATTGTCGCTACATTGCTCTGTACAGACACTATAGTACTTGTACCTTTTTGGCATTGAAATCAACATTTTTTAGGGTTCTGAGCCATGATCCATTGGCAGATTTTGTGAGGATGTGAAGGGCAATAACTTCCAAAAATTAGCATTCCAAAAGCCCCATACAACATCATACCACTTCTAAGTCAAAATCCAATGTTGTATTGTGCTTTTAGCAAGCTGATGTCATCCATCCCTTGGCTACATCACACTTTCCAGCAGCCGCAAACAGTTTCAAGAACAAATCATGGCACTTTGAGGGCAGTTTGGGGTGAGTTAAGCAGACCGCAGCACTCCCTTGACAGCGCAGCAGGAAAGAGTCCCTCCACTACAGAAAAAGACCTATGTGCAACCTAGAATTCCCCACACCAATCCTAGCAGACAACCATGCCACCCCAGCAGGCTGCCATATTGTTGTACCTACCATACCAGCAACATAATTAATCTAAAGGTCTTACAGTTAGTGTTTGTGTGGAAGAACCAAGGCTAAAGTGGTAATTTTCTTTATTTTGCAATTTGTACCTTTTATAATTAATTTCTAGCACATTTATTATAGATACAATTGACTGAAATAAGGAATACACTAGTAGTTGGCACTATTCTATTGTGCATGTATTGTCTTTGATGTTCAGCTAATTTATCAAGGTTTTAGAAGGGAAAATTCGGAATTTTATATTTGTCTAGAAAGGGATATATATTGTGCCTCCTCTATTTTTGTGACATTTCCAAATTAGGAATTGCAATGAAAAGATTTTTCAAGAGGGTTCTAATTTATTTTTAAAAGAAATTCCATGTTCATTTTAAAAGTGATATTTCAGTGGTATCAGAGTTGTGATCGTGCCAACCTGTGAATCATGAGGATAGTGGAAAAATCCATGTTAGAGATGTTGCAAGCTACGCAAGATTATCAGAAGGATCTAAGGACATAGATAGAAATTAAAAAAACGGAAAAGTCAAAATCTAAACCTCAAAAACCTACAGAGGAGCAAAAAGAATTCGGCATGCAAGCCAAAGGTAGGGAGATCTTGTCTGAAAAATAACCAAAAATTGTGGTTGAAAAGAAATTAACCACATTACAGACAAGTGTTGAGGATGTAATGAAAACCCATAAAAGGTGTGATGAATGGCTAAGGAGGGCTAAGGAAGCTAAGTTGAGAGCCACTCAAGCAAAACAACACCTACAAAAATTCAAGGAGGAAAAGGCATCACTAGCGGAATGCAAAGAGCCGAAAATGGAAATAAGCGTGCCAATCCATGAGCCACCCAACGATCTTCCAAAAGGTGAACACTTTGACTACAGCCCAAGGTATGAAAATGATGGTCATATTGCAGATTTGTTGCTTCATACTCTGCTATTACAAGACTCGTCATCATGGGAAGTACCAAGACATCGGTGAAAAGATAAAGGGTACAAAATGGAAATATGATATTTTCTCTCAAACCCAAGATCATTCATGTATGATCGTGGGGGATCTGGGTGTTGCAAACAAAGAGCTACAAAAAGAAGATATTGAGAGACACATGAAGGCTGAAAGTTGCTTTGTGGTGATGAGCGTGCAAATTATTTCATCTTTTGGATCGCTAGCAGATGGAGGTTTTCAACATGCCATAGAGTTGAAAAATGGGCTGTAAGCATGCCATTATTATCCTCATTTCTCAAAGGCTGATTTGAGATCAAGACACCTTCAGAACTTTGTTTGTAAGGGAGGTATGCACAAGACAACTCCCAGATTCCTTACTGGACACAATGAGCTCTTGGTCATGCCATTCAATTTGACTAATGCTCCTGTTGTGTTCTAGTTCATGGTGAATCAAACTATTGAGAGGGTTATAGAACTTTAATTTCGCCAAGCAACAAAGCCTCTTAATGTGATTTGTTATGGTTACCAACAGTCTCAGCCAAATCATGCTGAAAACAACACCTTTATGGACTCGAATATAATTGTACATAACATGAATAGTTCTGACCCAGACAGCAAAAAGGAAGTGACAAACAAACAAAATTTTACCAGGGGGAGATACAGAGAGTTGATTGAGCAATGCCAAATGATGCACTCTAGCATTGGTACAGGTTCTCTTGTTTATACTATTGGGTCTAAAGTAATGGATGTTCAGATAATGTCTAAAGATAGTGCAAAGAAAACAGCATAATTGGGTGTAAAGCGAATTACTCAAGAGGCAAAGTCTAAGCTTGAATCATCTCGTGGTTTGTAGACTAATGGAAGGGATATTGGAAGTGCCAGTTGCAGCCCTGAATTCTTTTTATAGTATGTTAGGTGCATTTCTAGAGAGGCGTTGTTGCAGAATCTGAGAGAGAAGAGAATGGGAAAATTTCTTCCAGACAAGATAGTTCAGATTTCCCTCCTCTGCCTGTTACAATTTTGTTTGAAAGAAATGAGAACACAGGAGTGGGGTTTTTAGGATATGAAGAAATTTTGCGTAGAGAGCCAGCAATGGAAAATATGAATCATAGTTCATTGATAAATGGCGAGAAAGGAGATTTTATTTTGGAAGATGCTATGAATAGATTTGAAAATGGCGGTAAATTTGCTACAGTGGATGTAGTATCAGCACAAGAGACTCACATTAGCTCTTTAGAAGATTCAAGAAATTACGAGGAGGAGAAATTCACCCTCACTAAAGCTATGATTCAAGATCAGGAATCAAGATTAAGTGATCAAAACAGCAATCAGAAAGTGCTGACAGGATGAAGATGTCAGTTATCCTTCTTGTATATCGCTGGGTAGATCCTAGAACTGGTTATTGCCAAGGTATGAGTGATTTGTTATCACCCTTCATTATTCTTTTCGAAAACAACACTGATGCGTTATGGTGCTTGGAGAGTCTTCTCCGAAGAATGCGACCAAATTTCCAAATGGAGGGTCCTTATGGGCATGAAATTAATTATTACTTAAGTTACAATAATCTAATTTTGGTTGTTAGAAGCATTGGAATTTCACCTTTCATGGCTATATTGCAGGACCTTCTTCATCATATTGAACAGGGCCAGTTTGGTTTACCAAGGATTGTGTTGCTAATTTGGGTAGTGAAAAAATCAAAAGAGCTTTACATTCCTGATTTGGTTGATGCAGAATGCATTTGTCCAGGTTTTGCAAACAAGATATGCCTTCAGCTCCAAGTATATGTGACACAAGAACTACAACCTGAATTCAAAAATGACAGCAATACAAATATTATCCATTCTGTCTCTAATCCTCATATGGGAACAAACCAATGTCAAGTTTAGTTGGTAGTGGTAATAATATATGGGCAGGCATCTATATGATTTCGTCCGTAATTGGTTTTGTCATAACAATGGTGCTAACAAAGAATTTCTACATCAACCATAATGACAGCAACTCTTGGTGGTCAAGAGGACTCTTATCATTTTATGTATGGTTGTGAGTGTTGCTAGTTTTGGAGGTCTGGCAGTTCTGTTGTGGAACTTCTGGGAGGATAAAATTTTGAAGTATCAAATGAAACTTGATCATAGCAAAGAATCAAGCGGAACCTTTCAAATTTATAGTCAGCAAAAGCTAGTTGCTGGTGAGCGAATGGAGAAATTAGTGAACCCCAATAAAACACATTATGACCACAGACCCAACTTTAAATAAATATTTGGCAAATTTCCTTCCGTGGTTGTTGCTTTTTGTGAAAGGCTTGGATGACATGATCTAGAAGGATTGGTTTCAAAATTTCAAAATCATGTCTCTTTTGGTGTAAGTGAAGAGATACTTGAGCATCCCAGTTTGTAATTGCTTGAGAGCAAACAATTCCGGGAAGGGCAGACTGTAATGTCCCCTTTTCCGAATTAATGAAATCAGAGGATCTGTAGCCTGTCTTCTTTTTTCCCATAGGCTAAAGGGAGGTTTTAAAAGAGAAATAATCTAATAATAATTTATTAAGTTGTCCAAAAAAATACTTTTAAGTTATAACTTTGGAAAAGGACACTTAATTTGTTATTATTGAATGGGGTCAAAAACAAATATTGGATACATGGCTAAAAAGTAAATAATATTCATAAGTTGGAAAAAGGTGAATAGTCGATTAAAAGAGAGATTAATTTATTTTAGGTTGGAATGGAAAAGTGAATAATAAAAGAATTGGGTGGAAAAGAAATCAAGATTCAACCACCCAAACAAAAACCAACGCCCTTTTTCCAAAGGAAAAGCTTGCAGCTTCAGTTCTACATCCAATGATGAAAACCCTCGAATTTGCAGGGAGAAGGACGAGAACCCTCATACTCTATAGGTGATTCCACCTAAGTATCATATTTGTGCTTGCAAATCGGGATTTATTCCATTTTCAACATGTTGTACCGCTGCTACATTGATCCATACCGCTATTATAGTGATTTGTACCGCTGTGGCAGTGTTTCATACCACTGCTACATTGCTCTATACATCCGATACAGTGCTCTTACCTTTTTGGCATTGAAATCAACATTTTTTAGGGTTTTGAGCTAGAATCCATTTGCAAATTTTGTGAGGACGTGAAGGGCAGTAACTCCCAGAAATTAGCATTCTAAAAGCCCCATACAACAGCGAACCACTTCTGAGTCAAAACTCAACACTATATTGTGCTTTTAGCAAGCTGACATCATCCATCCCTTGGCTGCATCACACTTTCCATCAACAACAAAATGTTTCATGAGCAAATTGTGGCACTTTGAGGGTTGTTTGGGGTGAGTTAGGCAGGTCGCAACATTCCCTTGATAGCATAGCAGGAAAGAGTCCCTCCATAGCAAAAAAAAACCTCTATGCAGCCCAGAATTCCCCACGCCAGTCCTAGCAGACAGTCGTACGACTCCAACAAATGGCCATACTATTGTACTTGTTGTACCAACAACATCATTAATCTAAAGATCTTACAGTTAGGGTTTGTGTGGAAAACCAAGGCTAAATTGGTAATTTTCTTTATTCTGCAATTTGTACCTTTTATAATTAATTTCCAATACGTTTATTAGAGATACAATTGACTGAAATAAGGAATACACTGGAAGTTGGCACTATTCTGTTGTGCATGCAATGTCTTTGGTGTTTAATTAAATTATCAAGGCTTTAAAAGGGAATATTCAGAATTTTATATTTGTCTAGAAAGGGAAATATATTGTGCCTCTATTATTTTGTGACATTTCCAAATTAGGAATTGCAACGAAAAGAATTTTCAAGAGGGTTCTAATTTATATTTCAAGAGAATTCTGAGTTTATTTTAAAAGGGATATTTCACCCTATTCCTCATGACTTGAGTGGCCCCATGTTGGAGGATGCTATGAAAAATACAGAAATTATTTTAGATGAGCAAAGAAGAATATGGCGCATGAAGGGTTGCAACATTTTGTTTGATAGGTGGATGGATGGAAGGAACCGCACTTTGATTAATTTTCTAGTGGCTTCAAATGGGCAGTTAATGTTCTTGAAGTCAATTGATTCCTTCGACAAAGTGAAAAATGCAAACACTTTGTCTAATATGTTAGACAAGGTGGTCATGGAGGTGGTTGTGGAGAACATCGTCCAAGTTGTGACTGACAATGCAGCAGCATATGTAGCAGCGAGGAGACTTCTTAAGAGACACCCATCACTTTTTTAGAGCCCATGCTCAGTGCATTGCATTGATCTCCTGCTTGAAGACAAAAGAAAGATGGCATGGGTGAAAAATGTGGTCGAAGAAACAAGGAATATCACAAAGTACATCTAGAATCATCCTTGGGTGTTGAGCTTTATGAGAGAGCACACCAACAAAAAAGAGTTTGTGTGGTCAAGAGCCACAAGATTTGCCACAAACTCCCTCATCCAGCAAATCATTGCAGCGTCACTAACATCTCTTAAACAAATGTTTGTGAGCCCATGGTGGTTGGATTCTCCCTATAGCAAGAAGGCTGAAGGGAAAAGGGTCAGGGAGACTATTTTTGATGAAATGTTTGCAAAGACTACAAATAAGTTCATCAAGGAAACTTTAGACTTAACTATTTTTTATTTATCATTCACTTCTTTTTTTTAAAATGGCTCAAATTTCTCTTAATTTTAATTATAAAATTACATATTATTTGCTTTTAGGTGTCAGAGCCTTTGGTTTGAGTTTTTCGATTGGTGTATGGGAAAAAAAATCTGATGGGGTATTTGTATGAGGCAATGGATAGGGCTAAGGAGGCCATAGCAAATTATTATGAGCAAAATAAAAAAAGATATGAGCCCATTTGGTGTCTAATTGATCGTAGATAGAACAAGCAGCTCCATCAATATATACATGCAGCAACCTACTACTTGAACCCTAAGTTTTTCTTTGTGGATTCATTTAGGGTCGATAAAGAGGTCATGGATGGCCTCAACACATGCATAGAGAGGATGGTTCAAAACGAATCCACTAAAGAGATAACTGTGGAAGAGATGCAGATTTACAAGACTATAGAAAAGAGGCTCTTTTCTTCACCTCTATGCATTTGAAGGAGAACAAACCATCAACCAGATAAAAAAAAATTCAAACTAAGTCATTTGATTGTAGTGTCATTATTTCTTTATAAATGCATGCCAAGTTGACTTACAAAGTTATAAATGTTTTATTTATAGATTTGTGGTGGAAAGATTATGGTGCAAGGACACCAACTCTTTAGAAATTAGCCATCCACATTTTGTCCCAGCCATGTAGTGCTTCTAGGTGTGAAAGAAATTGGAATATGTTTGAGGACATTCACACAAATAAGTGCAATAGGCTGACAACACAATGCCTCAACGACCTTGTCTTTGTGCAGTACGATTTTCATCTTTGTGTGAGACAAGTGGAACGAGGGCAAGATAGTCATAAAGCAATTGACTTGGATGATATTGATCCATACTCAGACTAGTGTTGGAAGAATTGTCATTGATGTCAAAAGAATTGTAATAGATATGAACAAAAATGTCAAACGGAATTGTTCCCAGAAGTGAACAGAATTGTTCCCTGAAGTGAACGGAATTGTTGCTGGAAGTGAACGAAATTGTCGACGGAAGTGAACAAAAATGTCGACGAAAATGTTAACGGAAATATCAACGAAAATGTCAACGATCGTATCTCTTGGTGAAGAGGTACCTCTTGGATGGGACACATCGTTTAAAGGCTATATAAGGAAGAACAGGTGTGGAAATATTACAAGCATTCGATTTGAATGAAGATCATATAAGTGTGAGAGAGGAAGAGAGGAAGAGCAGAAAATGAAATAGAATATCTCTTACAAAAAGAAGTGTGAAGAGTAGATTTATTTTAATGAAGAATATCATTTGAGAATTGTGAAAGAGAGGAGAGCAAAAAGTATATAAGAAAATCAATGAGAGAGAAATGTAAGAGAAGCAAAGCCATCAATCGATTGAAGAAGCAATCACAGATGGTGGAATCGATTTGGCTTGGGATTGGTGCCTCATAGTCTAGGGTTTGGTGCTCCTGTGGGTTGGTGCTCACAAATTGGCTGGGTTGGTGCTTGGCAAAGGGGATCGGTGTCTCCAATGGGTGGGTGCTCACAAATTGACCGAGTTGGTGCTTGGTTTGGAGATTGGTGTCTCCAGTAGGTTGGTGCCTGCAAACATTGTAAAAGAGTTATATATATATATAAGCAATATTTTGCCTTGGTTTTCTCCCGAAAGGGTTTCCACGTAAATCCTGTGTTTTCTTGTGTTATTAATTGCTAGATCTTGAATGTTTATGGTTGTGATTGATTAAATTTGAAAAGATTAAAAGATTATGTTATACTGATTCACCCCCCCTCTCAGTATAAGTTTGTGCTTAACAATTGGTATCAAAGCAGTTCCTTCAAAATCAGTCTAACCGTTGGAAAGTAGATCCCCGGAGCACACATGGCTAGTCATTAAGGTCAGGACGGTTTCTCCAAAAACAAAGCACCATTGTTTGATGGAACGAATTATGTTTTTTGAAGTATAAGGATGAGAACATATCTTATGGCTCTAGGGTTTGATATTTGGTTCTCAGTAGCGACGAAGTACATAGCACCAACAAATCAACCAATGGATCACGCTGGAAAGAAAACATGTGAGAATAACGCGAATGCGATGAATGCCATTTTGTGTGGCTTAGCAAAATCGGAGTTCATAAAAGTAATGCATCGTGTGTCAGCAAAAGATATATGGGACAAGCTTCAGAATATCTATGAAGGTTATGACAAGGTCAAAAAGGCGAAGCTTCAAATGCATAGAACGCAGTTGGAAAGTCTTAAAATGAAAGATGAAGAAAACATTGCAGCGTATCTTCTCCGTGTCGATGAGATAGTCAACACCATCAAAAGACTAGGTGAGAAAATGGAAGAATCAATGATAGTACAGAAAGTACTAAGGTCACTTCCTATGAGGTATGATGCAAAAGTCTCAGCTATTGAAAAAATGAAAGACTTGGACACATTGAATATGGATGAATTACATGGAATTCTCACAACATACGAAATGAGGACGGAAGCAAAAAAGCCAACAAAGCATGAAGCAGCTTTCAAAGTATCAAAGAAAGTGAAAAAGGAAAAACATGAATCAAGCTATAGCACCAGTGAAGAGTCGGATAAAGAAGCCCTATTTGTGAGAAATCTCAAAAAGGGATCTGGAAGATATAAAGGTAAGTTACCTTTTAAGTGTTTCAATTGTGGAAAAATAGGACACTTTGCAAATAAATGTCCCCATTCAAAAGAAGAGAGTAGTAATGATGAAGAGGAAGATGATGAGAAAGAAAGTATCACAAGAGCAAGAAAAACTACAAATCAGAGAAATATGAGAAAAAGAAGAGATCTGATAAAGAAAAGAATAGTCTTTATTCAAAAAGGGCTAGTAGCTCAAGTGAGGAGATTGAAGGTGTTGTAGATAGTGACGGAGGTGAAATTTTTTTCATGGGTATAGAAGATTGGGATGGTGATGACCAGATAACTAGAGGACAATCTTGGAGTGATTCAGAAGCTACAAAAGCAGAAGTAAATCTCGAAGGAGAACTCTTAAGTGCCTTGAATGAAAACAAAATGCTCAAGAAAGAGAATCGGAAACAAAAGCGACAAATTCAGAAATACAAAAAAGATGATCAAGATAGAGAAGAAGAGTTATCAAAAATTTGAGAGGAGTCAGAAATGGTCATCATGAGTCTAAATGTTCAAGTTGAAGAGGTGAAGAAAATAAAGGAAGAGACTAAAATCAAACAGAGGGCAAAGAAGGAAGAATGTGAGAAGCTAGAGGCTGAGATTGTTGCCTTGAGAAAGGATTTAGAAAAGGCGAAAGCTAAATTGACAAGAAGCTTAAGATTTGAGAAGAGAACCAAGGTTCTAGATGAGATTCTAGATCGTCAGAGGTCACTATTCGACAAGTCAGGTCTTGGCTATGGAGATTAACAAAAGGTTACCAAGGACGATGTTAAAATTGCTAACCCTGTGAAGATAGAAGAGAAAACTTCCACGAAGAACGAAGTTCCGTAAATAGAAGACAAAGGAAAGAACCAATGGCATGATAGAAGATCATTCTTGCCAAAACAGTCTGACAGGTACCAAGGATCATTTTATGGCTATTGTTTTAATTGCAACATTTTTGGTCATAGAGCAAAGGAGTGTAAGAGACATGCGAGGAATGGATACGCATGGAACAGTGGCAAAAATGTAAATATAAGGAATGGGCATGCAAGAAATGTATATGCATGGAGCTAGGACACAAGTGAAGGACATGAGAGGAATGAGCATGGTTGGAACGGAAACAAAGATTCATATGATTTCTCCGATAGAAATTCATTTACTCCATTGTCAAAAGACATTGTATGTTATAATTGAGATAAGTATGGACATATAGCGAGATAATGTGGAAGTAATCCTCTAGACCAGAACAAGAAAGAGGATGCCCAAACCAAACTCAAAAGAAAATTTGTGCAAGTTTGGAAGCGGATGCAGCAGCTAGACAATTAAAAGGAGTAATTTGTGCTTATGCAAAAGGCACAAGGAGCAATGGCAGGGAGGCCACGATGGAGCACAAAGCACAAGAAGAATGGCAGTGAAGACCATGTTGAAGCAAGACAAATATGATGTGCACAATGGAAAGATGCTAAGAAGAGGAACAATAAAAGAATATATTACAATAAGTGGTATAAAAGAAATTCAAGATTGCAACGAAGACAACAGAAGAAGATAATATATTTTTCATCTAGTGACTATGAGAGGAAGCATCAACTCAAGGGGAGCAGGGTGTACAACCCTTTGCCATTGATGTCAAAGGGGGAGAATTGAAGACAGGAGGAGTTCATATACCAATTCATGGGGATTGCCATCAATGACAAAGGGGGAGATTATTGGAATAATTGTCATTGATGTCAAAGGAATTCTAACATATATGAACGGAAATGTCAAACGGAATTGTTCCCAGAAGTTAACAGAACTATTTCCTAAAGTGAACGGAATTGTTGTCGGAAGTGAACGGAATTGTTGTCAAAAGTGAACAGAAATTTCGACAAAAGTGAACGAAAATGTCAAAGGAAATGTCGACAGAAATGTTAACGAAAACATCGATGGAAATGTCAATGGTCATATCTCTTGGTAAAGAGGTACCTCTTGGATGGGACACATCCTTTAAAGGCTATATAAGGGAGAAGAGATGTGAAAGTATTACAAGCATTCGATTTGAATGAAGATCATATAAGTGTGAGAGCGAAGGAAGAGAGGAAGAGCAAAAAATGAAATAGAATATCTCTTAAGAAAAGAAGTGTGAAGGGTAGATTTATTTTAATGAAGAATATCATTTGAGAATTGTGAAAGAGAGGAGAGAAGAAAGTATATAAGAAAATCAATGAGAGCGAAAGTGTAAGAGAAGCAAAGCCATCAGTCAATTGAAGATGTAATCACAGACGGTGGAATCGATTTGGCTTGGGTTCGGTGCCTCATAGTCTAGGGGTTGGTGCTCTTGTGGGTTGGTGCTCACGAATTGACCGGGTTGGTGCTTGGCGAAGGGAATCGATGTCTCCAATGGGTGGGTGCTCACAAATTAACCGAGTTGGTACTTGGTTTGGGGAATGGTGTCTCCAATAGGTTGGTGTCTGCAAACATTGTAAAAGAGTTATATATATATAAAAGCAATATTTTGTCGCGGTTTTCTCCCGAAAGGGTTTCCACGTAAATCATGGGTTCTCTTATGTTATTAATTGCTAGATCTTGAATGTTTATGGTTGTTGTGGTTGATTAAATTTGAAAAGATTAAAAGATTATGTTATACTGATTCACCCCCCCTCTCAGTATAAACCTGTGCTTAACAACTGGATCATTGAGTCTTAGGATGTGCAACAAGAGCCCATGTTTATGGAGGAGGTTGCAAATTTAGAGAGAGAAGCAGAAGAAGCTATAGTAGCAAAGGCATAGGGAGGAGTTGGTGAGGATATGGACAATGTGTTTGTGGATGATGTTCCAGAGGACTCTCTACCTTTCACTTCTAGGGGGGAGCAGAGGAATTGGAGAGGACTTCTATGAGACATTCAAATTGTACTCTTAATTTTGTTTAAAATAAAGCATTGTAGTCTTATTTGCTCAAAAACTAATACAAAACATACTTATGACTTTGAGTTATGTGTTCTCTACATTCATTTCATTTTTTATGTGTTTCAATGTATTTTATGAATTTATATATTTTTTTAAAGTAATGATAAAATTTTTAAGTAATTGTCGTTTAATTGCCAAGCCCTGAGTATGGGTCAAAAATTTTGGCTGCCGGGTAATTGCCGAGTACAAATTTTAATACTATGATTTCAAGGCATCCACACAACCAAACCACGTTTCTACAGAGATATCATCATGCTTATGGATATTACAATAGCTTTCCTATCAAGTTTTCACAAATACGAAGATTGTCAAGAGAGAAAATGTTATTCTTTTCTGAATAAGGAATTTACAACAAGGTAGGAATTTACTTCGAAGTGTCGACATCTATCATTCCTTCATAGATGAGTATATCTAGGTTTACTTGTACCTTTTATGGTGTTTAGCATCCAAACAGTTTCTTGGATGATGTAGACAGATGTTCATTCAAAGACGTCTGCAGTCATTGCAAGATATGTGTAAATTTATCAATTATTTTGTTCTTTTTCTGTTAAAAATGTCCTGCCATATCGCTCCTTTGTCACAGTGCTACAAGGCATCTTCTTATCATCATTTGGTATGATTTCAAATCAAGTATATCATGCGTCAATATGTCTGCCATCAGTTGGGGCCATGGGAAACAGAAAATAAGGTAAGATGAAGGGTCAGGAAATCAGAGACCAAACTTCCTCTAATCAGACCTCATATGAGTGGGCATACAAAGGTACTGAATAACGAGACGACACATTCTTGCTCTAATACCACTAATCGGAAGCCCAGGAGTGATTTGAGAGACAACATGCCAAAATGAGGCTTCCAATGTCTTATGAGCATAAATTGTTTAATATTGCTACTTGTAAACAGCATTTAGAGTGCAATTGCAGAGAGATCACACCCACTTATTAAGGGAAACACAAAACAACATATGAGAACTGTAATGATGGATTATATTCATAAATTTACAAATTATGTGCAGCATCCGAGAGATTAGATGTATAACTCAACAAAACTAGAGATTAAATCCAGAACTAGATGCTTTAACCTCGTTGAATAACTACATAACATATCTATGCAAGTGAGGATGAAGGCGAGACTGAATGATTATAATATGAGTAACAGTTCATTTCCGTTGTTCGGCTTTCCAAACTTTGTCATTTTCCTGCACCAAATGCAACAAGTTTCTAGGTCCCTACCAGGACTGATGGCAACTGATGTCAAGGAGGAATAAGAACTATGTTGTGGAGTATCATCCATGGGTAATTGAGGATGTTGTGAAGTCAATGGTGATCCGTGCACATCATTTGGTGATGGCATGGGTAGACACATCATGATCTAACTCTCAGATATTCCTAGATCAATGTCCCATGCAGGCAAAGTAGATGGTCTAGCCAAGTTGGGTTTGTGAGACAGGCCTTGTGAGAAACTGACCACAGTAACCAGAAATCTTCAGGAACAGCAGAGGGAGACAGATTAATAGCCTCGTTAACACAGATATCAGACATTGATTAATAATAAGTTCACATTTGTGACAGCTACCCCAACCCTAGGACTTACTAAATGAAAACCTTAATGGATTCTGTGAGGTGCAGTCTATGAACCAAAAACTTGGGAGTTTTTCATGCTCCAAATAATCATGCTTCATGAGCTCCTCCCCCAACTTATCAAGCCACATTCATCTAATGTTCATGAAATTCCACCACCATTCCTGCAGTACCACCAGAACCATTATACCACAAAGGAGGTAGAAATGAGACGACTACACATGTTCTCCAAACCACATAGAACTAACAGTGATGCACCACTCAATGCTCCACCAGAACCATACTGATGCGGATCATGTCTCCTGTCTATGTTGACTTGCTTGAGAATTTTGTTTTTCTGATATATAGATAAATTTCTAGTTCAGTGTTTATAGTCATGACAAGAGTTTTTAGCCTTTAAAGTACTGTAGTAATTTGATCTTTCTTGTCAGTAATTTTGACTGTTAAATTCTGAGAACTATGTTGCTGGTGGTTGATACTACTCCCTTTTGTTATCCTGTCCCCAAAGTATCATTTGTTGCTACTTCAGTTATTTGCAGGTGTCACTGGTTTTTAGTTTTCAAGAATTTATTTATCATGGTTTCTAGCAAGGCTATTATTGACAGAACACTAATCTGTTTACCAATGTAACCCTTCATGGGGCGCAGCTGCTCAATATAATATTTCTTTTTTTTTTTTTTTTTAACTTTAAAGAAAGGCAGTATTCAACAAAAAATGGACTCCAAAATGTATCGATCAGCAAAAACAGGAAGACAATACAGGAAATGATTGTAGAAATCATATGAGTCCACAGAGAATCAATAAGCCTAGACTATGAAAAGCCTACAGAAATGAAGAAGAGAACCTCTCATCCTGTGGGTTACAAAGTTTATCTTTCTGTTTTCACGCTTACTGCACTCATGCCAATAAGGATGCTGACAAGATGATGCCTTTCTCAAATCAAGTTGATAGGACTCAATGGATTTTTGGCTTGAAAAATTAGCTTTGATTAGCCTTTAAATGCATAATAAATAACCACTGCAGGTACATGAGAAAGTAGTCTCCTCAAGCAGATTAAATTCTCATTTTTTCTAATGACATAAATTAGCAAGAAACGTTTCCAACAAAAGAAGACATGTAGCTTACTCTAAATGTCGGACAAAAAATTCTATACAGGTTATCTAGAAGAACTTTGGCAAAAGAAGACACGTCTTGATTTGGTCATGTCTTCATTTCTGATTTTCTAAGTAATCCTTTGCCAAGCTGATGTAATTGTCATGATTTTTTTTGTAATATAAGATGCATTTCTTTAACAAGAGACATGTCAAAATATTAGCATTTTTAAAATAATGAAAAGCAAAAGAACAGAAGATACCTGTAACCAGATCTGCAATGCATAGCATAAGCAACGACTACAAAAGAGATGCCCTCTTGAGGATATATATGAGCAAAACGTTTTCCCAACCATAGAAACCGTCCTTCCCGGTCATCTGACTTTTCCATTCCCATAGCTCCAAAGTTTTGATCAGCATTATCTTCCTCGCACATAACAAATGCTAATTTCAAAGCTTTATCGGAAAAAAAGTAGGACAGCATAGCTATAGAATGCTGCAGGACTTGCAATTGTGCCTTCTTGTATCTCTGTCCTGCATGAAGTGATAACTGAGCCCTTTTCTAAATTGCGTGTAAAATTACACTGAGTAGATCACACTTGTCATGATGCAAAACATGACATTACTTTGCAAGAAGCATAACAATATAAAGAAAGGATACCGATATAGAAATTTTCTGACTACAAAAAACAGAGTACCGAAGAAAGCACCTCCTAAAGACTCTGCTTTTTGCATGCGGTCAAGCACCAGCTTCAGAAATAAATCTTGATATCTAAGTGTTTGGGGCGATATACTAATAATTTCAATCAACAATGCTTCCAAAGAGTCAACTTTATCATAAAAGTGGTGGGCATCTTTCACAGAGAATGAATTATCTTCTGGAGAAATAGAAGCTAGCAAAGGAACAGGCATGCTTATATCTATCTCAGCTAATGAACGAGAAGGATGCTCCTTCTGTGAAAGGTTTCTGTTGGGCTCTGGCCTCAGCTTCTCCATTCTTACTGCCTGAACATCTGCAAGAGCACAAAGTGCTTCAAATCTCTGAGTTTCTGATATTGACATTATCCCCAAAAGAGTAGTCCATGTCTGAGATGCCTTTTCATAATCAAGTAACTTGTTATATGCTCTTCCAAGCCTGCATAAATAGTCTGTAAGCCGTGGTTTATCATCTGTTGTCTTGGCTATTTCAATAATCGACTCACAGGCCTCCACCACCTTATCAAATTTTCCAGATGCTTCGTATAATTCAGCAAGTCCCTGTGTAAACAGATTCACATAAACACATTGGATTATCGAATGTTGGGATCACAATTTAGAATAACAGATTTGCATACCAAAAAAAAGATTTTGTTGAGATAATAGGAGAAAAGAAAAATTTGCATGTCTGTATGTGTTTGGTTCCAGAAACAAAATTACATTCTTGATACAGTGTTTAAATTGCAGGATGCGGTCACTCATACTGACATAAGCATTGAGTTTTCAAATGTTGAGGTTTCAGTGTCAAAAGAGGGGAGAATATAAATACAAAAAGTAGAATAACAAATATATATAATACCACTTTTGAATTAGCACTCATGGAACAATATTTAGTGAGCAGTGAAAAGAAGTTCGTGCCAATCTAATGTAAAACTGTTTTCCCCATGGCCTTTTCATGAATTTTAACTTTACAAAAGCTTTAGTTTTATAGCTAATGCTTAAAACGCATTTGATTTTAAACTATTGTGATTTTGAGTTCCATCAACAGAAGAATAAGCATATAAGAAAGGTGAAGTTATATTTTAAACATGCAGAATAATGGTAATCTTGATATACCACGATAAACGAAACCTTCCAAAGATCTAATAACTTCACCTTATCTTCAGTGGCACCATCAAACTAGTGGAACTTTCTAATTTGATGGTGCCACTAAAAATAAAAGTTATGTAAAACATTTTTTCCTCAGGTTTCAACAAAAATGAAATTAACAAGGTGTAAAGAGTTATAGCTGATGATCATATGAATTTAAATTACATAAATAGTACCAAGAAGATAATGAAAAAAAGTAAAAATAGAAAAACTAGCAGTTCTTATAGAAGTTTTATAATTACATCCACAATATTCACAATGCATATCATGATTGTATAAGTGATTGAGATGGCAGTTCAGGCAATCTTCCGACAGAACACCAAAACACTAGCATGTCACTTTGTCGAGTAAAAAATAGAAAAACTAGGTAGTTCTTATAGAAGTTTTATAATTACATCCACAATATTCACAATGCATATCATGATTGCATGAATGATTGAGATGGCAGTTCGGAAAATCTTCTGACAGAATACCAAAACACTAGCATGTCACTTTGTCGAGGTCATAACTCCTTGACCATTGCTCGGAATCCAAAACTGCAACATACATTGGAAAGCTCATGAAACAAACTAGTTTATATGGCCCTAAAGAAATGCCTCTGGGCACACTTTAGGGGCATTTGACCAAACTTCCAAGGCCAAATTCCACTCCAAAGGACCCCGAAACTGCAAAATACAAAAATATAGAACAATATCTAAAAATAGAAAACACATAAAATTTGTATTTTTACGAGTTTCGGATCACAACAAAACCTGTCAGCTTCTTGGGGGAACACTTTTCACAACTCTTAAGATTCGAAGGTGAATCACTTCATATTCTATTCTTAGATTGTTCATTTTCAGCTAAAAATAAATATAAAAGAATTACTTTCCAAATGTAAAAATCAGAAACAAGAGACTTGTAGCCTCACATCCCTTCTCAGAGATTGCCACCCTCTTGTAAATTAATCTTAGCTTCAATAAAGCTTCATTTACAAGTGCAATACTGTATTATTATAGCGTCTAATTTCTTGATTCAGTTCATTATTTTATAGCACATTAAATTTCTGCAATTTAGTGTGTTGTCTGCCATATTTCCAATGAAAATCCAGATCAATTAGTTCAATGATGCTCTCAATTTCAATTAATCTGAAGGTGTTCAAATTGGAAGGGAAAGTCAAAATACCCAAATTTAAACAGAATGTCAACATATTTATGTTTGCAGGGTTATATATATTTCTTATACATGTTGGATTGAAAAAATTGCCCACTGTTAAGGAAATCCCAGTTCAATTGGGAATTTTTCAAATTAAATGGCATTATAGGAGACCATAGATTTTTTTCTTCTTCATTGAAGAAAGGCATTCTATATTACACCAAAGAGCATGTTAGTTACATCAATCAGCTGAACAACGGAGTTACATGGAAGATCTCACCCTATAAAGGCTAGAAACCTAACATTTGCAACTTTTCCCCAAGAGAAAAGGAATCTACCTCTTTACAAAAACAAGCAATTTTGGCTTTAGCATGCATAACCAACTCCTGCTTAAGAATCCCCAATTAACTGCCCCTCTTTCTTGGTGAGGTATTTGGATGACTTTATGGCATAAAGCACAGTTGTCTGCCATTAGTTCCTTTAAACAAAAAGATGCAAGGCAACCTTTCACATTGATATTTTTTAAATCATTAAAATTGCAACTCTGAAAAAATGGGGATATACTACAATTTATTCAAATAACTGGGAAATAAATATTTTCTAATAATTTGGGAAACCACGTCCTATTCTTTTGTTCTCCAAATAACAAAAAGAACAAAAAAAAAAAAATAGAATTCATAAATTTTGGAAATTTCTAGATTTTGTTAATTCACATTTCATTCTGTTTTTCATTTTGTTAAAGCGTGCCAAATCTTCCCTTCACAATTTTGGCAACACTGAAATATCGGTATTGTTACATTTACAGAGTGCAATAGAAAACAAACTAATTTTGCATGTCGTTGTCAATACAAAATATGATTAAATATTCCAGCAATTAATGTAGATAACAGGGAATTCAATTTTTTATCAAAAAAAGAGGAAAAAAGAATACTAAAATTAACAAAATTCACTTATAAGTCTTGAAGGAAAGTCTAAGAAGAGTTGATTGAGAGTCAAAAGGTAAATAGCAAAAGCCTCATTCCTGTAAATTATAACAAACAATGGTACCAAAAGATGATTTAACAAAACAAAGGTAACAAACCCCGTTCATATTTTAAAAGGTAAATATGTTAAACACCGAAGAAGCATCAATATTTTTTGGAAGAAGCAGACTATATACTATACTAAAAATTAAAAATTCCAAATATGTTGTAACTTGCAAGGCTCGTTAAGCTTTGGTATGACAATTATCAGGAATTAATTTGCAGAAAAAAGATGGAGTTCATGAGGATTTCTAATAATAATATAAGATGCATTAAAAACCAGCCATCAAAATGCTGATCCATAAATTCTATGTTTTGCAGTATGTAAATCCTCTTCAAGAGGAAAGATTGCACCGCTTTTCTTCCACACCTTCCCTTCATTCCTTGATGGGATTTCAAGCTCCTTTGAGTCTTGAAAATAGAGAACCTGATGGTGTTACCCTCGATACATTCTGATTTCTCTTTATCCTTTATAAAAGAATTAAGATTTCTTGGAGACTTTGGCAGGCCATGGATAATTGTTCGTGTTCATGATAGACTCTGCATCTTAACATAATATTTTCATATTCTAAGTTTTGGATCTAGGAGTCTCCAGCAGAGGATAACTGGATTTCTGCAAACAGTCCAGTGCTAAAATCTGAATAAGTGATAGCAATTTTTTTTTTAAGATATCTGCAACATGATAAATGTTGACAGATAGTTTCCAATTCTCACTAATGCTTCCTCAAGCCATGCCAAAAAATCTAGTTTAGGAAGCCCAAACCAAACCATAATAGTACAACGAGTAAAAATGGCAGGAGTAAAATAGATGAATCATGGCCACAAGATTTGAATCAACAAAAACTTGGAAAGCAGAAGAGTTGAGAATAACAACAAACAATAAAAGATATGCATGTATTTGTTATTTGACAGATAACACATTTATTAAAAATTAAAACAATCAAGAATGGCAAGTTCATTATTTAGAAGTTAGAAATCAAAATGGATGTAAACAAGTAAACAAAACTGTTAAGATGTCACATCAGTAATCATAGTTCATAAATGATAATCTGTGAATGCTAAAGTTTGTGATTCGATATGAGAATGTTTCCAAAATTAGAAAATATAAAGCATAATATATAGTAGATTCTTGTTTCGAATTTGGCCTTGGGTTTTCCAGACGCTTTATTTTTATTTAAAGTGTAGATTTCAAAATTACATTAGTACATAATGCCATGATGGTAAAACAAAATCTAGTACGATGACCCATCAGTGGAAGTCAACTATTGTGTCTGAAGTCAATGAAAACCCATACATCCAGCCTCTAATGCAGTTCCTGCTATTGAATGGAGGACCTAACCAGCTGAACTCTTCATCTGCAAATACAGCCTCCTTAATCTCCCAAACCAATCTGAAGATGCTACATTACCGAATATGCCCCCCCCGGCCCTAGGAGCGCGGGGGATAAGCTCCAGGATACAGTTGTCTGCCTGGGCTGCGGAAATGCCCGGGTACATCTGGGTGACATACCCAGGCGTTTCCGCAGCCCAGGCATGCTCCCTGGGCGTTTCCACACGCTCTTGGACACCAAATATTTTTTTTCCCTTCAATTTCACCCAATGAAAAGTCAAACGATGGACTCCAAAATACAATCAAAAACAAAATAAAGTGGATTCCCAAACCTAAAAGCAGCATTCACACTCATTTTATCACAATATAACAACACATTTCCCTTTCATTGCATTTTTAACTCTCATTGCACATTTGTTCACTATTGTTGTTTTTTCAATTGCATAAGCTTGAAACTCCTTCCTTGTAGTAAACCTACACCACTACCTCAACCTATTTGGCGCCAAGGACCCTGAGGAGCTTGCAAGGAAAAAGATTGGCTGATTTAAGGTAAATTTTTTAGATTTGTAGCTTTTTGTTTTGTTTTGTTTGTAACTAGTTTTAATGTTAATTCTTTTTTGTAATTCTTTTAAGTTTTAACCATTATTTCCACAAATACCAAATGCAATGATTATGTTTTAATTTTTAATAACAATTATTTTAGTTTTTACCATTAAATTTTAATAGCAATTGTTTTAATTTTTACCAAAGGCAATAGAGATTTGTCAGAATGTCTCGGGGTGCAAGTGCTAGTTCAGTGGGCCAAGGGATAGCTCCCAAATTTGATCCATGAATGCCCCTTTGGAAGTATGTAATAGTATTAGAATAGATACCTAGTGGAGGGTGTTTTCATTGGGTTTGCTCAGAGTGTAACTGTAAATATAAGAGCTCGTATAGTCAAGTGAAAGCTCATCTGTGTGCGATTTCTGGAACTAGAATCAGATTTTGTGGTGGGCCAAACATAAATGAAAGGTCAGGAAAGGGCTTGCTACAGGTAAAGATCTTTGCATACGTCAAAGAGCAAGAAGAGCTAGATGACGTTGTGGGGCAAAGATTGAAGCATCATTTGAGAAAGAAATGATTACCACTTGTTGATCCATCTCGTGTTAATGTGGTGACCCCACCACACCCCTTTCTTGCTACACCCATTGTGGCCGAAGAAGAGGATTCACCTCTTAGTCGCAAGAGAACAAAAGATGCAAGCCGATTGGACAGGACATTCCATAATGAATCCAGGGACATAGCTGAGTAGAACATCACGGTTGTCTTTATGCATGTGGGCTGCCATTTAATGTTGTTAGATCACCATACTGGCAGAATATGGTGAGATTTATCAATACTGCCCCTAAAGGGTTCGTCAGCCCAGGTTATGAAAAGGTGCACACCACCTTACTGACAAAAGAAAAAAAACACATTGAAGATGGATCAATGCTCATCAGGTATTCGTGGATTGAAACTGGGGTGTTCATCATTTTCGATGGATGGAAAGATACAGCAAATAGGCCAATGATTAATGTTATTGTAGTGATCCCTAAAGGCGCAATGTTTTTGAGAGTTGTTGATTTTGAGGGGCAAGCGAAAGATGCACAATTCATTGCTGACATCCTGATAGAGTCCACTGAGGCGATGGGGCGCCAAAACGTTGTCCAAGTTGTAACGAACAACGCTAAAAATTGTAAAGTTGCGAGCATATTGGTTAAGGCAAGGTATAGGCACATATTTTGGGCACCTTGTGTCGTTCATTCCCTCAACCTTATGTTGCAAAAATTGGGGACAAAAATTGACTGGATTAAACAAGTCTGAAGGGGCAAGCGAGATCCAAATGTTCATAACCAACCATCACATGTCCCAAGGCATCTTCAAAGACTTCTCGAAATTGCAAGTGTTAAAGGTAACTCTTAATTTTATCATTCATGAATCATGTATTATTACATATTTTTAATTTAATTTTATAAGTTTGTAATTTGTAATGTTTTTATTTTTGAACATTTTTTTTTAATTTGATTTGTTTTAATTTCGTATTAGGTTGTTGAGACTCAATTTGCCTCACACACCTTCATCCTAAGACAACTTGTTAAGGTGCGTGAGGCATTGAGTAGCATGGTCATCAACAACCTTTGGGGTGTCTGGAGGCAAGCAAACAGTGAGAGGGCCACAAAGGTGAAAGGGTGGATTCTTGATGATGTGTGGTGGGAACGTATGGAGTATTTGTTCAGTTTTGCCAAGCCCATTGTCAGCATGTTGAGATATGTGGATATGGATCATCCATGTTTGAGTAAGTTTTATGATGGAATCGACTCAATGATTGAAAGCATTAGATCCATCATAAATGTCAAAGAGCAGGATCCTATGGAGAGGTTCTTCAAAGAAGTGTAGTCGCATCTCATTGAAAGGTGGAACAAAATGACCACCCCATTGCATCTTCTTGCTTTTGCTTTGACACCCAACTACTACAGTGCAGAGATTCTTTCTTTGCCCAGGAGAGTCGCACCATATAGGGATGTTGAGGTTGCCAAGGGATATAAGGCAGCATTTTCTAGAATCTTTCTCGATCCAGAAGTAGAAGACCAAATCAGGGAAGAGTTTGTGCATTTCATAACCTTGTTGGATGACTCCCTTGGCACTATTCGTGACAAGTACAAGATGGACATTCGCTATTGGTGGTACCTCTATGGGCAAGCATCCACCCACCTTGAACCACTTGCAATAAAAAATCTATCACAAGTAAGATTTTAATTTTTTTTACTCTGCATTTCTTTTAACCTTTTCGATGTTTTGTTTTAACTTTTAATTTTTATAAATTCTACTTGACTTTGTGGCTTCAATAAGATGGAAGCTCCTCTTCAGCTAAGTGGAATTAGGGTACCTATGGCTTTATCTACTCAATTAAATGCAACAAAAGGCGGAGGGTTTGGTTTATGTGCATTCCAACTTGTGTCTTCTCTCACACAAACAACCTCAATACAAGGGCCAACAAAGTTGTGGGATCTGAACCCAAAAACTGTTGATTTAAATGCCTCCATTGCCTACCTTTCATTGCTTGACACGGCGCTAAACAGTGCTTCACACGTCTTGCATGGTGGAGCTAGTGGGAGTGGCATTGTTGCTGCTTGTGGTTCTAATAACCACATGATAATAAAGACATCACAGCCGAAGACGAAAATGAAATAGTGAATCATGAAAATGCTGATTTGCCTTTATTTTTTGTCCATACATTGTAACATTTGCACCATGTACCTGTTATAAAACTAATATAAGTTAGACCATTGAATATTATGATATTTGGCCTTGAATTATGAGTAAATCTTTTGTGGTATTTAACTTATTTGAAGTTATTTTGTTTCCTCTATGCATATTATGTGGTTAATTTTGCTTATATGGCTATATTTCTATATTTTTAATTTTTTATATATATTTTTCTATGGCCGTATCCAGCCATATCCAAACCCCAAAAAAAAATCGTTGTATCGCCGTATCCGATTCTTGTACCCGTATCTGTATCGGTAACGTAGTCAGAAGATGGTTATCTCACCCAGATCTATGGAATCAATATCACCACTTCCCTCTGAGACCTTGATACAAGGGTTTTAATGGACAAACTTGAAATTATTCATTTATATTAGCACTAGTCACTTGCTCTTCTTTAATTATAATTATTCGAAACCAAAAGCATTGTAAGTTTGTCTCAAAATATGGGTTTGAAGCATTTGGAGATCGAAAGGTGTGACCTCCCAAAGTTCTTCCACCATAGACCTGGTATATGATATAATTCAAAAATTAATAACCAAATGCAAAACCATTAAAAAATAGATTAGATAAAATCAAGAATAAACATGAACTAGATTAACATTATAATGCAAAAGAAGTGCCTAGTAAGCAATTTTTCCTTTCCTAGATTACCATTTCATAACCAACTAGACCCTAAGTAATTTTTACCACTGTATTTGACTTTGGATAATCCTTATCAAATAAATCTCGGAAAATCTTCTTAACGAGTATGCAAAGGCCTTCCATGACCTTCAAATCTACAGTGAAGGTGCGGCCACAGGTAAAAGTTGGCTTTAGATATTGCCTTGTTGATGTTGACACCTATTATCAATGATCTCTAAAATATGCATGTATTTGTCCTGGTCTCCCACATATAATGCATTCCAACACACAATTTGTAATGAATCCAGTTTGTTCCACAAGGACTCTTGACATAAAAGAATGTTGAACGTGAAAAAAGAGTAAGTTCATTCTATTAAAATAGGATAAGAATAAAGAATAAGTCAATTCTAATAAAATAAAGTAAAGTAAATAAAGCCATGCTAAGGGTCAAAATTGTTCTAAACAGCAAATAAAGCAATCCAAAGGCTAAAGACTTGTTTTAGGAGAATAAGCAAGGATAGAGTGTTTTTTTGGAGGTCTATCTTTAGGAGTGTTTAAGTATATGAGAGGGATTCCTTATGTTTAAGGCTTTGAAGATTGATTTGTCTTTATAATTGGAAGTGGCTTCCCCTAAGAGCTTTGTCTGTTTTTTGTATTGGTTGTACTCAAACAGATTTTTATTGGTTTTGATAGTGGAGGTTAATCAGTTTTTTGTTTCAGACATCAGACAATCAGATTTCAGATTTGCTTAGATTGAGTGAATTTTGGGATTCCAGTTTGGAGCTCGTCAGTCAGATTTTTGTTTAAGAATTCAGCATTTTGTTTTTAGATTTTGATAAAATTACAATAGTAGCAGAGATGTGATTCTGCCTGCCTATAAAGCTATAATAGCATATTCAAAATGGACTCTAACCAAGAAAAAGCTAAAAGAGCCCTGAAACAGATTATGGAAAAACGTTTCTAGCCTTTGGTTCAGAACTTGGATAATATTAGAAAGCATTTGGGGACGATGACACACCCAATGCAACAAATACCACTCAACAGAAGCAATAAATTCTATTCTCATTACCCTTCAATGGAGCTAAAACGTCATAAACTAATCAGAATAGACCCAGAAGAGAGCCTTTTTTGAGCTGTGATGATCTCCTTCCCCTCCTAGACAAAGGAATGCAAAAAGAGGCTAGAGATTTTAAAGAAGATACAATTAGAGGGCATTGGAAAGCTTATTGTATTGTAGCATCCTAAAACAACTCCACTGCCTTTATTTCATGTCGATTTATGTTTGTCTTGCACATGTCTAAGTATAGCTAACTTGGACTAATTTGAGCAATATTGATAATTTGGTCAACTTTAGAACCCTGAAACCCCTTCCTCAACACCCTGAGATAGCCTCCATCTGATCTTTTTATATCTCTGGTCTTGTTGCCAGGTCCATTTTGTACAGTCATGGCATTTGCACTCTTTCTTCCCCCTTAACTAGAAGAGCCCATCCACCTTTCCCATTTCTAGCAACTGGAAGTCGGCACGCATGTCAATATTGCCAAGTTTGAATTCAAAGTCAGCTATAAATAGACAAGTGTTGCACTTCATTTGATATTGATTACACATCTATCATTGAGCAAATTCTTGATACATGAGAGACATATTTTGTTGATCCAAGGTTCCAAGTGATTTCATTGTTCATCTAATTGTTAGAGGGATATTAGTGGACACTAGACACCCAAACCCTAATGCATGCCCCAATTTGTTTTCCCTAACACACTAGGTCATCAAGCAACGACTTATTGCAAGAAACACGAGTCACAACATGCAAAATTGAGGACAAGAAAGTGAAGGGCTGAAGCACACAAAGAAACCCAAAAAGTCAGATTTCAGTTTGCAGGCACATTACAAGGAGGGAACTTTCCACCCTAGCAAGCTTCTCTGATCATATCCAAATTTCAAGGTGACATTGCTAACAATATTGGGTGGGACTTCCGAAGTTCATATTTCAGTGATTGATCTTCTACAATGTTCTACATGAGATGTGCCAATTTTATCCCTTTGTATTTCTTGTAGTATTGTTTAATTTATTAATTGGCCACTATAACTATATTTTACATGTCATATGATGCTTAATTAAATGTGATTCATTTATTTGCATTACATTTTCATGAACCCGCATTGTCTTACACTCCTTTAGGGTTGTATATTTCATTGAGTCCCAATTGCCTCAAACCTCCTAGGGCTAATTGTACTGCATGTTCCTCATATCTTAAACCCTAGCTACACTTTATGCTTGACTTCAAACCCTAGATCATTCCTATTTCTAAAATATCTTAAAACCCTAGTGTGCTTGAATTCGTATGATGTAAATGTTCATGTTTGATGCTAATTTATGACACCAAAATTGAATAGCTCTGAGAATCCAATCAAAAGAAGTATTATCTTTAGTCAAAAAAGAATTCATATTGTCGAAAAACCTCTTACTAGATCTAAGCTAGGCTTGAAAAGGAAAATGGAATCCAAAAGTGTGTCTAATGCTTCCAAAATCAAAGCTTCATTGCCAAATGATGTGAAAGTGAATGATGTGCCTTTTAATGATGATGAGTTTGATCTTGATGAATCTTAGAATGTCATGGTAATGTTAAGAGTAGTCAACCATCGACATCCCAAGGTACCTTAGTAGAAACCCCTAGTATTCAATCTAAGAAGAATATCTTAGTCAATCCTCAAGAAATTGCAAGCATGATGAATGTCTTAAAAGAAGTTGCATGTGCCAATTCGGCCATTTCCAATCATCTCAAAATCTTCCAGTTTCTCAAAATCCTCCAATGGCTCCATCCCTCAACAATTTCTCATTCCATTTAGTCAATACCACACTAACCATTCCCAATGCCAATTGCAATCCTCTTTGCCTCCAATATCCACCATAACCTATGCTACTTCTCCACCTATTTCTTCTACTTCACATTCGTCCCCATCTCAAAATCCTGGAATGACAACCATGATGCATACCCTTCATAGCATGCAAAATCAAACCAAAAATCTTTCTCCAGTATTCAATGAAAAATACCAAAAGAGTCTCTTTCATTGGCATTCTTCTAAATCCTTTGACTTATGAAATCTTTTCTCATCCTCTTCCACTTAGTTTTGTTGCTCCAAAATTTGAATTATACAATGAAAAAGGAGGTATCACATCATATTAGATCTTTTTATGCTTCTTGCACAGGTTTTACTCATTATAAGAATTTGTTGACCAAGCTCTTCTCTAGAAGCCTAAAGCATTATGCTCTTGATTGGTTCTATGCTCTCCCATGTGGATCAGTTCATTGTTTTACCACCTTGTGGATGATTTCTAGGCTCAGTTTCAATTTAACATTGGTATAAAGGCCACACTCGCTAAATTAGCTCAAATTAGATACGAAGCAAATAAACAAATTAGTGATTATGTACTTAGATTCAAAACTATGGTTCCTAAAATGTGTTATAAGCCACCAAATAGTGAAATTCAAAGCCTTTTTGTTGATTGTTTGCTATCAAATAAAAAGTCGTTTTAGATTCTTATCCTT
The DNA here is from genome assembly GCA_037957365.1 of Torreya grandis. Taxonomy (NCBI): domain Eukaryota; kingdom Viridiplantae; phylum Streptophyta; class Pinopsida; order Cupressales; family Taxaceae; genus Torreya; species Torreya grandis. Next base: position 11,525,148 of record JARHVA010000009.1, on the reverse strand, counting down.
CTTTTGATGAGCTTTGTCATGCTATTAGAAATTTTTAAATTATGTTTTTGGATGCCAATGTTCTTAAAAATTCTTCCAACATGTCTTTTTCTTCCAATGCTTCAAAATTTCCAAACAAGTCAAACTTTTTTTTTTTTAAAGGCAATGATTGTGGATTTCCAACATAGAATGACCCTAACAATGTAGTTCATGCCATAAAACAACCATCTCAAAATCCCACATAGAGAAAGAAGACAATTCACTAGGCTTAGTTGAAGTCCACAACAATTATTGAATAAACTACATAGGTTAAACATGATTTCTTTAGCTCAAGTAAGAGAACTAGATCTTTCAAGTCCTTTGCCTAGAAATTATGATCCAAATGCATTTTGTGATTATTATAGAGTTTAATGACATTCATCACATTGGTGTATATTGCATTGAAGCATAAGATCCAAGATCATATTGAGAGCAACCAAATTCAAATAAAATGAGAAAACAACGATGATTTCTAACAATTTGTTGCTCCAAACCAACATTTGAAATTTTTCAAAGATCATCTTCCAAATCATAGCCAAGAACAAGGCAACAATGCAAATGCCCATGTGAAGAAAAACAAAAGTTATAACAAAGTCCCATTTAATTAAAAATTTCATCCATTGGATGATTTTATTGGCACAATCAAAGCAACCAAGAAAAAAAAAACTCAATCCAAATTGTGTTTTATGAGGGTGAAATTCCAATTGATTGTTCGTAAAATGGCTCCTTGTTCATTGGAGCTTTCATAGATTGCAAAGAAAGGGATGGAATCATGGTAAAAAATGGTTTACGTTTGAATTTGTACACCAATGGGTTCCTTTATAGCCTTGGATTTTGTAAAGAAGATCTAGCTTATAAATGTGTGCCCCAATGAGTTCCTTTATTACCTTGGATTTTGTGAAGAATATCTAGCCTGTATAGAAACGATTATTAAATGCTATGATGGCATAGAAAGTGAAGATTTAGGATGTATCATCTTGCCTATCCAAATAGGTCCAAAGAAAGTTTAGAGCTTGTTTCGCATAGTGCCTAGAAATGAATCATATAGCATACTACTTGGGAGACCTTGGATACATCAAACAAAAGCAATTCCTTCAATTGTGCATCAAAGAATAAAATTCGAACACAAAGGACAAGTAGTTACAATTCATAGAGACCATGAATTTCCAAGAGCAAAAACAGGAAGCCACTTCACAAGAAGAACAAAAAAGCCAAATCTAGTGTTCAAAGTAAGAAAGAACAAGGTGCAAATGCTTAAATCCCATTCCAAATAGAGTGCAAATGGTCTCAAAACCAAAGAAAATATCTTCAAATCCAAATGACACTGAAAAATCAACGGGGTATAAAAACAATATTTCGATGTGGACTAACATAGATAAGGATGACCTCTTAGAGAATGACATTTTAAGGGATGACTTATCATGGCTTGATTCCTTGGACAACTTGAAAATCTATTATTTGCCTACATTGTCTTCTGACTTTATTAATGGTTAGATTTTTGATTGCACGCTTATGTTTAGTGTCCCATTGCACTTTATTCCTTTAATGTTGCCACTATAATTTTATTTATTCCTTTGCTTATTTAATATTTTCAATTTTGTTCCAATTTGCTTTACCTATTGGCTCATTTGATACTTCTTATGATGTTTCATTTCTTTCAATTTTTTCTTCGTAATCTTGTGTATGTGTCATAGTTTTCTTGTTGCATTGTTTTTCAATTTGATTTGATGGTCATTAATTTTGCTTTATTCCTCCTACCATCATGTGATTTCTTAATTTGTAATGTTGATTTCAACTTTCCTCTTCTATGTGCTTCGTTTCCTTTTCAAAAAGTGTTTTAGCTTATGTTCATGAGTACAAATGCTATGATGTGTAATGATTTATAAATACTCCATGCCTTGACTATATTGTAATTTAAGAGGTGAAAAAACTATTCTAAAATTGATATGCTATAAGCTACTTTATTTTACCATTTATTTATTACAATTTGCCTCCTACAATGTTTGAATGATTGTCCGCTTTGTGATTCTATTAGAGAGCATACTTTCACATTCATGTCACACATTGTAGACACCTAATTTTGATACATGATCCTTTTCCATACTGTTTTTGTCATACTTTACCACACTTGGTCCATTTGTGTACATTTGGCTATTTTTGGACACCTTCAACTCACATTAGACTCCCCTTGGCCTTGATTCATCTAGATTTCCTAATAAACACCTCAGATCTCTAAGTTTTCAACAATAGGATCCTAATTAGTCATCCTTTGTCCAGTGTAAATTTTGTTTTGAACATTTTTGCCCTTCGAGTCAGAATTGGCAAACCCGGTGGCCATCGATTCTGACACGGTCAAAATCTGCAGCTCGTCAATTCTAACCCTCATAATTTTGTGGGCCATTTTTGCCTTGGCCTGAATCCAAGTGCCTTGAATGTCACTTGTTGCCATTCTCCAGGGCCAGCCTATGTGCAAAGCATCCTAGGGAGTCATATATATACAAATCTATCCTAAGTCGTTTGATATCAAGTATTGAAGTCTCCTATAATCAAGATCTCTTGCAAGCCAAGTCTCTCAATCACAATCATCAAGCCTTATCAAGAGTTTTGCACATTTAGCCAACGAGTCTACACAATATGGCCTACATTGCATCAACATCATTCCAAATCTTATGCCATCACATCTTGTGCCAAGATAAGGTCATAGCTAAGCATATAATTACATTTGATTATTTAGGGAGAGGAGATGAAGTCCTTTCTCTCGTTGGGTTGGGATTCACTCACAAGCACTAGGACTACATAGAGCGTTGATTCCAAGCGTATGGGATATGTAACTGCAACTCCTCAAGAGGTTTCCCAGGCCAACTAACTTACACTTCTATTCCTATTGCGACATTGTGGAGAATTAGGTCAAAGGCAAAGGAGAAGCAAATCAGACAATTATGCCCATCAATTCAGCGAAGCAAAGCCAGGATCCAAATCATTATTGTTTGCGAAGCGACTTAGAAAGCAACGAAGGACAAAATCAGCACAGAGGGACACACTAGGTGAACACAATAGGCAACCTACCGATTCTAACATGTACGCAATCGACACTTGACCGATTTTAACCTTTTGCCAAATCAGCCTCAGATTCTTAGGGCATCTTTTGTGCCAGTTTCTAATTTTGTTCCCAATTCCAAAATTCAAATAAAGTGCTCAGGTTTGTATGTTTCAATCTTTTTCCTCTCTCTTTCCATTGTTATTGCTTCTTCAATTGTTTCATTGTACCATCAGCACATAATTTAGCATTAGCTAATCTTTAGACCTATACTTTACTATATTTATGTAGGTCTCCCTTGTGCCTTAGTTTTAATTAGTTGTCCATTGTGTGTTTAACCCCAAACCACAAATAGTTAAACACACACAAGCACATAGATAAAGACAAACGCTTACTTCTTTTTCATATATGGTATTGATGTTCTTGGCAAGATAAGTGCAAAGTCTTCAGCGTGTCTTAGGATCATTTTTCACCTTCATAGTGGGACAGGAGGAAATTCCTTGTCCCCTAAGTATGGGGATCCATCGTCTTTCTACCTTGGAAGGCAAGTCTTTGAAGGCCCCAATCAAAATCAATTACTTTATTCCATGTTACCACACTATTTCACACTTGTTGAGGGGCAACGTGGGGCATATCTTTGTTCCTATACAATTTTTTTTTCCTTTATTGTTATATATTATGTTCCAATAGTATGTTATTGCTAACATTATACCTATGATACAGAATTGTCACAACTCAAGGAATTTACCATTGCTACGATACAATGTTTTCTATGATATTATTTCTAACATGATTACTACACATGTTTCCTGTGGTCCTAGGTTTTTATTTATGACATGTTTGTGCTATGATTCATTATAGTTATACACGTGATCATTATGTTTGTCTTTGCTACCCATGATCCTCATCATGTCCATATTTATGTGACTGATATGCCCTCTACGACCCTTGTCATGTTCATTAATGTTGGCTATGAGTTGCACTTACTCTCTCATGTTGATTGTGTGCCTTATGTGTCATCCATTATGCTTATGTGACTTATGTGCTTTCTAGTATGTGTCTTACAATGTCTAATATGTTTCTATGTACCTTGTTGTATGTCAAATATGTCCTCCAGCACTTTATGTGCTTTCAATGTACTTGGTCATGTTCGCCATGTTTACATGTTTGATGTGTTGTCTAGTGCTTATGTGCCTTCCTTGGTCCTTATGATGTTTACTCTACTTGTGTGTCTGGTGTGTTCTTTAAAATCAGTATGCTTGTACAATTGTTGAATTGGCATGATCCTCACCTTGCATCTAACGTGATTGTGCCTCCACTATGTGACTATGATTCATATCATACACATACTCAGTGTATCTATTGTGATAAGATTTCTCCACTCATAATCTCCATTGTTCTATCTTTATAGACTACTGACTCGGTGTTATAACATATCCAATTTCTTATGTGCTATAATTTTTATATTATGCGACCACATGGGGCAAAATATCTTAGTACATATCCAAATATCCTGATACCTTACATCTTTGAGTACTTTGTTATTAAATGGTATGTTACAATAGATATATTATAATACCCATCTTAGAATACCTCCTTGGAGCATGCTTATTAGTTGAATTAACAACAATATGAGGGAAGAATGTTTCTGTCCTATCAAGCATACCATGGATTTTGACTAGAGGGTAGTCATCTCCAATCGTCAACACATAAGCAATCAAAGCTTGGGCATTAAATCTAAAATCATCAACATTATTCCAAATTTGTTGGCCCCAATTTTGAGTTGTCTCATTGATGCTCGCTTTGAGAGCACCTTTGGATGTGAGGTGACATGTCTTTGGCCTTGCATTTGTCCCATGAGCTGCAACCACCAAATTTTCATGATCCAATTAGTATTCACCATGTATTTCTTATGTTCCTCCAAGGTGAGGTGTGATCTTGTTTCGATCCCATAACATGTAATAGTGACATTATCAGTAATATTGATTCTAAAATCAGAATTTCCAACCTTAATGGGTCTTCAGACAGCACCGCCATCCCACACTATTATGCACAAGCAACTTTAAATTTGATCAGAAAGATCTATGTGCTCTACATTACAAGTTGTCTCCTTTCCCTTATCATCATTTTTAGCATGTTGTTCATGATGACAAGAATATTGCAGCAACATAGGAGGGAGCAACAAATCTGAAGTATGATCAACATTATCATACCTTGGGCTGCCAACAAAAAACTCATCCTCCTTTGGTGAAGCGGGGTTTGTGGAGATACCTCCAACCCTTCTATCCTTGTGATTACCAATATTTACTTCAAACACATGACTCTCCACAATGCTGTTCTGAAAATCAGTCAATGGCTCATCCTTAGGAAGTTCGAACGATGGTGCATGTTCCTCCACTTTGAGGTCTTCGTATTCAACAAGTGAAGCACCGTCCACCTTGGTTTCATCCATATTTTGTTGACACATGCATGGAGCATTTCCCTAGTTCTTGCCAAGGTCACAAACACCATCAATTAACTTCTTATTGATTGTTGTTCTGGAAATTCCAGCAAGCTCAACATCAACTCTATCATCCAGCAATTGGGCTTTAACCGCAAAATTCTCTCCCCAATCTTGCAATTCTAACTTTCCTTCTTCCTTAGGCTCGTATTTAGAATGCTCATCTCCTTTGGCTGAAGTTGGAGCCTTTGATAGATTTGCCTCCACATTATTAATCTTGTCAAATACCTTCCCAAAGCTATCCTGAACACCCATCTCATATGGCAATGGCTCAATCATTGGAATGCTTGGAAAATGGATAGAGGCTTCTTGGAAAAGACCATCTTTCCATTTGGTACCCTTCACCTTATCCTCATTGTTAGAATGATTCTCATGATGATCAAAATATTGTAAGAACATAGCATGATGGTGATACAATAAATTCTTGCTATGAAGATAATCAAATTGCTTACCTTTCTCTTTAAATTCCTTTAGGTGTTGTTTTGCTTGAATGAGTATCAACTTTGCTTCTTTCGATCTTCTTAGCCAATCATCACACCTCCTTTGGGTCCTTATCACATCTTTCGTGCTTGCTTGCAAGGTAGCTAATTTCCTTTCAACCCTAGAATCCACTTTTGTTGTTGATGGTGGATCATTAAATTCTACCTCGCATATGTAATTTATGCCCTTCTTTTCTGATGAACTCTTAGGGCAATCAGCCAATGGCATTTCGTTTTTCAGGATTTCTTCCTTGACTTTCTCATTCCTTTGCTCCTTTGTAGGGTTTTGGAATTCAGACCTTGATTTTTCCGTTTTCATTTCTTATAAGAGAGACTCTTGAGGTCTAGGGCTTAACCCTACAAACTTCATCAATGCCTTGGGACCCATTGCTCTTAGTTCCTTATGAGATTCTTGCATAGCTTGCAACATCTCTTTCGTGGCTTCCTGTGTTGACTTCATCTTTTTGTCACTGCCCTACATGATGAAGAGTCTAAAAACAAGTCGCTACCCACAGCTGGCCAAAAAATGGCTCTAATACCACTGAAATGTCCCTTTTAGGGCAAAATTATAACAATTTGGGCTTTTCAACAAACCCTAACATAAACACATGCAATTTGTGCTTCTCTTATTCAAACCCTACGCAAATAAAATTCAGAATTCTGTAGTTGCCAATTCCAAGTCACAAATACGATATTTAATTCACCAAAATACTTGTGAAAATTATAAATATTACAATTGAATATAATAGCTTCAAACCTTATTTTTCTAAATTAAATATAGGATTGAAAATTACAAATAGACACAAGCTGAATGTAGGAATGTTTAGTTTTCATAAACCCTCATCAAAAACCAGAAAAATACAGTGATACAAAATATCTCCACATCTGAATTTTTTACCACATATATGACTGGAAAATATAATAAAAATATTTGTTGAATGTATCTATGATCAGACATCCAAATCACCATGAAATTGCTCCAAAAACTGTAATGTTTAACTCACGAGGGGCTTCGCTGCCCTAGGAGAGGCTCCCAACTGCTGCGTTGTCCTTTCAAGACCCTCCAAAAGTTGCGCTCAGCCTTTAGTGACCCTCCAACAGCTGTGTTTCACACCTAGACTGCCCTAGTAATCTGAAAGTGTCGATTTCTGCTCAATGTAACCCTTGAAATAGAGTTACTCGTTGAAGGTTAAGGGTTTTTGTCCTTACTTTAGTCTTCCAATGAAGGGTTTCATCTCCAATGGATGCAAGTCAAACAAAACGTGCTCAAACTTACGATTTTGATTGATAAAAATAACGTAATCCCTAAAATGAACCTCTTTTTATCCTTTTATATCATTTCCTCAACTCAATCTCCAAAACTCTTTTATTTTAAGATTAAAGGATGATAAGTTACTTTCTAGCTGACTTAGTCATATTATTAGTTTTACTTAAGTATTTAAAAATAATTTTTATTTTAATAAAAATATTATTAAGTATTTCTAATTTAGAAAAGCGGACATTACATAAAGTACCACTAGAACTACTAGATTCAAATACCTCACCACAATAAGGTAACCCACAATCCCCGTATATATGTGGCAAGTTTGTAGTTTAACAATTAAGAGGTACGCTCAAGTATACTCTCAAGGAACATGTGGCAAAGTTGTAATGTAACAATTATGGGATACACTCAAATATGGTCCACTTGTTTTCTATGTTATGTTCCAGCCGCACATGGACTGGCAAGCTTGGTCATGACAACATGTGGCCAGGTTGTAATGTAACAATAATGGGGTACACTCATCTAAGGTGGAATTGTTTTCTGTACTCCAGCTGATGATTGACTGGCAAGCTTGGTCATGCAACTAAACCCAGAGGTACAAAATTTAAACAATATATAAAGTAAATGGAAAGAAATCCTCTTGTGGACTTCCACAAAGAAAGTCTTATACACCAAATTTGCCTTTAAAAAAATATTTTTTTCTTTATCTTTTAATATTACAGTATTACAGTTTACTTGTGTTTAGAGATATTAAAAATGTGGTCTAAGCGTATTCCACTGGCGTTAAAAGCTGTCCATAACCTCACCAAAGATTTACAAAGTAAAATGAATAAATGAAAGAAAAATTTTAATGACGTCCACGAGAGCGAGCAGTCTAAGGGACCAAGAGCCAAAACATAAAAAGAAAAATGTGTACCTGCCAAGCTCGCAGAGAATTCGGATTGAGTTTAGCGGCACGACGATACGGTGTTTCCGCGTAGTCATATTGGCGGCTTCCAAAGAGGGCTTTGCCAAGCACAACAAGGGCATCGTAGTTAGTTTGGCCTCCAGGCTGCTTGAGAAGCTGCTTGCACAATGTGACCGCCTCCTCGTGGTTGCCCTTTGACAGCGCCTCCACTGCTAATTTCAGCACGCTGCTGCTCTTCTTCGGTGCTTCCATTGTTTATGTTTCTAGACCACTTCTACATTTAGTAGTTCGGAGAAAATTTAGCGTTGCTGAAATTGAAATTGAAATTGAATGTGAAGTGTTTTTTTTTAGTAAGTGTTGAAGGGGGAAATATACGACATCTTACCTTTTCTTGCATGGAATCGAATTAATTTTTAAAAAGATGGAGTGCGTCTTGTCGGAATACGGAAAGTTCCTGGAGGTGCATGTGTACGTGTAAAGATCCAAGAGGAAGGGATTTTATCTACTTCGGATAGATTTTGACTCCATGGGCTCCTAGGGATAATGAAATAATGTACTTATATGTATTTTAGGTTGAAATCAATGACTTTCAACAATTTTACTCATGAGATTTGTAGGATAAAAAGAATAAAGGAGGGTGCAAGGTTTTATATTTTTATAAAATAGATGGAAGAGTATAGAATTGTAGGATTAAAAATTAAGAGAATTTTTTTCGGTTTATTTGTCGTTTCAATAGTTTTATACGGATGTGAAGTTTGGGGTTGTAATATGTTGGATTTAAAATAGAGATAAATAGAGAGAATCTTAAAAAATTGAATTGCAAGTAATTGCAAAATCAAAATATCAATTACGTGTGAGATTCTACTAATTGAAATAAGTATTTTCATATTGGAAGCATCGACAATGACTCGGATTTTAAGTTACTTATAGAGGATAGAGAGTATGGAGACTCGTCGATAGCCCATAACAATCACAAAAGAAGAGCTAAGTAGAAATAAAAATACATGGATGAAATAGAACATGAAGTGGACGAGTAAATGGGGCATTAACATAGAAGAGTGTCCAAAAACTAATGAGGAAATAAAAAAAATGTGTGAGTGAGAAATTTAGAACAATGGTGTAGACAAAGCAACTCGGACAGAAGATAGCATACTATATCAAAGAGTTTAATCCCACATGAAACCATGACGAAAAGGCCTACATAGAAGTAGAAATTAAGTGGAAGACAAAATGTTGATGGCTCATTTAAGGACTAGCTTGCATCATCTTGGATGTGAGACGGACAGGTGGACAATCCCTAAGGAGTGGAAAATGAGAGCATGCCTATTTTGTGATAAGAGGGTGGCATCATATCATGGAGTGCGCAACCTAAAGTGGCATTCGTTCATGTACAATGACAACTTGAGGGTTGACAACCTATCATGCCCAACTTTTGTATGACGAAATCCACACAAAACAAGGCAATTTATTTTTGAGAATGTCTAATACACATCTGCATTGCATATTGCTAGCCAACCTATGACACAAGACACACAATGCATCGAACAACAAGCATGCCTAGATAGCATGGATTTCAAAGCATAAGTGGCCGCATAATCATTATGCCACGCCCCACTTTTACTAATTGGCCTACAAACCCTCCATTAACGTACAATTGCCTACATGGATCCAGCGGTGCCATAACCCTAAGGTCGAAACTAAATACTAGGCTAAAAAGAGTTATGTTCAAGTAATCACTAGTTTGAATAATTCATCCTAACTCTTACCTAACTCTTAACAGGGTTCAAACTTATCCCTTGGCGATCCCAACCAATCATAGGACTCAGTTCACACCTTAAATCATAACATAGATATATTTTCAAGTTGAGTTAATTTTATGGAAGGGGCTTAACAAAATAGCTTAAAGTCTTCATATAACCTCAAAAAGGGTTTGAAATATCTTTGCTTAGCTCCTTGAGGATGGAGCATCCCATCTCAATCTTTGGATTTTTCTATCTCAATCGTCAAATTAGGGCAAGTTGAGGAAACCCTAGGAATCTTTATGAAAGTCAATAAAGGGTTATATTTAACTTTTCAAGTTGTAAAATTCATATTTGATAGAGAGGAAGGAAAATGACTTGGCAATAGCCATCCTTTTTCGCCTTCCTCACCCCTAAATGACTGTTATTAATGGGTTCTCCAAATTTTTTTTACTTGAATAATTTTTATCTCATTTTAAATTTTTTTCTCAATACAAAGTTGCTTAGGTTTAATTTTTAGGTACCCATCTTTTTGGAATGTCTCTGGGAGGTCTCAGTCTCCTACAATTTTTGAAACAATGATAGGGAGCTTCAAGTTTCTCCACAACCATTAATGGTCACAAACATCCAAGTTAAGAAGAAATAATTTTTTATTTTAAGTTTTGAATCTACTTTCATATGATAGAGGATGAAAATTTAATGGAGGTCCCTTTTGGGATCAACCTGTCATGAGGCTCCCAAGAGCTCAAAAAAGGCCAACAAGATGGAAAAGGTCTCTCTTAAAAAGATGAGCCATAACTTGAAAAATATAAGGTTTCAAACACAAAATCTTCTTCCTCGTGGAAGAGGGAGGAAAACTAATGGGTGGTCCCTTTCGGGTCACCCCACCCATGGGCCTTCTAATCATCTCTATCAACTCTACAAAAAAGGTATAGGGTTGAAGGTAAAGTTTTTGGTTTTAAAAAGAATAATTAGATATTGACATAAAATATAATAGCATCCTGTAATGTTGAAAATAATATAAAAAACAAAATCAAAACCACTGCCTACCTTCATAGCATGGTCACGTCAATTCAAACATGGTGGAAGCATGGCTAATTCGTAGTTAGTAAGCTTTAACTATTGACTCACGACTAAGTCAAAGGCACCATCAGTCCCACCTATCACATGGGGACCATCATAGTCAACTAAAAGGTTTGCACCCAAAACCCACTCGTTGACACTTTTGGCCTTAATCCACAAGCCATGTGGTCATATTAAAGACCACAAGCCTAGGCCTTGAGCCTACTTACAAATATGGCTTTGTCCTACACTTTTAGTGCATGTGTAAGCAGCAATGACCCTATAGGGTAAGAATCTTAAAAATTTCACTATGAGCATGTTGTTGCTCCTAAAATTGTGAAATAAATTCCTACATGCTTAAAAAAGCATGAATTTTAATTTAAAATTATTTAGGGCATGATTTTGCCTCAATTAGCATGTAATTTAATCATTTGAAGTTAGGCCATTTTACTAAAAAACTTAGGATAAAATTAATAGTTTTCTTTTAAATTTCATATATTGTAAACCATAACCTTAAAATTATCCCACAAAAAGCAATGGAAACATGGTGAAGCCTACTATACAAATAAATTAATTTTGGGAGATTTAGGTGAATTTTAATTTAAAATATAATTAACTAGCCTTTTTTTAAGCCTAAGGAAAAACATACCATTTCAAGCATTTTAAGACAAAATTGACGATTTCCTTTGCACTACTATACTCAACTAGCAAGATAAAATTTCCATACACATTTTTAGTTTCAATAATTTATTGAAATATAATGTCCTTTAGTTACATATTTTCCCCTTCTTTTAGTGAGGTATAAAAATCAAACATTGTAATGCTTGCAAGCCCAATAAATTACACTTTCTCTTTATTTCTCATTATTAAAAACTAAATTTATTGCATTTAAATGGCTTATGATAACCAACTATATTTTCATAAACATCTACATAATGAAATAGAAAAACTTAGTTTTCAAATCCAAGCTCGAACGCACACTTCAAAGCCAAATCAAGGAGGGGTTGGCCTTCCATCCCTTTTACCATCATTAGGAAACTACCCTAGGCACCTCCGAGCCAAGAACTATCATCTCTGAGCATAGGTAGTACCAAAAAGTGTATGGTAAGGCAATGTGTAGGTAAGGGAAAAGTAGAAAGCATAACTAGAAGGCTTGACCTAGCATTCTTCTCTACAATAAAGGGCTCACACTAATACCCAATCAAGAACACAATAGCCATTACAACATGCAAATCTCAAGCATTTGTAGACACATGGTAGACAAAAGAGTTTACAATATTAATCCATTGTTCGTGAGTCATTCATCATCAATGAATATTGTTATTCTCCACTCAATGGTGTGGGAGAATGAGCATTTCAGAATATCTCCCCGTGCCCAAACCCTTCTCCCTTACCATGGGAGGACTTTGGAAAGCATTAATTTTCCTATTTACCAAATCTCATGTAATAGAGCCATTTATGAGGACTTTGAAACATAGTTCTCATGCCCAAACCATATCAAATAAAGGCATATATTAAACACACAAGCTAATCCCATTAGGGAAGCATAACAATACGATTTCAAGCCAAATAAATAGTTATCAAAACAATAATGAGAAGTGGAGGGATTCGTCCATTTCCATGCCCTAAGAGAGCTAAAAACAACATGTTGGTCGTAAGCCCAACCATGGTAAAAAAAACCATGAAAAGGGGCAAGCCAAATGGCCATACAACCCTTTGTAAACTCTCACACAAGAAAGGAATAAGAGATTGTTTTTCAATCAAATAATGAAATACTTCATGGGAAAGGTGGAAAATCCTACCTTGGTACCTCCACTTATTCCTATGCAAGAAGTCTTAATACATGATGCCTTGTTGCAAACAATCCTTCTCTTCTCCAAGCTTCTTTCTCCTCTTCAAGCTCAAGATCCTCTCTCCAAATGAAAATAATGACCCAAAAAGGTTTATTCAAAGAAGGTTTTTCCTTTACTTATGGATAAAGAACTCAAACATAATTGCCAATGGGAAGGTGACACTTGTTCTTTCTCATTCCTTAGCCTTTTTTCCAAAACTCTTCCTAAGTAATAACTTCTCTTACAAACTCATGTGGGCAAACAAGGCTTACATGTGCTCATTAATGTTTTATCTTCCCCGTGTCATAAAGATCACACAGGTTATCCAAATAATTTCCTTAAGACTCCAAAAAGGTACAAGTCCATCCATTTGGTCAAAGTCACTTAAATACACTTTAAAATATTTATTTTCCACTTTTTACTACCTTGAAAATTTGGGTATATTATTCCATCCAAGTTTTTTTGGAAAGTGGCAACTTAATTTGGTTTCCTATTCACCTTTATGACTTTTTTTATTAAGGTTAAAGGAGAGGTTTTTTTACTAGGGTCCCCAAACCCTATGAGAAGTACAACTAAAAAGAAAGCAAAGGACCACCATAGTCTATAAAAGAAACAAAGATAAACAGAACCAGAAGCAGCTATAACACTGCCTAGATACAATTAAAAATAGCCAAAGATATGCCAAGAGCAAAAAGAAGTTGAAAGTGAACCTGAAGCCTAATCCATGTCCAAATGGCCATAAAGTCTTCCCAGTAACCCTTCATTATTTTGAGATTTGAATCGATTTGGAGAAGAAGCTTTTCTTTGTCAACATCTTAATGACACCCGCTACACTAAACCTATTTACCTTTGCCTTTGCTTGGGTTATTAATGTCAAACAGATCTCCCATATGAGATCTAAGATTTTTCACATTTTGTATCCCCTCATTCAAAGCTACCTTTCTACAATTCGCCAAAAATCTAATATTATTTTTTAGCTTATCATTTTCATTTTCAATCATACCAACCCTCACTTGGAGATTCTAAAGTTGATGATTAAAACCCTTATCAGAATTTTTTGAACCAATTTTTCATTCTCTTACTACAAATATTTTGTTTTCCCTTTAAGTTCTATCAATTCCCTCATGAACCAATGCATAATAGATTTTTTTAGGTCTAGTTCTTTTTCTATCTTATTAGAGTTTTGTTTCCCTTCCAAATAACCCACTAAAATATTGAAATCTTCATTCAAATCATGAAGCTACTTACCTATAGAGTCTTTGCCTTTCTCCTTAGGTTCTTCTCTTATTTTCTTTTTTCCAGAATTAGTTTTATTGGGATGGGTTGCCTTGATTTACCTTCCCATGTCCTTGTGATTATTGACATCCTCAATACTAGTTGTATCTTCCTCAACCAAAATTGATTCCCCTGTAGAATGCCTTGTTTTATCATTCTTACCTAAAATCTTAACTGACACAAGAGTTTCCTTGGTTGCACTCTTTAGATGTGTTTTAATGTTATTATTTTGGATATTTTTAGCATCATTAACTTCTATAATTGTTGTCACTTGGATTTTCACCCATTAAGAAGATGCCTAGCTCTCCTCATCCAAGTGTCACAATGGAAACATCTCTCTTGTTGTGGGTAACAATTTGGTGAGATGAATCTCTAGAAGGGCTAGTTCCCTTTATGCACTCTTTGAAACACTCTCTTACCTATCAACTTTGCATGAAAAGGATTAAGAATACAAACCAATAAAACTAAAGGTGATGCACAAATATTTGATTTCCTCTTATTGATTGAACTTATACTACTTAGAGCTAAACAAAGCTTCTTTCACACAAAACTCACAACTCAAGATGGATTGTCACATCAATGTTTCATATGCTAGGTTTAAGAGGTATTTTTATGCTTAAGAGGGTAATGGATGATTCCTTTGTGGAATATATTCATGAACCACTTTTAAAACACACATACGCTTAAAAGAGAGCACTAACAAAGACCTGCAACAATTACTTTTCTGCACATTTGGTGAACAATCAAGGATAACATGCTAGAAAAGATGATCTTCTACTAGACAAGACCAATAAGATTGCAATAACACTCAATTGTACATTATGTAAGTAGTAAAATTCAATTTTTTATTGCTTTAAGAGACATTCAAATCCAAAATTGGTCGGGTTTTCACCATCAACCAATGGAGGATGCTCAAAGGAGCCAAAAGAGTCAATATTTATAGCCTTTGGAAGAAGAGCAAGGCAAGGGAAGTCCAAAAGTAACTTAGACACTTTTCAAGCCAAGAAAAGAGGTTATAATTGCATGATAAAGAGGTATGGAATAAACCATGAAATATCAGGATGCCTAAATGTCCATACAAGTCATGAAACCTATGAAAAGTGTCATAAAACTCATTATCTTGGCTAAAAAAATTGCCTTCATAATTTGAACCTATTTGAACATCCAAAAAATAACTAGGGATAGGTCTTGTGATTGGAATGAGATGGAAGGCATTCATACATGCCTCTCCATGCATTTGTTGTAGTCCTACTCATCTGGAAACTCCTATAAGGAAGTCATCACTGTTTATAGTCCAAAAAACTCTTCCTTCATGCACCTTGTATACTTGGCATCAAATTTGGATTTAGTTTCCCATGAAAATCCATGGGAGGTATTGGATGACACCTTTCAAGACCCTCCAAGGCCTTATAAGCATCATGGACACCTTAAAATCACTTCACTTGAAGAACTCCACCCTTCTCACTAGCTTGTCCACTATGCCAGTTTTGACTAGCTGAGATAGAGCTCTGATTTGGATACTTGAGAGTTTTTTCTTGTAAAAAAATGACCATAGGGATCTGGTACAAGTCCTAATCTTCCCTCCAAACTTTATTCCATCTTTAGACTCCAATAGCCTGAAAAACACATAAAATAGTCAAGAAAACCTTGTTTCTCACCCAACCCGTATAGTTTCATACAAATCAAAAGTATGGGAGGAATCCTGAGTGAGTCCTCTACAAGATCCAATATCTTTCATGGTCAAACTATGTCATCTAGATAGCTTTCCAAGCTTGTTTTCTCCATCGGGTCTTGATTGAGGGTTTAATAAAGTTTTAAGCAATTTTTGGTCTTAAGATTTGTTCATAAATCTTTGACATTGGACTTTCCACAAAAATTATTATAAGGGACCCCACTAACCCCTCCAAATTCCTTTTGTTCCCATGCAAAGTCTTATAAAATATATGAGCGCTTGAAGACACCTCATTGAGCTTGTTTCTACCTTTCTCTCATGTTTGAACTCTTTCTGAGCTATAAGTAGCTTTCCTATAGGTTATTCTAAATATTTCAAGTTCAAAAGTGTCTAATTACATATCCTTAAAATGTCTCAATCATCTATATAGCTCATCAAGATCTAGAAATGAAGATAGATCCCCAATTGACTCTAGGTCCCTTGAAGGCCTAATAGGCCTAGCATGCACCCAGCTGGCTTTGGATACTTGGAATGATTTTCAATGGTTGTTTTGGTGTCTTATGTATGTTCACAATTAATTAAATCTTATAATATCACCACACAACTTCCCAATCACTCTTCTTCTTCCTTTTCTCTCATTCACCAACTAGGCCTAGTGAAAGTTTGCCTAGTTGGATTGTGTGCAGGGGTATTTTGGTCATCTTGGGAGGTTTGAGCCTGACCTAGTGTTCTCTAAAACCCATTTTCCTTTCATAAACATAAAAAAATTCTTCTATAAATTTCCAAAACCTTTCATCAAGTTATTTAACGCCTTGTGGCCTCATTAGCTTGCTTTGCCAAAACCTGATTTTCCTTGACTAGCTGACCTTTGAGACAAAACAGTGAGGTATATCCCTCATCCCCAAGGCAAAGTGAATATTTTTGGAGTTTTAAAAGTTATTTATGATTATTTTTACCAAATATTTTATTTGGATTCCATGATTTAGGTTCCTAACCAACTCAAAATGCCCAAAAAAGGCCTCTAAAAGCCTATTTTCTTGATTTTTCCTCAAATCCTCCTAAGAGTGACCTTTCACAGCTAGACCAATACTTATAGGTTCCCTAAATTTGTTATTAATCCTCAATTAATTCTCATGAAGTTTTTAATTCATCCAAAACACTCTTTTTCCTTAGATTCCTCATATTTGCCTATTGAGTAAAGAGGTTTCTTGGAGCAACTATATGGACTGATGATTTTTTACCAAGTAGGGAAGGTAGATGATCGTCTTGGAAAAGTCTTGAGATTATGGAAACACATTTTTTACTATCATGAACCACTTTAAATTTCTTTTAACCCTTTTCCATCTCTTTGGCATACTCACCTCTTATCTTACCTTCCTCAAGACTATACCCTATTGTAGGTGCATATAGGGGTTTAAGGAGGTCTGTGTAGGTGTGTTTCATCATGTTTGAAGCTTATTAGGTCCATAAATATCATAATGTATGTGTTCATATGTCTTTTCGTTAGGTCTAATTTATCCTTAACCCCTCAATTGCACTTTGAGCCTCAAAATTGAGTTCCTCCATACCTGACTGAGAAACCTTGCTTTTGGCCCTGCCTGTAGGTTACTTTGATTTAATTGAGCTTGATCTTGATCATGATGCCTTCAAGACCATGTCCCAATCTTATTTTGATAACCCTCATGCTATTTATCCTCATTAAGCCAATTAAACTATCCTAGTCACAAGAGTTTATCCTATTTGCTTCTTTAGATGCCAAAAGACCATTCAAGCTTTCAAACCTGTGGACATTAATGGAGTATTTATGTGTTTTTAGAGGCATATTTGAGGCCTCAAACAACCTCTTCCCCCTTACTATTTTAACTCCATTCTTGGCATATCTCTTGTTCATACTAGATGCTATCAACTTCACCTATTTATATGCCCCAAAACACCTTGCAAGCATGCTAAAAGAGGTCTATGAAAACCCCCTAGACCTCTATTTTGACCTTTTAGGGAAAGTTTTCCTAAACTCAGTCTTTGCTTCAACCAACTTGTCTGACTCCTTATTTTGTCCTTATAACACCTCCCACAAGTGTGTCATGACTCCACCAACTAATATAACTTGCAAAAGGTCTTCACCATGCCTTGAATTTCCCATACAGAAACTTCACAACCTTGAGGTACCACCTATAGGTGGTCATCAACATCCTCAGGTAGTAAGGGAGAAGTTATGGGCAATATATATGAATGGAGAGGTCTATAATACTTATGTGCCTTTATCAAGCATCCCAATGCAGCTTTAGCAATGCTAAGAGGTTGGATCACACATCAACCTTTCCAAACCTTAGTATGATGTTAGCAATGGCTCCTATAGATGTGCAATGGGCTGAAAGTGGACAGTGAGCATGAAATAGCATAATGGCATGGAGAAAAAACCTCGTGAACAAATAAAAATCATTTCCCAACTCTTCAATACATGATTGACATCAAGGACATCTTGAGACAGGCTTAAAAACATTCTTTTTGACATGAAAATCACTTGCAAACACCTAAAATAAAGTAGGCAGGATATCTCATGACTGTTTTAGCATGATGAATGAGCTTGTGAACACATTTGCACCTTTTCCAAACATCTCAATGAAATATTTCCAACTCCTGATGACTTGAATAAATAATATAACCTAATTACCATTCCATGAACACGTTGAACAAGCTTATACAATTGACTGCAAGTGAATTTGGGCAAAGAGTTGACAATAGAGAAAGACAAAGATTGCAAGCTACCTAAAAAATGACATGGTGAAACCAAAACATGGAAGGAGGTGGTCATATGATCTTGAGACCTATGTAACACAATTTTACAACTACATGAGGCCCCTAAATTATAATAACACTCTGAAAACAAGAAGAAATTTGACTGAGACTACACATGTGGCACCTTCTTACAACATGGACTAATTTGCTCATCAATACATTATGAAACATGAAAACAAGAATGAATACAATTTTAGAAGGTAGCTAAAATTCTTTGGTGTCAACATCACCAATTGGTTCGTACATATTTGACCAGAATTGAGTAAAACCTATAGGGTACATGAAATAAATAGTAAAAAAGTACAGTCAACTTCATGAGGATGGTTCATGAAGCACAGGCCACCATTATTCAAAATATTTATATATAAACTAAGGTATCTATGTTTAATACATCCTCCCAAAAGCATTTGTCCTAAACCCTCTTTAGCTATCCGTACTAAGTAAAATCCTGAAGGTCACTTATGTATGTCTAGAAAACTAAGAAAGGAGCATAATAGTTTTAGCTTTAAAATGGCACTTTCAAAGCAAACCAAATGTATAAATGAGTGTTAGGAAGGTGAATATGCCTTTCATGATCTTTTACCATGTGGCACACTTCTTCATGGGTTATACAAGTGCCATTTTCTCCCTTTTTTAGTTGGTTTATTGGATTTCAACTAGACAACCTGAAATCTTCTAATGTAACTGACATTCCTGATAGTTAAAATGACCTCTTGGACATTTTCAAGGATAATAAGACACTTAAGCACCTTAGAAATTGTGCCACTTGCATTTATGACTCTTAAAAGCACATTATAAGACTTAAAATGACAAATAAGCTAATGAAACCATGACTAAGGTGAGAAATACATTAGATAACATCAATTTAACCATAATATAGCCTATGACAAAGATTTAGACCCCTATAACATCTATAAACCATGTTTTTACCTATAGGGGTCCAAATTTGACCTAAAAGTCAAATTTGGTCAACAGTAACCTTGGAGGAGATGCTACCAGGATACTTGATCCATATCTTCTTAATTTTTTTGATGTCCATAAGTTTATCCATAATTTTTTTATTTTGAGTATTGGGAATTTATGGAGTTATTTGATTCATCCCTTTAAAATACTTGTGGATGAGAAATATAACCGTTCATGTTTAGGAATGGGATAATTGCTCTTTTTATATTTTAAAATGGAGGATTATAACAAGAGTATAATGTATAAAGGAAATATCATGGTGATTGCATGCTTTAAATATTTTAGAAATATAAAAAGAGATCATTTGACCAAATTAAACCTACCTTCAAGTGTGACATATTGCATCAGATAAAAGGCTACTTCTCTAAATGGCCTTGGCAGTGATTCCTGGTCAAATCCATTATGAAGAATCTCCACCCTCTGGTAGAAAAATTTCCGCTTTTTTTTAGTCCCTGCCCATTTTCTAAATTTTGGTGTCCTCCATCTCTAACCCTTTAACATGTGCTATCAACTCTTCTGTGATCTCTAGCAAGACCACATTGATGTTAAGTGTTATGTCCTCCCAAGAGTTCGTTATTCACCTTTATGACTTATTATAAGGTTAAAATAACTTACAAGGTATAACAAAGGGGTAAGAATAGTGTTGGGTTGGTAAAAAAATCAAAAGACTTACAACTATTTAGCCAGACATAAATATCATTAGATTTTAATTATGGATGTGATGCATGACACTACTCATCTAATATCATTGATGCACCCATCTTTGGCATAGTTCTTGTTCCCTCATTTGGCCTCCTATAACCTTCACATCATTTCACCCATAAAATTTATTTACCTTAGATAGATGAAGCAATTGAATATAATAATTTCAAGTAACATGTGGAAACACACAATGCATTCGTTAAGGCATCACAAGAATCATATCATCTCAACATATCATGTGAAGAAAATATAAATGTCTAAATATCCATTTTATTAAATAGTTCATGATATTAATTAGGAAAGTTATAAATCAAGCTTTTCATTCCCCTCACCTTATTAGACTTCCTCTTAGAAGTCGATGAAATGTTTAAAGTATAGTTTCAATGATGTTATGACAACCTTTAGGAACCCTGTTGACTTAGCTCAGTGGTATTTTTAAGCCAATGATCTCAAATCTCCACTAACAAAGAACAGAGTGTAGTAAGAAATGTACTTGTTGGCCATTTTTTGGCCCACATGATAAAGCTTTGAAGCAAGCTTAACATGGAAAAGATGAAGGATTCAAGTAATTCTTCATGCTCTCAAGCCTTCACAATATCAAGCAACAGTTCAAGCCCAAACCTAGAAGATCCTGTAGACTAAAAGGGCTAAGTGCAAAATCTCTTATTTGGCTAGGTCTTTACTTATTCATTCTTTTATACTCTGTATGGAGACTCAGTTAAAGGTAAATTCTTTCGGGCCTAATTTTAAGCTAAGTTTTAGTTTCCTTTTGAGAAAATTATCTACACAATTTTCTCGAAAGAATATTTTCTTTTTCAGCTAAGTGTTCTTTCTTCAGGATTTTTTACCTTGGCTTTTTATTCAAATATCAATAAATTATTTTAGACATTTTGTCTGATACAATTTTTGAAAGGTACTTTTCATTTCCCTGAAGGAAATGAGACTTACAAAATTTTGAAAGATATATTTTCTCAAGGAAAAGGTTCTTTTCAAAAAAGTTGAAGGGCCAAAACACTTTTTCTGAAGGGTCATTTCCAAGCCTCATGAAATAGATGTTTAGGTTCAAAAATAGGATCGATGGCTCACATTCAATCATACAAAAGATCCAATGATGAGCGGTGACTGACAGGTTAATGGGCTTAGACAAATCAATGGCATGCATTCAATCATGGATTTAGATCAATGATGAGCGGGGAACATAATAGGTCTTTTAGACCTGGTATAGATAAAAGGTCAGCAACTCATCGATGAAAAAAGATCGGGCATTGAGCAGAGTGTTGTCTATTATAATTATAGGAAAACCAATAATTTAGATTGGTTTTCAACCTATAGTTAATTCAGGTTCAGGTCCCAAAACATAGAGTAGGTATATGATTAATGAAAAGAGTGGCCCAAGCCATGATTTCAACAAACTACTAAAGCACACACGACATGGCTCTATCAATTTTTAGATATGAGGACCTTGTCCTCATAATGAATCCAAGTGGAAGGTATGGCGAGATTCACAAAGCAAATTTAGGAAATTAGGGAAATAGTTGGAGCATTCAATAATGATCAAAACCTTCGAAGATATTTTCTCCTTTAAAGGATAATGACTCAACATATAAAACAAACTCTTGTCCTCTAGTGCACTTTTCTCAGCCAATGAGAAGAACTTGAGAACTAACTAGAGCTATTGAAGGATAAATGTTGACGATGGACTTATCTTGATTGGATAAAGGGGTGGTGGGGCATCCCTTGAAAGGTGGAGATCATTCAATGATCATGGATAACATGCCCCTCTCCTTTCTCTCTCTATTTCTCTTCCCTCTTATATATATCCCATTCATTTCATTTTGTAAAGGGGTTCTCTGATTTGAAATTTTTAGAGACTAGTTCTCTTTGATTTGGAAATTTTAGAGGAACTAGGATACTCTTTAAGATATTGCAAAATATGCTCAACTTGATTAGGCTTGACCCTACCAAGCATTTGCAAGAACTACCTCTTGATGCAATAAAGGATTTTCTTTGCCTACCTCTTGCCTTGGATTTATGTCTATTGAGTTGCACACTATGACATTGTGTGAAGGAGAATCTTCCTCATCCATGGTCCTCCTTTCTGACCTTGTTTAGGGAGTTTTTCAATGTTGTTTATAGGTCTAGTTGAGTTCTCTTTCCACCATAATGCAAACTTTCATTGAGTCTTTGAAATCCTCTTTGTTTGCATTCATTGCTTCTTGAACCTCCTCCATGAAATATTGATGCAACTAGCTTGTTTTAAAAGTTGTGTAAGTCAATATTGTTCTCTACAAAACTAGTGTGGGTTCAAGCTTATGGAAGTTTCCCATTTTATTTTGGTATATCACCTAGTTAGCTTTCTTAGGATCCCTACCCCCTTTCTAACCCTTTTCCCTATGGAGCATTAGATTAGCTTTAGTTTTAGGTGATCTACCAAGAGGAATCTAACCTTCTCTAGATGTTCAAACTCACTACAAGATACCTACAACCTGAGGTTATTCCAATATTGTAGATGGGAGTGAGAGAGCCTGAAAAATTCTCCCACAAGGGTTCAATTCTAGTCTACAACAGTACTAAAATATTCATCGCTAAAGATAGGTCAACTCCACCAAAGGGCGAGTCATGCTCCATTATAAAATTTAAATTTTTGTTTATTAATATTTGGTTTCCAAGTTATGAAAACATATAGTTAATAATGATTGAGTTCCAATCAGTTATCACTTCATGGTAAGAGAATGTATAACAATGTGTCGAGTGTCATGTCCAAGTAAATAGGTGGGGATATATATTTTTTTATTTCTTCAATTTTATTTAATTTTAACTATATCTTAGAGGATTGATAACATTTCAATTTCCTTCTTGTCCCATTATTACTATTCCAATCATGAATAAAATGTTGAAGCATATGGAGCCCACAAGGTTAACCAGAAGAGATCATTTGAAATCTTAAGAGGTTCTTAAACCATTAGATAAACAATAAGTATGCTTTCTAATCAATGGGATTAGAGAAGGAGGGTTTTGATAATTTATTCATCATCATTACCCAAACCCTTCACTTAGGTACGATAGGAGGACATGGGATTATTATATCACCTTTGGCCAAAACCTATTCCCACAGTCCAATGGCAGGACTTTAGATGTAGTCTTGATGCCTAAACCCTAATCAAGGAGCATATTTGGAGGATTTTGTACCTTAGTCCCAATGTCTGAACCCTTGTGCCTTTTTCCATTAGGATGACTTTGGACACTCGCATTGATGCTCAAGCCCCAATCCAATAATCCATATCGAGGAATAACCAATACCACAAATCCACCCATCTCCATCACTCTCTTATTTAGGAGGGAACACATGCTATCAACAACATAAACAATACTAAGGTTCAAATCATCCTTATAGCCTTTTATATAAATGCTAACTATAACAAAATTTATTCCCAAATGTCGAAGGGGCAGATGGAATACTAATCTGTAAACAATTAAACTTAATATAGTAGAAACTACTACAATCAAATATTGCACTTCTCCACTATGATGAGGAGGCCCATTAATAAATGATGATATCAATCTCAAAAGGGTTCACAAGAATCCCTTCCCCTATAATCAACATGTCTAAGTCATAATATTTTTTCTAAATAGAAGCACACTTTTTTAGGTGCGTAATGTCTTGTGTTTTCTAAATACCTACTACACATACCCTTGTGATCTTTTTAAAACACAAAAGGTCTGACCATATCCAAGGTTGTTTGATCTAATGTGATCAATAAGGTTAGAATATTTTTATTCATGAAACTCTTGAAATATGTTGTCTACCAATCTACCCAATATGATACACAAAGCACTCATAAATATCAATCAAAAAAATTAACTAAAAACTATATGAATATAATATATGTTCCACAAAGACACACACTTTTACCAATAATCCTCATCTCATAAAGGTTCTAAAAGGGTATCCAAAATTTCTTGGGTTCATGTGTCATATATGTTAGAGTGCTCTAGAATCTGGTCCCTCCAGAAAGACTAGGTCCAACATGTAATCACATGCTCGTGAGCATTTCAGGCAACTCTGACATTAATCAATAAGAACCTCACAAAGAAAAGGAAAATACATCACTCAAGGAGTTAAGGTAAAAGTGACAGTCATAGGTAAATCTAAAAATAACACCACTCTAGAATTCATCCTCTCAGGAAAATAAATTTCCAAGAATCATGGATGTGCCACACGTGCACTCCTTGTCAAGGTAAACACAAGGAGTGATCCAGCCTTAGAAACCACACAAGGGTGTGGTATGTTCCAAAAAAATGAGGCATTACAAACCCTAAGAATCAACATGTATGCCCAAGAAGGTACTGCATGTTATTGGATTTTTCATGCATTTATATAATAAGTACTATTTAAAAGAAGAATGCTCAACATGAAAGGGAAAAAGGGTCACCTCTAAATAGGAAATTGACCACAATAGATTAGATGCCACAATATAAACTAAATTTCATTCTCTAAGCAACAAGTATATATTCTATAAAATTCATAGCATACTTTTATCATAAGCAAGTTCAAAAGAACAGGAGGGCACACCTAATTAGGGGTTGAGGTTACTTCTAGCTCTGAAAGAAACTACCCTATATTCAATGCCATCTTATCTTAGAGGAAACCCACTCAACAGAGCATCACCACCATGGCATAATTCTCCCCTAATAAGAGATGAGGATGAGATCCACTACAATAAAAAAAATCATTCTATCCTGGACCCATCAATCATAGAAAGATGTTCTATAAATAGGAAATTACACTCAAACAATATGAGTAATGAGGAACAACATGTCCCTCTTGAGTAACCCTACCAATAAGGTCTCCTTTAAATCATTGTTGGTTCTACACAAGGTTCTCAAATTATAACATACTTGAAGAAATGGGGTCATAATCTCAAAAGGATTGACAGCCACAATGTTTAGATATAAACATCATACTAGATTTATATGTCTTGGGTTTAATAAAACATATAAAAAGAGTAAAAATACCACTCTAACATAGTCATGAATTAATTAAGTTAATGATCACACCTACTCAGTACCAAAAACCATACAAGGTCTACATGTTCTCCTCCAACCATAAATGATGCTAAGCTCCAATGGAAGGTCAATCCGTCACATGATTACCTAAAACGAATGTCTCACAATTACAAAATAGACAAATCTCACTCATCACAAGAATAGGTGAAAATAATGTGATCCACGTGAGGTTCACTAACAAGGCCTTCCATGTGGAATCATTAGTCCATCACATTAGGTGATTATAATATCTAGCAACACTCATATGTACGTAGATAAGTTTAAAGTAGAAACCCATGCATAACACAATGAGGCTCTTGGTACCTCACATAGACCAAACATGTCCCTAAGGTCTTTATAAACCTCTATGATCTACTAAGACAAACCTTATGCCCTATGAAGGTACTAAGCCTAAATTCTCCTTGAAACTACTCACAAGGCAAGAATCAATAAGTAAGGGAAATGGAATACCCTCACTAAGATTTCACCTTGATAAATTCCCAACTTCATCACTCACCTTGATAAGAACATCAAGTAACATTTAAGTATACTCCAATTGAATGACAAGGCTAAGTTTGCTCAAAAGGGTTGATCACTAAATCTAGCAAAGTCCACCTCGACCCTAGGTCCATAAGACACTCTACGGTCTATCTATGACCAATCCTCTTGGTATTAAGAACCAAAGAGATTCTATCCCAAGGACTATCTATGAAATCATCAAAGGTAGATGTGTAATCTTAAGGTGATGGGGAAGTCACATCAACCTAACATATAGCAGTTCATTTATGAGCTAATAGCCACATGGACCTCACAGCACTCTAACTTCCTAACACTTGATTGAAAACTTTACTCCAAGCCTTCACCAAACCTCAACTACTCTCCTAAGTAGGTGAATGTCCAACAAGTCTTGGCATGGGTTTCATAGGTGTGGATTCCAAGATAATAATCCAGACTCAAATGTTCAGCCTATATATCAAGGCCAAAAAAAAATCAAGTCAAGGGATAAATTCCTGAGAGGTCTCAGGTGAGACTTCCCAATCACATACAATCTTACTAAGTGGTCACCAATCATTTATTACTTGGCCCAAAGAGTCCATGGTCCCATATCCATTGGGTCCTAGGAAACTCTTCATGAGTATTATGTCTACCTCCTTGACAAGATATTCTGCACAATTGAGTACATATATCAATTCACTATATAATAAGTGGTATTGAATAAAAATCCCCATGATCTGATACCAAAAAGTCATGCCCAAAATTTTAAAAGATAAAATCCACACAAAATAAGCCAATGTTTTTTTAAAATGTACAATACAAATTCTACACATCTGTATCACTTACTGCTAGCCAACCTGTGGCATGAGATGCACAATGCATCAATCAACAATCATGCCTAAATGCAAGGATTTTAAATCATAAGTGACTGTGTGGTCTCTTACAACCATGTTAGCACCATTTTCTCTAATTTCCCTACAATCAATGATCAAATTTAAAGGGCCAATCTTAATTTCAAATTGAAGGTAATTTATTCACCCAACCCTTCCATGTTGAAAAGTTGTAAGAAATATTTCCACTTCGATTGACAAGAATAAATTAAGTACACAGATCACTAAAAGTGTGATGAATGGAATATTATTTTTAACTTTTAGTCACTAAAAAATATTTAAATTTTAATTTGATTGAATCTAGAGCTACTTTTATATAGGGATCCAGATTTGTAAGACTCCAGATCTACTTTTATATAAACTATGGTGTTGTGAGACTCCAGAGATACTTTTATATTGTATCATGTAATCATATTAAGTAATATCAAATAATTTCAAGCCTATCCTAATGCAACATTGTTAGTATGTGTATGTATTTGTTTTTTTTGCATGGTAGTTGTGGCAAATATATAAATCTAGCTTTGACAACCTTGTAAGCAGTTTATAACATTTTATGAGAGGATGCTTTGGAATTTAATGTGAAATATTTATTGGAATAAACAATGGGGAATAAGAAAATAAGCAAGGTAATTCAAGTCATGTTCCAATAAATGAAAAATAAAGCATGGAAGAGCAAACCAGATGGATCTTGGGTTCAATAGTGAAAAATGAAAAAGGTACTCTGAAAGTGAAATTTAGGGATAAAGAGAAGTAAAAGATGGACAACTAGTAGTGGTTTGAGTGGGAAGAACACAACACAACACAAATTTGTGTGTTGAGGAGACTACATAGACAATGGTATAGTAGTAAAGGGCCAACAATGGAGGCCCCAATCAATTTGAAGAGGATCACAACAGTCACCTAAACCATGTTTTCTCAACTTAGTGTTAGGTTGTGGAGCTAAAAGCTTCAACCTTTGCAAACTGAAGAACAGATGGTTGCTGAGTTCTACAGGAACCGGCGTCGGCAGCAGGACCGACGTCGGCAGAAACCAGTGCAGAAGGCCACCGGCGACGGCAGGAAGTCGGCCGACGTCGGCAGAACCAGACTAACAGGGACCGGCGTCGGTCGCCTGTGTGTTCCCGAAGTGTTCATTTCACGGACAGTTAGTTAAGTGAACGATGAGTTTGCATGTTAAGACCAGCCAGAGTCTTGGGCTGCGAGGATAATTGTCTAAATTAAGAGTCTAAGTTATTGTTTGAGTTAGGGATCTATTTATAGACCCATTGGCATGTATTGTTTAAGGCATGAGATAGAAAGGAAGAGTTCCTTCTAGTTGTAAGATCTGTGAGTTGCAGGTTGTTGCAAGCTCATTGGGATCCACATGTAAGTTTGGTCTTTGAATTGCAGGTTGCAGGTTCATGAGAGATCAGCTTGAAGTGCTATAGAGTGCTTGGTGTACCGGCATGGTTATTACTGACTGGTTGGTGAGGTGAACACCAATTCTGTGTGTGAGTTGGTTGTTGGGACCGTTTTTTGTGTAGGAGAGTGTGTGTGAGAAGAATTACTGTACACTTGAGGTGTGGCAAATCTCTGTAAGGTGAAAGAGTGTGGCGGCTCTTTGATGTATTCTTTTCTGTATAGTGTTAATACAAGATAGTGTATTGTCTCTCATATTCTGTGCTATTGGTGAATTCTAGTTACTTGTGCTTCTGGTTATTTCCGCATATTCAATTGCTTATATTTGGTAATCATACTGTGCTCTTTCTGAGGAGCAAGATCCTAACGGGTGGAATTAGAACAGGTGTGTTTGTTCTTGGATTTACCTCCACCCCCCTTTGCCCAACACTTAGAATCCTCTAAACAACTGTAAACAATATGTTGCACTATTTTGGTTATGTTATCAAATAAAGATATGATACACATAAAAGTGCTCAGGATAATATGCAATGAACATGCTAGAGAAGTTCATGGTTTGATTAGACACGTTGAAATTGTAAAAAATGTAGATTGCTTAAAGACTGGAGCAATAATACTTCTATGTGATCAAGCATTATCTAGAATGTTCTATATGTCTTATGAGGTTATATAGCTTGACGAGTATTGGCTTTCTATAAACCTAAGATTTCAAGCTTTTTCTTATTTAAGTGGATTTTAGCTATTTAAGTTCATTTATCTATTCTTATACTAGTCTGACTCAAGCCATGCCATTATGTTTTCAGGTGCTCAAAGAGGGACACATTGACAATGGCTTTTAGACCAATTGATACTTTATAATGTTAATTTAGGATCATAAATATTTGTGTTCTTACTTGTTAATATGAATGAAAATATTTTGACCTTATGACGAGAAAAATATTGCAATCAACTTAAACACACGTGAATTTACTTTCACTAGAAGGAAGGTCAAAAGTATGTGCAATAAGGCAAGATTTATTACTAGTGAGTGATACTAATGCATCGAGTAAGGATTTGAATTATCCCTCTTATTATTTGGAATTAACAATGTAGTAGTATTAAATGGGCAACTGATTGTATCTAAAGCATATAGAGAGGCAGATAGGATTACAAAAGGCCTTGTAACAATAAAAGGATTATTCATCACTTCATTTGTAGCTTTGTACATACTAGTGAGGGGTGTATAATAATATAGAGAAATAAATAACCAAAATAAATATATTGTGTTGAGGCTGCATTGACACTAGGAAGCAAGATACCTCCAAATTTGTACACCCACATAATATATTACATGCTAAAAAAGTGTTGATCTATTCTAGCCTTTTCCTGGCTCCAAGCTATCCTATGCTCTTTCAAACTTATGTAGTCATTGAGTATATCCACCAAACTAAGCATACTTTTAGGGGCCTAAAAAATATTTATTTTTAAATTAAACCCACCCAAATTCAAAATCTAACCTCAAATTTAAAATAAAATTGTATGAAAAACCCATTTATTTCTATGTTTGGTGTAGAGGGAGAGAGGGGGTACTTATCTAGGGTTTGTTGTCCTGAGCATTGATGTGAATTCATATATGAAGTGGGAAAGTGTGTTGTTATTAACCATTTTATATAATATCTCTCTCTATGATGAATGCCACTTGAACTATTTTTAACTTCCCACTCCCCAATCTTAACTTGTTACATGTCATCTCTAATGGCCAACAATCACAAAGAGAAAAAAATCCCCAAGTTAATACATATGAGTATTGGAGGGAAGATATAAAATAAAACCAAAATTTGAATTTTTTAGATAGCTACCCAAGGTTGAATTTCTATGTTTTCCATAATTATTCCTTGACTCATGATTTACCAATATAGTCCATGAATACTAGACATGATGCTAGCAACCAAAAAAATTATTTGACAGGTATTTAACAAAACAGCACTTCTTTTATCATTTAATAAAAATAATAATACTTCAACTATGACATTTTAATTTTGATTTCTTTTTTAATGGGAAAACTTTTAATTGTACTTCTGAGATGAGTTTGAACCCCTTAAATGGGTTGTGGTGGGTTTAATTTTGATCATTGCCTATAAACCCTCCACTAGCCTATATTTTCCCACATGAACCTACGAGCCCCATGGCCCTAAGGTTGAAACTAAATGTTAGACTAAAATTTGTTGTGTTCCACTAACCACTAGCTCAAATTATTTGTGTTAACTCTTCATGGGGTTCAAATGGGTCCCTAGGTAATTATGACCAGTCATAGGGCTCAGTTCACACCTTAAGTCACAACTTAATTTTATTATCAAAGTTGAGTTAATTTTATGGAAAGGGCTTAAAAAAAATATTACAGTATTCATATGACCTAATAAATGGTCTAAAATATCTTTGCTGAGCTCCTCAAGGATGGAGTATCCCATCTCAATCATTGGATCATTTATATCTCGACCATTGAATAAGTTCAGGTAGAAGAAACCCTATGAATCCTTATCAAAATAAATAAAGGGTTATATTTCACTTTTCAAGTTTAAAAATTTAGATTTGGTAAAGAGGAAGGAGGATTTTGAGGATGACTTATCCATATCCATCCCTCTCCACCTTCCTCGCCCTCGAACAACTACCATTTAATACCAAAATGTCATGCCAAAATTTTTGCATGACGAAAAACCACAAAAAAATGCCAATTCTTTTTTTTTAATGTATAAAGCACATTATACTCAACCACATTTCAAATAAATAGAAAAAATACATGGCACGAGGCACACAATGCATTAAAAAATCACTCATTTCTAACTAGCACAGATCATGATGTGCAAGTGGTCACATGTTCGCTACATAACCATGTTAGACCTACTTGCTTTAATTGGCATACAAACCCTCTACAACCCTTTATCTCTTACACAGATGGAAATAATGTTTCAATCACTCACTTTTTTGGTGATCATACTAGTCTTTTCTAGGCCTTTGATACTAATGGTTAATATAGGGCGATATCTCCAATTACATAACATTTAGGGAAGAATGGGGTCCACTGGGGACCTCCCTCTAGTTTCTTGATTCGATGATTAAACATTCAATTTGGGTTAAAGAAGCCTCTAATATATGACACCACATTTTTAGAGTTCAATCACAAGGTGTGAGAATATGCATACTAGTTCGCATGATGTGCAAAGGTTCCCACTATAATTGTGAGTAGGTTCGAGATATAGTGTAGGGTCCCTTAAGGTTTGTCCTACCTTAAAGGTCTCCAAAGTCCTACAAAATTGCATAAAGGACCAAAATGTATCTCTTCCAAAAAGGTTTAAAATGTTTTTAAAAAGGATTTTTAGTCCTTGAAGGCTCTTCTGCATTGAATATCACAAAAAATTGAGGGGGTGGGGCCTTTGGGTTGCATTGCTCTTTGGCCTCCAGAATGCTTCAAATCGACTGCACAAGTTTCCAAGGTTATGTGGCTTGCTAAGAAATAATGCATATCCTTTATGGCTCCCTCTAAGTTTTTGGATGCCTATTTGACTTTTTCACTCATTAATTCCCTTTGAGTAACTCAACTAAAATAATTTCTCGTTTGGGAGATCTCTAAGGTTTAAGGGAAAGTAGACCCCTAGTGGTCAATGACTACTCCCCATGTCCATGTGTTTAAATATTGTGGTCATAAGATCTTGCATTGACATTCAGTAGACTACCACTACTTTACTCTTTCATGGGGCTGGACTACAGTCTTGACTAGCCACTAGATCTTGCCCTTCAAAAAAGCGTGTGCCCTACAAGAAAGTGCATGTGCAACCAAAATGACCCTACAAAATGCATTAATTCAAAAATTCATAACACCACCCTATAGTGCTGAAAAAAATCAAAGGGTTTAGAAATACATGAATTTTAATCTAAAATTATTTCAATCCCAATTATGCCTCAAAAAATTATACAAAATTATTTAAAGTTTATCTATTTTACAAAGGAATTTAGGGTAGAATTAGTAGTTTTATGTTTAAGAATTCATATCTTTTAAACTATAAATCCTAAGATTATTTTTTGAAAACTAGTGGATTCATGGTGAATCCTTCTACACATTAAAATTAAATTTAGATAAGCATGCGAGTGTAGATTAAGGAAACAAATATGTAAAATAATTAGTCCTTTTTGGGCATAAGGAAATACAAGTCGTTTGAGTAACACAATGAACTTCAAATATTTTATGTACATTACTCTTTCATAACCAACAAGATAACAAAATTCAAAAGATGTTTCACATAATTGTTTGAATTCCAACAATCCATCCAAATAATAAGGTACATCATTATGAACTTTTTTTCTCTTAACAAGGCATAATAATGATTACTACAATATGTGCAAGCTCAAGGATACATGCACATATATGTTTCAAAATTATTATAAACTTAAATTAGTACATTTTAATGTCTTTCAACAACTAACTAAAATTTTTATAATCAATTTTAATAAGAAAATGAATACAACTAGTCTTCAATGCAATCTCCAAGGCAAGCTGTAAGACCAGGAAGGGATCACCTCCCTTTTTTGGCCATCATTAAACAACTTCCCTAGGCACCCCTGAACGAATAAATTATATCCTACTTATCACATAACCAACTATAAATTTCATGAGGTAGTTATATGGCCGATCCAAGGTGACGTTGTAGGAACACTCAACTACAAATACATGAGAGAGCAATTATTCTTGTAACAAGCTATCAACAACCACATCCAAAATGACAAAGAACAAAAGCAAAATATCTTTCCAAGACTAATCAATGCAATAGGTTAATAAATCCTAATTTATTTGCATAGTAACAAGCAACCATTCCAATAACATGGCCATAATAAGGGGCATTTACTTTAGTTGAGTCCTATATCTAAGAATCATGCTCAAGAAGATGAATCAAGCATAACATAAATTTGTGGTCTAATTGATAGTAAAAATTGCCACTCTCAACAAATTACATCAAGGAAAACCACCAAAATGGTTTAAAAATTATCACAGAACTCCCTAAAAGGGTTAACACAATATGAGGTTGACTTTCTTAAATATCAATAACCAAAAACGTCATGAACCCAAAAATGGTATTATCATAACACAATAAAATTTCCAACAAAAAAATCATATAATGGAACAAATTCATTTTATTTAAGATAGAAATGGGAGGATTCCATGATTAGGATCATACCTTATGTTCAATGTTTGAAATAATGAAGACATCCTTACTTTGAGCTCCTCCTCTCAACCAAAAATCCAAATTCTCCAACTAACCAAATCTACATTCTTGCAATGCAAGAAGACCTAAGAGCTTAACCAAAGATGAAAGAATAAAAAATTAAGCAAGAAGTCCCTCACACATTAATGGCTCAAAAACTTATATAAAAACTCCCCAAAAGTTTACCCAATATAAACATGACACATGTCCATCTCATCTCCAAAGATTTTCTCCTCAAGTCTTCCTCACCAATGACTCTTTCTTACAAACAATAAATATTACTTACAAGTCACATGGGCTCCATGTGCTTATTACAATTTCAATTAATCTCTGTCTTCCCAAGGCATGGAAGAGGGTCAAAGGACACTCCAAAGTTAACAATATGCTAAAAATATTCATCCTAACTCATATATAAAGTTGATAGGCTAATTAATCATCTACAAAAGCTAAAACTTCTCCAATACCCTTCCATAAATGTCTCTTCATATCAAAATCCGAGTTTTCAAGTGGGCATTCATTAAAGGGCATCACAAATATCCAAAAAGTCTTTGAGAAGCCTCTAAAGGTCAAGGGTCACATAAGAAGAGGTTGGAAATAAGAATACAGATATTAACACTTAAACACCAAAATGATGACAATTTAATAGATCAAATAAGACTTAGGAAAAATAACAACACATTTAGCACCTTAGGGGAAAATAATGGTAATTAGATGTTTCATGTAATTCAAACTCCCTCACTCGGTCTCACTATAGTCTTATATATCATTATGCACATCAAATTGCTTTATCCTTGATAGCTAAAGCAACTAAATATAACAATATCTAATAAGATGTTGAAACATGCATTGTATATGTAAATATATTAAAAATTTGTGTTATCTCAACTTTTTGAATGCAAAGCAATTATAAATGCCCAGGTATCCATTTTCTTAAATAACAAGATATCAATGTAAATATACAACAAACATAATTAACTATGAAAGGCAAATATTGGGACTTACATTTTCCTCCCAATGTTTGGTGTAATTGGGGTTTGGGATCAAGACGAGCATCCAAATTCATCTTAATATGCTCCTTGAATAGGGTTTGGGCATTAGGACTGCGTCCAAAATCCTCCCAATAGATAGTGGAAATAGAGTTTGGGAAAAAGTGATATAATAATCTTAACAAGTGGTGGTTGAGACAGAGTGACACTATATCATGGAGTATGTAACCTATAGTGACATATGTATCAATTAAAATATTAACTTGAGGGCTGACAACCTAACCAACTTGTTTGAGAAGGATGGGCTAGACAAAACAACAAGTTTTTTTAATCAGGATCCATAGTAGAAGATCCAACATAAAAAATGATTTAGATTTTTTGCAAGGCTAATAAGGTAATTTTTGTCTAATGTGTTAGCAAAAAACCACTTTGTTACATTTTTTGGTCCCAATGACTAATTGGTCTCATGTCTTTATTAAAAAAACATTCAATAAATATAAAAATACTCGTAATCATTGATATTGTAAACACATGGCACTTGTCTAACATCACAAGTGAAAATTTTAAAAGAGATGTTCTCTTAGAGAAACTCTTTCCATCTAAAAAATAAGAGTAATCCACTAATAGAGTAAATAATGGGTCTGGTGAAGAGGACATTTCAAGTTTTTTTGGCAAGGATGACAACAAAATTTTCAAAAGAAAAATGTATTGTTAAATGGTTTCTTGGAGTACACGAATAATCAATCTTATTTCGCTTAGTGTTAAGGTATTGAGTGTTATCTAGTAATATAATATATCAAGGTTGTATTGGTACTTCATCATTTATTTCGATACCTCTAAAAAATTAAACCTTGCAGGGTCTTTTAAAGCAAGCATTTTCATCTAGTCGAACTTCGCCCCATTCAACCACACTAAACATTTTTTGAAGAAAATATTATTTCTATACACACTAAAAACAGTCCCCTTGGCCTTTATTTTTTATTATCCTTTATTTTTTAAGCATAATTTTATATGTATGGGTGATTGTTCCAAAACATGCACTATTGAATCATTATGGTGACTTTTGATGACAAACACCTTTTGTGAATTTTCATGTTAGTTCCCATGTTCTATCTTATATTTTAATTCCTTGTGCCAAGACCATCTGTAAAATATTAGCACCTATCATGAGACCACATTATGTTTACCACCCTCTCAATCGGATGGGCCCATCCACTAATTTATGACTTTCTCATTTCTAGTCACTAAGGTTGGCATGTGCATCAAATTTTCCAAAATTTTTACTCAATCATCTGTTTAAATTAACAAGTGAGGTGGATCATTTAATTATCCAACACATTGAGCACTAATTTTTCAAACCCCCAACAATACCCTTTAATTTCAAATTCAAATTCATTGATTTCAAGAGGACAAGATTCAAAGCTCGTGAGACTAGGGTAAAGAGAAAAAGAGGATAAACAAGTGAATAGAGTCATAGGGTTATTAAATACCCATGAGACTTTGTATGGTCCTGATAGATGACTAGGAGTGTTCATACAATCCTAAAATCATGCTCTGGTTAGATATAAATTTGATGATGACAATATATATAGTTTTAAAACTACGTCACACTTTCATTTTTCATTATCTTGTATGTTAAGTTATGCACATTTGTATATGTATGGGTGATTGTTCCAAATCACATGTTATTGACTCATTATGACAACTTTCAGTGACAAGCATATTTAGTGCATTTTCATTCTAGTTCCCATGTTCTATCATATACTTTCATGTCTTATTCCAATATTGACTATATGGTCTTAACACCTTTCAAGAGGTCACTCTACTTATGCTACCATCTCAATTGGATAGACCACCCACCACTTTTAGCCTTTTTCACTTCTAGTCATTAAGATCAAAATACACACCAATTTTTCCAAAGTTTGAATTCAGTAATCTATTTAAATTGACAAGTGACGTAGCTCATTTAATCATCTAACACATTGAGTACTAATTTATCAAACCCTAAAACCAAACCCTTCAATTTCATATTTGATGATTTCAAGAGGACATGAGTCAAATCTCACAGAATTAGGGTAAAGAGAAAAATAGGATAAGCACATGAATGAAGTCACAAGATTATTTCATAGGTGATAGTCACTACCCGACAACATTCATAAAATCCTAACAGTTGATTAGGAGCATTTGTGCATTCCCAAAATCATGCTCTAATGAGATATAAATTCAATAATGACAAGACTTATGGTTTTAGAATTGTACTAGTAGGTTTAGCTTGCGACAACGAGTTCATAAAAAATTAGTGTGACCACCTCCTAAAAATCCAAATTCCCTCTATTTCATTGCATGTTTGAATAGTAGTTAATTAGTTGTTATTTATCATATTTTACATTTTTTCTAATGCTTAATTTGAAGTAGTGTACTTATATGCATACATATTGAGTACATGCGACACATATTTTGTTATGTTAACATTCATATTTATCAAGGAATATATAGTATGGTAAATTGAATTAGGTTAAGAGACACTACACTAAAATTATACTAGGTATTGATCAATATAGATATGAAAAAAATAATAATAATATAGTAATAAGAATAGATCTAAAATGTGGGAATCGAATTGAATTTGGAATTTTGCAAAGAGATTTCTTTAAAAAATCTTGAATTATGACTTGTGTGTTATCAAATGCTTAAAATAAGAGAAAATAGGCCTGAAAGTAGTTAAGGAGAAAACCCATAAAAATTTGTAAATAACTAAGAATGTGTAGAAAATAACCAAGATCTTAAATGTTTATTTGTTATCACACTAAGATCATTGGGGTTAGATCTAGGTGGGATAAAATAATTCATGCTAGATTGAGTCTAATCCTATTCTCATTATGTCAAATTATGATAAAAAGAAATTGATCACCTTCATCTGAACTTGCTTGTCAAAAACCTATCATAAATTGTTTAATGGAGTTACAGATCTCCCGTAAGTGCTTATCATTCCCCACAACCCTAATTAGCTTAAATAACCTTGAAATAACATAGGAACATGAGGTAGGTATGAGGGTCCTACCTCATTCAAACCTTCATTCGTTGATAAGTTAGAAATTAACACTCATGCAATCCAAGCGATCTAGTGTAGTGTGATCATCTTGACCCTTATCTCTATGTATGAGATGTAAATAAATTCTATATTATTTTGATAATTATTTAATTATGACTTTGGTAAAAGGTGAGTTTCATGACAATACAATTCTATGAAATTCTACTTCTACACTTAAGTAGATTGCATAACAAAAGAAATCAAAGTGTGTTATTTGATCTAGATCCCTTAAATGGATCAATGTGCTCATGTAATTTTATATATATATATATATATATATATATATATATATATATATATATATTGAATTCAAATTAAGACCTTATTGATGCACAAGTTGAAAAACAAGGCACACAAAATTAAAAAACTTAGATCATGGGTAAGGACCCACAAAATAGATGATCGGGATTGAATGAGTCTAATCTTATTCATACCAGGATCATATTAGTCCAATCCCAGTTAGAGAGAGCAAGAAATCCCAAAATAGTGTTTTGGACATTCTTGGAGCATCTGAAGTCACATTGGAGCAAAAAATAGTCAATTTGTAGGTTTTCAAGCATTTAGGATTGAATGGTGGTATTATTACTGAATCAAAGTGAACAGAAAATAATTTGTAAGCTCAACACAAAGTAAGTGAATGAAATACAAGGGCCAACACATGGGAAAATGCATCAAGAAGATCCTAAATTGGACCAATGATTTATACACACATAAAATACATTAATACTATATCAAATAATTAGTCATGTACCAAAATTGTATGTTTACATAATGCCATACTTGATGTATGTTAGTAAGAAGGTGCAAATTATAGTTCACACACATTTTATTATGATAAACATACAACAAATGTGCATCACAACATATTTTGTATAAAATGCAGTTTCATATAGGATAATGAAACACATGGAAGTTTAAGTAGTTCTTTTGAGTACTTTAGTTTACAATATGAAAAGTCATGAAGACGAAGAGTCATAGTCTCTTCACAGTTACATATTTATTCTGCTTTTGTAAAAGAAAATGTTAACATGAGATAGAAATTAATATAACATACTAATTGAACCTGTAATCTATTGTCAAATTTATCCTAAAATTATATAAATCTTACTTGAATTGAATGTATCTTCCTTGTGAATGAATGTGTTTTTACATATTATTTACATCGAAATTATTTAAATGGTAAAATGATAATGCGTGTATCTAATGATGAGCAAGAATAATTTTTTGCGTATAAATTTGCACTATACTTAGCCTTAATTCTATCTATATCACCCATGTAATAATTCAAAGTCCCATTGCAACCTTTGCATACTATACCATGTAACATGTCATGATAAGTGATTCTAGAGACTGTTGTTAACAATGTGTATGTGTGTGTACATATCAAAGTTAAATAAACAAGTGTATGTAGGAGGACTTGAAGAAGAAGTTATAGTTGAAACCTGTAAGTGTTGCTTGAAGTTAATATTGAATATGAAAATTATCTGAAAGTGAAAAAGAGGAGAGAGGTTACCTTATCATAGGGTCAAGCTCATGTGACTTACAAAATAAATGAAACATTTTCCCCTCGTAATATGCATGAGCATTCTTACTATCATTCAATGTCCTAGATTGAGCATACATGCTCTCATGTCTTAAGTGTGAAAATTTTATAGGATCTGCAAACATAAAGGAAACATATACAAGTAGATCAATGTCTATATAAATCAAAAATCAAGAAACTATTTAAGTCACCGAATAAAATAAAAGAGTAGTAATGAATATGTCTTGTGGTAAACAAATTATGCCACCGTATTTGTATAATTTAAACTATCTCTGATGACAACCTGCATTATACAATCCATTAGAACAATTCTTGGTGACTACTAATTTTGTGAGAGTAAATGTTTGTAGTGTACTTAGTGACTACCTTTAACTGTGTGTGGCAAATGTTTGTGGTGTGTCAAGTATATGTTTTTAAATATAAATCATGTTGTGGATCATATACATCCCATTTGAGGAATGATATGTACTTGAATGTTAATCATCTCAAAATAAAGGGTTACACAAACCATGTGTAAAGTAGGAACTCTAAAAGTGCTACTATGTAATCATAAGATGGCATAATCATTAAATCACATTTATAACACATTTTGGTATCAATAAATGGTTGCATTAAATAACATGTATGGACTAAAGGAATTTGACCTATGGATTTCCAAGTCATGTAAGAAAGATATCATTATGAAATCATATGTATAATAAATAATTGTTCTCCATATATGTCTATAGGTGCTAAAATCTAGTTATATATAGCATCTCAGTCTTGTACACTTGGAAAATACCAATCAGGGTTCTACCCTTCAGTTTTATACCTTCTTGCTACCAAAAGGCCTGTATTCACCAATTCACTATGCATAATTGTTTATCTATGGTCTGACCCTATCATTTTGATGACCCAGATCACTTGTGCACTACAACAAGCTTAAAATATGATTTATATTCTTCACTGTTAGTTATAGACCTTTAATTATTTTTCTATCCTTTTGGACACTACCATCCATATATGGACACTACCATCCATATAGGGACAATAACATCTATGATAGTGTCCGTATTCCTTATTTAGTGTTTGTACCTCAAAATTCATCCAAATTAAAAATATTTTAAAACATATGGGTCAAACTATTTATCTT
Source organism: Torreya grandis (assembly GCA_037957365.1). Classification (NCBI taxonomy): domain Eukaryota; kingdom Viridiplantae; phylum Streptophyta; class Pinopsida; order Cupressales; family Taxaceae; genus Torreya; species Torreya grandis. Next base: position 11,485,087 of record JARHVA010000009.1, on the reverse strand, counting down.
ATCTAACCTTCCGTAAGATATTTTCAAAAGGTGTGGTTTAAATACAAATCAAAGTCTACTCATTATTCATCTAACAAATATCAAACAACCACCTATTTAATTTCATTTAATCAATTTTAGAACTAAGTTATACTACTCTATTCTTCCTCATTTCTATATCAGTCATAAGGGTAATAATATTACATGTTTGAAGCATTAAAATAACAACCCATGAGCAATATTTGTGATGTTAAAATCTAGACTATTACATGCCCTTACATATAACATATCGCACCGTTGTGCACATAGAAGCACACACTTACAGGAGGACTACATATGTCTTAGTCCTATTGTCATTTGAAATGTACACCCATGGATGCTTTATAGTACAAGGTAGCTCTATGGTGGGGCATAGAGTTCAAATACCTTGCGTAGAGTACAAGAAGTTGAGGCACTGGGCATAGAATTATTTTCTCATAGCTATGTACACAAGCATCGATTATCTTACTATAATGATAGAAACATCCCCAAGGTGTGGGATCCTTACGCTCCTTGGGATGAGTCTCTAGAGTAGGTTGGATTCCTTCTATTCTATGTGTACCTAGTTTAAAACCAATATGTAGACCTAAAGAGCAGAAAGGTAACCTATCGCTAGCCTAAACCTAATAACTTCGAGGGAAAAATGAGGGAAAAGGTAAGAGAGTGATAAAAATGAAAAGGTGATGCACCCAAAATAAAGTGAGCATTCCTAATACCATAAACATAGTGCAAACCCTTGAAAACAAGACAATATCACATAGTTTACTCCAAGTCACTCTACTTGCATGAATGTTTTGCTTAGAGGCATGAGAACACAACACAACATTGAGAGGGATGAATATTATCCTCAAATAAAGCCTACATAAACTTGGGTGTACACAGGATACAACTTGAAGGTGAGGTATGAGTTCAATGAGTTGGTGCAGGTGATGAATGATAAATGAGAGGGATGAACATTATCCATAGTCAAGAATCAACAAGCACAAGATATCACATAAATAATCTAAAGAATGAAATGAGGTGAACTTAATTCTCATTAATTTACATGGTTTATCTAATATAAGTGCTTATGGAGGGCAATTTCAATAGTGCAATGATGCTAAAATGTGTTGACCCCTTTTATAATAGAAGAACCAAGCTTTTAGATAAGATCAAGCCCGTTTTACAATAAATCTATCTCTTGGGTGATGGGTGAAGCATTTAATTCATTTATGATGTTGTGACCATGCTTCTTGATGTCTGTCTAATGATTAGACCTAGGTTGATAGGATTGATTCTGGATGCACGTGTATTGGAGAATGGAAGATTTCCCTATTAGTGTCAGAGGATGGCATGTACTCAAGTCCCGATGTCAAGAAGCCATTTTTGTATTAAATTATTCTAATGGTGGGTCGAGCTTTCTCAACCACCTCCAACAATCTTCATTGTATCCAATATCTACTTGGCACGTGGAGATTCTCGATTGGTCTCAGGTGTGGTGCTACAGGAATGCCATGCATCACTTTGGTGAGATTTCAGGGAAGTCCTTTATAGATTTTGGATGAAGGAAGTGTAGTTATGACACGTTGAAGGCTGGTGGTTATTATGGGTAAATTGAGAATCTCATTGTTTAGAGCGAGTGTTGAGCCACCATGTGGCAATGATGAAAAGAAGGTTGCATCTTACATAATGGAAGGGCATAGATTTAGGATCCTACACACGAGCACAAAATTACATTAGATAGGTGTAGGGAAGTCCTTGAATAATATTACACATGAAATCTAAATGCCTTTAGTGCATTTTTTACGACCTATAACTATTCCTCACATGTTTTTTCTACTTTAGCCTTTTAGAACTTAAGAATCCTACATCCTTGAACATGTGTGCCTTTTGACATATGTGCCATAAATTACTATGCACAAGCACACATTGGGAACCTTTAGTGAGTGTGAACCATCCTCTTACTCTTACGTAGACTTGTGCCTCTATCTTAGGCTTGAGCATAGATTGGAATTACCTGTGCACCTTTTGCTTGAAGCACTTGGGTTATCGCAGGTGTGTTAGCTCTTTATAAGCCTTGGGAAGCCTTGCACTAATCGAGGGGTGAGTTATAAAGTCAACACTTTTGGCAACTGACTTGCTTGCTAAGCAGGAATCCAGTGGCCTTGGAAGCAATCTATTGGGCCTAAAGTCATTAAAGATGTAACTTGCCTGGCCTTGCACCTGAATAAAAAGAATTTAGTTCTACCAACAAAAAAAAAAAAAAAAAGAATAAGCAATAAATGTGTGAAGTGCACTTGGAGGAAATAAGACTACACTATTGAATATACATGCAGGCACTTAAGGAAATGTAATAGTATCTAATATATATAAACTATAAACATGGACCTTCATCCTCTTGGATCAAAATGGGAACCTTGTAGATGCTTTGTATTATGCACCTCCCTATTATTGATATGAAATAGGTGGAGGCAAGGTGGCATCTATTCACTACGAAGGAGGTACACCCCAGGTAATTCTGATAAGGGCTAAAGAGAGTTTATTTGACTAGGCTCCCTTTTGATGAATGACTCTACCATGTTGTGCATAAGTCTTTCCCCTAATTGGTTAATGTCCTTGATATCAAACCAGTCCTTCCTGGATCTCTCAGTACCTAGTTACGCTCTTTGCTCAAACTGACTCCTCTAGAGCTCAAGAGGTTTGTGCATGATGCTTGAGCAACTCATGAACTCAGTATGTTGTCTTTATGAACCCATAATATCTTCTTACAAACTCCCCTATAAGGTTCTTAGGATAATGGACCTAAAGTCCATTTGATACTGTAACCTCCCTCTCATATTTGTGTTATTTATCGAGAGGCTGAGGCCAAAGCCTACCTATGATGTCTTCAAGGGGCATGTAATCATATGTAAGGTCATCATAAAGTTGATAGTCATCATTGATTATGTCAAATAGATCAACATTCAGCCCCTGAGAAGGTTGATATAATGGGATGCTTCATTTTTTACCCCTAACCTATTTAATAAAGTCACATTCCTCAATTTTGGCCAGATCATAGCCTGCTTGTAGAGGGGCATAACCTACGCATATGATTTAAAATCAATCTTATGTCTTCTCATCATTTATTAGTGTCTGCGTAATTATTTTGAGTTGGTTGGGGTGTTCTTCTTGAAACACATATTCCGCTTGAAGTCTTTGTTCATCCCCAAGGTTTTCTTTCATAATATCAAATGGTAGCGCATCTACCCAAGAGAGTACCTCATCACCTTGTGCTTGTGCATTGGCCTATAGTGCAGGCTGAATTTGTTCATCCTCTTCCTACAATAGCTCTAAAACTTGTAACCTCACGGCATAGGGAGGGTTACCAATGATGATCTCCTCATCATATTCACTCAAAGTACCCTCCTCCTCATTTGAGTGATCTTCACTTGCCTTCCATACAACTGGTCCTCCTTTAAAAAGGGAGATAGTGGGAGGGCAAGGGGATTCAATTGATGTAGAGGAAAGGGATTTTACAATGTTGGGCATTATGAAGTCAGGATGCATAGTCCAAGAAGGCTGTCATGACTATGCTTGAGGTTTTTTAGGAAGGATAGGTTCTTAAGCTAGCATAGGCATAGGCTCTTGAGTTGGCATAGGTGCAGGCCTTCTGAAGCTTGGTACCTTGAAATTAGGGGATTTACTTCAAGGTGTAATTGGTTTACCTTGCTTGAAGCTAGCAAACTAAGGAGGGAGGGCACTTGGTTGTGCTTCAATTTTTTGCATCTATGCAAGTAACCGGTATATTTGCTCTTCTTTGGCTACTATCTACCTAGCCAAACACTCTTCAAATCTACGTTTCTCCATCATCTCCTACTGAGCATGAGTTTGATGAGGAAACTCCTCTTATTTCTTACCATATTATTTCTCTACTTTGATCTCCCTCAACTATCTCTGGAAGTCAAGGTGTGTATCATTGATGCTCTTCTGAGGTATATCTAGAGGGTAGTAATGCTCATCGGGAGTGAGGTAGCTTGCATAGGGCTGATTAGAAGCATAATCAGGTTGCCATAAGGGTTAAATTGAGGGAAGGTTACAGGCGCTCACATGAGCTTGATATGAGAAATGGGAAGGCACAAATGCAACATTTTCATGGAATAGGGGGTGGAAAGATATATCTTTGAGCACTCAAATTTCTTAAACCAGTAGATTTTGGTTATTTAGAGTCATTAGGTGATTTGTGGAGTGTTTTAAACACTTAATAACTAAGGGCAACACCAATTACTTAGCTTTTAACCAGCTTGGTCCCATCAGGTGTGCTAGAAACTATTATCATTTAAAATGTGCACTCGTGGATGCTCTAAGACGTGGGATAGCTTTATGGTGGGTCATAGAGTATGAAGGCCTTGTGTAGCGTGCAAGAGGTTGACGCATTAGGAATGGAAGTATTTTCTTATAGCTATGCATGTGAATGTTAGTTATCTCATCACAACAATGGAAACATCCCCAAGGTGTACGACCCTTGCACTCCTTAGGATGAGTCTCTAAAGTAGGTTGGATTCCTTTTATTCTATACACACCTAGTTTAAGACAAACATGTAGACCTAAAGAGTAGAAAGGTAACCTATCACTATCCTAAACCTAATAAATTTGAGGGAAAAGGGAGGGAAAAGGTAAGAGAGTGCTAGAAATGAAAACGCGATGTACCCAGAATAGAGTGAGTGCTCCTACTACCATAAACATAGTACAAACCCTTGAGAACAAGACAATATCACATAATTTCCACCAAGTCACTCTAATTATATGAATGCTTCACATAGAGGTGTGGGAACACAATGCAACATTGAGAGGGATGAATATTATCCACATATAAAGCCTACGTAGACCCTAGTATGTGTTAGCTGAATATTTTGTCAATCAATTAATTGATGAGAAAAATAGGTCTGATCAACCACAATAAGGAAGATTGGTTAGCCGAATGTGCAGGTTTACCACATCAAAGGGGGACGAATCTCTCCTCTCATCAAGGGGAGGTTCCCTATAAGTACGAAGGGGCTATATACTATAAATATAAGCAGAAAATAACACTCAGGGGTAGGGTATCACCATCCATCTCTCTTTTTTCAGAGATGATGCTCACATACAAAGGAGAAAATCCTAGTATAAACACTGAAGGCACTTCTCTTCTTTCAGAAGTGATATTGCAGTAAACAATAGGATTTCTTTTAGGTAGTGATAAGTAACTGGTAACAAGGTACAATAACCAACAAAATTAAGTGTAGCACAAAGTCTCCACTTCAACTGCCCAAAGAGTGAGATACGAAGAACAATGAGGGCATAAAGTCATCCCAAGGTCCTTTACACATAAAATAAAAAATAGCTAAACACACTAAAGGCAAATGTAGACATCAGAAAGTCTTCCCGCAGTTGGCTTCAGGACACCTTCCTAATTATCACCACAAATTTTGCTTATTTCATCAAATGGACAAGAACACATTTAGAAGACAGATATAAGAACAATCCCCTAAATGACACAAGCCATGACAGCACAAAGTCTGAAAGGAACTTGCTTTCTCATTCAAATAAAGAAATATGATTAACAACATGAGCTCAAAGTCTCAGTGATAGCCTCTCAATTTTTGGTAGAGTTTTGCTTCCTTTATCAAAAAGGATCTCTCAGCGAAAAGAAGAGATTTACAATATATAGTAGCCAAGAAAGTCCTAGCGCTTTGTTCCATGGAATGGCCTATGTTGCATTCAATGCCTTAAATGCATTTTTAGCTTTGTCAAGGGACCATGCTAGAATAGGGTGGCTACCTTAACTGTGGCGTGTCACTTTATCTCAAATGTCTTTTCCTGGGTCTAGGTCATTTGATCTGTCACCTGATATCTACACAGCTGTCCATTTTCTCTTTACTCTAAGGGAGAAAAATAGGTCGTGTCTTTAATGTTTAAGGGCTAAAAAATCTACCTTGTGGACTATTCCACCCACTAGAATAACTATTGCATAGATATTTTGGCCTTTCCCTCTTTTTGTCATGATTTGAGCCCTCAGTCTATCTTTTCCCTTTTCTAGTTCTTTTGGTTCCTCCTCTCGGTGGTTCTTCCTTTCGGCCTGAAGGTCTTTGAATGCTTTCAGGTCTACATTTAATCCTGCAAACATCAACAGGTACTTTATTGCTGTAAATTTGATGTCTTTAGGTCCGTCATCATTTGATAGCCAATGGCTAATTGGTTGCCCTGAATTTGACGGCTGCGGGGACGTCATCAGATGTCTGGATCCCAACAGCTAGTTCACAATGCTCAACTTTGACGTCTATGGGCCTGTCATCTTCTTTGATAATTCCTTCAGCTTTGTTGTTTGATCCTTCCCGAAGGGGACCTGCCCTTCGAGGTCTAAAGAAAGGTCTGCATTTTAGTCAGTGAGAGCCCCCCTCGCAAGGGTACCTACACTACGAGGTCATCCTTTGGGTGATCTTCGGGTTCTAATTCCTTCATGCCTTTCTAGCTTGCTTTGGCTGCTTTTCGTCGGGCTTTATCCTTTTTACTGTGTCTTTGTATTGGAAGCACTCTGTCTTTGACATCTATCACAAACCGCTGCTTTAAAACTTTATCAACCTACAGAAAATGGGACCCATAACACTTCTTGCCCGAGCAGCTTGAAAAGGGGAATGGGGATAGGTGACACTTTCTACTGATCTTAACAAGTGACAGGTCAGAACACTTGGCAGCATCCACTTAACTTATAGAAGCTTTAGATACCTTTTGAGAGTCCTGCAGAAGATGACACATGACAATTTCCATTGAGCTTTATAAACACTATAGAAACATTTGGGACTCATTTAGATTCACATGGATGATGACACTTGGTGCGCTCCACTTGCTTTAGCAACTCACCCAAGGCCCACCACAATCTTTACTCTATAACAAAACAAAAGGAAGAAATTGTGGATGTTGACACTTGGTGGATTCCATCGAGCTTCACAAGGGACACTTGGCGACTTCCGCTACATTTTAGAAAAACATATTAAAACTTTCTACAGTTGCCACTTGGCACCCTCCGTGGAACTCTGAGAAAAGCTTATTGAAAGAAACTTTGAAACTTATAAGAAACTTGAAACATGGATGTAGACACTTTTCGTGATTCTCTGAGTTATAACGGGACACGTGGCAAATTCTGCTACTTTTTAAAAACAAATTATAATGTGTCTCGATAGATGACACTTGGCAGCTTTCGCTTGACTTTGAGACTTAGACAAAAATTTAGGTGAAATGAAAAACCCATGTAAAAAGAAAAACCCGTGCCCTGTGTCATAACCCTTGCTGCTTTGAAACTAAAATGCATAGGGACAAAACTTGGAGTGCACAACTGAAACTCAAAAATAAAAATGTAGAGTATTTTACTCTACAAAGGGAAGAAATAAATTTTTGGCTTGTAGGACCAAAAATAGTTCATGTGTTGTCCCAAAATTGAGTGACAGACTTTGGGAACAACAGCTGGCTCCAGTTGGGGAACTTCCTTCAGTTGAAATTTTAGAACAACTGAGGGGAGTAGAGACCAGAATCTCCAGTGCCTTGAAGTGTGCCATTGGGCTATTGAGTCGTGTTAACCAACAAGAAAGCAAGGTGCCAAAAATGAAAAGGAAAAAGAAAAGCACAAAACAAAACTAAAGACTATACAGATATACACATGTACAGATGATCTTATCTGGTACTTCAAGAGTTGAAGTGCTTCAGATGTTGCCCATTGTGAGGCAGAGAAAAGGGTGTGCCATCTTGATACTTCAACACGAAACTATTTTCACCATTGAGCTGATGAATAGTGAAAGGGCCCCTCCAAAGGGAGTCAAATTTCCCATGCATTCCCTTTGGTTATCTTCTCTTGTCCCATAGCAGGACTTGATCTCCAATCTAGAAATCATGATCTTTTACTTTCTAGTCGAAGAGCTTCTTCACCAGACTTTGATGGGCAGCAATTCGGTCCACCACCATAGTTCTCTGCTCATGCAGCTCAGTCAAGCACATGATCCTCTCATCAATGGAGTTTTCATAAGTTTGATCCTCAATTGCCTTGGCCAATTTCAATGATGGCAATTCTAGGGCAATTGGTATCTCAGCATTGAGACCATAAAGAAGTTGGAAAGGTGACATACCAATTGCCCTTTTTAGTGTAATTCTATCTGCCCATAGAGCATCAACTAATGCTTGCCATGTCCTTTGGTTGTCATCCACTAGCTTCCTGATGATGATCACCAGGTTTTTGTTGCTTGATTCAGCTTGACCATTTCCTTGTGGGAAATAATCAGAGTGGGAGAGGGTAATCCCATAGTAAAAACAAAACTGAGTGATCTCATGAGAAGAGAAACAGGCAACATTTTCTGTCATAATCTTGGTTGGGACCCCAAATCTAGAAATGATGTTCTCCTTGAGGAAATTGCACACTACTTCTGTAGTGGCCTACTTGGTTAGAATAGCTTCCACCCACTTGGTGAAGTAATTTGTGGCTATGAGGACATAATCATGTCCAGCACTTGAAGATGGGTTTACAGCACCAATGAAATCAATTCCCCACTGCTAAAATGGCTTTTCTATCACCACTAGATTAAGAGATAGAGTAGCTAATTTGGGCCTTCCAACAAACTGTTAGCATAGTTCACATCTTCTTACCCATTTGTATGCATCCTGAAACAAAGTAGGCCAGTAATACCTGGCTCTAAGAATTTTATGGGCAGTTACAAGAGCAAAAAAATGTCCTCCATAGGCCAGATTGTGGAAGGAATTCAAAAGTTAGTTCTTCTATTCTTTATCTACGCAACAGAGGAACACTCCATCAAGGCTCCTCTTATACAGGCTGTTGTCCTAGAGGACAAAATTGGCAGCTTTCAATTTAACAGTCCTCTTTTCTTTATGAGATAGGTGAGCGGGACACTCACTGTAAGTAAGGAAATGAGCGATATCTGAATACCACTCATTCGTGGTGGAGACAAAGAGGACTATTGGAGTATCTTCAAATTTTTTTTTCATGCTCTATTTCTTCTAGTCTATTGTCAACAATCAATTAACATAGTCCTTTTTCCCACACCAGCTTCGTTGGTTTGATGACTAGATCAAACTATTGGATTGTAGCAATCTAATTCCCTCTTTTGGTTCCAAACTCCTGTTAAGTTAATATGGATTTAACTGTGGTATCAAGAACTAGGGCAATAATGTGTGAATTCAGGATATAGAAGCGAAAATGCTTCACTACCTTTACCACTGCATAAGCATGTTTCTCCATGGTTGAGTATTTCAGCTCATGAGCTTTGAGAGGAAAGCTCATGAAAGAAATGGGAGATTCTACACTTTCTTGGTTTTGTTGAACCAGGATTTTTGAAAGTGTGTGTGTAGAAGCATAACTGTATATTGTGAAAGCCTTGGTATAATTCAGACAAACTAGAATTGGGGTGTGAGCAATGGCTGTCTTGATGTCTTGAAACTCTAATTTGCCTTCTTCAGTCCAGCTGAAGGTGGCCTTTCCCTTCATCATATTTACAATATGACGAGTCTTTTCAGTGAACTTAGGGATGAATCTTCATAAAAAATTCACTTTTTCAAAGAAAGAGTGAACTACAATTTTACTCGTAGGCAGAGTAAGTTCTTGGATAGACTTGACTCTATTTTAGTCAATCTTTATGCCTTCTCTAGACACAATGTGTCTGAGAAGCTTTCTTTCTGTCACTCTAAAGACAAAGTTATTGGGGTTCAAAGAAATACCATTCTGGTGGTAGCGTTCTAGCACCTGTTGCAAGTGGCGCACATGGTCAGGGTGATGCTTAGAAAAGACTATTAGATTTTCCAAGTATACTATAATGAACTTACCCATTTCTTTCTTGAATGCAAGGTCCATTGCTCTCTAAAAAGTGGTGCTAACATTTATCAAACCAAATGGGATTCTTCGGTACGTGAAGGTGCCCCAAGGTGTGGAGAACGCAGTCTTATGCTAGTCTACTTCACCAACTTTAACTTGATTATACCTTGAGAAGCTTTCCAGCATTGATAACATCTCCGAACTGGTCACTGTTTGAAGGACTTGATCCATGATGGGCAAAGGATAGTTATCCTTCAAAGATTACTGATTCAAGTTCTTGAAATCCACACAAAGGTGAATTTTTCCATTCTTCTTCCTCACATGTACTATGTTGGCAATCTATGTGGAATGATGGATTGGGAAAATTATCCTAGCATTTAACATTTTTTGTATTTCAAATAGAATAGTACTTGATATCTTCAGATTGTACTATCAAGATTTTTGCTTGTAAGGCACTGAATCACTTTTGAGAGGGATGTCATGGTTAATTTCTTTAGGTTTGAGTGACTTCAAATCATCATATGAGTATGTTAGGACATTCATGTATTGGCTAAGCAGAGTAGTGAACTTGAATCTTTATTTAGGAGTGTAACATTTTTCAATGTTCACCATCTTGGGATTTCCCTTGGTGCTTAAATTTACCTAATCAAACTCTTGTGAGGAGCTTGAATTTATTTGCTACTAATTGAGGAATCTACCATGTTTGTCAAATAGCTTCTCAAGGGAAACCAGGCCTTTTGGGATTTTATTCCTTTTGAGTTGCAGGATTTCTTTACCTGCATCTGTACTTGATTCAGGAGCTGGTTCAAGCTTTTTGAAGCTCATTGCTTTCGAAATGTAGCCATTCAAAGTTGTCTTTTTACTCTAAGAAGGCAATTATTTAGTTGTCATTATCAAACTCCTACCAATGACTGGCATCATCAGGTACACTTGGTTGGAAGACTAGCTCAATAGTGTACCTATCTCTTTTGAATTTTGGGTGAGGGACTAAGAGAGTTACTGAAATAGCCAAAGCATCAGCTCTGTCATTGAACTCTCTAGGTATGGTAGAGATACTGAAAGCATCAAAGCATTTATGTTGATCCTAGACTAGATTGCGGTAATGACGCAATCTTTCATTCTTGGTTTGATACAGGTTTCTCACCTAACAAACCACTAGTTCAACATCTCCTTTAGCGTGAAGGAGCTTGATGCTCTTGTCTTTAGCGACCTTCAATCTGAGCAACAGAGATTCATATTTGGTAGTATTGTTAGTATTACCGAATTATAGCTTATATGATGAAGGAAAAATATCTCCCTGAGGAGATATCAACACAATCCCGATTTCTGAACTGGGAGAGGAGTAACTGCCATCAAATTCCATAATCCATACCTCCTTAGACACTTATTTTTCCTTGGATTCTTCTTCGCTTGGAGGGGAAGATTCCTTAGCACTTGTACTACATTCTATCATCCTTTTTGCTTTTCTAGATTAAGGTACTTTCAAGCTATCACATTCAGGAGTTTCATTAAGTGCTTCATGGACTTCCTCTGTGGTTAAGAAATAATTACCCATGCCTGAAGACTCAAACAAAATTTGAGTTTTAGGCGTTGATGTCTGAGTAACCACGTATTTCACTTCCTTCTTAGGAAGTAGCCTCTTCATGACACCTTTGACAGGGATTCTCACCTCAGACAAGTACATGCTCAATTCGCCACCAACATCTTTACAGAAATTTTGGCCAAGAAGGATGTTGTATGATGCTGGGACATCAGCCATTAGGACAGTCATCTTGATTCTTTTATCTGGGAACGTTGCAAATGTAAATTGGGCATCCTTGATTTATCCCAATAGTGGAACTTCTTTATTCTCCATGGAGAAACATCTCCCAAATATCTTGGTCAGTATGAGACCAAGAAATTCTGCCACTTTGGCAGGCATGACATTATCTGAAGCTCTGGAATCAATGATGCAATTGCTCAGCTTGTGACCGTTTATCAATAGGGAAACATAGAAAGGCTCAGTCCTTTCGGGGGCAACAGGAGGAGTAATGACAAGGTTATTTTAGGTGGGTGTGGGAGTGACTTTTGGAAAAATTGGTCTTTCAAGGACAATTTTATTCCTTACACACTGCACTAACTTATCCAACTGCTCAGGGTTGGATTGAAAAAATTCAAATTTAGACATTTGGATTTTAGTTTTTTTGACATGGTCAAGTATGTCAAATGTCTAAAATGAGTTATGAAAAGGGGAAGGGAGTTCATTCTTTTGATTTTTAGGAGGGAGAGGACTTATCTGCGAATTTGAAGTTGAAGGTGAAGGTAAGTTTGGAGTACTTACTTTTTTAGCAATCACTGGGTCCTTTGGCTAGAAAGGCAAAGTGGTTCCCCGCTTAGCAATTGAAATTGTAGGCTAAAATTGCTCTCCTATTTTGTCTTTATCAGCTTGCTAAGTTGACTAGTTCTTAGACCATGTGAACATAACGTATGATCCTTTGGCTACTTTACTTTCACTTCTGGGTTCATCCTGATAATTCATGAAACCAATGTTGGAGTCCCCAGCTAATTCTTCTTCTCCTTCTGTGAAGAGATTAGCGTCATCTTCTTGATTTAATTCAGGTTGAAAGAAAAATTTTGATTCTGCTTCAAGGTATCTCACTATTAAATTGGTTGGAGGTGCTTCAATGGCTAGGTTTACCCATGGGGGAGGAAGACGATTTGCTTGTCCTTGATTCCTAGCAGCATTACCTTGGTATGACCGATTTTGAAATGTTCTCCTTGGCATATCTTTGTATGTAGGAGCGGATAACATCCCCTACGCCATTTTCTTTCTAAGAGCAAGTAACTCATTGGCCAGCTTCTACACTATTGGATCAGTGGTGGTTGTAGGTAGATATTCAGAGGAAGAAGATTTACCTCTATTTAGATCTCTCCTTATCTTTCTTTCCAAGATAAGGTCATCTTCCACCTCAGTAGCCAAGTCCTGAGCAACAGTAAGGTCTATGTGACCAGCACGTCTCAGCAAGAAGCTCACATCAGGCAGCTATGAGTTGATGAAGTATTTGAGGTTTTGAGGTGTTGGTTGAGCAATGGCAAGAATCTGGTTCCTCAACTTGTCGAACTTGGTAATGAAATCCCTCATAGGTTCATGAGGTTCCTTCTTCATTTGTGTGAGCTAGCCCAGCAAGGCATGTGCATCTTTTACAAGATTGAACCTTGCTTTAAATTTGGCTTTGAGAGTGTCCTAGTCATTTACTGATCTATCCTGTAGATGGTAGAACCAGTTTGCAACAGTGCCTTGTAATGTTTCCGCGAACAACCTGACTGTAATGTCTTCAAATTCCACACCTATCACGCCACAGGCTATACTGAAGGCTATAATGTGCTCATCAGGATGAACCTTCCCATCACCAAAGAATTTGGGGAAATTGTTCTTTGAACTACGTGGAAGTTCATGTAGAGGTGGAGTCAAATTTAGTGGACCAAAAGAGTTACTCTAGGGGCCTTGAATTGCCATGATTGGATTATAGAAAGCAGGGATACAAAATTTGGGTGGAGTATGTATAGGTAAATCTTTGGTGACAGTAGAAAAAGTAGCTATACCTTATATTGGTGACTTGGTACGAGTAGGAGGAACACTCCCAAATCATTGAACTTGAAGTTGTGGAGGAAACAAATTGAAATTTCCTTGCTGCACCAACTCAAAGACAAGGTCAATAACACCTTGGGCTCTTTGATTTTTGGTATAACGTGGAGTTGCCAGATTATATAATGGAGATGGATAAGGATATAATGGTAATGGGTAAGACACAGACTAGAGTCGCTAGAGTTTATAATGGATAAGGGTAGGAACTGCTTCAGTCTGAAACTTGAAGGTTCAGACTGCATGTTAGAATCCCCAGCAGAGTCGCCAAAAAATTATTGGTTGAATATTTTGTCAATCAGCTAACTGATGAGCAAAATGAGTCTGATAAACCATAGTAAGGAAGATTGGTTAGTTGAATGTGTAGGTTTACCACATCAAAGGGGGATGAATCTCTCTTCTCATCAAGGGGAGGTTCCCTATAAGTGCGAAGGGGCTATATTCTATAGATATAAGTAGAAAATAACACTCAGTGGTAAGGTATCACCATCAATCTCTCATTTTTCAGAGATGATTCTCATAGATAAAGGAGAAAATCTTGGTATAAACACTGAAGGCACTTCTCTTTTTTCAGAAGTGATCTTGCAGTAAACAGCAAGAGTTCTTTCAGGTAGTGACAAGTAACTGGTAACAAGGTACAGTAACCAGTAGACTGAAGTGTAGCACAAAGTCTCCACTTTAGCTACCCAAAGAGTGAGATACGAAGAACAATGGAGGCACAAAGTCATCCCAAAGTCTTTTACATAGAAAATAGAAAATAGCTAAACATACTAAAGGCAAATGTAGATAGCACAAAGTCTTCCCATAGTTGGCTTCAGGACACCTTCCTGATTATCTCCACAAATTCTACTTATTTCATCAAATGGACAAGAACACATTTAAAAGATAGACATAAGAACAATCCCCTAAATGACACACGCCATGACAGCATAAAGTCTAAAAAGAACTTGCTTTCTCATTTAAACAAGTAAATATGATTAACACCCTGAGCTCAAAGTCTCAGTGATAGCCTCTCAATTTTTGGCAAAGTTTTGCTTCCTTTATCAAAAAAGATCTCTTGGTGAAAATAAGAGATTTACAATATATAGTAGCCAAGAAAGGCCTGGCTCTTTATTCCATGGAATGGCCTATGCTGCATTCAATGCCTTGAATATATTTTTAGCTTTGTCAAGGGACCATGCTGGAACAGGGCGACTGCCTTAACTGTGGCATGTCACTTTATCTCAAATGTCTTCTCTTGGGTCTGGGTCATTTGATCTGTCACCTGATATCTGGTCATTTGATCTGTCACCTGATATCTGTCATTTGATATGTCCTCAATGTTTAAGGGCTTAAAAATCTACCTTACAGATTATTCCACCCACTAGAATAACTACTACATAGATATTTTGGCCTTTCTGTCTTTCTGCCATGATTTGAGCCCTCAGGCTATCTTTACCCTTTTTTGGTTCTTTTGGTTCCTCTTCTCAGTGGTTCTTCCTTTCAGCCTGAAGGTCTTTGAATGCTTTTAGGTCTGCGTTTAAGCCTGCAAAGATCAACAGGTACTTTTTTGCCACAAATTTGACGTCTTCGAGTCTGTCATCATTTGAAATCCGATGGCTAGTTGGTTGCCCTAAATTTGACTGCTGCAGGGATGTCATCGAATGTTTGGATCCCAATGGCTAGTTCACAATGCTCAACTTTTATGTCTACAGGCCCATCATCTTCTTTGACAATTCCTTCAGCTTTGTTATTTGATCCTTCTCGAAGGAGACCTGCCCTTTAGGGTCTAGAGAAAGTTATGCATTTTAGTCGACGAGAGCCCCCCTGCAAGGGTACTTTCCCTTTGGGGTCATCCTTTGGGTGGTCTTTGGGTTCTAATTCCTTCATGCCTTTCCAGCTTGCTTTGGCTACTTTTTGTCAGGCTTTATCCTTTTTACTGTGTCTATGTATTGGAAGCGCTCCATCTTTGACATCTGTCACAGTCCGTTGCTTTGAAACTTTATCAACCTAAAGAAAATGGGACCCATAACACTTCTTGCATGAGCAGCTTCAAAAGGAGAATGGGGACAGGTGGTACTTTCCACTGATCTTAACAAGTGACACGTGGTAATTTTCACTATGAAATAGGCGTGGACACTTGGCAACATCCACTTAACTTATAAAAGCTTTAGATACCTTTTGAGAGTCCTATGGAAGATGACACATGACTTTTGTTGAGCTTTAGAAACAATATAGAAACATTTGGGACTCATGTGGATTCACACGGACAATGACACTTGGTGCGCTCCGCTTGCTTTAGCAAGTCACCCGGGGCCCACCACAGTCTTTACTCAATAATGAAACAAAAGGAAGAAACTGCAGATGTTGTCACTTGGCGGCTTCCTCCGAGCTTCACAAGGGACATGTGGTGACTTCCACTGTATTTTAGAAAAATGTATTAAAACTTTTCATAGTTTCCACTTGGCGCCCTCCGTGGAACTTTGAGAGAAGCTTATTGAAAGAAACTTTGAAACTTATAAGAAACTTGAAACGCGAATGCAAACACTTTTCGCGATTCGCTGAGTTATAACGAGACATGTGGCACATTCCACTAATTTTTAGAAATAAATTATAATGTGTCTAAATAGATGACACTTGGTAGCTTCTGCTCGACTTTGATACTTAGACAAAACTTTAGGTGAAATGAAAGACCTGTGCAAAATGAAAAACCTGCGCCCTGTGTCATAAGCCTTACTGCCTCGAAACTGAAACGCGCAGGGACAAAACTTAGAGCGTACAACTGAAACTCAAAAATAAAAATGTAGAGTATTTTACTCTACAAAGGGAAGAGAGAAATTGTTGGCTTTTAGGACCAAAAATAGTTCACGTGTTGTCCCAGAAATGAGTGACAGACTTTGGGAACAATAGTATGTACATGATACAACCTATAAGTGAGCTATGAGTTCAATAAGGAGGTGTAGGGGATGAATCAAAAATGAGAGGGATGAAAATTATCCACAATCAAAAATCAACAAACACAAGATATCACACATATCATTTGAAGAATGAAAAGAGGTGAACTTAATTCTCATTAATTTACAATGTCTAACTAATACAAGTACTCATGGAGGGCAAGTTTAATAGTGTAAGGTTGTTGAAATGTGTCGACCCCTTTTACAATATAAGAACCAGGATTTTAAAGAAGATCAAGCCAATTTTATAATCAATGCACCACTTTAACAATGGGTGAAGCACTTGAATCATTTGTAGTACCATGGCCATGTTTCTTGAAGTATGTCCTGGGTTGGTGGTAGGATCACTTTTGAATGCATGTGTGTTGGAGAATGGAAGATTTATCTATAGTGTTAGAGGATGGCGTATACTCAAGTCCCAATGTCAATTAGTTACATTTTAATTAAATTATTCTGACAGTGCCTCAAGCTTTCTCAACCACCTCCAACAATCTTCATTATATTCGATAGCTACTCGACATGTGGTGTTTCTTGATTGATCTTGGGCATGGCACTGTAGTAATGCCACATATCAATTTGGAGGGCTCTCAAGGAAGTAATTTAGATATTTTATATGGAAGTAGCATGTTTTTGACATGTGGAAGGTTGGCACTTGTTTTGGATAAATCAAAAATCTCATTGTGTAGAATGAGCATCGGGCTACCACGTGGTCACGGTGAAAAGAAGGTTGCATCCTATGTAATAGAAGGGCGTAGATGTAGGATCCTATGAACAAGTGTGAAAGTTCATTGGATAAGTGTAGGAAGGTCCTTGAATAAGATTGTGAATGAAATCTAAAGGCCTTTGGTGCATTGTTTGTGACTTGTAACCACTCCTGGTGCATTTCTTATGCTTTGGCCTTTTAGAACACGAGGGTCCTACATCCTTAAACATGTGTGCCTTTTGAATTGAATGCCATAAAATCCTATGCACAAACACACATTGGGAACCTTTAGTGAGCATGAGCCATCCTCTTAATCCTACGTAGACCTATGCCTATATCTCAAGCTTGAGCACAAATGGGAAGCACTTGTGCACCTTTTGCTTGAAGTGCTTGGGTCATCACATGTGTGTTATCTCTTTGTAATTCTTGAGAAGCCTTGCACCAACTAAGTGGTGACTTAGAAATTCAACAAGTCCCTCTTTGGAGTAGTGACTATGTAGGCAATACTCATTTATAAAGGGTTCCTTGAGGTCAACTCAACTTTGTAATCCCACTAACCCATTTTTGGTAAGGTGACATGACCTAAGTTGAAGAAACTAGTGTTTGAGTTATATAGAGTCATTTAGAGCCTATCTGTATGGTCTATATATATCAAAAAAAAATTGAAAAAAAACCCTAGTAGGCAAATATAATCACTTATAAATATAAAAAATATTACATATAAGATAAAAGCACTGAGCCAAGTACAAAAACATTGACACTAGTGTCCACAAGTTGATCGTATCGTCCAATCCTCTAAAAATAATATTTCTAGAATTTGATGATGGGATCCTAAGAATCGATATGATTGTTTCCACACATGTATATCTTATATTATCTTGTGCATATGTGAACAATGTAATTATTATATCTTCTTTGCATGGGAATTATCAGAATACCAATTGGCATTATACTCTCTATATTTTATAATTTTCTAGATTCAATATATTGTGTTATCTGAATTAATTTAACAGGCATATTTTATAATAGTTTTATTCATCCATTTTATTAGGATATTCTAACCCCCCTAACCCTTATCTATCCCAAAACTTAAGAGTGTTAAATATTTGGTGAACCCATCCTCTAAGTTCGAATTGAACCAATTCCTAGCTTGCTTTAGGGTTGATTCCTTCTGCAAAAATTTTAGATTGTTGTATTTATTTTTTAGATCTAATTTTTATTTCATGGGCATAATTTAAGTGATGTTTATTCTATTTGTTTCCCTCGGCCTTATATTCTTTCTTTTGGGTGTGTTTAGGTTTACAACCCTAAAAAAGCATGCTCATAGTGAAAATTGTAAGGAACATCATCCTTTAGATCTTTTATTTAATCTTTATGATGATCACTACATTGTTTATGAGGATCTTATGGCTAGCCAAAAGTATAATACCAAGCCTTCCTTTGTATTATCTACTTACAATTGTAATATTGAAAATACCAATAATGTAAATTCAAATATTGATGAATATGGCAAAAATGATAGCATGATTTATTATTCTCCTTATGATTATGATTGTTATTCCACATATTTTGAAGATGAGTGTGAGAAGCCTATTTCTCCTATTTCTCTTACATTTCTTGATTTAAAATAGAATGATGAGGTTCTTGAATTAAAACTGAGTGTACCATTCATTAGTGCATTTCATATCCTTTAATGTTATAAAATGAACATGCATGAAATATCATTCCAAATGTTCAAAATGACAAACTTTCATGTATAGATCATTTTAAAGATGAACCAATAGTTGAGTATACATTCTCTTTAGTTAATGATGAACATGTTACAAAGAATGAATGTTTGCCTTCTTTGAAAAATATTGAAAATGTTACCAAATTGAAGATTTTATTCCTTCTTTAGCTCATGTGGATGTAAATAGTAAAATGAATTCTCTCTCTAGATCTCAATGATATAAATGCATGCTTCTCTCCCTCACCTTTTAGGTTGGAAATATGAAAATGATAATACTAGTTAGAGTAATGTAGATGTAGGTTATCCTCCTCTTATTCCAATTCAAGATAAATAATAAAGCATCCTTTACAAAGGTTTCCTAATGAAACAATTTCCCAAATCAAGTAACGCTAATTCTCCTTAAGATTCACATGCTAGTAATGCTAATATTCCTTTATCATATGGTAAGGATGTATCTAAACTAGAAAATGACATTGCATCTTCTATTCCTATCTCATTTAAATTCAAAAATGAAAGTGAAACTTGCATTTTTTCTTCCTATGATGATGTTTCAAACAAAATAGAAAATGTTCCTCTTTCTCACCCCTTCACATTTTCTGCTCCAAAGCATGTTCTAATTATAGATGAACATAATTAAAGTATATATTATATTCCTCTTCATCTAATGAAGATTCATGTAGTAAAGCTCTTTGCTATGCTAGTTTTATCAACCTTTTTGAAATTCAAAATGATATAATTATCTCTCTAGGAGCATCATGTGCTATGAATGCTCCCCTACCCAATACTTTTCAATCATGTAATGATCCTACCTTAGAATGCAATACTAGTTGTAAAGAGGACAACAATCCTATGTTTCATACAGATGGTAAATTACAACCTATTAGTGCATCTTCAAAATCACCAACAAATCCTCTTAGTGACACTGTATCTATGATGAATACTATAGGAGATATTTAGAAGTAGATGATGATTCTTAAGTTACAAGTACTTTCACATGAGGCTACTCTTAATGATAAAATTCTAGAGGATCAATCCCTCACATAAGATGTTTTTGACCATCCTTATCCTACCACTCTTGTTGTTCCTATGTTACCTTTATTTGATGGTCAAGGAGACCATGCAAATCACTTTAAACAATATGTACATTCCTATGATCATTAGGCTAAAGATGGACACTTATTATTAAACACCTTCCATATAAGTCTAACACAAGAGGCTACTAATTGGTTCTATAGCCCTCCAAATGGTTCCTTACCAAATTTTAAGAAATTTAAAGACATAATTTTATTTGATTTCCATAAGCATAAACTACCTAAGTTACCATTTGAACATCTGTGAGGATCAACACAACATGACGAGGAGTCTATTCAAGATTATGATATCTAATTTAAGGATGCATTATATTCCTTGAACTATACACCATAAGAATTGGAAGTGAAATTCATATTTAGTAGGGCCCTTCTTTCTTCACTTAAAGTAAGAGAATTGCATAGGCCTTTTACTTCATTTAATAGCTTACACATGGATGTGCACTAACAAACACCAATACCAAATTACTTGCATCTTCACTAAAAGGTAAAATAAAAAATTCCTACAAAGCAAAGAAATGAACCAAGGAAATTCATGAGCCATCTCAAATACCTTCTTCTAAATCAGTAGTTCATACCAAGGAAAAAATAATAAAGGTTTTACAGAGAGGAAAATAATACACATACAAAAACCTCCTAATGTTAAATATTTACCTCTACCAATAGGTAACCACTTTAGTTTGATCAATTAATAGATAGACCACATGATATATTGCATACATTATGGGATAAATGATTGATGGCTCTCCCTCCAAATTATTAACATCCACCACACATATTTGAAAGGGTGAAAGGACAACCCTTTTTCACTTACCACGGTATTAATGGGCATCGTGACAATGATTGTTTGGAATTAAATCAAAATATTACAAAACTTATAGACATAGGAGTTATTACATTTCAAAAAAAGACAACAAGGTATCCTTTTCCCACTTCTTCTAGAGGTTATTCTAAGAGGGTTGAGACCTCCCATGCCACTCCTATTAAGGAACACATGGTCTATTGGACATTGTAGAAGCAAACCACTAGAAGAAGTCTTTCTCCTAGTACACATTATACAATGATCGATATCTACCACACTGATCCTACCAAGGAACCATTGGTTGATTGAGCTCTTGCTATAGGTGCACTTAAGGGAAGCACATAACCAAATGCTACATAATTTAATCATACTTCAACACTTTTATTTACTACATGACAAGAATGGGTACCTTAACCAAGTTAGAAAGATACAAATGAAATAGATACACTTGATATTTCAAGAGATGCACCAAATATTGCATTAGAAAAAAAAGTAAAAGTAAAATTACCATGTGATTATTATATTTGAGATTTTTTTTCCCAACTGGATTCTATTGTATACGATGATTACATCATTATCACATAAATCAAACTAAATGAAAACTATCAATACTTTACCACAAAGAACTAAATAATGGGTTCCATGAACTAGTAATCCTTATATTACCTCTTCACAACCATAGAGTCCTATGAGACATATGAAAATTACCACAAATTCTACAATTCTAGATATGACACCTACACATGCCCCTTGGTAGTATCACCTATTTGATGTACCATATTCCATGTTTGAAGCTTCCTATGAACATACCTTAGATGGGATCATAGGCTACACTTTTCCTTCAAAATATTCAATGAAAATATATACATACATACATATAATAAATATTCCAATAAAATACAAAAACAATCAAATAAATCAAAAGAACAAAACTTATTTAGCATACACATGTTTACTAGCTCTTTGGCATCTATGTTATTTACTTTATGCCATTAGATAACATATCATTTATTTTATATACACACATATGTTTCATGCATACTTGAGTGTGATACAAGCATACATTAGATCCATGATATATGAGCATGTAGATGTTGGACCTTTCTTCTTCCTGCATGACACACTACATTGGGGGTATCTTGTTTCTATTTGATCATGATTGATATAGGTTATATTATTTAATGATCACTTTTACATTATCATGTTGAGTTTATATACTAATGATTAAACATGACTATACTCATGCTTACATATTACATTGTGTAATTGATATGTTATATTACATGAGATTTTTTGCTAACACATATATATAGGGACTAGTGTGACATGATTATGCTAGTTCATTATACTTCATTCATTCACATTGTCACTTCCTTAGTTGTACTTTTTGTTTTCTATTATCTTACTTGTATAACATTTAAATATGTTCCTTTATTGTAGGTGCCTATGCCATTAAGTGTTCTTTATTTATGTGTGGACATTTGAATATGTCCTCCTTTAAAGTTTGCAACATTTGAACATGCCCCTTGTTTATGGTCTCCTTAGATCCCTTTTTGTGTGACATTGAGTGCCCTTGTGTGTGTGTTTGATTATTTGTTGAGACTTTCCTTTTAATTTATAGACATACTCCTATATGCTACATGATTCATACATAGATAATATAGTTATATTATCCTTTTAAGGCAAGGTGACTAGCAAATTCCATTCCCCTCACCTCAAAAGGGGGCATATTAGTGGGGTAATGTCATAGAGACACAAATCCACACATACATAGTTGGTAGAATTTGATAAAGTTTACATGATTCGGATATACACTTAGGTTAGGATCTTATTCATTTGGCACCATTTTTTACAACTTTGGGACAATTTTTTTAGGATTTATGATAGAGAATATACACTATTATATATAAAAGGTTACATTTTGATAGATAATTCATATTGAGACACATTAGAGATCCATATGCCATGTAAATGCACTAAAAATTACAAATACATATTCAAAACATTTTTCCAAGAAGCATCGTTTTGAGCCTTTCATGTCTGTAAAAATTGGCTCCTTTGAGTAGTATGGTTGAGATTAAATGCTTTCAATGGAATTTGCACCACTCCCATTTTTTAGGTTGAGTTAGTTATACCATGTAACTTGGATTTATTATACATTCACCTCCAAGTCCATTATAAATCTCAATGGCTGTGTAACAACTCAACCTTACACTAGATTAGGGGCATAATTACCCTCCAAGTTTCCTCTTCAATTCTCCAAGGTTTAGTGCTAAACCTCTCTCAACTCCAATACTTCATAAGAGAACATCTTTACCAAAGTAAAGTGCCAAGGTCCAACATGGTTGCATCAAGACATAGATGTATTTATTCCTTTATTTAATTTTCAAACATTCAATTATTCAATTTTATATTACATGCACTAATTCATACTGTAACATGCTTTTGGTTACAAGTCATACATTAAAAGAAAATTTAGTAGGGCTCAAGCAAAGGCAAGGTGTGTTTTACACACCTAGGTACACATTTACTTCCTTTAACTTAGTAATTTAATCTTTATTCATTACTAGACTAAGGGGGGGAGGGGAAATTTATATACTAAAATATAATTATATATAGCATCTCAGTATTATACACATGGAAAAATACCAATAAGGGCTTTACAAATAAGTTCTAAACCTTCTTGATGCTAAAAGGCTCACATTCACCATCTCATTGTGCATAACTACTTATCTTATGGTCCAACCCTATCATTTGGATGACCCAAATCTGCTATGCACTACAACATACTTAAAATATGATTTATATCCTTCACTATCACTTATAAACCTTCAATAATTTTTGTATCATGTTGGACACTACCATCCATATAGGGACACTAGTGTCGATGCTAGTGTCCAAATTCATTATCTAGTGTTTTTACCTCAAAAGTTATCCAAATTGTAAATATTTTGAAATATATGGGTTGGCATATTTGTCTTTCTAACCCTTTCATGAGATATTTTAAAAAGGTGTGGTATCAATACAAATCAAAATCTGCTCATTATCTATCTACAAAATACCAAGCAAACACCTATTCAAGCTCATTCAATCAATTACACAACTGAGTTCTAGTAACTTATCCTTTCTTATTTGTATATTAGTTAGAGGATAAATCATATTGTAGGTTTAAAGCAGACAAAAAATAGCCCATGAGAAATATTTGTCATGTTACAAGCTATATCATTACATGCCCTTTCATATAACATATTGCACTCTTATGCACACATAATCCACACTCATGGGAGAACTACATATGTTTGAGGCCTTATTTTGAGTAGTGAATATGTAGGAAACACTCCTTAACAAAGGGGTACTTTAGGTCAAATCGACTTTGTGAGCCCACTAACCCATTTTTATCATGGTGACATGACCTAAGGTGAATACATTAGGGTTTAAAATATATATAGTCATACAAAGCCTATGCAATTAATTTAGATATAGTCATAAAAACCCTAACATGCACATGTGTTCACTTATGAATACAATGAATAATTTTTATAGGACAAAAGCATCAAGCCATAGACATAAGTGTCAATGTTAGTGTTCACAATTCAATGATAGTGTCAATGCCTCTAGAAATAATATTTATTAGAATCTAAAGATGAGATATTGAGAATCAATCTGCCTATTGCCATGCCTATACATCTCAGATCCACCTACACATTTACAAACAACTAAATATTATCTTTTCTTTGCATTACAATTATCATATATCAATTGGCATTATACTTTCTATATTTGGTAATTTTTCATATTTTGTATTTTGTGTTATATGAATTAATTTAGTTGGCCTGATTTAAAATAATTTTGTTCATCCATTTGATTATGCTATTCTATCTTCCTTAACCTTTATCTATCCCAATACCTAAAAGGGTTAAATAGTGTCTGAGTGGAGGCTAGGTAAAGCACAACATCGTTGCCCATGTATGAATAGATATGTCTAATATAGGAATATAAAAATGAGTGGCCTATATATAAGTAATTTTTGTCAATATAAGCATAAAAATATTCAATTACCCCCTAAGAGACAAAGTATATTCAATGTGAGTACATGAAATAACATGCCTTGATGTAGACCAAATGTGAGTAATGAAGCATAGTAAGGGTATGCCCCAATATAAGAAATATATAATTTTGTGTAGGCATTAACAATAGTGTGCCATCATGATAATAAGATATAGGTAGGTACACATAACAAATGAATATATTGCTATAAATAATATATTTTATGGACACGTGGGAATATCATGCCCCCAGTGAGTAATATATAGTTAATGCAACACTATAGTAGTATGCCTCCATAAATGCATGGTAAGGACCATAGTATGATAGTTAATAAATATAAAGGGTATGCATAATATGAATGTTAAAAATGAAAATACATTCAAACATGTATCAACACAACTATACGAAAGGACCTTAGTAAGAAAGATACGTAATAAAAAGATGCACAAGGACACCAAAGAAATGACTAGAGCAACCATAGAAAATAAAATTTTGAAGAACATGAAATCAAATAAATTTTTTTGATCAATAGAAAAAGATGAAAAGACTTAAATATCAAATGAAAATAAAAAGAATCAAGTTTAAAATATGTGTAAGTGTACGATATTCATCAGATTCTTCAAAGGTTTTCCCTCTAGTCTAGCTAGGCAATATGCCCTTAAAACATTCTTATATGTGATAATGAAGGGAATAGCTAGTTAGGTTTGAACTTACATTTATTTTATTTACTCACATTTTTTTAAAAATATTTTATCACCCACATTAAATTGTCTTATTCACAAGTTTGTATCATAAGCCTTCTTGAGACAATTCTGATAAATTCTAGGGTACTTAATAGTATGGATATCTGCTTCCTCCAACATTTCCAACTGATGTGATATTTTTTCTCTATATCCATTATCATCAATAATACCTTTTAGTGACACTTTAAGTGAAGGTATTTCAATCTCTAAGGGCAAGACTACGTCTCTACCATAGATTAGGGAATAGAGGGTGGCTCTTGTGGATGTCCTTACACTTATTTTATATGCAAATAAAGCATCTATTATTTGATTATACTAATATTTTCCATTTTTACTAATTATCTTACATAAAGTATTAACAATTATCTTATTTTTAGCCTTGGATTAGCCTTTATGTTGAAGGTAATAAGGATTTGAACATGTATAATGATTTATATATTTAGCACAAAACTTCTTTTTTTTGTCTTATTTTTGAAAGTTAAATCATTAGCCATAATAATAGATGATTTGAGGCCAAACCAAAAAATACTATGGGTCATGTGAATTGTACACATGTCCTCACTTGTGGTGGATTCTAAAGGTATGACTTTAATTCATTTTGTGAAAAATTCAGTAGCTGGGATAATAAACTCGTGATATTTTAATGATGGAGGGTTAATTTTGCAAACTAAATCAAATCCCCAAAAGGAAAATAGCCAAGGAGATAAAATAGATTCAAATTCTTGAGATTGTGTATGCGTTAATTTACAATGTCTTTAGCATTTCTCACATATTTTTGCATAATTATAACATTCATGTTCTATTTTGGAACAATAATAACCCATTTTTTACAACTTGTATTTACCACTAAAATGCACCCCACACTCAGTATCATGAACCTCTTTCAATTCCAACTTACCTTCTTTGCACACAAGGCATCTAAGGAATTTCCCATCAAAAGATATTTTAAAAATTGAATCCATTATTCTAACATATGTAATGGCATCTACTCACAATTTTATTTTATCATTTCTTGAAAAGTGAAGGGGAACAATCTCTTTTGATAAAAAATTGTATATATTTGTTAGTGTATATTATGACATACAATCTTGTATTGTCTAAGATGTACTCTTTATGGATATGTACAAATCATGATCCATAACTTATTTATAAGTTATTTGTAAATAAGAAAATGTATTTAATGGTTATCCTCAAAATAGCCAAATCCTATTTTGAGCTAATATCCATAGAAGACAGAGTTATTTTCTAACCCTATACCTCCTTAATTATCTATATAAGAATCCAGATGACACGTGGATGAAAGAGGATTATTCTATTATCATGTAATTTTATTGTAAGGAGGGTAATCACATTTGTTCACTAGTAGATTTGGTATTATTTCTTCCTTGACATATCAATTTTACTTTAAGGTTTTATAGGTATATATGTAACCATGGGTGAAGATCTTGAGGTTGTTCATGTGATACTAGGCCAATTCCTAATTATAACATGGTATAATAAGTGGGTTTGAAGCTAGCAACCACTAAGTTCCAAAAAAAAAAAACAAATTTAATGCTTGCTAGGTATCCCTAATTTTCAAAACAAAAAAAAAAATAGAATTTTTTTTAAGAAAGATTTTTGGTCCTTGGGCATGAAAAAAAATAATTTTTTTTGAAAGAAGAATATAACAACGTAATCTACTTCTTGGTTTATTTAGCTAAAAAAATTCACATTGTTATTATTTTTTTTAGCCTTTGTTTAGCCATCCAATCATTTTTTATGATACCTCAAATGCACATGGATACCCATTATGGCATTTGTTAGGATCCGTATGAGGATGGTTGTGTTTAAGTATGCCACTTTATTTTTGACAACTTGGTAAACACTTATAGGTAATTTCAACATTTGTTTGGCCATCCAATAATTTCTTATGATACTTTTAGACACCCAAATTTGGTGTGATCCTTGTTTTTATAATTCTTTTCATGTGACCTTACATGTATGGACTCTCATCTCAAACGAGGCACTTATTGGCACTTTTGTCTTGGTCTTACACTCTCATCTACTTCATTTGATTATGTGTTCTTCTATTTGAGCTTTCTTGATGTTCTTAGGTCTATCAAAGGGATACTTGATTCAATCTCCTTCATCTTAACTATTTTTTATGCTCAGGATAGTTATGATAAACCCTTATTATGTCAATTACTAGTAGAATCGGTGTTAATAACAAAGTCCTAACATAAATTATAGATATATTTTTAGTACAAAACTCTTCGTATTAGTTTATTTTATCTTTTTAGGTCTTGTTAAATTAGCTTGTGTACACCAATAATTTATTAATAAAATCAAGAGAACTATATATAAAAATACCCTAAGAGCACTCTAAGGATAAGTTATCATTGAAATACAAGCACGCATAGAGAAAATAGACATCTAACTGACTCATATTATGCCTTAGCATAGATCTAACATTTTATAAATGAATGACTATGGTTGCACATATCAATTGTATGATTGTACCAAAGTTAGACTTAGTGAAATTATATTTAGACTCACATTCACATGATTTGGCACACACACGTTAAAAGGATAACTACAAGTGGTTTGAGCCCTCTTTAGAGTATTAGAACTTAGGTAACACTCAACTATTTAGTGGGGAGTGGCTGAGGTTAGACCAACCCAAAGAGAAAACCTATTTTTTACATCACATTGTTATCAAAAGTGTGATTTGGGTTTTGAAGTAAAAAGAAGGAAAATAAAGACCAATGTGCATGACCTAAGGTGAACACACACATAAGATATATTTACAGGTGATGGCACAATGGTGTAAGGAATCACAAATTTGCATAGTCAAAAGGGACATCACTAATATGTCATGGATAGTATTCTTCATGACAAGGGTATGAACTTCCCTAGAAACATCCTCATAAAGTTTTGAGCTATTTTTTCCTTGTCCAAGCAGTTACAAAGTAAGCACAAAGAATTTTTAGGAACTGTGACGAATACTTTGAGCAATACAAATCATAGACAAGTTAAGTGCACCCCTCTTTCATCACTTTTTCCAATCCAAATATAATAAGTGTATTATAAATATCCCCCATTACATTCACATTTATATGATTATTGCCTATTTTACATAATCTGAATATTCATAGTTTTACTTCATTTGGATCACATTAATCACAAAATAAGGAAAACAATATGTCACATATGTGTGCCCATGACACATCAATTTTCTAGGTTTTTAACTTATATTGAAATTAATATAATTAATTAACCCTAATTGGATATAACTATTGTAAATGAATTTAGATTACAAAATATACAAATCTAATGTAAAGACTCAAAATTGATTTGGCACTCTAACTTACTAAATATAGAAAGTACAACAAATAGATAATATATTTAACAATTAACTAGTTTGTGGAAGACTGAGATTATAGGCAAGTGGTAGGAAGGATGTAAAATTGGATTGTAGGTCACTCAGATCAGGATCTACACCTCTATGTGTGCCTAGATAACATCTTCAACTTTAGGTCAGTATCTCCATGCACTATATTCCCTATTTGAAGGTTTTGTATCTATAGATTTTGCCTCTTTATTTTGATACAAGAAGGTGCACCTATTTTTCCTTCAAATTTATGTGTTATCTTAAGGCCTGATTATGTGTATGACTCATCAAAAAATGTCTCCTTTGCTTGAAACCCTGGGTCCACTTACAATGATAGAATTAGTCTTATAAAAGGGGAAGAAATGTGGGTTGATCTAACCCCAACAACTTCTCATTGCATGATTTAACATCACCTATATATGCAATACTCTAAAGATGGAAGTCAAACTTCATGTAGTTCTCCCCAATTAGGTGAATGTGTGTCATGCTCATTCAATATATGCACCTATGGTATAACTCTTGATACTTGTCAATTGACAACTTTGGCTTGGATTTTAAGTGTTTTAGACTTGATAAGGACCTAATTTTAATGACTTATTAGTAATTTTGGAATAATAGGATAGTCCTCTTGAACCTGTAAGTGTTTAGGTATACTTTATAGATATGTAATAGGTCTATAACTATTTTGTATTTATATAAGACTCTTTAGGTACTTTATCACACCATCGACATGCAAAATATATGATCCAACCCCTAAGAATGATTTTAATTTTAAATTTTACCATAGCTTGGCACAAGACAAAACCTTTAGACTTAGATAAAATCATTAGACAATAAGTTTTGTGTCTGACATTACAGTTTAGGAGACAAGAGTACTAATTTTAATATCCCCACTGGGATCCACTTAGAAATACATGATTTTTTTAAATTTAGAGAATGTATTCTTTCATTAGACTTCACCACAAGAATGTAATTAGTGATCCAAATAAAACATTCCAAGTATGCCAATTGTAAAATAAGCATGTGAAATCTATCCATCACTAATCAATATCATCATATAAAATACATCATAACTGAATATAAAAAGTAATTACAGATATCCAACCATGGCTGGTATAAACATACAACCACTATTGTCAATGTACAATAAGTAAATAATTACATCTCATCAAGGATAATGTTTTAATAATAATAAATATAATACAATGTACAAGATATAAGATACATGGCTCCACAAAGCATGATTTCTCTGAACTCTAGTATCTATGGCAATCTCAAATGTTGTCTCCAAGGAAGTATTGTTGTGAGGAGGGAGAGCATCATCAGAGTGCTTTTCCATACCAACCATGGAACATCGATACCCTACACAATCCTTCATTGGGGAATGGCCCACCCTTCATAGATGAGTAGATAGTGATGGTATCAGAATCTAGAGAGACAAGCTAGTACCCATGTGATGTATGATTTCTAAGAACATGTAGTATATCATAAAGAAATCTATTCTAATATGATATCACACAAATATTTAAATCATACATATGAAATGACAATGTCTATGTTATGTTGTGGAGCCTTTTTTAAAATTACAATGTACTTTCAAATACTGTACATTTTAAATGTATTATACACTCTATGTATTTTAAAATTTTTTAGACCTCTTTTAATGGGAAACCATTTTGGGTTGATTCTGCCAATGGTTTTGGTACCCATTGTTTTTTTAAACTGCTTTATCGATGTATTATGTATTGATGGATATTTCATAGGTAATATATCATGATAACAAGGGTTTGAGATGGAAGAATAGAGTGTGTGAATTAAGGTGCAAATTCAAGAGGGTTTTGGTGAGTGTAGCTCCAAACAATATTTATGCATTGTAATTGTGAGAAGACTGATCTGAGAGTGGTTTGTACTCTCGTGGATTATAATAAAATATGAGAAAGTGTTTCTTGGTGGATGTATCCCATATTGGGTAAACCACGTTAAATCTAGGCTTCTTATTTTGCATGTTTATTTTATGTTCTTTTAGCATCTCTATTTATATCTATTATTATTGTGATTTTGTGAAATTGTTCGGCATCAATTTATGATTTTATTTCTAACATTATAACTAACATTACTTTGGCCAAAGTTTTTAATAGTTATTGATCTCTAGGATCAATCAAATTCATACACACCACTTGATCAGATTACCTTCATCTAGGATTGGTGATGTTACTAAGGTAGTGATTACTTAGTACCAACAACATGAGATTTGGTTAATATAAATATAGTCAACAAATTTATATGGATTACTTCCTACTAGTAGGTATAAAACATGTTAAATAAAAGAATAATCAAAATACATATATTTAGTTTGTCAAATGTATGAATAAATCTCCATTGTATTATTTATCACATAAATAATAATAAACAACACAAGTATAGTTCATACCATCTAGGTATATTACACATTAGAGTGCATATTTCAAATTTTTGTAAGTAGATACAAACATAGTACTATCTATGACAAGCAATCATAGTCCAACATTTTCATGTACACTCTACTTAGTTTTAACAATTAGTCATAATAAAAGAGTCGTAATTGTAATGAAAATATAATATTTTATGTAAACAACTACTTACCATTCTAGGAGATTATATTCATGTAGTTATAGTTGTCTAACCCAATACCCAATTTATGTCATATATTTATATGAATACTTAAATCTACGTATAGAAATAATTCCTATATATATACCCTTATATATATTAACAACAACATTTGAATACAGTATATAAAGGTTCACAGTCATTTACAAATCTAATCAAAGTCTTGATCATTATAACCTTCTTATTCACAAAATATATTGATGATCTATTATAAGTTATTAATATTCTTGGAATATTAATGAACAGATAAATATATTCATGGAATATTATGGATTTAACATGAAAAGCCAATACTATATGAATAAACCACCATATATAAATCATCTTAATAAAGTAGCCATTATATGACTTATTTTTACAATTTGCTGACTATATGGAAATGAGTTTTGCCGATAATAAAATATCATTTCCATATTTCTATAATAATAATTCTTATATATACATGGAAATATTTAATCTCTCCCAATTAACATTTTATGCATACCACATATAGAGAGATTACATACATAAATTGGTTTATGTGTTGTTTATCATAGGTATCTACTTACAAATATATAAAGCATGGCCCAACATAAAATTAGAGAAAATTACATGTATAAATCCGTAATACCAACATATATATAAAGTTGTAATACCAATATATATAAGTTACATAGTCTGATGTTTATATACATCATTGTTCATCATTATTTAAATATATCATTCTGGCTATTTTTATATATATAGTTCTTGCATACATATACCGATGATGCTTAATAAGTCTAGATGCCAATGTATAGCACATATCGCTGTGTATTTAATTTGCTACATAACACAATTATAATATCATTGTATACTAAAATTATATATCATTGTATTATTCATAACCTTAGTTTATTATATTATATTCACTACAGGATCCATTAGTTTGTCAATATTATAGTATTATATTTACTCATTACAAATATCATTAAGTAGTATTCTTGTTTTATAATCATTGTTGTAAAAGCACACAGTCCAAAGCTCATATTTTGAGTCCATTCCTAAAAATGGTATGCCTTAAGTCATCATGCCAGTCATCTATGTAGAAGTGGATGATGTTAAAAAGGTAAGTTACTTGATATAAAGATGGATAATTTATATTTTCCAGATTCAAGATATGTACTAAAAGATGTGGTGCTTGCATTTGGATTGTTAAATGTTCACGGTAGAGGCAACTTATTAAGATTCACTGGGCTTTTACCAAAATTTGACTTTATAGTAAACATCATTGTCAGTTAAAGAAAAGAACAACAAAACATATATATGTATTACTTCATTTAGAAATAATCACCTGCTTGTGTTTTATTTTATATATATATCATTATACATTTTCAGCCATTAAATTTTATATAACCATCATACAAACTAAGCCAAATGATTTTATAAATGGGTATATATAAACACAACTACACCTAAGCTCTTTTCCACAATTTGGATATCACAGGCACCATACCAATGTATAGGTGTTCAAAGTTTCTAAGATTTCTTAATCTCATTCTTTTATGTTTTATAAACATACAACTCGCTACCTCTATATCATTTAAAGCAGTGGTGGAATAATATCCAGTTAAATCAATGGTATAAATAGACAACCACCTTTATAAAAAATAAAGCTATAAAAAGATACTATATATATAGTTGTTATTCAGCCATGAAATATATGATTGCATAAGTATGGTGATTTGAGTGTAAACATATTTGAAACAATGAACTGCATATCAAACTTTATGTATTTAAAACTACGCGCGCGCGTGTGCACACACACACACACATGCATAGGTACAATTTTAAATACATAAAGTTTGCTATGCAGTTCATTGTTTTAAATATGTTTACACTCAGATCGCCATACTTATGTAATCATATATATATATATATATATATATATATATATATATATATATATAGGTATAGTTTCAAATACATAAAGTTTGCTATGCAGTTCACTGTTTCAAATATGTTTACATTCGAATCGCCATACTTATGCAATCATATATTTCAGAGCTGAATAACAGCTAATTTTAGTTCACACATACATCTATACGTATCATTGGTTATGTGTATGCTAGACACTAAATAGATATGAATTTTTAAGACACCATACACTCACAATTTTGCATAAGACATAAATATATATTCACAATTCAAGGCATCACCTACCTGGTTAGAACTTCTGGAATAGCTTGATCTGAGAGTTCTCCACTTGGTTTTATCCTCCTTTTTGTGGCATTGCTTTTTTCCCTCCCTTTTACCCTCCTCTCCTTTCTTTATGCCACACAATTCCCTTTCTCCTTTGTTCTTTCTTGAATGACTTAAAGATTTGATCCTTCCTCTTTATTATAAGACTTTCTCTTATTGTTTTTTAAAGCTTTTATTTTATTCTAATTATATATTTTTCTAAAAACTTCTCATTCTTTTAAAGATCACCCCTTTTAATTTTTGTGTTTTAATTTTATTTATTTTTTCTCTGTATGAGGAGTTTCCCTTTATATATTTTTATAACTTTATAATAACAACTAACTCATTAATCATTAAATTCTAATTTACACTATTGACAATGTTTAGACTTAGTTCATAGGTTAGTCTCGAGATAACAATATAATTTTTCTACTAACTTAGTATAGGTGATCGACATCATGAATTAATAAAAATACAACTAATATAAGGTTGATGATGTTTTTAATCTAAAATGGTAAATCAAATAATGTTATATTAAAATACAATGGCATAACCACATAGTAGCATTCTACACTACATCCACATTTAATATCCACAACATAATCACATGAGCTTAATTCCTCATAAGCAATAAACTAAGCTAACATACAACTAACCATGCACAAATAATTGTCTAAATGCAAACAACATGAAAAAATCACTAATGCTAACCATTTAACTATACATTTAATATGTTCTATTTAACGTAGTGTGTATGGTTCTATCCATTCCTCTATCATCCCTCAACACCTCCATCTACATCACACTCTCTGATGATGATATTCTTCCATTATGTTTTGAGGGATCAATCTCTCATGTTTCTAACTCATAACAAGAAGGTAGTTAGTCCATACATCATGACGTATATATGATAAAATATTACTGAAATAATAAATCAACAAGATCACAGTGTAAATAATATACATTACAACTAACTCATAATAATGTCATCATGAAATCAAAGCAACATACAACTATCCCGTAAAAACATATGACTTATAACTTAATTAAATAATAATCAAATCAAATAACAACTATAAATATCCATGGATAATCGGGTAAGTTTGCTTAGTGAGGAAAATTGGGATGAAACATCCTTTCCCCCTAAAGCTGGTCATCAACCTAATGACATTTATTCAAACATAAGTTCCTAAATTTAAAATATTGTTCAGTAAAAAAATAACATAACATGAAGTATCAATTCAATCAAATAAATGTGAAAATTACCTGTATAACTCATCATAGTCCTCCCAAGTAGCACTATCCTTAGATTATTGATCCCAAAAGACCTTGCACTTTGACATCTCCTTTCTATGCAAATAAAGTTTGTGAGTGTTAATTACTCTGATTGGTTCTACCATGACCACCTCAGAGTCTAGAACCTACAAATCATTCCAATCCAACACATGTGAAGGATTAAATATATAAGTTTTAAAATAAGAATCATGGAAGACATTATGTAATAGAGCTAAGGATGGTGACAATGCAAGCCTATACGCTACATGATTGACCACTTTTTAAACCTTTAAGGGGCTCACATATCTCGGTCAAAGTTTCAATGACTTAATTTAATGGACCTCTTCTACAGTTTAACCTATAAGAATACTTTATCACGTACTAAAAATTTCTTATATGTTATTTTTAGATCAACATAACTCTTCTTATTATTAACCTCAACCAATCTCTACTTGATTAATCTGACTTAATCTTCCATTTATGAAAGCATCTCACGTCCAAAGACTATCTTGTCTTCCAACCTGTCCCAACTAATTGGTGTTCTGCACCTTACTCCATATAATGCTTCAAATAGTGCCATCTTCAAGGTTGATTGGTATGTGTTATTGTAAGTAGAATCAACCAATAGAAGATAATATTCCCACTTGCACTAATGATCCATGAAATACATACGAAGAAGATCCTTTAACACTTGATAACTCACTTAGTCTGACCATTAGTCTCTAGGTGATATGCAATTTCATACCTAAAGTTGAATTTAAAGTTACCCAAAACCTATAAGTCATCTTCAAGTCACGATCTGAAATGATCTTCTCTAAAAATCTATGCAACTGATACACTTCCTTTACAAACCTTTTTGTAAGAGTAGGTGCATCATTTGTCAAATTAGCTGGTATAAAATGAGCCACCTTGGTTAGCTTATCAACTATCACCAAGATCATATCATACCTATTTCATGATAATGGTAAACCTCAAACAAAGTCCATATTGAGCACCTCCTATTTACATTTTGGTGTATCATGCGGATATACCAATCTAGCTATATGCACATGTTCAACTTTCACTCACTGACATTCCAAATAACATGATACAAAATCCACTACATCTTTCTTAATTCCCTTCCCAAAATATAGTGGTAGAAGCTTTGACATGAGCTTGGTTACTCTTAGATGTCCTGAATATGGGGCATTGTGTAGTTCTTTTAGCACTGTGTTCCACAAATTCTCTCAATCTGACACATACATCCTTCCATTGTGACATAAAAGATCAGAATTCCTTAATCTAAATCCTTTATACCTAGCACTCTGAGCATTCTTAAACAATGATTTTTTGACTTGATTATAAAATTTATCTCCTGAAAAAAATTGATCACTTGATCCCTGAAATTACTCTCGATACTAGCCATGATTGCTATGTACCTTCTACAACTAAGGGCTTCAACTACTTTATTTTCCTTACCTTTAATATAGTTGTTATCAAAATCATAATCAGACAAGAACTCTAGCTAACATCCCTAATGAGCATTCAAATTTGGTTGGGTAAAGATGTACTTATGTCTTAAGTTATCCATCTTGAGCTCAAACAGTTTTCTCAACAAGTAATGTTGCCAATCTTGCAAAGCACAAAATATTACTACAAGTTATAGGTCATAAGACACATAGTTCACCTCATAAGGCTTCAACTTTCTTAATTCATAAGCTACCACTACACCATCCTACATAAGGAATCCTCCTAGTGCATCCCCAAATGCATTTATGATCACTAAAAATTTACCATTGAGGTCAAGAACTCTTAACATTGGTGTTGAAGTAAGCCTCTTTTTTAATTCCTAAAAAGCTACTTCACACTTATCTAACTAGATAAAAATTTGGTTCTTCCATTGCAGAGAGGTAATCAAATTATCTATCTTAGAAAAATTTGAAATGAACTTCCTGTAATAGCCTGCTAATCCCATAAAACTTCATACATCATGCACATTTTTTGGCATTGATCATTCCATAACATCTCTTATCTTTGCTAGATCTACTAAAATGCCATTTGCATAATAATATGTCCCATATATTGTACTCTCTGCTAGAAAAATGAACACTTAGACAATTTTCCATACAACTTATGCTTTTGCAACCATTGCAGAACCAATTCTAGATGTTAAAGATGGTCCACATCATTCTTACAGCATATAAGAATGTCATCTAGAAAGACAAAAACAAAATGATCTAGATAATATCTAAACATACTGTTCATGAGATTCATGAATGCTATTGGATTATTTATCAACCCAAATGGTAACACTGTGAACTCATAGTGCTCATGATGAGTCCTAAATGTTATTTTTGGAATATACTCACCCCTTATCTTTAGTTGATTATATCTTTCTATAAGATCAATCTTAGAAAAGATGGTTGCTCATTGCATTTGATTGAAAAGATCATCTATAAAAAGTAGCAGATACCTCATTTTAAAAAATTACCTTATTCAACATTCTATATAAATGCAAAGTCAAAGAGTACCATCTTTATTCTTGACAAAGATAACCAGTGTACCCCATGGTGACATAGTTGACCTGATCAACCCCTTTGTCAATAATTCCTAGATTTGAGCCTTAAATTTAACCTACTCAGTGGTTATCATCTTATATGGTGCCTTAGACTGTGGTTCCAATCTAGGCACGATATCGATAGTGAAATCAAACTCACATCTATGAGACAATCTTAGTAATTCCTCTGAAAAGACATCATAAAAATTCCTAAGAAATGGATAATCTTCAAGGGATGGTTCCTTAGATTTGTCTATCTCATTTATCTTGACAATAAATGATTGGTATCCTTTTCATTGAGGCTTTTGAGTTGCATTACAAAAATATACCTAATCCTCAACTCTTTTTTCTCACCTTGAATTTGTGTTTGATTTCCAAAATCATCCAGACAGTCAACCTTATTCAAGTAGTAGTCAACCTTGGCCTTATGCTTCAAAATCTAGTTGACTCTTAGGATCACATTGTATGGCCCTAGTGGTGCTACATAAATATCTACTACTATTGTGAATTTGGGCAATCTAATCTTTGCTTTAACTAAACACTTCTCAATTATGACTTTTGAGTCATTCCCATTTTGTACTGACCATGCATTTGAAATTACTCTAACTCTTCTATATAACTTACTAATCATTTTAAAAGCTATAAAAAATTCTTTAGCCCCTGTATCTATCAAAATGAAAGTTAGATGTTCAAGCAAACTACTCGATAGATCTATAAGTGAAGCTTAGAATTCAACTTGTCAATTATCAACTGTCACATGAATACGCTACTAAAAAGTTCCCTGCTAAGGAGTAGGACCTTTGTTCTTTGACTTATCTTAGGTACATACATGAGCATAATGGTCACCTCCACAAATGAGGCAACATCCAGGTGGTCCTTTCCTATCAGCTTGTTGGTTTTCCTTGTAACCACCTTTGAAACCATTGCCCAGTTTCTTGTTTCCTAAACCATTATTGAATTTGACATTATAATTTTTGAACTAACTCTTGGAGTCTCCAATCCTCTGCTTCCAGTTATTCTTTTTGAAAATTGGTTTAGAACTTCCAAGCCTTTTCTTAAACTTGTCCCTGACTTATGCAAGAGATTTCATCTTTTGTTCCTGTTTGACTACCTTCTTGAAGCCTTGGTCCATAGTAGAAGGTCCATAAACTTCCACCTCTCCATATATCAGAGGTTCTAATCCCATGATGAACTTCTTGATTCTGAATCTCTCATCTACCTAGTATTAAGGTACATACTTCAAAAGTTTGGTGAACTCTCCCCAATACTAATTCACAAATAAGTTTCTTTGCTTCAAATTCTAGAAATTTTTAAGCTTCTGATCAAAGTATAACTATGGAAGCCACCATGATCTGAAAAATGTCACAAACTACTCCCAAGTAGAGGTGATCGAGTTCAGATTCATTTCCAACTTCTTGTTGGCCCATCATGTAGTTATTTCAACCATCCAACTCGTAAGATCCCCAAACTACTTTAGTTACTTTAGAGTAGTTCAAATCTCAAAATACTTATCCATCTCAGTCAACCATACTTTAGTTCTATCACTTGAAATAGTTTCATTGAACTTAGGTATATTCCCCTTTTTCATATCGCTAACCAATTTCACAACTACCTGTGTTGTCACAACTTGAGGATTCTCTTGTTTAGCAGGATGATTTTCAGGTTCATCTTAATATTCTTCCTCTTCATGACCATAAAATTCTTATTTCAGAGCTAAAATTCAATCCCTGGTCTCATTCATGGCT
This sequence comes from Torreya grandis, assembly GCA_037957365.1. Lineage (NCBI taxonomy): Eukaryota > Viridiplantae > Streptophyta > Pinopsida > Cupressales > Taxaceae > Torreya > Torreya grandis. The sequence goes on along the minus strand of JARHVA010000009.1, from coordinate 11,445,823 downwards.
GTGAGAATTTGATCCAAATTTGCAACTTGATCAACAACAAACTAGTTAGAATCAAACAGAGGGTTACTACCATTGAAATTTGACAAACCCTTTTCACATACTCTGGCTCTCATCATCTCCTTTCTAGTAAATAGAAAGATACAAAAATGTTAGTGGACTCATTCAGTCTTAGAAGTTGAACTGTAGCTCTGATACCACATGTAACATCCTCACTGGGATCCACTTAGAAATAAGTGATTTTTTAAATTTAAACAACATATTATTTCATTAAAATTCATTAATAGAATCCAATTATTGATTGATATAAAACATTATAAGTATGCCAATTATAAAATAATCATGTGACATATATATGTCACTAATCACTATCACTATATGAAACACATCATAATTGAATATAGAAAGTAATTACAGTTATCCAACCACAACTGATATAAACATACAATCACTGTTATCAATGTATAGCAAGTAAATAACTATATCTCATTAGGGATAATGTTTTAATAATAATAAATATAATACAATGTATAAGATACAATATACATGGCTCAGTTATTTGTATTCTAGTATTTATGGCAATCTCAAGTGTCATCTCCAAAGAAACACCACTATGGGGAGGGAGAGGATCATCTGAGCACTTTTCTACACCAATCATAGACCATCGATCCCCCACATAATCCCTCATCAGGGAATGGTCGTCCCTTCATGGATGAGTAGATAGTGATGGTGCAGGAATCTAGAGAGACAAGCTAGTACCCATGCGTCATATGATTTCTAAGAATATGTATTGTACCATAAATAAATTCATTCTAACATGATATTTTACAAACATATAAATCATACAGATGAAATGACAATGTGTAACTAACATTATTTTAACTACAATTTTTAATAGTTATTGATCTCTAGGATCAATCAAATTCATACACACCACTTGATTGGATTACCTTCATCTGGCATTGGTGATGCTAATAAGCTAGTGAAGTCCATCTCACTACTTATTTAGTACCAACAATGTGAGATTTGGTTAATATAATTATAACCAATAGATTCATATAGATTACTTATGACTAGAAGGCATAAAACATGCTAAACATAGGAATAATAAAAATGCATATATTTAGTATGTCAAACATATGAATGAATCTCCACTATATTATTTATCACATAAATAATAATAAACAACACAAGTATAATTCATAGCATTCAGATATATTACACATTAGACTGCATATTTCTAATTTTTATAAGTAGATACAAACATGGCACATTCTATGACAAGCAATCATATTCCAACATTTTCATGTACACTTTACTTAATTTTAATAGCTAGTCATAATAAAAGAGTTGTAAACCCAACAAAAACATAATATTTCATTTAAACAACTAGTTACCATTCTAGGACATTGTATTCATGTAGTTATAATTGTCTGACCCAATACCCAAATTATGTCATATATTTATATGAATACTTAAATTTGTATATAGGTATAATTCCTATATATATACCCTTATACATATTAACAACAACATTTGAATACAATATATAAAGTTTTACAGTTATTTATAGATCTAATTAAAGTCTTGATCATTATAACCTTTTCATTCACAAAATATATTGACGATCTATTATAATATATAAACATTCCTAGAATATTAATGAACAAATAAATATATTCATGAAATATTATGGATTTAACATGAAAAACCAATACCATATGAATAAACCACAATATATAAATGATCTTAATAGAAAAGCCATTATATGACTTATTTTTACAATTTACTGACCATATGGAAATGATCTTTGTCGATAATAAAATATCATTTCCATATTTATATAATAATAATTCCTATATATAACTATATACATGGAAATATATAATCTCTCACAATTAACTTTTTTATGCATACCACATATAGAGAGATTACAAACATAACTTGGTTTATATGTTGTTTATCATAGGGATCTACTTACAAATATATAAAGCATGGCCCAACATAAAATTAGAGAAAATTACATGTATAAAGCCGTAATACCAATATATATAAACCCATAATGCTAATATATAAAGTTTTAATACCAATAAATATAAATTACATAGTCTGATGTTTATATAAATCATTGTTCATCATTATTTAAATATATCATTTTCATTATTTTTATGTATATAATTCCTGCATACATATACCAATGATGCTTAATAAGTCTGGATACCACTGTATACCATGTATCACTTTGTATTTAATTTTATACATCCCATAGTTATATATATCACTGTATACTATAGTTATATATCAATATATTATCCATAACCTTAGTCTATTATAATATATTCATTGCAGGATCCATTAGTATGTCAATATTATGGTATTATATTTACTCATTACAAATATCATTAAGTAGTATTCTTGTTTTATAATCGTTGTTGTTAAAGAGCACAATCCAAAGCTCATATTCTAAATCCATTTCTCAAAATGGTACGCCTTAAGTCATTCTATCAGTCATGTATGCAGAAATGGGTGATGTTAAAAGGGTAAGTCACTTTATATAAAGCTGGAGAATTTATATTTTCCAGATTCAAGATATATACTAAAATATGTGGCACTTTCATTTGGATAGTTAAACACACTTGGTAGAGGCAAATTATGAAAATTCATCGGGATTTTACCAAAATTTGATTGTATAGTAAACATCATTGCCAATTAAAGTAAAGAACAACATAACATATATATGTAGCGCTTCATTTAGATATAATTGTCTACTTGTGTTTTATTATATATATATATATATATTCAACCATTAAATTTTATATAACAGTCATACAAACTAAGCCAAATGATTTTATAAATGGGTATATATAAACACAACTCCATCTAAGATATTTTCCATAATTTGGAGATCATAGGTGCCATAGCAATGTATAGGTGTTCACAGTCTCTAAGATTTCCTAATCTCATTCTTTTATGTTTTATAAACATACAACTTGCTACCTATATATCATTTAAAGTAGTGATGGAATAATATCCAGTTAAATCAATGGTATGAATAGACCACAACATTTCTAAAAAATAAAGGTATAAAAGGATACTGCATGATTTTAGATATACATATATGCATAGGTATGGTTTTAAATACATAAAGTTTGTTATGCAATTCACTGTTATGAATATGTTTACACTTATATCACCATACTTATGCAATCATATATTTCATGGCCGAATAATAACTAATTTTAGTTCACACATACATCTATACATATCACTGGTTATGGGTATGCTAGACACTAAATAAATATAGAATCTGTAAGACACCATACACTCATAATTCTACATAAGACATAGATATATATTCATAATTCAAGGCACCACCTACCTGGTAATATCTTCTTGAATAACCCAATTCGGGAGTTCTCGACTTGGTTTTATCCTCCTCCTCTTTGTGGTGCTGCCTTTTTTCCTCTTTTCTACTCTCCTCTCCTTCCTTTATGCCATGCACTTCCCTTTTTCTTTTGCTCTTTCTTAAATGACTTAAATCTTTTCTCTTTCTTATTTATTATATGCCTTTCTCTTTTTGTTTTCTCAAGCTCCTATTTACTCTAATTATATATTTTGCTAAAAACTTCACATTCTTTTAAAGATCGCCCCTTTTCATTTTGGTGTTCTTTTTTCTTTTTCTTTTTCTTTATTTTAGTCATTTTATTTCCTTTATGAGGCTTTTCCATTTATATATATTTTTAATGTTATAATAGCAGTTAAATCATTAATCATTAAATTCTAATTTACACTATTGATAACATCTGGGCTTAGTTCATATGTTAATCTCAAGATAACAATATAATTTTGCTACAAACTTAGTATAGGTGACCGACATCATGACTTAATAACAATATGACTAATATAAGGTCGATGATGTTTTTAAATCCGAAATGGTAAATCAAACAATGCTATATGAAAATACAATGACATAACCACATAGTATAATTCTACACTAGATCCACATTTAATATCCACAACACAATCACACGAGATTAAGTCCTCATAAGCAATAAACTAATCTAACACACAACTAACATCCCCACATATAAATTCCTAATGATCTATAGATGTCTAAGTAATATAAATAGTTGGTTTGACATATACTGTGGGATTTACTATAGGTGAATGAGAGAAACTTGGGAAGGATAGACTCGTAGAAGGCATGAGGATGTGAGAGAATGGTGAATGAGAGTCTTTTTTATATGCAATTATCATGTAGGGTGAAGGTAAGTCAAAAAAATCATTTTAGAGTATCCATTATCATATTTTAATGTATATTAATGCCCATATTTTATTAAAGTAATGAAATACAAGAAAAAACTAATGTAAAATGATAAATAAATGTAATTATGTGTGTACAACACACTTTATATTTGGAAGATGCTCCACACATGCAAACTTCTCCTATAAAAACTTGCAATGAAAATGTAGCATCTGATGTGCTCGGAATAAAATCTAAAAAATACATAAATTGATATTTAAAATTGAAGAACAAGGAAATATTACACATGTATGTGGGTGAATCGTGTTGCTCTATAAATTGTTGGAGATTATGCTTCCTTATTGAAGCATTAGAAATGGTTCCTCTTTTGTAACCCTTTTGGAGGATCGGGGGCAATCAATATTTAATTTTATGTAACTAAGGCAAGTATCATGGATTAAGAAGGCAAATGCCCCCACTTCCCCCCATCCCCCCCACCTCATTAAAAATAACAAAGGGAATATTGATGGGGTGTGGAGCATTGCATAACATCAACCTTACTTATCCATGTAACTAAGATTACTCTGATGTTGTAACCCCAAGATGGTGGGAGCTATATATTAGGTTTGTAAAGTAATGCTTAACCGTGAAACATCATAGAATGTCAACCACACTACTTAATTAAACATTAATCAACCAATGAATATGAACTTATATATTCAAGGTTTATCACTACTCATACCATGGAACGTGCTTGGAAAATATAAAATTAAATAGTGTAAATCTACATAAACAGATTCATGCCCCATTATTTGAATTGATCGATGTTAATATTGGTAAACTTTGACCATGTATATGCCTGAACCAACTTTGTGCCACATAATTGGAAATGTTTCACGCTAGTATGATATAGAATACCATGCATCTAAATAACATCCATGTCTCATATCTGAAAAATATTAAAACATCAACCACACTACTCATTTAAACATTAATCAACCAATGAATATGAACTTATATATTCAAGGTTTCTCAGTACTCATACCATGGAACGTGCTTGGAAAATATAAATTTATATAGTGTAAATCTACATAAATAGATTCATGCCCCATAATTTGAAAACTTTCATGTTAATATTGGTAAACTCTAACCATGTGTATGTTTGAACCAACTTTGTGTGACATAATTTGAAATATTCCATAATAGTATGATATATAATGTTATACATCTATATGGCATCCATGTCTCATATCTAAAAAATCTGAAAATCTATAACTCATTTCCTATGAAATGAGTGCATATGCCCCAAAACGCATTTTAAATCCATATATAATTGTTCCACTTTGATATTTGAACCACTTTATAATCTTGACAATTGGTGTAATCAATGCCAAAATCTATAATATATTCTCATTAAGGCTTAATTATCTATGACAAGGCCACTAATATGCTCCTCTTTTGAGGTGAGGGATGTATCCTGCAAATCACTCATCTCAAAGGAGCAAGTTAATTATATCATGTTATGTACAAAGATGCAATCATGTCTAATCATTTCACCATGTGGAGTATATGTCATCTTGGTATATAATATATCATCAAAACATGTATGAAACATATATAATTTAAAGGCATATAAGTGTCATGTCAAAACATATATAGAAATTAGGCACGTGGTAGGAATCATCACTAATAAATATAATCAATAAGACTAGGTGGAAAAAGTGCATGATATGGATCATGACACCACACCCAAGGTGAGGGGGGTGATATGGACCATGACACTTGCAAGATCAATAATCATAATAATCTCAACAAGTAATGCCACAATATAAGAAGTACATGTTATAACACATTATGTCATGTACGAGGCCAAGGGGTCCCATACAAAGGACAATAAGTGTTACACAAATAAGGTTAAGGATCCATAATCAAGTAGAAAAAATGCCACACACACAAGGCTAAGGAGCCATAAATAATCAGAAATATATGTCACACACACACAAGGCTAAGGATCCGTAATAAGGGTAAGGGGCCACATATAATAAACAAGCAATGATTGGCCTATTATAAAAGTAAACAACATCGAAGAAGCATATAACATGTAATCTATACCATCCAAGTATGTAAATGTCAAAATATAGTAAAGTAACATATCCATGTAACACTGTATAAATAATGAGCAATATTAAGGGTGCAAGTAGTGAAATCAGCTCAACACGGTAAATGGAGAGGTCATAGAAAGATATAAATTGTAATAGTGTAACATGTGGAATAAGATGAAACCAACATTGGCATAGCCTCTAGCTATAGGGAAGGTCCAACATCTATGCATCCATGTATCATGTGTATCTGTATGCCCTACATATCACTCATGTACATCATAAAAAGGATAGTAATCTACCAAAATGTGATAAATAACTTACATAAAAGATGTAAACTAGTAATTATGTCATGCTTAGTATTGCATTTTTTATTTTTTGAAATATATATATTATTTTGTATTTTTTTGTGTTTTGGAATATGTGCTCATGGGAGATGTTAACCAATTAACAAATCTAAGGAATGGTCCTGGGGAGGTCTAGTATTAAACATGGGAAGGGTCACCTTATGGGAACTAGTGGTGTGATGCGAAACTGGGAATGAATATGAATCTAAAAAATTATCTTATGTTGTGTTATAACCCTCATTATCATCACTAATGGTGTCATATATATGATTAGTAACTCGAGGATGTAAAAAAATTAGATAAAAGTGATGTATTGTAGGAGAATCATGTACCTATTTTTACCACAAAACACACTAAGTTATAACTAACTATAGTCTAGGATGTGGAGTGAATATTGGTTGTTATAAATCCTAAATGACCCTCTGATGTCATGGGTATTATAATATTGGTCACCTAGGAATCCACTACTCTCCTCTAAATGGTGTGTGTATAATGAACTTGAGTAGGCTGTATAACTAACTATGTAGAAGGAATCAAGATATGTGGGATAACTACCTTGATAACATAATATTCAATAGGTGTAGTAACTGACTCCATAGAGTGATATTGAATAGGTGTAGCAAATGTATTTGAAGAATACTATTGAATAGGTGTGATAATTGATTGTGGTGAAGCAGGGATGATGGAGGCAAAACCTGTGGTGAAAGAGGGTACTCATGTGGAATACTTGAAAATGTCACCACCATGTGTCATGCATATACTTAACAAATTGGTGCACTGATGATGGTACTATGCAGAGCTTATGTTTCTAAGGGTATCCTAATAACATAAGGAACACCCTTATACTTGGTATGAATAATAATGGCTTAAAAAATAATACAGGGTCTACCTTAAGAAGTATCACAATGTGCCCCAAATTGTTCTTTAGGTGTCTGTCAAATCCTTTGACTATCCTAGTTATTTATTTCAAATCCTCATGTGTGCATCCAAGAGAATATAAAAGTGTCATTGATCAAACATTCTCACTTGAACCATTATCTATCCATTTTATCATAATTTGGTTTTAGAAACCCTAATAGGATAGAAACTCGTATGTGAATTCATATGACTAAATATGGTATTTAAGCATGAATGTGATTATAAAAGTTTGAAATAGATTGCAATGATTTGACAAGTGCAATATTACAAATATAGTAAGTAAAACAAAGGGATGAACACTTAACTTTTCTAATTGAATGTCTGATTGTGATTGTATTATGATAGTGAAAAATAGACTAAAGTAGGCCTTTGATTTGTCCAAATCCAAAATTGTGCTTATGTCTATGCAAGGTTAGTTTCATCAGAGTTGGGTCTGTATCAACTGTTGTTACTGACTTGTAGTGGTTGATAATTACTTGTGCATAAAAGAGGGTTTGTCACCATATAATTAGATTTGTTTATTTCTATATATATAATGTCAAACCTTAATGATGCATGCAACTATAAAAATCAAGATCCTTCAGCTTAAACCCCTAAGTGTGCTTATGAGGGTGAGAAACCTAAAAAAATTGGAAAAGTGTAATGGGTTGAGGTGACTCTAATCACCCTCATTAATGATTGACCACTACTTATGTATCTGATACTCCAAGGTGGAAAATTAAGCCATACATAGCTCTACCACCTAGTGTGATTATGTAATTGTGCTCCTTTGCTATGCAAATACAACTAATGATTTATATTTGATACTTGACAATGCTTATTATGACTTGGATTTGGTATGTTTTATAATTGGATTGTGACTGTAACTAGTGATTGGTTTTGAATTTGGGAGGAATAAGACATATTTTTTCAATATGCAATAGTGTATAGATGTGTACCATATAAGTGGCCAAGTCCTTTATCAAGTGAGGCCTTGATTTTTATATATAAGAGTCAAATCAGGTAGTTTTTCATGCTATTAACATTCTAGGTAGATGGGGTGACACTAATAAAATATTTGATTTTAAAAATTATTCATTTTTGGGAGATGGCCACTATCAACAGGCACAGGTTAATATCGACTAGAAATACTAACCCAGTCTGATGGTAGAAACCCATGAATAAGAGGATTAAACTGAGCATTTGGGTATGTCTGTGTATGATAGTATATAGGTTTAAAACATACAATGATATTCTTATAGGTTTGTAACAATAGAAAGGAAGGTCATACCCATATAAATCACTAGGATAGTGTGATATGGTGAGTTAGGACCATATTTTTTTATAGAAATGATGCATGGTAAATTTATGTCAAGCTTATCATTGTCAAGTAATTAATACCTTATTTTAGTATCTACACCATCACGACACTATGAATGGGTTGAAAATCCATATAATCTTGTATGGATAAATACTTGAGGTCATAATTGTCCTCTATAATATTAGTATCATTGAATATGATAGTAGGTCTTTATGCTATAATCCCTGCCAATGAAAAAATAACATTATCCAAGGGGTGAACATATGTAGGAGGAGGAGGATGTACATTATATGTCAAATGCATTTGATTAGTATCTTTGGATTCTAATGTTCCTCATGATTTATAAGGGGATCAAAAAAAAATTTAACTTTGAATTGTCATTAAATCATGGTATTGAATTATTTGAGCGTGCGTTGAGATTAGTTGCATTATTATCAATGAGATCTTTTATCTTATGCCTCAGAGTAAACCATCTATTTTTAGAATGTCCAATTTAATGATGATAGTCACAATATGTGTTATTTTCATATCCTTTGGGAGTTGGTCAGCTCATATCAACCTCAAATGGGGGAGGAAGAGAAATGAATTTAGACTCTAGTAACATGGGAAATAAGAAATGAGAAGCTTAAAGTAATTATGAACATTACCTCTTTTGTTTGGCAACTAAGACAAGTCGATTTATAGGCTATGGTACTACATTATTTGTAATTTTTGATTCATTCTTATTATCATTTGATTTAGCCTTATATTTTAGATTATTTTAAATCTTATAATTTGAAGGAATTTTAGCATTAGGTGTGTACTTGAGATTGTTCAAAGCTACAAGCTTGACTTCTTGGTATCTAATTATATAGCATAGGTCATCAAATGGCTTGAATTTTTTAATAGAATATACTCATGTAGTGGTGTGAGGAAAAAATTCTTAAATATATTTTTGAGCTCAATATAAACTACAAGTTTGGTCATCTTGGATAACATGGTCTTATATTGTAATACATAGTCATGAAATGGCTCATTGGATCCTTGCTTGGGTTTGGAAATTTTAGCATAGGATAACTTTTCACTGATGTTAATGGATAAGTATACTATAGACAAATCTGCTAAATAATTTAAACTATTTACTAATTGAGATGGGAGATCATTTAACCGTTGGAGTGCATAATCCTTAAGATTGTGGGAACAACTTGGTCAACAATTGGTCATTGGATGCATAATATAAACATGTTGCATGGAAGGGTGTGAAGTGCTACTGTGGATCACCCTTACCATCATGTAATGTAAATTTAAGAGATAAAAATCCCATGGGTAAAGGATAATATGGAATCTCTAGGGCTAAAGGATTGTGAAGCAGAGCGTACAAATCCATAGAATGACTAGCTCTATAGGCACCTTGCTCTAACTATAACACCTTAGCTTGTAGGTGTTTAAGAGTCTTATCAAGGGATAATGTAGTACGTAAGGTTGGTGATGTAATATGGGTAGTAAATTTATGATGTGCATAGGTTGGTTGTGTATATTTAAGCATGGAAATATGAGATAATCCCTATGTTTCCCCCACAGGTTGGGTAGGCAAGATATGTGTGACCAAAGGTGCAGATGTAGGTATAGTAGCAATAGTAGTTGTCTAAACACCCATGGTAGAATCAATACATCCAAAATGTTAATTTATATCATTACATGGATCATAATATCCCTCAAATGATCTATCCTTTACTATTTTTTTAATTCATCTTTGGAGACATATAACAATGCATCATGCATTTGTGGGTTCATATCAAGAAAGCGACTTATTTTTTTCTCATCAATGGCATTGAATCTATCAAGAAAGTATACATATTTAGTTCTTTGATTATCATCCATGGTATTGGTTTCATGAGTGATATCATATTAAACCATCATACAATCTCCATGAAGAGGGTAAATATAAGGAGAAATAAAAGGAACCATACATGCCCTTCGGTACCTAGTAATCACATGAAACAACTCAAATTAGATACTTATATAGTATAAATTAAAAAAGGTTTCATATTGGTTGTAGGTTATTTTAACCTCATTAGTGAACAAAGATTAAATCTCTGAAACTACATGTTTTTTACATATTTTACGTATCAAATGAAAGTAACATGTAATGTTTAGAATCATAGACTAAGTAAATAAATAGAAACTAAGTGCATCCATTATATCCATCCATAATTTTTGTATTGGGGAAAATAATAAATAAAAACCAAAAATTATAGTTATATACAAAAATTTGAAACCCTAGGATGGAAGAAGAAACCCTAAGGGCAACCTAGGGTGTGGCAATGCTTGATATAATATTTGGGTTTACCAATATGTTTTACCTTTATCAATATTAATGTGATTAATTAAACTAATTAGATATAACTATTGTAAATGATTTCATATTAAAAAACACATAAATATATACAAATTTGAATGCAAATGCTTATAACTGATTTGGCACTCTAGCTTACTAAATATATAAAGTACAATAATGGGATAAGATACTTAGTAGTTAATTGCTTTGTGGAAGCCTTAGATTGTAGGTAGGCAATAATAAGGATGGATAAATAGACTATAGGTCACTCGAATTATGGTTTATACCTCTATGTGCACCCAGATGGTATTGTTGGCCTTAGGTCGATACCATTAGACATTATGTTCCATGTCTAAAGGTTTTATCTCTGTAGATTTTGACTCTCTCTTTTGATATAGGAAGGTGTGCCTATTTTTTGTATAGTTGTTTGTGTGATCTCGAGGTCTGATCATGTGTGTGTCTCATGAAAATCTATCTCATTTGCTTGAATTAGGTCCACTTTAAATGATAGAATTAGGCCTACAAGAGGGGAAGAAAGGTGTGTTGAGATGACCCTAACCACTCTTAGTTGAATGATTGAGCATTGCCTACATATCCAATACTCTAAAGAGGGAATTAAAACTACATATATTTCTCCCCATTAGATGAATATGTGCGATCATGCTCATTCAATGTATGCAACATGTGATTTGGCTCTTGATACTTGATAATTTACAACTTTAGATTGAATTTCAAGTGCTTCAAACTTGGTAAGGATGTGATCTTAGTGATTGATTGGAAATTTGGGTAGAATAGTGTAGTCCTCTTAAATATGCAAGTGTTTGATTATGTTTAATAAGTGCTTATTATATAGGTAAAATGTTTATACCTACTTTGGTTTATAGGAGGCTTTTTGTTTGCTTTCTCATGCCACACTATGTGAAATGTAATGGATGACCTATAAGAATGTTTTTAATTTGAATTTTGATTGTGGCTTGGCATGGGATGAAACCATAAGACTTAGATGATACCAATAGACGATATGCTTTGAGTATGATGTTAATGTCCAGGAGATAACAATATCAGTTTGATGATCTGAAGATGTCTAAGTAAGATAAATAGTTGGTTTGACATAAATTGTTGGATTTCTTTAGGTGGCTGAGACCAACTTGGGAATGATAGACCCATAGTAGGTGGCATGAGCGTGTGAGAGAATGGAAATTGAGTTTCATGTTTGTATGTACAAGTCATGTAGGGTGAAGGTATGCCATAACTAACATTGTAGAGTATCAATTACCAAATTTTAATGTCTATGTTAGAGTGTGTCATATTCAAACTTGATGTGAAGTACACCTTTGGTAGATGTGTTACCAAGGTGTGATTTATCATGTACACACAATCATTGAATGCATAATTAATGTGTTAGTTATCCTCACATGTGTGAGAAGGGTTAGGTGTATCTTGGGGAATGATCAAACCTTTTATTCTACAAATAATAATATCTCACTCCCGTCTTACTTTTACTATATAAGAACCCTTTATGTTCTTGTGGAATGAAATAGATCTTAGAGTCATCTCCTCATATAGTGGAAATGTAGTCTTTTATAGAATCTTATTATAGTGAAACCATCACTAGCTGTACACATACATCATATATTACACATTGTTAAAATAATGTGTCTTCATTGGTGAATCTCTCTCTTGTCTGAATACTTTATGTTGATGGTGTCTATGCTAGAGATCCATGGGCTATGTTGTCATTTTTAATATGATATCAAAGCAAGATTTCTTGAAAATATCAACAAGAGTGTTTGAAAAGAGATCCACATCACTCTTAAAGCTCACTTGTTATGAAGATCAAGAGAAGAAATAGTAGAGGAAGAGCCTCATGCACACCAAATATTCAATCCTTATCAAGCTTCAAGTGACATGGATAATTTTTTCTCTCTTCATCAAATTTTATGAGAATTTATATGAAATTACCATCTATTTTGTTCCAATTTGGTTAATTCCTTTATTTGGATTCATGTACAAGTTATAGATCTACACATAGAGGAGTTTCATGGAAGATATTTTCATCCAATTTATGTTAAATTTTTCTTTGGTGTGCATGATACATTTCCTTAATGTTTAGAGTGCCAGAGAAAGTTAATTTTGACTTTCATTTCCCCTGAATTTGACATCGTGAGCTCATTTATCAAGTCATATAAATCACATTTTGCATTTATCTAGAGAATTCATAAGGGTAAGAATGATCTAACGGGAAGGATAATGACATTTTTAGCTCATCTACCATGTTTTAAAAACCATATTTTAAGTTTTTTTGTACACCATGATGAGTTTCTAACTCTTATGTTTGGATATAAATTAGATTTGGGTCCATCCAGAGGGTGTTTGTTTTCACCTTTCATTTTTTTATTAATGTGGCATATAGTCAATATCACTTGAATATTTTGTAGTGATTTATTTGTACACATACCTCATTGACACTTTTAGAGATATTGAGTTATTTTTTCTTCACTCCCTAGTCAACATTATAGGGGGTTGTTGTGTATTATTGATGCTTCCTTTATTGTTCAAGTATGTTATGTACGTAGTGATTGTTCCTAGAAAATGCAGAGGCTAGTTATTACTTTTAGGAGCTAAAACAAGCCATTAAAAATCTATTTTTTTATTGGATAAGATCCATAACACTCTATTTTCAATCATTTAACCATGCATTCCATTTAGATGGAACATGTACCAATAGTCACTGTTGTTCACACAACTAGATTCATGGAATCTCATTTTGATTCATTCCATTGGAGGCTTCATATTATTTTTTGTACATTTACATTAGTAGCTTCATTATTATTTTTTATCTTTCATTGTACATGGGTACCTCATTAGGCCTAGTTTTTAGGACCCATACTTACGAACATAAGACTTTTTTTCTTACCATATCACCTAAGCTACCTTTAGGGGGGGTGTTGGAGTATGTCATATTCACAATTGATTTGAAGTTCACCTTAGGGAGATGTGTTACCAAGGTGTGATTTATTATGTGAATATAATTATTAAATGCACAATATATGTGGTAGTTATCCTCACATGTGGGAGAAGGGTTAGATATAACTTGGGGAATGATCCAACCTTTTACTCGACCAATAATAATCTCTCACTCACGTATTACTTTTCCTATATAAGAACCCTTTGTGTTCTTGTGAAATAAAATGGAGCTTAGATCCATCTCCTCATATAATGGAGATGTATTATTTTAGAGAGTCTTATTATAGTGCAACCATTGTTGGTTGCACACATACATTTTATATTACACATAGTTAATACAATGTTTGTTTATTGGTGAATCTCTTTCTTGTTTGAGCACTTTATGTTGATGGTGTCTATGCTAGAGATCCATGGGCTATGTTGTCATTTATAATAGTCTACACTAGGACACTTATTGATCATGGTTGTACTTGAGCATGCTCATTTGTTATTGATAACTTGTTAAACACTTACATGTTCCTTGTGGGTTCGTTCCACTCAAAATATATTGTTCAATGCTTAAGTGTGCATAAATTTTTTGTTGAACATCATATAGTATTATAGAGATATGTATATTTAATAACATTTCCTTCTTGACTTGGTAGCTATAATAACTAAACACCCATCTATTCAGCATGATGGAATGGCATCATAAGGACCTTAGCACTATTTGGTCCTCATCAACATGTAGACATTATTTATCATCATTTTTAAATTCATATATTCTTACAATCATTGGATTATATGTAATCAAATGTACATGGGTTTCTAACATGGATTAGTTTCCTAAATCCATATTTGATGTTTTTCCTCACTTTCTCACAATCCCTATGTTGCTCTTGGGGGGGTGTGATTTTATACTTGACCACAAAAGTTTACTTCTTGATAGCTTTTCAACATCTCTTATAAGCTTAACTAGGTTGATGTAGTTTCTTTTCATCCTTTCCTTTTGCAAAGTACATGTTGATGGGAATGTTAATATATATTATGATATATGATCTTGTATTGTTTAAGATACACTATTCATGTATACATATAAATGATTATTTATATATTATTCATATAATTACTTATTTATAAGATTTTTATAAATAATAATATATATTTAGTGGATGTCCTTGAAAGAGACATAGTCTATTTTGAGCTAATATCCCTAAAATATATAGATCAATTCAAACCTTAAACCTATTTACATATCTATATGATAAGTCAGAGGGCATGTATGAAAGAGGCTCATAGTATTAACATTGTAATCTTTCTGTGAAGAGGGCACATTGTCCCTCCTCACATTTGTTCATTAATATATCTCATAGGCATGATACCTAGACATATCTATGTTCTTTGATTTAAAGTTATACAAGTATGTATGCAATTGTGGGTGGAAGTATTGACATTATTCAAGTGATCCTAGACCAATTCAATAATATAATGATATTTGCATTTTTTTATGAGTTGTATGGAGCACTTTCAATTAAAAACACTTCTAAAGCATCTAAATTTGGTAATTCAACATTAAGATATTTTAATCACTTAAAGATAAATTTGACATGATTGTCTATGATATCAATAGGAATATTGGAATCAAAACTAGCCATATCTCTACCTGGTGGTTATTTCTTCTAGGATTTTTATCAGTCTCAAACTCATCAAAATGGATAATCAAATTGAGTACTAAATTTTGATATTTAATCAATTTATCCTATTTTATTTTATAAGTATCCATTACTTGGGTTATGAAAAGTTGAGAATCACAATACACTTTGGTAAATTTAGTTTTTAAAGCATGTGTGGCATTAAGTATTGTAATCAAAGCTTTATAATCTACTATATTATTATTACATGAAAAACTCAATCAATATGCTATTGACATAGTATTTCATTGTGAAGTAATTAATATAATTCTAACACTAACACCTAAGGCACATTTAGATCTTTCAACTTACATGGTCCAAGTTTTATTTTCATCACTACACATAGTAATCTCATTTGGGAAAGTGCCATCCATAAGAGCATGGTCTAATAGGCGAGCTTAAACTAGTTGGTCTGTTATAAATTACCCTTTAACCATTTTTTGATATAAATTTAAGATCAAACTCCATGAGTAACAAAACCAACTTAGTTGTTCATCTAGAAAGATATGACTTAGATGTCATATATTTCAAAGGATCATTCTTGGTGATGCCTTGAGTCTCATTATTAAGCATACAAGGTCTAATTGTGTGCTTCGTAAACATAATAGAGAAACATATATTTTACATTAAGTTATAATTATTTTCATAACCAACCAATGTATGACTGGTGTCATAAAGAATGTGTTCTTTGTGATCATAATCATATTTCACAAGCATGTTTCTTAAGGCATGTATGGTGGAAAAAATGTATACTAATAGGGTTCAGTTGAGAATAACTGGCATCTTAACATGATAATTGGTGATACATTCTTTAATATCATCAAAAAGCCTTTTAAAATTTATCATACCAATCAAACTTGGTGTTTTTTCATAACAATGTTGAAATGGTTGGGTTTTATGAACTATTTGAACAACAAATTATTTGGTGTCTTTAGATTTTACTTGTAAACTGCTTAGTTGCTTAAGGCCTTTAGGAGGAGGTATTCCAATAATGGCTTATAATTTCTTAGGATCAATTTCTAGATATCTTGAAGAAATAATAAACCCACTAATTTTTATGATGTAACCTTTAAAAACACCTTTAGGTTTTAATCAAAATTTATATTTTTAGAATCATTCAAATATTTTTCATAAATCATGGACATGGTTTTCATGTTTTATATATTTTACAAAAATGTGATCAACATAGTCGTCTAAAATATCATGCATGTAATCATAAATTATATTGTTTGTATCCCTTTTATGGGTGGCATGTGCATTTTTTAGATTGAAGGGCATGCCAACATAGCAAAATGTTCTCATGAAGTTGTAAATGCACTTTTGTTTTGATCACTAGGATTGATCTTGATTTGATTATAACTATAAATTCCATCCATAAAGGAGAACATTTCATAGCTGCATGTAAAACCAAATGTCATATAATTATTGGGTAATGGGAAGTTATCCTTGGTACACACTCTATTTATGTATCTAAAGTTAGAACAAATCTTGATTCCCCCATTTAGTTTGGAAATAAGGATAATGTTAAAAATCCATTATGAATAATCAATAGGTTATATAAAACCAATGTCAAGTAATTTATACATTTATTATTTAACCAACAATAAATTAATGATGCATTTCTATAAAATTTTATTTTTCTAGTTTATAATTAGGATGGATTACTAAATTATGGACCAAAATGGATGTATTAATATTTTGCATATCAACACAGGACCAAGAAAAAATATTGAGAAAGTATTGCAATATTTCCATGTGAATTTGTTGCTCTTTAGGAGTTAAAGAGCCACCTAACTTTACAATTTTTGGTTCATCTTTAGTGCCAAGGTTAAGATCAATGATGTGTTTGATTGATAATGTTGATCGATCTTCAACACATGGTGTGGTCGGTAATGTGTTTAAACCATCTATTGGAACTACATCATCACTAAGTGAGGGCTCACACCCAAAAAAATAGGCATGGGTTTTTAATGTAAAATTGAATATATTCTTATGATGGTAGGTAAGTAATTCCACATTAATTACCAAATATCCTGAATGGCTTCATCATTAGAGAATACATTTAAGATGATATTATCAAATGAAGTGGCATCATCAATTATCTTAAATTGTATACTCATGACATTATTCATTTATTATGAGTGGTTCTTTTTTGATTTGGAAAAATGATCATGGAGTGATTTGTATTTTATAATACTCTCATGATCATGATATCCTAAGTATCCATGATTCACTTGAAACGAGATATTTTTAACTCTAGAATCCTCATTATATAAAAAACATTATTTTATGAAATGATCACTCTAAATGATAAGGTTTACAATTCATTGATCATGTTTTTCCAAACCTTAACATTTATATCCATTTTGTTTTTTACATATTTCATACTTTTCTTAAGTAATTTGAATGAATCTAAGAGGTTGTTTTTGATTATTAGTATTGCAACAATCATTAACTATAGGCTCTTCATCTTTATCACCCAAAGATGGTGTATCACTAGGCATAGATTATTAAAGAGTTCTTCTATAGTAATGTAGGTTAAGGTAGAGTTGACCAATGTCAATTGTGATTATGTGATCTCTATATTACTTGAGACTATTTAGTGTTTTTTAAAATCTTAAATAACTATGTGTCCATATTATTAATTTGAGTGCCACTATAATCTTGCACTTGACTACCTTCACCTCATTCAAAAGTGGTTAATCTTTATATTGGATTGAATTGTGAGGGTGCCATGATAAATGGCTATGTTGTATTTAAATGTGGGATAATTGGACATAATTTGAAAGACATGTATGTATGATTCCCTCGTGTATAAATTTTAAGCATATATGTAATGTGGAGGGAACTGCATGCATGCCATGAGTTCATGGTCTCCCAAGTAAAATTTTATGATTCACATCACTGGATGGTACGTAACATTTTATGGATATAGCTTATAGTCCAAAGGATATGTTTAATGCAATTTCTCCAACAATCTTTCTTGGTTAATTGTCAAAGACTTTAATAATCATATCATAATTCACAAGGGCATGCCAATTAATTCCTAATGCACTAAGAAAATACTCATCACAAAATTTTAACTCCGAATCATTATCCATAAGGACCCTTTAATCCCCTTATTATTGATAACAACTTAAATGTACATGGGTATATGTTGATGCACATTATATTTTGAAGACAACTCATCATGCTCAAAGATCATGAGGTTTTAGCTATCTAAAAGTAGTGTCTTCTAAGGTGTTATGAAGTATATATTTTTAAACATTAAATTTTGCAAGTAACTCTAAGATAGATATATTGGATTGAGTGTTCTTAAGTTGTTATATAATATCATAGTTCTTAGTATCTTGTAATATAGGCCTTGGGGATTGAGGAAGGTTAAGAGGGATGTTTTGTTTAAACCCACTTTGAGGTTGAGAAGGAATGGGAGGGATTATACAATTGTGTTTTATACTCCTCTGAGTTATTACAATATATACCTCATAATAAACCATCATATAATAAAACATATGAGATCTATCTATAAAACATACTAAAGCAAATCTATCAATTGCAAGGGTATCAACACATACAACCCAAGCATGTTTCAAACCATGTGATTGATTTAATAAACAATAACACACACGATAAATGCCACTATATAATTTTAAAATAATGCACATATTAGGGGATATAAGATAATACAATAAACTACATTAATAAACAACCCTAATGTACAAAAAACAAGAAATAAAAGTATAAATGGAATATGAATAATCAATAGCAATGGAAAGAGAGAGATAATGACTCAAATTGACACACATAGGCACTGTAACTAAATTCTGAGACTGGAAACATGCTTCTACATCTGACTAGACTGGGACACTAGAATGTAACTATGATTTGGAAAGGAAATAAAATCATAAGACCTCCAATTATGACCTAGGGCAAATTTAATTATTGATTGTGACTCTTTATTACCGATTTTGAATTAATGCCATGATTCTAACCTTTGATAATTTTTAGGATTTGAAACTTATAGAGATGCTTTGATAGAAATATATGAGAATGATACTAGCTTTGATTTGTAGAATTGATGGGAAAAAGTTGTCTGAAATTGATCTTTTTTTATTGTAACCATAATTCACCATAATATTAAAAGAATACTGAAATGTGCAAGGTTAGTAGCCTAAGAACCCTTTTGAGGGGTTATAATTTCATATCATGCATGATCAGAATCAATGTTCAATTTCATTCTAGTGTTTATCAGTTTTCCAACCTAAATGAGAGAAATGACTTCACCTCCTCTCCCTAAATAATTAAATTCAATTATATGCTACACTATGACCTTGTCTTGGTACAAGATGTAATGACACAAGAGTTGGAGTGACAGTGATAAAATGTAGGCTCAATGCACAAGCTGATTGATAATGTGCACTGGATAAATTTAATGTATGGTTCAATAACTCAACACCCAAGAGGATATGCAAAGAGGATGAATGACTTTGGGTACATTTATATATATAGGACTCTCTAAGACATATACACACATAGGCTGACCATATGAGATAACATAAGTGGTAATCAAGGTGCGAGGAATAAGGGAAAGACATAAATAATCCTTAAAATAAAGATGGATAAAATTGGACTTGGTTAGAATCAATGAATCATCAATTTTGACCTAGTCAGAATCAATGATTTGTCAATTTTGGATTGTTTAAAATTGATGAACTTTTAATTATTACTTGACAAGAAAAAAGGCTCAAAATTGAGATCAAGTTGAATAGAGGATGACTGAAAGGGATCTTGATGTTTAAAATTGATAGATACAAGGTGTTTATGAGTAATTATGGATGATTTGAAGCTGTGAAGAATCCACTGGGAGTAGAAAGTGTCTAAAAGAGCTAAATGTATACAAATAGGTTAAGTATTGAGAAGTACATTAAAAACAATGAAAAATGCTCATACAAAATTAATGTGTCTACATAATGATCCACTTTGATGTGTGAATGGAAGAAGAAATTATATTATTGGGATAAGTTCACTCATGTTGTGGTGCCAACAACTTAGGTGTGCCTATAGGTAAATAAGAATGCCCACAATTAGTTAATGTCTCAATAAATCAAAATGACTGTAGTAAAATGAAATAGAATTATAAATGAGAATACAAATGAATACACCTAGTGGTATGTGAACCATGCTACCACCCATGAAAATTCAGTATCAAAAACATAAAATTTAAACTAATTAGATGTTTAGGGGTGAACTCTACTTCTTGATCAAAGGAGTAAACATATCTTTTAGCTCCACTTGGAAATATTTTAGCTCTACTTAAACCTATAATTGTTGATAGAAAATACGGATAGATGCCCCCTTTTGAGGTGAATGATGGTTATGCAAATTACTTATCTCAAAAGAAAAGGATTAAACATACCATGTAACATAGAAAATTAAGTATAACTATTATAATGGTCGGGTCTACTGATCCAAGGTTTAAATTTATATTTATTAGTTTTTGTAGGAAGCATGCATATCTTAGTGAGACACACCCTTTTCTAAATAAAATAGTCTTATGTTCTTAGTAATTAATGTTAATAGTCTGGGTTAGGTAGTTGGGCCCACAAATGGCTTGGTTTGGTTTGAAGACAAGCTTATATAAGCTTTTATGTAATAGAAAGATGTAACCTAAACATCATATTATGTAAGTTTATTTTGATGAATAAAATAATGTTTTTTTTCCTATTTACTAGTATTGAAATTACTATTAGTGGCATTAGAATCTGAAAGCAGTGGATCCTTGAGGAAGCCATGGAAAGATGTGAAGGAGACGAAGAAGATAAGTTTTAACAATTCTACCTAATGAAGTTTTTTTTATGTATTATTTTTTCCTTGAGTGAGGTATGTAGAAGTTTTAATTTATTTTTATTTTTTGAAAGTTTAATTTTAATTTTTGTCACGTTGCATTATTTTTGTTTGGTTGGAAATTTATGGAAGTTTTAAAACTTTTTCATAAGATTTAAAATTTTGTTTGGGGCATGATGCAGTGGTTTCTCTACTTGAAACACTCTAAAATTGCCTAAAATAGTTAAAGTCAGATTGTATGGCTTTTGAATGATTTTATAGGCATGGATGATTTAAAGGAAGAGTTAGATGTTGTCTGAAACATGACAAAGTGGTAAGAGGCATGTGAAATGTGATCAATTGTTGCCAAAAGTGTTTCAATTTGGCCAAAGTGCGATACACTGCTTTATAGGTTTTCAAAAAGGGATTGAAATCTTCTTAGAGGTGTTGAAAGTCTAGTATTAGAATTTTGTGTTAGAATACTGCTTGAAGAAAGAGTGCTCAAAATATGAATCTATCGAAGAATGTGTTGGAAGTGAAATATCGAATAACTCCCTAAGAGAAGTGTTGGAATTTCAAACATGTAACTAAATGATTTACTTAAAACATGATGTTTGATGAGATTGGAAAAGTATACAATTTTATGTTTTGAATTGTTGGCCATGACAACCATTCAAGAGGCTGAAATAATAGTGTTAAACAAAGAGATCATTTTAAAATTTAAAAAATACATTAGAAGGACACCCTGAGTTTATCTTTTATTTTTAATTCAATTTTTATCTTCATTTTAAAGTGGTTCATATATGTTGCACAAGAATAATGTGGCTGCATCAAAGAAGATTTGTTGGGCATGATGTTTCACATGATTTATGGGTAAATTATTTTTCCATATATATTTGTCTATCGTTATGAGGGTCTAACCAAATCATTGACAAGATAAGTAGATTTTTTTGCATTATATTTTTAATTTTTTAATATATAGTGTAATTTCCAAAATTAACATGTAAAGTTGAGTCAAGTTCAAGTTTGAAACATCACTTTTCAGGTGATTGTTAAGAGGTAGTTTGTAATACATTGAAAATATAGTCAGTCAAGCGTTTTATTCCCATAAAGTGCAAAGATGAAATCTTAAAAAGTATTTTTTTTAGTGTTTATAGCCTATGCACATGTTATTTATTGGAATTTAATAATATTTTTGATTTTCACAAAGGAGATAAGCATATAAATGTTTGATTTATAGGGTTTTCCCCATTCCAAGTCTATTTGAATAGACATTTTATTGGTTTGGAGTCTCCCTTTCAAAGTTTATTGGAAAAATTAGGCAAGATATGAAATAATTTTAGGAGCAGAGATGTGAGACAAAATAGAGGAGAAAGCAGAAGTGATTGAAAAAATCAAGACCACCAAAATGATCAAAGGTACCACAATAGAGATTTAAAAAGAAATCAGGAATGTGGAACTGAATTTAGAAGTGGAGTTCCTTAAGTGAGATTAATCAGATTAGGAGGTTGTAGATAGGGACGAGTCCCGAAAAATTGGGTGTGGTTGAGGCACCAAGGGGAATAATTTTTCAAGAGAAGGAACCTGGGAAAAAATAATGGAAGATCAAACCAAACACAATCAAAATAAGATGATTACATGTAAATATCTTGAAATAGGTGATTTAGGGCTAGAAAACTTGGCAAAAAGAAATGCAACATACAAAGATAGATAAGAGAATAGGAAACCTCAAAATGATCAAATGTCTTGAAATAACACTTCAAGATTGATCTCAAGCCTGAGTACAAAAATTACACTTTGATAGAGGACTTCAATTTGGTAGAAGAAGCATTTGAGTGCAACACCTCATAGACTTTGGAACTATTATTGACATATTTTCCTAGTACAGAGGAGGAAGCTCCTCTAGAGGGGAAATAATCATGTATTTGGATGTAATTGATTGATCCTAGAGGAAGGTATTTTCATCCATGTCTATAAATAGATCCCCATAATCTATATTTCAGATAATGAACTAGACAAGTTATGTTTCAACTAATTTGAAAAACCCCTAATTTGTAGGTTCTTAAAAATTTGGCCTAGCATGGAATCATTATAATAATGGATGGGCTCCTATTGGTGATCCTGTCCTAAGCTTGCCTTTTTTTTTCTTATATCAAAGATAATTTCAAGTTGCCTTTTAATATTTGAAGGAATAGGATATGATTTTAAAAGGTGGACCATGGTTCTTTACAAATTTTGGGTTGTTCATGAAATTCTGGGAACTTAATTTTTAACACTAACTAGGAACTCATGCACGAAGTTCCCCTCTAAGATAAAATCTACAAATTACCACCTGACTATTGGGATACTGGAGTATGGGAATAAGTTACCTCTAAACTTGGAAAAATAATATGTATTTCAGAATCCAAAAGAAACAAATAATTGAGTACCTTCGTTTGCATCTATGTTATGATTGATCTCTCTAAACCTATCCCAGAGGCAACTAGATTTTCATTTAAGTCAAGAACCTAGAGAAACGATATTGATAATGAACGCCTCTGCTTCATGTGATTTTCATACAGGGAATTCGGTCGTTCATTAATGAGTTTTCTCACTCTATCAACTTAGCTCAAGAGATCAACCAGGGCAAAAGGTAACCTTTTACCCAATGCTAATCTCAAAAACCCTAACTCTATTAACAAGGAGGTTCCATTTAAAATAAAGAAAGTTTGGAAGGCAAAAGAAAGTTTTAGGATAAAATAGGAGTAATTTAAATGGAGGCATAATGATATCTTCTTTGCTCCTGGGAAGTACCTCCAATCAATCAAACGAAAAACTACAAGTAAACCATAATTTTACGTGTTGATTTTAAGCATTTTCCTCATCTTGAGGTTGGGGCTAAATACTCCTCACAAATTAAATAGAAAATGGAGACATACTCTATTGAAGATAAAAAATATTTATTACTAAAACAAACTACACGTCTTTAGGATCAAAATGAGGCCACCCTTTCCACCAAACTAGGACCAGTCAACACATCTATTTTGGTAGATGCTCTGTTTGACTCTCCCTTGATATGAAAACCTAATTTGGGCTCTCCTTTGATTAAATATGGAATCAAACCAATGGAAATTTTTTAAGGCTTGGTCTTTGTGTTATTTTTGTTGATATTTGGTTTTTCTCTCCCCATTCAACAAAAAGGGAACGTTTGTCCCCTTTTACTTTTCTCTTTTCTAAGTGTTAAAAGTCGATACATACATCAATATTATCAAATTTGAATTCAAAATGCACTTTAAAATAGAAAAAAATGTACTTCATTTAATCATCATGTCAATGTCTAAAAATATCTACTTAATGGTGTTCTCATTTTTTACATAACATGAAATCTTTACTCGATGTGGCACTGCGATTAGCAAAGAACCTTAATACCTAGTTGGTTTCATTTCCTTATATACTTGGTCCATGAATCTTTGATTTGTATTCTTGTTTTTTTCATAGCTTTTATAAAAGCTAACTCATAAAGCTTTTACAATATTCATTGTACCTTTTGTTTTAAATACACTTCCTCATTTAAAATAGGTTCCTTTTAAAAAAAAATGAGTGAAATCACATTATTAAATAAAGCCACTTTTCTAAAAAATGAGTGAAATCACTTTACTTTAGTAAAAGTAAAGCTTAAAAAAAAAATGGAGCATGGCGCAAGAATTATAACATATCGAATATACATTTAGTATTGAATGTATTGTTGATATATAAAAGACATATGTATGTTATTTGAAGGTTCCTAACAATTTTATTGTTTTACTATATAGTGTTTGATTGTTATTGGGATAGTTAATGGATATTAATAATCAAATTTTAATGTACATTTTCAATAAATTTCTATTCACAATTTGTGTTAGAGATTAGACTATTGTATGTATATATAAATCACATCATGTAAAATAAAGGTACAGAAGCAAAACTAGATAAATGAACCAAAGTAATCATATTTTCGTTTCAAGCATTTTGAATTGAACAAAATTTTAAGTTCTAAACATAAGTTACAAAGTGTATAGTCCTATAAAATTTATTTGATCATATCCAAATTTCAGAGAACAATCCTCATAAACTGGTTGGGTATTTCTAGTTTCAAAAATTTTACGATATTGTTTTATAATGTTCTACATAAATATATGCAACTTCTATCCGTTTCTATTTAATGTGTTTTTGAACTTCATTTATTAATTGGATGTTATTATTATATTTTATATGTATTTTGGATGCTTAATTAAATATAATACATTTATTTATATAATATTTCGATGAACACCTCTTGTCTTATGTTACTCTACATTTATATATTATATCGAATCCTAATTACTTCATACCTATGAGGGTTTGATTTTATTATGTACTTATACATAAAGATTCTTAGCTCTATTTTATATTTAATTTGTTAGATCTCAAACCCTAAGTCATTTCAATTACAGAAAAAAATTAAAATCCTAATATGTTTGTATTTATATGGTGTGTACATTTTCAAGTCTAATTTCAATTTATGCCACTAAAATTGAAAAAAAATAAAGCTCCATCTGTATCTTTCATAAAATTACTTTAATTATACTCCATTTGTTTACCTTAATTATATTCCATATGTTTGTTATTTTGATATTTTTAAAACTTATGTTATTCCATAATTCTAATGATAATCTAAATAACTTAATTTTTTATAAATAAAAGGGTAAAAAATTTATTGAAAATAAAAAAAGAGCATTACAAAACATCAAAGGGTCAGGGCCCCAGGAAAGCATAAGAACTAGTCAAACCAAGCTTGAAACACCATTATCCTTCACCAATATCATTCTCATCCTCAGCCGGAATCCTCTCCAAGTCATGTCAGAGCTCATGGGGAACCTGCTCCCACTCATCAATCTTCCATCCATCTAACTGCTTAGAGGCCCACTTAGCCAAACAATCTGCTGCCATATTCCACTCCCTTGGGATATAGACAAAGGACACCATTTCCATCAAAGAACTCATCTGCAAAATCTGTTGCACTATCATAGCCACCTGCTAAATAACATCAGATACTTTCTATTTATTTAGCACGTTAATCAAAACCTATGAGTCAAACTCACAAATAACCTTGTGCCATCCCAAAGCATAAGCCCTCTCCAAAGCGTAGAGGATCCCCAAACCTTCCATAAGGTTGTTAGTTTGTACTCCATGAATAAAAAAGAAAAAAAACCACCAATTCGAAAAAGTCCCTACCAGCCCCACCAATGCCAACAGGGCCAGGATTTCCTCTTGAAGAGCCATCAGTATTGTGCTTTAGAATGCCAGCCGGAGGGGGTAGCCAACTCCCCCCGTTTGAACTTTCTTATTCACCCGCCTTCCTCTCCTAACACAAGCAAAAGTTGGAGACAACCATTGAATACCCAATCTATCCACTAACTCAACATCCCCTTTCACCAAAGGGAACACCACATCACACTTAGCTTCCACTGTCTCCCGAATCATACCCATAATTTTGTGCCAAACTTGTTGAATCAACAACTTCTCTCCTCGAAATATTCTTCAATTTCGTTCCAACCAAATCTGCCAGAGTATGAAAGAAGGCCCAACATACCACACATCTTGTAAGAAAGAGGCCATCGAAGGAGGTCTACCCAGACTATTCCAAAAATCCTCTAAGGAGGACACATGGACACAAGGTCTTTTCCAAACCTCCCACCAAAAATGCCAAAGCTGCTGAGTCACGAGACACTGGAAAAACAAGTGGGAGGAATCCTCCTCTCCACATCTGCACCAAACACACATAGGACTCTGAAAACCCCTCTTCCGAAGCTTATCCCATGTCAAGCACCTATTCCAAGCCAAAGTCCATATAAAGCAGTTACACTTCAACCAAGAAAGCTTATTCCACACTTTCTTCCACTAGTGAACCTCCACCCCATCCAGCTATTGAAATAACAAAACCTGATATCCAGTATAGACACCCTTAGGATTAGGAGACCAAGAAAAGACATCCCTTTCTTGGAGGGAGCTACAATGCCTATGAGAAAGGATGCTATGAAGCTCAGCACACTCCTCCTCCATACCAATAATAGGCCACTCATCAGATTTCTTCCATCTTGCCATCACTAGCTTTCCATGAGAAGAAAAGGAATTGAAGTCACTCACCCTTGACCATCCTACCTCACAGAACCTCTAGCACAGATTTACCAAATTAGGGAAATGAGACACAATGGGAGAAAACCATTCGAAGAATCAGACCTAAAATGTGCTTTAGTCCCTCTTTTACAAATCTAAAATAAACCCCCCTTAATTAGAGCAGAGCCTTTCTTGAGTGTACTCCAAATCAACGAGCCTTTCCCCAACAGGGGATAACGAGGAATATCAATTTGAGGGACCCCTAAGAAGTATTTTTGAGTAAATACCCTAGCCCAAATCCCATCCTGCTCCACACACCACTACCAATATAATTTAGCAGCCAACACCATCTCTGACAGTGACGACTACCTTAACCCAAGGCCGCCAAGCTATTTCAGGCTATAAACAATGTCCCATTTGACAAGGCTCCATTTAGAGGACAATAAGCTACCAGCCCATAAAGATTGTCTTGCTAAGGAATCCAACTCCTTAACAAAGCCCATAAGAGCCACTTGAATCATACATCTATAAATGGGGAGAGTCTGCACCACAGATTTGAGCAGTTGAACACGACTCGTGAAGGACAACCAACGATGGGTCCAATGATTAACTTTCACATGAAATTTATCCAACAAATTCTGCCAAGACTCCCTCCGAAGTCTTTCAACAGAGATGGGAATACCAAGATAGGTCAAAGGGAGCACCCCAATATGAAATCTCAAGATATGAGCCATTATCCTCTGAATGGAACCTGGAGTATTAAAGAAAAAGATGGAAGACTTATCTTCATTAATCAATTGGCCCGAGGCTACAAGATAAACATCCAACACCTTGCGTATATTTGAAGCTTCCCTAATTGTAGCCATACCCATCAAAGCAGTGTCATCCGCAAACTACAAGTGAGATTGTGAAGTGAGATTGTGAAGGCAGACCACCTCCCCACCCACAGCCGTAAATGAAACCTAACTCCACATTCCTTTTTATCAAGCATCCCAGACCCTCAACAAGAAGAAGAAACAAGTAAGGAGAGAGGGGGTCACCCTGCTGCAGACCCCGAGAGGCACCAAAAAGCTTAGAGTGCTCGCCATTTATTAACATAGAGAAGGATACCGAAGTAACACAAATCATAACCCAATAAATCCACTCATCCCAGAAACCAAAAGCACCTAGGACCTTCCGAAGGAAGGACCATCGAATGCGATCATAAGCCTTAGCCATATCAAGCTTGATGAACATTGCCTTATATTTGGAGCTGGCCATAGAGTGAATGGTTTCAGTTGTAATAACAATCCCATCTAGAATCTGACGTCTTGCCACAAAACCACTCTGTTCTTCAAAAATCAACACTTTAAGCCACTTTTTCAACTTATCAACAATCAACTTAGAGATAATTTAATAAATCACATTGCAAAGAGAGATAGGCCGAAATTGACTTAACCTATCCACCCCCTCACACTTTGGGATGAGAGCAAGGAAGGTAGAATTCAAGGCCCGTAGCATCTGTTTATTCTTATGAGACTCTTGAACAACTGCCAACAAGTCCAACTTAATAATCTCCCAAAATTATTGAAAGAACTCAATCAGGAAACCATCAGGGCCATGAGCTTTCCCCCTCTTCATTTGAAACACAATCCCCTCTAGCTCCTCAATCGTGATATTACTCATAAGTTGCTCATTCATCTCCCTAGAAACCAAAGAAGGGATACAAGAAAGAACTTGAGCTTCCTCATCAAAACCCCCTTGCGAGTCCTCTATGTATAATGAAGCAAAATATTGCCTAGTTTCCCATGTAATTTCATTGAAAAAGGAAAGAGTTTCACCCTATCATTCACCAGAGCAAAAATAGAATTGCCATGTCTCTTGGCTTTCACTGAGCTGAAGAAAAAAGTAATATTTTTATCCCCTTCCTAAAGCCACTCAATTTGAGCCTTTTGTTTCCAAAAGACCTCCTCTCGTAGCTCACACTCTTCCAGTGCTTTCAAAGCCATAGTCTCTTCCCGTAGTAGGTCCTCATTCATTCCATCCTCTCTGATCAACCTCATAATACCATCCAACTCAGCTTGGGTAGCAGTCTTCTCATATAAAATGTTTCCAAAGCACTGTCGATTCCAATGTTTAAGCTGATACTTGACAAATTGAAGTAACTTAGTAAAAGTATACGTTGTTGTACCATAAGCAGGTCTACCATACCTCCACCACTCAACAATATAGTCGTTGAGAGAGGAGTCACGCAACCACATTAGCTGGAACTTGAAATTAGGAGATCGAGGTACTCAAGCTGAAGAAATAGCCAGCTTGATAGGCCAATGATCTGAACCCCTCCAATCCAAAATTTTTGATCTAAAACACCACAGCCCACCAACCCAGTAGCAAGAAACCAGAAAGCAGTCAAGTCATTCCGTAATGCAGTTATTCCCAATCCTTCGATTGTTCCAAGTAAATTGGCCATTAATGGGATTGATATCCACAAGATTTAAAACTAAGATATTATCCTGAAGTAGCATCACAGAAGGCTCCAACCTTGTAATACCACCCCTCTTCTCAGCCAACTCAAAAATAACATTGAAGTCTCCAGCCATTATCCATGGATGGATAGGAGCCATGCTTCGGATAAACTGAATATGGGACCACAAAAGTTGTTTACCTTAAAGATCAGTAGGTGCATAGATATTGGAGAAGAGAACCGTCTCCCCTGTCTCAACACAAGATGAAATCATAGAGATAGAAGACTACAAGGATAACCACCAAAGAGGGTAGCTCTTTCGAGGATTCCATAAACAAGCCACTCCCCCTGCAGACCCTTGAGCACCAATACACTGGCACTCTCCACCCCTCTAAAGCTTAGGCACTAAACCAAACATACCCTCCACTGATACCTTAGTCTCCTGTAGGAAAAGAACATCAGGAGATTGACTTCTAACCAAATCCTGAATAGCTTTTTGTCTAGGGCCACTGTTCAAGCCCCTTACATTCTAGGATAGAATGATCATTTAAAGGGGGTTGAAGAATGAGAATCAAGAGTCTTAACAGACCCTGACTCGACCAAATTTTCCCTTGTTAATTTAATCTTTTCCAAATCTTTTTTAATACCAAGCTTGCAAGACTTCTCCCCTGCTCCTTTTTTTAGCTCCGTTTGAAGAAGACCCAAATGAAAATAAGAAGACTTATCAATCTTCACCCCATTAGTACTTGTATTTGAAACAAGAGGAGATCCATCCTCCCCACCCTTCTTCCTTAATGCAATAGGAACTGATTCCCCCTAGAATTCCATTTGAACATCAGTGTCCATTTACAAAGCCCTAATATCCTACAGACCTTGAGCAGCTTTTGAAAGAAGGCCCTCCTATCTTATACACAAAGCATCCTGATCTAGATTCATCAAACCTAGATTCACTTCCTACTGGCTGAGATCATCTAAGACTTCAAATCTATTGAAAGAATCTTCCTCCTACCTTTCCTTCAAAGTCTTCTTTTTACCTCAATTCCTATTTTGAGCCTTGATAGGAATGAAACCATCAGCCCCATCCACATCACCAGGAATGGGTTCCATCCCCTTTTCAACCCTAGGGGGGTTGTGGGGTGATTGAGAAGGTTGGGAATACACAGGTCTAGCCTTTGTGCATCTTCTCTATAAATGACCATATTCATGACAGAGATGACGCCGAAAAGGAAGAGTTTCATAATCTAATTGTTGCACCCAAGAGTAAGGACCCACACACATATCCACCGAATCTAGCAAAGGTTTACTTAAATCAATCTCAACACAGATATGAGCAAAAGTCATCATCTTTTTACCTTGAGCCTGTTGTGAAGAACCAATTGGTTTCCTAGCATCGAAGCCAACATGTGTAAAACATCCTCCCACCAACATTTCACAGGGAAACTTGGAAGACGAACCCATACCAGAACCCAAGGCCGCATTCCAAGGTTTAATAAATAGCCCAATTTGGTTATGAAAATAGGGGCCTCCTTCAAAGGCCTTATTGCGGTCCGCCAAGCAATTGAATGAAACCATGAAAAAGTTATTTGCTAAAAGCATTACCTCTATTTCTCCCTCGGGCATCCAAGTTTGTTGGGCCCATGATTCAAGAAATTGTAATGAAACTCGCATCCCCATAAAATTGCACAACAAAGCATGTTTTGAATAATATTTAATATCTTCTGCAATCATATCTAGTGGGATAACTAGTTTTGGCCTCACCTCACAATGTTCAAGACAACCATTGATCTTCTTAATCTGAGTACTACCAGACAAGCCCGATCTAACCATTGTCTACGCTGGTGAGAACAAGTTATTATCAGAAACCTTCAAAGCATGCAAATTAGAATTTGCACCAACCATTGTTGAGTGATAATGCATCTTGGGACAAGCCCCTAAAGACTCCCCAATCGGCATTGCCACTCAACCAGACTAAGGTGAGCAAGCAGGGCTCTAAGAGAAAGAACCACCACTAGGGTTTAGCTGACCTAGCACCCAGCACTGCCTTTAAACTACAGACCAATACAACCAGGTACAACACCCCACCTATGGCCTCCAATTGGGACAAACCCCCCCGCGTGCACAGGCAAGGATGCACCAATACCAATTTTTTTTTGTTTTTTGTTTTTGCTGACACCGCATCTCCAACCCTCCCCTACATGTGTTCACTCCCCCTGGCATGGCCACGAACAAACACCAGGATTGGGTTAGGGCACGCTCACCCTAGCTCGACCAACACCTTGTAATGGTGAGCACCAACCACCGTGAACTATAGGGTCGCTTATTTCGGCTGACTCTGCATGTTTTCACTACTAAAATTGCTGCTCCGTAGTCGTCTCCTCACTTCTCTTCCCACAAGAACACCATACTTGTTATCAATTCAAAAATATCTAAATAACTTAATTATACAAAAGATTTTATCATCATTTTCTTTCTTAAATTATATTTTAGAATCCATAAGTGTAAATTAAATTTCACTCACATAATTTTTCTTAAGAAATATTATTTCTACATTTCTCTCTCATTTTATTTCTATTCATAATACTTAATTTTCAATCAAGATTTAATTGGTTAGAAATCTTACATTTGATTATTTCAATTCATCTTTCATCATCAATACATTTTTTTTATGAAGCCTTCGACTATTTTATTTTTTAGTTTCCTTTCTTTTTCTTAGATTTTTTTTCATTTTTTTTGAAGCCTCCGAATATTTTATTTTTAGTTTGTTTTCTTTTTCTTAGATTTTTTTTTCATTTTTTCTTTGCATGATATTTGGTTGGGTTTAATATTTGGTTAAATATTTTGCTTTTACAATAATCTAAACTTTTTTAAGATTAAATAAGAAGTGATATCATGTCAAGATTGTAGATATGGAGAACTCTAGGAGATATAAGAGGGGATGATTTATTTTTACATATTTTCTTGATTGTATATCTTTTTTAGTTTTTATTCTCATCTGAGTTTGTTAGAGTTACACTTACATGTGGTATTCTCTACTTTACATTATTCTTTTTCAATTCTATGAATCAGTTTTGGTATTTTCATGGACATTAATATCATTATCATTATCATATCATCATATTTTTTGGAATTTCTTGATTTTTCCATTCCCATTCTATTTCTCTTAGACATTTTAGAGTTACAATTACATTTGGTATTTTCTACTTTACATTATTCTTTTTCAATCCCATGAACCAATTTTAATATTTTATGGACATAAATATTCTTTTAGAATTCCTTAATTTCTCAATTCCCATTCTATTTCTCTTAAACAAGGTTCAATTTATATCCATTTCTACTTTCATTTTTTATTTATTTTAATCCCTACCAATTTAATTATTAACTTTTTATTAATACACTTTCCCTTTCCCTTTGTAAAACCCTCCAAATATTCTTTTATACGTTTTCCTCAAGTTTGTCTTAGACACATTAATGCACTTTTATTTGTACTTTTCAACTTCATATTTTAATTTATTTTTAATTTTTTTCAAAAATAATATTTAATGGTAGAGGAGAAAGTAAATTGATAGGAGAATTGTTCTATTACGGTTTCATGGTTTGTATTTTTCTACTTGCATTCTTAGTTCAAATTGTCAATAATGCTAGTCTCATAAGATTTTCTAGGGTTATAACACATTAACTGTGCTCGATGCACCATCCTTTAGATAGGTACGCCCTTTATTTATGGATTCTTCATGCTATACTACATCTATTGATGTAAGAGTCTAAGCTAATGGCACCCACGCTAGCTCGAAAGTTTGTT
This sequence comes from Torreya grandis, assembly GCA_037957365.1. Classification (NCBI taxonomy): domain Eukaryota; kingdom Viridiplantae; phylum Streptophyta; class Pinopsida; order Cupressales; family Taxaceae; genus Torreya; species Torreya grandis. The sequence goes on along the minus strand of JARHVA010000009.1, from coordinate 11,411,786 downwards.
CTGAAGGTCTATGATGAGGTAATTCCTCAGCTCCCCCTCCACTCTAGAGGTAAACATTCTTGTTGCTGTTGTTGAACAATAATATAAATGCTATGAAAATTATTTTGTTATTGCTTACTTTGTTGGTCATATCTCCTCGAAGGATTACCTCTGTAACTGTCTCTACAACCATTGGAAGCCTCTAGGCATCCATAACCTTACCAAAGGTTTTTTGTTGTTTACCTTTAAAGAGCCCTCTAAGAAACATCTTATCGTTGTGAAGTACAATATCTGGGTCCTTTACAACTAGCTTATGATTATGTCTACTTGGTCCCATGATTTCAAAGTTTTTAACAATGCCACCCTTCGTGTCCCTATCTGGGTTGAGCTTTTTGATCTACTAGTTCACCTCTGGGATTTCATACCCCAAATTATCGCTCTCATAGGACTTGTTATGATTGAATCGGATTGGTGTTTTCCCCTCACCCTAAAAATCCAGTCTATGTGGAGGTTGACCTCTCCAAGGAGTTGAAGGAATTCATATAAATCCAAGATGGGGAGACCCAATGGTCACAAAAGGTTATTTACTTCAACCTTCCCAATACTTAGTTCAACTTTTAGGCTTTAGACCACCAAATTGAGGATTGTCCTCGCATGGGTCATCGCAAGACTCCTTAACTGCCTCTTTAGACTAAGAAGCCTAAACCGACAAACCAAGGTAATGTTTGGACCACAATGCCCCCTAAAAGGTTGTCAAGCCCTAAGCCACAAAGCCCACCCCAATCGCCACCTTGGTATGATTCTTCTCCAATTATCTAACCCTCTCAGGGAAGTTCTCCACCATGCCTTACCATTCAAGTTCCTTCCAGTTTTTAAAGTGTTTCTCTAGTTTCCTAAATTACTAAAATGCCCATGGTTGAGGTTCTCTCAACTAATGGGTCCTTATCCTAGAAGTCTCACAAACCACCTCACGGGGGCATAGACTCTCCTCGAGAGGAACACAAAACCAAATGCCACTTCATTTCAGTTGGTAGAATGTCATGCCCTCACCAACATAACATCTTTACAATGTTGGTGGATTTTGAGTATGGGCAAGGGGAACTTCAAATGGAGGACCCTTCCTTATGAAAATGTTATCATGGAATGTTAAGAGTCGTACAGAGTCTACCCATAAATACTCTATGTGTGTTACTTGTCAAAAGAATGGTTTTACAAATATTATTTATCTATAGGAAGTTAAAGTGTTTAGATTTCTCCTTCAAACGTCTTTGTGAAGCATTTAGCATGATGCCACCTAGATCACCACCTTGCATGAGGTAGGATATGGTAGTGCTTGTATTTTAGTTGTCCCTAATGTTTCCACCAACATTATTGCCATGAGAGAAGACCCATCACATTGGGCAGTCTAGATTATTCTTGACATTGATGGCCATATATTTGGCATTCTCAATATCTATACTTCCAATGATGGCCTTGATTATGTCAGGATCCTCTCCTTACAGTACAATTGATTACTTTTGTATAAGCAACTAAACATGAAATTAAACCAGAAGTAATATGTAACTAGAATTCAAAAATAACAAAGAATATGAGATACGAGAAATAATACAATCTGTATTAACACTCTTCCAGAAGGAAATACAATGAATAAATCTCACTCTCTTCCCACACCTCTTGGGCGTATAGTAATTCTCCCTCAAGAGTTCTCTCTCTCAATCAATTATAATCAACTCAACACTGAGTTGTTCCATCCAGTGACAATCAATCCAATGGTTGTTGTTGCCTACTCCAAGTACCAGTGACAATGAACTCAATGGTTATTTTGCCTACCTTACATACACACAACATATCTTCTTGATCTTGCACCTTGCAGATCTAATTGACCTTGCTCCTTGTTGTGTTGCAGATCTCCTTGATCTTGCTACCTCGTAGATCTAACTGAGCTTGCACACACACACACCCGCAGATCTTCTTGATCTTGCTACTCTGCAGATCAATTGACCTTGCTTACCTGTAGATCTTCTTGATCTTGCACTCTGGCAGACCTTCTAGATCTTACACTTGAGGATCTAATCCTTCTTAGTCCTTGATTACAATATAACCCCATGGGTCTCTTAAATAGATCCCAAACCAAACAATAATTAGAAACGCAGACTCAAGACTAAAATTAGTCTTTACATGCAAACTAACTATTCGTCTAAAATTAGAACAGTTCTAGAATGCACATATGACCGATGTTGGTCACTGTCTGTCTGGAGATGACTGATGTCAGCTGATGCATAACCGATGTCGGCAGATTCAGGTTCTTGCCTGACTGATGTCGACAGATTTTGATCGACGTCTGTTACTGTGTAATCTAGCAACCTCCACCATTTGCATAATAGTGAAGATTTTAGCTCCACAACTTAACAACATTTTAGATGGTAGAATGTCATGCCCTCACCAACATAACATCTTTACAATGTTGGTGGATTTGAGTCTGGGCAAGGGGAACTTCAAATGGAGGACCCTTCCTTAAGAAAATGTTATCATGGAATGTTAAGAGCCTTATAGAGTCTACCCATAAATACTCTATGTGTGTTACTTGTCAAAATAATGGTTTTACAAATATTATTTATCTATAGGAAGTTAAAGTGTTTGGATTTCTCCTTCAAATGTCTTTGTGAAGCATTTAACATGATGCCACCCAGATCACCACCTTGCATGAGGCAGGATGTGGTAGTGCTTGTATTTTAGTTGTCCCTAATGTTTCCACCAACATTATTGCCATGAGAGAAGACCCATCACATTGGGTAGTCTAGATTATTCTTGACATTGATGGCCATATATTTGGCGTTCTCAATATCTATACTTCCAATGATGGCCTTGATTACTCCCTATTTTGATGATCTTTGGTAGATGGGTTGTCTGCTACCACATGGCTAATGTGTGGAGATTTCAATATGATTGAACATCCCTAAGGCAAGTTTAGAGCCATCCCCATGTGCTGGTGTGTTGGTGAACTGTTGGTAGTTTTTGATCCCACAGGGCAAAAATGCCACCCTTACCATTCAAAACTTTGCACTTCATGCTAATTTTTCCTTGAAGGTTTTTTTCATGTTGCTCAGAGTAGTTCAAAGAAGCAAGAAAAGGGACTTTGGGTTTGCCCCAATCGATGACTTCAAGTTTTATTAAGAGGGAGACTTCATGTTTCTCAAATTAGTTGTAAGAAGTCGTAAGTCCAAAGTAGGCAATTGTGTAAAACCTGATAAGTAGAAGCTAAGTGCAAAATCTCATTTTTAGCTAAGTCTTTACTTGCATTTTTTGGCCTTTTAGTGGCAAAATTATTTCAGAGTTTTGTCCAAAATAAAAGTTTGGAAAGCTTGTTTTATTTGGAGAACTATCCAATCAATGTTTTTTGAAGGATATTTTTAAAGCAAAATACCCTATATAACTTTCTCGAAAGGTTCATTTCTCAAGAAAGTGGTCTTTTTCAAGAGATTCTGAAGGGCACTTGTGAAAGGAAAAGGTCCTTTACAGCTTTTTTCAAGGGACATTTTTGGGAAGAAAGTCATTTTCAAGAATGCAAACGGTCCACTTGCAAAAGGGTCGAAGGGCACTTTCTCAGCAAAAGGTTCACTTCAAAAAATATGAAGGGTGCATATCCTTCAGAAAAGGTTCATTTTCAAGTTTGGTGAAGGGTACTTTCCCTTTGAAAAGACTATTTTAAAGATTATTGAGGGGTAGTTACCCTTCAAAAAAGTTCATTTGCACAATTCAAAGGGCCTTTTACTCAAGGAACGGTCCACCACAACTCTTTTGAAAGGTATTTTTCTCAAGGAAAAGGGCACTTAAACTTTTCCAAAAGGCCATTTTCAACTTTTTTGAAAGGCATCTTCAAAAGAAGTGGTCCTCTTCAAAAAATTTGAAAGGTACTTTTCAACTTTTCTGAATGGTATATTCCTTTTAGAAGGGCCATTTTCAAAAGTTTCAAAGGGCATTTTCACAAAGGAGAAGGGTAATTTTCAAGTTTACTGAAGGGTATGTTCCTTTCGAGAAGGTCTCTTTCAAAAAGCTGAAGTATTTTTTTAAAAAAAATACCCCAATCAAAAGTCTAAAGAATTTGAGTGGACAAAAAGTGTTAACACTATGGATTGCACCCTTGAGAGAAGGCTAGGCTTCTCTCTTCCACGCGACACAATGGAGACTCCTCTCTTGCCTGTGGGTCTGGCAAAACTGAGGGGAGAATCTCTAGATAAGGGATAGCTCCCTTTGATGCATCTCTGGGTTATTTCACTACTACTGCTAATATATAAAAGGTGGGGTTTAAAGAGAGAAGGGTTACTAAAAACATAATCTAAACTAAACAATGATGCACCAAAAATGGTTGATCTAGTTAGCTTGAACATACACTTTCCACCAAGAACAAGCTGATATACACTTCATTTGATATGAGAAATTCTTCTACATTAGTGAGCTAGGGGTCCTCTGGAGATACACGGAGGAAGAACTACCAAAGGTGTTCTAAGACACACTATGGCAACATGTTCACATGCACCTATACTCTGTTGTGGACACTTCTGGCTAACCTACAAAAGAAGAACTCACAATACATTAGACATGCTGGAATCATTCTGTGAAACATGAAGGAAAATGACTTAACACAAGACAAAGCCACAAACATATGTAAAAGTGCAAGCTCAAATGGAGGCAAAAATGCTTATTTTTGATTCAAGGTAAATTTTGGTAGAGCTTCGACTTACAAGCTAAGAGATCCCTTTTACAAAATGAGAGATTACAATATATAGCCTTTTTGGAAAAGACTTTGGCACTTTCTGGAAAATAAATGACCCATGCTGCGTTGAATGCCTTGGGAAGAGGATGTAATTGATGCTGATATCATCCTTCTAGAAATGGCCTAACAAAAGCATGTTGTGTAGTCACCAGTCTTGACTTTAGTGCTTAAAACATATTAAACGCTACTACAGAAGCATGGGTCACCTGATTGTTTTAATGACAAGGCCGCCCTTATTTAAGACTTATGTGATTTTTTACTCATTAATGCAAAATGAGGAAAAGTAGGCCGCATCATTCACTATTTGTACTCCTTGATGACCACTTAGCAGAGACTGTTTCAACTACTAGAATAACTCATTGTGTCGACACCTTCTTTTGCCACCTAGACCGTTCCCATATTTCCTTATTATTTTTGTCTTTTCCTGGCTTTGTCTTTTTTTGGCTTTGTGAGCACTCAGAGCTATCTTCTCAATGGGTTGTTGAGTTTACTTGTGGCCTATCCTTAAGCATTTCAAAATCAATAGCTATTTCATCACCTTAAATTTGACATTCGCGTGCCCGTCACTAGGCATTTGAACCTCAAACGGCTAGTTCGCCTGCTAGATTTTGATGTCTGCGGGCCCATCACCCCCCTTTGGTAATTTCTTCAGCTTTCTTTCCTTTAGATTTTTCCCTTTGTCCTTTTTGTTCCTTTGGCATTTTCCCTTTTTCTAGGCCTTTGTCTTTTTAACCCTCCCAAAGGGAAGGTGTCCCTTCGAGGCTTGGAGAAAGGTCCCTTTTGGCAGCTGAGAGTCCCTCGTAAGGGCAATTTCCCTGTGGGGTCCTTCGATCAAGATTTTTTGGTCCTCAAATCCTTTTGACAAATATTTTGAAGGAAATCTTCCCTTCATATTTTGTCGATTGTTTCTTTCGACGGGCTTTTCCTTCAGACAAAATGTCCAAAGGAATTCCTTCAGACTTTTGTCCGAAACAATTCACCTTGTCATTTTGTCATGGAATTCTTCTCAAAGGATAATCTTTCAAAGTTTGGCCCCTTGCCTTGTGAATTTCTTCAGACAAAATGTCTGAAGGAATTCCTTCAGTCATTTTCCAAAGAAATTCAATCTTTGTTCTTTTCCTTATGAATTTCCTTTGGACAAAAAGTCTGAAGGAATTCTTTGCCTTGGTCTTTATTATTAAAGGAAACTTACTCTTTTTTCTTTGTTCACTTTAATCCCTCTGGAAGTGTTCCCTGCCCTCCGCAAGGGCACCTTTGGGTCCAGAATTACCCTCTGAAGCCTGTTGGAATGGTCCAATTTGCGCCTGACTGTCCTCCATAAGGGTACCTACCCTTTAGATCTTTGTAAAACCCTTACATTATTTGAACTAGTCCATTTCCTTGCCGAAAGGATTATCTAAGGTATTTTCTCAAAGCGAAATAAGCTCCATACTGAACCGAAACCTATAGGTTTTAGATCTATCAATCCTTTATAGGAACAAGATTTATTCCAAGGGGAAAATGGGAATTTGTAGAAGGTGGATACATTCGTTACTGATGGATCTGAATAACATAAAAGAAGGAGACAAATTTGGTCCTATAGGACCAAAATGGTCAACAAATTGGTGATTCCCAAGGGAAGCATGCCTGCTATGCTTAAGAAACCAGTAGCCTTAAAGTCCATTGGGCACAGAGTCAAAATGCTGCTTAAAAAAGTTAGCAACAACCTAGAGAGATCCCAGAATAAATCATGAAGCTTTTACCCCAAACACAAAGGAAAACACACACAACAAAGGCTAAAGAACACTACCTATGCAAACAACACTTAGGGAAAATAAGGAAAGAAAAATTGAAAGCAAACTACTATGTATAGCTAACCAGGTATATTTGCTTCCCTCCAGGATCAAAGGGAAAACTTCTTAAGTCTCCTTCATGGCAAGAAAACTTATGGTGCCAGACAAGTGACTAAATGGAATTGAGATTTGGTGACTTGCTCTTCTTCTCGACCACCTTGATTGGCTCGTATCCATATTAATCAGGGGCAAACATGCTTCCAACATATATGTATTCTTCTTGTTCTTGGAAGCTTGCCTCTTGCTAGTTCTTCATGTTGGTGTGTTTCATCAAGAAATCAATGGCTGTTAGCTCATCACCATAATCCCTTTGATATGTATCATGGATTGGCTTGTCTCCTTCTGCCTCATTGAAGACATTATCAAACTCATCTTCTACTTGATCATGGCTTTCTTGAAGAAGGGTGACTGCTGTGATGTTTGAAATGAGATCACAGACTAATTGCTCATCCCACAAAACATCACCTTCTTGTGTAAGGCTCTCTTCTTCAAAGCTTTCCTCAAGATGGACATGCCCCTCCTTTTCCTACTCAACAACCAGAGTCTCTAGTTGTTCCCAGACATGTTCCTGATTCTCCTCTTACTTGGGTTCCATAGCATGGTCATCCTCCTTGATGACTTCAAAAATATCATCTTCAGATTCACCAACCTCTTGAAAGGATAAATCCGAAAGCTTACAACCCCTTTGAATACTTATTTGAGTCCCAATGCTACCTTCTCCATCCTTAGCCATCTCATAGCCTCCTTGAAGAAGAGTGTAACCTGCCCCAATGACTTCAAATAAATCATTCAAAACATGATCAAGAATCTGTCCATACTCCTCCATGATGTCTTGCAAAGTGAGAGAAGAGTCAAAGATCATCTCTTCCTCATCAGAGATAGAGGCAAAAGTTTGTGATTTGTCTTCTTGTTCATCAAAGGGGGTATCTATGGTGATCTCTTCCTCATCTGCAGGCATGAAGTCTCCCTGATCAGTCATGAACTAAGCATACTCCTCTTCACTTGATTCCTTTAAGATGGATTCCTCAACATAAGAGAAACATTCTTCATTTACAAGGTAAAGAGGTGGAACACAAGGATTGTCAAAATTAGGTTGGGAATGGAAAGCAAGGGATCTTTTTGAAAAGTTATGAGAAAACAGGGGCAGACCTTGGGCAAAAATCACTTGATTTTCGTCTCTCCACTTGACCAACACTTCATCAATATCAAAATTAGCTTGAGGATTAGTAGAAGGGGAGTCTTTTGGTGTAGGCTCCTCTTTAAGGTCTGAAACCTCCATCTCTCTTTCACTAAGCAACCTCACCTTTGCCTCTATTTCCTCAATTTTCTTAGCTAGATTTTCTTGAAAGAGCCTTCTTTGGAGCTCATAGGAATCATCATGGAAATGGGGAGTGCATGAAGGCTACCATGGGGTACAAGAAGCTTCTTGAGGAAGGGTGGGAGGAACTTGAAAAGGACTAGCCTCATTTTGTACCTCACACTCTTGGACAATGTCTTTCTCCTCTTTGTTATTCCATGACTTAATGACTTTACTCCAGCTCATGATATTAGGACTAGAAATATCCTTTTGGGGTGATGGGGATGCAATGTGAGAGGGTAATGAGGGTTTGGATTCCACTTCCCTTGTTGCCAACATAGACTGCTGCATTTGAAGATTTGCCAATTCAATCTTCTTATCAAGATTGGCCTTAAACACAAAATTTATTGTTTCAAAACTCTCCTCAACATGATTGGGGAAAGGACTTTGACAGGTTTTACTTGGCTCATGAGTAGGGATCGCGTATGGCTGATATGAAACTTGGGGTAGCGGGTATGCAGATTGATGGAATTTTTAAGGCTGCCTCTCATGAATACTCATCCTCTCTTCCAAAGATGCAAACAAACCACTCACATCTAACATCTCACTTGTAAACCTTTGCCAATTGGCTCTTTTAATAGGAGTCCATTCACTCTTAACCAAATATAATGCATTTCTCACTTGATGAATGGAATGATCAAGAATTTCTTGGCCACATCCCCTTCTAGTGTCAAGCTCCACTACATACTTTTCATATCCCAGCAATGCTTGTTTGAAGGTGGAAATGCACTGATTGGCAAAAAGATTAGGTTGAGTAGGAGAAGTAACACATTGAGAAGACTGGGCACAAGATTGATATAGCTCATGACAAGGCTGAGACTGGTCATATTAGACCTGATAAGGATTAACACAAAGCTAGTAAGGATCATAGCTAGGTTGGCCAAGGACTTGCTCAAACTGAGGAGGAAGAGGCAAAGCCCAAAATATTTCACCAACCTGCAAAGGGAAAAACTCATAACCATATGCATCCTTGTTGCTTGAGATGATTCCATGAACAACCTGAGCTTCATCAAAACTATATGAAGGAACACAAGACCCATGGTTCTGAGTAATGAAATTATACATACCAAAATATGATTTGTTGATGGCACCAGGACTGCTTAACCAACTGATTCAACTCAGAGTCACCATTGGTGTTGATGAAAAAGCCTCCAAAGGCTGGTTGGTTAAAGAACACACCAAAATTCTTCAACTCTTTGGATAAAAAATTGGTCCCACTGGGCGTGCCAAAAATTATTGATGTTGTGGATTGCACCTTTGAGAGAAGGTTGGGCTTCTCTCTTCCATGCGGCACAATAGAGACTCCTCTCTTGCCTGTGGGTCTGGCAAAACTGAGGGGAGAATCTCTAGATAAGGGCTAGCTCCCTTTGATGCATTTCTAGGTTATTTCACTACTACTGCTAATATATAAAAGGGGGGGTTGAAAAGAGAGAAGGGTTACTGAAAATAGAACCTAAACTAAATGATGATGCACCAAAAATGGTTGATCTACTTAGCTTGAACATACACTTTCCACCAAGAACAAGCTGATATACACTTCATTTGATATGAGAAATTCTTCTGCATCAGTGAGCTAGGGGTCCTCTGGAGATACAGAGAGGAAGAACTACCAGAGGTGTTCTAAGACACACTATGGCAGCCTGTTCACATGTGCCTATACTCTGCTATGGACACTTCTGGCTAACCTACAAAAGAAGAACTCATAATACACTAGACATGCTGAGATCATTCTATGAAAGCATGAAGGAAAATGACTTAACACAAGACAAAGCCATAGACAGATGCAAAAGTGCAATCTCAAATGGAGGCAAAAATGCTTCTTTTTTATTCAAGGTAAATTTTGGCAGAGCTCCGCCTTACAAGCTGAGAGATCCCTTTTACAAAATGAGAGATTACAATAAATAGACTTTTTGGAAAAGACTTTGGCACTTTATAGAAAATAAATGACCCATGTTGCGTTGAATGCCTTGGGAAGAGGAAGTCACTGATGCTGATATCATCCTTTTAGAAATGGCTTGACAGGAGCATGTTGTGTAGTCACTAGTCTTGACTTTAGTTCCTAAAAAATATTAAACGCTACTGCAGAAGCATGGGTTGCCTAATTGTTTTAATGACAAGGCTGCCCTTATTTAAGACTTATGCGATTATCTACTCATTAATGCAAAATGAGGAAAAACACGCTGCATCATTCACTGTTTGCACTCATTGATGACCACTTAGTAGAGACTGTTTCAACTATTGGAATAAATGCCTGTGCTGACACCTTCTTTTGCCACCAAGACCATTCCTATCTTTCCTTGTTATTTTTATCTCTTCTTGGCTTTGTCTTTTTTTGGCTTTGTGAGTACTCGAGGCTATTTTTTTGGTGGGTCATTGAGTTCACTTGCGGCCTATCCTTAAGCATTTCAAAATCAATGACTATTTCACCGCCTTAAATTTGACGTTCGCCCACCCGTCACTGAGCATTTGAACCTCCAACATCTAGTTCACCATGCTAGATTTTGATGTCTGTAGGCCCATCACCCCCCTTTGGCAATTTCTTTGGGTTTCTTTTCTTTGGCTTTTTCCCTTTGTCCTTTTTTTTCCTTCGGCCTTTTCCCTTTGTCTGGGCCTTTGTCTTTTTAACCCTCTCAAAGGGAAGGTGTCCCTTCGAGGCTTGGAGAAAGGTCCCTTTTGGCAGCCGAGAGTCCCCTGCAAGGGCACTTACCCTTCAAGGTCCTTCGGTCAGGATTTCTTGGTCCTCAAATCCTTTAGACAAAATGTCTGAAGGAATTCCTTCAGAAATTTTGTCTGAAGGAAATCTTCCCTTCGTATTTTGTCAATTATTTCTTTTGACGGGCTTTTCCTTTGGGCAAATTCCTTTGGACAAAATGTTCGAAAGAATTTGCCTTATCATTTTGCCATGAAATTCTTGTCGAAGGATAATCTTTCAAAGTTTGGCCCCTTGCCTTGTGAATTTCTTTGGACAAAATGTCTGAACAAATTCCTTCAGGCATTTTGCCCGAAGAAATTCAATCTTTGTTCTTTTCCTTACGAATTTCCTTCAGATAGAAAGCCCAAAAGAATTCTTTGCCTTTGTCTTTTGTATTGAAGGAAACTTACCCTTTTCTACCATGTTCACTTTGATCCCTCTACAAGTGTTCCCTGCCCTTCGCAAGGGCACCTTTGGGTCCATAATTGCCCTCTGCAGCCTGCTAGAATGGTCCAGTTTGTGCCTAATTGTCCTCTGTAAGGGTACCTGCCTTTCAGAGCTTTGTAAAACCCTTACATTCTTTGAACTAGTCCATTTCCTTTACAAAAGGCTTGTCTAAGGCATTTGCTCAAAGCGAAATAAGCTCCATAATGAACTGAAACCTATAGGTTTTAGATCTATCAATCCTTTACAAGAACATGATTTATTCCAAAGGGAAAATGGGCATTTAAAAAAGGTGGATTCATCCACAATAGATGGCTCTAAATAGCAGGGGAAGAAGGAGACTGATTTTGGCCTGCAGGACCAAAATGGTCAACAAAAAGTTTGAAGGAATTCCTTCGAGAGAAGTGCTGAGACAAAAGTGCACAAAAATTGCTCGAAAGGATATGTCCAAAGGAAATAACTCAAGGAATTTATGGGCCTATAAATTTCAAGTTTGAGCCTCAATAAATAGCCATTGGGGTTCAAATACTCTATGACTTACTCGTAAACATGGATATTCAACCCCTATAAGTAGTCATTTGGATTTAAAAAGCCTAGGATGTTTGCACAGACATCAAATATAGGTCTCATAAAGTATCCATTGGTATTCAAAAGATCAAAGGGTTCATCAAGATTGCCATGAGCTTGACACTCATCAAAATTTCATGATAAAAGATCAACGACACGAGTGATGGTCAAATAGTCAGTAAATCTAGAGGGCTAATATGTCAGTGACAAATGGCATGAGCCCATCCAACTTGCAAGGAGATCAATAGTTCATCGAATATCAATAGCCAATCATTCATACTTGGTGAGAACATGCAGCTGTCTCTAACATGGCTTTGTCAGTCCTAAAGAAAGACTTGAATGCATGAGGGGCTCGAGGAGATTGGTGATGATCATGGATGGTTCATCTCATGATCAAAGTGTTGGCATGATTTTAATGTAAAAGGGAGCCCAAGTAGACCCAAGTTGAACCAAATGCACCAAAATGACCAAATTTCACCAGTAAGGCTCCACAAAAGGAAGAAATAGGCCTTTTTGACCTAATAAAGATAAAAGAAATCTATAAAATCTATAGACTTGCATCGACATAAATAGATACAGGAAAACCAATGTCCTTAGATTGGTTTTCTAGCTATAGGATAGATATAGTTCAAGACATAAAAGTGGGAGTTGGTATATGCATTAATGGAGAGGCTTGTCCTTCAATATAGCCATCATCTTTGATAATAATCGTTCAATACAAAATTAGCATAGCTTGATCCAAATTCAAAAATATAGTGATCCAAGATGAAGGAGCAAATGACTATGGCAAACACAACAAAAGTAAAGATGACTCAGGTTGAACCAAGATGGCAATAAGAACTAGACCCCATCATTGAATCTCCTGAAGGAAACAAAAGAGTTGTTCACACCCACTTGTAAAAAGTGGGTGAACACTTTGAATAAAGATGTGGAGCCATACTTTCATCCATATCATTGAAAAACATCCACCCAAAATAGGTTCAATAGGGATGTTGTGGAAGCATGGAGGTCTCATCCTCACAAAAAGGAGAATCAATGCTGTTAGGGGCTCGAAAAAGAAAAGGATTTTCGATCATTATGACCCGCTTCCATCCTCTCACACAATGTCCCCTCTTCTCTCATCCCTTTCTGCTATATATACAGATGTTTAAACCTTAAAAAGGATCCCTCAACTAGTGATAGAGTTACTCCATCAAAATTTCCTTGTAAGACAACTTTCAAATTTTTGTTGAAGTCAAGTGTGCATTATTGGAGTTTAACTTATAGAATGTATGTTTAATCTCATCATTTATGATTTCTCTACACACCTCACTTTAGTTTTCTTCGATTCTTACAGGTCATGTGATGTGTTAGCCTTTAGTGCCTTTCTAAAGTGTTACAAGTTATAGTGTCTCTCCTGTAGACCTATTCCTTCTTGCCATTCAAAGTGCATCGTCCTCTTTGACCTCCACACAACTACTCATGCTTGCAGATTTGAAATAAGATCAGCTAGATTATGTCTTGTTTAAGTTCATCAATAGTCATTAAGGTTCCCAATCTGAATGTGGATCACTCTTTATTTGGTGCATTACCTCCCTTAGCTTAGATTTCCTTTTTTATGTTATCCTCCTATCCCTTTTCCTTAGTCAGTAATAGATTTTAGCATGGGATATAAGAGCTAAAGTGAAGCATTTGAGAAACTAGCCTCATTAAAAAGCCTAGAGGTTCAACCTCACTACAAGGTACCCACAGCTTGAGGTTGTCCCAACACTTGTAGTTAGGAGTGAGAGAGCTTGAGAAACTCTCCCACAAAGGGTGCAATTCTAGCCTACAATAGTTTTTGGCACGCTCGATGGGATCAATTTCGAGGAAGATTGGTCAAGTTTGATGATGGTTAAATCAATTTGCAATAGCTATAGTTTTCATCTTTCAGTATCTGGTGACTCCAAGGAACACTCAACAATCTGGTGGCAGAACAATAACTATTTTTCATGCTAAAGGTGACTACAAGAACAACTTTTAGAGGTATTCATTTTGAATTTGTTGAATTACTTTTAAACTCAGTAAGAAGGTTAAGGTTCTCCCATACTCATCCATATATAGGAAACTATTTTCCTAAACCAGTCGTAAGGTATACCTATGCAAGAAGACCTTTGTTAGCCCCTTTTGTTACCATGATTCTTGTTGTAGCATAGAATTGCACCCTTGTGGGAGAGTTTCTCATGCTCTCTCACTCCTAGCTATAAGTGTTGGGACAACCTAAGGCTATGGGTATCCTATAGTGAGGTTGAACATATAGGCTTTTTATGAGGCTAGTTCTTCAGATGCTTCACTTCAGCTCTTATTTTTTATGCTAAAATCTATTGCTGACTAAGGAAAAGGGATAGGAGGATAACATAAAAAGGAAATATGAGCTAAGGGAGGTGATGCACCAAATAGAGACTGATCCACATAAACATGAAATAAACACTAATTCAGAATAAGATAATTCTTTCTCACACAACCTCACAACTAGTTAATTTGCATAAGTGTTTCATAAACTAGGCTCACTAAACCATACATTAAGGAAAGAGGAATTTCAAAATCCACACCAAGCATCCATTAATGGTGGAAAGAGCTCAATTTTAAACCTACAACTAACTTGAAAACACCTAAAGATAGGCAAGAAAGAAGGACAATGGACATGGAAGAATACTTCTTCACAAGGCCATCATGCACAAGCTTGCTAAACACAATTTTCAAGAAAAAGATAGATAAAAATAGATCTTTATTACTTCAAAAGGTCTTTCTTACAAATTTTGATAGGGTTTCTCTGGGTCAAATGAGGATATATTTTTTATGGGGGAGCCAATGGATATATATGAAAAAAAGGAAAAAGAAAAAGAAAAGAGGCTAGCAAACAAAATTCAATAAATGAGATCCAACCACCCTCCATAAATTCTCACCCACATTTGGGTTAATTAGAACTAATCCTTCTTCATTAAATTAACCACCATTAGCTCCAATAGTATTCAATCCCTCTTATTGGTTGAGAAATGCACTAGAAGACAAGAACTTGTTGAGGATGATGATGTCATGATCCACTAAAAAGGAAAGGTCTAGGAATGTCTTTAATGCTCGAGCTACCTTTTCTAATCACCTAATCTTCATCTTTCAATTCCATGCCATCCTTCACTTGTCTTACACGTAAAGGACAAAATCCCCATAAATTTGAATCTAGACTGAGTCATGTTACCTCTAAATTGAGTGACTATTTGTTAGAGATGAAGCCATGTCGAAGGATGAGAGCTTCTCCATTAATTGTATACACTAGCTCCTGCTTTGAAACCTAGGCCAAATATTTTCTATAGATGAAAATCCAATCTAAGAACATTGGTTTTCCTGTATCCATTTATTTTGATATAATTCTATAGATTGCTTATCTTCTTTTGATCTTTTAAAATGCCAATGACTACTTGCAGGGGTTCACATTTTGATGTATGTGGGCCCATCATCAATTCCATTCGACAATTTATTCGGCCATTTTCTTGGGATAATTTGCTTAGAGCCTTCCCATAGATAATTTGTTCGAAGGAATTCATGTCTTCAAAATTTATGAAAATGCCCCTTTCTGAAAGGGAGGTCCCCTTTGGCTTTCTTGAAAGTGAACCCCTTTTTTATCCTTTGAAATTTTGAAAAAGGCCTTCAGAAGAATTGAAAAGCACCCTTTAGAAGAATTGAAAATCACCCTTTGGTTTATCTATTTGGACATTTCAGAAAGAAGACCCCTTCAGAATTTTGAAAAGACCCCTCCAAATTTATGAAAATGATCTTTTAGAAAATATGTTTTAGCACTTTACAAAGGAAAAGTGCCTTTTAGAAAAGTTGAAAAGGTCCATTGCGAAGGAAAAGTACCTTTTGAATTCCTTTGAATGGACCGTTAGAATTTGAAAATGCCTTCGGCCTCTTTGAAATAGTCCTTCAAAAAATTGAAAAGGGTCCCCTTTTCCTTGAGAAAAGATATCTTTTGAAACTTTGACAATAACCATTTTCCCTTTGGAAGTGCCCTTCAAAAAAATGCGAGAGCTTTAGTATGTAGGCAAAAAATGGCCAACATTTTTGGTGACTCACAGAGAAGCATCCCTGTTATGCTTGAGAACCCAAATCACTTGCCTTTCCTAGTCTATTGGGAATGGAATCATTAGCCTCTACAATTGAGCTGGTCTAAAATTGGATACAACACTGACCCTTTCTAGAACTTCCTCTTGAAGCAACAAGGACAACAAGAACAAGAAAAACACTATGCCCATGGCACTTAGGGAAGGGAAACACGCAATTGAAAAGATGTGCACAAGGTACTTAGAAGAAAACAAGAAAAACTATACAAAATGTATAATATATATAATGGCTACAAACTCTTCTATTAGCACAGATTTAGATAAATCCCATTGACTAGGGTGGGTAGTACCTCTCCATCTAGCTGGGCCAACTGAAAATAATTATGTCATTTGCATTTGTAGATCAAATAAGGACCACTCCACAAGCTATCAAATTTGGTATGGTTGTCTAGCTTGGCCTTATTTGAATCCCACTTGAGGACTAGGTCCCCTTCCTTGAAATCCCTTACCATGATTATCTTGTCAAAGGATTTCTTGACCTGAGCTTTATGTGATTCTAGGGATTTCATTGCAAGATATCTCATTTCTTCAAGCTCCATGAGTTCTACCAGTCTCACATTCATGGCCTCATCTTCCATTAACTCTAGCTAATGGGCTAGTTCTAATGTAGGTAGCTCTAGAGAAATGGGCAACTTGGCCTACCTTACATATACTAAGGCATATGGAGAACTACCAATGGCAACTTTAGGAGTCACCCTGTCAGCCCACAAGGCTATCTTTAGTTTGGTATGCCATGCCTTCTGATTCTCTTTCATAGTTCTCTTGATAATTCTCAGCAAATTCTTATTTGTGGACTCAACCAGTCTATTTCCTTGAGGATAATAATTGGAAGAGGTGCTGAAGTAGATGCCCATCTTGAGAGCCCATTCACTTGTTTTTAGACTAAGGAATGTTGATGCATTATTAGAGATGATAGTGGATGGAACACCAAACTTGGTCACAATGCTATCATAGAAGTCTAAGACTGCACCTTCATTAGCTTCTTTCAACACAATGGCTTCCACCCACCTGATGATGTAGTCGATTGTAGTAAGCACCCATTTATGTCTTGCACTTGATGGAGGGTTGATCATTCCTATGGAATCTAGCTCCCATTACATGAAGGGTTGCTCTACCTAAATTGGGTTGAGAGGAAGGGCTGCTAATCTTTGCTTACCAACAAAGAAAGTACACTTTTAACACTTTATTACCCATGCATACACATCTTTGAAGAGATTGGGCTAGTAATAACTAGCCCTCATTATCTTTTCTATTATGGTTATATGTGCAAAATGACCTCTTGTAGGTCCATCATGGAATTGCTCCAAAAGATTGGTCACTTGGTCATTATTTATGCACCTTAAGAGCACTCTATTGAGGTCCATACCCTGAGGGCACTCACCTATTATCAAGAAATGTGTCATATCCTAGAGCCAACTAGTGTGAGGTGGAGGTGCATCTGTTTGTGGCTTATCTTGTATTACCAAGATGACCTCTTTATCTTCATGAAGGTCATCGACCATATACTCACACAAGCCTTTACCTCTTACTAGCTTAGTGACCTTGATACCCATGTCATACTCCATGACCTTGGTAATCCAACCAACTCTCTTTCATTCAAGTCTTTTTTAAGAAGTAAGTCTCTCACTCTAGGATGAGACACCATAAGATATATTTTACTATTGGAGAGCATTTGCCTTGACTTTTTAAGGCTTCTTACTACTGTAAGGACTTGATTTTATACAAAAGTATACCTTACCTCATACCCCTCAAGCCCTTGATTGGAAAATGCTATTGGTTTCTCAAGTCCTTCACCATTATCTTGCATCAACATAGATGATATATTATCAATATTAGTAAAATCATACAATATGAAATCCCTTGAGAAATTAGGATTTATGAGTGTGGGTGTTTGGGCAATGCCTTACTTGATAGCCTCAAATGCTGATTTACATTCATTTGACCAAGTGAACACTTGGTTCTTCATCAGCATAGCAGTGATGGGCTTGACCAAGTTTTCAAAACTAGGTATAAACCTCTCACAAAGTTTATTTTCCCAAGGAAACTTTGGAGTCCTTTCTTAGGCTTAGGTAAGGATAAAGCCAAGATGGCACTTATTCTATCAAGATCAATAGCTAATCCTTGTTTTGAGATAATGTGTCCTAAGAGTTTGCCCTCATGAAAAACAAACACACACTTCTTGGGATTCAAAGAGATCCCCTACTCTCTACTTCTTTCAAAGATCAATCTCAGGTGGTCCATGTGTTCGTTGGCATCCTAGGAGAAAACTGTGATGTCATCCAAGTATACTAGCACCATTTGATTCAATAACCCTTGGAAAGCCATGCCTATGGCTCTTTGGAAAGTTACCCCATTATTTGATAAGCTAAAAGGCATATTTTAGTATGCATACGTGCCCTATTTGGTGGTGAAGGTAGTCTTGTACTGATCTTCTTTTTGTACTAATACTTGGTTGTAACCTGAATATCCATCCAAAAGAGGAAAATGTTTTGAACCTGAAACTATTTGAAGAAGCTTCTCCATGGATGGTAGAGGGTAATGGTCCTTCAAGGAGACCCTATTTAGGTCTTTAAAGTGAACACACAACCTAATCTCCCCACTCTTTTTCCTTATAGGCACCAAATTGGCTACCCATGATGAGTGTTTGATGGGAAAGATAATGTTGGATTCAATCAACTTGGTTAGCTCTTTCCTCATAAGCTCTTCTATTTTGGGACTGATGGGCCTTCATTTTTGCCTCATAAGCTTAGCATTAGCCTCCATCTCTATGGTATGATGGGCTAACTTTGGATCAAAACCTTTTAGGTCACTATATTTCCAAGTGAAGATGTTTGAATATTCCTTACATAGTTTAATGAAAGCATGCCTTTTTGCCTCATTGCTTACCTTTCCAAGCTTTAGGAGCTTGTCCTTGAAAATAAGGACACTTTCATAGTTCTCCTCATCAGTTGACATCACCACCTTGTCTTTCCTCACATGGTCTCCCTCATGGAAAAGACTTTCAAGGGTGACCAGCCCCTTAAGAAGCTTGTTAGATTTTAGTTGAACAATTTGATCCTCATACTAGTGTTGAAATTTAGCTTGGTTGGTAGAGGATAACTCTACTTCCTAATGTAAGAAACAAGAAATTTATTTTTCATTTTTAAAGACCTTCCAGTGGGCTTCATTGTTTGGTACTGATGGCCTCACCACCACCTTGACATGTGGTTGAACCTTGGCCTCTTTTAGCTTACTTGGAATACCAAACTGGGCTCCCATAGATGCCAACCTATCAGCATGCTAGTTCTGGTTTCTTGGCATAGCTTAAATGTTAAAGGCTTCAAAATATTCAATTAGGTCCTATACACAACTTTTATAGGACCTCATCAAAGGATTTTTCATAATGTTTAGGCACCTAACTTGGTTCACTATAGGCTCACTATCTCCATATGCTTGAAACCACTTGATTCCATTTTTATTGGCCCATTGGAGGCCATGTATTAGGCCTTCATATTCTACTGCATTAGAGGAGAAACTAAAATATAACCTATAAGAAGAGATGTACTTATCATCTGAAGGGGAAACCAACATTGCCCCTGCACCTACTCCATTTTTGCTCCTTAAACCATCAAAGAATAACTTCCACATACCATTGAGGTCCTCTTTAGGTCTAATGAGGGAAGGAATGAGTTGATTTTATTCATGTAGCAGATAGACACCCATGTCTCTTTCTTCAACACCTTCCAAAGGGTTGAGAAATTGATTATCCCCCCATAGCTCAACTAAGAATAAGTTTAGAATCTCCTCATGATAAGTATTCAGTTCCTGACCAATTGTAAATTCATCATCATCAATGATAGTAAAATTGAGGTTTGTGCTATCTAGATGATGGGGTTCAATGTGGAATTATGCCATGGGATCAACCTTGATTGATACCTTAGTCCCATACCTTGTTTTAAATGCCATGTAGGACCAATCTGTTGCTAGATGACCTTCAATTTTGGCTGTGAATTCTCTAGAGAGGCATAGCGCAAAGCAAGGAGTTACATCAAGGATCAACACATCCTGCACCACATAAATATTAGGACAAGCATGAAAGGTCATATTTAAATCCTTGATGATACTAGATGGATTTATGGAAGAACCATCAAGATACAAAACTCCCTTGGTATGGGGCTCATATTTGAGGTTCAATTGATTAGCTATAGACTTTGGCATTACTGAAGTGCTAGCTCCACTATCTACAAAGAAATTATGTACCAAGGAATCACTAATGATTAATGAAATGTAGAATGGAGGAGGTTTGACCACCTTACTTGATCCTTCTCCCAAAGGACCCTTGGTTGCATTAGTGAGGACCTTAGCTTCTTTGCTTGGTTGTTTACCTGCAGTTGTTGTAAAACCTATCTTGGATAAACCTTCTTGAAGGATATCCACTTGATCAAGCATGGAAAGCATGTCCCACATTGGTACGCTCATGTTAGATTTCTTTATTTGTTCAACAATGTTGATTGGTGTATTACTAACCTTTGCTTGTGCTTTGGGAGCCACTACTATTGTTTGTTAAATCTATGAGCTTTATGAAGGTGTCGAGACCTTTGGAGTGACAACAAGCTCGTTAGGCTTAGATAATAAAGGAGTGGTGGTATGAGGTTCCTTGAATGCTCCCCAGTTGTCACCCATATTCCTTCTTTTAAATTTTGGATTTGTTGCCACCAGGATGTGAGCTTGATTGGAGCTGGCCTACTGATTGGATGGATAACACTCTTATTACTCACCGATGACCATTGTAAAATTTGGTTGGTTTGGTACCTAATCTGATCTTTATTCTTTTAGATAATACTATGGCTTTATCATCATGGGGATCTCCATGTTTTGAGCCATAAGAGCTTGATTGTATCCATAAGCAACAACTTGCTTCCATTGGTCATTGAATGCCTGGTTAGCCATTAGTTGGGACAATGGATTGCCCAAAAGACTAATTCTAAGGCATTATCCCCTCAACCTCTTGAGACATATTGTTTTGAACATGAACCAAGGAATTGGAAGAGCCTATAGCATTTGGATTATAGTTGTTTTTTCTAGCATAGTTAGGCTACCCTTGTCCTTGTCCTTGTCCTTGGAAATTTCCTTTATAAGGTGGCCTATTTGCTTGATAAGATGGTTGTTAAGGTTGATATGGAGATTTATAAGGTTTATTGAATCGAGCTTGCCTTTTTAAATTTACTAAATCATTTTTCAAGGATTGAAGCATGCTTTTAAGCTCTAGGTATTTTTTTTGCTCTGAATCACTCGATCTACTAGTGGAGGGATTTTCTTACTTAGGTGAAGGTATAACATAAATTGTTGGAGTTGGAAGAATAACATCAAGAGGGGGAACAACTACAGGAGGTGGTCTGATCTCAGGGAAAAGAGGCATTGGGGGCTTAGAAGTAAGTTTGTCTTCTCAAACTAGATAATTTTTAGTTTTGATAGCCACCTCATAAGCATCTGGTAATATATCTCCTCCCAAGGATTGGATCATTACTTCTATGTCACTATTTAGAGCCTTTTAATAATATAAGAATGCAAAGTTAGGGGATGGTCTAATAGTGACTGGAATTCTATCCCAATCTTTTTTGAATCTTGTGTTGAAGTCTTGCATAACTTCATGAAGAGCTCTCTTGATTGTGGTCAACTCTTCTACTAGTGACAAATGATCCCTCTTGTCTGCAAATATCTTACATAAGGCTATTCCCAACTGATCCCATGATTGAATAGAGTTAGGAGTTAAACCTCTATACCAATCTAAAGATTTTCTATTAAAAGATATAGCCAATAGTCTGATAGCTAGATTTTCTACTGTGACATTATGGATATTATAGAAATTGGCTATATCTGTGATGTGTTCAGTAGGAGTTATGGCTTGGTCTCTTATGAAATATGGGATGCTTTTGAGGGATTCTACTGGCATAGGATCATATTGTGGCAAATTCAAAAGGACTTTGGCCACTAAAACCTACAAAATCTCTTTGGGGAATCATGGTAGCAAGAGGGGCTAACAAGGATCTTCTTGCGTAGGTATACCTCACAACTGGTTTAGAAAAATAGTTTCCTACATATGGGTAAGTATGGGCGAACCTTAACCTTCTTACTGAGTTTAAAGGTAATTCAATAAATTCAAAAAGAATACCTCCAAAAGCTAATCTTGTAGTCACCTTTGGTATGAAAGATAGCTATTATTTAACCACCAGATTGCTGAGTTCTCGTAAGAGTCACTAGATACTAAAAGATTAAAGCTAAAACGGCTACAAATTTATCAAACCAAAATTGAACTTGACCAATCTTCTTTGAAATTCATCCCACCAGGCATGCCAAAAATTGTTGTAGCATAGAATTGCACCCTTGTGGGAGAGTTTCTCAGGCTCTCTCACTCCTAGATACAAGCATTGGGATAACCTTAGGCTGTGGGTATCCTGTAGCAAGGTTAAACCTCTAGGATTTTTATGAGGCTAGTTCCTCAGATGTTTCACTTCAACTTTTATTTCCCACGCTAAAATCTACTACTGACTAAGGAAAAGGGATATGAGGATAACGTAAAAAATAAATCTGAGCTAAGGGACGTGATGCAAGAAATAGAGAGTGATCCACATTACCATGAAATAAACACTAATTCAACATAAGATAATTTTTTCTCACACAACCTCACAACTAGTTAATTTGCATAAGTGTTTCATAAACTAGGCTCACTAAACCATACATGAAATAAAGAGAAATTTCAAAATCCACACCAAGCATCCATTAATGGTGGAAAGTTTTTAAGTTCAAACCTGTAACTAACTTGAAAACACCTAAAAATAGGCAAGAAAGAAGGACAATGGACATGGAAGAGCACTTCTTCACAAGGCCATCATGCACAAGCTTACTAAACACAATTTTTAGGTAAGAGATAGGTAAAAATTGATCTTTATTGCTTCAAAAGGTATTTATTACAAATTTTGACAAGGTTTCTCTTTGTCAAATGAGGATATATTTTTTATGGGGGAGCCAATGGAGATATATGAAAAAAAGGAAGAATAAAAAGAGAAGAGGCAAGCAAATATAATTCAATAAATGAGATCCAACCACCCTCTGTGAATTCTCACCCACATTTGGATTAATTAGAACTAATCCTTCTTCAACAAATTAACCACTATTAGCTCCAATAGTATTCAAGCCCTCTCATTGATTGAGAAACACACTAGAAGACAAGAACTTGTTGAAGATGATGAAGTCATGATCCACTAAAAAGGAAAAGTTTAGGGACATATTTAATGCTCAAGCTACCTTTTCTAATCACCTAATCTTCATCTTTCAATTCCATGCCATCCTTCACTTATCTTACACGTATCCCCATAACTTTAAATCGATACTGAGTCATGATGCCTATGAATTGAGTGAATGTTTGTCAGAGATGATGGCTATGTCGAAGGATGAGAGCCTCTCCATTAATTGTATACACTATCTCCTACTTTGAAACTGGGGCCAAATATTTTTGATAGATGGAAAACCAATCTAAGGACATTGATTTTATTGTATCCATTTAAGTTGATACAAGTCTATAAATTGTGTGTCTTATTTTGATCTTCTTAAATGCCAACGAATACTTACAGGGATTAAAATTTTTATGTTTGTGGGCCCATCATCAATTCCTTTGGACAACTTGTTCAGCCATTTTCTTTGGATAATTTGCTTAGACCCTTCCCGTGGACAATTTGTTTGGAGGAATTTATGTCTTCAGAATTTATGAAAATGCACCTTTCTAAAAGGGAGGTAACCTTTGGCTTTCTTGAAAGTGACCCCCTTTTTTATCCTTTGAAATTTTTAAAAAGCCCTTCAGAAGAATTGAAAAGCAACCTTCAAAAGAATTGAAAAGCACCCTTCGACTTATCTATTTGGACATTTCAGAAAGAAGACCCCTTTAGAATTTTGAAATGACCCCTCCAACTTTGTGAAAATGATCTTTTATTAAAAATGTTTTTGCCTTTTTCAAAAGAAAAGTACCTTTCAAAAAAGTTAAAAAGGTCCATTGCGAAGGAACAATACCTTTTAGATTCCTCTGAATGGACCGTTGGAATTTGAAAATGTCTTCAACCTCTTTGAAATAGTCCTTCCAAAAAATTTAAAAGTGTCCCCTTTTACCTGAGAAAAGATATATTTTAGAACTTTGAAAATAACCATTTTCCCTTTGGAAGTTCCCTTCGAAAAAATGGAAGAGCTTTAGTATGTGGGCCAAAAATGGCCAACAATTCCCCAAAGAGATTTTGTAGGCTTTAGTGGCCAAAGTCCTTTAAATATACCATAATATGATCCTATACAAGTATCAATCCTCAAAAGTGTCCCATATTTCACAGGAGACTAAACTGTAACTCCTACTAAACACATCATAGACATAGCCAATTTCTGCAATATCCATAATGTCACAGTAGAAAATGTAGCTATCAGATTATTGGTTGTATCCTTTAAGGGAAAGGATTTAGATTGGTATTGAGGTTTAGCTCCTAAATCTATTCAATCATGGGATCAACTGAGAACAACCTTATGTAAGATATTTATAGACAAGAGTGATCATTTGTCACTAGCAAAATAGTTGACCACAATCAAGAGAGCTCTCATAAAGTTATGCAAGACTTCAACACAAGAATCCAAAAATCTTGGGATAGAATTCTAGATGCTATTAGACCATCCCATAAATTTTAATTATTATACTATTTGAAGGCTCTAAACAATGACATAGCATTAATGATCCAATCCATGGGAGGAGATATATTGCCAAATGCTTATGAAGTGGCTATCAAAGCTAAAAATTGTCTAGTTTAAGTTGACAAGCTTACTCCTAGGCCCCAAATAACTCTTTTCCCTAAGATCAAACCACCTCTTGCAGTTGTTACCCCACTTGATGTTATTCTTACAACACCAATGATTGCTACTATACCTTCACCTAGGCAAGAGAAGGCCTCCACTAGTGGATCTAGCGACTTCAGAGAGCAAAAGAACTACTTAGAACTCAAGAGCATGCTCCAATATTTGGGGAATGAGGCGGTCAATTTTAAGAGATAGAAAGCTTACAAAAAGTTATACTAGGCTCCATATTAGTCTCAACAATAATATTATTGAGGTAATAGACCACCCTTCAAAGGAAACTTCCAAGGTCAGAACAAAGAACAAGGGCAAGGACAACTTGGCTATAATAAGCATAAAAATTACAATCCAAATGTTGCAGGCTCTTCAAACACTTTGGTTCCTATTCAAAATAATATGGCTCAAGAGGTAGAAGGAACCATGCCTTAGGATCAATCTTTTGGGCAATCCATTATCATAACTAGTGGTTTTAGCTTGGCATTTAATGACCAATGGTAGCAGGATGTTGCTTATGGATATAATCAAGCCTTAATGGCTCAAAGCATGGAGACTCCCATGATGACAAAGCCAGAGAAGTCTCCACAAGAATAAAGATAAGATAAAGTACCAAACCAATCAGATGTTATAATGGTCATTAGTGAGCAAGAAGAGTGCTATGCATCTAATCAACAGGATAGCTCTAGTCAAGCTCACGTCCCAGTGGTAGCAAATACAAGAATCAAAAGAAGGAATATGGGTGACAACTAGGGAGCATTCAAGGAACCTCCTACCACTACTCCTTCATTATCTAAGCCTAACAAGCTTGCTATCACTCCAAAGGTCTTGACACCTCCATAAAGCTCACAGATTCAATAAACAACAGTAGTGGCTCCCAAAGCACAAGCAAATGTTAGTAGTACACCAATCAACATTGTTGAATAAATGAAGAAATCCAACGTGAGCGTATCAATGTGGGACATGATTTCCATGCCCAATCAAGTGGATATCCTTCAAGAAGTTTTGTCCAAGATAGGAGTTACAACAACTGCAGACAAACAACCAAGCAAAGAAGTTGAGGTCCTCACTAATGTAGCCAAGGGTCTTATGGGAGAAAGGTCAATTAATGTGGTCAAACCTCCTCCCTTCTACATTTCATTAATCATTGGTGACTCCTTGGTGCATAATTTCTTGATAGATAGTGGAGCTAACACTTTGGTAATGTCAAAGTCCATAGTTGATCAGCTAAACCTCAAATACGAGCTACATACCAAGGGAGTTTTGTATCTTGATGGTTCTTCCACAAAGTCATATGGTATCATCAAGGATTTGAATATGACCCTACATGCTTGTCTTAGTGTCTCAGTGGTTCAAGATGTGTTGATCCTTGATGTAACTCCTTGCTTTGTATTATGCCTTTCTAGAGAATTCACAACAAAGATATGAGGCTATCTCTTAGTAGATTGGTCATACATGGCATTCAGAATGAGGTATGGAATAAAGGAATCAATCAAGGTTGAGCCCATGGCATAATTTCACATTGAGCCCCATCACCCAGATAATACAAACCTCAATTGCACTATTCTTGATGAAGATGAATTTGTAACTGATCAATAGCTGAATACTCATCCTTAGGAGATTCCAAACTTGTTCTTAGATGAGCTATGGGGGGATAACCAATTTTTCAACCCTTTAGAGGGTGTTGAAGAAAGAGACATGGGTGTCTATCTACTACATGAAGAAAATCAACCCACACCTTCTCTCATTGGACCTAAAGAAGACCTCAATTGCATGTGGAAGTTGTTCTTTGATGGTGCAAGGATAAAAAATGGAGCAGGTATAGGGGTAATGTTAGTTTCCCCTTTAGGAAATAAGCATTTATCTTCCTATAGGTTCCATTTTAGTTGCTCTTCTAATGCAATAGAATATGAAGGCTTGATCCATGGTCTCCAATGGGCCAATAAGAGAGGAATCAAAATATTGCAAGCATATGGAGACAGTGAACTTATACTGAACCAATTCATAGGCTTGAATATTACAAAGAATCCTTTGATGAGGTCTTACAAAAATATAGTGTGGGACCTAATTGAAGATTTTGAAGCCTTCAACATCCAAGTAGTGCTTGCTGGTTATTTTTGGTCCACATATAAAGCTCTTGCATGGTTTGATGAGGTAGTGGATAAAAGGCATAGAAATGGATCCAACATTTGTAAATAGAGAGGGTCCAAGCAAGGTTTTCTAAGGATCCAACAATAGTGTTCAAGGATAAGCCTACAACCCAAAAAGCTAAGTGCAAAGTCTCTTTTTTGGTTAAGTCTTTCTTATTCATTCTTTTAGACTTTGTATGGGACTAAGTGTTTCTTTTCTTTAGAGAAATTTGTTTCTGACTGAGTGTTGGAATTCTTTTAGACAATTTGTTTGAAAGAAAGGTTCCAAAGACTCTTTTCTCAGGGAAAGGGTATTTTTTTGAAGTCCTGAAGGGTATCTTGCATTTTTTTTAAGGGAATTTTCAAACAAGCAAGAAGCCGAAGGCATTTTCAAATTCCAATGGTCCATTCAAAAAATCTAAAGGGTACTTTCCATTCTCAAAGATCCAAACACTTTTTTTCGAAAGGCCATTTCAAAGGGTTTGAAAGGAGCTTTTCAAGAATTTTGAAGTGTCCATTTCATTTAATTCGAAAGATCCTTGGAAAAATAATTGAATACATGATTTATTTTAGACAAATTATCTATGGGAAGGGTCTAAGTAAATCATTTGAAAATAAAGGTTCATCTCAAATGGCCAAAACAAATTGTCTGAATGAATTGATGACATACCCACAAATATCAAAATCTAAACCCTTGTAAGTATCTGTTGGCATTTAAAAAGATAAAAAAATACTACACAATCTATAGAATTGTATCGACATAAATGGATACAAGAAAACCAATGTCCTTAGATTGGTTTTCCATCTATAGAAAAGATTTGGTCTAGGTTTCAAAGCAGGAGCTGGTGTATACAATTAATGGAGAGGCTCTCATCCTTCGACATGGCCATTATCTTAGACAAACAATCATTCAATTTACGGGTAGCATGACTCAGTCTAGATTCAAAGTTATGTGTATTTTGTCCTTATATGTGCAAGATAAGTGAAGGATGGCATGGAAGTGAAAAATGAAGATCAGGTGATTAGAAAAGGTAGCTTGAGCATTAAAGACGTTCTTGGTCTTTTCCTTTTTAGTGGATCATGACATCATCATCCTCAACAAGTTCTTATATTATAGTATATTTATAAACCAATGAGAGGGCTTGAAGACTATTGGAGCTAATGGTGGTCAATTTGTTGAACAAGGATTAGTTCTAATTAACCCAAATGTGGGTGAGAATTCACGAAAGGTGGTTGGATCTCATTTATTGAATTTTGTTTGCTTGCCTCTTCTCTTTTCTTCTTCCCATTTTTTATATATATCTCCATTGGCTTCCCTATATAAAGAGATATACTCATTTGAAAAGGATAAACCCTATTAAAAAATTTGTAATAAAGACCTTTTGAAGTAATAAAGATCAATTTTTATCTATCTCTTGCCTGAAAATTGTGCTCAACAAGTTTGTGCATGATGGCCTTGTGAATAAGTGTTCTTCGATGTCCATTTTTCTTCTTTCTTGCCTATTTTTAGGTGTTTTAAAGTTATTTATAGGTTTGAACTTGAGATCTTTCTACCATTAATTCACACTTGGTGTGGATTTTAAAATTCCTCTTTACTTCATTTATTGTTTGGTGAGCCTAGTTTATGAAACACTTATGCAAATTAACTAGTTTATGAGGTGGTGTGAGAAAGAATTATCTTATGATAAATTAGTGTTTATTTTATGCTTATGTGAGTGTCAATCATTTGGTGTATCACCCATTTAGCTTTCTTAGTTACCCTGTACCCCCTCTCTACCTCTTTTCCAAGCAGAAACATTAGTTTAGGTGATCTACCAAGAAGAAGATGGCCTTCTCTAGAGGTTCAACCTCATTACAGGATACCCACAGCCTGAGGTTGCTCCAATATTATAATTGAGAGTGGGAGAGCTTAAAAGACTCTCCCACAAGAGTGTAATTTCAACCTAAAATAGCGCCAAGGAAACAAAATCAACATGCTGACAGGTTGGTAGTTGTGGAAGCTCAGTTCAACATCCCAAATAAGCTGAAGAGGCCAAGGTTCAGCCACACATCAAGGTGGTAGTGAGGCCATCAGTGCCAGATAATGAAGTCCATTCAATTTTTTTTGAAAATGATAAACAAATTTCTTATTTCTTATAGCAAGAAGCTGAGTTCTCCTCCACCAATCAGGAGAAGTTTCAACAACAGTATGGGGAGCAAATTGTCTGATTAAATTCTAACAAGCTTCCTAAAGGACTAGTTACACTTGAGGGCCTTTTCCATGAGGGAGACCATATGAGAAAATAAAATGTGGTAATATCAACCAATGAAGAAAACTATGAGAAAGTCCTCATCTTCAAAGACAAACTTCTCAAGCTCGAGAAGGTAAGCATCAAGGCTGAGAGGCATGCTTTCATAGCACTCTATTAGGAATACATAGACATCTTTGCTTGGGAATATAATGACCTAAAAGGTTTTGATCCAAAATTAGCCCATCATAACATAGAGATGGAGGATAATGCTAAGATTTTGAGGCAAAAGCAAAGGCCTGTCAACCCAAAAATAGAAGAACTTATGAGGAAAGAGCTAAACAAGTTGATCGAATCCAAGATTATCTTTCCCTACAAACACTCATCATGGGTAGCCAATTTGGTACTTGTAAGGAAGAAGAGTGGAGAGATTAGGCTGTGTGTTGACTTCAGAGATTTGAATAAAGTCTCCTTAAAAGATCATTACCCTCTACCATCCATGGAGCAACTTTTTCAAATAGTTGTAGGGTCAGAACATTTTTATCTTTTGGATGGATATTCAGGTTACAACCAAGTATTGGTAAAATAAGAAAATCAATACAAGACTGCCTTCACCACTAAATGGGGCACGTATGTGTACCAAAAAATTCCCTTTGGTTTGTCAAATGCTGGGGCAACTTTCCAAAGATCCATGGACATGGCTTTTTAAGGATTACTGAATCAAATGGTGATGGTCTACTTGGATGACATCACAATTTTCTCCAAGAATTCCAGCGAACACATGGACCACCTGAGGCTGATCTTTGAAAGAGGCTGATCTATGTTTGCCATACATGAAGGTAAGCTATTGGGCTACATCATTTCAAAATAAGGGCTGCCTATTGATCCTAAAATGGTAGATGCCATCTTAGCACTCTCTCTCCCCAAGTATAAGAAAGGAGTTCAAAGCTTCCTTGGCAAAATAAATTTTGTAAGAAGGTTCATACCAGGTTTTACAAGCTTGGTCAAGCCTATTACTACCATGTTAAAGAAGAGTCAAGTTTTTTGTTGGCCAAGAGAAGGAAAAGATGCTTTTGAATCAATCAAATAGGCAATTACCAAAGCACCCTCACTCATAAATCCTAATTTATCTAAGGATTTCATGCTATACACCTTTGCCAATGTCGACAGTTTGTCAACTATGTTGATATAAAAGAATGATGAGGGAATGGAGAAACCAATTGCCTTTTTTAGTCAAGGGCTAGAAGGATATGAGGTAAGGTACACATTTATAGAGAAGCAGATCTTTGTAGCAGTGAGGAGTCTTAAAAAGTTCAGACCAATGCTCTCCAACAACAAGATTTATCTCATGGTGCCCCATCTTGGAGTTAGGTATTTCCTCCTTAACAAAGACCTAAATGAGAAAAGAGCTGGATGGATCACCAAAATCATGGAGTTTGATGTGGAAATCAAAGTGACCAAGTAGGTTAGAGGAGAGGTTTGTGTGAGCACATGGTGAAGGATCTTCAAAAAGACAAAGAAATTGCCATGGTGATTCAAGACAACTCACACGTAGAGGTACCTCTACTTCATAAGAGCTGGCTCCATTATATGGCATATGTTTTGCTAATAGGAGAATGCCCCTAGGATCTAGACAAGTCAAAAAGAAGGTATTTTAGACTTCAGTCCATACCTTATGCATTGGTTGATGGAGTTTTATTTAAAAAGGAACTCAATGGAGTGTTCCTAAGGTGCATAAATGATGACCAAGTGACAAGGCTCTTAGAATAATTCTATGAGGGGCTTGCAGGAGGTCATTTTGCTCCAAAGTCTATAGTAGCAAAGGTAATGAGGGCTAGTTATTACTGGCCCAACCTCTTCAAAGATGCTTATGCATGGGTAAGAAAGTGTAAAAAATGTGCCCTTTTAATGGGTAAGTAAAGATTAACAACTTTTCCTCTCAACCCAATTTAGGTAGAGCAACCATTCATGTAGTGGGGTTTGGATTTCATAGCAGTGATCAACCCTCCATTAAGTGCACGGCATTAGTGGGTGCTTACTACAACTGACTACTTCACCAAATGGGTGGAAGACATTGCGTTGAAGGAAGCTAATGAAAGTGCAGTCCTAGATTTCTATGACAACATTGTGACCAGGTTTGGTGTTCCATCCACTATCATTTTTGACAATGAATTTGCATTCATTGGTCTAAAAATAAGTGAATTGGCTCTCAAGATGGGCATCTACCTCAACACCTCTTCCAATTATTATCCTCAAGGAAATGGTCTGACTGAGTCCACAAGTAAGAATTTGCTGAGAATCATCAAGATAACTTGGAAGAGAATCAGAGGACATGGCATACCAAATTAAAGACAAGCTTGTGGACTGATAAGGTGACTCCTAAAGCTACCATTGGAAATTATCCATATGTTTTAGTATATAAAAGTGAGGCCAAGTTACCTATTTCTCTTGAACTGCCGGCATTATAACTAGCCCATCATCTGGAGTTGTTGGGAGATGAGCCCATGAATGTGGGATTGGCAGAACTTGTGGAGCTTGAAAAAATAAGAGACCTTGCAATGAAGACACTAGAGTCACATCAAGCTCAAGTCAAGAAGGCCTTTGACAAGAGAGGCAAAGCAAGGGACTTCAAAGAGGGGGGATATAATCCTTAAATGGGATTAAAATAAGGCCAAGCCAGGTAACCATACCAAATTTGACAGCTTGTGGAGTGGTCCTTATTTGATCCATTAATGCAAATAACATAACGCTTTTTAGTTGGTTCAACTAGATGGAGAGGTACTACCCATCCTAGTCAATGAGATTCATATAAAGCCTTGCTATTAGAAGAGTTTGCATCCATTGTATATATTGAACATTTTGTATAGTTTTTCATGTTTTCTCCTAAGTGCCTTGTGCACATATTTTTAGTTGTGTGTTTTCCTTCCCTAAGTGCCTTGGGCACACTGTTTGTTTTGTTCTTGTTGTCCTTATTGCTTCAAAGGGAGTTTCTAGATAGAGTCAACCTTATCAAAGAAAGCAATAACTCCATGCCCAATAGATAGGATGAAGCAATGAGTTGGGTTCTTCAAGCATAGTAGGTATGCTTCCCTACGAGTCACCAAAATGTTGGTAGTTTTTGACCCCACAGGCCAAAAATGCTACCCTTACCATTCAAAACTTTGCATTTCGTGCTAATTTTGCCTTGAAGGTTTTTTTCATGTTGCTCAGAGCAATTCAAAGAAGCAAGAAAAGGGACTTTGGGTTTGCCCCAATCAATGACTTCAAGTTTTCTTAGGAGGGAGACTTCATGTTTCTCAAATCAGTTGTAAGAAGTCACAAGTCCAAAGTAGGCAAGTGTGGAAAACCCGATCAATCAGAAGCTAAGTGCAAAATCTCATTTTCAGCTAAGTCTTTACTTGTATTTTTTGGACTTTTAGTGTCAAAATTCTTTCAAAATTTTGTCCAAAAGAAATTTTTTGAAAGCTTGTTTTCTTCGGAGAAGTGTCCAATCAAATTTTTTTGAAGGATATTTTTCAAACAAAATTCCCTATATAACTTTTCTGAAAGGTTCATTTTTGGGAAAGTGGTCTTTTTCAAGAGATTTTGAAGGGCACTTGTGAAAGGAAATGGTCCTTTACAACTTTTTTGAAGGGGCATTTTCAGGAAGAAAGTCATTTTTAAGAATGCAAATGGTCCACTTGCAAAAGGGCTAAAGGGCACTTTCTCGGCAAAAGGTTCACTTCAAAAAATCTGAAGGGTGCATATCCTTCTAAAAAGGTTCATTTTCAAGTTTTTCGAAGGATACTTTCCCTTTGAAAAGACCATTCCAAATATTCTCAAAGGGTATTTACCCTTCGAAAAAGTTCATTTGCACAAGTCGAAGGGTCTTTTTCTAGAGGAGAGGTCCATCACAACTCTTTCAAAAGGTATTTTTCTCAAGGAAAAGGGAACTTGAACTTTTCGAAAAGGCCAAATTTCACTTTTTTGAAAGGCATTTTCAAAAGAAGTGGTCCTCTTCTAAATTTATGAAAGGTACTTTTCAACTTTTTTGAATGGTATGTTCCTTTCGGAAGGGCCATTTTCAAAAGTTCTGAAGGGCATTTTCGCAAAGGAGAAGGGTACTTTTCAAGTTTCCCAAAGGGTATGTTCCTTTTAAGAGGGTCTCTTTTAAAAACTATAGGATTTTTTTTGGAAAAGTAGCCCAAGAAAAAGTCCAAAGAATTTGAGCAAATATAAAGTCTGAAGGAATTCCTCTAAAGGAATTCCTTCAGGAGAAGTGATGAGACAAAAGTCCATGGAAATTTCCTGAAGGAAATAAATCAAAGAATTGACGGGCTCGTAAATGTCAAGTTTGAGCCTCGATAAATAGCCATTAGGTTTCAAATACTCCATGACCTGCCTGCAAATGTTAAATTTGAGCCCCTACAAGTAACCATTTGGATTTAAAAAGCCTAGGACATTTACGTAAATGTCAAAGATAGGTCTCACAAAGTAGCCATTGGTATTCAAAAGATTAAAGGGTTCATCAATATTACCATGAGCTTGACACCTGTCAAGATCTCATGATAAAAGATCAATGACATGAGTGATAGTCAAATAGTCAACAAATCTAGAGGGGTAATCAGTCAGGGATAAATGACATGAGCCCATCCAACTAGCAAGGAGATCAATAGTTCATGGGATATTAAAAGCCAATCATTTAGACTTGGTGGGAACATGCAACTACCTTCGACATGGCTCTTTCAGTCCCAAAGAGATACTTGAATGCATGAGGGGTTTGAGGAGACTGGTGATGATATTGGATGGTTCATCTCATGATCAAAGCGGTGGCATGCTTTTAATGCAAAAGGAAGCCCAAGTAGACTTGAGTTTAACCAGATGCATCAAAAGGACCAAGTGTTGATAGTAAGGCTCCATAAAAGGAAGAGATAGGATTTTTTGACCTAATAAAGATTAAAGAAAGCTATGCAATCTATAGACTTGCATTGACATAAATAGATACAGGAAAACCAATATCCTTAGATTGGTTTTCCATCTACTAGAGAGATATAGTTCAAGACTTAAAAGCAGGAGTTGGTATACACATTCATGGAGAGGCTTGTCCTTCAACATAGCCATCATCTTTGACAATAGCTATTTAATGAAAAAAGAGCATGGTTCGATCTAGAATCAAAGATATGGGGATCCAGGAGAAGGACCAAATGACTAAAGCAAATGCAATAAAAGCAAAGAGGACTCAAGTTGAACCAAGATGGCAACAAGAACCAACCCCATCATTAAAGCTCCTGAAGGAAACAAAATAGTTGTTCTCGCCCACTTGTACAAAGTGGGTGACCCATTTGAATAAAGATGTGGAGCCATGCTTCTGGCCATATTGTCGACAAACAACCACCTAAAATAGGTTCAATCATGATGTTACGCAAGCATGGAGGTCTTATCCTCATGAAAAAGAGAATCAACGTAGTCAGGGACTTGAAAAATAAAAGGATCTTTGGTCATTATGACCCCCTCTCTGTCCTCTCATGCAATGTACCCTATTCTCTCATCGCTTTCTTCTATATATGTAGATGTTTAAACCTTAAAAATGATCCATCAACTGGTGATAGAGTTACTTTGTCAAAATTTCCTTGTAACACTCTCTTAAAGCAATACAAGACAACTTTTGGATTTTCATTGAAGTCAAGTGCACATTATTGGAGTTTAACTTTAATAATGTATGTTTTCTCTCATCATCTATGATTTCTCTATGCACCTCACTTTAGTTTTCTTGGTTTCTTGCAGATCATGTGATGTGTTAGCCTTTGGTGCCTTTCTAAAGCATTAAAATTTATAATGTCTCTCCTACAGACCTATTCCTTCCTACCCTTCAAAGTGCATCATCCCCTTTGACCTCCACACAACTACTCATGCTTGCGGCTTTGAAATAGGGTGAACTAGACTATGTCTTGTTTAAGTTTAGTAGTAGTCATTAAAATTCCCAGTTTGAATGTGGATCACTCTCTATTTGGTGCATCACCTCCCTTAACTTAGATTTCCTTTTTATGTTATCCTCCTATCCCTTTTCCTTAGTCAGAAGTAAATTTTAGCATGGGAAATAAGAGATAAAGTGAAGCATATGAGGAACTAGCCTCATTAAAAAGCCTAGAGGTTCAACCTCACTACAGGATACCCACAACCTAAGGTTGTCCCAATGCTTGTAGTTAGGAGTGAGAGAGCTTGAGAAACTTCCCACAAAAGGTACAATTCTAGCCTACAACATGAACATGAGGCTTGGTATTATTTCAATAATAAATGGTGTCTAACAGACCCTTTCCTTTGGTGATGGACATTTAACCCCACATCTTGGTTTACGTGGTCTAATTACTAATATGTGGATCATCGCATGCTCAAATGACTCAATTGCTTTACGATGTTAGAGAAAAAATATTTTTTCCTTTTCCAGTATCAATGGCCAACCTGTCAACATCCACTTAGTTATATTTTTTTAGATCATTCCCTTATTTCATGCAAGGTGGAATGGACCTCAAGGATGTATAATGTGCATGTAATCAAATTATTCTCAATACTACTACATTGAGTCATGCTAGAATAATATAAATCATCGAGCAAATCTGGAACCTTTCCTCATGGGCCCCATACACTACCATCTATATTGAGTGGTGTAATGAGGCCATTATACACACCACCTCCTTCCTCTACCACCATGGAAAACATGTCACTCAGATCCAAAAGTGCTTAGAGAGGCCATGCTCAATGAGTTCAAATAGGTCGCTGACTCCCTTGAGATTGATTCTTTCAATGTGTAGTTATCATGGCTTGTAGCCTCTCTCAAACACCACCTTAAGGTGGTGGACATCCATGTGGCTAGAGGTGTCCAACTCTGCGCTTGGTTGCACTAGATAAAAATTGGTGACAAAGCCTCTAAGAATTTATTTAAAGCATTCAAAGCTAAACAAGCTCACGAGATAATTAAATCCATTCAAGTGGCTCAATCTCAGCTTACCTCTCAATTTGATATCTCCTTGGCCTTCCTTGAACATTACAAGATAAATTTTCAAGCTCAACCTTTCACAACTAAGCAATCCTAGATGCTTAAAAAATGCCTTGATGTGGTGCCTCATAAGATTAATCTAGCCAACCAATGGCTTTATGATGCCCTGCTCATCTTGCAAGAGATCACAAAGGCTTTGAACTACATGAGCAACAATAAATCCTTGGCCTCGACGGCTTCCCATGTGAATTTTACAAATCCACCTATGATTTTATGAGACCTGATTTACTACAATTATACAAAAAAGCCTTACAGAATCAGTCTCTTGGACCCATGATCAATTAAGGTAATATCAAATTCATTTCCAAAACTAAAGATCTAGAGCTACTTACCAGTTAGAGGTTGATAACCTTTCTCAATGTTTCTTACAATATTATTTCCATAGCCCTTGCCAACCACATCCAACTCATCCTACCTGCCATTGTTAGACCAAATCAAACATGCTTCATTAGAGGGAATTATATTTTGGACAATCTTATTATGGTCTAGGAAGGCATGGTTTGGGTTCATTCCTCTCTTCAAAGAACTATTTTCTTAAATTAGACTTTGAAAAAACCTATGACAAGATCAAATGGCAATTTATTCTTGCCATGGTCAAGGTTGTTGGATTTGACCCTTACTTCATTTATGTAATGCATACTTTGCTTCATGATGCCTCATCCTACCTCACTATTAATGGGTATAGAACTAAGGGGATTTTGCCAAGGTTGTCCCCTTGCTCTGGCACTTTATGTGTTATTTGTTAAAGCCCTAGGTTACCTCCTAGATTCTAGAGCTTTTCAAGGGCTTGTTCATGGCATTATCTTGCTTGAATGCACCTCCTAGCTCATCAATGGACACTTTTCAGAGACACCTTCCTCGTGCTCAAAAAATAAGAGGCCACTTTTAATGAATTTATTTAATGCCTTGACACTTTCTATCTAGCTTCTGACTGAAGAATAAGAAGCCACTTTTAATGAAACTATCTAATGCCTTGACACTTTATATTTGGATTCCGACTTTAGTCTTTAATGTAGGAAAACCCATTGTTTTCATCAAAGTGTGATGCCTATGCTTGAGTGGATTCATAAGTATAATTGGCAATGGATTACTTAGGGGGAAAAATTGAAGTTCTTAGGCATCCCCTTTGCTTTTGACTATTTGTTAACCAAGCTTTGGCAGTATGTCATCAACATGATTAAAATGAAGATTGTGTATTGGTTCACTAAGCCTCTATCTCTAGTGGGTAAGTTCCAAATTTGAACCAAGATCATGGCTACTGCACATGTCTACTATTCCTCTATTGGGCTCCCTCTAAAGCCTCTTATGATATTCTCATCAAACACCATAGAGATTCCATCTGGGCCAATTATAATCAGCCTCGGGGTTTTCATTGGGTAGTATGGGACATTTGCTACCTCCCTCATGATAAAGGTGGCATGGGCATCATTGACACCTATTGATAAAGTATGGCCCTATGTGAAAAGTGGGTTTTTTGGACTATTGAGGGCAATGAATCTTAGAAAATTCTTCTAAGACATTGTATCTCTTTGAGCTCTCCCTATGGTAAAACCAATTGGTTGAATATTGGCTTCAAATCGCTCCTCATCACTATTGTTCCTATCAATATTACTGGCTCTTTTATGGTCAAAAGTATATTAAAATATTTTGAAGCAATCAAACCCCACTTGAAGTGGGTTGGGGATGGTTTTTGCACAGGGTTATCTTTTAATGATCATATCTTATGGTGGTCCCCTATACTTACTACTTATTCCATTCCTCTCGTTGAATTACCTCGTATTAAAGCTCTACGATTATTCTAAAAAGAGATTAGATTCCCTGGCCTAAACTAAAAATCAAGTTTCATTTAAATAATGTGGACTTACCTTCTATTCTTCACACTCAGGAATTACTACCTGATGTTATGTTGCATAAGCTTGGCATGCAACATCCTAGGCTCTAATGGAAAGACTAGAGGTGGAATTATCATATGCAATTTAAAAGCTACTCCCCCAAGATTTTTTATCATGTGATGATTATGTTCTCTCTAACTTTAGACAAGATCAACAAGTGATGGGGCCTCTAGTCCTTTCCCATGAATTGGCTCACCCATCTGGATCATGTGTGGCACCTTGGCCTGGAGCCCAAATTGGCTCATTTCTTAGGGTGTTTAATTTACCAAGGACTTTCTCTCAGTGTGATTTTGCTCCACCTCTGCATCCTTGATCCCTTTTGTTTGAATTGAAAGCATTTAGAATCTTTTAAACATCTATTTTGATTTTGTCCAGAAGTTTAGTCTGCCTGGCGATGGATTCATTCGTTATTTCAGCCTTATCACCTTGAGACTTTCTCTTGGAAACAAGCACTCTCTAGGGATTTTTATAATTGGTTGGCCTCTATTACCTTTATCCATAAATTCTCACGTGCTATTATTTTCTTTCAGCTATGGAAAGCTATGAACAATACTATTTTTAATCATGATGCCAGTGAAATTTCATTTTTTGAATTAATGAAAAGGTGGTTGTTATTTCATCAATTTCTTTATAGATTCAAATCCAAGTGGAAAAGATAGATCTAGACCTCTTCCACCTGCAAGATCTCCTTGACCACTAGGGGAGTGCCCCTTACACCATGAACAAATTTCTACTTAATGGCCTACCCCATGATCCACCACCTCCTCCTCCCAGGAGGCATCAAAGTAGAAGTTAGTCTAGAAGCAGGGGTGACTTTTATCCTCACCCTCCCCTAGGGGGTGGCTAGAGTTCTCATGGAAATTTTGATGATGGTCCTTCATGGTGGTCTTTGATGAGCATTGTTGTTTCTGTGCAACCCATTGATGGTTGGCCTACCACTATTCATGATGACCTCCTAGATGGCTGGAATGCTTTGGAGATTCATGATGTGGAACTGCCTTCTTGGTTAGTGCTTCCCAAGGATCATCCTCCATCTCTGCCTCCTGGGGTGAAAATTTGTGCATAAAAGTTCTGCTTTATGGCTATTTTTAGTTACTTGAGTTGTGCCTTCACCGATTAATTTTGTTATTTTCGAGCTAGATTTGTCCTCCAACAAGGAGTTTGAGTCATGATTTATCTGGCTATTTTACTTTGTAATTTTATGTAATTATATTTTTTGTTAATATAATGTGAAACATTCCAATAGTAAAATATTGTTTAATTTATTTTGAACATTTTATATTGGAGACAATATTTGTATGTTTCATGCATCCATCTTAGAAAGGGTCTATGTGGAAATTATTTTTTGGACTCCACTGGTTGCCAAGAGTGGTGTATGTAGCCCACAAAGTCTGGCATAGACTTTGAAATAAGAATATTCGAAGTAGCATTTTCTATGTTTTATCAAATATGTTTTGGACACAGTAAACTACTCAAATTTGTACCTATCAACTTCATAATTTAATTTATTTTTGTGAAGATAAAAAATCTTTATATAGTTTTTACAATATACATAAATCATAGTTTAATGTATTTTTGACATTTTATGTTAGAGACATTATTTGTACATTTCATGCAAGTATACCTCCCCCGTTGTCCTCTATATTTATTTTCATAATTGGCAGAATGAAATGGAAAATTATACATCCATCATTGAAAGGGTCTATGTAGAAAATTATTTTGTGGACCCAACAAATGCACGTGAAAGGTAATGGGCAAGAGGCTTACATAGCCTATAAAGTTTGACACAAAATTTACAACAAGAATATTCAAATATTGTCATAATGGGTAAGGTTCTTATGG
This sequence comes from Torreya grandis, assembly GCA_037957365.1. Lineage (NCBI taxonomy): Eukaryota > Viridiplantae > Streptophyta > Pinopsida > Cupressales > Taxaceae > Torreya > Torreya grandis. The sequence goes on along the minus strand of JARHVA010000009.1, from coordinate 11,372,028 downwards.
ATGTAATCGATAAAAGGAGTACACTTTTAAAAGATATTATTGGGTCCATGAGTCTTTGAGTGGTTAGAGCAATTGGTGTAATCGATGGTCCCATAGACTGTTTGATCTCATAGACATAATTGAAACTATTTCATTTCATTTCATGCCAATATATATATATATATATATATATATATATATATATTTTAAATGATTTTTTCTCGATTTTTGACAATTTAAGGTGTAACTCATTGATAAGAACAATGAATGAAAAATATATTTTACCTCGTAATAACCAATCATATCATGATATGTAAGCTTCTTTTAAATGAAATGAAACATACATGTGAACACAATTTAATAGTTTAAATGGGTTTTAATCACATAATGCTTTAAAATTATCATAGTACTTTATAGTAATTGTTAGAGTACTATTTAATAGTTCTCCAAATTTTACATCATAATAACCAATCATGTCATGATACGTAAGATTCACAACTATTAATACACCAATGTAAAATATATTTACACTCTGTATAAGTATTGGACAACATTTTTTTAATGCATTTAAAACTTATTATTTTAAATCAATTCAAAATTTCCCTCCATGAAAAAACAATATTTGTATAAATTTGAGAAACTTGTTCTGCTAGGGTTTTAATGTTAGTCTTCTGCTATGTTACCCTATTTTACCTTGTTGTCATATTATCTCTACAGGACTTCTGAGACTAAGCTTACATTTATTACACTTTATTCTCCACCATTTGAGTGGATCATTTTTATTTAAATGGTCCTCAACTAATCTAACGCAACCATTATTATCAACATTGGGAAGGGTGGTGCCAAAACGAGCTCTAAAGTTCATCCCAAAAGTTTACGATGAGGTACAACTTCTAATAATCCTCCTCATCTTGATGTTTGTTTATAAGAACATCTTGATAATGTGTCCATATCGTATGAAAATAATTATCTTATTTCTTACTATGTCTGTTATATCCCCTTAGAGGACCCTCTCAATACCTGGGTTCAACACCATAGGGAACCTTTAGGTTTTTCTTGTTACTAGTGTCTATATCCTTACTAAGGGTTTTATTTCCATCCTTTATGGATCCCTCTCAAGCCCAATTTTTCATTTCTAGGCCAAGTTATTGGTTATTAAAGAATACCATCTTGATTATGTTTGCTTAGACCCATCTTTTTGAAGTGTCTGAACATACCTCCCTTAAGGTGCTTATCTAGGTTGATCTTTTAGGTTTTTTTACTACCTCTATGGGAATTCCTTTATGATATTTTCAAACCCATATGGTGGGTGCTTTGTCATGAGGTTGATAAATTCTACTTTGCATGCCCTAATAAACGTGTTTGTGTCAAGTTCGATTTGATAAATGACTTGAAAGAGTCTATTGATATTCAAGTAGGGACATAATTTTTCTTATATAAGGTCATCAACTCCAATCTCTTGAACACATGCTCTCTATGTTAGGCACCCAACCATAAGATTCGTGATTGTCCCCTTATGGTTCACTCAAAGCCATTTGTCAAACAAGCACCACCCAAAAATAACCACTAAAAACAAGAATCCTAAGGTGACCTTCACTCCCCCAATTATCAAACCCCACCAAGAGGAAAATAAGGATAAAATTACTCCCACTCTCGTTAGTCCTCCTTTGTTTCACCATGATCTTGTTTCCTCTCAGAGTGAAGTTTCTTAAGTTAATCATTTACCATTAAGTTATTCTCATGTTGGGACATTGTTCTACCCTATTTTTGATAAAACATAAATGAATTATTTATGTTGATTATATGTGTAAAACTGGAAATATTAGAATGCTAAAGTTATATAATATTCAACTATTTTGATTTTGAAAATTTGTTAAATAAGAAAAGTTGCTATTTTTGAAAAACACTAAGAAGAAATATACTTAACTTTCACATTGATCTCTGTTGACATTCTAATTGTTTGAATATAAAAATTAGAAGAATTTGTGTTTGTGTAGGCTCAATATCAGGCATATACTTAGAAATAAAATCTGAATAGGTTTGTTATAGGTGGATAGTGCACAGTGCACTCCCGTTTGTTGACTGCAGACTTGTCTCAGTTGATTGTGAAAGTTAAGTTGACCTTAAATGACAGATCAAAGGCAGAAGTAAAAGATTTTTTTCGATAGGTCTATTGTAGGAGGGTAGTGGCATGGTGCACTTAATTTTATTGACCATGGATTTGTCATGGTTGACTATGCACAAAAACTTATTATTGCACCTTTTGTACCTGTAAATGCTGAGTAATATGGTATATTTCAACTAGGGTTCATCCACATAGAAATAATTGATGGTATTCTCTTGTCTTTGAAACTTTTATGACACTTTGATAGCTTGAAAATATACAAAAAAAAGAGGAGAGTGTAATGGGTTAAGTTGACCTTAATCATTACCTTGATGATGCACCATTGCCTACATATTTAATACTCCAATGAAGAAAATCAAGCCTACATTGTTCTCCCACTTAGAGTGAATGTGAATTTGTGTTTCGTTGACTTTGTGTAAGCAACTAGAAGATGATTTAGATACTTGACAATGTTATTTCTTGAATTGTTTTAGAGGACTTTTGACTTAGCTAATGGTTGCTCTTTGTGACATATTCATAATTTGAAGAGAGTAGGATAGATTTCCTAAATGTGTGCAAGTGTACATGTTTGAACCAAGTGAATAACAAGTGGGTCTAATGAGTGACTCTTGACATTTATTTAAAGGAGATTTTTAAAATTTTTTTGATAAAACATAAATGAATTATTTATGTTGATTATATGTGTAAAACTAGAAATATTAGCATGCTAAAGTTATATAATATTCAACTATTTTGATTTTGAAAATTTTTTAAATAAGGAAAGTTGCTATTTTTGAAAAACACTAAGAAAATATATATTTAACTTTCACATTGATCTCTGTTGACATTCTGATTGTTTGAATATAAAAATTAGAAGAATATGTGTCCGTGTAGGCTCAATATCAGGCATATACTTAGAAACAAAATCTGAATAGGTTTTTTATAGGTGGATAGTGCACAATGCACTCCCATTTGTTGACTACGGACTTGTCTCAATTGATTGTGAAAGTTAAGTGGACCTTAAATGACAGATCAAAGGCAGAAGTAAAAGATGTTTTTAGATAGGTCTATTGTAGGAGGGTAGTGGCATGGTGCACTTAAATTCATTGACTATGGATTTGTCATGGTTGACTATGCACAAAAACTTATTATTGCACCTTTTGTACCTATAAATGCTGAGTAATATGGTATATTTCAACTAGGGCTCATCCACATAGAAATAATTGCTTGTATTCTCTTGTCTTTGAAACTTTTATGACACTTTGATAGCTTGAAAATATACAAAAAAAGAGGAGATTGTAATGGGTTAAGTTGACCTTAATCACCACTTTGATGATGCACCATTGCCTACATATTTAATACTCCAAAGAAGGAAATCAAGCCTACATTATTCTCCCACTTAGAGTGAATGTGAATTTTTGTTTCATTGACTATGTGTAAGCAACTAGAAGATGATTTAGATACTTGACAATGTTATTTCTTGAATTGTTTTAGAGGGATTTTGACTTAGCTAATGGTTTCTCTTTGTGACAGATTCATAATTTGAAGAGAGTAGGATATATTTCCTAAATGTGTGGAAGTGTACATGCTTGAACCAAGTGAATAACAAGTGGGTCTAATGAGTGACTCTTGACATGTATTTAAAGGAGTTTTTTTTGAAATTTTCCTTTAGCCAACCATGTAAAATGTCTGAGAAAATACAAAAGTATGTTTTATATTTCAAAAATTAATCCTTATTTGGTGCGGGATGCGATTGTAGTAAGTGGATAGAAGTGCATTGTGCCTATGTCTGCTTAATGTAGACCTATATAGGAAGATCAAATACAATCATCCTCTGTTGGGTACTGTCTAAAGATGATTTTAAAGAGTTTGAATATTTGACATTAAATTTTTTGTCAAGTAGTAATGATAAACAAAGAGTCAATATTGCATATAGATGAATAACAAATAAGACTCATATACTTGTGCGCAATTCATGTGGTTCGAAATATGTCAAGAATTAACATTGTCAAGTACTTGCGATCATATTTATATGTCTACATTTACCCCTATTTATTTTATAAATAAAATTACTAGAGTAAAGGAGAAAGATTTGAGCCTGAGTGTGTATAACACACTTTGTCTTTGAGTAGATACTTCAATTGTGCAAGGAATTCAAATTTAGTAAACCCTGCAATAACTCATGAAGTAGTCTTTCTATGCATTTGAGATTGAATTTTTTTTTTAAAAAAAATTGAAAAAAAATGAAAAGAGTGAAAGGTAGTTCACCTATATGTAGGTGAAACCAAATTGCCCTATAACCTGTAACTGATGATGGAGAATCGTGCCCCTTTATTGAAGCACTTGAAGAATTTGAATAAATGTAGAATTGAGAGTGATCAAGTCTCAATTTTGAATAGCTAATTTTAAGTGCTTGAGTTAGAAAAATGCATTATCTCAACTCTCATGAATAGGGAATAACACAAAATGTACTAATCCAAAAAGAGAGAACCATGCTAGGTTCACTAGAAGTGATGCTAAGCTGATGAATGTCACTAGACTCGAACATACATAACTCACACAGATTTAAATCACACTATTATAGATGAATTTAGTTTCTAATTTACATGATCGAAAATGAATGAAGAGTATTCATACCCCCATCATGACCACATTGCTCATAGACTTTGCTTTGAATGAAAGTTTTGCTTTAGAATTTACATATTTTTCTCTTGGCACTTTGAAACTTTGAAACATAGAATTTTAGAATTTTCTATTTTTAATAAGCATGAACATAAATGAGTATCATGCCCCCCCCCTGAATGTGTCAATGAGACATAATGTTATGCATCAATATGCTCAATTGTAGTTGTACTTGCAACACATAATTTTATTCTTGTAACTATTTAACACATGCCCATGCATATGCATTCAAGTGTGGGATTTTATGCTTTGAGAATTTAAAAAATGAGTGCATATGCATGTCATATACCTCTATAATATATATTTATATGCTAATATTTTTCATGTGCTTGATTTATAAATCATTTTGAATCTTTTAAATCTGTATTCTGTTGTAGAATCTAATTTTCACATTAGTTTGCATATCTGAGAACTTATACTTTGTATTTTTTAACATGTAATATGTCCCAATCTATTCATAGAGATTTGGATCTTTAAGACAAGCCCACTGTGATGCCTCCTTTTTGAGATGAAGGATATAACGTGCAAATCACTTATCTCAAAAGAAGAGTTAATTGTATCATGTTATAAAGATATAATCTTTTAGTAATTATGTCATCATGTGAACGATATGTTATCATAGAAAATGCAATTGTCATTTAGAGCATTGTCTAGATAGATTTAAAAATAAAATATGTAATAAAGTATCTTTGAAGTAGACTATGCCCTAGGAGTGCATGATAGGAATCATGGCACCACTAATCAAGTTTAGAAAGCACATAAGCACAACACACAATAATGTCATTCACTGTCATACAATAAGGTCAAGGGCCACATACAATGGACATATTCAAATGTCATATAAGCAAATATTTTACACACATAAGGTCAAGGGCCACAAGCAATGAATATATTTAAATGTTGCACATACCAAACAATGATTTGATAGAGATACTAAATTAATTTGAACACAAGAGCCAAAGGCCACACACAATAAGCAATCGATGTTAAGCCTATTATGTAAGAAAGTAAACAATATCAAAGGAGCATATAATAAGTGAAAACTAGTTTATTCCAAATATATGTATCAATGTCATATTTGTTATCAAGAAAGCATATTTACGTAACACAATGTAAGAATATGAATGAGTTAGCAAGACACTTATAAGATATATAACTTCAACATTGCATTTGATGTCATATATAGATGTCCCCAACATAGGCATGGTCGTTGGGTAGAAGGGAAGTCCAACATCTAAAAATACGTATGTAATGCATTTCCTGCATCACACTCAAATATCTCGTGAAATGCATGTGTGGATAGAAAATAATATGTTATTTACGAACACATATGATATTTAACATAGGAAAAAAATATATCTCAATATCATGCTCTAGTTCTGAACTTTTATTTTTTGAAAATATTTTAAATGTTTTTATATTTTTATTTTATATATATATATATATATATATATATATATATATATATATATATATATATATATATATATATAATCTTGTTCAATATATTTGATTTTTTGGAATGGGAACTAGCGTATAATCTCATCAATAGAAGAATCATGGTGTATGCCTACATAGAGATGAAACCTAACTTTATGTGGATGAAGAATACTACATACAGAGAAACCTCTAAATTGAAAAAATATTAAATATCGTATCATAATTATTGTGATCACTACTTATAAAATATGTTGCCACATGTAATTAGAGAGGGTGTAAGACTTGGCACTCACCAATTTGTACTCAAAGAGAGAGTTATAAAAGAGAGAGCCCATCCAAGGGATTCATCTCATGTAGTATTACATTGTAAATGATCATTTCCATCTAGTATGTGCTTTCTAAAATGAATAATATAAACTCATTATGTATTTGAGGGTTTCTACGTAATGCCTATCTTGACTCTTATCAATCTGCACCGATTTAGATTTAATATCCAAATTCAATGGCATTTACCATAGTTGAATATTAAGCTTAGTTGAAATTGGTAGTTCTAAAATCTAAAGAATGCAGGGGTTAAAACATCATTTTAGACAAACATGTTAGGAGCATTGTGGCAAGGCTCTAAAACGAATTCAAAGACCACAATGACTTTTGAATCTAAACATTATTTCCATAGGTTAAAACAAAATGTTTAAAATCCTACATAGCTAATTCTAACCCCAAAAAAACTCGTTCAAAAAGAATTTATTAAGCATTTAGTTAATCTATTTTTAGTACCTGCCTGAGGTACTATTGTTTCTGCCTCCGGCAAAAAAACCTGCTGCTTGTCATTTGCAGCGAATGAAAATTATCGACGAGTAAAAAAGGAATACATTTTCGAGCTGAGAAACAAAAATATTTTATGGTTTTTCTCATTATCATTAAACATGCAATAATATCTATGCTCTAGGGCCAACGATATTATTTGATGTCCATTAATTTTCATAGAGGCTTTCACAAATGGAGGAGCACTTCATCTTTGAATGTCCTCAATATGTGGATATACGAATCAAACATGCAAAAAATTTAAGAGTTGGTTGCATGGTTGAAATATTTGAGGAAAAAAGATTAAAAAAGTTGGAAAAGAGGCTGAGCAGCATTCTAAAAGATACGTGGGATCTTAGAAATCTTTGACTGGTTGTAGCACTCACTGTGATTGGTGGTCCTTTAGACCATTCAGTCTTGTGGACATAATTAAAATCATTTCATTTCATTCATTTCAAACGATGCAAACATTACCAATATTCACCATAATTGTCACATATAAACAGGTTGCATGCGATTACAAGGAAAATCGACACGTTATCTACTTAACAAATGTATAGTTAACACGCATCCAAATCTCTGTTTGTACCTCTGAATCAAAACCCTGGCATTGCAACAGGAAGTTGAAACCATATTTTGTTTTGCAGGTCCTTCTACCCCGGGATCTTATGCGATGGCATCTGTTTAGAGGCATTTTTGTGAAAAGCCTTAAAGCCTTGTCAAGCTGAAACCATAATGTTTGCCGATTTTTCTTTCTTTCTTAATTTTTAATAATATTTTGCAACAGGGTTTCGTTCTGACCCGGTTAGAAACAAAACAAAAAACTGATACGGAATCAGAATGGCCCTCATCTACTCATCCACCTCAGAAAAAATCAATGGCAGCTGTAATGGTGGAAAATACGAAGAGACAATCCTTGGCCCTGGTTTGAAAGAACATTGTAAATGTTGTCCAAAGGTTCTTTCCACTCTTCAATGCTGCGTTGTTTCCTCATAATCCACCTCCTGCATCCACTGCCAATCGAATGCTCTTCACTGATGCAGAAGATGAGTAAGTTACTGTTTTTTTTTGCCTCGAACACAATTTTTTTTTTTTAATTGTCATTTAATTTGCTTTATTGTTGGCTCTAAATTTTTAACCACTCATGATTTTGAAATTGTAATTGGGCAATAGGTACATGCTTTGGCCAAAGTTGGTTTGTGTAATGCATATTTTGTTTAGTTAATTGCAATTCGCCTTGAGCTAAGTTCTTTTTTTATCGAGCCTTCTATTCCTTGTTGATGCTTAAGTAATGGGTATTGTCAAGGATCTGGGCTGGGAATGGTTATTTGGGCAATTCCTAATTTCTACTGTGTTTTGGAGAGAGGGAATGAACATTAGGCGACATTACAGGATTCTTGAGAACAATCCCTCGTACTTGAATTGGTTTGATTGTGCTTCTGATTCTCCTTGGAATGTTCTGAATTCTTCAGAATCGCCAGTCCTTTCTGGAAACATCCAGGAAACGCCAATGGCATCTCCGGCCATTCCTGGAATGAGCCTGTGGCAGATTCTGCTGAAACTTAAAAAAAAGAAAGATTCAACCTAATCTAAAATAACCTTACCTATTTCTAATCCCACTCTTCCCACCCAAACCAAAAAAAATTAACCAATCACCTCCAAACCCATATTTTTATATGTCATATATATTATGTGCAGACATTTTCAAGATGAATTGTATCTGAGGTCACCAAAAAAATTGGAGTTTACTGTATCCGTACTCATACCCATACTAGTTTCATGGTAACTTAGGTTTTAGGGAATGCTCCCCCCACCCAACTCCACACACAAAAAAGGAAAATTCCATGCTGTGAAGTATGCAGGGACAGCAGGAGATGACAATACAATAAATTAAAAAAACGCATTTCTTGAAGATGTATAACGCTATACTATAGAAATGGACACTGCACATTGAATGTAATAAAACACATGGAGATCAAACTAGAAAATTGTTAAAAATTTAAAACCGGGAATAATTGAGATTCAAATTGATAACGATCGATGGCACGGAAATACATTGATGCATTATGATAGGATTATAGTAGAGACGATGCTAAAAAAAAATTTAAGTTCTTCAATAACCAACCTCAAACAGCCCACTATCAACCTTTGCTTCAACAAGATCTGACAATGCTTAGTCTTATCTATGCAACTGACATAGTCACTACTATTGCTCTCAAGCCTATGAAATATAGCCAATGGTACCCCAATGGAACCCTACTGTTCTTATGAAATCTTGGTTTTTGCTAATGTATGTGGCATCCTTAGGATTACGGTCCAACCCTTGTGTTGAACTTGGAGACTATTTTGTAAGGGAGGCTAATGAACCTGTTGCAATATGTTTGAGAGCTGCCTTTGATTTTTTTATTTTGACGTTTATTCATACTTATGACTCTTTTTGTTGCAATGATGGGGTTTCTGATTGTTGTTTGATGGCATGTTTTTTTTTTTTTGTACAGCCAAATCAAAGTTTACTAGTGAGAATGGGAAATACCTTGTAGAGTGCAATCCCTCCGCAAGCATTAGCAATGACTGCTACATTTCTCCAAGTACCAAGGGTAAGATTCTTCAGAAATCTAATTTGAAGAGTTGCACCTTCATAGAGCTCAAGATTGCAACCAGAAATTTTAGCCCTGAAAGTGTCTTGGGTGAGGGGGGTTTTGGCTACGTTTTTATGATAAAATTTCTCTATTAATGGAACAACGAGATTAATAAGTTGTAGTCTTATCCCTGGGAGGTATGCTAACTGTCTGACAAAATGCTCCACAGAGTTTCTTGTTCTTTTTATTTACTAATTCTTGCTAAATAAGAGAATGGTGTTTTGATGAATAAGGATTTATTTGTATTGTAGATTTCACATTGTACAAGAAACATGCTTGTCCAAGATGTTCATTCTTTTCTCTGTCTGTTCATGAACAAAATTGCTTGCTAACTGTTCAACAAAATGCCTTATAGAAATTTTAATAACTTGTGGCTTTATGAGTAAAGTCTTACAAATGGGATTTCTGTCTACAATCTAGCAAATTGCCTAAATAATATCGTAATGCACATCTTAAATGTTTCTTAACTCGTAGAATTCATCTCTGTTTCAAATAATCACAGCTAGTAACATTTATGAACAAGGTCTCAATATTTTGCCTCTATTTTTTTTTGGTGAGGTGACGTCAATGGGAATATCATCAAACCCAAACTTGGTCATGATTCCATATTTATAATGGCGATTGGAGCACATTATCATGCTGACGATTTGATATCATTATCATGGCACTCCATTAATGAATCAAAAACATTTGCAAAGGCATAAGGAATGGTTGGTAAGTATTTTTTATTCTCTCTATATTCTTTTTGTTTTTGTATTCAAACTAGAGTGACTGAAACACTATGTTATGTTGTTTTTTTAGTGCTTTTCACCATTCAATTACTATAATTTCTTTCTTCCAATTTTAGTGTTTGACATTTTGACAAGGGTACTTTGTTAGGGTTATAAATGCTTCGATTGACTGGCCAACATAAAAGGATTCAGAGTAGATTGTGACATGCTCTGTTTGATGTGTTTACAGGTTGAGGTGAATTACTTGGGTTGACTTCATCATCCGAATCTTGTGAAGCTGATAGCATATTATGTGGAGGATGATCACAGCGTCTTGGTGTATGAGTTTATGCCCAAAGGGAGTTGAAGAATCATCTTTTCAGACCTATGTGAACATATCTTTTTTCTGAACTTCTCTGTTTTTGTTAGTTGAAACAATGCTTTTGGTAAATTTAAAATTAAAAAAATGTTCTTTTATAATATATGTAGCTCTATCTATGCTTCAAGACTTTATTAAAAAGGGGTTTGAGGTACGGAACATACCAAACTATTTTGGCCTCTATTTATCCAAAGTAGCGACCCCAACCAACAACTCTTGGGCTCTTGTTTATGTATGGAATGTGTTTCTCTTCTCCATTTCAGTCAAATATGATATTTTTAGATGACACTGACCTCTCCTTTATTTTATAAAATATCATTTAATGAAAATATAAAATTACATCTAATCTAACATAATTTGTACCTTTAAAACAATTATTAATTATTATTACTTTAAATAATAAGGATTGCATAGGGGCTAATCCCTTTCTTATATTCTATTGACAATAGATCTTAAAAGTTAAGATAGAGATTGCACATTAATAAAGTGGTGTCCCTATCATTAACTTGCAATAGACATGCATTGATAGAAAAATGTGTACAAAATCAGAATATATAGATATTCCAAAAAATATTTTAATATATATAAAGTTCAATTAAAATATTCATATATATATATATATATATTTTAAAAAATATTTTAATATATATAAAGTTCAATTAAAATAATTTTATAAAAAATAATAATAATAAGAATGATTTTTTTGTTTTATATTAGTTTGTTAATGTATATTTAACAACATAAAAAATAAAACATAAAAAATATTATCTTTTTTAAATGGTTAAGTAGAAAAATAGAAAGTAAGGAAATAATTTATATAGAAAAAATAAAAAAGTATTATTATTTTGTGTAAATTAATTTAATTTAATTTTTTTTTTTCATGAATCTAACATCAGAATATTTCCTCTTTTAATATTATTTTAAAATATAGAAAATTTACATAACATTCTTTTTAGAAAATATTTATGTAATAAATATAATGATTAATATTTTCTTTTTAAACTTCTAATAATGTAAGCAACTACAGCATAATTGTTATTACATATGAAAAGTTGATGTCACTTTAAAAATATATATATATATCAATAAAATAAATATTAAATTAAAAAAAAATTTGATCTAATCATAAATATATATATAATAAATATTAAATTAAAAAAAAAAATGAACCAATTATAAATAAGTAAATAGAATATTTCCTAATATTAATTCAGGAAATATTTTAAAATTTTACATTAAAATGTTTAATATTATTGTTTTAATATATTGATAAGTGTGTTTTGATTAATTAGATGGATTTTTTTTAAAAAAAAAAATGAAAGTTATAATACCATGCCTTAAAAATACTAAAAAATATTATTTGACTTATGATTATCTATAAATTAAAGAAAAATCTTATCGAGATAATTGGTTTTTTTAATTTTTTTTAATTGTCTCGAAGTTCAAATGATTGGGAATTTAAAAAAATGTTAAAAATAAATTAATTTTGGTTTATTTTTAAAACATATATTTAATATTATTTTACTATTAATTCTTATCAAATTAAGATATTATAAAAATCTATTTCTATTAAATAATTATTAAATTGTTATAATTTAAATTAATATTTTAAATTTTTTAATACTGATATATTTACAATGTGAAAATATTTAAACTTGTTTTTTTTAACAAAATTTATTCTTAGAAAGTTTAGAATATTATAATAATTCTTAATAACTTACATTATCAAATATATGTCAATTATTTAATATTATAACATATTTATGATACAAGACATGACCAATAAACTTAAAAAATTATATCCCTTCAATATTTTTATAAATTGCATAATTGTGAGTAGAAATGATTTATTTACTTACAATATTATTTGTTTCTCTCTCTCTCTTTTCCTTTTTTTTTTTTTTTTTTGTCTTTTTTTGACTATTATATATATATAAATATACCGATATTTTATATTGAGTTGTATTAGGGGAAAGGTCCCAATAGTTATGCATGTTCCAATTATCGAACATGTTTTTGTTAATATGTGCTTCATTGATAAAACATATTGGTGTATAGAAATATTAAAGTGCATCAGAAACTGAAAAAGTAATATCTAATTCTTGTTCAACATTTACTCTATAAAATTAAAAGTGACCAATCACATCTTGACAAGTAAGACTCAAGTATTGATATTCTAATGCATAATTATTAGTACCCCAAAAATTAAGTTTTGGTCATAAATTTAAAAAATGTATTTTATGACATCTAGTGATAAAATCAATTATATATAAAATGTATAATATGTTAAACTTTGAAAGTAGTTAAAATTATATATTAAAATGAATAAAAATTTCCAAAATTAAAGTACACGACTACTGGAACCTTTCCCCAGAAGAAAGACATCATTATGTAGTATTTATGGAATGCTCAGCTTCCTTTGAATTGTATGCCCGGTTTAGACGAATTCAGAGACTATTGCATCAGTTACTAGGGGCAGGAAGTGCACAAATACGTGCACTCTCTGCCATGAAGAAGAAGAAACCATCGACCATTTTCTTCTACATTATGCTTTCCCTAAATATTGCTGGGTTTGGTTGTGTTCCAGGTTAAGGCATAGCTCGTCAGCCGCTTTATCTATTTGCCAGACATTTCAAGCTTGGCTTGTGTTGCTCCCCTCGGCCAAATTTGCTTCTATTTGGACCTGCGGACCTTCCATTCTCATATGGAATATTTGGTGGGAGAGAAACAGAAGATTATTCAGAAATGAATCTAGCTTGATTGACTTCATGATTAATAGAATTTAAATGACAGAATCGTATCCAAAATTTTAGATTCATACTTTCTGGTGTTGTCATTCTCTGGGTTGCAGGGCTTTATGATTTCAGATTGGCAAGGAATTGACAGAATACTAGCCTGCCTAATGGTATTTATTATTTATCAGTTTTGGAAGGCGTAGGTGCAGATATTGACATGGTACCACACTTTTCTCTTGCATTGTTATTGTTCAAATACTTGTAATATTTCAATCTATCAAAAGGGCGCTTCTTTTTCTTACTCAAATTGTTGGATAACAACTACTACAAAGCATATTACAGAGCCCCATTCTAGTTACACATTGGGTGTAAACAAAAACCTAATTTATGGTGAGGTATTGAAAAAAATAGCTATGAGGCATATACTTAACTTTCCCATTTACAAATCTGTTTAGCATGGGAACCATACAGACTTCATTAATGGTAAGTTCAAGTTAATGGAGGCTTCATTTCTCAGAATAGATTAAATGATGCAGTAAGGAAAATTTTGAATAGTAAAATTTAAGAATAGATTAAATGATGCAGTGCGAAAAATTTTGAGAGTAAAATTTAACATAAGGCCTTTTAGCATCTTGTGGCTGATTTAACCTACAGCTTGGTAAAAAGTTTAAGTGAGTTAATGATCTAATTTATTAAGGTAATAGAAGCTTCATCTCTAAAAATAGATTAAATGATGCAGTGTGGAAAATTTTGAGAGTAAAATCTAAGAATAGATTAAATGATGCAATGTTAAAATTTTTTAGAGTAAAATTTAGTATAGGGTTTTTTAGCATCTTATGAATGATTTAACCTACAGCTTAGTAAAAAGTTTAAGTGGGTTAATGATCTAACTTACTAAGGTAATAGAAGTTTCGTGTAATACGGAGAATTTTGAGAGTGAAATTCAACAATGATATGTTGGGCCAAACTTGGGTCAAAACCCTTCAAATTGTTATACTCCCAAGTGAAGACATCAACAAACTCCTGCCACAACAAGATGAAGGCCTGCCTTTCATGGTTTGTGCACACTTTCCCAAGTGCAAGCAGCTTATCCTTGAATATTTCAACCTTCTCATAGTTTTCCTTCTTTGTGGTGATGCTTGCTTTATCATTTTTTAATTGGTCATCCTCATTGAAGATACTTTCGAGGGTGACCAAGCCTTTAGAAAATTTATTGTTCCTCAGCTGAACAATTTGGCTGCCATATTGTTGCTATAGTTTAGCCTAATTTTTAGTAGTAAACTCAACTTATTCTTGCAAGAAGAGCATTATTTGTCACTGTCAAACTCCTGCTAGTTGATGATGTTGTCAGGTATGGAGGGCCTGATTACCACTTCCAAATGACATGAACTGTTGTTTTGGCCTATCTCCTTAGAAACATCAAATTGGGCACCAACTACTGCTAGCCTATCCACTTGCTTATTCTTCTCCCTTGGAATGGAAGTAATATTGAAGGTAAGGAAACTCTCCACTAAGTCCCATACCCTGTGCTTGTAAGACTTAAGTAAGAAAATTTTCATCAGATTTTGGCCTCTCACCTAATTCACAATCAGCTCACTATCACCAAAAACCTACAGCTCTTTGATTCCTCTTTTCTTTACCTACTCCAAACCATGTATGAGGGATTCATACTTAGAAACATTGCACATGCAATAAAATTAGAACCTAAAGGCCGAAAACTACTTCTCTTGTGAAGGAGAAACTAGCACCACTCCACCACCAACTCCCAACTTACTTCTTGAGCCATCAAAGAATAACTGCCACAAACCTGAGCTCTCTTGGCTTGCTTTCATCAAATTTGGTACAAAATTACCCTCTTCATGTATACAATAAATTCCAAGACTTGCCTCTTTTATGAATTTGTGAGGATCATGCTCAAATTTGTCACTTCCCCATTAATCTAAGAGCAGGTCAGCAACTCCTTCAAGGGTAGAGGATGGAGATTGATCCACTTGAAATTCTTCTTGATCAATAATGGCGTAGCTAACATTTGCTACCTTGAGTAAGTATGGTTCTAGATGATCTCTATGGAGTGTCTCTAATTCAATCTTGACCTTAGTCCCATACTTGGTTCTAAAAACCAGATAGGACCAGTTTACTGCTAGGTAGCCGCCTATCTTGGATGTGAAATCTCTGGATAAGCAAATGGCAAAGTAAGGAATAACATCTTCCACCACCACATCATGAGGGAGAAGGGTAGACAAGCATGGAGCATCAATTTCAAGCCTCTCACTACACCTACTATCTTTGCTAGTGTCCCATCCACTTGTAGGACTCCCTTAGTCATCTCTTCATATTTGAGCCCTAGTTTATTCGATATGCATTTGGGCATTACCGAGGTGCTTGCTCCACTGGCAATGATACAATTGTGCACTAGAAATTCTCTTATGACCAAGGACAAATAGAAAGGGGGAACCTTTTCTTCTTTCTTAACTTGGCCGGATGTGGAACGCTGCCCATTTGTGATCAGAACATTATCAGCCTTTGATGAGACAACTTGTTCATTCAACCTGTGCAATTCTTTTTTGTAGCATGTCTTTTTCTCCTGATATTGATAATGAATCCCATAAGGAGATATTCATGTGCAGCTTCTTCATTTGGTCTACCATGTTGACCCGAGGGTTGTGTTCTTTCAAATTTTCTTTGGGGTTACTTACAACCTAAGGCGCAGGCTGAGGAGCTGAGGATGCAATCGACGGTCTAAAATTTGGAGCCTTTTGGTTTACATGTGATGAAGAAGGTGGTGCTGACACTTGAGCGACTGCCTAAGATTCTTCCATTGCTCTCCTTTTGGACCTTGTGTTAGCTATGACATAGTCGCCTTAATAGTCTGTACTACCCACGTAATTGATTGCATAAAACTCACCTTGTAAGTGATTCATGAGAGTAAAATCGAGCTGAGTCTGACTGTTGCCCATGTCGAGTTGCACTAAAGCCTCAAAGCTTGGGAATTGGGTGGCTGTTTGATTGTCTTATGCATTTGCATAATGATTCAGCATATTATTTGTATAAATAGCCTGCTCTTGATCATATCCCATGGGTGAGCAACTAGGATATTCTTGTACCAAATTGTTTTGGGAGGGCACTAGAGCCTTGGATGATGAAGGGGCACCTGGATTATAGCCTTGAAAAGGTCTGGCCTATGCAAACTAACCCTATCCTTGATTGTAATTCTAGAAATGGGGTCTATTTGCTTGCCCATACTATTGATATCCTTGATTTGGTCGATTACTTTGAGCCTGCTACCTTTTAAGAGCCACTATCTCATTTGTTATGCTTTGCAACAAGCTTTTGACTTCATGGAGGTCATTGGATGAAGCAGCAGCTAGCTTTTCTATGCCAAGAAGAAGAGCCAAAGTAGGTGTGATAGTCTAGATTGGAGGCAGCAATTCAAGAAAGAGCGGCATATGAGGCCTAGGGGCTATCTTTCCTGCTTGCACCAGGCAATTCTTAGTTGTTATGGCTATATCATAGGCAGCAGACAAAACATGCCCTCCCATGGATTGTATCATAACAACAATGTCACTGTTCAACACTTTCAAATAATAGAGGAAAGCATATCTTGGAGTCAGCCTTACCGAAATGGGATTCTATCCCATGTCTTCTGAAACTGAGTATTGAAATCTTGCATGAATTCGTGTGGAGTTCTTTTGATAGTGGTCAGTTGCTCAGCAAGTGAGAGGTGGTCCCTCTTTTCCCCAAGTCTATTTGTTAAGAGGGTGCCCAAATCATTCCAAGAATCGACTAAATTCATGGGAAAAGTCCCATACCAGTCTAGAACCTTGCCCTTGAAAGACAATGCCAACAATCTAATTGCAATATTTTCCTTAGTGATATTGTGAATGTTGCAGAGGTTAACAATATTTTTGATGTGTTCAATGGCAGTAATGGGCCCTTCTCCATTAAATGGAGGCACACTTTTAAGGACTACCCTTGGAATCAAGTCATAATGCAAGAGATTCAAAGGACTCTGACCATGAAAGGCCACAAAAGGTAAATCCATAGCTATGACAGGGTTCAACCAAGGTCTTCTTGTGTAGGTGTATCTTATGGCAGGTCTGGGAAACAAATTTGTTGAATAAGGATGAGTTCTTGCAAACCTCAGTCATCTTGCTAAGTTTAAAGGTAGTTTAACAAATTCAAAAGGGACACCCTTAGCAATAGATCATGTGGTGATTTTAGGCATAGGAGGTCAGACTGGTCTTTGATCAAAGACTGATGTTCTTAATAGTGGAGTCACCAAATGTTGGAAAATGGTTGATTTTGCTGTAACAAGACCATCATCAATCTTGGAATTTTTCTGAGTGCTAAAAAAGGTGTTTAAAATTGGTCCCACCGGGTGTGCCAAAAATTGTTGATGCTATGAATTGCACCCTATAGAGAATACTGAGCTTCTCTCTTCCATGCGATAAAATGGAAACTCCTCTCTTGTCTATGGGTCTTGCAAAACTAAGGGGAGAGTCTCTAGATAAGGGCTAGCTCCCTTTGATGCATCTCTGAGTTATTCCAGTAATATTGCTAATACATATATATAATGGGGGGATTGAAAAGAGAGAAGGATTACTAAAAAATAAAACCTAACCTAAGCTAGTGATGCACCAAACAAGTTTGATCTACTCATACTCACACTTTGAACCATAAGAACACATACATACACTTTATCTGGTGAAAGGGCCAGACTGAAGGGAGCTTAACAGGGAGGCTTTAATGAAAACACATAGAAAAGAACTTACCATAGGTGCTATAGGAAAAACACACTGCCTGATAACCATTTTCTACCTCTGCACTCCAGATACATCTCTTCGTGTCACCTACAGGAATGGTGCTGTGTCTATACCAGGTGTGTTGGTATCAATCCTGTGAAAGAATTAGGAAAGAAATGACTGAACACAAGGCTACAACTCAGACACACTCAAAGATATATCCAACCAAAATAGAGGTAAAAAATGCGTATTCTATTGATTCCAGGTGAAAATTGGCAGGGCTCCACCTTACAATATGAGAGATATCTTTCTCAAATGAGAAGTTACAATATATATAGAGAGAGAGGAAGTAAAGGTGCCCCTTTGAAAAAGACTTTGGCACCTTTTTACAAGTTGGCCCATGTGCATTGAGAGCGTTGGGAAGAGGAAGCCACTGAAAAAGGATGTTGTGTTGGATCCCTATTTTGACCTTGGCATTCAAACATTAATGTGAAAGCATGGGCTGCACCTCTTTTTCTGAAAACAAGACCACTCCTTCAAGACATTCACACAGTTTGCCTACTTATCAATGCAAAGTGCAAAAAAATAGGTCATGTCGTTCACTATTTGCGCTCCTTGATGACCACTTGGCAGAGACTGTTCGAACTGCAGGGATAACTCACCTCCCCTTTGCCACCTGGGCTGTTTTGTCCATATTCATTTTGTCTCTTCTTGGCTTTGTCTTTTCCTAAAATTTGAGCTCTCGGGGCTATCTTATCATCCTTTGTTGGCTCCTTGGGCTCTTTCATCCGCAAGTCGTTGAGTTCATTCTTAACTTTGGTCTTTTCCCAGCTTTGTCTCTTCTTGGTTTTGTCTTTTCCTCTCTTGACTCTTTTCGGCAATCTGAGCCCTCGGGGCTATCTTCTATCAATCTTTGGCTCTTTGGGCTCCCTTCTCAGTGGTCTCTTCCTTTTGGCCTTAAGGCCTTTGAATTCCTTTAGGTTGGTGCTCAAGCATTTAAAGATCAACGACTATTTCATTGGCCTAAATTTGATGTCTTTGAGGACATCATTTGATGTCTGGATTCCAATAGCTAGTTCATGATGCCCAATTTTCACGTCTTCGGGCCCGTCACCCCCCTTGGCAATTCCTTCAGCTTTCTTGTTTGATCCTTCCCAAAGGGGAGGTGTCCCTTCGGCTTTGGAGAAGTGTCCCTTCATAGTCATCGAGAGTTCCCCGCAAGGGCACCTGCCCTTCGGGGTCCTTCAAGCTCCTTTTGGTAGTCTCATCCTTCAGACAAAATGTCTAAAGGAATTCCTTCGGCTTTCCCTTTGTCTTTGGCTTTCTGTTCCTTCAGCCTTTTCCTTTGGTCAAGCTTTTGTCTTTGTTGGGTCCTCATTGTTTGGTGGCCGAATTCCTTCAGACTTTTGTCCAAAGGAATTCCTTTGGACAAAAAGTCTGAAGGATATCTTTCCTTTTGTTTTGCCTTTGTTTTACTTGTTTTTTCTTCAGCCTTTCTTGTCCGTAGCCTTTCCAAATTTCTTCAGACTTTTTCTCTGAAGGAATTCCTTTGGAAAAAAGTCTGAAGAATTATGTCCTTGTCCTTTCCTTCAACTGCCTTCAAAAAGTACCCTTCGGGAATGTTGAAAATGGCCCTTCCGAAGGGTACTTCCTTTGCTTTGCTTGTTTGAATGGACTTTTAGATTCCCCAAAGTATTCCTTCAAAAAAAAGTCCAAAGGAATTAATTCCTTTTGCTTATAGGCTCCCCTTTTTTATTTCCTTTGGACTTTCTTTTGCCTTAGTCCTTTTTCTGAAGGAAAACTCTAACCCTTTCAAGCATTTTCTACCCTCTGAACTTGGTCTACTTTTCCAATAAAAGTCCTCCAAAATATTTTATTTACTTTGTCAAACCTGAGAACACATCATAGAGCTCTTTAGACATTTGAGACACATAATTTACACTCAACTTTGGGAACTCTCATGAAGCTAGCACCTTTTGCAAACTCTTGTATAATCGCTCCTTCCAACCTTGCCTATTCTTGCAAACACTTGAAGCTAAGCCTTTTGCATGCCAAGAGAAAAAATGAGTTGTAGATGTATACTTCTGCATTATCCTTCATGTCTGAGCTTGGAAATGGAAGGAGAAGAAAAGGGAGACCGATTTTGGTCTGTAGGACCAAAAATGGTCAACAGGTAGACCTATAATATTTGGAATAACTCTAGCATAGATATATTGTACATTCTTAAATTAAACATGTCATCTATGCATAAGGGTCTATAGAGAAGGCCTCTAGGAGATGAATGCTATATAATAAGGGTTGATTGGCCTAAAATAATAGTCGAGAAATCTTTTAGGGGATACTCTATCAAATTACATAACAATAAGTAAAGCATATAGCTTTGAGAGTATAACATAGAGATATGACAGATTTCATTATTGTAATATGAAGTTTGCACATCATTGCACAAACCAAACATAGCATGTAACTCATGTCTTAGGGAATATTTATGTTATCTTAATTTCATATTATTATAAACATGAACTTGTGTTTCATTTGTGTATTGAGAGTGAATGAGAGTGTGTTCACTTAAGCTACATGTTCTATGACATCTCTTCATTAGGAACCTTGACCATGACTGCATTAAACAACAAGAAAAGTGAGAATGAATTTATATTTAGGGAAATATGTATAGGACGACATATTTCCAAAGTGTGAAAAATATTAACTAGTTAAATTATTTTACCTAAATGATTGTTTTGAATTATCTTTTCAAATGGAGATGTAATTATCCCTTCATTTTCAGCGCAAGTATTCTTTGAATGCTCATATACCCCTCATATTGTTTTGCATTCTTAATATGAAAATAGTCATCAGTAATATTCCATCTGGAAACATGCTTCACAACTCCAGTTTTAGTTTTCTTTTTGTATATCTTTCTTACTAGATTCTCAATAATACCCAATTTCAATTACATTCTCTTTTATGTGTTAAGTTTCCAACTACAACTTGTACATTTACATTCCTTGGGAGATTCATTTTTATTTTTATTTTCATTAGGTTCAATGAATGGAAACTTGGCCACCCACTCTAACATAAAATTCCTTCCCAAATCCCACTTACTTTACTTTTTATTTCTGGAAAAATTTAGAGCATTTGTGGTGGTGCAAATCCTTGACTACTAGAATTTCCATTTCCAACATTTAATCTATTAGATGTTAGCATCCTAGAAGTATATTTGAATTCCAATTCTTCTAATGGTGCATAATTAAGCTTATTCAATGGGACATCTTCAAGCAGAGATATTTCATTATCATCATCACTGACAGTGTCAATCAAGTTATCATTTAACTCATTTTGAATGTTATCATCATACCCTAAAAATGGTGGAGATTGATCAACTGACACAAATTTTTTCTCAAAATAAGATGCAATACTTCATATCTTGGAAGGTGTTTCACTTATTTTATTTCTTGAGGTTTCCCAGTTACCTACTATTTCCTTTAAGGAAAGCTTTGGTGTTACTTTTACATATTAATTATTTGAGTAACATTGCATACTTATAAAATCTTTGCATGCTTATAAAAACATCTCTAAAATGTAAAATCATCACTTGTATATAACAATATCATGTTCTTGAAAAACCATCAATCTTCTACAAAAGCATTGTAATGCATTGGATAAGCATTGCATGTGTTAAAACGCATTACTTTCCATGGAAAAACATTACAATCTTAGGATGAATCATAGGCTTACATAAACATCATAGGGTTATAAAAGCATCACAATGATGAAAAATCATTGCAGTGATGGAAAAACATTTCGAGGATGGAACATCATTATAGTGATGTAAAAAAATCGTAGTGATGGAAAAACATCATAGTGATAGAGAAGCATCATAGTGATGGAAAAGCATCACAATGATGGAAAATCATCATGGTAATGGAAAAGTATCACAGTGATGGAAAATTATCACAATGATGTAATAGCATCACAAGCTTAGAAAAGCATCACAAAGCTTAGAAAAAGTATCACAAAACTTATAAAAAACATCACAAAGCTAATAAAAATCATCACTTTGATGTAAATACATCTCAAGATTGGATAAACATCACATTGATGTAAATGAATCGTAGGCTTATAAAAACATCACAGGCTAGAAAATATTAGCTATTGCTTAGAAAATAATCTCAAGCTTAGAAAAGCATCACATTGATGGAAAAACAAGTCGGTCTATAAAAGCTTTACAAGGATCAAAAAGTATCACGGCTTAGAAAAGCATCTTTATCTAATAAAAGCTCATAAATGTATAAAATTTTAGAAATGATTACAAACATGATTTATATTGATTCAATAGATTTCCATGTAGGCTATAAATTACAATGCTAGAAGAGTTTTGAATTGGATCAATAAATTTTCATGTAGGTTATAAACTACAACACTAGAAGAGTTTTGAATTGGATCAATAGATTTCATGGTTTGCACCCACTAGTTTTTGATTCATTCAGATCTTTTAATACTTGCCCAATTGTCGAAAAATTCGAATTTGAATCTTACTAGGAGGAAAAATAGTGTTTAATTTTGAGTATATATATTAGTACATTTAAAACATTTGAGTTGGGTATACATGCAAATTTAATTAGATTTCAAAAATTTCCTTTGAAATTTTGGCACATTTTATCCCAGGGTCCATAGAATGTGTGGCAATCCAAACATTGTTTAAAATTTTGGAGCATCGATTTATTCGTGATCCTAGAACAAAACCCCATTGGAAATAGAAATCGTTTGGCTATTCGAGTAAGAAATAATAATGTGCATGTATGTTTTTGTGTACTATTATATGACTTGACGTTATTTACAAAATTAATCCCGTCTTTAGAAATTTTTAATATTTACCTACCTATAAATATTTATCTCTAATCTTTTTCTTAATAAATATGGCTATCCGTAAAAAATTATTAAAATTGAGTGTCAATTATTAACCTACAAAAATAATGTAAATAATTAACTTGTTTTTACAATATTTTATTTATTAAATAATTACAATTACAATTTAAATAATATTAAAAATAATTAATGATTTTCCCACCATAACTTTAATATGAAATTTGAATAAATTTTAATTAAAAGTTTAAATTAAAAATAATTTGATATAAAAGAATTGACACCAAAAAAAATATCACTTTTTCATTTTTATCATGTTTTCCCTCTTAAAAATTTAAAATTAACAAAATGAAACTTTTGGAAAAGTCAATAACTATGATAATTTGTGTTTGCTACACATTCTACCAAATTTTCCATTAAGTTTTTAATGGAAAGAAACATTTTACTTTACACCAAAAATTCTGACGCTAAGTGACATGACCAATTTTTTTGATTTAAAACCCCAAAAAAAATTTAAACAAAAAATACCCTTATTTTTATATAAATAGTGATACAATTTAAATTTTAATATTAATTAATGTTTTTATTAGATTAAATAAAATGTTTTTTGTCTATGAATCAATATGAGAAATAAAAAGGAGCCTATTCCCCACAATAAAATGGAAGAAAGAAAAAAGAAAAAGAGCAAAAGAACACCACCTCCCAAAAGAACAAGAAATATTAAATACAAAAGTCATAAAGAATCAAATGAGAGATGTCACAAAAATAGAGGACACAAATAACTAAACATCCAAATACCCAAAAAAAGAAGTAAAATAATACATCCCTCAAGACCAATCTCTCAAACTGTCCATCAAAGAGGCTTATCCACAAGACAATATTACCCGTCACCCTCGTTTAGAAAGGAGGTCTTCCAGGGTCCATTGAGATCTATTAGATATGAGAAAGTGCACTTCCGTTCTCACTAATTCTGCCTCTGACCTACGCCCTTTCTTCTTTGAAGGGACTTCAACATCCACATGTCACTTACCAAGTCTAGATGGTGGAGACCAAGGAGGGATCGATCGAGGAGGAATTGAATGGGGGGTCAGATTTTCTTGCAAGGGATCTTCTGAGAACTACATTAACTTCTCCCTCCATCCATTCACTTCTTCAGGTCAATGTAACTTTTGAGAACTACATAAACTTCTTTATAAATATGCCTATAATTGATCATTTTCTCTCTCCTCTCTCTACCCAATGCCACCTAGAGGTGAATGAGAGAGTTTAATCCATGATAAAATAATCACACTATCCTTTAAAAACCATTATGATCACTTTTAATCATATTTATAACATCATGTTCAACTTAGGGTTTTAAGGCACTAAAAATTAGATTCCACTCTTAGCTATCATTCATAAAGGATTACCCATCATTCCAAAAAATAATGCATAGAGAATACATCTAGAACCTTAAAAAACTTCTATGAACTACTAAATATCCCATGAAAATTATTAATGATCCAACAAACATGAGAAAGTCCTTCTCGGGTCTTCATCTCTTCATTCTAAAAACACTCATGACCAAAAAACCACTTTTCATACTTTATTCTTCAAATCAAGGCCTAAAAATTCACCAACACACTTAAAAAAACATTTAAAACCTATGTAAATTATTATTTGATCATTATTTCCTTAGAACCTAAACCTCATACCCCGTTTGGTCACATTCTCTCTCTTTGCACTTTAGGCTCTTGACCTATAGGTCACGTTAGGCCTTAAAATAGACATTATAGATATTGTTCAAGCACTCTCCACATCATTAAAATGTTTAATAAACTTATAACATGATTTACCACTGATTATTATCCTTAATATGTCTTGATAACACCTCAATACTCCTCATTAGGTCAAGAAGAGTCTAGGACAAGTCTAGTTATATGATAGGTTTGTAGGTCTTACCTCTGTAGGCATACTTTGAAGCTTCCCTAAGTGATTCCAATCTTCATATTCATGTTAAAATTTTATAATAAATCTTATTATGCCTATGATAATTCATCTCACAGAGCCACCATGCTCCTTCTTGCACCAGACTAAGCATCCCATGCATAAGCCTTCTCAAGAACCTTGCACTCAAGAATAGGTACACAAACATGCATACCATGTTGCTGAGACTTGACATAAACCATATAATAATCATCAATTTACCTTTAAATTCTCTCTCATATCACTTTTTCACTTGGTTTTCTTGTCATATACCACTTCACCATGTCTCTACAATCCATATCCATGCTTAAGAACTAGTCCATCAAACAAACCTACTAGGCAACATACCACTTTGAGACATTTAAGATTCCTTATATAGATCACAACTCATTTTAAAAAAATTGACATAGTCTCCAAATATATTATCACAATCCTCAGTCTACTCACTTTACCAAGCTTCACTAATCATGCCTTCACTAAGACAAGACTAGGCTTCTCAATACATCTTTTCTAAAAAGACTTTCTCTTATGAACTTGGTAAACAATGACCTTATCATAACATTGTGCCAATACCTTATTTATAACTCAAGGACCTAATATACCATTCTTAATCCATTATGATCACTTAATTACCTTTGATATTAGTGACAACATTAATGCCTCAACACAATAATAAGAACATACCTCAACAAGTCTTTTCATCAAAATCTTAGATCCTCAAATTATTCCATGACACCTCACAATGTTGGGTTAGTTGGATCAAGTGAAGTCAAGTTGACCTAAAATACCCTTATATCAGTGAGCACTACCTACATAGCCATATACTCCAAAGAGGACCTCATATTGATGTAGTTTTCGCCCTTATGTGGGCTTGTGTGTGAACAATGGTGTAATATGATATATGTGAGTGCATGTGGTGATCTAGCTTAAAACTTGAAAAATTCCACTCATGCACTATTTTTTTGATGCTTCAGACCTGTACGAAGACTAATCCTATTACTAATTTGGAAATAGGGAAGAATAAGGTAGTAGAACTAAGTTGTGTGAATTATTTAGTGAGCTTAAATGAATTCTTTCTCGATATTTGATGGATGAATAATGAGTATGATTTTTTTGTATTTATGCCACATATTTTGAAAATAATCTCACAAAGGGTTAACTGAGACAAATAGGTCAACCCATACATATCAAAAGATTTGAAAATATGAGTGTTTTTAGGTTATGAACATTATCATTAGATCTATGACACTAGTGTCAATGCTATTATCTAGGTTTTATCAATAGTGTCTTGGAGAATATATAATTTTTGTAGCTTTGTAACTAATAATGAAGGATATATATATATATATATTAGGTTTTAAACATATTATGGGCTATAGGTGCTTTGGGTAACTAGAATATCAGGGTTGGACTATAAGATAATCATTTTGGCATAGAGAGATGATTAACATAAGCCTTCTAGCTACAAGAAAGATAAGAACTAAAGGTTAGAGCCTTGAGTGATATTTGTCAAGTGTGAAAGACTAGTTTATCATATCAAATATAGATTTGAGTATCTATAGAGGGATGAATTCCATGGATCACTCATATTAAAAGAAATAGTTATGCACATCATGTGTTATATATAAAAAATATAGTCATGTAAATCACATTTACAAACATGATAAGATATATTATCATTAAAATATTTTTGATCATTTAAAGCACATATAAAACATACTGAAAGTCCAATAGGTTATCATTAATGGTTGTTTGTTAGCAACATGCAAGATATAATAATGAAATTCCAATAGGTGTTAGTGTCTTATATATATGCCAATGAAGTATGGAGTAATCATAGTAATAGTAGATGCATGATTAAAATCTTTTAAATTTAAATATAAATATATAACACAAAATAAATATGTGCATGATAGAAATCACAACACCAAACACACAATAATAGTCAATGAATTCCATATAAATGTATGTAAACATGAATATGCATATGATATCACAGTGAATAATCCATAAACTCACACATCATGATTAATAAACATGCAAACATAAAAGATGTGATAAAACTATAATATGACATAGCCATAACATGGACTAGAGGATCCTTTAACACAACTCACACATGACATGATAAAACACAATCAAACATATCTATATACTATAAAGAAAGAAATATATTAAACATCAATGCTCAATAAATGTTACAATCATTGGCAAAAAACTAGTAATATTAGTCCACATAATCATTCAATGTCATCATCTAGTATAGTTAAGTACAATATCCATAGGAAATGACATTCTAAAAGCATGAACAAGAGAAAGCTAGGCATACGAGTGTATGTATCTCAATATGGTCAATAGACATGCATATAAATGTGTAACCTAAAAAATGTTCCAAGATACCCTTAGTATGGGCATGCCCCTAATGTATATAGGTTTCATGTGGGCATGATCAATGTCATAAAGTTGTATTTCCATGTCTCATATATAAATTATGTCCTGCATCTAATCCATGAATACCATAAAAATAACGTGCATAGAAATTTGATATGAAACTCACAATGTATATGACATGTGATATTAAAAAACTATGTGTACCATCAATAAGTCATGCATGGGTCATGGTTGTATATTTTTTAATATTTTAATGTTTTTCACTTTTTGATTATTTTGAATGTTTTTTTACATTTTTTTGGAAATATAAGCAAACATTAAGCTAATCAAGCAAAGCTATTAAATAAGTGAATATGAAGGATAAAAATGATAAATAGCATATGTTAATGCTAGTGTGAACCAAGATTAATAATGAAGTAAACTTAGGAAGGTGAAGGTAAATGATATGCCCCCATTGTATGGTAAAGTCATGTTTCAAAGGAGTATGTGAAAGGACTCATCATATGTGTATGTCCCTACTGGGAAAGAGTTAGTGTGTAAATTTCATAGGATGTGTAGGCATATAATATATGTGATCATGTAGTATTTAATATTCTCCATGAAAAAGGCAATCATAGATAGTCAATATGGATATATGGGAGAGTTCTATGCCACATTGAGGTGTAACATGCCTTAGATAACATGTAGTAAGACCAAACTATTGTAAAAGGGTATGTATGCATGTTTCATCATAGTATAGCTAACATGAATGTCAAGAAGAAAAAATATGAAAAATCAAGGGCCATCAAAACACAATAAAAAAATCAAATCCAAGGGCTAGAAGAATAGTGAATACAAAAACATATATACATATCCTTGTCAAAAGAGAAGAATGGAGGAATCAATTAGTTAACTTAAGAGAGGATAATAAAGAAATAAGTCAATAAGAATATATGTATAATAATTTTTTATCCTAGTTATCCTATGATACCATTAATGGGATTCTCAAGTGTAGGTCTTGTATTTATCGGTACAAACACCACATGCTACGGGCAAGATGTAACACATAAATCACTATCTGAATTATAAAAATTTCCACAAGCTATAGAATATTTGGAATTTTTAGTGTGGTTGATACAATCATGTAGATGTTGCATATACCTAGTAATCATACTAATCTATGGACTCTATTACAGGTTAGGATAAATCATTGGTGTTACTTTTGGAACATTTGCACAAGGTTCTTTCAAGACTATCATATGACATGATGGACTAGATAATGTATGATTAGCTCAAATATGTTGTTAGTGTAGAAGATGTTGGATAACTATTCATCAAGGAATATTAATCACTTGTCACTATAATTAAATTTGAATTATTTATGGAATATAACATTGTGTACATTGCATAATAGGCTAATGTTCAATCACGTGATGAAATGTCTCAAGCTGGATGAGGTACTCATATGGAACACCCAAAATTGTTACAACTTTATTATTATGGATATATTTAAAACATCAATGTAACAAATATGTGATTGCACCTATATTGTATATCCATAGTCATCCTAACATGCCAAAGGCACCAATGTTGGGAAAAACTAAGAACTAATTAGTAATAGTTGTAGGTCCTACCATAGCACAATGCCCCTAAGAGGTTTTTTGATGTTTTCCATCAAATATATTTACTATGTCTATTATAACAATAAAGTCTCTATGTGTGTACCTAAGGATATCAAGTAATTTTATACTACATATATTTTCACTTGACCCAATATCTACCATAACATTCTAAATAGGGTGTGAGTCAATGAAAGCACATATAAACAAAGGTGTGTTTATAAAATCATCATCAATAATTTCATGGTCATCATATTTAATCATAGGTAATTTTATATGTGCATTAGTAAATGTACCAATAAGGCCATCTATAGGATGAGCATATGTATCTTCAAAATAATAGGAAGCTATAGGAGAATACACATTATCATTCATATGCACTTCCAGATTAGCCTTGGTTTCTTGTATCACATGGTTTGGGAATGGATCAATAAACATCTTAAGATTTGATTTAGGTTACGTAATTGAATAATTATTAGGTGTGTTACCATCATTAATATCAATATTGTTGTTTTCAATTAATTCTTGGATCTTATATCTTAAGCCAAAACATCCATTAGTTAAATTTCTTGTGCATTTATTCCAATCATAGTATGTGTAAATATAAAAATTACTAGGTTGAGGATTTTTCATGTCAACCTACAAAGGTGGAGGAAAGGAATATTGGATTTGGTACAAGGTAACACATAAATAATAACTTTATTGATAATTAATTGGTAAACATACAAAATTATAGAATACAATCTCCTACAAGTAAGGAGTTATATTATATATCCCACTAAGACTAAAAAACTCATGTAACAATACCATTAAAAATATAGTGCACTAATAGAATATCTAATAAACACACCCACCCCCCCGGAAAGTGTGGATATGGATAAATACACTATCACAAAAGAACTGAAGTAGCGCCCCCACCTCCCCCCCCTCCCCCCCCCCCCCCCCCCCGGCCCCCCCCGCCCTGCAAGTGTGGATATGGATAAATACACTATCACGAAAGAACTGAAGAAATGATGTTCTTGATACACATGATGATTGTGGTAACACATGAACTAGGAACCATCAACTGATCCACATAAAAATACCTATCAATAGAGACACATCAAACTATTCAAACTAATCTAAAGTAGTGTTCAATAAAATGTTCTAGTACAATGAGGATAGTGTGGACTTCCACTTTTCTTTTGAAATTATAAACACACATATTATCAAAAAATAATTTATCTTCTTATTCCATAGCATGCACACATTTAAATACTAATTCATCATCATCATAAGTTTTATCACTTGAGTGGGGAGAGTACTCTTCCCAATCAGTCTCCTCAATAGCAAAAGATTTTTTATCCAATTTGTCATCTAGAAGGTCTTGTTCTCTCTACTTACATTTTGAGAGAAGCTGCCCTATATTTTTGAAATAAGGATAGAGATACTATTTCCAAGAGGTTTTAAACTTTGAATTGTGTTTATCACTCTTATGTTTATTTCCCTAAAAACATAAACTAGACTTATCTTTTTCCATCATTGTTGTCTCTTCTTTCTCTGATATAATTTTTTTGATTCTACTTTCCTCACCAATTAAATATGAGAATAAGTTTTCCAAACTATGATTTATTTTACTTGGTGTGAAAACAATATTTGAGTAGTTTTTTGGCATATTATTTAATAAAATTATTTTAACATCATCATTATTCACATCAATTCATATTATGTCTAACTAATTCAATATAGAGTGTAACCTATTGATGTGTCATACCATGCTTTCATCTTCTTCCATTTTGAGTTCAAATGACTTGTGTTTCATGGCCACTATTGCACTTCTTGATTGTAAACTAAATATATTGCTTAATTTTTCCTAAATGACATTATTTATTTTAGATAGGTATATATGATGTAAGTAGGGATCAGATAGGCCTAGTCCAATAATTTTTGTCACTTTCTAATATTTGATCTCCCATTTGGTCACTCCATCTACATCTCCTAGTTTCATCACCTTTCCATCAAACATTTGCCATAGGACCTTGTTGATTAGTAACAATTGAGTTTTGAATTGCCATGTATGAAAGTCTTGGCCTTCAAAAAAATTAATGAGATTTAGTTTTTTCATTTTTATACTCACCACACAGTTGAATTACATAGGATGCCAATTTCCACTAAAAATGTGTCTATTTACAATAATTAAATTTTGATGTTCTTGAGATGACACACAATGATTCTACATTGATTGATAATATGACACACAACAAAAGTGACACCTATACATTTTTATTTATTTATTTTTATAAAGGTAAGAGGATGGTTTTGAAGGGTCCCTTCTCCTTTACATGGAATGATAAAAAATCCAAAAAACACCTAACATATCAACATAAATAATAGAGGCTAACAAAACATTGTTGATAAACAACTACTCAACAACAAAGAAAGAAAGAAACTAAACAACAAAATATTTAATAAAAAGGAACATATATAAACAAAATATAAACATCCAATTCTTTTAAAATAACATTCCACTACTCAACTAGGGTATTGATAATATTTTCAAGGTTACCAATGCCTCCATTCCTCATTTTAGCAGACTCACCTTTGTCCTGCACTTTAAACTGCTTACTCGTCCTTAGGTTCTCCATTCTTCTTTTGCAATTTTAATCATTTATTTCAACACGTTAATATTGGTCACGTAGATTTTTTATTTTCATCTTAATAATATGAATGACATGCATGATTTCTTCCTGAAGCTAAGAATTTTCCTTTTCCAACTTATTATTTTTCTCTTCTACATCAACATTTTATAGTAAACAAATTCCTTATCTCCCACATCCTTCAAAGGTTAGGATTGGATATCAATCCCACAAAAGTGGAGTTGTATATTATTTATGGGCTCCTTCATATCATCAGTCTCCTTAATCACCCAATTAATGATACTCTGATCCAAATTCACATCAAAAACTAATAATTTGAACTTATCTTTAAAATCTTCACTACTATCCTCAAGGGCTCTCTTTTTCCTTTTCACATCAATATTTCATTGACAGAAAGCCTCCTTATCTAGCTCTTCATCTTTATCTGCTATGGAATCAACTTGTAAAGGATCCAAAGATGTATCCTCTTTGTTAAGGGACTTGTTGCTAAAGGTTATCTATTAAAATTTAAATAGACCACTATATATACTCCTAAAACTCTTATTTTAAATTATTTTAATGAGACTCATAACTAAAATATATTATTTTAGACACAATGGATTAATCTAAAAACTTATAATTTACTAAACAAACTTTGACAATATAAAGCCTTAATCACAAACCAATAGACTCTACTAATTGATAATTTGAATAGTCTCAATTAAAATGAATTTATTTACACTAATTTAAAATAAAAATACGTACTAAAAGACTAACTTACATAAATGATTTGTTTTTTGTGATTTTTGCTTCACATAGGGGATTTAAGTTTATTTGATGACCTGGAATTGTAACTATGGCTTAGTTTTTTAATGGATTCCTTGGCATATGTTTCATCATAATTGACATTTTCACTTCGACTGAAAGGTATTTCCAACATTATTTTTTCTAGTAGTTTCCTTTTATGGCTACTTGGTGTGGTTTGGGCATTTTATTTCTGGTCTTGGTTATGCTATAATAGAAGATGTTTTCTTTATTTTTTTTCAAATTGGAGGAGTTATGCACCAATTTGAACATGAAAACCATGATCTTATTAAATATGATTCAATTTTTTTTTATTTTTTTTAATAAGTAGGTTGGTTATAGTTATTTTGAGGTTCATTAGACATGATGATTCTTTTGCTATGGAATTTATTGAAGGATGGAAGGAAGGGGTTGTTTCTATCAAGTATTTATCCAATGTTATTTCTAAGGAGTCTTTGTAAAGGATTACATGCTTAACTATGGTGGGGTAAAGATGGTATATGGTGAATAAAAAAGGTTCTAAATGTAAATAGGAATTTTTAAAGCCTAGAAATTTTTTATGATACATGTAAGGGTATTGTCCATCTTTCTCTTCTTAGTTTTTGTCCAGTTATAACACTATTTATTTAGAGATATGTTACTTGTTAAGGGAACTTATCTCTTTTATTTTATTATCATTTAAAGTTGATGTCTCATATTCATCATAATAACTTCATCAACCTTATCTTTTTCCTTTTCAAACTATTAGGTAGAACAACTTTGGAGGTTTAAAGAGTGATTGATAAGGCTATGGCCCATCAAGGTATCATAAAACTTATTTTGATAGATGCATTCAACTCTTTGGCTCCTTCATTTTTTTGTGGGGATTTTTTTACTAGTTATATAAGGATTTCATGTGGTAGTAAGAAATATAAGAAAAAAAAAAGGTTAATTCTACCTCCCTCTTCTATTATTCTTTGCATCTAAACTATACAAACCACTGGATAGGTATTCCTATAGACTTAAGCTAAGGAAGGGGATTTGGAGAATTTTTAGGAGGTACCTTTTTATCACCATTCAAATTATTATATTAATATTAAAGATTCATCAATCTAGGGTTCCATTTCTTTAAATGTCTATGCTACATAATATCCTCTTTTGGTTGTAGGAGATGACTCACGAAAAGATCATAGATATGGAGAAAAATTTACAAAGGAGGTTGTAAGTGAAAACCAAGATTTGAATCAGGTTTTTAAATTGGCAAAGGATAAGGAAAATTAAATCTTAATCATTGGAGAAAGAAATCAATCTTTGATAATCTATTTTCAAAAAGATCTCAATTATCTAGTCTTTGTAGCTGAAAATTTTAAGGGCATAGAAGCTTAGTCAAGTTCTCTTCTAGTTTACAAAGGAACTCAAACATATTATTTTGATTTTTTACCAAAGGAGGTTTTTATATAAAAATTAAATTCTCTTTATCAGGAAGGGGCTAAATTGTGGGGGGGGGGGGACTTCATACACAACTACAGGTTGTTAATTTTAAAGGGTAGAATATGTGGGAAGAATATACTTATTATATACAATTCTTGAATGAGGAGATGAAGGAAAAATACTATTTCATGTTAGTGTTATCAATTAGATTTTTCACCTACTGTGTTTTGTAGTGAATGTAGTATATATAAATCTAATGACACAATGGGATCATCTCCAAGTTATGGGACCTTGGAAAATTGAGGTGAACCTTTAAAGAAGTCCAGATTCCTTTCACTAAGCTCAGTACAACTGATACATGACAAGTTCAATTCTAAATACATATTATTTGTGATTTACCTCCTAACTAGGGTTTTAACTTTTAAGGAAAGAGTTTTGAAGGAGTTTTTAAAATTGGAAATGGTGATGCACCAAAGGGTTCTAGTGGAAATTATTGCTTGCTTTGATTGAACATAATTTGAATAATAATTTAATAAAATTTATTGAAGCACAATATAGTGTAGAGGGTTATGAGAAAAGAATAAACTCCATCATCCTTATCTCTGAACTTGGCTTGAATCAACTTAGGATGTTTTGCTTTGTTCATAAGGTTCAATCTTCAACAAGAGACTTTCAACTTGTCATTAAGATTTTTAGCCTCCTCTACCTTGACCTTGTTTACTAATCATATTTGAATTTTTTTAAAATATCTTTATTCCCTTCATAAAACTCTCATTCATCCCTTCAACTCATTCCATTCACTTTCCAACCTCCTTTCACTTTACTCATTCACTAGCTTCTCACAAGTTCACATCTTAAGACTCAAAACATCAAATATCATCTTAGGTCTCATGAACATATCCTAATAACATTGATGAACTAATATGATCATAACACACTTTTTTTAACACCTTGTAATCCCTCACTCACATTCCATCATCCACTAACACACCTCAAGTTCAAAAGTGAATCTTCTTGTGTGTAGCCTATTTTTCACAAAGTCCCTTTGTTTGAACATTATGCAAGTCCTAATAAAGTTATAATCTAATATTTGGACACCCTATACCTCATTATTACTTCACATGAAGTTTCATCACTTAAATATTTGTGAAATTACACCTTCCTTTGTAGCCACCTTGCCAATTAGGCCTTCTGACCCTTTATACACTTGTTTAGACACCAAATCCATACCAAACTATATGGTACCAAAACAAAACCTATTGAATACTTTTATAAACACCAAAAAATACCTTATTATAATTTTTTGTCAAATTTCCATGGTTATAACTCAACTTATTGGGATTTTTATTTCCAAACCCTAGGTAGGTAAAGGTACATGCTTATACAAGCTGAGAGAGGTTAAAAATACATATATTTGGATTGAACTCATTTAAAATCATCATGGGACATTTGAAAAATTTATATATTAACAAGTTAAACATTCTTAAATACCTTAGGATACTTTATCAATCTTATTAATGCTTACAACAAGTGAAACTCAAAAGTCTGTGTCCTCATGAAGGACTGTGTAAGGGAATTGATAGTCTGCCTACTCTCTAAATAGATTTAAAGGATCCAAAGGAAATATTATTAAAATTTTACTAATTTTAATTTTTAATAATACTTATTAAACTCAATAACTACTCACTTTCTCAGCACACACACTATTCCTTTGCTTTCTAACTATGTAAGAATAGGGGTTTCTAGCTGTGTTAACAAGGTTTTGCCTTAAATATGATTGTATAATGAACATTTATCAAGTGTTTTATATTAAAACATAATTATATATATTTCCACCAATAATAATTTAATTACATGTCATCTCAATTAGAACATTGATCCTTTTGATACAAAATACTTCAAGAACATTCAAACACCATGTTCTTAGATTGTCATAGTTCACCATAAGGTTTCTTCTTATAGAGATTTTATTTAGGTTTTTTATTTTATGAATGTATAAAATGTAAAAATTAAACTTATTATAAATTTTTATATACTTTTTAGATGATTAAAAAAACATTGTTTATTATGCCAACAATCATAAACTCCATCAAATCATTCTCTTGTCTGACTGTAACTTGCAGTCTCTACTCAAACCTATAGCCAATGAAAACAATGACATGTAAATATCCTCAAGGTATATTGAATGAAAAATATAATCAATAAAAATCCAATACCCTTCAAAGTAATCATAGACACACACAAAAATTCTCTTATTTATTCATATGAAGCATCAACTATTACATTTACAATCCATTCTTAGACTCTACCACCTTCTTGAAGAGTGTACAGACTTATTTTAGTTTTTTATCTCTCCTTATTGGATATATATACTATATTATACATAATCTCTAAATTATCTCTCCACCTACATTATAAATTATCTTCTCATCCAACATCTATTTTGGTTTTGGAAATTACCATCAAGACTCTTACATGGCCAATTCAACGTGTGAGTGGTAATTACACTTTTTAACATGACTGTAGATTTTCAAGACTTAAGGACTTATAAATAAAAATACCTTAAAAAAATATTTTCATGACCTATTAAACCCTTGTACAAACATTCTATCTCTTAACTACTTCATACTATGCCCATGGTCCTTCTATGCTTGGGTTTAGGATTTGAATTTTCAAATTTATAATTTTGGAGGGAAAAATCCAATACATTCAAAACACCATTATAATGACTCATGATGACTCCTAAGACAACATATGGACCCTATAGTATATTCCACACACACCTACATCCAAAAATGGATCACCTATGACCCCTAACTAGTATATGACTTTTCAACAACACAAAAATGATGTTTGCTTATTAGATGCTCCTGCATCATACTCCCCATAAGGGAGAAAATTTGAATTCAAACACAAAATTATACTTTATCTTATTAAAATTATCTTTAATTTTCTTTTTGTCCTACCTTCCTCTTTGATTTTATCAATTCCATCTTTCTCAATCATTTCTTACTTAGTCTTCATTATTCTATTTCTTGCTTTATTCTTCCATTTTTTTATCCTTGATTATTTCTTAGCTAAAAGTATCCATTTTTACACTTCATTATTATTCAATTCATGGTTCTCATACTCTTTTTCATCCTTCCCTTCAACTGCACCTTTCCAAATAGTGTCTTCCACATGCATTCTATGAGTGTCATGCGACCAAATTGCCTCTTCACGATCTACTTGAGCTTATATAATTTCTTTAAACTTACTTTCAATTGTACCTTTCTTTGTTAATCCTATTCATTTAAATTACCTTTTTAATGAACTTCTTGGAAACTTGTTCCACTACCTTCTTCATTCCTTGATTCATCCAAATCTATTGCAATATCATCATGCGAAGTAGTCATATTCCCACATTGTCTTGGATTCACTTGATGACCCTTGTCATGCTTGATAATGAGCCCTTGTGGCCCATCTCCTTCTTGTTGTTCCATACCTAGAATATCAATATCATCCAAGCTTATTTCTTCTTATTCAAGAGTTGTATTAGTGTCTTCATAGTTATTGGCAACTAGGTCATTAATATTTTCCTCATTTGACTCCTCTTTGGGCTCATTCATGAGCTTCTCATATTTCCCTTCACCTATATGTATCCATTTTAATTTATTAAATAAATTATCTATCACCTCCAATTCATCTTTCAATGTGAAATCATCTATCTTTCCATCATCTTCATCAAAGTTTGGACCCTGTTGTTCTTCATCTTCTTCAAAATTCTATCCTATACTAACATGTACAGTTATTATTCATCAATGCTTCATATCTATATGCATTTGAAATCTCACCTTTCTTCCTGATTGTACTTATTAACATTATTTTCTAGCTTTTATAGTCTATTTCTATTATCTCATTCATTGATTCAAATAATTTATCATCATACTTATCATATATGGCTTGCATACCTTTCCATGTGCTTGTGTTCTCTTCACACCTTTCATCTTATTTCCTCATTGAGCTACTCAGATACATCTTCATACATTTATATTTTTTTTCCTCCACCATGTCTTATTTATTCTTGAGTTTTCACCTTTCCTCTTTTTTTATGCTCTCTTGAAGTGTACCTGCAAGACTATCTTTCTGCACCCTTTCCATGCTTTTCATGACCCATTTTCTGCCTTACACTCTCTCGAACTGATATTGATTTCTTATCTCACCATATTAATGCTTATTTACTTGATATATTATCAAGATACTTTTATGTAACCTACCCTTTGTTTTTTTTCTCCTCACTTGCTCTTGTCCTTCATTTAAATTCTTGACTTGCATAACCTCTTGCTTGAGGTTTTCCTTCTTCATCTCACTAACTGATGCTTTTAGCCACTTAGGCCAAACATAGCCAAGATCTTTTACTTTATTTTAGGGCTGTAATTTGACTTTCACTTTTCCAATCTACATATTAACTTCTTCCTTCTCATATACACACTTAAATTCAAGTCCTAAACACTCATTTACCTCATTAAAGGATTACTGCAAGGTTATATTATCTTTCAAATATTCATGGTTTGCATTCATGTCTTATTTGGGAGATTTTTTTATTACTTTAGTTTCAATTCTTGTGAAATCATCATGAAACTCTTCTCCTATATCATCCTTACCATGTTGATATTCTTCAATGTTCAACTTGTTGTCTCCTACAACTAGTTCTCTTCCCTTGACATCTTCTTTCATCTTGTTGGGTGATGAACTCGACCCCTTATTCACAAGCCTTAAGGTATAGTTATTTAAATTCATATAAATTTGATTTAAACCTTCATACACACACTTAAAGGAAATATTATAATATAAAACAAGAGACCACATTGTTTCCATGAATGTCTCTTTCTTGGGAATTCTCCTCCTTTGCTTGTCTTCTCCCTCAAGTTCTTCTCTTGGCACTCCTCTCTCTATGTTATCCTCAATGAGAAATATTTTCTCAACTTATTTATCATGTTTATCTCTTGTAAAATCATCATTATTCATACCTATATGGGTTATACTCTCTTTATTCTTCTCTTTCCTTAAGGAACTCATCTCATGTCTTTTCTCTCTCATAAGTAGCTCTAGTGGCCACTTCACTCTCTTCCTAAAAATATAACCAATACATTATATTTTTTATCCTTCATGAGATTCACCATGAGATATATCTTCTTAAAAATCTACCCCAAATCTCTTCTCATCTCTTTCACTTCTTTTTCTACATCCATATTCTCTATTTTCCTTCACTTTCTAGGCCTACTTAGACCTATCTCTTAGTAGGATTACTTTATTGCCTCTTATACCTATCTTGTGCCTTCTTATATTTCTCTATTAATTTATCTAGGACTTATTTTATCTCCCTTGACTCTCACTTGGAGTCTTACCCTTCTCATTTGAGCTTCAATGTTATTTCCACACTTTTTCTCTAGATCTTTCTTGACTAGTTTTAAGTCCTTCACATTAGACTTAGGGGATTTAGTTAATTCCTTAACCAATATTTAATTTATCTATACTGACATTAATATGTCATACTTTCACCATATTATTTTCCCACAATACCCCTGTAATGTCATATCATGCAATCCTCATAACATTCTTCACTAATTTCAAATTAACAAGATTTTAAAAACTCAAAACAAAATTGAACTAATAGCTTACCTAGATCTGATTCCAAATGATGTAGAGGGTTATGATAAAATAATAAACTCCACCATTCCTAGCTATGAACTTGGCTTGAATCAACTTAGGATGCTTTGTTTTATTCATAAGTTTTAATCTTCAACAAGAGACTTTCAACTTGTCACTAGGCTTTATAGCCTCCTCTACCTTGACCCTATTTACTAATCATATTTTAAAAATTTATCAATTTATTTAGTCCCTAAATAAAAATATAATTCATCCCTTCAACTCATTCCATTCACTTTCCAACCTCCTTTCACTTCACTCATTCACTAGCTTCTCACAAGTTCACATCTTAAGACTCAAAACATCAAATCTTGTCTTAGGTATCATGAACACATCCTAACACAATGTATGAAGTCCTATGATCATAGAATACTTATTTAAACACCTTGTAATCCCTAAATCATGCTCCATCATCCACTAATAGACCTCAAGTTCAAAAGTGAAAGTTCTTACTTGTAGCCATTTTTTTCACAAATTCCATTTGTTTGAACATTATGTAAGTCCTAAAGGTATAAGACAAGATTTGGATAGAATATATTTACTTATTTTCTCACATTAGTTTTCATCACTTAACTATTTGTGAACGTATACCTTCCTTTGTATCCACCTTGCCAATTAGGCCTTTTAGCCCTTCATATACTTGATTAGACACCAAATCCATACCAAAACATATGGTAATAGACCAAAAAAATTTGAATCCTCTTCCAAACGCCAAAACATACCTGATTACAAATTTTTGTCAAATTCCCATGGTTAGAACTCAACTTATTGGGGTTTTTGTTCCCAAACCCTAGTTAAGTAAAGGTGTAGGTCTGTATAAGCTAAGAGAGGTTAAAAATCCATATCTTTGGATTGAACTCATTTAAAATAATCTTGAGACATTCCCACCATATTTATTAAAAATTTACACCTTCCTAACTACATTAGGATCCTTTATCAATCTTATTAAGGCTTAAAATAAGGGAAACTCAAAACTTTGTGTCTTCATGAAAGACTGTGAAAGGGCATTAATAGTTTGTTTGCTCTCGAAAGATGTTTTTAGGATTAAAATGAAATATTATCAAAGTTTTCCTCTTTCCACTTCATACTAATACTTATTCAACTCAACAACAACTCACTTTCTTAGCACATGCACTCTTCCTTTACTTTTTGATTGTGTAAAAACAAGGGTTTCTAGTTATGTTAATAGGGTTTTACCTTAAAGATGACTGTATAATGAACATTTTTCAAGTGTTTTATATTAAAACTTAATTATATATCTTTCCACCAAGAATCATTTACCTACATGTCATCTCAATTAGAACAATGATCCTTTTGATGCAAATTACTTCAATAACATTCAAACACCACATTCTTGGACTATCATAATCCACCATAGGGTTTCTTCTTATAGAGATTTTATTTAGGTTATTTATTTTAGGAATGTATCAAATATAAACATGAAAATTATTATGATTTGTATATACCTTTATATTATTAAAAAAATATCCTTTATTATGACAACAACCATAAACTCAATCAAATCCTTTTCTTGTCTGACTATAAATTGTAGTCTCTACTCAAACCTGTAGCCAAAAAAAATAGTGACATGTACATATCCTAAAGGGATTTTAACTTTAACATAAAATAAATAAAAATCCAAAACCATTCAAATGAATCATACACACACACAACAATTCTCTTATTTATTCATATGAAGCATTAAGTATTACATCTACAGTCCATTCTTGGACTCTGCCACCTTCTTGAGGAGTATACAAACTTCTTGTTTTAGTTTCCTCACTCTCATTCTTATATATATCCCCTATATTCTCCCTAATCTCTAAATAATCTCTCCACCTACCTCACAACTTATCTTATCATCCAGCATCTACATTGGTTTTGGTAGTTACCATCAAAACTCTTACATGGCTAACTCAACATGTGAGTGGTAGTTACACTTTTTAGCATGGCTCTTGATTTTCAAGATTTAAGGATATAGACATAAAAATACATTAAAAAACTCTTTTCATGACCTCTTGGACCCTTGTAAAAAAATTCTCTCTCCTAAAAACTTTATATTATGCCCATGGTCCTTCTATGCTTAGGTCTAAGATTTAAATTTTCAAATTTATACTTTTGGAGGGAAAACTCCAATACATTCAAAACAAACTTATAATGACTCATAATGAGTCCTAAGAAAATATATGGACCCTATAGGATCCTCCACACACACCTACATCCCAAAATGGATCACCTATGACCCCTAACTACCACATGAATTTTCAACAACACAAAAATGATGTTTGCTTACTAGATGCTCTTGCATCACAATCTTACATGAGTATAACACCAAAGGAAGTATTATACATTTTATCAAATAAGGAATAAAGTTATTAATTTTTCCTCAATAATACTTCAAAATTTCAAGATAAATACCATAAATGATCCTATATGACTTAAATAAGACTTATATCATTAATAAATATAATAAAAATCTATACATACACAAGGATGACATAAAATAAGGAAGGCAAAACTTCAATATATTAATATTATCTAGGTTATAACATGTAGATGAATTTATCAAAAACAAAAAAATTATATCATTAAAAATATCCATGGGCTATGTAGGAGACCCATATTTATACAAAAAATACTCTCCTGAGAGAGAAGTAAAGAACTCTTACATTTACTCTTGGAGCAAAAAATCAGGAGTACTCATACAAAGGTCCTTATTTTAGTTTGAAGAAGCATCTTTGGTGGAGTAGAAATAAGAAAAGGACTTTGAAAGTAACTAGGCACTTCTGAAAGAGTTGAAGAAGGATAAAATGATATTGGAGTCTTCCATTTGAGCCATCTCTCCTTGAGCTCAGTTGAAGAAGTCTCTCACTAAGAAATGGGGTGCCAAAATGAAACCTCATAGCTTGGTCAATATTTTAACAAAATTGAATGTTTTTTTTTAATAATTGAATATTTTAAAACATAACTTGAAAAACCTAACTTGTAAT
Organism: Torreya grandis; assembly: GCA_037957365.1. Classification (NCBI taxonomy): domain Eukaryota; kingdom Viridiplantae; phylum Streptophyta; class Pinopsida; order Cupressales; family Taxaceae; genus Torreya; species Torreya grandis. The sequence continues at coordinate 11,329,490 of JARHVA010000009.1, read as the reverse complement.
TTGTAGTTGATAATTTTACACCTTATAAGTCACTTGACAAAAAGGAATGTGTAAATTACAACGTGAGTTTTTACAACTTTCAAGTCATTCAACTTGATAAAATGAAAAGTGTGAAATACAAGTTGCACTTTTTTCAACTAAAACTTGATAAAATTATAATTTAAAATTAAAAGGAGATCTTTTTCAAATAAAAGCTAAGAGTTTCCAAAATGACAGTTGCAATTTACAACTTACAAATTTACAATGTAGCTTACAAAATTTGTAATTTACTGAATGTTTTCTTCTCAAATAATTTTAAAATTAATCAAAAATAGTGACATCAGAGGATTCCTTTCCTTTTTCACTTGTATCTTCTAAATGTAAGTGTCAAAGCTACTGAATATTTATTGTAGGCACTCTTCATCAAGACCAACTGTGTAAATATTATTGATGTTACATTCTTTCATTAATTCAGATAATTCTCTAGAAGAAGCTTTGTAGACTTGGATATCCTTGCCCATCTGATAAAGTGTATTGTGGTACTTGATAAATAGGTGGATGGAATCTAAATTAAAATTTGTGTCATGTGTTGACTCCTTATTAATCATCTCTTTAAATTTATACTAGACAACCTAAAAAGGAAGAGGTTTATCTTGGTAATATGATGCCTCACATGACAATTTAGAAATTGAATCTTCAATGTCATTTATTGCATTTGTGGCTTTGTCCCTTGTGATCTTGGCCTTATCAATGTTTTCACTAAGTATTCTAATTTTGAACTTGGATAACCTCTCAAAATCATCATGATCTAAAGGATTCTTGATTACCTTTTTAGATATAAGGATGTCACTCTCTATTTGATCAATGGGCTGCTACTTGGGAAAGTAGAGCTTTATCCTTTCAACTTATTCCTCATATTTATATATTTCAAGCTTCATAGCCATAAGGTCATCCTTCAAAGTCTTTTAATAATCCATGGCTAACTGTATCAACCTGTTCCCTTTGGTGATTGGTTTGTCAACCCAGTATTTTATAGCTCTACCCATTAAGCCAATCTTTGTCATTGTATCAAATGTTTCTTTATCAAAGAATTAAAAGAGAGATTGAGTTGTCTAGGTTGATTCAAGTGGATTTGTTGGTTTTATGACCTTCCTTAAGGAATCCATCAACTTCTCTACCTTATTCTTCAACTCATCCTTTGTGACCTTGTCACTATCCATTTTATCAAAGGGAGAACTTATGCTTGTTTGAACATTGTGTTTTATTCCCTCTATCATTGGACAACCAAGGTGTACCTTGGATATCTAAAAATCCCCCACCACTAAATCTTCTTTCTATTTTTCAAGTGGGGGAACTACTGTCTCCACATATTTCTCCCATATTGCATCATAAGAGACTCTGACAATGGCCTTGGGACCTCTCTTTTGTCATTTGGATGCTTCTAGTAGACTAAAATCTAGGGTGTTAGGAGATATCATTTATTTCTTCTTCTTAGACATTGATTGTGCAAGCCAACTAAGAGTGGCTACAAATGAATCCTATGTTGTCCTAATGGACACTATTACTTTTGAATCTATGATTGAAGCTGCCACACTGGTAGTTACTATAATCAGTGCCATATTTTTCACTAACATTATTGTTGAGTCCTCAACTGATGATTTGGCTATCTTTACCCCACTGGTGGGTTGACTAGCCATAATTATGTCTGTGGACTTCTCTATGTCCACCTCTTTGGTGGGAGTTTGGATTAAGGTGAGAATGGAAGAAGGCAAGGATACTTGGATGGGTGGAGTCAATGTATTAACAAGGGGTGTGGAATCTAAAAGTGATGCAGGTAGAGAGGTCAACATGTGTGGAGGTAACAAGGGAAATTATGGAATAATGGTATCCAAAGAAGCAAAATAATTTAGCAATGTGGTTAGAATGGCCAGAGTAGAAGCAATGGGTAGTGTGATGGAAGATGGAGATGGAGTTGTTACCAGCCTAGTGATTATGATATGTAATAGGACTACAATCAGAATTATTGAGTCAATAGCCATGTATTGTTGGGTGGTGTTAGTGCTGAATGGGGTGGTATTAGATTTGTGGGATTTGGTGGAAGTGATTTTTGAAGAGGGAGGTAAAGGTGGAGTTGGGATAACCAACTGCATTGATTGGCTCACTACCAAGGGGATCACTTACAATGGTGGGATAATAGAAATAGGATAAGGGGTAATTACTTTTATAGGTTGGATATTAGAAACAAGAGGAGGGGTTAAAGTGGTTGTATCCCCTATGAAAACTAGTAGTGTTTGGTCCAGTGGTTGGGTTACTAACACTTGGGTGATGGAAGATGCCCTTTTTCTTCTATTTCTACTTTCCTTTATGCAAGAAAACTAGCCCCACTACTTGATTTGCTTGAGTGCTACTACTGGAACCCTTTTCTACTTCTACCTCTACACCCTTATCCTTTAACTTTTTGAATTTATCTATAATGTTTAGGCTCTCTTTTTTTATTTTTACCCCATTACTTCTTAACCAATTTAAAGTTATGTTAATAACTAGGGTAGTCATGTCTATTAAGGATAAGGATTCAGGTGTAGACCACCTGACTTGAGGAAAGGGATGGATGTAGATATGATTATTGTAATACACCCTATCCACTAACTATTGCTCATCTTTCAAATCTTCTTGAACTAGTTCCATATCATAGTTATTAAAGTATTCAAGGGTCATCCTAAAATAATCCCTCAAACTAACATCTTCCTCATCTTACATGTCCTCCCAATAATCTTCATAAAAGGGAATGTGAGAATATAAGGAAATGTTAGCCATTTTTGGCCCACATACCAAAATTTTGCCAATTTGAAGAAAATGGACATAACTCAGGAAGAAAAATGGCAACATATTTAGACTTTAGGTTTCTGAGGGCACATTGTAAATCAGGTTTCCAGTGGTGCTTGACTTCTAAATGTTTTATAAGTAGAAGTAATCCGAGTTTATGAACCTGAATTACTCATGAAAAGTGCAGATCAGATTCTCCAAGGTGAATGACTTTAGGTTCTCTTAAGTGCATGACCTTGGGTTTTTGAAGTTAAAAGACTTAAATTACTTTATAAGTAGTCAATAATGAGAACTCCAAAGTAAGTAAGTAGTGGGGTTTGGAAAACCTGATTCAGTCTTGGATAGTGTATTTCAGGTTCTCTAAGGTGAATTGCTTAAAATGCTTTATAAGTAATCAATATTCCAAACCCCAAAGTAAGAAGCCATGACAACCTTGATTTGGTCTTGAATAATAGTCTTTGAGTTATCCAAGGGATAAGTCTTCTCCAAGGGTCATTTTTGAAAGAAGGTGGTCTAAGCACCAATCCCAAAGGATTCTTTCATAAATAGAAGTGGTCCTCTTCAAAAAACCTGAAGGACCTTTTGCACATTTCCGAAGGGTCATTACGTTTATTTGAAGGGCACTCACAATACCAAAGGCACTTTTCAAGAAAATCCAAAGGTACCAGTTCATAAGGCCGAAGGGTCTTTTCTTGGCTAAAAGGGACAATCAATAAATTTAAAGGGCTTTACATAAATTCTAAAGGGGTCAAATGCAATAAATTTGAAGGGCACCATTAAGAAGTAAGGGCAAAAAATAAAAGAGACCCAGGAAAATTATTTGAAAGTAAAAGTCTAGAGTTATGAAAGAAATTTTTGAGGGATAGTTACAAGGAAAAATCCATGGAAATAAGCCATATGGGAAATAAGCCAAGTAAAAAAAGCCCAAAGATCAAAATGATGATAGGTAAGTGCATAAGGTCTACAAAACCTGAAGAAGCAAGTAATGAGAAATGAGAAGTCCGAAGTAAGTTGTGAGCAATGGAAAGTTCCAAACATAAATTATAGAAAATAGTCTGGGGAAAAATAGACCAAGGAAAGTAGAAAGGCCCAAGAACATAAAGGTCAATGGTCAACAAATCCAAAGGGCCAATTAGTTAAGGACGAGTGGCACAAGTGCATCCAACAAGCTCAATAGATCAATGGATAGTAAGGACTTCTCCTTTCAACTCTGGCATGCAAAGTGGTCAAACAAAGATTGGATGCATCTAGGGGGAGCAATGAACATGCAAGGACAAATTGGGATAGTCCAAGTTTCAATAAAGAAAACACTAAGATTTAATGCAAAGATCAAAACACTCAGACTTGGAAAAGACATACAACTACCATCGTTATGGCTTGTTCAGTTCCAAATAGGAGAATTGAATGCATGAGGATCTTAAGGAGATGGGTGGTGATTCTAGATAGTTCATCTGGTAGTCAAAGTAGTTTCATGCTTTGAATGCATGAGAAGCTTGAGTAGAATAAGTATTGGTACCATTCATTCATGACTTTATCTCTCCCTTCTCTCCACACGAAGCCCCATCTTCTCTCATCCCCTTTCTGCTATATATATAGGATTTTGAGCCTTAAAAGAGATTCTAGACTGGTGATAAAGTTACTTTGCCAAAAATTGCTTTGTAAGAAAGACCTTTTTGAAGCAATAAAGATCATTTTTTTAACCTATCTCTTGTCTAAAAATTGTGTTGAGCAAGCTTGTGCATTATGGCTTTATGAAGAAGTGTTATTCCATGTCCATTGTACTTTATTGCCTATTTTTAGGTGTTTTCAAGTTTGATATAGGTCTAGACTTGAGAGCTTTCCACCATTAATGGACGCTTGGTGTGGATTTTGAAATTCCTCTTTGCTTCATGTATGGTTTAGTGAGCCTAGTTTATGAAACACTTATGCAAACTAACTAGTTGTGAGGTTGTGTAAGCAAGAATTATCTTATGTTGAATTAGAGTTGATTTCTAGACTAAAGTGGATCATTTCTTTTGGTGCATCACCTCACTTAACTTATATTCCCTTTCATGTTATCCTCCTATCCCTTTTCCTTATCCAACAATAGATTTTAGCATGGGAAGTAAGAGTTGAAATGAAGCATTTGAGGAACTAGACTCATTAAAAAAGCTATAGGTTCAACCTCACCATAGGATACCTACATCCTGAGGTTGTCCCAATGCTTGTAGCTAGAAGTGAGAGATATTGAAGAACTCTCTCACAAGGGTGAAATTTTGTGCTACAATAGGAACCTAATAGGTTAGCAATAAAACCTATCACATCATAAAATGTCCTAGCATCAAGAGTTCTCAAAGTCATCTAATTCATATCTACCTTTGTACATTTGGCTTTAGACAAGGAAGGGCATGTGTATCTCCCTATATTGATAGGGAAGTGAATGCATGTTTTATGCCTGCTTGAAAAAAACTTGTGGGTTTCCACTATTTGTCTTACAAGTTCCATTAGGGTCCACTTGTCACTAACATATATAGGAAGGATGTAAGTAAACCCACTAAGCCACCAACTCTAATGTTTGAAAATGAAGGGAACTTGATAAAATATGATCCCCAACTTGCAATCTCTATTGTTACAATATCAGAAAACCTTATTTTCCCTAGTTCTTGCTCAAACATATTTATGATGCAGTAGATGAAGGCATCATTAACTCTTATTAATTATTGTTTACTCCCCTCTAAAGTGAGGTTAGGATAGTAGTTATAAAATTTGTTAATATGATCAAACACTATGTTTAACCCTTAGAATGCACTCTCTTTTGCCAAGGCATAGATGAGGTAGGATTTCATGTAGAACTTGCCAATAGTTTATAGCTCCATAAACTATCTATGAATGGAGTGACTAATCAGTTGGTATAAATAAATGTATTGTTTATTCTATTGGATTACCCATATATACTAATACATCCAATCTTGGTAATTCTTTAAATTCTAGATTCTTGTAACTCTATGTAAGAATAAAATGATATCTCATATCTCGTCTTTGAAATCTATCTTAGATAAATTCTTAGGCATTCTTTTGGCTAGATATTTAGGGTCATTCAACCACTGTTTGTTTAAAATCTATGCATAGGCCAAGTTGTTGACCTGATATAATTTCTTGGAGGATTCAAGAGTAATCTCTATGTAACTTTCAAACTCCAAGATTAAAAACATAGTGTCAATAAAATCCGGATCTAGTCTTAAAATCTTCTCCCCTTTATCATTTACTACTTCTCTCTTTTCTGCATCATAATGCTTAGCCATAGTGATCACAAACTTAGGGATTTGCACTGAGAATGGGAAGGCTATAGCCTAAGGTAAACCACTATCATAATTGCTCTGAATCCAGTCATTATTTAATTATGCATTGATCCTAGTCTAGAATTTGGTTAGGTTTATGTGGCCTAGGTTAGTGTCAATTATCTCATTGATGTTAGAGTCCAAGATAGAAGGGACATTAGGTACCTTTGATTTTAACTTCATCTCCTTTTTAGACATATACACTAGGTAAATCTTTTATGAGCACATAAGGAATGGACTATAGTCTAAAATGCTTGCACTTAGATTTATCGAGGCCAAGATGATATATGTTATGCTAAAGGAAGGTCTTCATATCTTGTACATATTTAGTCATGGTTTCTTCACTTGTGTGCTCTTATTCATGTGACACTAGTACTGCATTGTCCTCAAGTTTTGCTACCTTAGCCAATTATTCATAGAGTCCTTTCCCTTGTAATAACTTGGTAACCTAAACGTTCACATCATATTCCATCACCTTTATGATCCATCTGATATTTTTTCATTGATGTCCTTGTTGAGAAAGAACTCCTTGATACTTGTGTGCATAACCATGAGTTGGATCTTGTTGTTAGAGAACATATGCCTAAATTTCTTTAGTGCTCTCACAAATGTGAGTGTGTGTTTCTCTATGAAACTATAACACAACTCATAATCCTTTAGTACGTAGCTAAAAAAGGCAATTAGCTACTCTAGTTAGTTTTTGTTCTATTATGTTAGGATGGCTGAGATGCCTTCGGCTCTACCAAATGCGTAAAGGATGAAATCTTTATAATATTCTAGGTTGATTAGGGTGGGAGATTGCACGATGGCACACTTGATGGCATACAAATTTTCCTTTCCCTTACATGTCCAATTGAATGCAACATTGTTATTTAATAATGTAGTGAGGGGCTTGACAAGGATGGTGAAACTAAACACAAACCTTCTCACAAAGTTGATTCTTCCCAGGAAGCTCTGGAGACATTTCTTATGGATCGAAAGAGGAAGAGATGATATAGCTTTGACTCAATATAGATTAATTTCAAGACCTTATTTAGAAATAAATGTTCCCCAGAAGGGATTCTTCATGAATTTCAAAGATATATTTGTTCGGGTTCAGAGATATTCTAAACTCACAACACCTATGGAAGACCTACTCTAGATGATCCAAATGATTTTATGCATGCTTAAAGAAAATAGTTATGTCATCAAGGTAAACCAAGATGATCTTATTAATGAACTCCTTGAATTCCATATCCATGGCTCTCTAGAAGGTTGTGCCTACTTTCATCAAATTGAATGGCATATGCTAGTATGCAAAGGTTCCCTGTTTAATGGTGAACACAATTTTGTAACAGTCACACACTTGCACAAGGATATCATTATAGCATAAATAACTATATAGTAATGAGAATATCTCTACTCCTATACCATTTTCAAGATCTAATACATTTATGGGAGAGGATAGCAGTCTTTGAGGGAAGCCTTATTTAGGTCCTTAAAGTTCACACAAAGATGAATCTCCCCATTTTTATTACACATCAGGACTAAGTTGGTGACCTATGAGGAATGTTTGATTAGAAGTATTATGCTAGCCTTAATGAGTTTGGAAAGATACCTATGAATTAATGTCTCCAAATTTGGATTAATAGACCTCTACTTTTGGTGCATGAGTTACATGCTAGGATCTATCTCAATTGTATATTACACTGAGCCTGGGTCAAAACCTCTTAGATCCTTGTAGCTCCATGTGAAGATGTCATCATATATCCTTCTAAGTTGAACAAAGCTTTCAATTTTTGATGTGGAGAAAAACTTACCATCTTTAAGAGTTTTACCCTTTGAAATGACTATCAGTGCAGAGATTTCTTCCTTCACTATAATCTTATGCCTTTCTCCTTTTAATTGGTCATCAAAGTCAAAAATACTTTCTAGGGTGATTAGATGCTTTGGAAATTTATTCCCTTTCAAGTGGACAACTTGATCTTCATATTAGGCTCATAGTTGTGCCTAGTTCATGGCACAAAACTCTACCTCATCTTGTAGGAAGTTGATGATTTTCTCATCAATTTTGAACACTTGATAATTTTTAGCATTGTCAGGAACTTCTAGTTTGACCACGAGCTTGATAAGTTATTTGGAATCTTTCATAAGGTTGTGTGGAATGTCATACTATGCACATATAGTTGCAAGCCTATCTGCATTAACATTATGCAATCTTGGTAATGAAATAATGTTGAATTCATTGAAGCCTTCTATTAGATCCCACACTCTATTTTTATAGGCTTTCATCAAGCCACTCTTTGTCAAGATCTATGCTCTAATTTGGTTGACAACTAGCTCACTATCACCCAACATTTGTAGTGTTTGTATTCCTTTATTCTACACAAGATGAGGGCCTTGGATTAGTGCCTCATATTCAGTAGCATTGTTCACACAAGAAAACTTTATTCTAAAGGCATGTAAGTATTCTTCCTTTTGGGGTGACACCAACATGACACTAGATCTTGCATTGTTCTTACTTTGGGAGCCATCAAAGTAAAACTACCATGTACCTTCAGGGTCTTTGCATGCCTTCATAAGCTCAAACAGTGTGGAATTTTCTTCCATGATGTAATATGTTCCCAACCCTATTTATGCATTATCATATGGGTCGCACTCAGAATGTTCACACACTCATTCATCTAACAGATTATTTGGGATCTCTTCAAGTGGTGTTGTGGCCTCATGGAGAATTAGGTTATCCTCTTGGTCAAGCATCATGTAGTTCTATTCAACTAGGCTAGGAATGTATGGCTTGACATGGTTATTAAAGATAGGCTCTACCCTGAGAGTCACCTTGGTCCCGTATCTAGTTCTTAATAACATATGTGACCTATCTAAGGACAAATACCCACCCATCTTTTTCATGAAGTCTCGAGAGAGGAAGATGGAGAATTAGGGGGTAATTTAATGACTGAAATGTCCTAGGTGACAAAAAGGCTTGGGCATGCATGTAGTGTAAGATTCAAATCCTTGATTATACCTACAACTTGGACTATCATGTTGTCAATCTAGACTACTCCTTTTGAAATAGGGGCGTATGTAATTCTAAGCATATTTGTGATCTTATTTGGCATTATCAAGTTACTTTCACCAATGCCAATCATGTAATTATGCACTAGGTGCTAACCTATGATTAAGGAAACATAGAATGAGGGAATTTTATTATTATTACATGCCTATGCTTCTCTTTTTAGCTAGCACAAGCTTGTAAAGGTAGCAGGTGATAGCTAGGGTGTCTGATACTCCTAAAAACCTTTTAGTGCATCATGTAGTAGATTTTATTGGCACAAAATAATAAGTACATCCCATATTATGACATTGAGGTTCATTTTATTCATCTAATCTACTATGTTGAAAGGAACTTGAGATCCTTTTGATTGTGGCTTAGGGTAAATGGCCTCTTTTGGTGATAACACACCAACTTAAGATGGTCCTTCATTTAGTGTAGCCTTCTCTGGGTGTAATGGTTGTGTGGGTGCCTTGGTTGACACACCTGTGTGATTGACTTGGGGAATCGATGGTAGGGGAAATATGGTGGGCATGGCCTCTTTCATAGATATTTTTTTGAATCTTGTGTTGAAAGTGACTAGAGTGATCCCTCCACTAGGTGCACTACTTTGATTCACATAGCTAAAGTCTTCTTCTTTACAATTAATGAAAGCAAACCCTTCCTACGGTTGAACTGGTGCTTGGACCCCTTCATCTTGTGAGGTTACACTACTCGTTTGCTCTTGTAATTGAGGCATGCTTTGCACCATGAGTGCTTGGTTAAAGATTTCATTTGTGCAAGTGGTTTTATTATGTAGATGACTACATGGGAAGCACCATTCAAGATCCTACACTAGATTGTTCTATACTAGAATAAGGGCTTTGGAGCTACTAGTAGTGTCATTATTTTGTACATAAGGCACTCTATTTTATGTGAGCTGATTTTGCATTTGAGTGCCACCTTGTTAGGAAGGCATTTTTGACTAGTATTACTAAGTTAAGGGTTGATGATGTCTAGGATATTGTGCTTGCTACTTTTTGAGGGCAACTAGTTTATTCCCAAAACTTTATAATAGCATATCTAATTCATGCAATTCATTGGAAGAGATGATGGGTGGAGTAGGTGGGCTCACTATAGTAGGGATAGATGCTAGCATAGGTTACACAACTACCTGATTATGGAGATAAACTATGAATATACTCATGGGGGTCTAGGCACACTCTTACCTGCTTGAATAAAAAAAATTATGTGCACACTGGCACGTCATAGGCATCAAGGAGGATTGTACCTCCCATGGATTGAATCATCACCACTATATCATTGTTAAGATATTTTAATAAATACAATAATGTAGTATTGGAGAAGGCTTACATAAGGGTGGGGTTCTATCCCAGACTCTCTGTAATTTGAATTTGAAGTTAACCATTGTTTCATGTGGCACTCACTTTATAGTCATGAGTTATTCTATCAGGAACAATTGATCACTTTGATCTTTAAACTACTTGTATAATTCTTTACCAAGCTCATCCCAGTTGTGAATAGAGTTTGGTTGTAATCCTCAATACCATTTAATATATTTTCCCTTAAAGGAAGAAGCTATTAACTTAACTATGGAATTATCTTGGGTGACATGGTGTACTCAGCATATTTTCATAATTTCTTATATATGATCCATAGGGGAGGTTGAATCCTCACCTATGAAATAGGACAAACTTTTAAGAATAGACACTGAAATGTCATCTTATTACAATAGGACTAATAGACTACCTCCATTGAAGGGTATAAACACCTGATTCCTTGGCAACATTATGAATGGAATGGTGAATAGACCTTGCCTTCTTGCATAAAGCCTTCTAAATGGAGGTGTAGACTATGCTCTAGGAGGTGACTGGCTTGCACTACATCTTCTGACAAGGGACAAAGATATTTTTACTCTCCTTCATGAGGGCACTAGAGGATCACTAAAATAGAAATTAATGATTCTTATAGATGATCTTATTCTTCTTGTAATGTAGGTAAGGGGTTGATCTTTATGGACTAGAGATGTTTGGAGTTGCTAGATACTCTCATTGAGTGTCTGCAACACTTATTAGCTAAGGATAACACAAATTCCTTAGATTTTCTTCAAATGGTCCCACCAAGAATGCCATTTAAAAAAAAAAAAAACATGCTCCTATGGATGCTTCATAGCATGGGGAAACTTGGTAGTGGGGCATTGAGTGTGAAGGCCTTGCATGGGGTGCAAGAGTCTAAGGCACTAGGCATGGAACTAGTATTTTGCATTTGCACCCATGAGCATCGATTGTCTCATCACAATGATGGGAATATCCCCAAGGCATGAGAACCTTGTGATCTTTAGGATGAGCCTCTGGAGTAGGATGGATTCCTTTTATTCTATGTACACCTAGTTTAAGATCAGCAAGCAGACCTAAAGAGTATAAAGGTAAACTACCACTAATCTAAACCTAGGATATTTTAGAGGAAAAGGGAGGGATAAGGTAAGAGAGTATTAAAACATAAAAGAGGTGATACACCCAAAATAGAGTGAGCATTCCTACTACCATAAACACAGTGAAAACTTTACGAACAAGACAATATCACATAGTTTCTACCAAGTCACTCCAAATGCATAAGTGTTTTGCATAGAGGTACAAGAACATAGTGCAACATTGAGAGGGATGAAGGTTATCCACAAATAAAGTCTACGTAAACCCTAGTGTGTATAAGATATGACCTGTAAGTGAATTTTAAGTTCAATGAGGAGGTGTTGGGAATGGAAAATGATGACAAGGGCAAACAATACCCACAAACAAAGATCAATAGACACAAAATAACACACATATCATCAAAATAATGAAAAGAGGTAAACTTAATTCTCATTAACATGCAAGGTTTAGCTAATAAAAGTGCTCATGGAGGGAAATGTTAGTAGCATAAGGTTGCTAAAATGTGTTGACCCTTTTACAGTGAAAGAACCAGGCTTTTATAATGGATTAAGCTAGTTTTAAAATAAATTTACCACTTGGGGTAGTGGAGTTAGCATTAAAATATTTTTTGGTAATGTGGTCATGTCTCTTAAAGTCATTTTAGCGATTGGATCTAGGGGTGATGGAATTATTGTCTTTGGATACATGTGTGCATAGGGAATGGAATATTTCCCTAATATAGTTAGAGGATGGCATGTATTCAAGTCCCAATGTCAAGTAGTTTCTTTGACATTCACTTTGACATAACCTCAAGATCTTCTCAACCACCTCTAATGACCTTCATATCATGTTTCTTCCTAGTATGTGGTGACTTTTGTTTGGTCCTAAGTATGGCTCTACAAGGGAATATGCATCATCTTGACAAGCTCTTAAAAGAGTGTTTTGGGTTGTTGGGTAGGAGTAGCATGGATGTGATATGTGGGTGATATTTATTTGATGCAGATATTTTGTGGATCCCCCTTTTCCTTCTTCATTGACCAATGGTGTTGCTCAAAATTTTGCTAAAGGGGACCCACTTTAGATGAGCGCCAGATCACCATGTGGATAGCTAGTGCTTTTCCTAGGAGAACTATGGGCTTCTTTATGTTGAATGAGCATTAAAATTCCATGTGGAAATGGTAGAAGGAGAGATGTATGTTTTATAGTTCATGGGCATAGATGTATGATCCTACGTGTGGACATGGAATTGCATAAACTAAGCATAAGGAAGATTTTTAATAAGGGTGCACATGAGGAATTAAGATACTAAGTGCATTATTCATTATTAATATTAATTATTACATTTTACCTTCAATTAACCATTCTAAAACTTAGAGACCTACATCCTTGAATTTGTGTGCTCTTATACTTACATGCCACAAATTCCTTTGCATAGGCACGTATTGAAATCTTTATGTAGGAATGAGTTATCACTACTTCACTACATAGAATTTTTCCTTCATCTTTGAACTCTAACATATATGGGAAGTATCCATGCTTACTTTATTTAGAATGCTCAGGTCCTCATAAGTGCATGAATCTCTTATAGGGCCTTGACAAGCCTCGCACCAACTAGGGGTGATTCAAAAAGTTAACAGTTATAATTAATCTAGTTTCACCTCTCTATACACTTCATGATCAAGAATGTCTTGGAGGGAAACACGAAGGCTAGGTATTTCCACTTCTAAGGGTAAAATATCTTCACATCCAAACATGAATGAGTGTGGGGTTTCCCCCATGGGTGTCTTAATGGTTGTTTTGTAAGTCAATAATGCTAGATAGAGTTATAGGTGCTAATCTCATTTAAAATCTCTAATAGTTTTGAACACAATTGACTTCAAGGTCTTCTTAGTAGCTTTGGCTTGACCATTTACTAGTGGATAGTATAAATAATTCAAGTGGTGTGATATAGAAAATTTACTTCATAGCTTTTAAAATTTAGGGTTTGTGAATAGGGACTCATTATCTGTAATGATAACTTGTGGAACCCTAAATCATTAAATGATTTGGTTCATGTTAAATTTTATAATGACCAAAACCATGAAAGTTGTTAATAACATAGATTCTCCCCACTTAGTAAAATATTTATTCAATGTGAGCATGAATTGATGACCATACAAAGAAGCAGGGGAGATTATACCTACTAAATATAAACCCCAAGTGGAAAAGAGCCATGGAATGACAATAGGTTGCAACACCCTAATAGGAACATATATCCAATTTGAAAATTATTGGCATTACTCATATTTACATACATATTTGATGGCATCATGGTATAGAATGGGCCAAAATATACCATCTTATAGATTTTTTGAGAAGTCGTGTGGCCATCAAATTTCCCACCACAAATGCCACTATGACAATGAAATATGACTATTTCTAACTCCTATTGATCAACACATCAAAGTAGCATGACATAAAAGGCCTTAAAATAAAGGACTATACATAGAATGATGTACTTGGATGAAATAATGTGAATACATATCTTCTATTATGATTTGGTTCCTTTAGGATAAGTGTGGTCGATTAGTTAATTGATGATATTTGTGTACTATGGAGATGATCTAATTGCCAATTTTTCCACATAGTAGATAAATTCATTGGTAAAATTGGTGTCGATAAGGTCATTAAATTCTAAGGGAGATTAAATGAACTAATCAATAATGATATATCCCTTAACAAACTTGTGGTTGACATAAATTAGATCAAACTCACTTAAGATAATGATGAAGCATCCAACCTTCCTAGATATAGTTGGTTGGGTTAGAAAAGTGTGTAGGGCTTGAGACCTCATGATAACCCTTATTTCTTGATTGAGGATAGAGTGATGCAATCATTTGGTATCAAACACTAAAATGAAGCATTCCTTTTCTACTTGAGTGTATCGCATCTCATAATTGATAAGGGTATGGCTAATGAAATAAATGGCATGTGATCTATCAATATCATCCTCCTAAGCTAACATGCAAGTGAGGGACACCTTAGTTAATCTAATATAAAGAATCAAGGGATTATCTAGTTTAGGTGCCATGAGTGTGGGGGGAGACATAAGGAAGTGTTGATTCAAATGGATTATGGAAATCATTTATCCAAGTTAAGATAATTTTATTTTTAATTAGGTCATTGATAGGATGAACAACATATGTAAGATCATGAATGAACTTTTAAATGGCTCTTAACTTACCTAGGAAATTATATACCCATAAATTTTTCAATCCTATGTTGGGAGATTATATACCCTAAGATTTTTCCTTTGGTGACTCCAAACACACATTTTTTTGAGTTAAGGGTAACACTATATTCGATTAAGCACATTAAGATGGTGCATGACACATCTAGGTGTTCTAATTATTCTCACTCTTTCCCTAGAAGATCATCTACATATACTTACACTATCTTATGAATAATACCATGGAATATGTGGGTCATGAACCTTTGATATATTTCCCCTATGTTTTTGAGATTGAAAGTCATTACGATAAAATAAAAGGTTCCCTATGGCATAGTAAAAGAGGTCTTACTCTGATGCTCGTTATAAATGTAGATTTGGTTGTATCTGAAGAATCCATCCATGAATGATAGTAACTCATATCATGTAGTACTATCAAAATTGATGTCAATGAATGGGAAAGGGAAGTCATATTTATGACATGATTTGTTGATATATTGAAATTATATTCATACCCTAATTTTATCATTCTAATTGAGGATGGGGATGATATTTGACATCCACTTGGAGCACTCCATTGGATTAATAAACATGACTTTTAAAAGTTTGATCACTTCTTCTATCACCATAAACATGACCTTAGGATTGATGGGCTTGAGATTTTGTTTGACTTGTTTCATGTTAGGCATTATGACTAGGTTGTGGACAACCACATTAGGGTCGGTACCTACATGTTAGTGTAAGATAAAGTAAAATCTTTTGAGATTTATGTGAGGAGTTGCTCATGGTACTCCACCTCCTATTTAGAGAGAAAATACCCCAACTTGATAAGTTTTGGATTATCCTCTATCTCTATGTTAATATCAATGGTTTATTCAATGAAGGAGCCATTGCCCTATTCAAACATGTTGGGGGTTGGGGGAAATCAGGATCTTCACAATCTATGTTGAAAGCATTGTGTTCATCATCATAAGATAGGTAATCCTCAATGTGGTAGTAAGAATCATATTATTCAATCCTAAGGTTTGAGTGGGATAACATGTAAGGGATAAGCCCCTATTTTGGTGGGATAATGGAAGGTGTATGTAATGGGAAATGTAGCAGATCTACAAATCAATCCTAGCTTAGATAAGATAAATCCTACTTACACTTACTGTTGACCAAATTTGACTTTAGGTCAAATTAGGATGCCCCTAGTAAAAAAATTGTTTTTTAGGCCTATAAGGGGGTATAATTTATTTTCATGAGGTGTTTTATATGTCATGATATGCCAATTAATGTTTTACTAGCTTTGGTCATTTGTTTTCTAGGTACATTTTTCATTTCAAGTCATTATAAGGGTCAAAAATGGTGCATTTAATGCTTTATACGAGATTATTAGGAAATTTACAAGTTTCAATGGGTTATTCATTCCCCATGTGTCCAAAAATGTCTTAAGTAACTAAAAAAACTGAAAATTTGTAGGTTAATCAGAAGAAAGTTAGTTTTCCTAAAGAAAAGGAAGAAAATGACACATATATGGCTCCTTGGGAAGTGTGACACATGTGAGGAGGTCATGAAACATCTATAAATATCACTAAAGCTCATCTCCACACTTTTATTGATATGAAAATTCCAATTTGAAGCCAAAACTATTCTATCTCTTTTTCATCCTTCTTGGCATAAAGAAGTGACTTGTAGGTTCTTGCTTGGTACAATCAGCACATGTAGTTTTAGGATAAATGATTATGGGAGATTATTATAAACTAATATACCTTAAAATTAAAATAATAATTTTTATAAATTGTGTCCCATTCTTTATGAACCATCTATTTGAAGTTTAGCTTCAAAACTTGCCTATCAATTTATACACCCTTTAGGTTTTGGTCTTATTTTGAGAAGTCCATACAAACTAGTTATTTAAGTTGCTTATATACATTGTTTTATTCATATTTTAATTATTCACACACTTTATTTCATGTTTAAAGTGGTTTTTCTATGCTAACCATCTCAATTTCTAGGAGGATACACCATTTTGCATTGTGAAGAGTTTTTACCAATTTGCAAGAGTTTTGTGCTTTGTTATGGCTTCAAGGGTTTATGTTAGTATATTCAACATGATTTTAGAGTCCTATTTATTTCTTGTTTACCTTTAACTTTTAGACTCTAATGCATTCTCATGACTTGCAAGATCACATGCCACATCAACTGTCACTTGTAACCCTTGTTTGCTTTATATCAGGTGTTTGCAAGAATCTTTTCACTATGATTAGATGGTTTGAATTTGTTTTAAGATTTTCATGAGTTTATACACATATTTTAATAATTTTTATAATTTTTAAGTATTCTAATTGGGTTAAAATATGCATCATTATTCATTTCTTTTCTCGTATTTTCTATATGCACATAATCCTTACCTTCAAATAGCTTGACAGAGAGCTTTACACCCTTTCCAAGTGTTAAAATGAGTGATTTAACTAGTGTCTAAGCCATTTCATAGTGAATAGATCATAATAAACCTATAAAAGGTGTTAGGATAGTATAAAACCATGGGTAAACCTTTTGAAGATAAGGTCTATAGGTTTTAGGGATCATTTCCCTAAAAACACAGAATAGAGCACCATAGTTTTCTATTAAGATCTCATGATAGAGTTTCAAGAGTATTTTAGGCACCTAAATGGATAAAACTTATATATTATACATGGAAGAAGATATTTAAAAAAGAGGAAGGTGACTTAATCATTGGTTTTCTTGTTAGGAGGATCCAAACTTACATCCTTTACCACTGATTTCCTGCATTGAAATCTAAAGGCTTGAAACTCCAAAGTGACCCTTCCCCAAGATGGTGGTTTGAGACCTTGCCTCAATCATTTAAAACTTATATATGATGAAGGTGACATTTTTATTTAAAGGTTCCATCAATATAGGTTGATCCATGACTATTTGTAGTCAATGGTCAACCATAGTCCTTACACAAGCTTAAAAGGTACACCTACAACTGGGAGTGATAAGTACGATCCAAAATGGAGTTTTGAGAGTGTTTTAATCATTAAAAAGTGAATGGAGGATAAATAAAACACTAAGTGGTTTTTAAATTAAAAAAAAACCTCTAAAAATTAAGAATAAGACCGTATAGGGCTCTAATGCAACCTACAACCATGTCAAAAATGGATATAGGCAACAATGACTTGAGCATCAACATAGTAGCATTGAGCTATTATTATTAATAAGGGCCCTCAAATAGTGAGATGGGGTAAAATGAATACAAATTATCAAATAAAGGTGAAAATAAGTGTCCCTTTATGATCTATGACTGTCTACAGATGCTCATTGTATGAAAAATTCATACTTACAATAGGGTATAGCAAATAGTGGCCTAATCATGATGTTTTGATGATGTTTGAGTGTATTAAAGATAAATATCAACATAATAAAGTGATGTTTTGCCTTCAAGGATAAAACAAGGGTAACTAATCACCTTTACCAAACCTATTAGGAGCTAAATAACCTACAGTGAGTTGATTATGACTAAGACAGTGAATAGATAGTGAATAAAATAGCAGTGTTTTAGTGTATGAGTGGTCTAAACATGATCTAAAAAGGAACCACTTCAATTTCAAGTGAAACTAATGGAATTATATTATGTTATAATTCCCCTTTTTAAGATATATTATACAAATCATACCTATAGGTTCAATCTAAGGTAGGGTACAGTCAGGGTCATTTCATACTCAGTCTAGGTTATACAAGGGTTCAAGGGAAGTATGGAGAATATGTGGAAAGTAAAACTAGTAGAAAATAATGAAACACATTCATATTAATCATCATTACCTTCATATTCCCTCACAATGATCCATTATGTGAAGGTAAATCACCTACAAGGTAGATCACAGTCAAAGGGAGTAAGTAGTTAGGTCTAGGCCAGTCAATGCAAAGCATGGACAATGCAAAGTTAGAAGGGGCTTGATGTTTACATGATAAAAAGTGACCATATGATAAGTAAGATTGTTCTTGGAAACTTTTATGATGAATAGTAAGAAGATAGAGGAACCTTTCAAAGGCTAGACATAGTCCAAAGTACAAACCCTACAAACAGTGCCTTCACTAGTTTGTTTTAGAAGTTTTGGTTAGTTGAGGGGCCTATACTTGGAGTCAAGGGATAAATTTTTTGTGTAGAGTACCCTTGTGACATGGATAAAACCCTTAGATATACACTTTGGTTTGGAAATATAGGGGATTTCCCTCTATTTTGTCCTAAATAGAAGGCACTCCCTTGTACATGAGACTGATAGTTTGGAAGATTAGGGAAAGAGAGTGAACCATAGGTCAAGGATATATTTAAAGAAGGATTGAGAGTATATATGATGATAGTTAAATCATGGAAACTAACCATATATTAATGAAACCAAATAGAATATCTTAAACCCTCAGAGGAGCAGTCAGACCTAAAAATAAGATTGATGCCTAATACCCAAGCAAGAAGTCATCCATCATTTATAACATGAATCAAGCTTAGAAATGGATTGAATCATGTTCAAAGGGTAATTATAGAAGTGTTTGAGCTAATAATATGTAAGGGAACCTATAAAACTCACCTTGAGATTCAAAATCAAAATAGGCCTATTATGCATGGTGAAACCTAGTGCCCAAGTGGGGAGTCCATCACACTTATAGCATGAGGTGATCCAGGCAAAAATTCAGGTGACAATTCGGGTGATGGTTCTACCCCAATTAATGATAGAACTTCTAAGAGCCATAAATTTTTCACCATAGCTCTGATTGACTCCTTGTTTGAACCTTTGGAAATATAATAATGAGGAGAACATGGTGAGATAGCATGAGCTTTACTTAGTGGGTTTTAACCCTTGAAAACCCAATGGAAGTGACCCAAATTTCAATTTTATTAGTCTAGTCTAAAAATAGTAATTCCTTGAAGTTTGTATTGTTTTTAATCATGGAATTCAAACCACTTAATTTCCCTCAAGATTTGTGACCTTCCACATCCTCCTCCTACCTTAAAAATGTGTATAAATGAAAATGTAACCCAAAAAGGAAATTAGACCTATCTTTCTAGAGATAAGCATATGATTGTATTTGCAATATTGAGTAATAAAACATCTCTTCTAAGAGAAATCATTGTTACTGTGTTATTTTCATGTTCTTGAAATATCTTTCAATCAAAACTTCTGAGTTTTAGATTAGTGGTATAAGAGTGGTTTGTCTTGAGAGTGTATGATCTCGAGGATGAGGTTAGGCTACAAAAAGCTTGGGTGGAAAATAATAGAGCTTCCAAACTATCCACCTATTCACTCTAAATGACCTCAAATGGTAGACATCACTAAGACATTTGATCCCTTCAAGGAAATGGTGAATGAAGCCTTCTAATGACAATAAGTTTAGATGCTACAAAAATTCATCTAAATTCTCTAACAAATCTCGATGGGAAATTATGGCTCTTCATCTACACTTCATATCTCCTCATCCATGGAACATCCTTTCAATGCCCCAATATCCTTCAAGGTTTAGGTGAATTTTGATATCCTTACATTTGAAGGCAAAATCAATGCTAATGTAGTAGAAAATTGGTTAGATCAATTATCTTCCTAAGTTTTTGTAAATAAATTCATCGATGGAGAAAAGATCATTTTTGATCTTTTGAAAGCATCATTGCCTATGAAAAATTGGTGGGAAGTGTACAAAAAGAGGTTCATTACAGATGACATTGGCCTTGAGGTATAACCTACATGGGATGATTTCATGGAAGTGGTAAAGGAATAATACTATCTCATTGGAGCATATGATGATCTGTACATACAATGGCAACAACTTCACCAAGGTAAGGACCAATTTGTTTAAGATTACATTGACATTTTTCATTCTCTATCTATGAGATTGGGCATCTAAGAAAGTGAGAAACATAAGACTCCAAATATCATGGTGGACTATAATGATACATATGGGGGGAAATGGAACTCTTTAATTTAGAAACCTTCGGTGAGGCATACAAGTTCATAGTGAAAATTAAGAAGCATGGAAGAAAGAAATGAAGAGTCAGCCTTCAAAATGGAAAAGTTACAAGGAAGGTCAAACATGAGGCCAAAATTGGAAGCAAAATGAGTTCCAAGATCAAAAACCCCAAAAGGGGAAGACTGGGAAATGGTGTGATTATCATATAATTAGAACTCACTCTAAAGAAGAGTGTCGAGCCATCAAGTCACTGCTTTTTGAGTCATAATACTCAACATCTACTTCTCTGCCTCATACACACCTTACATTTGAAGAGGATGAATAAGAAATTTTAGATGTTGAGCCCAATACCATCGTTGCTTCATCACAGACCCATGAAGAAAGGCCAGATGATAAGGAAAGGTTGTTTTACTTTAAATTATAGGTAAAAGGTAAGTCTCTGCATTTCATTCTTGATAGTGGGAGTCAAAATAATTTAATCTCTGCTAAAGATGTGAAAAGTTTAAATCTATCCATGAAGCCTCACCCAAAGCCATATAGTATTGGATGGTTGAGCCCAGGGAGAGACCTCTATGTCACCCATCAGTGTCTTATTTCATATACAATAAAAACTTTCTAAGATGAAATCTTGTGTGATGTGGTCAATCTAGATGTTTGTGATGTACTCCTTAGTCATCCATTTATGTATGATTGACATGACATCTATGAATCATGAACCCAAAGAATCACCCTCACTCTTGGAATGTGGTGTTATAAGGTACCATAGGTACCACCTCCCATATCTATCTCCATGATTAGTGCTAAGTAATGTAAGATATTGGTGGATAAGACAAAGCAATTCATTCTCATGGTGGTCAAACCATAGAAATCCAAGAAAGATGATGTTGCAGTCTTGATTACACAATCAACACAACAATAGAAGTAAATGGGACAAATCATGGGAGAATATGATGACTTATTCAAGCCACCGATGGGAGTTCCACTTCACTTCTAGGTAAAACATTCTATTGATTTGATCCCAAGATTACCTTTGCCTAATCATCTTGTTTATCATAGATTAGTTTTGGAGAATGATGAGATAAAAAGGTAGATTTAAGAATTGATTCAAAAGGGTCACATCAAGCCAAGCTCTTTGCCCTATTGCAACATGATTATCCTGACACCAAAGAAATATGGAACATAGAGGATTTGCATTGACTATCGAGCTCTAAATAAAATCACTGTGAAGAATCACTACCCCCTCCCCAAGATTGATGACCTATTGGACCAACTCTATGGTGTGAAGTTCTTCATAAAAATTGATCTCAAATCTAGGTATCACTAAATCCCCATTGATCTCAGTGATGTCTGAAAGATTGCATTCAAATCCAAGAAAGGGCTCTTCAAATGGTTGGTTATGCCTTTTGGCTTGACTAACATACCTATAACCTTCATAAGGATGATGGATGACATCCTAAGACCCTTCACCAACTCATTTATGGTTGTCTACCTAGATGACATACTCATCTACATTAGAACATGGGATGAACATCTGCAACATGTTCTTAAGGTGCTTCAAACTCTTTGAGAGCATAAGTTATATGCAAATATCAACAAATGCACATTCAAGATATAAATAATTCCGTACATGGGTTACGTTGTGAATGAGTAAGGGGTCCATGTCATTCTAGAGAAGATTCAGATTATTTGAGAATGGCTTACACCAAGGACCCTCATAGAACTTTACAGCTTCTCGGGTCTTAAATTTCTATCGTAGGTTTGTTCTTAGATTCTCATATGTTGCTTGGCCACTAACACAAGTGAATAAAGGAGGAGCTAAAGTTTCATTTTAGTGGGCCAAAATACAATAAAAGACATTTGATAATTTTAAGAATAAACTCTACTAAGCCCTTATTCTTGCATTGCCAGACTTGCATCAACCTTTCAATATGATGATAGATGCATCTGAGTATGCAATGGGAGTTTTCATCATGCAACATGGACATCATATTGTATATCATAGTGAAACTTTCAATGATACAGTTAGGAAATACCTAACATATGACAAGGAGATCTATGCCATTGTGCAAGCCTACAAATAATGGAACCACCACATCTTGGTGAAAATGATGGTCATCCAAACTAACCATAGACCATTAGAATTTATCTAGATGTAGAGAAAAATATGAAATGAGAGGCACCAAAAGTGAGCCACATATCTGCAAAAATTTAATCTAATAACCAAACACAAAAAGGGGAGCTCAAATACGGCCATAGATTATCTGAGCCACCCACCAATTACTACACTCACAATAGTTCTTGACTTGTGCAGACATGAGACTGCCACTTGGGGTGCTCTATATGAAGTATATCCTACCTTTGTCGATACATATTAGGTTATTTATGAAGGTAAACATGTTTTTGATTTCTATTTTTAAGATAATGTCCTCTATCACATGGGGCACATCTGTGTTCTAACTACAAAGCAACAGAAGATGATATGGAAAGCACATTTCAACAAGATAGATGAACACTTTGGTGTAGAGAAGACATTGGTAGTTCTTCATAAACACTTCTACTAGCCCCATATGTGGAAGGATGTGGAAAGGTACCTCAAGTATTTTATCACATGTGTGGTAGCTAAGACAACAAATAAGAAGAAAGTATTGTACACACCATTTATAGAACCAACCAAGCCTTGAGAATCTATCTCAATTGATTTTCTCTTAGGTTTGCCCACTTTAAAACATGGAAAGGACTATATTTTTATTGTAGTTGATCATTTTTTTAAAATGGCTATCATGATTGCTTGTAAGAAAAATATATTTGTTGAAGAAACTACTCAATTATATTTTAGTCATGTATGGCTTCATTTTGGTCTCCCCGAGTCCATTATCTTAGATAGAGATAGTAGGTTCTTGAGCATCTTCTAATCCAATCTATGGAAGATGATAGATACCAAACTGATGAAGTCCATATCCTTCCATCCATATATTGATGGTCAGACAAAATAATATGAAGAGTCAGCCTTTGAAATGGAAAATTGATAAGGAAGGTTAAACATGAGGCCAAAATTAGAAGCAAAAGGAGTTCTAAGATCAAAAACTCCAGAAGGGGAAGACTGGGAAATGGTGTGATTACCAAAAAATTAGAACTCACTCCAAAGAAGAATGTTGAGCCATCAAGTCATTATTTTCTTTGTCACAATACTTGACATCTATTGCACTGCCTCATACACACCCTACAGTCAAAGAGGAAAAAGAAGAGATTGTAGATGTTGAGCCCAATACCATTGTTACTTCATCACAGACCTATGAGGAAAGGCTAGATGACAAGAAAAGGTTGTTTCACTCTAAATTAAGGGTAAAAGGTAAGCCTCTACATTTCATTCTTGATAGTGGAAGTCAAAAGAATTTAATCTCTGCTAAAGTTGTGAAAAGTCTAAATCTATCCATGAAGCCTCACCCAAAGCCATATAATATTGGATGGTTGAGCCCAAGGAGAGACCTCCATGTCACCCATTAGTGTCTTCTTTCATATGCAATAAAACCTTTCCAAGATGAAGTATTGTGTGATGTGGTCAGTCTATATATTTGTGATGTACTCCTTGGTTAGTCATTCATGTATGATTTACATGGCATTTATGAATCATAAACCCAAAGAATCACCCTCAGTATTGGAATGTGGCACTATAGGGTACCAGAGGTACTACCTCCCACACCTGTCTCCCTGATTAATGCCAAGCAATGTAAGAGATTGGTGGAGGAGATAAAGTAATTCATTCTCATGGTGGTGAAACCATATAAATCTAAGAAGGTTGATGTTGCAGTCTTGACAACACAATCAATGCAATAATAGAAGTAGATGGGACGAATCATGGGAGAATATGATGACTTATTCAAGTCACTCACAGGAGTTCCACTTCACTACCAAGTAAACATTCTATCAATTTGATCCCAAGATCACCTTTGCCTTGTTAAGTTGTGGAGCTAAAAGCTTCACCAGGATGCTAATCAGGAAGTTGCTGAGTTCAATCAGTAACCGGCATCGGCAGTATTGCTGATGTCGGTTAGGAAGGAACTAGGGATCGGCTGACATCAGTTAGGAGCAGACCGATAGCAACCGACATCGATCACCTATGCATGTGCATGTGTTTGCATGCATTTCCAGAACGTGTTTCCAGAATTAGACTCGTCTAGTTTTAAGAGGTCTAAGAGTGTTTGCATGTTGAAGACTAATTTAAGTCTTGAGTCTATGTTTCTAATTATTGTAATTAGAAGTCTAATTATTGTATGCTTGGGATCCTATTTAAGAGACCCATGAGGCATGTATTGTAATTAAGGCAAGTAAAGCATTGAAGCAAAAAATCAAGGTCAAAGGAGATCTGCAAGGTGCAAGGTCAAGGAGATCAGCTGAAGCTATCAAGGAGGGGATAACAACTCAGGTTGTTGAGCTAGTTGTGGTTGAGAAAGAGAGAGAGAACTCTTGAGTGAAATATTGTACACCCAAGAGGTGTGAGGAAGAGAGGAAGATTTATTTATTGTATTCAAGAAGAGTGTTAATACAGATAGTATTGTTTGTCATATTCTTTGTTGTTTCAAGTTTCTAGTTACTTAATCATTCTGGTTCAATTCCATGTTTAATTGCTTATAGAAAAGTAATCAATTGTGCTCCTAATCCTGATAAGTGGTATTAGAGCAAGGTTGTAGGGAGCAGGTTATTGTTTGATTACAGGTCATTCTCAGGGGTTTCTGATTGAGTGGGAGTACAGCAATGATAGAAGAAAGTAAGCTACAAATGGAGAAGTTTAATGGCAAGAATTATCAACTATGGAGGATGCAGATAGAAGATTATCTGTATTAGAAAGATTTGTACTTACCATTGGGTGGGGTTGCATGCAAGCCCATAGATATGAAGGATGAAGAATGGAATGTTCTTTATTGGAAGGCTCTGGGATCCATAAGGTTGAGCCTGGCATTGTCTGTGATTTCCAATTTATCACAGTGTAAGACAATGAGAGAGTTGATAAAATCTTTGGAAAATTTATATGAAAAGTCCTCAGCTTCAAATAAGATATTTCTTATGAAGTAGTTATTTACTTTGTAAATGTAGGAAGGTGGATCTGTATATAGTCATCTTAGTGATTTCCATGGTTTGGTAAACCAGTTAGCTTCAGTCAATATTGTTTTTGATGATGAAATAAAAGCTCTCTTAATCTTATGCTCTTTACCTAAAAGTTGGGATAGTTTGGTAATGGTAGTAAGTAATACTGTGTCTGCTTCTAAAATCTTAAAAGTTGATGATGTGGTTAGTGTAATCTTGAATGAAGAAATTTGAAAAAAAAGCACAGGTGAATCATCAGGGAATGCTCTAAGTGCTAAAAGCAGGGGAAGGCAAAGAGAGAAGGTCGAGCAAGGGAAATCAAGGTCAAAGATGGGAAGGAGATCCAAATCCAGAAATGGAGGTATCACCTTCTGGTTTTGTGGAAAGAGAGGACACACAAAGAAATATTTTTGGTTGAAGGATAAAGAGAATCAACATGAAGGTAATGAAGAAGCAAAAGATGCAGGTATTGTGGCACAGGATGCTCTCATAATTTCTTTGGATAGTCAGCTAGAATCATGGGTTTTAGATCTGGTGCTTCTTTTCATGTAACCCCAAATAGAGATTTGTTCCATAAGTATGTCTAGGGAGACTTTGGAGAGATTTATTTAGGGGATGGTACGCCTTGTTGAATGGTTGGCAAAGGGAAAGTGCACCTGGAATTGCAGATGGGAAACACATGGGTGTTGAAGGAGGTTATGCATGTCCCAGTCTTGAAGCAGAGTTCGATTTCTGTAGGAAAGTTGGGTGATGAGGGATGCATAGTAACCCTCACAGTGGATTCTTGGAAGGTTTCCAAGGGTGCAATTGTTTTATAAAGAGGTAAGAAAGTAGGTACTCTTTATCTATCTACTTGTATTACTGATTCTACTTTTGGTTTATCTAATTCAGCTGTAGATTCAAAGATGTGGCTTAATAGGCTTGGTCACATGAATAAGAAGGAAATGGACATTCTTGAGTCAAAGGGTATGAGTATAGATTCGGAGGGCATAGATCGAGTTCATTACAGGAAAATGAAATTTGATGTTTTTGACAAGAACAGGGAAGCCTTGGTGTTTATGGAGGAGATGATGGATAGAGATCAGTCACAGGGGATGAATAATTTTGAGCAGGGTAGTATGGACATGGTTTTGATCCAAGATGAGCTCATGGGTAAAGAAGTCATCACTTACAGGAAAACACAGTTACCAATGTCGGTCACATAGAACCGACGTCGATCAAGTAGGTACCGACGTCAGTCATGTGCAAACCAGCAGATTTGGTAGTGTCGGGTAGGTGGAACTGACATCAGTCAGGTATGAATCGACATCAGTAGACAAGTCAATCGCATGGAACCGACGTCGGTCGGGTGCAAACTGAGAGATGGCCGAGATCGGTCACTAGAATGGATGTTAGGCAGACAACAAGCTGTCAAGGAGTTTCAAACGCCCATATGGAGGACTGAAAGGGTAAGTGGACCTCATATTCATTGTTCACCTTCTTTATATTACTTGTTGCTTACTGATGGTCAAGAACCAGGAAGATGTGAAGAGGCAATGCAGGTAGAATCCAGGAAATAGTGGGAGCATGGCATGAATTCTTTAGAAGAGAACCAAGAAAGAGATTTGGTAGAGTTGTCAGCTAGGATAAAAGCACTGACAAATGAATGGATTCCTAGGTTAGAGAAGAGAGTGGATGGACACGTGAGACAGAAGGCCAAGGTATATGGTCTTGAGCAGGCTACAGGGCAATGGAGGTTTGACAGGGATATGACTAAGCATGGCTTTAGTCAAGGTCAATGTGACCATTGTGTTTTCTTTTACCAAGTTAGATAATATTAGCTACATTATCCTGTTACTATAGTGTGTGTGTTTGTTGTAGGGTCACACATGCAGAGAGTTTTTGAGTTAAAGGTAAAGTTAGTTCAGATGGGTGTCATGAAGAATTTGGGAGCAACAAGATTCTTTGGCATGAGTATGTCTAGAGATAGGAAAGATCATAGGTTGATGTTGTCTCAGGATGATTGTGTGAATAAGGTAGTGGCGAGATTCGAGATTTAGGATGCAAAACTGATTAGCACACTTATGGATGGACAGTTCACAGAACAGTGTCCCAATTCACATGATGAGGTTAAGTACATGGTATGTACTAGACCTAAGTTTTTCCAAGCAGTGAGAGGTGTCAAAAAGTTTGGAGCCAATTCAAGAAAGGAGTACTTGAGAGTAGTTCAGTGGATTCTCAGGTATTTGAGAGGGACTAGTAGCAGGTATTTATGCAGGGTCAAGCACTTCTCTACATGGTATGTAGGTTTGGATGTGGTAGGTTACTTGGATGATAGGTGTAGCATCACAGGATGTGTGGTGGTTGGTCTTCAAAATTGAGCTTGAAGATGGAGGTGCCTGAGATGGTTAGTGGAGGTTGCTGTACAAGTGCAACTATTTATCTCCAACTGGGAGATTGTTAAGTTGTGGATCTAAAAGCTTCACCAGGATGCTAATCAGGAAGTTGTTGAGTTCAATCAGTAACCGGCATTGGTAGTATTTTTGACGTCAGTCAGGAAGGGACCAATGATCAGTCGATGTCAGTCAGGAGCAGACTGATAGCAACCGACGTCAGTCACCTGTGCGTGTGCATGCATTTCTAGAACACATTTCCAAAATTAGACTCGTCTAATTTTAAGAGGTTCAAGAGTGTTTGCATGTTGAAGACTAATTTAAGTCTTGAGTCTGTGTTTTTAATTATTTTAATTAGAAGTCTAATTATTGTATGCTTGGGATCCTATTTAAGAGACCCATGAGGCATGTATTGTAATTAAGGCAAGTAAAGCATTAAAGCAAGAAATCAAGGTCAAAGGAGATCTGCAAGGTGCAAGGTCAAGGAGATCAGCTGAAGCTATCAAGGAGGGGATAACAACTTAGGTTGTTGAGTTAGTTGTGGTTGAAAAAGAGAGAGAGAACTCTTGAGTGATATACTGTACACCCAAGAGGTGTGAGGAGGAGAGGAAGATTTCTTTATTGTATTCAAGAAGAGTGTTAATACAGATAGTATTGTTTCTCATATTCTTTGCTATTTCAAGTTTCTAGTTACTTAATCATTCTGGTTCAATTTCGTGTTTAATTGCTTATAGAAAAGTAATCAATTGTGCTCCTAATCCTGACATGCCTAATAGTCCTATGTATCATAGATCAATTTTGGAGAATGATGAGATAAAAAGGTAGATTCAAGAATTGATTCAAAAGGGTCACATTAGGCCAAGATCTTCACCCTATGGTAGCTCCATTATCTTGGCACCAAAGAAAGATGGAACATGGAGGTTTTGCATTAACTATGGAGCCCTAAATAAAATCACTGTGAAGAATCGTGACCCCCTCCTCAAGATTGATGACTTATTGGACCGAATCCATGGTGCAAAGTTCTTCACCAAAATTGATCTCAAATTTGAATATCACTAAATTTCCATCGATCCCATTGATATTTAGAAGACTACATTCAAATCCAAGAAGGGGCTCTTCAAATGGTTAGTTATGCCTTTTGGCTTGACTAACACACCTACAACCTTCATGAGGATGATGGATGACATCTTGTGACCCTTCACAAAATTATTCATGGTTATCTACCTAGATGGCATACTCATCTATATAAAAACATGGGAGGAACATCTGCAACATGTTCATAAGGTGCTTTAAACTCTTCAACAGCACAAGTTGTATGCAAATCTTGACAAATACACATTCAAGATGAAAAAAATTTAGTACTTGGGGTACATTATGAATGAGGAAGGGGTCTATGTCAATCCAAAGAAGATTTAAGTTATTCAAGAATGGCCTACACCAAGGAATCTCATATAACTTCACATCTTCAAGGCCGCTAGGGTAACTCTTTTGGCCAACTTAATTTAACTCCACCCCTACATGAGCTCCCACACAGTTCAAGGAAGAATTTCCCCAAATTTTTTGGTGATGGGAGAGTTCATCCTGATGAACACATTTCAACCTTCAACATAGCCTGTGATGTGATAGGCATGGAATATGAAGACGTATTAGTCAATATTTTTGTGGAAACATTTCAAGGTGCCACTGCAGACTGGTTCTACCACTTGTAGGCCCAGATTGTGACTGACTGGGACACCCTCAAGGCTAAGTTCAAAGCAAGGTTCAAGACTACTGAAGATGCACATGCCTTGTTGGCCTAGATCACATAGATGAAGAAGGAACCTCATGAACCTATGAGGGATTTCATTGCAAAGTTTGACAAGCTGAGGAATTAGATTCCTATAATTGCTCAGCCAACACCTGAGAACCTTAAATGTTTCTTCATCAACTCATAGCTGCCTGAAGTGAGTTTTTTGCTGAGACGTGCTAGCCACATAGATCTTGTTGTTATTCAAGACTTAGCTACTAAAGTAGAAGATGACCTTATCTTGGTAGGAAAGATAAGGAGAGATACTAACAAAGGAAAATCCTTTTCATCTTTAGAATATTCATCTACAGGCACCATTGATCCAACGGTGCAAATGCTGGTGAATAAACTGCTAGCCTTGAAAAGACAAATGGCACAAGGGATGTCATCTGCTCCTTATAAAGAGATACCAAGGAGGACATTCCCTAATCAATAATATCAAGGCAATGCTACCAAGAATCAAGGCCAACCAATCGTCTGCCTCTCCCATAGGGGAAACTTGCCATTGAAGTAACACCAACCAACTCAGTGATTGGATATCTTGAAATAGAACATGATTTCTCTTTCCAACCTAAGTTTGATCAAGAAAATGATGCTAATATCTTCACTAAGGAAGAAGAAGAATTAGCTGGAAACTCTAACATTGGTTTCCTGAATTACCAGGATGAACCCAAAAGTGAAGGTGGAGCAGTTGAAGGAACTTACACTGTATTCACCTGGTCCAAAAACCAATCAGCCCAATAGGCTAATAAGGAAAGAACAGAGGAATGAACTCAACCTATAATTTTTATTTCTAAGTGGGGAACCACTCTGCCCTTCCAACTGAAGGACCCAGTGACTGTTAAAAAGGTGAGTACCTCAAATACGCCTTCACCTCCAACTTCAAATCCACAGGCCAATCCTCCCCCTTCCAAAA
Organism: Torreya grandis; assembly: GCA_037957365.1. Classification (NCBI taxonomy): domain Eukaryota; kingdom Viridiplantae; phylum Streptophyta; class Pinopsida; order Cupressales; family Taxaceae; genus Torreya; species Torreya grandis. Next base: position 11,298,622 of record JARHVA010000009.1, on the reverse strand, counting down.
ATCAAAAGGATGAACTCCCATCCTCTGTTCCTAGTTCATTTTAGACCTTTGACATAATCGACCATGTCAAGAAAACCAAAATTTAAATATCTAAATTTGAATTCCTACAAGCCAACCCTGAGCAGTTGGACAGGTTAGTTGAGTGTGTGAAGAATAAATCCATCCTTGCAAGACAAGATGTTAAGAAAGTAACTCATGATCCCCCAAGGAACATTTCCATCCTAAAAAATCTTGTCATTACTCCTCCTGCTACTCCTAGGAAGACATAACTATTTTATGCCTCCCTATTGATAAATGGACACCAGCTGAACAATTGCATCATAGACTCAGGTGCATCTGACAATGTCATGCTTGCCAAAGTGGTAGAATCTCTTGGTCTCACACTGACCAAGACATTCGGGAGATGTTTCTCCATGGAGAATAAACAAGTGCCACTATTGGGATAAATCAAGGACACCCAATTTGCATTTGCAGCATTTCCAGATAAGAGAATCAAAATGGCAGTCCTGGTGGCTGATGTCCCACCCTCATACAACATTCTTCTTGGATGAAATTTTTGTAAGGATGTTGGAGGAGAATTGAACATGGACCTGTTTGAGGTGAGGATCCCTATCAGAGGCATCATGAAGAGGATACTCCTAAAAAAAGAGGCAAAATATGTTGTCACTCAGACATCAGTGCCTAAAGCTCAAATTCTAGTTGAGTCTTCAGGCAGGGGTAATTATTTTTTTTCTACTAAAGATGTTCTAGTTACAATAGATGAAATTCTTGTAGGTGGAAATCCAAAAATTGATTCAGATGTAATAGTAGATGGGATAGAGCACAGTGCAAGTGTAGAAGAATCCTCCCCTCCACATGAAGAAAAATCTAAGGTAAGGTCAACTTCTGATGAGGTATGGATACTAGAGTTTGATGGCAGCTATTCCTATACCAGTTCAAGAGCTAGGATTGTGTTGATATCTCCTTAAGGAGATCTTTTTCCTTCTTCATACAAATTGTAGTTTAACAACACCAACAACACTACTAAGTATGAATCTCTGTTACTCGAGTTGAAAGCTGCTCAAGATAGAGGTGTCAAGCTTCTTCATGCCAAAGGAGAGGCTGATCTAATGGTTTGTCAGGTGAGAAACCTATGTCAAACCAAGAATAAAATATTGTGCCACTATCGCAATCTGGTATGGGACTATATTAAAAGTTTTGATGCTTTCAATATATCTACAGTACCTAGGGAGCTTCATAATCATTCAAATTCATTAGTTGACCCTACGACCTTCATGGTTCTTCACCCTGATTTCAAAGATAATAGGTACACTATCAAACTGATCTTTTGACCAAGTGTGCCTAACAATGCCAATCATTGGCAGGTGTTTGATGCTGACAATCAAATCACGTGCTTCACTAGACCAGAAGAGCAACAAGCTATGGTAGTGGACCATACTGTCACATGCCAAAGTAAGGAAAAGAAACTCTTTGGCAAGAGAGCAAAGATTTATGGTTTTCAGATTAGAGACCACGTCTTGCCATGGGGCAAGAAGAGAGAACCAAAAGGAGTGCACAAAAAATGTGATTTCTAGTGGAGAGTTCCATTCACCCATCATCGATTTTGGGGAGAAAATGGTTTCTTACTGGTTTATCAGGATAGAATGCCATTTTCACTATCTCATAGTGGGTGGCATCTGAAGCGCTTCAATTCTTGAAGCATCAAATAAGATCATCTGTACATACGTATATTTATATAGTCTTTAGTTCTATTTTATGCTTTTTATTTTCATTTTTGGCACCTTTCTTTTTTGGGTATCATCACTCCATATCCCAATGGCAAACTTAAAGGCATTGGAGATTCTAGAATTTACTCCCTTTAATTATTTTTTCAATTGATGAAACTTCCCCAACTAGAGCCAGTTGTTGTTCCCAAAAATTGTCACTCATTTTTGGGAGAACACATGAGCTATTTTTTGTTCTACAAGCCAAAAATTCTCTCTTCCCTTCTAAAAAATTGTTTTGAGCCTTCAAATTCTCTATTTTTCAAACTTTATCAGCTAAGGGACTCTGCAAGCTTATTTCTACGGACTCCGCAGGATTATTTCTACGGACTCTACAAATATGTTTCTATGGACTCTATAGGCTAAGTTCTATGGAATCATTTATATGGAATCTGTAGGAAGGGAACTATGGACTCATTTCTATAGACTCTATAAGTTCATTTCTACGGAATCTGCAGGAAAGAAACAAGCTCTCAACACTTAAGCATTTTTCAAGGTTGGTTCAATGCTTCGGTTCAACTAAAATGGTTCATCATCAAGCTTCAAACAAAGGATTGAGCCATTGAACCCCGATTTCAAAGGTTCAATGACATCAGCAAACTTAAAGAGTTAATCACTTCGGCAAATGTTCAAAGGTTCAATGAGTTTAATAAGTTCAAAAGACTTAACCAAAAGAAAGCTTCAAATAAAAGATTGAACCATTGAACCGTTGAAACAAATTTGGTTCAATCGATCAGTTCAAAGGAGTCCCCCAAAGCCCAAAGGGAAAGTGCCCTTGTGGAAGGCAGTGAAAAAAAGTGGACAAAGAGATACCCTTCGGAAATATTTTCCGCAGTGAAATTTGACAAGGCAAATCCTTCAGACAAAATTTTCAAAGGAGAACGAATGGAAAGCAGCTAAGGCAAGGGAAGATTTCCTTTAGACAAAGTGTCTGAAGGAATTCTTTCGAACATTTTGTCTGAAGGAATTAAAGAAGAACCAAGGAGCCGAGAAGGCCGCCCGAACCCTTGAAACAGTGAATCAATGATGTCCTCATGGACATTAAATTTAAGAGAATGAAATATCCATTGATTTTCAAATGTGGTGAGGAACTTGAAAACAAACTCAGTGACCAACTGAAGAGGGAGCTGAAAGGCCAGTAGAAAAGGGAAAAGATAGCCTGAGAGCTCAAATTGCAATAAGAAAGAGGAAAAGACCAAAAATATTTATGCAGGAGTTATTCTAGTAGGTGGAACAGTCCACCAAGTAGATATTTGAGCTTGCAAACATTAAAGGCATGGCCTATTTTTCTCCCTTGGAGTAAAGGCGAAGTGGACAATTGCACAGATATTTGGTGAAAGACTAAACAACTCATGCTGAGGAGAAGACATTTGAGATGAATTGACACGCCATAGTTAAGGCAGCCGCCTATTCCAGCATGGCCCCTTGACAAAACTAAAAATACATTCAAGGCATTGAATACAGCATGGGCCATTCCATGGAACAAAGTACCAAGCTTTTCTTGGCTACTATATATTGTAATCTCCTATTTTATGCAAAGAGAGATCTCTCTGATATAGAAGCAAAACTTTGCCAAAATTGAAAGGTGATTACTAAGACTTTGACCTTAGATTGTTGATCATATTTATTTGTTTGAATGAGAAAGCAAGTTACTTTCAGACTTTGTGTTGTTATATCTTGTGTCATTTTAGGAGATTTTTCTTATGTCTATCTTCTGAATGTGTTCTTGTCTAGTTAATGAAATAAGCAGAGCTAGTGGAGATAATCGGGAAGATGTCCTGAAGTCAACTGTGGGAAGACTTTGTGTTGTCTACAATTGCCTTAAGTGTGTTTCTTTATTTTCTATTTCTGTGTAAAAGACTTTGGGATGACTTTGTGCCCTCATTGTCTTTCATATTTCACTCTTGGGCAGTCAAGGTGGAGACTTTGTGCTACATCTCAGGCTGCTAGTTACTTTGCACCCTTGTTACCAGTTACTTCTCACTACCTAAAAGAAATATTGCTATTTCCTATAAGACCACTTTTGAAAGAAGAGAAGTGCCTTCAGTGTCTTTACCAAGATTTCTCCTTTGTCTATGAGCATCATCTCTAAAAAAAGAGAGATGGATGGTGATACCCTACCCCTGAGTGTTATTTTTTGCATATATATATAGTATATAGCTCCTTCATACTTATAGGGAACCTCCCCTTGATGAGAGGAGAGATTTGTCCCCTTTTGATGTGGTAAACCTACACACTTGTCTGACTGATCTTCCTTGCTATGGTTGATCAGACTTATTTTGCTCATCAATTAGCTGATTGACAAAATATTCACCCAACAAGACAGATGGTCAGACAAAAGTGGTGAACCACTTGATTGTTCATATGATTCAAATGTATCACTCTAAACATCCACACACATGGGATGAGGGGCTTCTTTTCATAAAACATAGATACAATCAAGCCCTACAAAGCTTGACCAAGCACAGTCTATTTCAAGTGTGCTTTGGGTTCCAACTTATGGCACCAATTAATATAGCCATTTCATTATCCACCATGGAATACACACCTCATAGGAGATCTGAGGCATTAAAAGCAACAAATTTCATTGAACAAATGCAACACATCTAGCAATAGGTTCATAACATCTTGGAGAAGATAAATTAGAAGTATAATTAATGCCATGACAAACATAGGATTGCACACCATTTTGTTGTAGGTGAGAATGTTTAGTTTTGGCTTCAAAAGGAATGACTTGCAGGCCCACACAAAAAAAATTAGCCTCTGTGATATGGTCCCTACACCATCACCAAATAAATTGGAGAAAATGCTTTTGGGTTGAACCTACCAGCCTACCTTGGTCTGCATCCAATAATCAATGTGGAGCTCCTTAAACCATATAATCTACCTCTATTAGACACTTCAGTCATAGTAGAACATCTCGACATTGATGAGCTTGATCCATATAGTTTTTCTCTAGTGGTGGAGGATCAGATTGTGGACACCTGGATGAAGACAACAAGAGGACACTCTATTTCACTTTATCAGGTGGTTAAAAGGGGTCAGCTTATCCACCAAGGTGAGTGGATCATAGAAAATCAAATTAAGACACATTGTCACACTTGATGAGGAATATTGATGCAATGGGGACCATTTCTTCTCAAGGAGGGAGGAATGATCTAGGCAACAATTCAGGTAAAAATTCAAGTGATGGTTCTACCCTAATTGATGACAAAATTTTTGAGAGCCATAACTTTTACACCATAGCTCCGATTGACTCCCCGTTTGAATCATTGGAAATATAAGAATGAGTAGAATGTAGTGAGATGGAAAAATATCTACTCGATGGGTTTTGATCCTCAAAAACCCAATGAAAGTGCCCAAATTTTCAATTTTAATAGTGCAGTCTAAAAATAATAAGTTTCTTATAATAGTAATTCCTCAAATTTTGTATTATTGTAAATCATGAAAGTTGAACCACTTAATCTCCCTCAAGATTGGTGACCTTCCACATCCTCCTCATACCTTCAAAATGTGTATAAATGAATATGTAACCCAAAAAATAAATTAGACATCTCTTCTCAGAGATAAACATATGTTTGTATTTGCAATCTTGAGTAATAAAACATCTCTTCTCAGAGATCATTATTACTATGTTATTTTTGTGTTCTTAAAATATCTTTCAATCAAAACTTTTGAGTTTTGGATCAGTGGTATCAGAGTGATTTGTCTTGAGAATGTATGATCTCAAGGATTAGGTCAGGCTACAAAAAGCTTGGGTGGAAAAAAATAGAGCTTTTAAACTATCCACCTATTCACTCCAAACAACCTCAAGTGGTGGATGGCATTGAGACATCTAATCTATTCAAAGAAATGGTGAATGAATCCCTCTAATGGAAATAAATGTAGATGTTACAATAATTTTCCTAAATTCTCCAATAAATCTCGATGGGAAATTCTAACTCCTCATATGCACTTCCTGTCTCCTCATCCATGGAACATCCTTTCAGTGCCCCAACACCCTTCAAGGTTCATTTGAATTTTGATATCCATACATTTGAAGGCAAAATCAATGCTAATGCAGTATAAAATTGGTTGGATCAATTATCTTCCTACTTTTTTATAAATAAATTCATCGATGGAGAAAAGATCACTTTTGCTCTTTTGAAAGCATCATTACCCATAAAAATTGGTATGAAGTGTACAAAAAGAGGTTCAGTATAGATGACATTGGCCTTGAGATGGAACCCACATGGAATGATTTCATGGAAATGGTAAAGAAAGAATACTATCCCATTGGAGCCTATGATGATCTATACACATAGTGGCAATAACTTCACTAAGGTAAGGATCAATTTGTTTAAGATTATACTGATATTTTTCATTCTCTATCTATGAGATTGGGAATCCAAGAAAGTGAGAAATATAAGACTCTCAAATATCATGGCGAACTACAATTGTACATATAGGGATAAATGGAACTCTTCAATTTGGAAACCCTCGATGAGGCATACAAATTCATAGTGAAGATTAAGTAGAAGCATGGATGAAAAAATATGAAGAGTCAGCATTAGAAATGGAAAAGTGACAAGGAAGGTCAAACACAAGGCCAAAATTGGAATCAAAAGGAGTTCCAAGATAATAAACCCTAGAAGGGGAAGACTGGGAAATGGTGTGATTACCACAAAATTGTAACTCACTTAGAAGAAGAATGTCAAGCCATCAAGTTGTTACTTTCTAAGTCATAATACTCAACATCTACTGTTCTACCTCATACACACCCTATAGTTGAAGAGTATGAAGAAGAGATTATAGATGCTGAACCTGATACTATAGTTGCTTCATCACAGACCTGCAATGAAAGGTTAGATGAGAAAAAAGGTTGTTTCATTCTAAATTATGGGTAAAAGGTAAGCCTTTGTATTTCATTCTTGATAGTGGGATTCAAAAGAAATTAAGATCTACTAAAGTTGTGAAAATTCTAAATCTATCCATGAAGCCTCACCAAAGCCATACAATATTGGATGGTTGAGCCTCGGGAGAGACCTCCATGTCACCCATCAATGTCTTGTTTCATATGCGATAAAACCTTTCTAAGATGAAGTCTTGTGTGATGTGGTCAATATAAATGTTTATTATGTACTCCTTGGTTAGCCATTCATGTATGATTGACATGGCATATATGAATCACAAACTCAAAGAATCACCCTCAGTCTTGGAACACAATGTTATAGGGTACCAGAGGTACCACCTCTCACATTTGTCTCCTTGATTAGTGCCAAGCAATGTAAGAGATTGGTGGAGAAGACAAAGCAATTCATTCTCATGGTGATCAAACCATAGAAATCTAATAATGTCGATGTTACAGTCTTGACTACACAATCAACACAATAATAGAATCAGATGGAACAAATCATGGGAAAATGTGATGGATTATTCAAGTCACCCATGGGAATTCCACTTCACTACTAGGTAAAACATTTTATCGATTTGATCCTAGGATCAACTTTGCCTAATAGTCTTGTGTATCACCAATTAGTTTTGGAGAATGATGAGATAAAAAGGAATATTTAGGAATTGATTCAAAAGGGTCACATCAGGCCAAGCTCTTTGCCTTATGGTAGCCTAATTATCCTAGCACCAAAGAAAGATGGAACATGGAGGCTTTGCATTAACTATCGATTCCTGAATAAAATCACTATAAAGAATAACTACCCCCTCCCCAAGATTGATGACTTGCTGGATCAACTCTATGATGTGAAGTTCTTCACCAAAATTGATCTCAAATTTGGCTATCACCAACTTCCCATAGATCCCACCGATGTCTAGAAGACTACATTCAAATCCAAGGATGGGATCTTTGAATGGTTAGTTATGTCTTTTGGCTTGACTAATGTACCTATAATCTTCATGAGGATGATGGCTAACATCCTACGACCCTTCACCAACTCATTTATGGTTGTCTACCTGGATGACATACTCATCTATAGTAGAACATGGGAGGAACATCTAAAACATGTTTTTAAGGTGATTCAAACCCTTTAAGAGCACAAGTTACATACAAATCTTGACAAATTCACATTCAAAATGAAAACAATTTAGTACATGGGGTACATTGTGAATGAGGAAGGGGTCCATGTCAATCTAGAGAAGATTTGAGTATTAATTAATGGCCTACACCAAGGACCCTCACAAAACTTCATAGCTTCTTGGGTCTTGCAAATTTCTATCATAGGTTTGTTCTAATATTCTCACATGTTGCTTAGCCACTAACCCAAGTGACTAAAGGAGGAGCTAAAGCTACATTTCAATGTGGAAACATACAATAAAGGGAATTTGAGAATTTGAAGAATAGACTCTACTTAGCCCCTATTCTTACTTTGCCAGACTTGCATCAACCTTTTAAGTTGATGATAGATGATCTGAATATGCCATGGGAGCTATCATTATGCAACATGGCCATCCTATTGCATATCATAATGAAACTTTCAATGATACATAAAGGAAATACCTGATATATGACAAGGAGCTCTATGTCATTGTGAAAGCCTACAAACAATAGAAACACTACATTTTAGGGAAAGAGACGGTTATCCACACTGACCACAAACCATTATAATTCATCTAGATGTAGATTAAACTATGAAATGAGAGGCACCATAAGTAGGCCACATATCTATAGCAATTCCATCTAATAATTTAACACAAAAATGGGAGCTTAAATACAATCATAGATTATCTGAGCTTCTCACCAATTACTACACTCATAATAATTCTTGACCTGTGTGAACATGAGACTGCCACTTGGGATGCTCTATATGAAGGAGATCTTGCCTTTGCTAATACATATCAGGTGATTTAAGAAGGTAAACATGTTTATAATTTCTATTTATAAGATAACATCCTCTGTCACATGGGGCACATCTATGTTCCACCTATAGAGCAATAGAAGATGATATGGGAAGCACATTTCAGTAGGACAATTGGATACTTTGGTGTAGAGAAGACATTGGTAGTTCTTCAAAAATACTTCTACTGGGCCCATATACAGAAGGATGTGAAAATGCACCTCAAATATTGCACCCCATGTGTGATAGCCAAGCCAACAAATAAGAAGCAAGGATTGTACATGCCATGCCAGAACCAACCAGGCCTTGAGAATCTGTCTCAATGGAATTTCTCTCAAGTTTGCCCATTTCAAAACATGGTAAGAACTGTATTTTTGTTGTAGTTGATTATTTTTTAAAAATGGCTATCATGATTTCTTGTAAGAAAAATATATCTGCTAAAGAAACTACTCAACTATATTTTAGTCATGTATGGCTCCATTTTGGTCTCCCCAAGTCCATTGTCTCAGATAGAGATAACAGGTTCCTGAGTATCTTCTGGTCCATTTTATGGAAGATGATGGATAATAAATAGATGAAGTCCATAATATTCCATACATAGACTAATGGTCAGATAGACATGGTGAACCACTTGATTGTTCATGTGATTTAGATCTATCACTCCAAAAATCCACGTATATGGGATGAGGGGATTCTTTTCATATAACATGGATACAATCATGCCCTACACAACTCAACCAAGCATAGTCCATTTCAAGTATGCTTCAGGGTCCAACCCATGGCACCAATTGATATATCCATTCCATTCTCCACCATGAAATACAAACCTCATGGGAGATCTAAGGCAGAAAAATCAATAAAGTTCATTGAACAAGTACAACACATCCAACAATAGGTTCATGATATCTTAGAGAAGATGAATTAGAAGTATAAAAAATTCCATGACAAACATAAGATTGCACACCATTTTAATATGGGTTATAAGGTTTGGTTGTAGATTAAAAATGAATGACTTACAGGCCCAAACAAAAAAAATTGGTGTCTATGATATGGTCCCTACACCATCACCACAAAAGTTGGAGAAAATGCTTTTGAGTTGAACCTACCGGCCTACCTTGGTCTGCATCTAATATTTAACTTGGAGCTCCTCAAACCATATCATCCATCTTTGTTAGATACTTCAATTGTAATAGAACAATTGAACATTGATAATCTTGATTTTTAGAGTTTTTCTCCAGTGGAGGAGGATCATATTGTGGACACCTAGATGAAGATAACAAGAGGATGCTCTATTCTACTTTATCGGGTGGTCAAAAGGGGCCAGCGTAGCCACCAAGGTGAGTGGCTCATAGAGAATCAAATTAAGACACAACTACCACACATGATGATGAATATTGATGCAATGGGGACCATTACTTCTCAAGGAGGGAGGAATGATCTAGGAAACAATTCACATGATAATTTGAGCGATAGTTTTACCCCAATTGATGATGAAACTTTCAAGAGCCATAACTTTTGCACCTTAGCTCTGATTGACTCCCCATTTGAACCATTGGAAAGCTAAGAACTAGGATAACATAATGAGATGGATGATCTATAATAAATGGGTTTTGACCCTTAAAAACCTAATATAAGTGCCTCAAATTTCAATTTTAGTAGTGTAGTCTAAAAATAGTAAGTTTCTAAAAATAGTAATTCCTTGAATTTTATATTGTTGTAAATCATGGAAGTCAAACCACTTAATCTCCTTTGAGATTGGTGACTTTACACATCCTCCTCCTACCTTCAAAATGTGTATAAATAAAGATGTAACCCAAAAAGAAAATCAAACATCTCTTCCCAGAGATAAACATATGTTTGTATTTGTAATCTTGAGTAATAAAACATCTCTTCTCAGAGAAATCATTGTTACTATGTTATTTTCATGTTATTGAAATATATTTCAATCAAACTTATGAGTTTTGGATTAGTGGTATCAGAGTGGTTTCTATTGAGAGTGTGTGATCCTAAGGACGAGCTCAGGCTATAAGAAGCTTAGGTGGAAAACAACAGAGCTTCCAAACTATCCACCTATTCACTCTAAATGACCTCAAATGGTGGATGGCACTGAGACATTGATCCATTCAAATAAATAGTGAATGAATCCCTCTAATGGAAATAAGCATAGATGCTATAACAATTTGCACAAATTTTCCAAAAAATCCCAATAGGAAATTCTATCTCCTCATCTGCACTTCTGGCTCTTCATCCATGGAATGTACTTTTAGTGCCCCAACACCCTTCAAAGTTCAGGTGAAATTTTATATCCCTACATTTGAAGGAAAAATCAATGTTGATGCAGTATAAAATTGGTTGGATCAATTGTCTCCCTTCTTTTCTATAAATAAATTCACCGATGGAGAAAAGATCACTTTTGCTCTTTTGAAAGCATCATTACCCATGAAAAATTGGTGGGAAGTGTAAAAAAAGAGGTTTAGTATAGATGACATTGTCCTTGAGGTGGAACCTACCTAGGATGATTTCTTGGAAGTGGTAAAAGAATAATACTATCCCATTGGAGTATATGATGATCTGTACATATAATGACAACAACTTCACCAAGGTAAGGACCAATCTATTCAAGATTACACTAACATTTTTCATTTTTTGTTTGTGAGATTGGGCATCCAAGAAAGTAAGAAACATAAAAATTTCAAATATCGTGTTGGACTACAATGGTACATACAGGTGGAAATGGAACTCTTTAATTTGGAAACCCTCGGTGAGGCATACAAGTTCACAGTAAAGATTGAGTAGAAGCATGAAAGAAAGAATATGAAGAGTCAACCTTCGAAATGGAAAAGTGACAAAGAAGGTCAAGTATGAGGCCAAAATTGAAAGAAAAAAGAGTTTCAAGATAAGAAACCCTAGAAGGGGAAGACTTAGAAATGGTGTGATTACCACAAAACTAGAACTCACTCTAAATAAGAATGTTGAGCCATCAAGACATTGATTTTTGAGTCACAATACTCAAAATCTACTACTCTACTTAAAACACACCCTACAGTTAAAGAGGACAAAGAAGAGATTGTAGATGTTGAGCCTAATACCATAGTTTCTTCATCACAAACCCAGAAGGAAAGGCTAGATAACAAGAAAACATTATTTAACTCTAAATTATGGGTAAAAAGTAAGATTCTGCATTTCATTCTTGATGGTGGCAGTCAAAAGAATTTAATATCTACTAAAGTTTTGAAAAGTCTAAATCTATCCATGAAGCCTCACCCAAAGCTATACAGTATTAGATGGTTGAGCCTAGGGAGAGACCTCCATGTCACCCATCAATTTTTTCTTTCATATGTACTAAAACCTTTTCAAGATGAAATCTTATGTGATGTGGTCAATTTAGATATTTTTGATGTACTCCTTAGTCAGTCATTCATTTATGATCAACATGGAATCTATAAATCATGAACCTAAATAATCACCCTCACTCTTGGAATGCGATGTTATAGGGTACCAGAGATACCACCTCCCACATTTGTCTCCCTAATTAGTGCCAAGAAATGTAAAATATTGGTTGAAAAGACAAAGTAATTCATTCTCATGGTGGTCAAACCATAGATATCCAAGAAGGTGGATATTGCAGTCCTGACTACATAATCAACACGACAACAGAAGTAGATGGGACAAATCATGGAATAATATGATGACTTATTCAAGTCACCCACAGGAGTTCTACTTCACAACAAGGTAAAACATTCTATCGATTTAATCCCAGGATCACCTTTGCTTAACAGTCTTATGTATCAGAGATTAGTTTTGAAGAATGATGAGATAAAAAGGTAGATTCAAGAATTGATTCGAAAGGGCCATATCAGGCCAAGCTCTTCTCCCTATGGTAGATCCATTATCTTGACACCAAAGAAAGATGGAACATGGAGGCTTTGCATTGACTATTGAGACCTAAATAAAATTATTATGAAGAATAACTACCCCCTCCCCAGGATTGATCACCTACTGGACCAACTCCATGATGCAAAGCTCTTCACTAAAATTGATCCCAAATTTGGCTATCACCAAACTCCCATCGATCCCACTAATGTCTGAAAGACTATATTCAAATATAAGGAGAGGTTCTTTGAATGGTTGGCTATGCCTTTTGGATTGACTAACGCACCTAAAACTTTCATGAGGATGATGGATGAAATATTATGACCCTTCACAATCTCATTCATGGTTGTCTACCTTGATGAAATACTCATCTATAGCAAAACATGGAACATCTGCAACATGTTTGTAAGGTGATTCAAACTCTTTAGGAGCACAAGTTATATGTAAATCTCAACAAATGCACATTGAGGATGAAAATAATTCAACACCTGGGGTAAATTATGAATGAGGAAGGGGTCCATGTCAATTTGGAGAAGATTTGGGTTATTCAAGAATGTCCTACACCAGGAACTTTCAAAGAACTTTGTAAATTCTTGGGTCTTATAAATTTCTATGGTAGGTTTATTCTTAGTTTTTCACATGTTACTTAGCTGACTAAAAGAGGAGCTAAAGCTACATTTCAATGGGGTGAAATAAAATAAAGGGAATTTCAGAATTTGAATAATAGACTCTGCTCAACCTTTGTTCTTGCCTTGCCAAAATTGTATCAAACTTTTAAGTTGATGTTAGATGAATTTTAATATGCCATGGGAGCTATCATCATGCAACATGGCCATCCTATTGCATATCATAGTGAAAATTTCAATGATACAATCATGAAATACCCAATATACGACAAGAATATCTATGCCATTATGCAAGCCTGCAAATAATGGAAATACTACATCTTAGGGAAATAGATGATCATCTACACTAGCCATAGACCATTAGAATTCATCTAAACATAAATTAAACTATGAAATGAGAGGCACCATAAATGGGCCACATATCTAGAGAATTTCCATTTGATCATCAAACATAAAAAGGGGAGCTCAAATATGGCTATAGATTGTCTGAGCCACTCACCAATTACTACTCACAATAGTTTTTGACCTATGTGGACACGAGACTGCCACTTGGGGTGATCTATATGAAGAAAATCCTACCTGTAATGATACATATCATGGGTTTCAAGAAGGTAAACATGTTTCTAATTTTTATTTTCAAGATAATGTTCTCTATCACATGGGGCACATTTTTGTTCTAGCTATAGAGCAACAAAAGATGATATGAGAAGCCAATTTCAACAAGATAGATGGATACTTTGGTGCAGAGAAGACATTAGTAGTTCTTTAAAAACACTTCTACTAGCCCCATATTCAGAAGGATGTGGAAAAGTACCTCAAATTTTGCACCCTATGTGTGATAGCCAAGCCAACAAATAAGAAGCAAGGATTGTACACGCTATTGGTAGAACCAACTAGGCCTTGGGAATATATCTCAATGGATTTTCTCTCAGGTTTACCCACTTCAAAACATGGTAAGGACTGTATTTTTAATGTAGTTGATTATTTTTCAAAATTGACTATCATGATTACTTGTAAGAAAAATATATTTGTTGAAGAACTACTCAACTATATTTTAGTCATATATGGATCCATTTTGGTCTCCCCAAGTCCATTGTCATAGATAGAGATAGCAAGTTCTTGAGCATCTTTTGGTCCACTCTATGGAAGATGATGGATACCAAGCTGATAAAGTCCATAGCCTTCCATCCATAGACTGATGGTCAAATAGAAGTGGTGAACCACCTAATTTTTCACATGATTTGAATGTATCACTCCAAACATCCATGTACATGGGATGAGGGGCTTATTTTCATACAACATGGATATAATTGAGCCTTGCACAGCTTGACCAAACACAATCTATTTTAAGTACACTTCAAGTTCCAATCCATGGCACCAATTGATATATCCATTCCATTCTCCACCATGGAATACACACCTTATAGGAGACATGAGGTAGCAAAAGCAACAAATTTCATTAAACAAATGCAACACATCTAGTAGTAGGTTTATGACATCTTGGAGAAGATGAATTAGAAGTATAAGCAATGCCATGACAAACATAAGATTACACACTATTTTGCTATGGGTGACAAGGTTTAGTTGTGGCTTCAAAAGGAATGACTTGCAGTCCCACACAAAAAAAATTGGCCTCTGTGATATGGTCCCTACACCATCACCAAAAATGTTAGAGAAAATATTTTTGAGTTAAACATACCAGCCTACCTTGGTCTGCATCTAATATTCAATGTGGAACTTTTCAAACCATATAATCCACCTCTATTGGACACTTTAGTCATAGAAAAATAAATAAACATTGATGAGATTGATCTGTAGAGTTTTGCTCTAGTAGAAGAGGATCAAATTGTGGACACCTAGATGAAAACAATAAAAGGACGTTTTATTCTACTTTATCGATTGGTCAAAAGGGGCCAACTTATCCACAAAGGTGAGTGGCTCATAGAGAATAAAATTAAGACACAACTTCCACACCTAATGAGGAATATTGATGAAATGGGGACCATTGCTTATCAAGCAAGGAAGAATGATCCGAGCAATAATTCAGGGGACAATTTGAGTGACAGTTCTACCCCAAATGATGACGAAACTTCTGAGAGCCATAACTTTTGCACCATAGCTCTGATTGACTCCCCATTTGAAATTTTGGAAAGATAAAAATGAGAAAAACATAGTGAGATGGAATGATATCTGTTTGATGGGTTTGGCCCCCAAAAACCTAATAAAAGTGCCCCAAATTTCAATTTTAGTAGTGTAGTCTAAAAATAGTAAGTTTTTAAAAATAGTAATTCCTTGAATTCTATATTGTTGTAAATCATGGAAGTCAAACCACTTAATCTCTCTCAATATTAGTGACCTTCCACATCCTCCTCCTACCTTAAAAATATGTATTAATGAATATATAACTTTAAAAATAAATCAAACATCTCTTCTTAGAGATAAACATATGTTTGTATTTGTAATATTGAGTAATAAAACATATCTTCTTAGAGAAATCATTATTACTATGTTATTTTTGTGTTCTTGAAATATATTTCAATAAAAAAATTTGAGTTTTGGATAAGTGGTATCATAATGGTTTGTCTTGAGAGTGTATGATCCTGAGGACGAGTTCAGGCTATAAAAAGCTTGGGTGGAAAACAATAGAGCTTCCAAACTATCCACCTATTCACTCCAAATGACCTCAAATGGTAGATGGCACTGAGACATCTAAACCCTTCAATAAAATGGTGAATGAAGCCCTCTAATATAAATAAGCATAGATGCTACAATAATTTGCCTAAATTCTCCAACAAATTTTGATGGGAAATTATGGCTCGTCATCTACACTTCCTGGCTCCTCATCCATGAAACATCCTTTCAGTACCCCAACACCCTTCAAGGTTTAGGTGAATTTTGATATCCTTACATTTTAAGGCAAAATCAATGTTGATGTAGTAGAAAATTGGTTATATCAATTATCTTCCTACTTTTATGTAAATAAATTCACTGATGGAGAAAATATCACTTTTGCTCTTTTGAAAGCATTATTGCCCATGAAAAATTGGTGGGAAGTGTATAAAAATAGGTTCAGTATAGATGACATTGGCCTTGAGGTGAAACCTACTTGAGATGCTTTCATGGAAGTGGTAAAGGAAGAATTTTATCCCATTGGAGCATATGCTGATTTGTATATACATTGGCAACAACTTCACTAAGGTAAGAACCATTTCGTTTAAGATTACACTAATTTTTTTTATTCTCTATATACGAGATTGGGTATCCAAGAAAGTGAGAAAAATAAGACTCTCAAATATCATGGTGGAATACAATGATATATACAGGGTGAAATAAAACTCTTTAATTTGGAAACCCTCGATGAGGCATACAAGTTCATAGTGAATATTGAGTAGAAGCATGGAAGAAATAATACAAAGAGTTGGCCTTTAAAATGGAAAATTTACAAGGAAGGTCAAACATGAGGCCAAAATTGGAAGCAAAAAGAGTTCTAAGATAAGAAACCCTAGAAAGGGAAGACTGGGAAATGGTGTGATTACAAAAAAACTAGAACTCACTCCAAACAAAAATGTTAAGCCATCAAGTAATTGCTTTCTAAGTCACAATACTCAACATCTATTACTCTCCCTCATACACACCCTAAAATTGAAGAGTATGAAGAAGAGATTATAGATATTGATCCTAATACCATCATTGTTTCATCATAGAGCCACAAGGAAAGGCTAAATGACAAGGAAATGTTATTTTACTCTAAATTATGGGTAAAAGGTAAGCCTCTACATTTCATTCTTGATAGTGGGAGTCAAAATAATTTAATCTTTTATAAAGTTATAAAATTTATAAATCTATCCATGAAGCCTCACCCAAAGCCATACAGTATTAGATGGTTGAGCCTAGGGAGAGACCTCCGTGTCACCCATCCATGTCTTCTTTCATATGCAATAAAACCTTTCCAAGATGAAGTCTTGTGTGATGTGTTCAATCAAATATTTATGATATACTCCTTGGTTATCCATTCATGTATGATCGACATGGCATCTATGAATTATGAACCCAAAGAACCACCCTCACTCTTAGAACGTGGTGCTATAGGGTACAAAAGGTACCACCTCCCACATTTATCTCTCTGATTAGTGCCAAGCAATGTAAGTGATTGGTGGAGAAGACAAATCAATTCATTCTCATGGTGGTCAAACCACATAAATACAAGAAGGTTGATATTGTAGTTCTGACTACACAATAAACACAATAATAGAATCAGTTGGGACAAATCATGGGAGAATATGATGACTTATTCAAGTCACCCATGAGAGTTCCACTTCACTACCAGGTAAAATATTCTATCAATTTGATCCCAAGATCACCTTTGCCTAACAATCATGTGTATCATAAATCAATTTTGGAGAATGATGAGATAAAAAGGTAGATTTAGGAATCAACTCAAAATGGTTACATTAGGCCAAGCTCTTTGCCTTGTGGTAGCCTGATTGTCCTAGTACCAAATAAATATGGAACATGGAGGCTTTACATTGACTATCAATCCTTGAATAAAATCACTGTGAAGAATCAATACCCCATTTGTAGGATTGATGACTTGTTGAACCAACTTCATGGTGTGAAGTTCTTCACCAAAATTCATCTCAAATCTAGCTATAACCAAATTCTCATCGATCCCACTGATGTCTAGAAGATTGATTTCAAATCCAAGGAGGGGATCTTCAAATGGTTGGTTATGCCTTTTGGCTTGACTAACACACTTAAAACCTTCATGAGGATGATGGATGACATCCTGTGACCCTTCACCAACTCATTCATGGTTGTTGTTGGCCATTTTTTGGCCTACATACCAAAATTTTGCCTAAGTGTGAGAGGGTGGGAATTCAAGCAAGACTTCAAGTTTTTACATAGTAGAAGACTTTGGGTTTTTGGAAGGAGAAGTCTTTGGGTTTTACAAGAGAACTTATTTTACTTTATGAATAATCAGCAGTTGAAACCCCTCTACAAAAGTAATATGGGTTAGAAAACCTGAATTACTCTTGATAGTACAAATTATGTTTTAAGAAGTGTTTTACTTATGAAAATTTTATCAGCAGAAGTAATCCAGGTTAAAAAAACCTAAATTACTCTTAACAGTGCAAATCAAGTTTTGAGAAGTGCTTTGCTTTAGAATGTTTTTTCAGTAGAAGTAATTTGGGTTAGAAAACATGAATTACTCAGGATAGTGCATTTTGAGTTTCTCAGGGTGAATGACTTATCTCTTTTTATAAGTAACAAGCAGTGAAGAATTTGAAGTAGGTGCTAGTGAAGAATCTAAAGTAGGTGCCAGTGAAGAGTCTAAAGTTGTAGATATTGGAGAACAAGTAAATAGACTTAGATAAAAATCTTGAAGGAATTCCTTTGGATAATTTGTATACAGAAAGATGTCATTCAAATTATCTAATGCTAGAGTGACTTTTTAAAGAGCCATGGATATGGCATTCAATGGCCTTATGAATAAATCTATACTTTTTTATTTAGATGATATAACCATGTTCCAAAAAAATGTAGATGATCACATAGCTCATCTCAGGCAAGTGTTTGAAAGGTGTAGACAATTTGAGATATCTCTAAATCTAAAGAAGTGCATCTTCGAGTCATGAAGGTAATCTTCTTGGACATATTTTTTCAAAGCATAGTTTAAAAATTGATCCTAAAAGAGTAGATTCAATCCTTGCACTCTCTTTGCCTAAGCACAAAAAGGCTATGCAAATTTTCTTTGGAAAAATCGACTTTATAAGGAGATACAATTCATATTTTGCTACTTTACGTAAACCACTTACAGCCATACTAAATAAAAATCAGATCTTCAATTGGTCCAAGGAGGGAGTAAAAGGGTTTAAAGATGTTAAGAAAGCTATAACATGTGCTCCTACACTTTTAAATCTAGATTTTATGAAATATTTCATTTTTTATACATATGCTAACTTGGACATCATTTTAGGCATTCTTATACAGAAAAATCATGAAGATTTAGAGTGGCCAATAGCTTTCTATAGCCAAGGCTTGGAAGAGTACAAAACAAGGTATTATTTTATTGAAAAGCATGTCCTTTTAGTTATAAGATCTCTTAAGAAGTTTAGACAATTGTTGTCTAATAACAAGATACATCTATTGGTTCCCCTTCCAAGCATCAAAGAATCTCTTTTGAACAAGGATATTAATGAGAAGATAGCTGGTTGGATAACCAAGGTAATAGACTATGATGTGGAAATTAAGGTTACAAAATTGGTTAGAGGCAAAGGACTTTGTGAGCATCTAGCTCAGGACTTGTAAGAAACTAATGAAGTTGTTTTAATGTCAAATGATGAAAATATTGCTTCTATTCACACCTCACCTTCCATCTGTTTTCATGATTTGGTAAGTTATCTACAAGATGGTATTTACCCTTCTCACCTACGTGCTTCAAAAAGAAGGTATTTCAAATTGTAATCAATTTCATTATCGCTCATTGATGGTGTTTTGTTCAAAAAGGATATTAATGAAATGTTACTAAGGCGTGTGGAACTAGGCCAAACTCAAATAATACTTGAATAATTCCATGATGGACATGGTGGATGACACTTTTATATAAGAAATACAACACTTAAAATCATGAGAGGTGGGTATTATTGGCCTACTATATTTGGTGATTATCATGCATGGGTTAGAAAGTAAAAACAATGTGCTATGTTTGTAGGAAAAGTCAAGCTTGCAGCCTTTCCCCGTAAACCAATTGTAGTGGATTAGCCTTTTGTCTAATGGAGATTAGATTTTATTAGTCTCATAAATCCTCCTTCAAGTTCAGGACATAAATGGATTCTAATAGCTACGGATTACTTCACACATTGGACATAGGCAATAGCATTGAAAGAAGTAAAGGAAACCAATGTTCTTGATTTCTATGAAGGCTTGCTTACTAGATTTGAAGTTCCTTCAACAAATATTTGTGATAATGTAATGGATTTTGTGGGATCCAAAATCAATCAATGGGTTGTCCAACATGGAGTTTACCTTGGCACTTCATCAAACTACTATCCATAAGGCAATGGCCTTGCTAAATCTATAAATAAGAACCTCTTAAGGATCATACAAAGGACTATTGAAGACAATCATAAGTCATGGCATCTCAAGCTGAATTTAGCTCTATGGGCTGATCAGATCACTTACAAGATGTCAATAGCCAACTCTCCATACAAGGTGGTATATGGTAAAGAAGCAAGGTTACCTATTTCTCTTAAATTTCCAGCTTTGGAACTAATGCATCAGCTTGAATTGTTGGATAATGAGCCTATATAAATTAGGTATGCAAAGCTTATAGAGTTGGAAGAGACAAGAAATCAATCCATGCTAGCCATGAAAAGTCATCTAGCATAGGTGAAAAGAATCTTTGACAGAGGAGCTTCCTCATGAAGCTTCAATGAAGGAGATTTAGTCCTCAAGTGGGATGAGGATCGAGCCAAACTAGGAAGGCACACAAATTTTGATTCCTTTTGGGGTGGCCCATACACAATCTCTAGCTACAAATCCCACAATGCCTTCCAACTTATAAAGATGGATGGCCAGGAGCTTCCAATCCTAGTCAATGGGATACATTTGAAACATTGTTATTAAAGAATAAAGTTCCATATACATAGTTAATTTGTTTTGATTTCCTCTAAGTGTTGTTCAGGCATAGTAGTTTCTTTCAGTTTTGTTCCAATAAGTGCTTATTTGCATATTTGTTTCTTAGTTAGTTTTCTTGCTTTCATGTGTTTCCCTTCTTATTTTGAAGGAGAAAGGTTACTTTAGAGATGATTAGAGGATATTTACAGTCAAAAATTAGGTTTATCATTTTTTAGGAGTTCAAATAACATTTATATGGTCTTAGTTCTCAAGCATAGTAGGCATGCTTCCCTGTGAGTCATCAGAAATGTTGGCCATTTTTTGGCCTACATACCAAAATTTTGCCTAAGTGTGAGAAGGTGAGCATTCAATCAAGACTTTGGGTTTTTGGAAGGAAAAGTATTTGGGTTTTACAAGAGACACATCTTATTTCACTTTATGAGTAATCAGTAGTTGAAACCCCTTAATAGAAGTAATATGGGTTGGAAAACCCAAATTACTCTTGACAGTTCAAATCAGGTTTTGAGGAGTGCTTTACTTAGGAAAGTTTGTTCAGTAGAAGTAATCTGGGTTGGAAAACCCAAATTACTCTTGACAGTGCAAATTGGGTTTTGTGAAGTGCTTTGGTTATGAAAGTTTTTTTAGCAGAAGTAATCTAGGTTGGAAACCCTAAATTACTCAAGATAGTGCATTTTGGGTTTCTCAAGGTAAATGACTCATCTCTTTTTATAAGTAACGAGCAGTGAAGAATCTCAAGTGGGTGATAGTGAAGAGTCCAAAGTTGTAGACATTAGAGAACAAGCAAATAGACTCAAACAAAAATCTCGAAGGAATTCCTTCAGAAAATTTCAAAGGATAAATTAAAAAAATATGAAGGGAAATGTACCCTTCAGAAAGGAACCTCCAAAAAGCTCAGGTGCCTTACAAAAAGTTTGGGTGTCCTACAAAAAACCTGGGTTAAATGTTTGAAGGGCCATTTTCAAGCTTATGGAGGGCAATTTCAAAAATCCTGAAGGGCACTTGCCCTTCGAGATAGTTCACTTCAAGGTTGAAAGGGATGTTTCCAAACAACTTGGGTGCCCTCCAAAAAACTTGGGTGCCCTTTAAAAAGCTTGGGTGCCATCCAAAAAGCCTAGGTGCCTTAAAGATAAAAGTTTGAAGGAAATTGAAACACATAAAACCTGAAGAAAATATAAGCAAAGGAAAAAGGAAGTTTATGGGATGACATCCTTTGGACAAAAAGTCTAAAGAAATTCCTTCAAACTTTTTGTCTGATTCTTTCAAAAAAATTGCAAAAATAATACCCCGAGGGGCTTGACAAGAAATTCATAGAAAAGGAAATGACAAAGCCATGGGAGATAAAATAAAATTCCAAAGGGAATGAAATGAAAATGCTAAAATAAATAGGAACAAAAAAAAGGTAAAGACATAAATATTAAGGAATATAAGACTAGGAGATAGCAAAAGCTAAGAAGACAGATGACACAAAAGTCGCAACCAACAAAAAGTCTAAGGAAATGAGATAGCAAAGAATCCTAAAATAAATAGGGGGTGAACATAAAGTCCATAGGATAAATCTGAGTCAACAAGAGATAGTTTGAAATAGATCAAAAGAGAGGTCCACAAGAATTCTGAAGGAAATGCAACCAAGGTAAAGCTAAGAAATAAAGTCCACAGGAAAGGACAAAATCTGAAAGAGAAGCCAACAAAATTCTGAAAGGAAATATTAAAAAAAACAAAGACAAGATAGAATTTTAAAGGAATAATTAGACTTGGATAGAAAATAGAATTCTGTATAAAATAGACATGAATAGGTAGACCAAAATAAAAGAAAAATCCATGCAATCAAAGGCTATTTTTGGTTAACTGGTCAAAGCTTCAATTGACTGGTTTTTGAAGTCAAGCTCATCTCTGATCAACTCATGCTTTCAAACTTTCCAACTTAGCTTCCAATGTTTCAATTAGAATTCTAAGTTTATCATGGTGTGGATTTCATGCATGCTCTTGTTTATCTTAGCTCTTCAAATGATCAAACAACTCAAGAAGAAGTCCATATTTAGAGGTGGGTGTAACATTTTGCATGATAAGAGTCTGGCTTGTCAAAATTAGCCACCATCCATTTCAATGCCAAGGAGTCTTCATGCAAGACAAAAGACATGGAAAAGACAAATTTTTAAGGCTCATGTAATGTAATTTAGATGTAGGCTAATGAATATTTAACTTCCTCTCCTATGTTTAATGTCATCTCTTGGATTTTGTATTTTTCTATAAGTTGGCTTTCAGCCTTAGATTAAAATCATCCCTCTTTTGGAAAGAAAACTTATGTCAAAGATTGTGTTGTAACCTTTTTTAGAATAAATAAGAAGAGGACTATGTTTATTCAAATTCTAACAGTTGGTATAGTGTACTTTTGTTATAGATTTGCCTAAGTGATAGATTTTCTTTCTTCCTTGTCAAATCTGGATTCATACCTAATTACTAGTTGGTCATCTATGCAAGTCACATTCTATGTTTGAATGTCTTTTAATGAGTTTATAGTGGATATTAGTGGTTATTTAGTGCCTTTCATCAGGCCTATTTTTCCCATTTCCCTCAAACTTAGATCATTAGATTAAACCTTTTCGTGAAATACTTATGTGTATTGATCAATTAGAGTTGAAGTTCTACCTCTTCCTTGTCTGAATTAGTGTTCTCAGAATCTTGATTTGAGTGGATCAAGAAAATTAGGTGTATCACCATTTTATCTAGTATTTCTTTTCAATTTCTTTCCTTTTTCCCTAGGTAGTTTGTATCATAGAAGTTGAGATCCTCATAGATACATCTTATAGGAACCAACCTTCTCTTGAGGTTCTTCTCATCATTGAGGCACCCACCCTCGTGAGAAGATCTCATTATTTTAAATGGAGTGAGGATTAGCCATTTTATCACATCTTCAATCAAGGGACAACTCTATGTTGACAATAGTTGTCTACCTTGATGACATACTCATCTACAACAAAACATGGGAGGAACATCTGCAACATGTTTGTAAGTTGCTTCAAAATCTTCAGGAACACTAGTTGTATGTAAATATCTATAAATGCATATTCAAAATGAAAATAATTCAATACCTGGTGTAGATTTTGAATGAGGAAGTGGTCCATGTCAATTTAGAGAAGATTCAAGTTATTGAAGAATGGCCTACACCAAAGACCCTAATAGAACTTCACAGCTTCTTGGGTCTTGTAAATTTATATCATAGGTTTGTTCTTATATTCTCACGTGTTGTTTGGACACTAACCCAAGTGACTAAAGGAGGATCTAAATTTGCATTTTAGTGGGGAAAAATACAATAAAGGGAATTTTAGAATTTGAAGATCAGAGTCTACTCAACCCCTATTCTTACCTTGCTAGACTTGTATCAACCTTTCAAGTTGATGATAGATGAATTTGAATATGCCATGGGAGATGTCATCATGTAACATGCCCATCCTATTATATATCACAATGAAACTATCAATGATATAGTTAGGAAATACCCAACATACAAAAAGGAGTTCTATACCATTGTGTAGGCCTACAAATAATAGAAACACTACATCTTAGGGAAAGAGATGGTCATCCACATTGACCACAGACCATTGGAATTCATCCAAACATAGACCAAATTATAAAATGAGAGGCACCAAAATTGGGCCATATATCTACAAAAATTCCATCTTATAATCATACACAAAAAGGGGAGCTCAAATACAACTACAGATTGTCTGAGCTGCCCACCAATTACTACACTCATAATAGTTATTGACATATGTAGACACGAGACTGCCACTTGGAGTGCTTTGTATGAAGCATATCCTACATTTTCTGATACATATCAAGTGATTTGAGAAGATAAACATGTTTTTTATTTCTATTTTCAAGATAATGTCCTCTATCACATGGGGCACATCTGTATTCTAGTTGTAGAGCAACAGAAGATGATATGAGAAGCACATTTCAGTAGGACAACTGGACACTTTGGTGTAGATAATACATTGGAATTTATTCAAAAACATTTCTATTAGACCCATATGCAGAAGGATGTGGAAAGGTACCTCAAATATTACACCCCATATGTGATAGCTAAGCCAACAAATAAGAAGCAATGATTGTACATGCCATTGCCAGAACTAACCAAGCCTTGGGAATCTGTCTCAATGGATTTTCTCTCAAGTTTTCCCACTTCAAAACATGGCAAGGACTGTATTTTAGTTGTAGTTTATTTTTCAAAAATGTCTATCATGATTTATTGTAAGAAAAATATATCTACTGAAGAAATTTCTCGACTATATTTTAGCCATGTATGGCTCCATCTTGGTCTCCCCAAGTCCATTGTCTCAGATAGAGATAGTAGGTTCATGAGCATCTTATGGTCCACTTTATGGAAGATGATGGATACCAAGATTTTGAAGTCCATATCCTTCCATCTATAGACTGATGGCCACATATAAGTGGTGAACTACTTGATTGTTCACATGATTCAGATGTATCACTCTAAACATCCATGCACATGGGATGAGGGGCTTCTTTTCATACAACATGGATACAATCAAGACTTGCACAACTCAACCAAGCATAATCCATTTCAATTATGATTTAGGTTCCAACCCATGGCACCAATTAATATATCCATTCCATTCTTCACCATGGAATACACACCTCACGGGAGATCTGAGGCAGCAAAATCAACAAATTTTATTAAACAAATGAAACACATCCAGCAACAGGTTCATGACATCTTGGATAAGATGAATCAGAAGTATAAGTAATACCATGACAAATATAGGATTGAACACCATTTTATTATGGGTGACAATTTTTGGTTGTAGCTTTAAAAGGAATGAATTTTAGGCCCACATAGAAAAATTTGGCCTCTATGATATGGTCCCTACGCCATCATCATAAAAGTTGGAGAAAATACTTTTGAGTTAAACCTACTAGCCTACCTTGGTCTATATCCAATATTCAATATGGAGCTCCTCAAACCATATCATCCACATCTATTAGACACTTTAGTCATAGTAAAACAATTGGACATTGATGATCTTGATCCATAGAGTTTTGCTCTAGTGGAGGAGAATCAGATTGTGGACACCTAGATGAAGACAAGAGGACACTTTATTTTGCTTTATCAAGTGGTCAAAAGGGGCTAGCTTAGCCACAAAGGTGAGTGGCTCATAGAGAATCAAATTAAGACACAACTATCACACCTGATGAAGAATATATATGCAATAGGGACCATTGATTCTCAAGGATGGAGGAATTATTTGGGCAATAATTCAGGCAATATTTCAGGTGATAGTTCTATCCCAATTGATCACAGAACTTCCGAGAGCCATAACTTTTGCACCATAGCTCTGATTGACTCCCCATTTGAAATATTGGAAAGATAATAATGAGGAGAATGAGGTGACATGGATGAGATTTTTAATATGTTTTGACTCCTAAAAACCAAATGAAAGTGCTCCAAATTTCAATTTTAGTAGTGTAGTCTAAAAATAGTAAGTTTTTAAAAATAGTAATTCCTCAAATTCTATATTATTGTAAATCATGGAAGTTGAACCACTTAATCTCCCTTGATATTGGTGACTATTCACATCCTCATCCTATCTTCAAAATGTGTATAAATGAAGATGTAACCCAAAAATAAAATCAGACATCTCTTCCCAGAGATAAATATATGTTTGTATTTGCAATCTTGAGTAATAAAACATCTCTTCTCAAAAAAATCATTGTTCTTATGTTATTTTCATGTTCTTGAAATATATTTCAATTAAAAATTCTAAGTTTTGGACCAATGGTATATGAGTAGTTTATCTTGAGAGTGTATCTCAAGAATGAGGTCAGGCTACAAGAAGCTTGGGTGAAAAACAACAAAGCTTCCTAACTATCCACCTATTTACTCCAAACAACCTCAAATGGTGGATGGCACCAAGACATCTGATCCCTTCAAGAAAATGGTGAATGAATCCCTCTAATGGAAACAAGTGCAAATGCTATAACAATTCAGCTAAATTCTCTAACAAATTCTAATGGGAAATTTTGGCTCCTCATCTGTACTTCTTGGCTCATCATCCATAGAACATCCTTTCAGTGCCCTAACACCCTTCAAGGTTTAGGTGAATTTTGATATCCCTATATTTGAAGGCAAAATCAATGTTGATGTAGTATAAAATTGGTTGGATCAATCATCTTCCTACTTTTTTATAAATAAATTCACCGATGGAGAAAAGATCATTTTTGCTCTTTTGAAAGCATCATTTCCCATGAAAAATTATTGGGATGTGTACAAAAAGAGGTTTAGTATAGATGAAATTGGCCTTAAGGTGGAACCTACCTAAGATGATTTCATGGAAGCGTTAAAGGAAGAATACTATCCCATTAGAGAATATGATGATCTGTACATACAATGGCAACAACTTCGCCAAGGTAAGGACCAATATGTTCAAGATTATACTGACATTTTTCATTCTCTATTTGTGAGATTAGGCATCCAAGAAATTGAAAAACATAACACTCTCAAATATCATGGTGGACTATAATGGTACATATTGGGGAATTGGAACTCTTGAATTTGGAAACCCTCTGTGAGGCATACAAGTTCATAGTGAAGATTGAGCAAAAGCATGGAAGAAAGAATAAGAAGAGTCAGGATTTGAAATATAAAAGTGATAAGGAAGGACAAACATGAGGAAAAAATTGGAAGTAAAAGGATTTCCAATATAAAAAACCCCAAAAATAGTGTGATTACCATAATACTAAAACTCACTCCAAAGAAGAATGTCGAGCCATCAAGTCACTACTTTTTTAGTCACAATACTTGACATCTATAGATTTGCCTCATACACACCCTACAGTTGAAAAGGATAAAGAAGAGATTATAGATGTTGAGCCTGATACCATCATTACTTCATCATAGATCTATGAGGAAAGGCCAGATGACAAGGAAAGGTTGTTTCACTCTAAATTATGGGTAAAAGGTAAGCCTCTACATTTCATTATTGATAGTGGGAGTCAAAAGAATTTAATCTCTACTAAAGTTGTGAAAAGTCTAAATATATCCATGAAGCCTCACCCAAAGCCATATATTATTGGATGGTTGAGCCTAGGGAGAGTCCTCTGTGTCACCCATCAATGTCTTCTTTCATATGTAATAAAACCTTTCCAAGATGGAGTCTTGTGTGATGTGATAAATATAGATGTTTGTGATATACTCCTTGGTCAACCATTCATGTCTGATCAACATGGCATCTATGAATCACAAACTTGAAGAATCACCCTCACTCTTGGAATGTGGTACTATAGGGTGCCAAGGGTACCACCTCCCACATATGTCTCCTTGATTAGTGCCAATAAATGTAAGAGATTGGTGGAGAAGACAAAGCAATTCATTCTCATGGTGGGCAAACCACAAAAATCTAAGAAGGCTGATGTTGTAGTCCTAACTACACAATCAACACAACAATAGAAGTAGATGAGAAAAATCATGGTATAATATGATGACTTATTCAAGTCACCCATAGGAGTTTCACTTCACTACCAGGTAAAACATTCTGTCGATTTGATCCCAGTATCACCTTTGCATAATAGTCATGTATATCATAGATTAGTTTTAGAGAATGATAAGATAAAAAGGTAGATTTAGGAATTGATTCAAAAGGGTCATATCAAACCAAGTTGTTCACCCTATGGCACCCAATTATCCTAGCACCAAAGAAAGATGGAACATCTAGGATTTGCATTAATTATCGAGCCTTGAATAAAATCACTATGTGTTGGGGATCAACCAACAATGGATTACACTTGTGAAAGCAATGAATACGGAAATAAATTAGATAGATAAGTAACTGAAATGATAAATAGCACAGAACAAGATATACAAGAAAACACCCTGAAAACTTGTATTAAAAACTCTTTACAATAGGAATACAAATGAAGAACTTTGTTCTTCCACACCTCTCTCAGATGCACACAAGATCTCTCACTAGATCTCTATTCCTCAAGAGCTCTCTCTCAAGTACTGTCCTTCAAACATTCACAATGTTCTACTCATACTCTATTACACACACAATAGCTTAGAAGATCTCTCCTACATATAGAAATAGGAAACTTGAGCATGCTCTTACAACAAACAGTTAAGCCTCTTCAACAAGGGCTCTAAAAATAATATTGCTAACAATAGAGACGCGAGCTTGAGTCTACAACTCAAACTCATCATGCAAACACTCGCTTCTGTCCTCAGAAATCGCTTTCTAGACACACAGGTAACCGACGTCGGTTCCTGCCTGTTCGCCTGTGACCGTCACCGGCCGACCATACTGTCGACGTTGGCACCTCTGTAACTGCAACTGACAGACGTCGGTCTCTCCTGACCGACGCTGGCGTCTGTGTAGACCCGAACCTCCTTGGTGAAGATTTTAGCTCCACACACCTAACAATCTCCCACTTGGAGATAAACCAGCTGCACCAGTACCTGTACAGCAACATCTTCTAGCTCCTCCATCTTCAACTCAATCATGAAGACCAATAGAAGTTGAATGAAGATTCAACTTCTCCTTAATAACCGGCTTAGTTAGCATATCAGCAGGATTCTTGTTTGTATGGATCTTCTCCAGCTTCAACTCACCATCTTCCAATACCTGCCGTATGAAGTGGTACCTTAGCTGTATGTGCTTGGTTCTAGAATGAAAAGCTGAGTTCTTAGCCAAATGGATTACACTCTGACTGTCACTATGCAATCTGCAACTCCCATGCTCCCTTCCAAGCTCTTCCATGAACCGTGTCATCCATATCATCTCCTTGCTAGCTTCTGTAGCTGCAATATATTCTGCTTCTGTAGTTGACAAGGCTACAACCTTCTGCAACTTAGATATCCAACTAACTGCCGTCCCACCTACAGTAAAAACATAACCTGTGGTGCTCCTCCTGCCATCCAAATCTCCTGCCATATCTGAATCTACATAGCCATGTAGAGAAGTATCTGAACCTCCATAGCATAAGTGTCTACTGCTGGTTCCTCTCAGATATCTAAGGATCCATTGTACTGCTTTCCAATGTTCCTTTCCTGGATTGGCCATGTACCTGCTTACTACTCCCACTGCTTGGGCAATATCCGGTCTAGTACACACCATTGCATACATCAAACTTCCTACCGTGGAAGAATATGGAACCTTATTCATGTACTCTACCTCATCATGTGAATTGGGACATTGTTCTTTACTTAACTTAAAATGTCCAGCCAAAGGTGTGCTTACCGGTTTAGCATCCTGCATATTGAACCGTTTCAACACCTTGTCCACATAATCTTCTTGAGACAATATCAACCTGTGATTTTCTCTGTCTCTCTTAATGCTCATGCCAAGGATTTTCTTAGCTGCTCCCAAATCCTTCATAGCAAACGTTTGAGCTAACTTCACCTTAAGCTCAGAGATATCCTGCATGTGAGATCCTGCAACCAGCATATCATCTACATACAACAATAGAATAATGTATCTACCATTATCAAATCTCTTAAAATATACACAATGGTCGGATTGACACCTACTGTAGCCATGCTCAGTCATAAACCTGTCAAATTTCAAGTACCATTGCTTAGGAGCTTGCTTGAGGCCATACAAGCTTTTCTTCAACCTGCACACTAGTTTCTCCTTACCCTTGACCTCAAAACCTTCTGGCTGTTCCATGTAAATTTCCTCATCCAAATCTCCATGAAGAAACACTGTCTTAACATCTAGCTGCTCAAGATGCAAATCCTCAAAAGCAACCAAAGACAATACAACCCTTATAGAAGTCATCTTAACAACCAAAGAAAAAATCTCACCAAAGTCAATACCTGGCTTTTGTGCAAATCCTTTCACAACCAATCTGGCCTTATACCTCATCTGTCCATCCTCACCTTCTTTCAACCTGTAAGTCCATCTGTTCTTCAGTGTTCTCTTACCAGTTGGCAATTCAACCAAATCCCATGTTTGGTTCTCTCTTAAGGACTCCATCTCCTCAACCATGCCACGCTCCCACTTACTCCTGGACTCCACCTGTAATGCTTCTTCAAAACTTTCTGGTTCTCCACCATCGATTAGCAATAAATAATATAAGGAAGGAGAATATCTAATTGGAGGCTTACTTACCCTTTCAGACCTCCTGATTGGTGTCTTGGACTCGTTTTCCACAATCTGTCCACCCAAATTTTCTGACAGTGACCGACCTCGACCACCTGTAGACCTGTTACTGGCCGACGCCGGTTCTTCCTGGCTGACGCCGGTGCCTGGTCTACCGACGTCGGTCTCTATATGACCGACATCAGTTTCTGTACTGCCGACGTCGGTTCCAAACCTGCCAACGTCGGTCTCTGTGTTTTCCTGTAAGTGATTATTTCTTTTTCCCGCGAGCTCATTTTGGACCATAACTTCATCCAACTCATTATTGCTCTGCCCAGATTGATCTAGCTTCCTTATTTGATCACTGTACATCACTCTTTCATTGAAAACAACATCACGGCTCCTAATTACCTTGTTAGTTCCTAGATTCCAAAATCTGAAACCAAAATCATCTGAGCCATAGCCTATAAACGTGCACCTCGTAGACTTAGCATCAAGCTTCTTTCTATTTTCCTTATCTATGTGCACAAAGGCTTCACAACCAAAAACTTTGAGATATGAGAGATCAACCTTTTTACCTGTCCATGCCTCTTCTAGAATTTCACCATCCAGAGCTATAGAGGGTCCTCTGTTGATCAGGTACACTGCGGTGTCAACTGCTTCTGCCCAAAACTCTAAGGGCAACCCTGCATGCAATCTCATACATCTTGCACGCTCCATAATAGTTCTATTCATTCTTTCAGCAATACCATTCTACTGAGGTGTCCTTAGAACCGTCCTTTGTCTTCGGATTCTACGAGTGTAACAATACCAGTTAAACTTAAGACTGCAGAACTCACCGCCATTATCGGATCTCAAGCACTTTAATCTTCTGCCTGTTTCATTCTCAACCATGGCTTTCCAAATCTTAAAAGTCTCAAAAACATCAGATTTCTTTTTAATACAGTAGATCCATACCTTTCTTGTGGCGTCATCTATGAATGTAACATAGTACTGTGATCCGCCAATAGAGGCTACCTGAGCCGGTCCCCACACGTCTGTGTGAACAAGCTACAACTTCTGCCTTTTCTTAGTAGACCCAGTCTTTAGAAAACTAACCCTTTTCTGTTTTCCAAATACACAATGCTCAGAAAATTCTAGATCCATACTTTTCAAATCTGAAAGCATACCTTTAGACTTAAGGATTGACATCCCCTTCTCACTCATGTGGCCAAGCCTTGAGTGCCACAATTTAGCATCCACATCTGAAGTAGATAAAACTGAAGGAGATTTGTTAGTAACACAATTGCACAAATAGAGAGTACCTTCTCTCTTACCTCTGGCCATAACAAGTGCACCCTTGGTCACCTTCCAAGAATCTGCTGTGAGAGTTACTGTACAACCCTCATCACCTAGCTTACCTGCAGAAATCAAATTTCTCTTCAAACTAGGAACATGCATCACATCCCTCAACACCCATGTGTTGCCATTCTGCATCTTTAGCTGCATTTTACCTTTGCCAATAATCTTACAAGGCTCATCATCCCCTAAGTACACTATTCCAAAATCTCCATGGACATAGTCACTGAAATATTCTCTGTTAGGGGTAGCATGGAAAGATGCACCAGAATCTAATACCCAAGATTCTATATTATTATGCAAAGAGAAAATAAAAGCATCCTGTGCAATACCTGCAACCTTTGTCTCTTCCTTTCCTTCGTGCTGATTGTCCTCCTTAGGCTTTGACCAACAATCTCTGCTTATGTGCCCCAACTTTCCACAGTTCCAGCATTGTGGCCTTCTGCCATTCCTGGATTTGGATCTGCCTCTTCCCTTAGACTTAGATCTTGATCTCCTCTTGCTCTTTTCTTTTTGCCTTCCTCTGCTCTCGAGATTTAAAGCGTTCCCAGATGTTCCAGATGTCTCTTCTGTGCTTTTCCTGTGAATTTCTTCATTCAAAATAACACTAACCACATCCTCTACTTTTAAAATATTCGAAGCAGAAGCAGTATTAGAAACTGCCATTACCAAGCCATGCCAGCTTTCAGGCAAAGAACATAATATCAAAAGAGCCTTTATTTCATCTTCAAATACAATATTGACAGAACTTAACTGATTAACAATACCATGGAAATCATTCAGGTGATTAGAAACAGATCCACCTTCTTGCATATGCAAATTAAATAATTGCTTCATTAAATATACCTTATTTGAAGCTGAGGGTTTTTCATACAAATTTGCTAACGTGGTCATTAACTCTACCGTAGTTTTTGCCTGTGACAAATTAGATATCACAGTGGAGGCCAGACTCAGTCTTATAGACCCAAGAGCCTTTCTGTCAAGAACTTCCCATTCTTCATCCTCCATGTCCTTGGGCTTCTTTGCTATCCCACCTAACGGTAAGTAAAGATCCTTCTGATACAGATAGTCCTCTATCTGCATTCTCCAGTGCTGATAGTTCTTGCCATTAAACTTTTCCATTCTCAACTTACTTTCTTCTGCCATTGCTTCTCCCACTCAAACAGAAATCCCTGTGAGCAACCTGTAATCTGAACACACTACACAGATCTGAACCACCTGTTAGTGAACCTGAGCTCTGATACCACTTGTTGGGGATCAACCAACAATGGATTACACTTGTGAAAGCAATGAATACGGAAATAAATTAGATAGATAAGTAACTAAAATGATAAATAGCACAGAACAAGATATACAAGAAAACACCCTGAAAACTTGTATTAAAAAATCTTTACAATAGGAATACAAATGAAAAACTTTGTTCTTCCACACCTCTCTCAGATGCACACAAGATCTCTCACTAGATCTCTATTCCTCAAGATCTCTCTCTCAAGTACTGTCCTTCAAACATTCACAATGTTCTACTCATACTCTATTACACACACAATAGCTTAGAAGATCTCTCCTACATATAGAAATAGGAAACTTGAGCATGCTCTTACAACAAATAGTTAAGCCTCTTCAACAAGGGCTCTAAAAATAATATTGCTAACAATAGAGACGCGAGCTTGAGTCTACAACTCAAACTCATCATGCAAACACTCGCTTCTGTCCTCGGAAATCGCTTTCTGGACACACAGGTAACCGACGTCGGTTCCTGCCTGTTCGCCTGTGACCGTCGCCGGCCGACCATACTGCCGACGTCAGTGCCTCTGTAACTGCAACTGACCGACGTCGGTTGCTCCTGACCAACGCCGGCGTCTGTGTAGACCCGAACCTGTTTGTGTGCTCCTTGGTGAAGCTTTTAGCTCCACACACCTAAACTATGAAGAATCACTACCTCTTCCCCAAGATTGATGACCTGATGAACCAACTATGTGGTGTGAATTTCTTCACCAAAATTTATCTCAAACTTGGCTATCACCAAATTCTCATTGATCCCATTGATGTCTAGAAGTCTGCATTCAAATCTAAGGAGGGGCTCTTCAAATGGTTGGTTATGCCTTTTTTCTTGAATAACACATGTGAAACCTTCATGAGGATGATGGATGACATCCTAAGATGCTTCACCAACTCATTCATGGTTGTATACTTGGATGACATACTCATCAATAGCAGAACATGGGAGG
This sequence comes from Torreya grandis, assembly GCA_037957365.1. NCBI lineage: Eukaryota > Viridiplantae > Streptophyta > Pinopsida > Cupressales > Taxaceae > Torreya > Torreya grandis. Next base: position 11,264,232 of record JARHVA010000009.1, on the reverse strand, counting down.
AATATTTGCAAAATATTTGTAAGGTGTTTCAAACTCTTTGGGAGCATAATTTATATGCAAATCTTGACAAATGCACATTCAAGATGAAAATAATTCAGTACCTGTGGTATGTTTTGAATGAGTAATGGGTCCATGTTGATCTAGAGAAGATTCAGGTTATTCGAGAATGGCCTATACTAAGGACCATCACATAACTTCATAGATTTTTAGGTCTTGCAAATTTTTATCACAAGTTTGTTCTTGGATTCTCACATGTTACTTGGCCACTAATTCAATTCTATACTGTTCTTCAACATACCAAATACAATGAACTACTACAATAATTCACACAAAGCTAAGAAGATCTAATTCTACATATAGAATTAGGAAACTTGAGCATGCACTTACAACAAACAGTTAAGCCTCTTGAACAAGGGCTCTAAAAATAATATTACTAATAATAGAGACGCGAGCTTAAGACTAAAACTTAAACTCATCATGCAAACACTCGCTTCTATCCTCGGAAATAGCTTTCTGGACGCATAGGTAACCGACGTCGATTCCTGCTGCTTGCCTGTGACCGCCGTCGGCTGACCCACTGCCGACGCCAGCGCCTCTGCAACTGCACCTGGCCGACATCGATCACTCTTGACCAACGCCGGTGTCTGTGTAGACCCAAAACTGTCAAAGTATGCTCCTTGGTGAAGCTTTTAGCTCCACACCCTAACAATCTCCCACTTGGAGATAAATAGCTGCACCAGTACCTGTACAACATCTTCTAGCTCCTCCATCTTCAACTCAATCATGAAGACCAACAGAAGTTTAATGAAGATTCAACTTCTCCTTTGTAACCAGCTTGGTTAACATATCAGCAGGATTCCTATCGGTATGGATCTTCTCCAGCTTCAACTCACCATCTTCCAATACCTGTCGTATGAAATGGTACCTTAGCTGTATGTGCTTTGTTTTTGAATGAAAGGCTGAATTCTTAGCCAAATAGATTGCATTCTGACTGTCACTATACAATCTGCAACTCTCATGCTCCCTACCAAGCTCATCCATGAACCGTGTCATCCATATCATCTCTTTGCTAGCCTCTGTGGCTGCAATATACTCTGCTTCTATAGTTGACAAGGCAACAACCTTCTGCAACTTAGATATCCAGCTAACTGCCGTTCCACCTACAATGAAAACATAACCTGTAGTGCTCCTCTTGCCATCCAAATCACCTACCATATCTGAATCTACATAGCCATGTAGAGAAGTATCTGAACCTCCATAACACAAGTGCCTACTGCTGGTTCCTCTCAGATATCTAAGGATCCACCGAACTACTTTCCAATGTTCCTTACCTGGATTGGCCATATACTTACTTACCACTCCCACTGCTTGGGCAATATCCGGTCTAGTACACACCATTGCATACATCAAACTCCCTACTGCGGAAGAATATGGAACCTTACTCATGTACTCTACCTCATCATATGAATTAGGACATTGTTCTTTACTCAACTTAAAATGTCCAGCCAAAGGTGTGCTTACCGGTTTAACATCCTGCATATTGAACCGTTTCAACACCTTGTCCACATAATCTTCTTGAGACAATATCAACCTATGATTTTTCTTGTCTCTCTTAATGCTCATGCCAAGGATTTTCTTTGCTGCTCCCAAATCCTTCATGGCAAACGTTTGAGCTAATTTCACTTTAAGTTTAGAGATATCCTGCATGTGTGATCTTGCAACCAGCATATCATCTACATACAACAATAGAATAATATATCTACCATTATCAAATCTCTTGAAATACATGCAATGGTCAGATTGACACCTACTGTAGCCATGCTCAGTCATAAACTTGTCAAATTTTAAGTACCATTGCCTAGGAGCTTGCTTGAGGTCATACAAGCTTTTCTTCAATCTGCACACAAACTTCTCCTTACCTTTGACCTCAAATCCTTTTAGCTGTTCCATATATATTTCCTCATCCAAATCTCCATGAAGAAACACTGTCTTAACATCTAGCTGCTCAAGATGCAAATCCTCAAAAGCAACCAAAGACAATACAACCCTTATAGAAGTCATTTTAACAACAGGAGAAAAAATCTCACCAAAGTCAATACCTGGCTTTTGTGCGAATCCTTTTACCACCAATCTGGCCTTATATCTCATCTGTCCATTCTCACATTCTTTCAACCTGTAAATCCATCTATTCTTCAGTGTTCTTTTACCTGCTGGCAATTCAACCAAATCCCATGTTTGGTTCTCTCTTAAGGACTCCAACTCCTCAACCATGCCACGCTCCCACTGAATCTTGGACTCCACCTGTATTGCTTCTTCAAAACTCTCTGGTTCTCCACCATCAGTTAGCAATAGATAAAATAAAGAAGGAGAATATCTAATTGGAGGCTTACTCACCCTTTCTGACCTCCTGATGGGTGTCTGAGACTCATTCACAACACGCTGTCCACCCAAATTCTCTGATAGTGACTGACCTCGATCACCTCCAGACCTGTTACTAGCCGACGCTGATTCTGTATGACCGACGCTGGTGCCTGTCCTGTCGATGTCGGTCTCTGTATGGCCGACCTCAGTTTCTGTTCTGCCGACGTCGGTTCCTACCCTACCGATGTCGGTCTCTGTGTCTTCCTGCAAGTGATTATTTCTTTTTCCCGTGAGCTCATATTGGACCTTCACCTCGTCCAATTCACCATTGCTCTGCTCAGATTGATTCAACTTCCTTAGCTGATCACAATACATCACTCTTTCATTGAAAACAACATCACGGCTCCTAATTACCTTGTTAGTTTCTAGATTCCACAATCTGTAACCAAAATCATCTGAGCCATAGCCAATAAATGTGCACCTCATAGACTTAGCATCAAGCTTCTTTCTATTTTGTTTATCTATGTGCACAAAGGCTTCACAACCAAAAACTTTGAGATATGAGAGATCAACCTTTTTACCTGTCCATGCCTCTTCTGGAATACCACCATCCAGAGCTGTAGAGGGTCCTCTGTTAATCAGGTATACTACAGTGTCAACAGCTTGTGCCCAAAATTGTAAGGGCAAACCATCATGCAATCTCATACATCTTGCATGCTCCATTATTGTCTTGTTCATCCTTTCAGCAATTCCATTCTGCTGAGGTGTCCTTGGAACCATCCTTTGCCTGCGGATTCCATGCATATAACAATAATCTCTGAACTTATAACTGCAGAACTCACCGCCATTGTCAGATCTCAGGCACTTCAATCTTTTACCTGTTTCATTCTCAACCATAGCTTTCCAAATCTTAAAAGTCTCAAATACATCAGATTTTCTTCTAATACAATAGATCCATACCTTCCTTGTAGCATCATCTATGAAAGATACATAATACTATGATCCTCCAATGGAAGCAACCTGAGCCGGTCCCCACACGTCTGTGTGAACAAGCTGTAACTTATGCCTCTTCTTAGTAGACCCAGTCTTGAGAAAACTAACCCTTTTCTATTTTCCAAATACACAGTGCTCACAAAACTCTAGATCTATGCCTTTTAAATCTGAAAGCATACCTTTGGACTTAAGAATTGACATCCCCTTCTCACTCATGTGGCCAAGCCTTGAGTGTCACAGTTTAGCATCCACATCTGAAGTAGATAATATAGAAGGAGATTTGTTAGTAACACAATTACACAAATAGAGAGTACCTTCTCTCTTACCTCTGGCCATAACAAGTGCACCCTTGGTCACCTTCCAAGATTCTGCTGTGAGAGTTACTGTACAACCCTCATCCCCTAACTTTCCTGCAGAAATCAAATTTATCTTCAAGTTAGGAACATGCATCACATCTCTCAACACCCATGTGTTGTTGTTCTGCATCTTCAGCTGCACTTTACCTTTGCCAATTATTTTACAGGGCTCATCATCCCCTAGATACACTATTCCAAAATCTCCATGGATATAGTCACTAAAATATTCCCTGTTAGGGGTAGCATGAAAAGATGCACCATAATCTAACACCCAAGATTCTATATTATTATGCAGAGAGAAAATTAAAGCATCTTGTGCAATACTTGCAACCTTGGCTTCTTCCTTTCCTTCATGCTGATTGTCCTCCTTAGGCTTTGACCAACAATCTCTGCTTATGTGCCCAATCTTTCCACAATTCCAGCATTGTGGCTTCCTACCGTTCCTGGATTTGGATCTTCCTCTCACCTTAGACTTTGATCTTGATCTCCTCTTACTCTTATCTTTCTGCCTCCCCCTGCTCTCAAAACTTAAAGTGTTCCCAGATGTCTCTTCTGTGCTTTTCCTACGTATTTCCTCATTCAAGATAACACTAACAACATCCTCTACTTTCAAAATATTTGATGCAGATGCAGTATTACTTACTGCCATTACTAAGCCATGCCAGCTTTTAGGCAAAGAACATAATATTAGAAGAGCTTTTATTTCATCATCAAACACTATATTGACTGAACTTAATTGATTCACAATTCCATTGAAATCATTCAGATGAGTAGAAATAGATCCACCTTCATTCATATGCAAATTAAATAACTGCTTCATAAGATATACCTTATTAGAAGCTAAGGGTTTTTCATACAAATTTATTAACGTAGTCATCAACTCTATCATAGACTTTGCCTGTGATAAATTAGATATCACAGTGGATGCTAGACTCAGTCTTATAGACCCCAAAGCCTTTCTGTCAAGAACTTCCCATTCTTCATCCTCCATGTCTTTGGGCTTCTTTGCAACCCCACCTAACAGTAAGTAGAGATCTTTCTGATACATATAATCCTCTATCTGCATTCTCCAATGTTGGTAATTTTTGCCATTGAACTTTTCCATTCTCAGTTTACTTTCATCTGCCATTGCTTCTCCCACTCAAACAGAAATCCCTGCAGAAACCCCTGTGAGAACCTGTAATCAATACACACTACACAGATCTGAACCACCTGTTAGTGAACCTGAGCTTTGATACCACTAGTTGGGGATCAACCAATAATAGATTACACTTATGAAAGCAATAAACGCGAAATTAAATCAGATAGACAAGTAACTGGAATGAGATAATAGAAAGAACAAGAGATACAAGAAACCACCCTGAAAACTTGTATTAACAAACTCTTTACAAAAGGAATACAATTGAAGAAACTTCTTTCTTCCACACCTCTCCTAGATGTATAGATCTCTCACTAGATCTCTATTCCTCAAGAGCTCTCTCTCTCAAGAACAATCAACTCCAACAAACCTGGATTGATTCAATTTTGTACTATTCTTCAACATACCAAATACAATGAACTACTACAATAATTCACACAAAGCTAAGAAGATCTAATTCTACATATAGAATTAGGAAACTTGAGCATGCACTTACAACAAACAGTTAAGCCTCTTGAACAAGGGCTCTAAAAATAATATTACTAATAATAGAGACGCGAGCTTAAGACTATAACTTAAACTCATCATGCAAACACTCGCTTCTGTCCTCAGAAATAGCTTTCTGGACGCACAGGTAACCGACGTCGGTTCCTGCTGCTTGCCTGTGACCACCGTCGGCTGACCCACTGTCGACGCCGGTGCCTCTGCAACTGCACCTGGCCGATGTTGGTCGCTCCTGACCGACGCCGGTGTCTGTGTAGACCCGAAACTATCAAAGTATGCTCCTTGGTGAAGCTTTTAGCTCCACACCCTAACAGGTTATGCCTTTTTTCTTGACTAACACATGTGAAACCTTCATGAGGATGATGGATGACATCCTAAGACGCTTCACCAACTCATTCATGGTTGTATACTTGGATGACATACTCATCAATAGCAGAACATGGGAGGAATATTTGCAAAATATTTGTAAGGTGCTTCAAACTCTTTGGGAGCATAATTTATATGCAAATATTGACAAATGCACATTCAAGATGAAAATAATTCAGTACCGGTGGTATGTTTTGAATGAGTAATGGGTCCATGTTGATCTAGAGAAGATTCAGGTTATTCGAGAATGGCCTATACTAAGGACCATCACATAACTTCATAGATTTTTAGGTCTTGCAAATTTTTATCACAAGTTTGTTCTTGGATTCTCACATGTTACTTGGCCACTAATCCAAGTGACTAAAGGAGGATCTAAATCTATATTTCAATGGGGAAAAATACAAAAAAGGGAATTTGATAATTTGAAGAACAAACTCTGCTCAACCCCTACTCTTGCCTTGCTATACTTGTATCAACCTTTCATGTTGATGATCGATGCATCTAAATATGCCATGGAAGCTATCATCATGCAACATGGCCATCTTGTTTCATATCATAGTGAAACTTTCAATGATACAGTCAAGAAATCCCTGACATATGAGAAGGAGATCTATAACATTATGCAAGCTTGCAAACAATGGAAACACTACATCTTGGGGAAAGAGATGGTCATCCACACTGACCATAGACCATTGGAATTCATCCAGATGTAAATCAAACTATGAAATAAGGAATACCAAAAGTGGGCCACATATCTATAAAAATTCTATCTAATAATCAAACACAAAAAGGGGAGCTCAAATATAGTCGTAGATTATCTGAGATACCCACCAATTATTGCACTCACAATAGTTCTTGAACTATGCAGACATGAGACTATCACTTGGGCTCTGTATGAAGTAGATCCTACCTTTGCTAATACAAATTAGGTGCTTCCAGAAGGTAATTTTTTTTATATTTCTATTTTTAATATAATGTCCTTTGTCACATGGGGCATGTCTATGTTCTAGCTATAGAGCAATAGAAGATGATATGGGAAGCACATTTCAGTAGGATAACTAGACACTTTGGTGTAGAGAAAACATTGGAAGTTCTTTAAAAACACTTTACTAGCCCCATATGTAGAAGGATGTGGAAAGATACCTCAAATCTTGTACCCCATGTACAATATCCAAGCCAACAAATAATAATCAAAGATTGTACACACCATTTTCAGAACCAACCAGGCCTTTGAAATCTATCTCAATGGATTTTCTCTTAGGTTTGCCCACTTTAAAACATGGCAAGGACTATATTTTTGTTGTAGTTGATCATTTTTCAAAAATGGCTATCATGATTGCTTGTAAGAAAAATATATCTGTTGAAGAAACTTCTCAACTATATTTTATTCATGTATGGCTCCATTTTGGTCTCCTCAAGTCCATTGTCTCAGATAGAGATAACAAGTTCCTGAAAATCTTCTGGTCCACTCTATGGAAGATGATGGATACCAAGTTGATGAAGTCCACAACCTTCCATCCATAGACTAATTTTTAGATAGAAGTGGTGAAATGAATAATTTCACATGATTCATATGTATCACTCCAAACATCCATGCACATGGGATGAGGAGCTTCTTTTCATACAACATGGATATAATCGGGCCCTGCATAGCTCGACCAAACATAGTCCATTTCAAGTATGCTTCAAATTACAACCCATAAAACCAATTGATATATCCATTCCATTCTCCACCATGGAATACACACCTCATGGGTGATCTGAGGTAGCAAAAGCAACAAAGTTCATTGAACAAATACAACACATCTAGCAGCAGGTTCATGACATCTTGGAGAAGATGAATCTGAAGTATAAGCAACACCATGTCAAACATAGGATTACACACCATTTTTTTATGAGTGACAAGGTTTGGTTGTGGCTTCAAAAGGAACAATGTTCATGCCCACACAAAAATTTTTAGCCTCTATGATATGGTCCCTATACCATCACCAAAAAAGTTGGAGAAAATGCTTTTGATTTGAACCTACAAGCCTACCTTGGTCTGCACCCAATATTTAATGTAGATATCCTCAAACCATATCATCCACCTCTATTGGAAACTTTAGTCATAGTAAAACATATGGACATTGATGAGCTTGATCCACAAATTTTTGCTCCAGTGGAGGTGGATCAGATTGTGGACATCTAGATGAAGACAACAAGAAGATGCTCTATTCTGCTTTATCAGGTGGTCAAAAGTAGCCAACTTAGCCACCAAGGTAAGTGGCTCATAGAGAATAAAATTAAGACATAGCTACCACACTTGATGAGGAATACTAATGCAATGGGGACCATTTCTTCTCAAGGAAGGAGGAATGATCTAATAATTCAGAGGATAATTTGGGCAACGGTTCTACCCCAATTGATGACAAAACTTCTAGGAGGCATGGCTTTTGCACCATAGCTCTGATTGACTCTCCATTTGAACCATTGGAAAGATAAGAATGAGAATAACATGGTGATATGGCATGAGCTCCACTTAGTGGGTTTTGACCCTTGAAAACTCAATTGAAGTACCCCAAATTTCAATTTTAGTAGTGCAGTCTAAAAATAGTAAGTTTCTAAAAATAGTAATTCTTTGAATTATATATTGTTGTAAATCATGGAAGTCAAACCAATTAATCTCCCTCAATATTGGTGACCTTCCACATCTTCCTCCTACCTTAAAAATGTGTATAAATGAAGATGTAACCCAAAAAAGAAATCAGACATCTCTTCTCAGAGATAAGCATATGTTTGTATTTGCAATCTTGAGTAATAAAAAATCTCTTCTTAGAGAAATCATTGTTATTAAATTATTTTCATGTTCTTAAAATATATTTTAATCAAAAATTCTAAGTTTTGGATCAATGGTATTAGAGCGGTTTGTCTTGAGAATGTATGATCTCGAGGATGAGATCAGGTTACAAGAAGCTTGGGTGGAAAACAACAGAGCTTCCAAACTATCCACCTATTCGCTCCAAATGACCTCAAATGATAGACAACACTGAGACATTCGATCCCTTGAAGGAAATGGTTAATGAATCCCTCTTATAACAAAAAACATAGATTATATAACAATTTGCCCAAATTATCCAACAAATCCTAATGGGAAATTATGGATCCTTATCTGCACTTCTTGGTTGCTCATCTATGGAATGTCCTTTTAGTGCCCCAACACCCTTCAAGGTTCAGGTGAATTTTGATATCCCTACATTTGAAGGCAAAATCAATGCTGATGTAGTAAAAAATTAGTTGGATTAATTGTCTTCCTATAATTATATAAATAAATCCATTAATGGAGAAAAGATCACTTTTGCTCTTTTGAAAGCGTCATTTCCCATAAAAAATTGGTGGGAAGTGCACAAAAATAAGTTTAGTACATATGACATTGGCCTTGAGGTGGAACCTACCTAGAATTGTTTCATGGAAGTGGTAAAGGAAGAATACTATCCCATTAGAGTATATGATGATTTGTACATATAGTGGCAACAAATTCGCCAAGGTAAGGACCAATCTATTTAAGATTACACTGACATTTTTCATTCTCTATCTATGAGATTGGACATCCAAGAAAGTGAGAAACATAAGACTCTCAATTATCATGGTGGACTACAATGGTACATATGGGAGGAAATAGAACTCTTCAATTTGGAAACCCTAGGTGAGGCATACAAGTTCATAATAAAGATTGAGCAAAAGAATGGAAGAAATAATATGAAGAGTTAGCCTTTGAAATAAAAAAGTGATAAGAAAGGTCAAACACGAGGCAAAAATTGGAAGTAAAAATAGTTCTAAGATAAGAAACCCCAAAAGGGAAAGACTGGGAAATAGTGTGATTACCAAAAATTTGAAACTCACTCCAAAGAAGAATGTGGAGCCATTAAGTCACTGATTTCTAAGTCACAATACTCAACATCTACTATTCTACCTCATACACACCCTACAATCAAAGAGGATGAAGAAGAGATTAGACATGTTGAGCCCGATACTATCATTGCTTCATCATAGACCCATGAGGAAAGGCTAGATGACAAGGAAAGGTTGTTTCACTCTAAATTATGAGTAAAAGGTAAGCCTCTACATTTCATTCTTGATAGTGGGAGTCAAAAGAATTTAATATCTATTAAATTTGTAAAAATTCTAAATCTATCCATGAATCCTCACCCAAAGCCATACAGTATTGGATGGTTGAGTCTAGGGAGAGACCTTCGTGTCATCCATTAGTATCTTCTTTCATATTTAATAAAACCTTTCTAAGATGAAGTCTTGTGTGATGTGGTCAATCTAGATATTTATGATGTACTCTTTGGTTATCCATTCATGTATGATCAACATGGAATCTATGAATCATGAACCCAAAGAATCATCCTCACTTTTTTAACATGGCACTACAGGGTATTATAGGTACCACCTCTCACATATATCTCCTTGATTAGTGCCAAGCAATGTAAGAGATTGGTGGAGAAGAGAAATAAATTCATTCTCATGGTGGTCAAACCATAGAAATTCAAAAAGGTTGATGTTGTAGTCCTGACTACATAATCAACACAATAATAGAAGTAGATGGGACAAATCATGGGAGAATATGATGACTTATTCAAGTCACCCATAGGAGTTCCACTTCACTTCCATGTAAACATTCTATCAATTTGATCCCATTATCACCTTTGCCTAACAGTCCTATGTATTGTAGATCAATTTTGGAGAATGATGAGATAAAAAGGTAGATTCAATAATTGATTCAAAAGGGTCACATTAGGCTAATCTCTTTGCCCTATGGTAGCCCAATTATCTTGACACCAAAGAAAGATGGAACATGGAGGCTTTACATTGACTATCAAGCCTTGACTAAAATCACTATGAAGAATCACTACCCCCTCCCCATGATTGATGACCTACTACACCAACTCTATGGTGTGAAGTTCTTCACCAAAAATTGATCTCAAATTTGGTTACCACCAAATTCCCATCGATCTCACTGAAATCTAGAAGACTACATTCAAATTCAAGGAGGGGCTCTTCAAATGGTTGGTTATACTTTTTGGCTTGACTAACACACCTGCAAACCTCATGAAGATGATGGATGACATCCTATGACCCTTCACCAAATCATTTTTGGTTGTCTACCTGGATGACATACTCATCTATAGTAGAAAATGGGAGGAACATCTACAACATGTTCCTAAGGTGGTTCAAACTCTTTGGGAGTAAAATTTATATGCAAATATCGATAGATGCATAGTTGACATGAAAACAATTTAGTACCTAGGGTACATTGTGAATGAGGAAAGGGTCCATGTCGATCTAGACAAGATTTGGGTTATTCAAGAATGGCCTACACCAAGAACCCTCATAGAACTTTGTAGCTTCTTGGGTCTTGAAAATTTCTATCATAGGTTTGTTCTTGGATTCTCACATGTTGCTTGGCCACTAACCCAAATGACTAAAGGAGGAGCTATAGGTGCATTTCAGTGGGGCAAAATATAACAAAGGGAATTTGAAAATTCAAATAATAGACTCTGCTTAGCCCCTATTCTTACCTTACTAGACTTGCATCAACCTTTTGAGTTGATGATAGATGCATCTGAATATGCCATGCGAGTTGTCATCATGTAACATGGTCATCTTGTTGGATATCATAGTAAAACTTTAAATGATATAGTCAATAAATACCTGACAAATGATAAGGAGCTTTATGCCATAGTGTAAGCCTACAAATAATAGAAACACTACATCTTGGGGAAAGAGACGGTCATCTACATTGACCAAAGACCATTAGAATTCATCCAAACATAGAGAAAACTATGAAATGAGAGGCATAAAAAGTGGGCCACATATCTGTAGTAATTCCATATAATAATCAAAATTAAAAAGGGGAGCTCAAATATTACTATAGATTGTCTGAGCCACCCACCAATTATTACACTCGTTATAGTTCTTGACCTATGCAAACATAAGACTTCCACTTGGGGTGCTCTGTATGAAGCAAATCATGCCTTTACTAATACATATTAGGTGATTTGAGAAGTTAAACATGTCTATAATTTCTATTTGCAATATAATTTCCTCTATCACATGGGGCACATCTATGTTCCAGCTATAGAGAAACATAATATGATATGGAAAGCACATTTCAATAGGATAACTAGACACTTTGGTGTAGAGAAGACATTGGTATTTATTCAATAACACTTCTACTAGCCCCATATGTAGAAGGATGTGGAAAGGTACCTCAAATATTTCACCCCATGTGTGATAGCTAAGCCAACAAATAAGAAGCAAGGATTGTACATGCTATTTCCAAAACCAACTAGGCCTTGGGAATCTATCTCAATGGATTTTCTCTTAGGTTTGCCCACTTCAAAACATGGAAAGGACTATATTTTTGTTGTAGTTGATCATTTTTCAAAAATGGCTATCATGATTACTTGTAAGAAAAATATATCTACTAAAGAAACTGCTCAACTATATTTTATTCATGTATGGCTCCATTTTGGTCTTCCCAAGTCCTTTATCTCAGATAGAGATAGCAGGTTCTTGAGCATCTTCTAGTCCACTCTATGGAAGATGATGGATACCAAGCTAATGAAGTCCACAACCTTCCATTCATAAACTGATAGTCAGATAGAAGTGGTGACCCGCCTGATTGTTCACATGATTCAGATGTATCACTCTAAACATCTATGCACATTTGATGAGGGGCTTATTTTCATACAACATGGATACAATCAGACCCTGCATAGCTCGACCAAGCATAATCAATTTCAAGTATGCTTTGGATTTTATCCTGTGACACTAATTGATATAGACATTCCATTCTCCACCATAGAATAGACACCTCATGGGAGATCTGAGGTAGCAAAAGCAATAAAGTTCATTAAACAAATGCAACACATCTAGCAGTAAGTTCATGACATCTTAGAGAAGATGAATCATAAGTATAAGTAATGCCATGACAAATGTAGGATTGCACACCATTTTAATGTGGGTGACAAGATTTGGTTGTGGCTTCAAAAGGAATGACTTGTAGGCCCACAAAAAAATTAGCATCTATGATATGGTCCCTACACCATCACCAAAAAACTTGGAGAAAATGCTTTTAATTTAAACCTACCAACCTACCTTATTCTGCATCCAATATTCAATGTGGAGCTCCTAAAACCATATCATCCACCTCTATTGGATACTTTAGTTATATATGAATAACTAGACATTGATGAGCTAGCTATAGAGCTTTTCTCTAGTGGAGGAGGATCAGATTGTGGACACTTGGATGAAGACAACAAGAGGATGCTCTATTCTACTTTATTAGGTGTTTAAAAAGGGCCAACTTAACCACCAAGGTGAGTGGCTCATATAGAATAAAAATAAGATGCAACTGGCACACTTGATGAGGAATATATATGTAATGGGGACTATTGCTTCTCAAGGAGGGAGGAATGATCTGGGCAATAATTCAAGTGATAATTTAGATGATGGTTCTACCCCAATTGATGACAAAAATTTTGGGAGCCATAAATTTTGTATCATATCTCTAATTACTCACTGTTTGAACCATTGAAAAGCTAAAAATGAAGATAACACGGTGATATGGCATGAGCTCTACTCAATGGGTTTTGACCCCTAAAAACCCAATAGAAGTGCCCCGAATTTCAATTTTAGTAGTGCAGTCTAAAAAGTAGTAAATTTTTAAAAATAGTAATTTCTTGAATTTTGTATTATTGTAAATCATGGAAGTCAAACCACTTAATCTCCCTCTAGATTGGTGACCTTCCACATCTTCCTCCTACCTTCAAAATGTGTATAAATGAAGATGTAACCCAAAAAAGAAATTAGACATCTCTTCCCAGAGATAAGCATATGTTTGTATTTGCAATCTTGAGTAATAAAACATCTCTTATTAGAGAAATCATTATTATTATTATGTTATTTTCATGTCCTCAAAATATCTTTCAATCAAAACTTTTGAGTTTTGGATCAATGGTATTAGAGTGGTTTGTCTGAGTGTATGATCTCAAGGATGACATCAGGCTATAAGAAGCTCAGGTGGAAAATAATAGAGCTTCTAAACTATCCACCTATTCACTCTAAATGACCTCAAATGGTGGATGACACCAAGACATATGATCCCTTCAAGGAAATGGTGAATGAAGCCTTCCAATAGCAATAAGTGTATATTCTACAACAATTCACCCAAATTCTCCAACAAATCTCGATGGGAAATTATGGATCCCCATCTACACTTCTTGGATCCTTATCTATGGAACATCCTTTTAGTGCTCCAACACCCTTCAAGATTTAGCTAAATTTTGATATCCTTACATTTGAAGGCAAAATCAATGCTGATGCAGTAAAAAATTGGTTAGATCAATCGTCTTCTTACTTTTCTATAAATAAATTCACTGGTGGAGAAAAGATCACTTTTGCTCTTTTGAAAGCATCATTGCCCCTAAAAAATTAGTGGAAAGTGTACAAAAAGAGGTTTAGTATAGATGACATTGGAGTTGAGGTAGAATCTATCTAGGATGATTTCATGGAAGTGGTAAATGAAGAATACTATACCATTTGAGCATATCATGATATGTACATATAATGGCAACAACTTCGCTAAGGTAAGGACCAATCTATTCAAGATCACACTGATATTTTTCATTCTATGTCTACGAGATTGGGCATCCAAGAAAGTGAGAAACATAAGACTCCCAAATATCATGGTGGACTACAATGGTACATATGAGGGGAAATAGAACTATTCAATTTGGAAACCCTCAGTGAGGCATATAAGTTCACAATGAAGATTGAGTAGAAGCATGGAAGAAAGAATATGAAGAGTTAGTCTTTGAAATGGAAAAGTGACAAGGAAGGTCAAACATGAGGCCAAAATTGAAAGCAAAAGGAGTTCCAAGATAAGAAACCCCAGAAGGGAAAGACTAGGAAATGGTGTGATTACCACAAAATTGGAACTCACTCTAAATAAGAATATGGAGCCATCAAGTCACTAATTTTTGAGTCACAATACTTAACATCTATTTCTCTGCCTTATACACACCCTATAGTTAAAGAGGATGAAGAATAGATTGTAGATGCTGAGCCTGATACCAACATTGCTTCATCATAGATCCATGAGGAAAGGCCAGATGATAAGGAAAGGTTGTTTCACTCTAAATTATGCATAAAAGATAAGCCTCTACATTTCATTATTGATACCGGGAGTCAAAAGAATTTAATCTCTGCTAATGTTTTAAAAAGTCTAAATCTATCCATGAAGCCTCATCCAAATCCATACAGTATTGAATGGTTGAGCCCAGGGAGAGACCTCTACATCACCCATTAGTGTCTTCTTTCATATGTAATAAAACCTTTCAAAAATGAAGTCTTGTGTGATGTGGTCAATCTAGATGTTTGTGATGTACTCCTTGGTCAGCCATTCATGTATGATCAACATGGCATCTATGAATCATGAACCTGAAGAATCACTCTCACTCTTGGAACATGGTGCTAAGGGTAACAGAGGTACCACCTCCCACATATGTCTCCCTAATTAGTGCCAACCAATGTAAGAGATTGGTAGAGAATATAAAGCAATTCATTCTCATGGTGGTCAAACCATATAAATCTAAGAAGGCCAATGTTATAGTCTTGACTACACAATTAACACAACAATAAAAGCAGATGGGATAAATCATGGGAGAATATGATGACTTATTCAAGTCACCCATGAGACTTCTAATTCACTTTCAGGTAAAACATTTGATCAATTTGATCTTAGGATCACCTTTTCCTAATAATTCTATGTATCATAGATTAGTTTTAGATAACGATGAGATAAAAAGGTAGATTCAGGAATTGATTCAAAAGGGTCACATCAGGCCAAGCTCTTCACCCTGTGGTAGCTTGATTATCCTAGCACTAAATAAATATGGAACATGGAGGCTTTACATTGACTATTGAGCCCTGAATAAAATCACTATGAAGAATCATTACCCCCTCCCTAGGATTGATGACCTGTTGGACCAACTTCATAGTGTAAATTTCTTCACCAAAATTGATCTCAAATCTGGCTATCACCAAATTCTCATCAATCCCACTGATATTTGGAAGATTGCATTTAAATTCAAGGAGGGGTTCTTCAAATGGTTGGTTATGCCTTTTGGCTTGACTAAATCACCTATAACCTTCATGAGGATGATGGATGACATCCTAAGACCCTTCACTAACTCATGCATGGTTGTCTACTTGGATGACATACTCATCTATTATAGAACATGGGAAGAACATCTTCAACATGTTCGTAAGGTGCTTCAAACTCTTTAAGAGCACAAGTTGTATACAAATCTTGACAAATGCAAATTCAAAATGAAAACAATTTAGTACATGGGATACGTTGTGAATGAGGAAGGGGTCCATGTCAATCTATAGAATATTTGAGTTATTAATTAATGGCCTACACCAAGGACCCTTAGAAAACTTCATATCTTCTTGGGTCTTACAAATTTCTATCACAGTTTTGTTCTTGGATTCTCACATGTTGCTTGGCCACTAACCCAAGTGACTACAGGAGGAGCTAAAGCTACATTTTAGTGGGGTGAAATACAATAAAGAACATTTAAGAATTTGAATAAAAGACTCTACTCAGCCCCTTTTCTTGCCTTAACAGACTTGTATCAGCATTTTGAGTTGATGAAAAATGTGTTTGAATATGCCATTAGAGTTGTCATAATTTAACATGGCCATCCTATTGCATATCATAGTGAAAATTTAAATGATACAGTCAAGAAATACTCGGTATACGACAAAGAGCTCTATACCATTGTGCAAGCCTATAAATAATGGAAACACTACATCTTGGGGAAAGAGATGGTCATCCACACTAACCACAGACCATTGAAATTCATTTAGACATAGAGCAAACTGTGAAATGAGAGGCACAAAAAATGGGCCACATATTTGCAAAAAATCCATCTAATAATCAAACACAAAAAGGGAATCTCAAATATGACCATAGATTGTTTGAACCACCCACTAATTACTGCACTCATAATAGTTCTTGACCTATGCAGACATGAGACTGCCACTTGGGGTGCTTGATATGAAGTAGATCCTACCTTTGATGATATATATAAGGTGATTCAAGAAGGTAAACATGTTTTTTATTTCTATTTGTAAGATAATGTTCTATATCACATGGGGCATGTTCATGTTCCAACTGTAGAGAAATAGAAGATGATATGTGAAGCACATTTTAGTAGGATAATTGGACACTTTGGTATAGAGAAGACATTAGTAGTTCTTCAAAAACACTTCTACTAACCACATATGTGGAAGGATGTGGAAAGGTAACTCAAATATTGTACCCCAAGTGTGATATCCAAGACAACAAATAAGAAGCAAGGATTATACATGCTATTGCTAGAATCAATCAAGCCTTTGGAATTTATCTCAATGGATTTTCTCTCAAGTTGCCGACTTTAAAACATGGTAAGGATTGTATTTTTGTTGTCGTTGATCATTTTTTTTAAATGGCTATCATGATTACTTGTAATAAAAATATATCTACTAAAGAAATTATTCAACTATATTTTAGTCATGTATTGCTCCATTTTAGTCTCCCCAAGTCCATTGTCTCAGATAGAGCTAGCAGGTTCCTGAGCATCTTCTCGTACACTCTATAAAATATGAAGGATACCAAGTTGATGAAGTCCAAGCCTTCTCACCATAGACTAATTATTAGATAGAAGTGGTGAACCGCTTGATTGTTCACATGATTTGGATCTATCACTCTAAACATCTATGTACTTGGGATGAGGGGCTTCTTTTCATACAACATGGATACAATTGAGATTTTCATAGCTCAACCAAGCATAATCCATTTCAACTATGCTTCGGGTTCTAACCCATGAAACCAATTGATATATCCATTCCATTCTATACCATAGAATACACATCTCATGAGAGATCTGAGGTAACAAAAGCAACAAAGTTCACTGAATAAATGCAACACATCTAGTAGCAGGTTCATGACATCTTGGAGAAGATGAATCATAAGTATAAGCAACACCATGACAAACATAAGATTACACACCATTTTTTTGTGGGTGACAAGGTTTAGTTATGGATTCAAAAGGAATGACTTGTAGGCCCACACAAAAAAATTTAGCCTCTATGATATGGTCCCTACACCATCACTAGAAAAGTTGGAGAAAATGCTTTTGAGTTAAACCTACCAACCTACCTTGGTTTGCATCTAATATTCAACATGGAGCTTCTCAAACCATATCATCCACCTCTTTTGAACACTTCGGTCGTAGCAAAAAAACTAGACATTGATGAGCTTGATCTGTATAGTTTTTCTCCAATGGAGGAGGATCAGATTGTAGACACCTAGATGAAGACAACAAGAGGATGCTCTATTTTGCTTTATCAGGTGGTCAAAAGGGGCCAGCTTAGCCAACAAGTTGAGTGGTTCATAGAGAATCAAATTAAGACATAAATACCACACTTGATGAGGAATATTGACATAATGGGGACCATTGCTTCTCAGGGAGTGAGGAATGATCTAGACAATAATTTAGGTGACACTTTGGGCGATGATTCTACCCCAATTGATGATAAAACTTTCAAGAGCCATAACTTTTGTACCATAGCTTTGATTAACTCCCAGTTTGAACCATTGGAAAGCTAAGAATGAGGAGAACATGGTGAGATGGCATGAGCTTTGATAATTAGGTTTTGACCCCCAAAAACCCAATAGAAGTACCCCAAATTTAAATTTTAATAGTGCAGTCTAAAAATAGTAAGTTTATAAAAATAATAATTCTTCAAATTCTGTATTGTTGTAAATCATGGAAGTCAAACCCCTTAATCTCCCTTGAGATTAGTGACCTTCTACATCCTCCTCCTACCTTCAAAATGTGTATAAATCAAGATGTAACCTAGAAAGGAAATTAGACATCTCTTCTTAGAGATAAGCATATATTTGTATTTATAATCTTGAGTAATAAAACATCTCTTCTTAGATAAATCATTGTTACTATGTTATTTTCATCTTCTTAAAATATCTTTCAATCAAAACTTCTAAGTTTTATATTAGTGGTATCAGAGCGGTTTGTCTTGAGAGTGTATGATCCTGAGGATGAGGTCAAGCTATAAGAAGCTTAGGTGGAAAACAACAGAGCTTTTAAACTATCCACCTATTCACTCTAAATGACTTCAAATGGTGGATGATACCAAGATGTCTGATCCCTTCAAGGAAATGGTGAATGAATCCCTCCAACAACAACAAGCATAGATGTTATAACAATTCACCCAAATTCTCTAATAAATCTCGATGGGAAATTTTGGCTCCTCATCTGCACTTCTTGGCTCCTCATCCATGGAACATCCTTTCAATGCCCCAACACTCTTCAAGGCTTAGGTGAATTTTTACATCCCTACATTTGAAAACAAAATCAATGCTAATGTAGTATAAAATTGGTTAGATCAATTGTCTTTCTACTTTTTTATAAATAAATTCACCGATGGAAAAAATATCACTTTTGATCTTTTGAAAGCATCATTGACCATGAAAAATTGGTGAGAAGTGTACAAAAAGAAGTTCAATACAAATGACATTGGCCTTGAGGTAGAAGCTACCTAGGATGATTTCATGGAAGTGGTAAAGGATGAATACTATCCCATTGGAGCATATGATGATCTATACATACAATGGCAACAACTTCACCAAGGTAAGGACCAATTTGTTCAAGATTATATTAGCATTTTTCATTCTCTATCTATGAGATTGAGCATCCAAGAAAGTGAGAAACATAAGACTCTCAAATATCATGGTGGACTACAATGGTATATAGGGGGAAATAGAACTTTTTAATTTAGAAACCCTCAGTGAGGCATACAAGTTTACAGTGAAGATTGAGCAGAAGCATGAAAGAAAAAATATGAATATTCAGCCTTTGAAATGGAAAAGTGATAAGGAAGGTAAAAAACAAGGCCAAAATTGGAAGCAAAAAAGAGTTCCAAGATAAGAAACCCTAGAAGGGAAAGACTAAGAAATAGTGTGATTACCACAAAATTAAAATTTACTCTAAAGAAGGATTTTGAGCCATCAAGTCAGTGCTTTTTGAGTCACAATACTTGACATCTACTGCTCTACCTCATACACACCTTACAGTCAAAGAGGATAAATAAGAGATTGTAGATGTTGAGCCTGATACCATCGTTGCTTCATCACAAACCCATGAGGAAAGGCTAGATGACAAGGAAAGGTTATTTCACTCTAAATTATGGGTAAAAGGTAAGCCTCTGCATTTCATTCTTGATAGTGGGAGTCAAAAGAATTTAATCTATGCTAAAGTTGTCAAAATTCTAAATTTATCCTTGAATCTTCACCCAAATCCATATGGTATTAGATGGTTGAGCCCAAGGAGAGACCTCCATGTCACCCATCAGTGTCTTCTTTCATATGCAATAAAACCTTTCTAAGATGAAGTATTGTGTGATTTGGTCAATCTAGATGTTTGTGATATACTCCTTAGTCAACCATTCATGTATGATCGACATGGCATCTATGAATCATAAACCCAAAGAATCACCCTCACTCTTGGAATGCAGTGTTAAAAGGTACCACCTCCCATATTTGTCTCCCTAATTAGTGCCAAGTAATCTTTGGTGGAGAAGACAAAGCAATTCATTCTCATGGTCATAAAACCATAGAAATATAAGAAGGTTGATGTTGTTTTCTCGACTACATAATCAACACAACAATAGAAGTAGATGGGACAAATCATTTTTTCAAGTCACCCATGGGAGTTCCACTTCACTACTAGGTAGAACATTATATCAATTTGATCCCAAGATCACCTTTGCCTAAAAATCCTATATATCATAGATCAGTTTTAGATAATGATGAGATAAAAAATTAGATTCAAGAATTGATTCAAAAAGATCACATCAGGCCAAGCTCTTCACCCTGTGGCAACTTGATTATCTTGACACAAAAGAAATATGGAACATGGAGGCTTTACATTGACTATCAAGCCCTAAATAAAATCACTATGAAGAATCACTACCCCCTCCCTAGGATTGATGACTTGATGGACCAACTATATAGTGTGAAGTTCTTCACTAAAATTGATCTCAAATCTAGCTATCACGAAATTCCCATCGATCCCACCAATGTCTAGAAGACTACATTCAAATCCAAAGATGGGTTTTTTGAATGGTTGGTTATGCCTTTTGGCTTGACTAACGCACCTACAACCTTTATGAAGATGATGGATGACATCCTGTGACCCTTCACCAACTCATTCATGGTTATCTACCTAGATGACATACTCATCTACAATAGAACATGGGAGGAACATCTGCAACATGTTTATAAGGTGCTTCAAACTCTTTAGGAGCATAAGTTGTATGCAAATATTGACAAATGCACATTTAAGATGAAAATAATTTAGTATGTGGGGTATGTTGTGAATGAAGAAGGGATCCATCTCTATCTAGAGAAGATTCAAGTTATTTGAGAATGGCCTACACCAAGGACCCTCACAAAACTTCACAGCTTCTTGGGTCTTGTAAATTTCTATCACAGGTTTGTTCTTAGATTCTCACATGTTGTTTGGCCACTAACCCAAGTGACTAAAGAAGGAACTAAAGATGCATTTTAGTGAGTAAAAATACAAAAAAGGGAATTTGAGAATTTGAAGAACAGACTCTACTCTGCCCCTATTCTTACCTTGCCAAACTTGCATCAACCTTTTGAGTTGATGATAGATGTGTCTGAATATGCCATGGAAGCTATCATCATGCAAGATGGACATCATGTTGCATATCATAGTGAAACTTTCAATGATATAGTCAAGAAATACTTGACATACAATAAGAAACTCTATGCTATTGTGCAAGCCTATAAATAATAGAAACACTACATCTTGGGGAAAGAGATGGTCATCCACACTAACCATAGACCCTTAGAATTCATCCAAATGCAGATAAAACTATGAAATGAGAGGCACCAAAAGTGGGCCACATATCTACATCAATTCCATCTAATAATCAAACACAAGAAGGGGAGCTCAAATATGATTGTAGATTGTCTAAACTACCCACCAATTACTACACTCACAAGATTTCTTGACCTATGCGGACATGAGACTGCCACTTGGGGTGCTCTTTATGAGGCAGATCCTACCTTTACTGATACATATCAGGTACTTCAAGAAGGTAAACATGTTTTTGATTTATATTCATAAGATAATGTCCTCTGTCACATGTGGCATGTCTATGTGCCAGTTATAAAGTAAAAAAAGATGATATGGGAAGCACATTTCAATATGACAACTGGACACTTTGGTGTAGAGAAGACATTGGCAATTCTTCAAAAACACTTCTACTAGCCTCATATGTGGAAGGATGTGGAAAGGTACCTCAAATCTTGTACCCCATGTGTGATATCCAAGCCAAAAAATAAGAATAAAAGATTGTATATGCCATTTCTAGAACCAACAAGGCCTTAGAAATCTATCTCAATATATTTTTTCTTAGGTTTTCCCACTTCAAAACATGGCAAGGACTATATTTTTATTGTAGTTGATCATTTTTCAAAAATGGCTATCGTGATTGCTTGTAATAAAAATATATCTACTAAAAAAATTGCTCAACTATATTTTAGTCATGTATGGCTCCATTTTGGTCTCCCTAAGTCCATTGTCTTAGATAGAGATAGTAGGTTCCTAAGCATCTTCTAGTCCACTCTATGGAAGATGATGGATACCAAACTGATGAAGTCCATAGCCTTCCATCCATAGACTGATGGTCAAATAGAAGTGGTGAACCACCTGATTGTTCACATGATTCAAATGTATCACTCTAAACATCCACATAGATGGGATGAAGGGATTCTTTTTATACAACATGGATATAATTGGGCCTTGCACAGCTCAACCAAGCATAGTCCATTTCAAGTATGCTTTAGGTTCCAACCCATGGCACCAATTAATATAGCCATTCCATTATCCACCATGGAATACACACCTCATGGGAGATCTAAGGTAGCAAAAGTAACAAAGTGTATTGAACAAATGCAACACATCTAGCAGTAGGTTCATGACATCTTGGAGAAGATGAATCATAAGTATAAGCAATGCCATGACAAACATAGGATTGCACACTATTTTTCTATGGGTGGCAAGGTTTGGTTGTAGATTTAAAAGGAATGACTTGTAGGTCCATACATAAAAATTTGGCCTCTATGATATGGTCCCTACACCATCACCAAAAAAGTTAGAGAAAATGCTTTTGAGTTGAACCTTCTAGCCTACCTTGGTCTTGATCCAATACTCAACATGAAGCTCCTCAAACCATATCATCCACCTCTATTAGACACTTCAATCATAGAAGAACAATTACATATTGATGATCTTTATCTGTAAAGTTTTACTCCAATGGAGGAGGATCAGATTGTGGACACATAGATGAAGACAACGAGAGGATGTTCTATTCTACTTTATCAAGTGGTCAAAAGGGGCCAACTTAGCCACCAAGGTGAGTGGCTCACAGAGAATAAAATTAAGACACAACTATCACACCTGATGAGTAATATTGATGTAATGGGGATGATTGCTTCTCAAGGAGGGAGGAATGATCTAGGTAACAATTCAAGTGATAATTCGGGTAACAGTTTTACCCCAATTGATGATGGAACTTCTGAGAACCATAACGTTTGTACCATAGCTCCAATTGACTTCTCATTTGAACCTTTGGAAAGCTAAGAATGAGGAGAATGTGATGAGATGGTAGGAACTCTACTCAGTCAGTTTTGACCTTAGAAAACCCAATAGAATTTTCCCAAATTTCAATTTTAGTAGTGCAGTCTAAAAATAGTAAGTTTATAAAAATAGTAATTCCTCATATACTGTATTGATGTAAATCATGGAAGTCGAACCACTTAATCTCCCTCAAGATTGGTGATCTTCTACATCATCCTCCTACCTTAAAAATGTGTATAAATGTAATTGTAACCCAAAAATTAAATTATACATCTCTTCCTAGAGATAAGCATATGTTTGTTTTTGAAATCTTGAATAATAAAACATCTCTTCTCAAAGAAATCATTGTTACTATATTATTTTCGTGTTCTTGAAATATATTTCAATCAAAAATTATGAGTTTTGGATCATGAGGTGAGCATTAAAATACATTAGATAATGTTTTTGGGGTTAATTCATATGTGTTTAATATTTTGGGAGTCAAGGAAATCATCAAGAGATCCATTTTTGGTCTAAAACCAACTCAGACTGGTATAAAATGGTGAAAATAAGCATGAGAAGCCAAGTTCCAATACTCATATCTTTCATGGAGATATTCATGGGAGATATAGGAGCTAATGGATGTTATTAAGGGTATTATAGGCCATATTAGTGAAAAAAATTCTCAATTTGGATGTCCCAACTTTATGAACAATTGTTAAGACCAAAAATAGGCCTAAAACCCTTTTAAACACTTGTTAAGGACCAGTCTTGGAAAATAGAGTTGGATAGCTACAAAAATGGAATATTTTATAGAAAATTATGATTTGAAGTTGTATATAACTCCCCCAGGATACTTCACACCATAATTATTTGTACGAAATTATACGGATGGGGGTATAAATAGGCTTTTTCTCACTACTTTATGTTTAGTGTAGGCTACACGAGGACTTAAGAGATGAAACCAAGTTTGGGAGAAATATTAATACTTATAATAAATCTTAATATTAATTTCATGCCATTAAATATATTTTAAGTTATCAAAATAGGTGTTTAAACTTAGTCAAATCTGGCATATTGGGCAAGCTAAAGAGAAGGGAGGAAATATTCAAGTAAAGTGATTTTAATGTGCCCATGATGCTTCCAAGTCCAATAAGGGTCTTAAAACTCTCTCATGTAATTTCATGGGAAACTAATGCCATATTTGAAGACAAGTGTGCTAGGTGAATGAGAAGGAGGTTTCCTAGAGTGCAGGTGATGATGGCTCTTTTCTAGGTGATTCTAGAGGACCAAGCATGCATAAAATGAATGGAGATTCATGTTTTATATCCTATACTTCCATTAAAATCATTTTACCTACCATTTATTAGTTACAAGTCTCTCAAATAAGCCTAATTATGAAGTCAATTTTTTGTGCAAGAAAAAAGAGTTTTAGTCCACTTTACATAACTTTGATGACTTGGATTGACACTTGTTGATCCTATACTTGCATGGTTTGACCCATATCCTATTATCATGCATGGATAACTATTTTAATTATCTTTAAAAGTGTCCTTGTGACCCTTGGACTTCTCTCTCTCTCTCTCTCTATAAGAGTTGGCCATTTTGGCATTGTAGAGATGCTCCAACTGAGTATGGTGAATCCATAATCATTTGTAAATATTTTGATAAATAAAATGACTAAGTTTTACCTCTTCATGACTATTCATAAGTGTGTTCCACTTGAATGATGAATCTTATTTAGTGAAGACTATGGATTCCTAGCACATGGTCTCATTATTTCACCTTTTTTGTTGTTGGAAAAAATCTTCTTATAGGGAATGTGTTGTGTTCTAGGAGATGTCAAGGTTTAATTGAGATAGTCACTTCATTATTTCCCTCATAGGCCTTTTTTCTAGTCTTCCTAGCCTTGTGCATTCATCCATGACCTCACAATGCAACATTGATGTGAGAAGATGAAGATTGAAGGAGTGTATGTTTTAGTTTGTTTCTTGGTCTCAAGTGTATAATGAAATTGGTTAGAATTCATAAAATTGATTTGTTGTATCACCTCCTTAGTTTATATTTTATTTCAGTTATCTCTCTCTCTTTTCAACCCCCAAGTTTAGTTGTAGGTTCAATCCTAAGTGGTACATCAAGGGAGCTAGCCCTATCTAAAGACTCACCTCATTCCTTAAGCTACCCACAAGCTTAAAGGTGATTCCATTGTGCCACTTAGATGAGGAGATATTTGCATCTCCTCAAAGGGTGTAAATCCAAGTGACAACACTTACGATTGGGGATACATTATATAATCAGGGTCATGACCAACATGGATCTGCTAGACCTAGTCGAGGGATCTCTTACCATAAATAATATCACTAGGGAGGGTTCTAAAGCCTCCAGTTAATAAAAAATACGTAGTAGCCCTAACTAGATCTTATGTTTTCATATTCACTAACATAATAACAAATAAAGTAAAGTCTAATCTAGTTCTCACCAAAGCTTATGGCACAAAGTGGTGGTAAAAAATAATAAAAGTAAACATTCATAGAAGACATATACTCATGTCAATGTATATAGAATCTTAATTCATGGAAGAGAAGTGTAAATACATACATATATATATATATATATATATATATATATATATATATATATGCTCTTACAAATGAAGAATAAAGTTAGGAATACTTACCTTTGAATATGAACCCATCGAGCCTCAATATCTCCCTTGGCCAAGATGCTTTGCAAGAGGTTATTGTTGTATGTAAGTATGATAGGGATAAATAAAATCTATGCTACATAAATTATCAATGCATCTAAAAGACTTCTCCACAAGACAAGATCCATATCTCCAAGGAAAGTATGAAACTCTAAGCTTTCTCCTAAATTAGAATGGTGGATAAGCAGATACATAATATATCTTACTTCTTTTTCTCTTCTCTTATAAGTGAAAAATAAATGTGTTTATATAGGTAGATCTAACCCTAAACCCTTCCAAAATTTTAGGCTAGCAAGATTGACTCGGTCGACCTAGTATCATTATTGACAAAAGTAAACTAGGTCATGGACTATGTCGGCTAGGGGCTGACCTAGATCCTAATAAGTTTTGTCAATAAGAATACAAGGTTGATGTGGCTGAATATGTAATGTAAACTATCAAGAAGGGGTTTTAGGTTAGAGAAGGCTAATAAAGGTGTTAAAAAACTAGAGGGTGAAAAATAGGAAGCAAAGCTTAGGGGAATGTTTTTAGGACACAAGCGTGTAGATAACAAGTGTTAAAAAGGAATAAAAATCCTGTGAAGAACCAATGGTCTACCCACCCCTTTCCCAGTGCACCCCTTAAGACATCCACTTAGGGAGATTGAGACTCTATGGGTTCCTACAAGATAGGTAGCATTAGTAATTGATAAAATTTGAAAATATTGTGTGTATACATATGTCCCACTCGAATCTCATCACGTGTTACATAGATGCAACATGGGATGGTGCTTTAGGAAAAGAACATAACAAAACATAATGTTGAAGATGAATAAAGTTTAGTAAAGATAAAATAAGATAAATGAAGGGACAAAATTGAAAAACACATACCTCTACTTACCTTAGTGTTGTTTATAAAGAAGGAAATGAGATGAATATGAAGGTGTCCAAATGTGAGGAACTTTAGATAAACCTATAAATATTAGCAAAAAAGAGAAAAAAATCATTTTTTTTGCAACATAGACATATAATAGTGGAAAATATTCTCTACAACATCAAGATTCCATAACATTTTATGGTTTGTAAAAATAGTTAATAAAGACAAAGATATGAGAAAAATAAGAAATCTGACAGTAAATATTTGAAGGGTAAATAATTTTGAAATAGTAAATATAAATAGGGTGAAAAAGAGTTCATTTGGTTTTATTTACTATTATGATAAAAAGAGAGCTCTGATAGACCTAGTGAGAGACTTAGAGAGCTAAGATGGTGAGGAGATGACAATTGAGACGGGAAAGATGCATAGCAGCTGTAACAAGTACAACATAGGTAAAAAACAAATAATTCCAAATTTTTGAGTATTTTTATTTGAAATTGAGTGATCTATAGAAAATTGACTATTAGGCAAAATCTAGACACCAAAATGAACCCTAAGAAATTTGTAGGGACACTAGGATTCAAGCAAGGTATTAGGTATGAAGGAGTTGGACCAATAAATGCCCAAGAAATTTATGGCAATAAATCAAAAAGTCATCATAGTGAATGGACAAGGTCGACCAGGTCAATGTAATTTTTAAAAGATAAGAAAAATTAGTGGGTTGACTTAGTAATACGTGGTCATCTTAGTTGGTGAGGTGAAAGGGATTACTTAGTACTAGTGGGTTGAATTAGTTTATTAGTAAGTGGATGACTTAGTCTATTAGAGGATGAAAGGGGCTGACTTAGTACTATTAAGATAGATAGTGGTTAGCTTAGTACTAGAAAGGCCAATTTGGTTGAAATTATGATAGGGTTGATCTAGTATCCCTGAAAGAGGATAGGGATGATTTAGTTTGTAATAGGTCCATCCATTATAAAATGAATAAACTAAATCAAACTAGTGTATTTTTATGAAATTTGTAAAAATGTATTTTGATTATGAATGATATGGAGGTCTAATACATCCTTTGGTGTTTGATATTTTTTAGAGGCACTAGAGATTTTGGTGATTGATCGATGCCTCATGGTTACCAAATTTGATAAAGTGGTTGATAAATGTGGATAGATAAAGATTAGTTACATTGGGTCTAGGAGGTACCATGGAGATGAGATGCATCCCACTGAGTGTTGATCTCATGGTCATGTTCCTTGGAGCATGGGAGTGGTTGACCAACATTTTTGATGATAGGTGGATGGGGATACCATATAGGTAGGTATCACACTAGAAGACACCCATGCATTGCTTAGACTAACTATAAGAGGGACATCAGTGATCATAGGGACATCAGATGATCTAGAGGAAAGACAAGCACTAGCTAGGTGGGTGATGTGCTCAAATAAGATCTATTCAGGGTTGAGGGTGAGCTTATTCAATGCATATATTGCATAGATTCTAGATAATTATAAGGCTATGATTATATTTGTGATAACATGAGTGTTATGTCACATGTCAGATGGCAAGGTATCATTGTATGTGATAGCCTCATGCTAGTCTATTTTGGATTAGGGGTGCTCTATGATTTTAAGTCTGCCATCTAGATCTAGCTCATGCATAATATGTATGAGATGTTTTTTAGAGGGTATAAGACTATGATACTAGTGGTATTATTGAGTGCATGGATATATGAGATGTTTTTGATGTATTGCCCAGCTGGGTTGCCCCATGTGGTCGATGATAGGTTACCTCGGGTTGCTAGATGGAGATAATAATAGGTAGTGTAGTTCATGCCCCATATACCAGCACTGTAGATAATCACACAATGAGAGATCATGTCGTAACTGTTGACCATTTTTTGAATCTTTCATGCCAAAATGGGCACCCCCCCTCTTTTTTACCTTTAAACCTTGTTCTTCATGACCTTTTACCCTAAAACTAGGTCTTAACCCTTAAAAAATCAAGTTGATTTTGTATAGGTACAGGTGTTGTCTCATCAAGCATTGGTATTTTCCAGCACTCATAGAGCAAATCGGGTTCTTAGAACAACATTACTTGTAAGCTTTACAAGTAATAAGTAGGATCACTTGACAAACCCAAAAGGGTCTATGACCAGTTCCAATGCAGGTTGGGTTTTGCAAAGTACTTTACTTTCTAATTTTTATGAGTTAAAGTCATTCACAAACCCAAGAGGGTAAGGAAGAAGCAATTGGGTTTTGAGACATCTTTACTTCAAGGATTTTTTGAGTAAGTCCTTTGGAGGAGCCTAAATTGGTCTTATATGCTTCTTAAGGCAAGTGTTTTTCCATAGAGGGTACCTGGGCATTTTGTAGGGTCATTTGTAATTTCCCTGAAGGGTATGTGCCCTTGCAGGAGGCACTTTAAAGAAGAAATGGACCTTTACAAAACTTTTGAAGGGTATGTTTGAAGGTAAAATGCACCTTGTGGAGGGATTTTTGTCAGCGTGAGGACCAATACAAAAGTTTTAAAGGGCAATTTTGGCTTGAAATGCCCTTGTAGAGGGTAGCTAGTTGAAGCAAAGGGGCAAAGACAAGAAGCTCGAAGGTAACTTGCCCTTTGGGAAAAGTGACAAGTGAAATGATTTTTCCTTAAGACATTTTGTCTAAAGGAAAACCGAATAAGGTAAGCCAAGGTTGAATTCCTTTGGACAAAATGTTCAAAGGAATTCCTTTAAACATTTTATCTGGAGAAATTTGATGGTCACAAAAAGTCTGAAGGGTAAGTGTCTTTGTGGAGGGCACTTGGTCAAGAAAGTGGACCATTTCCTTTTTTTCAAAGGGTACTTCCAAGATCAAATGGACCTTATGGAGGGCACTTTAAGAAAGCAAGGGATGAAGACAAAAGCCTAAAGGGCACTTGCCCTTCAAGAAAAGCCAGCACCAAAAGAAAGAATTCCTTTTAACATTTTGTCCAAAGGAAAGTGCACGAAAAAAGGGCTGAAACAAAAGAGAGATCAATGGTGAATTCCTTTAGACATTTTTTCTGAAGGAATTTGGAAACAAAAGCCCAAAATCTTGAAAAACAAATGAACATGCAAGCAAGAAAAGGAACCCAGGAGAAAATAAAATCCAAGCCCAAAGGAAAATGAGCCCAAATGGTTAAAGATAAAAGGGAAAAAGCCAAGGCAAAGGGAAATAACAAAGTAAAAGAAAATAAGGTGGGTAACCCAGAATGTAGCCACATAACACAATAAAGTAAAAGCTCAAAATGTTCCAAGTAGTGTGACAAGTCAAAGTATAGACCTAAAGATGAACCAGACCAAGGCAAGTGGCACAAGTGTCATCAATAAGAAGATTAAATGCACTTAGGTGAAATAGTCTCTACTAAAAACCAATAAAAGGATTGGTTTTATAACTATAAAAGAGAACAACCCATGTTTTCATGCTTTGTTGTTAATGCACAACAATTTGTACCCATCATTAAATAGAGCATTATTTAGTCAACACAACTTGGGGATGGCTTTGTCAGTTGTTAGAAGGAGTATCCCATACTTTTGTAGGCCTAGTATAGTAAGGGAAATGAATTGGACATCTACAACATGGCTCTCCCATATGAAATTTGATGAATAAAATAGAAACATGGGCTTGTGGTCTTTATAGAAGTGTTTAACTCAACATGGGTCTCCATCCCTTGATTTGTCAGCTATCTATTTCCAAGTTATCTATATATTTGTAACTTCTCATTTGAGAAAGGATCTCTTGGCATTATATGGCGAAGCCTTGAAGGAATTTACCTTGAATCAAAAGAACCATTTTTTTACCTCTATTTGAGTTTGCACTTTTTCATATGTCTATGGTTTTATCTTATGTTAAGTCATTTCTTTTTCATGCTTTCATATGTTTATGCCAACATATCTAGTGTATTGTGAGTTCTTCTCTTATAGGTCAACAAGAAGTGTCCATCTTAGAGTATAGGTGCATGTGAACAGGCTATCCATAGTGTGTCTTAGAACACCTCTAGTAGTTCTTCCTCCTTGTATCTCCATAGGATCCCCTATTGAAACACTGATGCAAGAAAGGTTCTCATTTGAATGAAGTGTATGCTTTCTTCTCTTTGATGTAAAGTGTATGTCAAAGTTGAGTAGACTAACCATTTTGGTGCATCACCCATTATTTTAGGTTCTAATTTTAGTATTTCTCTCCCTTTTCATCCCCCCCCATTATTAGTAGTAGGAAATCTAGGGCCTCAAGGTGCATCAAGGGGAGATATCTCCTAATCTATAAATTCATCCCTCACATTTGCAACCCACAACAAGAGGGGGGTGTATCCATTGTGTCATGTGGAGGAGGAGAGCTAAGCCTCCCTTTAGAGGGTCTAATCCATTGCATTAATATTTTTTAGCATGATCAATGAGACAAATTTTTGTGTCCTACAAGGTTTAGGATTGGTGCTAGTCTTATATTGTTAAAAAAATTGAAAAGGAGCTATATTCAACACCTGGTGACTCCATTCAAGAACTCAATCTCTGGTTAATAATCAGCCTGGCATCCCATGCCAAAGGTCACTATGAGATCTTCTTCTAGGGGTGTCCCTTTTGAATTTGTTGAGTTACCTTTAAACTCAATGAAAAGGCTGAGGTTTGTGAATACCCACCCTTATGTAGCAAGCCACTTTATTAAACTATCCATAAAATATACCTACTCAAGGAGACCCCAGTTGAGTCCTTTCAAAACCATGGCTTTCCCTTTTGTGCCCTTCAATGGTCAGAGTCCCTTGAACCTTCAACAGTATGACCCAATTCTAGGGATAGATCTCAAAAGTGTTCCTCTCTTTAGTGGAAAGGGCCCAATCATTATTGTTGAGCATATCAGAAACATAGCCAACCTCTAAAACATCCATAATATCACTGAAGAAAATGTAGCCATTAGATTGATAGCCTTGTCCTTTAAGGGGAAATTTTTGGACTAGTATGGGACCTTGCCTATGAACTCAGTTGGTTCATGGAATGAGTTAGGGACCCTCAGATTAATAGGTTTGGGGAAAAAAGTGACCATTTGTCTCTAGTCAATAAATTAACCACCATGAAGAGAGCCCCACATGAGTTTATGCAAGATTTTAACACTAGGTTCCAAAAGACTTGGGATAGAATCCTAATTCTTGTGAGGCCAACTCCAATCTATTCTTTCCTTCACTACTTGAAGGCCCTAAATAGTGACATTGATGTCATGATACAGTCCATGGGTTGGAACACTCTACTCGCTACTTATGAGATAGTTATAGCTACTAAAAATTGACTTGTTCAAGTAGGAAAGATAGTTCCTAGACCTCATATGCCACTCTTTCCTGATTTATATCCCTCAGTCCAACCTGATGTGCCCACTCTAGATCCTCTGCCGAATCAAGAGAAGCTAGATGCTACCCCTATAAATGATCTCCCTGAAGTTAAGAGCCTATTTCAGAGTGTTACCAATGAGTTAGTTGCCCTCAAGAGACAACAAACTCATAATTATAGGCCAAATCAAGGCTACCAGTAGTTTGGGCAAGCAAATAAGCCTCCCTTTTAGAATTATAATCAAGGGCAAGTCCAAATTGCACATGTCAAGCCTTATCAAAGCTATAATCTAAATGCATCTTCATCTTCCAAGGATCTTGTACCCATTCAAAATAATATGGTACAGGAGTAGCCTAATTATCCACCCTTGGATCATGGCCAAGAATAGGTTACTTATGCCAGTGAGCTACCAAATCAAAGCATGACCACATAAAGTGATCAAGCAGCCCAATTCTCAAATTTTGAGATATCAACACAACTTGGGATGGATAGCAGGTAGGCTCAATCTAATTTCACTCTTATGAATCACTTGGAAGGAGAGTTCTATGCAGTCAACTATGTGGGGGGCATAAGTAATCAAAATGTTGGTGTTGTAGCCAACACCAAGTCTAAAAGGAGAGCCATTAATGAAGCTCAAACAATCACTCAAGCACCTACAACATCTCCTTCACCACAATAAAATCAAAATTTTCTTGATTACAGGCCACCGATTGCAGCTTTAGCTCCTCAAGTTAAACCACAAGTTATGAATATCCCTAAAGAGAACTCTAAAGGGGGAAATCCTTCAGTCAATGTAGTGGACCAAATGAAGAAGCTACACATGAACATCTCATTATGGGATTCTTTAGCACTACCAGGACAAAAGGATATACTCCAAAAGGAATTGTATGGGCTAGGTGAGCAAGTTATCCCAACAAGAAATGATAATGTGTTGATAGTAAATGGGGCTCCTCCCATGGGAGGTCAAGCAAAGAAAGATGAAAAGGTCCCTCCCTTTTATTTGTCCCTAATTATTGGTGATTTATTGGTCCATAATTACATTATTGATAGTGGATAAATCACTTTGGTTATGCCCAAATGCATAGCTGATAAGCTAGGCCTCAAGTATGAGCAAATGACCAAAGGACTTCTATAGTTAGATGGATCACCAGCTAAGACCTTGAGAGTGGCAAGAGGCTTGAATCTAACTCTCCATGCCTATCCAACCTTCTCAATTCCCCATGATGTGGTAATGACAAATGTTCTTCCTTACTTCTCTCTTTACTTGTCAAGGGATTTCACATCTAAGATAGGTGGATACTTGGTAGCCAGTTGGTCTTACATGGTTTTCAAGACAAAGTATGAAACTAAAGTAAAGATTGAGTCAGAGCACATCCACAAGGATCATCAGGAGCCATACTCACCCAAAGTAGTGAATGTGAACTATGCAATCATTGATGAAGAATATCTCTAGGTAGACCAATCTCCATCATATTCCCTTGTAGGAGTTACTAACCTACTCCTAGATGAATGGGGAAATGACAACTTTGAGCATGATCTATATAAGTTCATTAAAGAAGCTGGTCTTGGAGTCTACTACATACATGAGAAAGATGCTTTCATGCTGAAATTGATGAAGATAGATCAAGAGGACTGTGGTTTGTGGCAGCTATTCTTTGATGGATCTAGAAGTAAGTTGGGAGTTGGTGGTGGGGTAATGTTGGTTTCACCGTCAAAGGATAAATTCTTTTCAACTTTGAGGTTTTAGTTCTCATGCACTTGTAATGTAGTAGAGTATGAGTCCCTTGTTCATGGCCTAGAATGGGTAAGGAAGAGAGGAATCAAAGAATTACAGGTGTTTGGAGATAGTGAGTTGATTATGAACTAAGCGAGAGGTCAAATGTTGACCAAGAACTCCCTACTAAAGTCTTACAAGCACAGAGTGTGGGACCTTGTGGAGAACTTTGTTGCTTTCAACATTACTTCCATTCTAAGAGAGGAGAACAAACATGTAGACCCAAAGGGGGTGAGACAAAGCAAGATTCAACATCACTTAAAGGTGATTCTGAGGCCCTCTATTCTAGACAATGTCACTAATTGGTAGGTGTTTGAAAGTGACTAGAAAATAACACTTTTCTTGCAGGAAGAATTTGAGTTCTCTTCTAAAAATTAGTCCAAGTTTTAGTAGTAGTATGATGGGTAGATTGTTCAACTAAAGACCAATAGGCTTCCCAAAGGTTTGGTAACTATTGAGAGCATTTTCAATTAAGATGACCAACTCAAGAGAGAAAAATTAAGCATGTCAACCAAGAAGGAAAATTATGTAAGGGTAAAGATCTACAAGGATAAGTTGTTTGCACTTGAGAAGGTGTGTACCAATGAGAAAAAACATGCTTTCATTATGTTATGTCAAGAGTTTGTTGATGTCTTCACTTGGGAGTATGGTGATTTGAAGGGCTTTGATCCAAGCTTTGCCCAACACACCATTAAGCTGGAGGAAGGTGTTAAACCCATCAAGAAAAAACAAAGTCCAATCAATCCAAAGATTGAGCCTTTCATGATGAAGGAACTCACCAAATTGATCAAGTCTAAGATCATTTTCCCTATCAAACACTCTTCCTGGCTTGGCAATTTGGTCCCTATTAGGAAGAAGAATGGAGAGGTTAGACTGTGTGTGGATTTCAAAGACCTGAATAGAGTCTCACTGAGAGATCACTATCCCCTTCCAAGTATGGAGCAAATTATTTAGATGGTGATAGGTAGTGAAAGATTATCTCTCCTAGATGGATACTTTGGGTATAATCAAATCTTGGTATAAGAATGTGACCAATATAAGATAGCCTTCACTAACAAGTTGGGAACATATGCCTACAAGAAGGTGCCATTCAGATTGTCAAATGCTATAGCTACCTTCCAATGTGCTATGGATATGGATTTCTAAGGCTTGATCAATGAAATTATGTTGGTTTATCTTGATGATGTGACAGTCTTCTCCAAAGAGGCAATTAAACATTTGAAACACATAAGGCAAATCTTTGAAAAGTGTAGAGAGTTTAGCATCTCTCTCAACCCAAAGAAATGTGTATTTTCCATCCACAAAGGCAAGATCTTGGGCCATGTCATTTCAAAGGAAGGCCTATCCATTGATCTAGAGAGGGTACACACCATCTTAGCATTATCCTTACCTAAGAACAAGAAAGGCCTACAAATTTTCTTTGGTAAAATAAATTTCATTAGGAGATTCATTCCTAACTTTTTTGAGCTTGTCAAGCCACTAACTTCCATGATAAGGAAGGATGAGATGTTCACATGGACAACAAGAAGAAGAGAAAGCTTTGAAGGCATCAAACAAGCTATCGCCCAAGCTCCTACCTTGGCTAATCCAAACTTATCCAAGGTCTTCAATTTATACACCTTCAAGAACCACCTCTTGCTTTTTTTAGCCAAGGTTTAGAAGGCTATGAGGCTAGATACACGTATGTTGAGAAGCAAGTACTTGTATTCATATGAAGTTTGAAGAAGTTTAGACATATATTGTCTAATAGAAAGATTCACATCATGGTGCCACATCCTAGTGTAAAAGACTTCTTGTTGAACTAAGACTTGAATGAGAAAAGGGCAGGTTGGATCACCAAAGTAATGGAGTATGATGCAGAGATCAAGACCACCAAGCTGGTAAGAGGAAGAGGGTTGTGTGAATAACTAACTATAGACTTGAAAGAGCCAAAGGAGGATGTTTTGGTACTCTATGATGAACCTACATTAGTTGTACCTATAGTCATGAAGAGATAGGCACAAGACATGGTTCATTTCCTTCGAACTGATGAGTGTCCACAAGGTCTTGATAAGACCAAGAGGAGGTATTTTAAACTCCAATATCTTCCTTATGTCTTAGGTTATGGATTTCTATTCAAGAAATGATTTTTAGGGGTGCTCCTAAGATGTATTAATTTAGACCAAGTTGACAAGGTACTATCTGAGTTCCATGATAGACTAACTGGTGGCCATTTTGCTCCCAAGGACACAGCTATAAGGATTATGAGGGCTAGTTACTTTTGGCCCATTTTGTTTAAAGACACTCATGCTTGGGTAAGGAAATGTCAAAAATGTGCCTTCTTTGATGGGAAGCAGCGACTGGCTACCATGCCTCTTCATCCTATTCAGGTGGAACAACCATTCATGCAATGGGGGTTGGACTTCATAGGGTTGATCAATCCTCCTTCTAGTGTTGGCCACAAGTGGGTTTTGACTTCCAAAAATTACTTCACAAGGTGGGTAGAGGCCATAGCTTTGAAAGAGGCCAATGACAGTGCAGTCCTAGACTTTTATGAAGGCATAGTGATAAGATTTGGGGTCCCAACCACAATCATTTCAGACAATACATTGACTTTCTTGGGAATAAAGACAAGTGAGTGGATATTAAAGTATGGCATATATCTTAGCACTTGTTCTAACTAATATTCATAAGGGAATGGGTTGGTTGAGTCCACAAACAAGAATTTTATTAGGATCATAAAAAGGACAATGGAGGAAAATTAAAGGACTTGGCATGCCAAGTTGAAGATAGCTCTTTGGGCAGATAGGATCACTCCAAAGAGGGTGATCGGGAATTCACCATACACACTTGTGTATGGAATGGAAGCTAGAATTCCTATCTCACTTGAGTTACCAACCTTGGATCTTGCCCATCAGATGCAATTGGTAGAGAGTGATAGCTTATAAGTCAGGTATTGTGAACTAATGAACCTTCAAGAAGTGAGAGACCAAGCCATGGATGCCATGACTAGCCACCAACAACAAACAAAGAAGCATTTTGACAAAAGGCCTACACCAAGGAGCTTCTTAGAAGGTGACATTGTCTTGAAGTGGGATGAGGAATAAGCCAAGCCTGGAAGGCACACAAAGTTTGACACTCTATGGAGTGGCCCATATGTCATCACCCAATGCAAGCAAAATAATGATTTCCAACTCTCCAAGTTGGATGGTGAATAGCTATATATCCTAGTCAATGGGATATATCTTAAGCAATGTTACTAGGTTTTTTTTGTCATGTACATAGTTTCCTTGTTTTTCTTCATCTTCCCTAAGTGTTGTTATGCATGTGTGTAGTGATTTTAGCTTTTGTGTGTGTTTTTAATTTTTGTTTGGGGTAAAATATTTGTTGGTTCTTAGGTCCTTAAAACATTGTTTTTGACTTCTCCAATATGCATCCTGACTCCATACCCAATGGACTTTTAGGCCACCAGTCTTCTCAAGCATAACAGGCATGTTTCCCCTATGAGTCACCAATTTGTTGACCATTTTATGAATCTTACATGACAAAATGGGCACCCCCCTATTTTTTCCCTTGAAACCTTGTTCTTCCTAACCTTTTTCCCTAAAACTAGGTCTTAACCCTTTAAAAATCAAGGAAAATTTGCTTTTGTGGAGGTGCAGGTGTTGTCTCATCAAGCATTGGTCTTTTCTAGCACTCAGAGAAAATAAGGTTCTTAGAAAAGCATTACTTGTAAACTTTACAAGTTATAAGTAGGATCACTTGACAACTCAAAAGGGTCTATGGCTAGTTCCAGTTTAGGTTAGGTTTTGCAAAGTACTTTACTTGCCAATTTTCATGAGTTGGAGTCAATCACAAACACGAGAGGGTAAGGAAGAAGCAATAAAGTTTTGAGATGTCTTTAGTTCAAGGATTTTTTGAGTAAGTCCTTTAGAAGAGCCTAAATTTTTCTTAGACACTTCTTAAGGCAAGTGTTTTTTTGTGGAGGGCACCTAGGCATTCTGTAGGGTCATTTGCAATTTCCTCGAAGGGTATGTGCCCTTGCGGGAGGCACTTCAAAGAAGAAACAAACCTTTACAAAACTTTCAAAGGGTATGTTTGAAGGTAGAATGGACCTTGCAGAGGGATTTTCTTC
The DNA here is from genome assembly GCA_037957365.1 of Torreya grandis. Classification (NCBI taxonomy): domain Eukaryota; kingdom Viridiplantae; phylum Streptophyta; class Pinopsida; order Cupressales; family Taxaceae; genus Torreya; species Torreya grandis. The sequence continues at coordinate 11,225,976 of JARHVA010000009.1, read as the reverse complement.
AGTGTGAGGACCAATACAAAAGTTTTGAAGGGCACTTTTGGCTTGAAATGCCCTTGTGGAAGGAAGTCGATTGAAGTAAAGGGGCAAAGACAAGAAGCCCGAAGGGAACTTGCTCTTCAGTAAAAGTGACAGGTGGAAGGATTTTTCCTTTGGACATTTTATTTAAAGGAAAACTAAAGAAGGCAATCCAAGGTCAAATTCCTTTAGAAAAAATGTCTGAAGGAATTCCTTTAGACATTTTGTCTAAAGAAATTTGACAATCACAGAAAGTTTGAAGGGTAAGTGTCTTTGCGGAGGGCACTTGGTCAAGAAAGTAGACCATTTAATTTTTTATAAAGGGTAATTTTGAGCTCAAATGGCTCTTATTGAGGTCACTTTAAGAAATCAAGGGATGAAGACAAAAGTCCTAAGGGCACTTGCCCTTCGAGAAAAATTGGTGCCAAAAGAAAGAATTATTTTGAGCATTTTGTCTGAAGGAAAGCTCGAGAAAAAAGGGCTGAAATAAAAGAGAGATCAATAGAAAATTCCTTAAAAAAAATGTCCAAAGGAATTCCTTTAGACATTTTGTTTGAAGGAATTTAGAAAAAAAAACTCAAAAACCCAAAGAACAAATGAACGAGCAAGCAAGAAAAAGAACTTGGGAGAAAAGAAAAGCCAAGCCTAAAGGAAAATGAGCCCGAATGGTTAAAGACAAAAGGGAAAAATCCAAGGCAAAGGGAAATAAAAAAGTAAAATAAAATAAGGTGGATAACCCAAAAAGTGGCCACATAGCATAATGAAGTATAAGCTCAAAATTTTCCAAGTAGCGTGACAAGTCAAAGCACATACCCAAGGATGAACCAGACCAAGGCAAGTGACACAGGTGTCATTGGCAAGAAAAGTAAATGCACTTAGGTGAAATAATCTCTACCAAAAACCAATAAAAGGATTAGTTTTTGAACTATAAAGGAAAACATCCCATGTTTTCATGCTTCACCATTAATGCACAATGAGTTGCACCTAACATTAAAGAAAGCGTGGTCTAGTCAACACAACTTGAGGGCTTTGTCAGTTACTAGAATGAGTATCCCATGCTTTTACAAGTCTAGGATAGAAAGGGCAGTGACTTGGACATCTACAAAATGGCTCTCCCATACGTAATAGAAGAATACAACAATAACATGGGCTTATGGTCTTTGCAAAAGTGTTTAATTCAGGATGGGTCTCCATCCCTTGATTTGTTAGCTATATGTTTCCAAGTTATCTATATATTTTTAACTTCTCATTTGAGAAAGGATCTCTTGGCATTATATGGTGAAGCCCTGAAGAAATTTACCTTGAATCAAAAGAACCATTTTTACCTCCATTTGATCTTACACTTTTGCATATGTCTATGGTTTTATCTTATGTTAAGTCATTTCCTTTTCATGCTTTCATAAGTTTATACCAACATATCTAGTGTATTGTGAGTTCTTCTCTTACAGGTCAACAAGAAGTGTCCATCTCAGAGTATAGGCACATGTGAATAGGTTGTCCATAGTGTGTCTTAGAAAACCTCTGGTAGTTATTCCTCCCTATATCTCCATAAGATCCCCTATTGAAACACTGATGTAGGAAAGTTTCTCATTTGATTGAAGTGTATGCTTACTTCTCTCTGATGTAAAGTGTGTATCAAAGTTGGGTAGACCAACCATTTTGGTACATCACTGCATTAGTTTAGGTTTTGGTTTTAGTATTTCTCTCATTTTTCATCCCCCCCATTATTAGCAGTAGGAAATCTAGGGCCTTAAGGTGCATCAAGGGGAGCTAGCCCCTAATCTAGAGATTCATCCCTCATGTTTGTAACCCACAGCAAGAGGGGTGTCTCCATTATGTCACATGGAGGAATAAAGTTGAGCCTCGCTTCAGAGGGTACAATCCACTGCATCAATAGTAACCCTACACACATATTAATACTATTTGGCCTAGTTGGGTGACCATAGCACCACAACTAGCTTAAGTGCAAATCATGACCCACTATACCTGGTGGGTAGAGCTACAACTAGTGTCACACTTATTAGGACTATTTGGACTCCCATACCTAGTGCCTTCAATATCAGTGCCTACTTTTTGGGCATGACATGCAAGAGATATGAGGGGGAGAGGAGGAGGAGGAGTGACATTTGAGATATTAGATATTAGGCCACAACATGTGAGATCATGGACTGGTTGAGCATGACAACCAACAACCATAGGAGGAGAGGGCAAGGATGTGGATACAGGGGAAAAATTGGTACCATAGTAAGAACCATATCATGATTAATAGTGACCACCTTAGGTACACCACAAATGGAGATGATATTGGTAGGATTAAGCATAAATGTGAGTGGTCATACAAGATGATCTGACAGTCAGCCTAGGTCAGAGTTGGTTGATAGAGGAACCACTGAGGAGAAGCCCATAGCATACATGAGTGGTGACTCTAAGATTTGATTTGATATGGAGGCATCCCATGGATGAGGTTACTAGGGGAAATGTTGATGGAGAGATCATGCTTAATGGGAAAGTAGATGGGGAGATGGTGGCTGGTGACACTAGGATAAATAAGAAATATTTTAATTTTTAATCTTTGAGATAGAATTTTAGTTGTATATGATTGTACATAAATAGATATATTTTGAGATGTATGTGTGATCTGATATCTATCTAGGTTTTGGTTTTTGTAGAAGCTATGATAGAGGAGATCAGATGGGGATCCCTATTCATGGAAGCACACCATGACGTTTTGGTTAGGTGATGGCACCATATGACCCCACCATGCTACATAATCATGTGGTACCATCTACCCCAGCTCAGGTAGGCTAGTTTAGACTAGTGGGTGAGGCCATGAGGTAGCTACAAACATGTAGGGATGGATTACAGCTACCAAAAAGGGTGGGAATAGGAGTGGCATGGGCCTAGTAGGCCCTAGCTTAGGAGATATCCACACACATGGATACCATGATCCAACTAGGACATTTACATGCCCAAGTGGACAACCTATAGGTATAGGTAGTAGGGTTAAGATCTCAAACAACCTCATTATAATGCACTATGTAGAGGGGATAGTCTAAAGGGTTAAGATCTCGAACAACCTCATTATAATGCACTATGTAGAGGGGATTGTCTAAGGAATTTGTGGGTAGTGTGGCTAGGCCATGAGATAGGCATGATTGGGTGATGTATTTTTGTACCATTGTATAAAAACACATGATATATATAGATATAGTAGTTTTGATAATTGAATTTTGGTCTCATGATTTATATTTTGGTTGTGGTTATTGATGCATAGATATATTTATTTCTAGCACATGTATTTTGATTTTTTTGTATATTCTATTAGAAATATATGTAGAGTGTTTTCTTTTCTAGCATTATGTAGTACACATACATGGTTAAAAATAAATAGACAAAAAGGATTTGGAAAATTATAATTAATCAAAAACAAATGCACTACACACTATTTCATGATGGGAAATGTGTAATAACAAAATATTACTAAGTATAATAAACCAAAAAGTGGTAAACAAGATGACAAAATGTTTTTAAACCATGAAAAATATTGGCACCAAATTAAAACATGTAAAATCACACTAAATCATGTTGGGAAGTATGAAAATAATTTAATAAAATGGAAAGCATGTGTAATACAAATGGTAGAAAAATAAATCAATTAAGTCAATCAATCATACTATATCACGTTGAGAAGTATAAAAGATAAATAAAATTGAAAAAATTGACTTAAATTAATCACACTAATTCAACTTGGAAAGTGTGAAAAAGTTAAGAGAAATGGTTGGATTCTTATATGCAATCATAAAATAAGAATATAAAGGTGACATTTTAAAGTATTAAGCATAAAACATACTAAATCAAGATAGGAATCATGTCAATGATGTGTAACTCATAATCAATCATGACTTATCTCAAATTTGATGCATGTAATTTCATTGTGATTGGGTATTAGAAAATTTTGTAAGACCAAGTCCTATCCATGGTCTTACGCTGAAACTCACAAAGGGAACACCAATGAGGTGGAAATAAAGGGTAAAATATGGTAAAATGGAATGTTTATATTGGTAATGTGAAAATTTGGCAATTTTTGAGGAAGGCCTGGTCCTATCCAAGGTCTTACACTTCAAATAACAAATGGAATCCTGAAGGGGAGTGATCAATGAACAAAACAATATTTCTCAAGGGGAAATATTAGGATTGTAGGGAGTGAAAAAGGGAATGTAATAATCATAACATAGGCATCTTATGAAAAGACCTTAAGAAATATGAGGCATACTAAGGACATAGAAAGACATTAAGTGATTAGTGACCATCAATATATAGAGGATACCTATTAACTATAGGCACAAAGTTGTGTAGGAAAAATAAGTGTGGTAAGAAGATCAATTAATGTTGGTTTTTATGAATAAGAAAATTAAAATGGACCTACCTTCCCACAACATGTTCCCCACTCTTCAGGACCCCTTAAAAATGTGTCAGTCTACTGCAAAGATTAGGTAGTTGCATGAGAAAGTAGGTAGCACTAAAATATTTTTTATTCTCCTTTTCCAATCTACTAGCCTACTGCACCCCAATGGACCTCATCTCTATCATGAGGATAACTTTGGAGTTTAATATTTGATTATAAAAATAAGATGTGTTTAGAATCATGTCTTTTAGTGTGATTTGACTTTTGAAAATTTTGAATGTTGCCTTTTTAGATCATTGCCTTTTGTTAAATGATTTGGATTTTGAATGTTTATGGCTTTTTTTCCTCCTCCATATGGATTTAGAATGATCAATCATGAGAGATAAATTGATACACATGAATTAGCTTTAGGCTTAGGCTAAAAGAAGCTAAGTATCCAAATACATGACTGACTTGAATACTTAGGCTTAATTATGAGCCAACATGTTATCTCAAGTCTCAACCATGTGTATGCTTAGTTTGAAAAAGGAAATAAGGGTAATAAATGTAGATCGAAGGTGGATGGGTAAAAGGAGATTATAATGAGATGAATTTTTTGCTAATTGATCACATGGTAAATAAGGAATGACTAAAGGGAGTAAGGTTTGTATAACTAAGTCACATTAATAATAAACATGGATAAGATAGCAAACAATCATGAAAAAGAACAAGATAACCATAGAAAAGGAACTCATGAAGGAGTATGCAATAATGAAAAATAATCCATAAAATAACATAAGAATAAAAATGACATCATAAGCAACATGGAGTGTAAAATAAAAGTCATGTAAGATAGATAAGAATTTGACACAATGTCAAATAATATAAAAAATATAAAGTTGGAGCACACGTCTAATCCAAATGAAGAAAGAAATGAAATAACATGATGCTTCTATTCATAAATAATAATATATTTATCCACACACATTATCCATAACATCTAATAAGTCTTTATGAAGTTCAACTTAGACTGTAGCCAAAGTCTCATTGATCTTCAAGGGAAGTTGAGAAAATACTTCATATCGAATCTCTTTGAAAAAAATGTAGGAACACCTAAAGGATCATGATTATTAGGGATATCATGTAGGGGATCCTCAAGAGAAGTAATGATAATGGACTATATGGGAGATGAAAGGGTTACCAGTGTGGAATGGGCCATGGGTGAAGGAGTCATCGGTAGAGAGGGATCCATGGGTGAGAGAAGAGCCATGGCTGAGGGAATCATAGGTGGAGAAATGGTAGGTGGAGAAGGTACCACAGGTGTTTGATCCATAGTGGAATAAGGGGGAGCCTTATTGTAAGGGTGACCTATGGTAGAAAGGGTAGTAGACCTAGAAATGGTTATGAGGTGATCCTTGAGATATTTTTGAAGGATGCGATAATGATCAGTGTGATGAGTAGTACATTGGTGCTAGAGACAAGATACCTCTCCATATTTGGGAAGATATTCAAGTAATACTTTTAGGAGAGGTATAGTCTTGTCTATGGGCTAAGGAGTGGTAGGACACAAGGTGTCTATATATTTTTGTAGCTTATGACAATGCGTGGATGAATGATTATCTATATCATGGAAGTAACAAATACACTTATTAGTAGGCTTTGTAGGTGTATTAATAAAGGGAGTGGTAATGGAATCCAAAGAACTCTAGTGTAATTAATAGGTGATATTCTAATGACCGATAACTATGTGAATATCACAATATGGATGATCAACCTATTTGGTGGGAAAAGGAGCAAGATATAGTAAAGGTAAAAAACCATCACCAAGGGAAGGTGGGATTGGTGGAGAGACTAGGCAAGCCTTAATTCAAGAAATAATAAGATCTGAAATAGGAAGAGACTTAACTAGAGAGGGAATGGGAATAAGATCTAAACTAGGCTTAGCTAAGGGAGGGACAGGATGCACGTATGGCTAAAAGATAGTCACAAGCATCTTAGGGATAAGTTAGCTAGAAGGGTCTAAGTATCTATCAAAGTGAGAGGGACCGATCATAGCATGATCCATAAGCATACTCCTATGAGGCTCTTCAAAAATTGGAGGTGTGTGTACCATCTCTACCATGTGAAAAAGAGGAAAAATCCTAATTTAAGGAATTATATGGGATAGAATGCTAGAAGATATATGAAAATATCGAATCAAATAGGAATGATAAAGAATAATTTTAGCATCTCGGGCCTAAACAAGAGCTCCTAAGAATGGATCATTTAAGGTATATCAATCATCATAGTCAGGTGTATGAAGATCAATGGCATAGGTAGGGATGACCTTATTATCTGATGTGGTGTAATGAATGGAGTGTCAATTCTTAGTTAAGACAATGGGTATATCATCACTATGTGGTTGATAGGAATGTAGTTTTAGAGAATGTGGAAGTTTAGAAATGAGATAAGGTGAGAAATCCAAGGTTTTAATCTTGAGATTGATCTCGGCAAGCTCATCGTCATATGAATCTAAGAGGTTTGGTGGTATATTCTTGATGATTTTTGGGTGACCATTGTAACCTCAGGTGGAGTTAATAGGAAATTTAAACCCTTGAGATTCATGAAAGGGAATACTTGGCAAGGGTTCAAGGGTTGGAATCTTGAATACACCACAATCTTGGAATTGTTCAAAATTTCAAGGGTTAGTGTCACCTTGAATCCTATAGATTGCTCTATTGTGATTAAATTTGATAGACTGGCAAGAGAAAGAGGTAACTAATCTCATGAAATGAGTCCATGGCCTACCAAGTAAAATTTTATAAGATAGAGGAAAGTTGAAGATCATCATCTTTACTCAAATAGTGATAGGTAGGACAGTGATAAGAAGTCACACAAAGCCTAAATGAGGCATATGCCTTCAGTCATAGCCTTGACATGTGCTACATGTGGAATTATTATTACATTTAGAATATCTAAGAGTTTATTAAAAATGAGAGAGGAAACACAAGTGTCAGATCCCTCATTAATCAAGGCATGCTTGACTTGGATATCACCAATTTGGACACTGATAAAAATGGGAGGATCATCAACACAAAGTAGAATTCCATTAGGGATCATAAAAGTAATGGGGAATTTGAGAGAAAGATATGTGTCTATTGTTTCATCAATGTGTATGGACATCTCTTCACACTATTATAAAATTTTATCTTCAAATCTAGATAAGGTAGATTCACATCTTGCTAGGGGAAGATGAGGGATGTTCATTTCAAACAAGAGTTGCATAAGATGATTTAGGTGACATGGAGAGGTCTACATGAGTTCACAAAATAGGATTTGATATGGGAGATTAGTAAGTTTTGTGATAGGATCTCATTAATCATAACCCATAAGGGGACTATTGGAAAGATGTACATAGTGTTGAAAGAGGTCCTCAAAAGTAGGATCCAAATTTCATGTGAATTTATTTTGATAAGATACAAGAGGTTTAATTGGAGGATAAGTTTTTTGATTGTCTTGAGAAGATGGGGTAGTTGATGCAGTTTTGGTTTGAAATAAATTGGAGGAAGTGTTAATAGAAGTTTGAGTATCATCAATGATGGGTATAGAGATTGGAGGAATGGTAGAAATGATATGAGAAGTGTTATCTAAGGGAGGTGTTGGAATTGGTTCATCAAAAGATATTAAGTCTTCTTTCCCCAACTCTATTAAGTGAGTTGGGGAAGAGTCTTGGATAACATGAAAAGTGTGAGACACTTGAGGAGTGTGGATGGGATGAGGATTAATGAAGGCAACTACCCTTTATATATTAGTCATATTGACCACATTCTCTTAAGGATTAGGTCTATAATATTATCAACATGATTGGTAGAAGGAGTAGACTTATCTTTGTTATCTTGGTGATTTAGAAGAGGATCTTTGTAGATGGCCAAATGAGTATTAGTCTGGTTTAAACATTGATATTTAGTTTGTGTTGCATTGGCTTTGAGAGCAATGTCATAAGCTTGTTGATATTTATGAATGATAGAATTATGGTCAAAATTGGGATCAAGAAGGAAATCCATATCCAAATTATGAGCCTAAAATTCTCATGAGAATGACCCCAACTAGCATGAAACCAACAAAATTTATTGGGATCATGCTAATATTTCATGGGATGGGTGGAATCAAAATCTCACAGAACTTTTGTAACTCTACTAAGGATAAAGGTTTATGAACATTGATGTTATTTGTTGAAGATAAATGAGGATTAGTGATGTGGCTAGGATGGGAAGCTCATTTTAGAACTTGGTTGGGATCAATAACTTGAATAATATGAATGGTATCATAAGAGTCGATGACACCATTATTTGTAGCATGGTGATTATTATTTTTTATTAACATGTGAGTACTCATAGAAGGTTGGGGTGGCTTGAATTGATGCATGAGGAAATCTTGGCACTTGGCTTAGTCAATGGTCTCTTCCAAAGTGAGTGGAGAGAGAGTTTTGACTCAATATTATAACATGGGATAAATAACATTGGTAAATAGATGAAAGCGGTTATCATCTACCATATTGTGTTCACATTTGTTAGACAAGGTCTTCCATCATTTGATGAAAGCTTGTGTAGTTTCTATCTCAATTTGCTTACAATTAATAAAATGGGCCAAGGTATTTTCAAGGAGATCACTAGTTTGAAACTCTTGAACTATAACATTGACTAAATATTCCAAACTAGTGATGGAATGAGATTTGAGTTGGTTATACCAATCCAAAGCATTGTTAGAGAGATTTTTTGATAATAGTTTGTTAGCGGTAAAAGTATTTCACTTGACCCAATATTTATATAAATTTCTAAATGTTTTTAAGGGAGAGTAGGATAGGTTGACCCATTATAACTTATGTTAGGGGTGATACCTCCTATATCGATGTTTTGAATTTGAGGTGTGAGAGGATCATTTTGAAGATGCTTGATGATTTTGTCAACAAGAGGAGGTTGAGGGATAATATTACCATGGGAATCCCTAAGGGGAGGCTGGGGGGGATGCATTCCCCATGGAACCTATTGAGGGTTATTTTGAATATGGATAAGATGATTTTGCATTTACAGCATTTGGTTGGCATTATTTACTTGGAAAGCATTCATTTGATTAAGATTTTTTAATATAAGTTGATGGTTTTGAGTGGTGTTATTTATATTGTGTGAAGCATTATAATTGGTATTAGTGACTTGGGTACCACTATGGGTGTTATTAGTGGCTTGAAAGGAATTGTTGGTAAGTGAGGCACTATTATCATGATTTGCTTGTGTGTAAAAAGATGTACTAGTAGAGTTATGAGAAGAATCGACATTGAGGCATGATTACATTAGGTAGAAAATGATGCTCTAGTGGAAGAATTGAAAAGAGTGGGTCTTATAAGAGGCCTACTAGACGTAGAACCTACCATGTTAGTAGAGATATTAGGCACGGAGGTGGAGGAAATCAGAGAGGAAGATATCATAGTATGAGAACGGGTCAAAAGGGAAGGAAGAGGTTGATAAGCAAATAAGCTAGTGTCCCCAAATCCATGTGAGAGTGTGCGAGAAAGTAAATGGGGATCCTCGACTTGACCATTTATCGTGAGATGGTAAATAGTATAAGTATATTTTCCTTGATGTTGAGGAAACTAATTAATGAAGAAGTGCATATCCAAAGTATACTCTAATTTAGATTGATCTTCTAAGGAAAAGAGAGGGTTGTAAATTGAAGAGGAATGAGGGATCCCATAATTTGTAGTGCGAGTGGCTACATGCACATTACTTTAATCTAGGGTAGGAGCCATAAGATACTTGTGGGAGAACATATTATGGTTGGTAAAGCTCATCATATTTGTTGAATTTAACTTAGTGTTGTCTTCAAATAGGAATTTCATGATGAGGGAGAAAAATTAAGGGAGATGAATTTGATGCAAAGGCAAAGAGGTAGAAAGGATATAAAGTTAACGAGGTTGATTATGTTTTATAATCCAAGAGGTAGATAAGTGTATAGACTCATATAGGTCAAATCTGTACTACAAAAAGGGTATGAAACTAAGTTAATAAGGATACAGGGTCAACCAAGTTAACTTAGTACTATAACCTGACTGGGAAAGAATAATACATAGTCATACATGTTGACTATATACTATTGACAGGGTAAAGCATAATATATAAGAGACTATATAGAATATAATGATAGTGTGCTAAAATAAGGAAATATTTTGAAATAATGTTAAAGAAATAAATAGAAGCAAACATATAAATAATTGGATCAATGTGAGTGATCCAATTAGGGAACACAACACAAAACCTTGCACCAACACTGGACAATGCAATTTTTTGTAATACCACACACAATGATCTAAGAGCAAATAATCAAATAAAAATTAAATGCTAACTAAGTGATCATCCTAAGTGTTATTAGATTATTAGAAAGTATTGATTTAGGTTTGATAGGAAATTTGGTTGAAAATAGAGAACTAGAAATTAATCTATGGATGGTTTTAGGATGTTTAGGATGAAAGGGATCTATGTTGGCATCGGTACTATCTTGGTATTAGGGCCTACCCCCTCACTTCACAATACTTAAATGATAATTGTGTTTGGTGCTTTACCAATATATACCATTAACCATGTATTTATACTTATCTATAAAACCAAGTCAACTTCCCCTTGGTGATGAAATCCAAGTAAGTAGGCCTTGGGAAGATAAATTTTAAATGCATTTTGAATATTGTGGGATTTTTAGTGTGCAAAAAAAGAGATTTTTTTTAGCTAAATGATAATTTTAAAAGCCACCTATTTAGACTATGTGAACTACTATAAGCATGCAAACAACTAAAAATGAAAGTGCAAATTAAATTACTAGAAAATAGTTGTTAATTCCCAAGTTTAGAATAGTACAGAGTTAGTTTAGATGACACTATATGCAAACAATATAGAACAGAGTCAACTAGGTTGCTACTATGTTGTGAAATCAAAAGTCTTAAGAACAGAGTTGAACAGGTTGACTCAGTCTTTTAGATAGAAGATAGGCTACATAAGTAAGTCAACCAGGCTGACCTAGTTGTAGGTTTTTAGTTTTTAAGGATACTAACATGCACCAAAAAAATTTAAAATGAATTAATAAAATGATTAAGAGAGAAAGAGTGGAACCTTGGTGGGTTGGAAGATGGTTAGGATTGTAAATTTTATGTTGAAATGCCTTGAATGTTGATTTCAAATTATAAAAACTAAGGCAATTGGTTTGGCCTAGTTATACAAAACCTTGTGTGTTAAATAAGGATAAGATGACTAAGTCAACCTATTCGGCCTACTTTGTTGATTAGGATACTGATAGAGAGAGTAAATAGACCTATTTAACCTAGTTTATTGATCTAGATGCTAGTAGAGAGAATAAGATGACAGAGTTGACCTATTCGACCTTGTATTCTTCTCTAGGACTAAAGTAGAGTACTATGTCAACCTATTTGATCCATTAACTTGTATCTGATGAAGACTTTCACATAAAAAATAGAGTCATTTTGATGTGACTATGTGTTAAACATGTGCATAAGAAGTTAGAACTATATTGACTAGTTCGATATAATATCTTAAATATATAAAAATAATAAGATGATAAAAATGAAAGCATGAAATAAAACTTTAAAGGGTTATATTCACGTTGGCTTCACCAAAATGTATGTAATGAGAAATGTAGTAGATCTACAAATCAATCCTAGCTCAGAGAATATAAATCCTACTTATGCTTCTAATTGGGGATACATTAGATTATCGGGGTCATGACCAATATGGATCCACTAGACCTAGCTAATGGATCTCTTACCATGAATAATATCACTAGGAAGGTTTCCAAAGCCTCTAGTCAAGTAAAACTACACAATAACCCTAACTAGGTCCTATGTTTTCATATTCACTAAACTAATAACAAGTAAAGTCTAATCTAGTGCTCACCAAAGCTTGTGGCACAAAATAGGGCTAATAAATAATAAAATTAAACATGTATAGAATAAATATACTCATGTCAATGTATATGGAATCATATTGCATGTAAGATAAGTGAAATGCATATATATATATATATATATATATATATATATATATATATATATATATATATATATATATATATATATATATATGCATAAAGGAGGAACAAAGTTAGGAATGCTTACCTTTGAAGATGAACCCATTGAGCCTCAATCTCTCCCTTGGCCAAGGTGATTCACACTAGGTTATTGTGGTATGTAAGGATGACAAGGGTAAATAATATCTAGGCTACACAACCTATCAATGCATCCAAAAGACTTTTCCACAAGATAAGATCCATATCTCTAAATAAAGTGAAACCCTAAGGTTGTTCTTAAAGGAAGATGGTGGATAATCAAATGCATAATATATCTTACATATTCTTATCTTCTCTTATAAATGGAAAAATTAATGTGTTTATATAGGTGGATATAACCCTAAACCCTTTTGAAAGTTTAAGATAACAAGGTCGACCTAGTTGACCTAGTATCATAATTGACAAAAACAAACTAGGTCATGGACTAGGTGTTCAGGGGCTGACCTAGACCTTGATAAGTTTTTTTAATAAGAATCAAAGTCGAAGTGGCCGACTATGTAATGTAAACTATCAATAAGGGGTTTTATGTTAGGGAAGGTCTAATGAATGTGGTAAAATAATATAGGAGTGTGAAAAATATGAGGCAAAGATTAGGGAAATAATTTTAGGATACAAGTGTGTAGATAATAAGTGGAAAAAAGGGACAACAATCTTGCAAAGCACCAATGGTATTCCCACCCATTTCTTGGTGCACCTCTTAAGGCATGCACTCAAAAAGATTGAGACTCAATGGGTTATTGCAAGATAGATAAAATCAATAATTGATAAAGTTTAAAAATATTATGTGTATACAAAAGGTTATCATAAGCTCACAAGAACTTAATAATGGCCTCATTGTTCTCGACTGATTCAAGGACTAACAGACCATTGTCCATCATTATGTGGGCATTGGTTTGGTCATTAGGGTAATTTCACATAAAATGTTTTGTCCTAACTAAAAATATGAAATCAGACTCTAATATAGTGGGATGGGGGTTAAAATGTGAAGATGAAGTAGCGATGGAATCAGCAAGATGGTTCCTTCCCTAGGGATTGATTCTATAGAAATGAAGTCAATTTTTTTAGTGATCTTGTGTACAATGGTCTTGTATAGCTAAAAATGTTCATCCTTGGTTTGATAGACCTTAGAAACATTGTTTGTAACTAACTATGATTCACCTTGGATCTATAAGTTTTGAATGCTTAAGCATTTTTCAATGAGCATGCTAAGCAATAAGGCCTAATATTTGACCCCATTATTCTTACACTCAAAGTCTACCTTAAAACCAAAAGGCATGACTCTCCCTTTAAGATAAATGAGAATGAATCCTACCCCAATATCTAGGCATCACTTGGCCCCATCATAGTAGAGGACTCATTGTTCATGTGTAGAAGTGAATAGTCATATGGTGAAGTTCTTGGTCTTCTGATATCTCAACCATATGTATATAGAAAATTTTAGGCAACCCTTTTTGGGTTTCTCATTTCTAAGACTCGGATAAATAATGAGCCTGTTCGTATTATGGGGTGAATGGAAGGTCTTGTGGGAACTTGGAAGGTCTAATTTTTTTTTAGGATGAAAGTCGAGAAGCACTTTTGGGAACTTGAAAGGTTGTTTTATAGTCTCCTAGCTAAGGTAAGTAAGCACCTCTATAAATTCAAAATGCCACTTATTAGGCTGTCTCTTTGGTGTGGGAAGTATGCTAGTGTAGTTAGGGTTTTATTTTAATGTATGAAGTATGCCAACATAATTAGGTTCTTATTTTAGTGCAAGAGGTGCACGGGTATAGTTATGTAGCTTGAAATACTATTGGTAAGACATTGGTAGTAATATTTACCTTGTAGTTATATGTGAGAAAGCCTAAAAGAATCATATAAGTGACTTTTAAGGTCATATCTCTTCATGAGGGGAAGAGATAACCCCCTTTTATGAATTTATGGATAATTGTGGTTTTTAATATTGATTTCTATATTAATTATTATCACAATAAAAATCCCTTATTTAAGTATGGAATGGCCCAAGGAGAAGGAATGGTTAGGTGACCTATTAGAGGGCATGAAATATGATGAAAATTAAATGTACAACTAGGCACAAGCTAGAGTATAATGATTGACATTTTAGGAAGAAGTAAACTCAGTGGGTTAAGAAATCTAGAAAACTAGTATGGCCCTATCATAGTTTGATCCAATAGCATTCTCTAGAGAGACTCACAAGTGATAAGATTAGAATGTGAAGCATGAATTTCCCCTACGTGGTTAAGTAATGGGAAATGATTATATTAGTTATTGGGATGGTTATTATGAATGGGGACTCCTTCACTTCCTGATACCTCTATCATGTAAAGGTCTAGTAGAATAGCTAAACCCTCTCAGGAGTGCCAATTTTGATGCTCAAGAAAATCATAGGTCCCCACCCATCATGGGTTGAGTTGGAGAATAAGGGGAGTGTATTTTTAGAAGAGATTGATGATCTCAATTGTAGACAAAGTAGAGATTGTTACATTGGTGACTAGTTATATATTAGTGGTCTTTTCAACCATCACTAAATATTTCCCTTCTAACTTATCTTTGAATGGATCTTTGGGTATTTCACCCCCTTTATTTAAGATAACCACTTTAGTCTTTATGGGTTAGGTAACGTCAACTAATTATGTGGGTTTTGTGACCCCTTTACTAGGTATTATTGACCATTTTTGGTCCAATAGGCCAAAAATCAGTCCCCTTCTTCCCCTGCTACTCTGGGCCAATTCATTTCTTGATTTTGCACAAGTCCAGGAAATTTCTACAGACTCTGCAGGTCTATTTCTACAGACTCTACAGGTCTATTTCTATGGACTCTACAAGTCCATTTTTATGGACTCTGCAAGTGCTTCTTTACCATTTTATAAGGATGGCATTTCTATGGACTCTACAGAGCTTGGATTTCTACAGACTCAGCAGTGAAGTTTTTACGGACTCTGTAGGTCCATTTCTATGGACTCTACAGGTTTTTTATGGGCTTCACAAAGACTTCTACAAACTCTGTAGGTTTTCTTTCAGTAGTGGAAGAACCATTCAAAGAGGGCAAGATTTTACAAAGCTTCTTCAGATTCTTTTCTGAAGAAATTCACAAGGAAAGTTGGCATCTTTGAACCATCGAACCATTGAGCCAGTTCAATGCTTTGGTTCAATGCTTAGGTTCAATGCTTCAGTTCAACCGCAAAGTTCATCAGCTCAGTTCAAAGGCTTCGGTTCATGCAATTGGTTCAACACAGAGTTCAATCAACAAAGTTCATCAGATGGTTCAATCACTTGGTTCACTTAGTCAATTCATTGGCTTGGTTCAATACGTCAGTTCTAAGCTTGGTTCAATCAACTAAGTTCATCACTTTGGTTCAAAGCTAAGTTCAACGCTTAGTTCAAAGCCATGGTTCAGCAATCGCTTGAACCGTTGAACCGGTTCAATGGATTGATTCAATGGTCGGTTCAAAGGAGTGGTTCAATGTAAGAGTTCAAGAGAGCCTCTCAAAGGACAAGTGCCCTTGCGGAGGGCACTTGGTCGGTGACAGCACCCTTCAGAAGGGTCGATTTCAAGAATTTTGAAGGGCACTTTTAAGGCTAGTCAAAGAAGCCAAGGAAGAAATCCTTTAGACTTTTTGTCTGAAGGAATTCCTTTGGATAAAAAGCCCAAAGGAATTTGGAAGGGCTGTCAAAAAAGGACCTAGGGAAAAATTTTGAAGGCAAAGCGGCCAAACAATTTTCACGAACTTTTTGTCCATGGGAAAATTGTCCGCAAAAAAAGCCCGCAGAAAAGGCCCAAAGGAATTTGCCAAGGACGGTGACGTCCTGAAAGCTGTCAACTTCAAGAAGACAGATTAGCCATTGTTTTTTAAGTGATGACGGGTGTGCGAACATCAATTTTAAGATGGTGAAATATCCATTTGTTTTTAAAATGCCTGAGTGCCAACCATGAAAGGAGCCCAAGGAACGTAGTGACCCACCCATAGATCAGCCCCAAGGGCTAAAGGAGCAGAAGGAGACAAAACTAGGAAGTGCCAAGTGTAGAAATAGATAAAATAGTCTAAGTGGCAAAGGGAGGCGTCAGCTCAAGGAGTTATTCCAGTGGTTGGAACAGTAAATGATGCGCTCCATTTTTTCTCCATTTTACATTTATGAGCAGGCAAACCGTGTGGGTGCCTTCAAGGAGAAGTCTTGGTTAATGGGGAAACGGTGCGGCCTATGTTAAAAATGCTTGAAGTTAGAATCAGAACTGACAACATTTATATTTTAACGGCTTCCTCTTCCCAATGCCCTTGGGGCATGCATGGGCATTTGTAAAAAGGGTGCCAAAAGGCCCCTTTCTTCCTCTATATATTGTAGACTTTTCATTTGGAAAAGATATCTCTCACATTGTAAGGTGAAGCCCTGACAAATTTTTCACCTGAAATCAATAAACACATTTTTACCTCTACTTCTGGTTAGATATCTCTGTGTGTGTCTGAGTGTTAGTTTGTGTTTAGTCATTGCTTCCTAACACTTTCATAGGTTTAACACCAACACACCTGGTGTCTATAAGGTGCCATTCCTGCAGGCAATAAGAAGAGTTATACCTGGAAGCATAGAGACAGAAGGAATCTATTATACAGTGTGCCCCTTCCATAGCACCTATGGTGAGTCCCTATTTTTTGTGTGTTCCATTAAAGGCTCCCTATTGAACTTCCTGTAGCTTGGTCCTTTTACCAGTTAGAGTGTACGTATGTGTTTGTATGGTTCAGAGTGTGAGTGTGAGTAGGTCAAATCATTTGGTGCATCACCTCCTTTAGAGTAGTTTTGTTTTCCTACAATCTTTCTCCCTTTTCATCCCCCATTATATATCTATATATATGTATTAGCACTTGTTGGAACAACTCAGATGCATCAAAGGGAGCTAGCCCTTATCTAGAGACTCTCCCCTCCAACTTCACCAGTCCCACAGGTGAGAGGGGAGTTTCCATTGTTGTGTGTGGAAGGGCAGGAGCTAGGCGTCCTACCCCCAGGTGTAATCCACTGCATCAACAGGTATATGGTATTCAATGTGTAATTTTAAATACTTATGCATAGTTACTTGTAGCATATTGAAGGGTTTGGGGTCCCCTTCAACTATGAAGACCTTCCTTAGGTATAAGAATTGTATTTTATAGAATAAAGTTGAAGGGATGGCCTTCATCCTGTGTATCCAAGGTCTTCTCAATATCATATTATGATTGGTATTTTTGTCTATGACATAAAACTTAGTTAGCACCATATTAGATCTCTTAGAGTGATTAGGAGGACAATGTTCCTATAAAATTAGATTTGAAGTTATCATAGCTCCATAATGTGTTACATTTTGTAGAATAGTTGGTTTTTCCATAATCAAACTTTTGTAGGCATGAAAAAGGGGACAATATTGATGGTTGATCCATTGTCAAAAATGGATATATTCACATAATTATTGTAAATAAAAACTTATATAAATAGGGCCAAATCTCCCCTCCTTTCCATCTCTAAGTCAGGAGGAAGGATTCTCAAATTATAGAAATAACTTACATCCTATGATTCTAGACCATGTGGAAACATATCCTGATCAATGTGGTTGACCTAAACTTGTGGAGGAGTAACATTAGATAGATGCCGGGTCAGTCACACGCGCAGAGGGATGAGGGAAGAGGGAACGTGGCTGCGGATGTGGCTGTGCTAAAACCCTAGCCTCCACGGCTGCATCCTGGACTTTGTCGACCAGATCCCAGTCCGCAAGTGGCACGGATGGAGGGAGTCTTGGTCTTTAGGCACGACATATAAATGAGCAATCATTTATTACGTGTTACTTTATTTTGCTTCGAATCTCTGTATCGGATGGAACCTAGGTTGGATTTCTAGCCTGAGGTGGATGGCCATCTTGATTTGGGTTATGAAGTAAATAGTGTTTGGATGGGGGAAACTTTGTTTCCTCTGTGGTTAGTGTGTGAGTCATGATGCCCTGTTAAGGGATAAAATGGAGAAAACCTAAGCTACAGAGGAGCCCTGCTCAAGGAAAAAATGATGGGTGTGGCGGATCTGCCTTCGTCGTGGAGGCGCTAAGAGTGAACGACATCCCTAACATCGTGGGAATCATTCATCAGGTTTGCAAAGAAATATTTTGATGGCTGTTGTCTGTGAGCAAGTCCTTCAACTTTGTGGCCTTAGGGTTGCTGGTTCGAACCTGGGAGCCCGCTCTGTTCGTTTTGGAGATGGGCGAAGGTGTCTCTATTTATGATGTTTCAGGTCCTTGTAAAACTTGGTTTTTAGGTTGTTAATCTTGGTTTTGTTTAGGTTTCAGGTCCTTGTAAAACTTGGGTGATTTTATTGGTTTATTTTGGTGGTTTTGGGTCCCTGAAAAACCTGTTTAGATGTTGTTCTGTAGTATGTTTTTCCTGGTGGGCGTTAATGTTTAATCTTTCTTTTTTCTGTTAAAGGGTTTCGGGGCCCCTTCAAAACCTACTTTTACCTTAATCTAAAACATTAGATAGATGCCCCAACACTATTGTGTCAAACAAGGTTGACCAATTAGTAGGGGAGTTTTTTATTACGTCAAAGAACAAAATATGGGATAACATCTTGGTTAAATCAAACATCAAATCATAGTTCCCCATAGGATTATGAATAGACTCAATTTCTAAAATGTTTGATGGATGAAGAGTCATAGGCTAATAATCTCTAGTAAAAATAATGGCATTCACCTCTTCTTCAACTTCTAATTCTATGACTCCTATTATCCTAGTTTTGCCTTACACTCCCAACTAGGGAGCAACATTATTTTTTACAATCTTAGAGGTGGAGGATTCATCATAATGAATGCACATCATCGTGAGTTGATTATGTGGAATTGGGTAGGCCTATTGACTACCCTAATGTTGGATTTGGGTAACACGTATTTGGTGTTTAGGAAAGGATTTTTTTATAGATTTGAAGATTTTAATTTTTAGGGGTAATGGGGCCACTTGAAAAGGTATGGGACTTTACACCAACATTCCCAAAGAACATGTCAACAAATGTCTGCATTTAATCTTTTGGGATCCTTTAGATAAATTTATTGTACACCCTATAGTTTCAAGTGTCATGAATAATGACTAGATGGAAGAGGAAAAAGACATTGGTATCATATTCCCTAGGTTTTATGTGATCTATTTATTTCCCAAACCTTGTTTATTACTTTGTTGATAATAGTTTTGGTTCTGAAACTAGGGGAATTATTTGACAGGATGGTATTGGTTTTAATTATGATTTTTTAGTTATATATTGTGTGGTGGTTATCAGTTAAATTCAACCACATGGATGGTATGAGGGGACTTATATATCCTACCACTTACATTTTTTAAAGGCATTGGTGTTATTTATAAACTAATATTGATTGTTATTCAAAGGGTGTGGCTTCTTGTTCTAGTCAGTGACACCATCGATAATAGAAATCGTATTTTGATTTAGGACCTTGAGGCCTTGGTTATTTGGATTATTTGGACTTGAACTTTGAAATAATCCATTATTTTGGTTAGGGGTGATGATGTACCCATTGGTCCACTAAATTCACCAATGAATATCAATAGCCACTTGGTCAATTGGCAAGGCACTCTCAATAGGTTCTTCATAGGATTGATTTGGGAATTTTTGGACATCCTCCCTTGTATCCTTGTTAAGGGAGTAAAGGAAGAGATCAAAAAAAATTATTGCTCCATATTAGGTGCATTGGTGGAGGAATATAAGACTTTATTCCATAGTATGTTGAAATGTGTGGCCAACTCATTTTGTTCCTACTTGCTGTGAAATAATTCTTGTATGCTAGTCTTCAAGAGTTTTTTCATATCGAAAGTTTTGACAAACTCAACCATGAGTTGGTAAAATGAATGTATATACCTCAACTTAGGGAGATGGTAATACCAATCAATTTTATCCCTTATAAGGTTTTAGATAAAATGTTTACCACAACCCCATTCCACAAGAGGAGTTCCCTAATAACTATAGTGTAAGCTTTGACATGCACATTAGGATATCACTCCCCTTTAAACTTGGGGAAGTTTAGGTAGGGGATGCAAAAGAAACAACCCTCATATGTTAGGATCAATAAGATCCTTGAGGTAATCAACATAAGTCCACATGTTTTTAAAGTTTGTTGTTGTCATGGTAAGACTAGAATGGAAAAGTGGGATCACATAGGGGCTATTTTGGTAACCACTAGAAGGGATGGAATAAGATTAATAAGGCAAAGTGGAATAATCTAGAAAATACATATTTGGATGAGTGGACTTGGAGTAGATATAAAAGTAATTAGGTAAGTTATTAGATGTAGTGGGTATGGTGGTTTGTTATGGTGGGGTGTATGTGATTTGTACATAACCTGATGTTACATAAGGTGGGGTATAGCTTGTCTGTGGATGGAGAGTGTACATGGGAGAGACATAATTTAGAGGCATAAATAAAGGTGGATTTTTGGATACCACATCAATTTACAAAGGTAGAGTGTAATTGTATATGATCCCTATTGGGGTTTAAATAGGGGTTTGATAGGATGGATGAATCTTATAGATATCTAGGTTGGGGACCCCATGAGTGAGGATATTTTTAAGAGTTTGGTGAGGGACATGATTCAACATGAGCACATGCTCCTGTTGTGGCAGAAGCATGTAAGCTTATTTTTATGGTTATTGATAAGTCATAATTGAGATGAGATAATGGGAGGGATGATATTTTTAAAGAGAATTCAAGCCCATCCCCTGAGCTAGAGTTTGTTGGTTGCTTTTTAGGTAAAAAATACAACCCACCAGGGTGTTGATGAGTTGGTTTGCACCTGTGTTGGTGTTAAGCCCAAGAGTCTCTTATATAAGAGGGGTAGAGATGTGAGATAGGTTATTATGATGAAGTTGAATTAGGGAAGGATCCCTATGGGAAATGATTGTGGTTTGTTCTACTGGACTAGAATCATCTTGACTCCTACTAGGGGATGAGTTGTCACTTGCATACGATTAACTTTGTCTTCCAAGTGGAAGATCATTCCTAGGTAATGCTAATATTTGGTAATGATTTATATGTATGGGATTTTAAATATTATTTATGTCTTAGTGGCAACACAAGGAGTGAATTTTCCACCCAATAAGGGTCATAATGTTAGAGTTGGGGTGGTTACTTACAATTTTAGATATGTCTTGTATTTCTTGAATGGATACCCCACTCCTAGTTTGAGTGTTAAGATGAGAGTAATATTAGAATTGGTACTATACATTAGTGTAAAATTTTAGGTTATTTTAACTCATCAAATAAGGCTCACTAGAGTTGAGTTGGCTTATCCTATCGCCCTCTAGGCCAAGAGATCCACCTATATCATGTTTAGACATATTTTGAGGGTATATGAATACCCAAAGAATAAATTGAATGGGGAAGGAAACTAGAGAAGGGAGGCAAGATAAGAGGAAGAAAAGGGGAAATGTAAATAATATAATTCCTTCATGTTGGATTCACAAATTTATGGACACATGAATATCACATGTTAAACTGTGCATTTGACTCCCTAAGGTTAGGTCAATGTAGCTAATGTAAAGGATGGGTTGTAGATTTGGTTGATTGTTAGCCAGAATGGGATTTGGAATGGGTGGACATAATGAGTTCTCATGATAGAAACAAAATAACTCAGTAGTGTCACAATTCTCATTAATATCATCAAGTTGTGGAAAAATAGATCTCTAAGGTCCTTTAGTTTATAAGATCATAAGAAGGTGAAGCTCATGGTTGATGTTAGGAGTAGGGAAATGGGGGAAATAGGGATGAATGACATGCAAGAAAATATATACTCTATCTAGTTAGTTATGCCTAGTTGATGTCATCCAAAAATTTGAATGATATAATATGAGGCTATACTTGAGGATAAGAAGGAGATGAGAATGGGAAACTAAGCCTAGATAACATTGTAATGATGACCTCTATTTCAAGGAAGGATAATGATGGGTGGATAAATAATTTATTCTTGCTCTTCTTAAGCATTGAGAGAGTCTAAAATGATATGAGGGATCAAGTTGGAATGGAATACCTCTCTCCCAAGCTTAGTATTGATATCAAGTTGTATGCTAACTATGGGATTAGGTCTCTCACCCTAGGGAAAAGACCTTCTTTAACAAGACCAAGTGTTTTGGGAAGTGTCATCCAAGAGGAATTAGGCAATGCATAAGCATATGAGCTTGTCTGGGTGAATTTTATAAGAAATTTTTATGTTTTTGGAAGTAAGGTTTGTTTTTTTCTTATTTTTATCTTGTACGGATAGACAAGGCTTTTGGCAATGTTGTTATTTTTGTTGTTTTTATTGTTTTTAACTTGGAATTAAAATACTTTCTTGTTGAAATTTAAATGTTTAAAGTAAAGAAATGATGAAACTAAAAATGAATGAAATCAAAACCCTTTTTTAATCATTTTTCAATGATTTGACAATGCTTGCCAAGAGAGAGAAAGAGATCTATCCTATTATGCAAGATGCTGAATTTTCCTAGGTTGTCTAAATGCAATTGAATTGTAGGTGATTTTTTATAGATTTTATTGTGTTTTGTTTTTTGATTGAGGGGATAGATTTGATATGAATTATTTTTTTCTATATATGCAAACAATGCAATAAATAATCTAGTTTAGAATAACAACACTCTAATGCTTTTACAATTTTCTTACCAACCAACAAGCTAAGCTACTTCTCCATCTTTCCTAGTTATAACATTTAAGTATAAAATGATTTTTTTGAAAAGAAACAATAAGTAAAATTTCTATTTATTTTTATTGATATGAATAATAACAACCTTCAAATTAACTTAAAATAATGGGAAAATTATAAATATGAAAGCCTCTTATTTGCCTAAAGTTTGTTTATGGTTTTATTGCTTGTTAGTTGATTATTTCATAAGTAATGGAATTCACCTTGAATCTAAAAACTAACTACTATATTGGTTAAAAGTGTATGAAATGATTTGTAAAATATTCCTAAAATTTTATTGAAATATTGTATGCTAATGAAATTAAATCCACTGAGAAGGATGCAAGTAAATAATAAATCTATCTACTACTTTTTTTATCGAAGACAAAAAAATAAATATAGTTCTTTCTCCTATAAAATTTGTTTCTTTTTGTTCTTTTATGTAGAAATATAAGATAATGAAAAAATAAAAACAATCTAATCTACTGGAATAAAATAAATAAATCTAAGCTATAACCCCCAACTTAATCTTGATGTAGATCAGTTGAAGGTGAAAGATTTGTATTATTGTGGCCCTCAGTATGTTGGATTCTTTTGATCATATGAGGGTGTCAGGAACTATCCAAAAAAGAGGATGAATAGATGGATATCATAGATGGGAGAATGAGAGAAGAGACACAACTCAAAAATAAGGAACAACTGATTGTGGCTGGTTAAAGACACCATTTTCAAAGACCAGGGTTCAAGAACAATAACTCTCCCTATCCAAAATTGTTTAGTCAAACACAAAAAATAAACAAAAAAGAGATCCAAATAAATTGTAGAATTTTATGGATATAAATGATTCAAAACTCTTAATCTTAGAATGCAAATTTTTGGATCTAAAATTAATCCAAAATTGGCTTACTTGTAGAATATCAATAGAGCTTGCATGGATGAGTTTAACTAAGTTGAACTGGGAGTTGAACTTGAGAGGGACTCAAAATGATTGAAAATAGAAGAGGGAGTGAGTTGGGACTTATTGGAGGTAATAATAATCATGACAAAAATCATGCAAAACACATCAAGAAATAATTCATGGGAGCTAAATTTGGAAAATAGAACAATTGTGATAGAACTACCCCTATTTGTAGGGGGAAGTTACGTAACCACCACCTATGAGAATAAAACCAATATAATAAATGAAAAAACTACCCTTGTTTTGATATAGAAAGACCCTATTAGGACAAAACCACCATATCATTTTATACAACCTTAATGATGAACCCATCACTAAGGTGGTGCTTCTATAATCTAATAGGGCAATTTTTCCACCTAAAGTGGTAGTTTTATTACCAATGGGATGGGTTTAAAAACAAGCTGAAATAAGATACAAAGGCCAACAAAAGAGGGTTTTGGGAGACTGGAGAAAAAGGGAAGCAAAATAGGAGGAGGTGTTAAAGAGTTTCTATTATGAGCATTTTTAGGTCTTTGCATTATCATTAGACTTATCATGTCAGGGATGTTGCACCATGAAAAAATTGGGTGCATACATAACCCATTTAAATATAAGACTCCTAATTTTAAATTTCAAAAACCCATTGACATGTCAAATGACTCAAAAAAGGGTAAAATAAGTTTTTAAAAAAATACTGAAAGAAAAATTCCTTGAAATAAGTTCTGAAATGTACATTGGACAAGATCGACCCTTTGGACAACCTATCAAATTGGCCTTTTGGTTTTAGTTGTAAATATTTGAAAAAAAATTGATATAAAGGGATGAGGGACCCATAATCCTCCTTTATTGATCCAAATAAAATAATAACTTACATAAAACTTCATATTAACTAGATTTTGATACAACATAATCCCAAGATCAAATAAAATGTAATCTTTAAAAAAAACATAAACAAATGACAATAAACTTGTTTGCTAGATTTATGACAATGGAGCTATGACAAATTCTAACGAAGCTTGAGAGATATATAATGGGTCTTGATCACTTTATCATAATAATGAGGATCCACATAGCCATGGATTTTATTAGTATATTAGAAATAAACCATACGTGAAGAAAACAAGTGCAAAATCATGGTAGGTTTGATGTTGGGATTGAATCACTAGATATCCTTATGAAAATCAAGCCAAAAGTAGGTCAAAGAGTCATTATTAAATAAAATACAAGAATAAGTTGTTGGGGTCGGTGAATCATTAACAGTTTTTAGTGAACCACTGCCATTGTCTTCTTCACAAAGCCTAAACCATATTTCATGCAAGACATGTGTAGGTGAAGACCATAAAATATTTGAGGCACTACAGAAATTTTACTTCTGGTTATTGTTCTTGGTGTTCAAAATTTAGTGATATTTAAGAACTAAATTCCTATGGAGGATGGCATTTAAGATACAAAAATTTGCTTGAATTTATCACAAAGAGCCATACAAATTTCTTCACAAACTCTCATCTTGGACCAAATTTGCTTTGATACCAAATCTTAGATTTGATACAAGGTAACACATGAATAATAAATTCATTGATACTTTATTGGAAAATATATAAATATATAGAATAGGATACCATATAAATAAGGATTCTTATTCTATCTCCCACACTATTGTTAGTGAGCTGACTAAACAACTCATGTAAAAATATAGCATACTAAGAGAATATCTAACAAGCTATGAAGTTTCATTCTAGTAACCTTTAAAACACCCTATGAAGAGGTTTTAATGGTCGTGTAAATTATATTAATTAAGGAGTATTAATAACAAGACAATTAATAACTTGTGAAATCGTATTGACTATTATTTCAACCTTATTATTATTATTATTTAGCTTTGAAATTTACTTTGATTTTAAATTTAGCACTAGAAGAAGTGGGAGATTGTATCATACTTTAATTTATTCATGGAAATAATCTTGGCCTCATGATCTTTGACTGTATGGCACATTTCATCAAAAAAATAAAAATGTTTGAGTGCAATAGACCCATGGATGACCGGTAGTAGGATTTGTTTGATTATGTCTTGTAATTCCTTATCAACCATAGGATTTTTCATTTTATAATGTATAGTCTTGTAGTAAATCACATAGTCAATAACAAGATCATTAGGTCCTTGTTTTAGTTATGTAATATGAGCATAAGAGAATTTCTCACTAATGTCGATATAGAAATGAGCTATAGCATAAATGGTTAGAAACAAGCCAATTAATATCTTGTGAAACCGTATTGACTGTTGTTTCAACCTCATTCTTATTATTATTATTTTTTACCTTTGAAATTTACTTTGATTTTAAATTTAGAACTAGAAGAAGTGGGAGATTGTATCATACTTTAATTTATTCATGGTAGTAATCTTAACCTCATGATCTTTGACTGTATGGCACATTTCATCAAAAAAATAAAAATGTTTGAGTGCAATAGACCCATGGAGGACTGGTAGTAGGATTTGTTTGATTATGTCTTTTAATTCCTTATCAACCATAGGGATTTTCATCTTAGAATGTATAGTCTTTTAGTAAATCACATAGTCAATAACGGGATCATTAGGTCCTATTTTTAGTTATGTAATATGGGCATAAGAGAATTTCTCGCTAATGTTGATAAAGAAATGAGCTAATAAATGGTTAGAAACAAGCCAATTAATAGCTTGTGAAACCGTATTGACTGTTGTTTCAACCTCATTCTTATTATTATTATTATTATTTAGCTTTGAAATTTACTTTGATTTTAAATTTAGCACTAGAAGAAGTGGGAGATTATATCATACTTTAATTTATTCATGGCAATAATCTTGACCTCATGATCTTTGACTGTATGGCACATTTCATCAAAAAATTAAAAATGTTTGAGTGCAATAGACCCATGGATGATCGGTAGTAGGTTTTGTTTGATTATGTCTTGTAATTCCTTATCAACCATAGGTTTTTTCATTTTAGAATGTATAGTCTTGTAGTAAATCACATAGTCAATAACGGGATCATTAGGTCCTATTTTTAGTTATGTAATATGAGCATAAGAGAATTTATCACTAATGTTGATAAATAAATGAGCTAATAAATGGTTAGAAACAAGCCAATTAATGTCTTGTGAAACCGTATTGACTATTTTTTCAACCTCATTCTTATTATTATTATTTTTTAGCTTTGAAATTTACTTTGATTTTAAATTTAGCACTAGAAGAAGTGGGAGATTGTATCATTATTTAATTTATTCGTGGAAATAATATTAACCTCATGATCTTTGATTGTAAGGCACATTTCATCAAAAAAGTAAAAATGTTTGAGTGCAATAGACCCATGGATGACTGGTAGTAGGCTTTGTTTAATTATGTCTTGTAATTCCTTATCAACCATAGGATTTTTCATTTTAGAATGTATGGTCTTGTAGTAAATCACATAGTCAATAACGGGATCATTATGTCCTTATTTTAGTTATGTAATATGAGCATAGGAGAATTTCTCACTAATGTTGATAGAGAAATGAGCTATAGCATAAATGGTTAGAAACAAGCCAATTAATAGCTTGTGAAACCATATTGACTATTGTTTCAACCTCATTCTTATTATTATTTTTATCTTTGAAATTTACTTTGATTTTAAATTTAGCACTAGAAGAAGTGGGAGATTATATCATACTTTAATTTATTCATGGCAATAATCTTGACCTCATGATCTTTGATTGTATGGCACATTTCATCAAAAAAATAAAAATGTTTGAGTGCAATAGACCCATGGATGATCGGTAGTAGGCTTTGTTTGATTATGTCTTGTAATTCCTTATCAACCATAGGATTTTTCATTTTAGAATGTATAGTCTTGTAGTAAATCACATAGTCAATAACAAGATCATTAGGTCCTATTTTTAGTTATGTAATATGAGCATAAGATAATTTCTCACTAATGTTGATAAAGAAATGAGCTAATAAATGGTTAGAAACAAGCCAATTAATATCTTGTGAAACTGTATTGACTGTTGTTTCAACCTCATTCTTATTCTTATTATTATTATTTAGCTTTGAAATTTACTTTGATTTTAAATTTAGCACTAGAAGAAGAGGGAGATTGTATCATACTTTAATTTATTCATGGAAATAATCTTGACCTTATGATATTTGACTGTATGGCACATTTCATCAAAAAAATAAAAATGTTTGAGTGAAATAGACACATGGATGACCGGTAGTAGGCTTTGTTTGATTATGTCTTGTAATTCCTTATCAACCATAGGATTTTTCATTTTAGAATGTATAGTCTTGTAGTAAATCACATAGTCAATAACGGGATCATTAGGTCCTTGTTTTAGTTATGTAATATGAGCATAAGAGAATTTCTCACTAATGTTGATAGAGAAATGAGCTAATAAATGGTTAGAAATATGATTACAATTGCATATGGATCCAAGAAGAAGGTTTTAAACCCATCTCAAAGCATAGTACTTAAGGGTGTAAAATATTAGTAAGCTATCATTAACCATAAAATCTAAACTCGTTGAATGGAAGACTCGAAGATGTTCCATATCACATTTACCCTAGAATGGTGTAATATTAGGTGCTAAAAAATGTGTAGCTAGGAGATATTTGGAAATATATGAATCCAAAGGGTTATGTACTAATAATTAAATATTTATTTTGTATGATCCACTCTATTAGAACCTTGTCCATTTGAGTAGCCTTAGCTTGAAGATCTAAATATTATTGTATTAATATATGGTTACTATAATTGATAGCCATATTAGATAAATTATAAATAAATGGTGCCACATGATTTATAGGTCTAATGGGAATAAAATAGGTAGTATGATATATATTGACATTCGTATATATCTTGGGAGTAAATTATGGTGCCCCCATAGTAGGTATACTAGGTGTAGACACATGAATAGAAACACTAAGAACAATTATTTGAACACCTAATGTAGGATGTGATCCTCTATAATTTACTTTAGTATAATTTAAAGGTTCATCATGTGGTTCCGAAGATGTAGTTTCCTTAGCTAGCTTTGAATTTTTAGCTTCTAAAATAATATTCACTTTATCATTTGTCCTTACATTGTCTACTAGTTATTTTTTATAATTGGAAAGTTATTATGCTTGTTCATGATCTACACCATTAAGTTTATCAATATGTATTTTACCATGATATTCAGTGTGGTGTTCAACATGATCTTCACAAGAATTTTCAAGTTTAGGCATATCATTATTAACGACATATACGTCTATATGTGTATGTTCATTATTAATGTTTGTATGAATATAATAATTAGAATGTAATTTATTAATTTTCACCATTTTATTTGGCACACAAACATGTGGTTGATTCAAATGAAGCTAAATATGATTAATTACAATACCACTTATTCTAACACTTTTTTGCCTAAGTATAGGGGGCTTAACCTTCTTAGATGGCATAAGATGTTCTTGAAAAAACACTAAGAAAGTTATGCAAAAGGATGAAAAGATAGATTTTGATTATGAAATAAGGAGAAATAAGAAATTAGACCTAAAATTCAAACCCTAAAAGGGGATAAATCTAAAACCCTGAATATAAAAATTGAAATCCTAATGTAGAAGTAAACCTAGGGTTTCTTAGTTCAAATTAATAGTGGCTTTAATTAATTTACATCTTAGAGATATAAAATAATTCCTAATGTGTAATACTTTATATTACATAAATAATGGAAATAAATATAATAATCTAAATTTAAACAATATAATATATATTAAAACCACTTGATTTTAAATTGACAAGATAAAATAAGGATGAGCTAATTAGCTAATTTTGATTATTTGTCATGTATAGAATATCCAATAGGATATATAAAATCTCAAAATATTCATATTCAATAATTTAAATCTAAAACATAGGCTGAAAAAATGTTTGGACATTTCTAAAAAAGTTAGTTGCATGTAATAATTAGCACTGTCATGGTTTACCAGCATTATCTCGCACATAGTGGTGATCTAAAACTTTTTGGAGTCTTGTGTTTTCACTTGTAATATGTTTCTATGGATGCAAATTCTTCATTCCTATGCAATAATTATTTTTTTATGTCTCTTTTATCTAAAACCTTAATTATGATTGATTAATCACAAAATATATTAAAAGGGTTACTACATCAGGTTGGACTACACCAACTCTCGTCATTGAATGAATGAGAATTTCCTATGTTCCAATACTCTAAGTAGGGCTCAAATCGCACATAGTTCTCCCACTTAGTTGAGTGTGTGTAAAATCATGAAAAATCTAGAATTTAATCCCATATTTGATCTTTGACATTTTTCACCATGCAAATTTAACCTCTTAATATTAAAAGTTCTCTATATAGACTTATCCCTTTTGAATAATTTTACAAGAGAGTGAGAGATGATCCATAGTTTTCTTAGGTGATTCCTTGGTGAATAATAACCATAGGGATGATTTTTAAATATAGATGACTCTTCAATAATTTATTTGTATAATCAGCCCATGAAACATGTCTAAGATGACCTAATGGAGATTTCCCAATATGAAAAATATCCACTAAGCACCTGTAGACATAATAGGCAGAGGGAAACATCTGTGGTAACCAAAATTATCCATGTTTACCAATAATGTATTCATAATGATGTTGAGTATTGTTTATGTTATTGATAAGTGTTGTCATTGATGTCAAGATGTAAGGTGTGTGGGGTATGAGCTTGTATGCTTGATATGAAGACTCAACATAGAACACAATGAGCTATGAAAATCCTTAGTCGAGCTCTAAAGATCCACCCAGGTAGCTCTGAAGATGTTCTAACAAATCTCCAAAGATGTTTAATGAATATTTGAAGACCTATCCAGTCATGCTCTAAAGATGCCCAACTATACTCTATAAATTAATATAGTAACTCTAAAGATATCTACTGTACATATATATATATATATATATATATATATATATATATATATATATATATATATATATATAACCTCTTTAGATATATTCTTTTAGACATTATTATTCATAATAATAGTCTAAAATGATTAGATAATGTCACTCTATTGAGATATAATTTGAAGGAAACCTGATGATTCTTCTAAGGTTGATGTCAAGTTTCAAGTCAAGGTAATCATGTTTTGTAGTACTAGTCTTTGAATACAAGGTGTTTTAATAAGCATAGTCATATCATGAACATGTGCATGGTGAGCATAAAACAATGTGTAGAGGTATTATATTATCTAAGGAGCATGAAATTTATGTGACCAAGGTGTAGAATCATCAAATAATATTTACATATCAGTTGCCAAATTTGACGAGTGTTTGAACCTATCAAAGACTTGAGAAGGCTTGTGCATAGGATACTTAGTCTTGTACATGAAGGAGCATGGTGGCCTATTGATATGGATGCATAGAGACATAAGAGGGTATATAGAGTTTATTGAGTATGCATATGGTCATTGGAGAACTTAGGTGAGTTTTAAGGTGAGCCTATAGGGGTAGGACCTATAGACTTAGCATGCAACTAGACTAGTTCTAGACCTTACCTGACCTAATGAGGTGTCATGAGGTATTGAAAAGACATATTAAGTATGTGTAATAGTGGTTTATCATGGTAATATTTTGTGTGACATGTATATTTTATGTTTATATCTTGGAAAATGGATAGAATGTTTGTTTCAAGGCCTAATGCGACTTGCAGGTCAAAGGCCTAAGAGAGCAAAGAGAGAAATGGTGGTTATATGGGGTATCAGGATCAGTTTCCAAGGAAAGTGTGAGTATGTGTGAATTTATATAGGTATTTCATGTTGTTTCAAGTATTTTGACAAAGTTTTATGTCAAAATTTTAAGGTTAAGGCAAGAAAAAGTGTTTTGAGGTCTCTTGTGTACATAGAATGAAGGGTTCTCAACCCGATAAGAAATTTTAAGTGTTAATTATTACATGTAACCTATACATGAGAACCTAATATATTAATTTTAGATGGTTAAGGGTCCTAGATCAAATTTACAAGCATTTATTTCTATAATAAGGGGCTAAGCTCTATGAATGATTGTTAAGACTATGAGATGGTTTAAACCCTCAAAGAACCCTAATAGTGATCCAATGTTGAAGAAATTATTATAAAGTGATTATAATGGATTGGTTTTGATATTTTATCTATTTTATCATGATTCAAATCTGATATGCATCCCAGGTTTGTGTTTTTTTTAGGAGAGTGAGTAGACCCTACAGGAAAGTGCTTGTTTCTATAAAATTTATTGTACTAGATAGAGTTGACCAAGTCAAAGTATGAAAATGGATGGAGGTCAAAGTTTGATACTTTTATTTTTTTTTCATGGTGTTTTTAATCAGGTTCTATCCCTTAGGGGTGCTAAACTGGTCATACAAGTTGACTAGTCACTAACAGACTTAGTGGTGCAAACAGTGAGAAAATTAGGTAGAAGTGAGAATTTGATTAGGAATGTGTTATAATGGATTAGGTATGGATAAAAATTTATTGGGATGTTTTTAAATACCTTTAATATATATAAATTTTGGTTATAATACTTTAATATGATTTTAAATAGCATAAATTTGCTCTCAAATTGACTTGTCTAACTCAGTGAGGTCTGTGTATAATGAAGTCATGAGATTGGTTTGTAGGAAAAATATTTCCATTAATGATTATGATATTTTTTATTGAGATTTATATGAGGATGTTTTAATATCATATTCAGGCATTTTAATTATTTTAAAGTGTCTACACAGGTGTTGAAAGTCATTATCATGATGATTGTGTTTGAAGGTAAACTGGCAGATATGGGTAAGCTAGTTGTAGTGATGAGTTGGAAGTTATTTATCTTGAGATAAAGCATAAAATGAATATTATTTTTTATTAATTAATTTATTATAAATTATTTTTATAATATTTTAAGTTATTGAAAGTTATTGAAATGGCAAAGCCAAAATGGGTTGACTAGTTCAAATTTGACTCTTTATATTAAAGATAAAAGATTGGTCTACAAGACCAATATTTGGCATTAGATATTGTGATATTTATAATTAATATTGATATATAGATGAAAAAATATATATTTAATGTGTAAAATTTCATATAAATTATTCTTTTAGGTGTTGAAGATCAAGTTTCCATGATTTTGTTTTGAGGTTAGTTGGCAATTCTAAGTGGGCTACATGTAGAGAAGGGTTTGAGTACTTTTTTCTTGAGTTGTGAAGTAAAAAACATATGGTTATGAAAATAATTTCATTTATATTATGTATATATTATTTATTTCCATGTTTTTTTTTAAAAAATATGTTTTTTCTTCAGTTGTTTAAGATAGACTTTCTAAGTCTGCACAGGCCTAGTATGAAGAGTGTTTTGAGAAGTTCAAGTGGTGGTTGGACCTAAAAGGTGTTATGGAAATAAAATAAATTTTTATAAGGTATATTTGAGTATTATTTTATATTTTCATACCGTGTGATAATTTTTAGAGTGTTCCAAAGAGTTCAAATGTTAATGTGTGTTAATGAAGGCCTAATTGAATTAGGTCTCTGTAAGGCTTAAAAGGGGTTTTGGTCTCATACGCTATGATCAACTTATTTTAATGTTTGTTTCATGTTTTTAGCATGTTATAAGGATTAATTAATTTAAAATATAAGTGATAAAGTGTGTATTGCCTACCAATATGTGTATGAGTAGTAGCTTAGTATAAGAACAAGGCATAATTGGCTAGTTAGAATGTATGAGAGTTGAAGTAGAAGATACATATTTTTAAAGAGAAAAAAGAGGTCATATAGACCACAATTAGAGTGAATATAAATAATAATTAAGATATAATAGGGGTAATGTATATTATAATCAAGGCCAAATGACTTAATATGTCTTAAAGAGACCTAATTGAGTGAAGAAGGCTAGTGACCAATTTGAGAAGGATAAAAGTGTGTAAAGAGATGAAGAAGGAGATCATCATATATTGTATGAAAAACAAAAGTTTTTTAAGGTGATCAAGTGTTTAAGGTTGTTGATTTTTTATTGATTCATCTAGGGGGTCGGTGCCTCCTTGCAAGTTAGTGCTTGTTAAGGCTTAGTCAAGTTGGTGCTTGGCTAGTTAGGGTTGGTGCTCCAAGTGAAGTTGGTGCTTCACTAAATCTTGATGTTTGACTTATATGAAAATAATCCATTTGCATAATCAGTAGGTTTTATTCCCCTTGAGTTTTTCTCACTCAAATAAGTGTTTTGCATGTTATTATCTTCTCTCATGCTCATGTTTCTTATTTTTTGGTTAGTTTACTATATTATTTTGATAGTTCATGAATGATAAGGTAAAATTGTTAAAGTTTTTAAAGTCTGATTCACCCCTCCCTCTCAGTCATTATGTTTCCAAAAATTGGTATCATATCTTGGTCCTTTGTGATAAGTCTAATAGCTTTAAGGCGATCTTAAAAATCATAAGATGTCTTGTGATCAATAGGCAAAGTATAACATGTATGATGAAGAAGTGTAATATGATAGTGAAGAAGGAAAAGCTAAAGTAGATCTTGAAGTTGAGTTCATAAGATCCCTTGATGATTTTAAGCATAAAAAATAGACTATCAATAATATCAATAGTCAGTTAAAAGATGTCAACATAAGGTTAAAGTCAAAGGAATTTGAGTATGACTAGTTGAAGGTTGATCATGTGCAACTAATAGATAAAATGAGAAAATTTGAGAGAAAACATGAGAAGTCAAAACAAATCAATAATATCAACATGAAAAAACCAATCAGTAAACCCAATGCAATGAAGGATAAGTCATCTTAGAACCATGGTAAGTACAAGAATGTTGTTTACTACAGCTGTTACAATACAAGACACATTGTAGGATTATGCTCTAATAAAGTTGGCAGGTTTACAAGATTTAACAAGACATATGAAGCTCCTAGAATGCATAAAAGGGATCAAACATTAGTATGGAATCTAAATTAAGTTAAGATGGATCATATTGAGCTCAAGAAGCAAGATGGACTATTTTCCAAGGAGGAACAAAATACCAAAGAGGATTTTACGCTATTTTAGACTGCCTTTCACATTCAAGATGAATGCATGAAATGGTATATAGATAGTGGTTTCTCAATCCATATGATAGGATATATAAATAAGTTCATCTCATTAAATAATAATTCTACAGGAATAGTGAGGTTTGGAAACAACATAACTACTAATATAGTTCACAAGGGTGTCTTGAGTTTGGATAATGGAAAGACCAAGACCCAAAATGTGTTGTATGTGGAAGGTTTGAAACATAACCTGCTTAGTGTAAGTCAAATGTGCAATCAAGAACACACACTAACCTTTCATGATACAAGGTGTCAAATAAGGAGATCCAAATCGGGAAAGCTAATTTATAATGCCAAGAGGACTGAGAAAAACCTATATGTATTGAATGATATCAAGAAGAAGAGATGTTTCATGAGTAAGATAGATGAAAATTGGATATGGCATAGAAGGATAGGTTACCTAAAATTTGAAAATCTAGTCATAATTATCACTAATAAGTCTATGAAGAACATGCCTAATATCATCAAACCTTTAAACATACTTTGTAAGGCATGTCAACATGGTAAGCAAACTAGAATAAGGTTCAAGTCCAAGGAGTAATCTACCACAAAACCCTTGGAGTTAATCCACACTGATCTTTGTGGGCCTACAAGAATTCAAAGCATTTAAGGATATAGCTAATTCATGTTACTCATTGATGATTACACAATAATGACTTGGGTTATAGTCCTGAAAGAGAAATCATAATATTTTGACAAGTTTAAGGTATTTAAGGCCCTTGTTGAAAATGAGAAGAATGGGAAGATTAAGTACTTAAGATATGATATAAGAGGAGAGTTTTGGTCCAATGAGTTTGATGACTTATATGACGTTCATAGAATAAGGAGATAATTCTCAACAACTATGACACCTCAACAAAATGGGGTAATGGAAAGGAAGAATAATACAATTCAAGAGATGGCTAGAACTATGTTGAATGAGTCTATATTATCTAATGGATATTGGAGAGAGGTCGTAAGCATTATTTTCTACATTTTGAATAGAGGATAGATAAGGACTAATGGCAACAAGACTCCTTATGAACTATGGAAGGGTAGACCTGCAAATGTAGAACACTTTAGAGTGTTTGGGAACAAATGTTTCATCAAAAGAGATGATGAATGCTTGGGTAAGTTTGATTCTAGCTCTGATGAAGGCATATTCTTAGGCTACTCACCAATGAGCTTATCCTATAAATGTTATAACAAGAGACTACAAAAGAGAGTGGAAAGTACCAATGTTAAGATTGATGAGACAAGGAAATCTCACTCACATTCAAAGAATACTTGAGAGAATTTGGACTTCAAGAATGATGAGGAGACTATAGAGGTTGATGAGGAAGAAGAAGAAGTTAAAAAGAGATAGGACTCAAAAGGACCCTCAAGGTAGATTCAAAGAGATCATCCTAAATCTCAAATCATTGGCAACAAGAATGCAAGTATGCAAACAAGGAGAAGACTGATAATTAATCTAAATCAAGATAATATTGCTCTATTATCCAAGATTGAACCTAAGATTCTTATAGAAGCAAGCAAACACAAATTTTGTATAGGTGTTATGAATGAGGAGTTAGATAAAATAGACAATAATGAGACTTGTGAACTAGTTCCTAGGCCTAAAGAGTAAAATGTCATTGGCACAAAATGGGTGTTTTAAAACAAGTTGAATGAATATGGGGAAATCACTAGGAATAAGGCTAGATTGGTATGCAAGGGATATGCACAAGTTAAAGGGGTATATTTTGAGGAGACATTTGCACTAGTAGCAAGATTGGAGGCCATCGGATTGTTTATAGCTTATGCATAATTCAAAGGATTCAAGGTATACCATATGGATGTCAAATCTGCCTTTTTAAATGGGAATCTAGAAGAAGTGTACATTGAGAAACTAGAAGGGTTCTCACTATCAAATTACAAAGATTATGTTTGTAGACTAAAAAAGATCTCTATGATCTAAATCAAGCTCTTAGAGATTGGTATGCTAGGTTGGATAAGTATTTGTTAGATCAAGGATTCAAAAGAGGAATTATAGATAATAATCTATACATCAAGATAAAATATGACCATCAATTCATAGTAGTTGTCTATGTGGATGACATCATATTTGGTGGAAAAAATGAGAATATGACAAAGGCCTTTACAAAAGTGATGAAGAAATAATTTGATATGTCCATGCTAGAATAGTTACCATTCTTTCTTGAGTTACAAATCACTCAATCTAAAAAAGGTATATTCATCTCACAAGCTAAGTACATAAGAGAGATGTTTAAGAAGTTTGAGATGGAGGATTGTAAGGAAGTTTGTACACCTATGATCATAGGATGTAAGATAATAAAAAAACATGAGTCTTTTAAAGGTTAATAAGATATTATATAGGTCAATGATTGGAAGTTTTTTGTATACCACTACCTATAGACCTAACATTATGTAAGAAGTAGGTATTATGGGAAGGTTTTAAGAAGATACAAAGGAGAATCATCTGCAAGCAGTCAAAAAGATACTTAGGTATCTCAAGGGGACT
The DNA here is from genome assembly GCA_037957365.1 of Torreya grandis. Taxonomy (NCBI): domain Eukaryota; kingdom Viridiplantae; phylum Streptophyta; class Pinopsida; order Cupressales; family Taxaceae; genus Torreya; species Torreya grandis. Next base: position 11,188,278 of record JARHVA010000009.1, on the reverse strand, counting down.
ATAAAGTATGGATTGTGGTATCTAAGAAGCAAGGAGTTTAATTTGATATCCTACAAAGATGCAGATTAGGAATGAAGTATAGATGATAGGAGTACCAATGAAGGAGCCTTATTTCTAGGTGGGTGCCTAGTTTCATGGATAAACAAGAAGAAACCATCAGTAGCTTTATCCACTTATGAGGCTGAGTACATTGCAATAACTTCATGTTGCACTCAGGTCCTATGGATGAGATAAACTTTAAAAGACTATAAGGTGGAATATGATGGTCCTAGCCCTATCTATTATGACAATACAAGTTCTATAAGCATCTCAAATAACCCTATCATACACTCAAGGACCAAACATATTTCCATCAGGGATCATGTTCTAAGAGATCAGGTAAGTGAACAAATTATCAAACTTGAATATGTTTCTACATAGGATCAGATTATAGATATCCTGATGAAACCACTTCTAAAGGTAACTTTTGAACACCTAAGATAGGAATTAGGTGTAATTCCTACCCCTAACAATCATTTAAAAATTCATGTATTGAGTAGAAGCTAATCAGGCTCATTAGCTCCAAGAATAGGTGAGTTATTCTAAGAAGGTATGCATGGAGATAGGGGGAGCATGTTTGTTTTATGTCTCATAAACTCATAGTTCTATATGTTGATTATTTTGGTTTCTGGGATTGTGATTTAAATAATTATAGACATCACTTTGTCATTTATGTTAAAGGGGAAGAAAGACCAGTATAGGGAGATAAGGATGATCAGTGTTTAGTATGGTCTACCATCAATGACAAAGGGGGAGATTGTTGAGCATTATTTATATTATTGATAAGTGTTATCATTGATGATAGGGTTGATGTAATTAATGTACAAATGCATGGTGTGTGGGGTATGAGATTATATGTTTGATATGAAGACTTCATATAGAACATAGTGAACTATGAAGATCCTTAGTTGAGCTCTGAAGATCCACCCAGGTAACTTTGAAAATATTTTGACAAAGCTTTGAAGATGTTCTAATGAAGCTCTAAAAACCTATCTAGATATGCTTTGAATATGTCTAGACACACTCTAAAGATGCCCAGTTTTACTCTATAGATTAATATAGCAACTCTAAATATATCTATTAAACATATATAGATTTTCCCTCTTTAGATATCTTCTTTTAGACATTACTATTCATAGTAATAGTCTAAAATGATCTGATAATGTCTCTCTATTGAGAGAGAATTTGAAGGCAACCTTATGATTATTTTGAGGTTGATGTCAAGTTTTAGGTCAAGGTAAGCATGTTTTGAAGTACTAGTTTTTGAATACAAGGTGTCTTGAGAAACATAGTCATATCATGAGCATGTGCATGGTGAGCATGAAACAATATGTGTAGAGGGATGATATTGTCTAATGAGAATCAAAGGAATGTGAGAAAGGTGTAGAAGCATCAAATAATTTTTCAAGATTAGTTTCCAAAGTTGACAAGTGTTTGAACCTAGAAAGAGATTTGAGAAGGCTTATGCTTAGGATGTATAGTCTTTTACATGAAGGAGCATGCCATCCTAGTGAGATGGATGCACAGAGACACAAGAGGCTATATAGAATTTATTTAGTATGTATATGAGGCATTGGATCACTTATGTGAGTTTTAAGGTGAGCCTATAAGGGTAGGACCTATAGATCTAGCATGCAACTAGACTAGTTCTAGACCCTACCTGACCTAATGAGGTGTCATGAGGTATTGTCAAGAAATATGAAGTATTTTTATTAGTGGTTGAGCATGGTAAGAGGTTATGTGGCATGTATATGTTGTGTTTATAGCTTGGACAGTGGATATAAGGTTAATTTCAAGGCCTAATGTGACTTACAAGTCAAAGGCCTAAGAGAGCAAAGAGAGAGATGGTGGCCAGATGGGGTATCAATATCATTTTCCAAGTAAATTGTTCATACATGTGCATTAAAAAAGTTATTTCATGTTTTTTCAAGTATGTTTACCAATTTTTAGGTCAAAATTTGAAGGTTAATGTCAAAAAAGGTGTTTTGAGGTATCTTGTGTGTACAAAATGAAGGGTTCTCAACATGAGAAGAACTTTGAAGTGTTCATTGGCATGTGTAACCTCTAAATGATAACTTAATATATTCATGGTATATGGGGAAGGGTCCTAGATAAAATTTATATGAATTAGTTTCTGGAATAAGGGGCTAATCTTTATGAATGAACATTAAGACTATGAGATGGTTTAAACCCTCAAAAAACCCTAATAGTCGCTCAATGTTGAAGAACTTGTTATAAAATGATTATAATGGATTGGTTTGGATATTTTATATATTTTATCATGAATTAAACTCTCTCAATCATCTTTAGGTGTGTTTTTTTAGTCGGGAGAGTGAGTGGACCCTACAGGAAAGTGTTTATTTTTATAAAATTTGTTGTAGCAAAAAGAGTTGACCAAGTCAAAGTATGTAAATGGATGAAGAACAAAATGTCAAAATTTTAGTTTTTATCCATGGTGTTTTTTATCAATTTATATCCCTTAGGGGTGATAAACCAAGCATACAAGTTGACTAGTCACTAACAGACCTAGTGGTGTAGACAGTTAGAAAACCAAGCAAAAGTGAGAAGTTGATTAGGGATGTGTTCTCATGGATTAGGTATGGATAAAAATGCATTGGGATGTTTTTTAATACCTTTAATACATATATATATATATATTGGATATGTTTATATATAGTATAAATTTGCTTTCAAATTGACTTGTCTAACTTAGTGAGGTCTGTGTATAGTGAAGTCATGAGATTTATGTGTAAAACCAATATTTCCATTAATGATTATGATATTTTTGATGTAATTTGATTTTAGTATGTTTTAATATAATATAAATTAATTTTAAGTCTCTTAAAGTGTCTACATAGGTGTTGAAGGTCATTATCACCATGACTGTGTTTGAAGGTAAACTGACAGATCTAAGTAAACTAGTTGCAATGATGAGTTAGAGGCTCTTTGCCTTGAGATGAAGCATCTAATGGATATTATGTTTTTATTTATGACATTGATTTCTTATACATTGTTTTCAAAATATTTTAAGTTAGTGAAAGTGATTGAAATGGTAAAGCCAAAATGGGTTAACTGGTTCAGATTTGACCATGTATATTGAAGACAAAGGATTGGTCTTCAAGACCAATATTTGGCATTAGACCTTATGATATTTTTACTTAAAAGTGATATATATATATATATATCTTTAATGTGTCATAGTTCATATAAAGTATTATTTTAGGTATTGAAGATTAAGTTTTCATGACTATGTTTTGAGGCTAGTTGGCATTTCTAAGTGGGCTACTTGTAGAGAAGGGTTTGAGTACTTTTGCCCTAAGTTTTGAAGTAAAAAACATATGGTGATGACCCTAATGTAATTTAACTTATGTATATATAATTTTTTTTCCATGGTTATTTTTAAAAATTATGTTTTTGTTTCAGTTGTTCAAGATAGACTTTCTAAGTCTACATAGGCCTAGTATGAAGTGTTTTGAGAAGAGGTTCAAGTGGTGGTTAGACTTAAAAGGTGTTGTGGACATAAAGTAAAGTTTGATAAGGTATATTTGAATATTATTTTATATTTTCATTCCATGTGATAAGTTTTGGATTGTTCCAAAGAGTTTAAAGGGTAATGTGTGTTAATGAAGGCCTAATTGAATTAGGTCTCCTTAAGGCCTAAAAGGGGGTTTTGGTACTATATGCTATGATCAAACTATTGTAATATTTTTTTCATGTTTTTGGCATGTTATAAGGATTATTTAATTTAAAATATAAGTTGTAAAGTGTGTATTTATGACCAATAGGTGTATTATCAAGAGCTTAGTATAAGAACAAGGCCTAATAAGCCTAATTGGCTAGTTATAATGTATGAGAGTTTAAGTGAAAGACATATTATTTTAAAGAGAAAAATGAGGTCACATAGACCATCATCAAGGTGAAGATTTAAAATATATATATATATATATATATATATATATATATATATATATATATATATATATATATATATATATATATATGGGTAATATATATGTAAATCAAGGTCAAATGACCTAATCTATTTTTAAGAGACCTAATTGAGAGAAGAAGGCTAGAGACCAGTTTGAGAAGGATAGAATTGTGTGAAGAGCTGAAGAAGGAGATCATCATATGTTGTATCAGAAACAAAGGGTTTTGAAGGTGATCAAGTGTTTTATGTGGATGATTTGGTGTTTATTTAACTAGGGGGTTGGTGCATATTTTCAAGTTGGTGCATGTTAAAGCTTAGTCAAGTTGGTACTTGACTAGTTGGGGTTGGTATTCCAAGTGAAGTTGGTGATTCACTAAATCTTGATGTTTGAATTATATGAAAATAGTCCATTTTTAATCATTAGTGGGTTTTCTTCTCCTTTAAGGTTTCCCACTTAAATAATTATTATGTTCTATGCTTTTCTCTCATGCTCATGGCTCTTAATGTGTTTCTAGTTTACTATATTGTTTTGATAGTTCATAAATGATAAAGTAAATTTGTAAAAGTTTTTGAAGATTGATTCACCCCCACTCTCAATGATTGTGTTTCCAACAAATGAAAATGAGGATTTGAGGTATCAATAATGTTTGTCTAGGATTTTTAAAGGTATTCCTATATATACCAAGCTAATCTTATATAAATATTTATAGAAAATAAATATAGCTAAGATAATAAATTGATAGATTGATATAGGGAAAGTGATATAAGAGCATTTTAATCCATGTGTAATATTGTATCATAAAATAAAAATATGTGTAGTTAGTTTTAATAAAGTGAATTAGCATCTTTAGTTATTTTTTAATCTAAGTTATGGTTCCAATCATCGTGAATTTTTTATTTTAGTCAATGCATGTTCTATTTTTTTCTACTTTTACCCTAGGTTATCTATGTTTTAGAGGTTCCTTGTGTAAGTTGGGCTCTTACCATAAATTATGTATCTTAATATTAAGTGAGTCCTCTTCTTTCATTAGCTTAAATAATTTATGTAGTTTTAGTGAACTTAATTATGGAATTTTCCTCTTTATATATTTCTTTCACATCTCCTACATATTAATGCTAGTCACTTGGAATTTTTACACTGATAAGTGGTAATATGTCTAGGATGTTGCTTGCAATGAATTTGGGAATAGGTAAATGGGTTTGTGATGTGTTATGGTGCATCAATCATCTGATGCATTATCTGAGATTATATTACCATTATGAATTATGTTCATTTAATTATTTTAGTGCATCTTGATGTGTCGTGATCATTTAATATTTATGGCTTTAGTGGTTTGTTTAAATTAATTAATGTAAATGGGTGAATTGTTTGTGATTCTAGACTTGAGAAATGCATTTGATTCTATATTTGAGAAAGAGTCTAAGTGATGTTGCAAGGAGTAATACAAGTAGTTTTTTATGTGATTCTAAGAGGGATTAGTAGAGTTGAGTCATCTAAAATCACACTGTGATGTTGGGTTAGTGTTTGTAAGCCTACATTTTATATTTATGGTTATGTTTTTATCATTGTGAGGTTATATCATTGAAGATCAGTATGATTTTGTGTAATACATATTTGAATCAATAAAATTATATTATTATTGTGTGAATTTCCATTATACATTTTTGGGCTTCACAGTATAAGACATATCTTAACTAAGACCTATAACTATGACCTAATCATTCAATATTAGAACAAGGAAAAAATATATAGAGTTGAGTATCAAGGTTTGTCTTCTCCATTATTTGTGAAGTTGGGTAGAGAATAAGATGAGTGCACAAGAGAGGACTATGTAAGATTGCAATTGGTTTGGCAACATATCTTAAAGTGAAAAAATAGTGTGATCTATGTAGGTATGTGAAAGGCACGATAGTAGATATAAAGGTTTTGGAAAGTCAAGATGTTAGCAAGAATAATAAGGTGAGTAGGTAGAGTAGTTGTGAATATGAATGGAAGATTGGATGAGATGTGATAAATGATTCGATTTATGTAGATAATGTGTGTTGCATTAGATGAAGATAGAAGAAGAGGATGCATCTTTAAGGATTATGAGATTGATATAGAGGATGGGTTACAAGAGGGTAAGGATGATAAATAAGATCCAACACGAGAGAAATTGGATGAGGGAGAAGAGAAGCTTATTAAATCCATGTCTAAGATAGGAATAGGAACATGAATGCAGGTTTCATGTTTTTATAGAATATTGAAACCAAAATAACTAATATATTGGCTCATAGGGATGGAGGAATACTTCAAGTTTTTGAAGTAAAAAATGAGATAAAGACAAAGGTCACATAGAAAAAAATTAATGAGCATGAAAATATGTGGTGGAAGGAGGTACAATTAGAGAGAAATTACAAGAGTGAAGACAAAATCACCCACTGGGAAAGAATGGTTGTGAAATTAAAATGCATGTTTCTGCATGGAGAATATCAACTATATCTATTGATGAAGTTATATAATATGTGACAAAATGAGATAATTATGAAATATTATATTCAATAATTTTATAAGATCACTATCTATGTTGGTCATAAAGAGATGGACCAAGAAATAGTAGCATGATAAATTAATGTAGTGTGATTGGTCATCCAAAATGAGATCAACATATGAGATTGTAGATAGTGAAGGAATAATATAATTATGAACTAATTTTAGAAGAGAATTTGGCATGCAAATTAAGAACCATGAGAGGTAAAGTAAAGGCCAATGGTAACAAATAACAATTGACATATAAGATAGACAAATTTGTAAGCACTACATAAGTGTTGTAAGAAAGAGGAGGATCATATTTTGTGATAAGTAGTAGAGGAAGAGGTAGAGGTGGAATATTTATAGTAAAATGTTTAAGATGTGGGGAGGTAGGACTAAGTATATTTGATTACCATCATGTGTATTTTTATAATGGAAAGAGAGGAATGGGAGGTGCACAAGTCTTAAAAACAAAAGAATAAAAAATATCACATAGATGAACCCAAGTAAGTGTTAAGCACGGGATATACTGAGAGGGGGGGTGAATCGGTATATCATATATTTTTAAAACTTTCCCTTTATCAAATTCCACTTAATCAAACATTCAAGATATGCAATAAAAATTAAACAATAAACATCACACAAGAGAGAGAGACACCAGATATAATGTGGAAACCCAATATGGGAAAAACCACCAAGAACAATCTCAAGTATATTAGTGAGAACAAACCCACAGGAGCATCATACCCCTTTACTGAGCACCAACACAGCTACAATTCATGAGCACCAACCCACAGGAGCTTCAAACCCCTTTGCCGAGCATCAACCCATAGGAGCACCAACCCCTTTGTGTATACCACACACACCTATCTCTCAATGTTGCTATCTCAACAAATGATAGTTCAATACAACATCTCTCTCACCTTTACTCTTCTAAGTTAGATAATACAAATCATATTCATCTCTCACAATTGTTCTTCTAAGCTAGATATTACAATATCAAATCAACCTCTATCTTCCATATTACAAATGGCTTCTCAAGCCTTTATTTATATCTTTCCAAATGACCTTTGGCCTTCCCCCTTTGTGACCCTTCAATCCTCAAGGAAAATGGTGCCAAACTTGTGTGACCCTTCATATCCTTGCCTTTGAAAAGTCATGTGGTGACCCTTCATGATCAAAAATGCCCTTCCATCTTTTGTCCTCATCTTGGTGACTTTTCATATTCCTTAAAGTGTCCCTTCATGAGAAATTGCACCCTTACTCTTTTGTCTTCACTAGGTGACTCTTGGAATTCCCCAAGATGACTCTTTATGGGAAAATGCATCCCATCGTTCTTTTGTCTTTACCCTGTGGCTCTTTGACTTCTTCCTGGGCCCTTCTTTTGTCTCATATGCAACCAAAAATATATTCATTAATATTAAATAAATATTAACTCACATTAGCCAAGATATATCTATTACAAATAACATTAAATGTAATGGGGCCTTTATCACCAATAATACTATACCTTTGACATCAATGACAATATTTCCAACAATCTCCCCCTTTGTCATTGATGGCAACCTCAATCCTGAAACTGCCACATCCTATCACCTGCACATACTATCATCAGAAACCATACAGTAACTCCCCCTTATTGTAGCAACCTGTACTTGTTATTCTCCCCCTTTGACATCAATGGCAAAGGGCCTACCTGGAGCTAAAACTTAGCTCCCCATCAACTGATGCTAAACATCAATGGCAGGAAGTAAAGGAAATTACTCCCAACTTCTCTCACAGATACTCAAATGTGTCTTTTGGTAGTGCCTTTGTGAAAATATCTACAATCTGCTCTATAGTATTAATATATTCCATCTTAATCTGTTGATCTGCAACCTGCTCTCTCAAGAAGTGATATCTAATGGGAATATGTTTTGTTCTTGAATGCATTACTGGATTTTTTGAAATATTTATAGCACTTGTGTTATCACAAAAAATGGAAATAGGTTCATCATCCTTTACCTTGATATCTTCCAAAGTTTGCTTCATCCAAAGTACTTGAGTACAACATAATACTGTTGCAATATATTTTGCTTCAGTTGTAGAAAGTGATATTGAGTTCTACTTCTTGCTTAGCCATGATACTAAGCTATCACCAAGGAAGAAAGCTCCTCCACTTGTACTCTTTCTATCATCTAAGCACCCTACCCAATCTAAATCTATATAAGTAATTAAAGTGAAATCTTTACTTGTGGGATACCATAATCCATAATCCAATGTTCCCTTGATAAATCTGAATATTATTTTTACCAACTAAACATGACTATCTTTTGGAGATGACTGATATCTTACAACCATACCTACTACATGCATGATGTCTGGTCTCGATGCTGTCAAATATAAAAGACTACCAATCATAGATCTATACAAAGATTGATTTGTAACAGGTGAATCTTCATCCTTGCTTATCTTATTTTTTATACACATAGGTGTGTCAACTGGTACACAATCCTCAAAACCAAACTTCTTTAACATTTCCTTAGCATATTTACTTTGAGATATGAAAATTCCTTTATTTGATTGAAGTATTTGCAACCCTAAGAAAAATGATAATTCTCCAAGCATAGACATCTCAAATTCTTTTTGCATTCTATTAGAAAATTCTTTTGTCATCTTTTCAATATTTCCTCAAAAAATAATATCATCAACATATACCACAACAATCAATTGATGCTCACCTTTTGTTTTGATGTAAAGATTACTATCAGCAAATCCTCTCTTGAATACTTGATCTTGAAGGTACCTGTCAAGTCTTGCATACCAAGCTCTAGGAGCTTGTTTTAATCCATACAATGCTTTCTTCAATTTGCATACATAATTACTAATATTCGAGAGAATAAACCCCTTAGGCTGCTCAATGTAGACCTCTTCTTCAAGATTCCCATTTAGGAAGGCAGATTTGACATCCATCTGAAACACTTTGAAATTTTTAAATACTGCATATGCAAGAAACATTCTAATAGCTTTTAACCTTGCCACTGGTGCAAAATTTTCTTCAAAATCTATTCCCTCAATCTGAGCATATCCTTTACATACTAATCTTGCTTTATTTTTTATCACTTCTCCATTTTCATTCAACTTATTTCTGTAAACCCATTTTGTTCCTATCACATTGTGATCTTTTGGTCTAGGCACTAATTCCCAAGTATCATTCTTTTCTATTTGATCTAATTCTTCATCCATAGACTTAACCCAATGCTCATCATGTCTAGCTTCTGAAAAATTTCTAGGCTGAATTTTAGATAACAAAGAGAAATTAACTTGTTCAGATTCACTTACCATCATTCTTCTAATGTGAATTCCTTCTTTTATATCCCTGATGATGTCACTTTCATTATGATTTTTTTGAACATATTTGGATGGAGTTTTGGTGCCCTTTTTCTCCTTCTCCTTTTCCTCATCTTCATCTGATTCTTCAAAGCCTTCCTCTTCAATGATTTCAGGAATGTCTACTGGATCACTCATTCTTTGTGTTCCATCTTCTTCTATCCTGACACTTGCACTTTCAACAATTTTCTTTGTTCTTTTGTTATAACATTTATAAGCTTTACTTTTTCAAGAATAACCAAGAAATATACCTTCATCTGCTCTAGATTCAAACTTACCAAGTTTTTCATCTATTTTCTTTATGAAGCATTTGCTACCAAAAACTCTAAAATAATCAACTGTTGTTGGTTTGTCTTTCCATAGCTCATAAAGAGTCTTGTCACTATTGACTCTCAATAAAGCTCTATTTTGAATATGAACTACTATAACAACTACCTCTCTCCAATATTTATTTGCTATCTTGGATTCATTTAGCATTGTCCTCGCCATCTCCTGAATTGTTTGATTTTTCTATTCAACTACTCCATTTTGTTGTGGAGTTCTGGATGCTGAATACTATCTCTAAACTTCACTGTGCCACCATTGATCTTATTCAAGGTTATGAACTTGCTCTTGTCTCTTGTCATGTGCCTTGAACATCCGCTATCAATAAACCATGGCTTTTCTTTATTTCTTGCATGCAAAGTTGTCTGGACCAACATAGAACCTTCAGATTGTTTCTTCTACCATGTCTGAACCTTTTTCTTGATGAATGGAGCCCTAAAACTTTGGTCCTACTTGACTGACTTGAACACGCTTCTATAATACTGAGATATGTGTCTAAAGTTGTTACACTTGTAACAAATTATGGTCTCTTCATCAAAGCTTGATAAAAGAGCAAAAGAGTTATAGCTTCTGCTTGACTCTATATAACCTTCCTTTTCCTTATTTTTGAGATTGTTAGCTCTTTTTCTACATTCTAATTTCTTATGACCATATCCATTACAATAAAAATAGTAACCATAAAAATAGGACCTATTTGTGAATCTTTGACCTGATTGCCTTTTATAGCTTTGTTCCTTCCAGCCTTCTTTGTCCTCTGTATTCTTCACTTTTTCCCTTCTTGTTTCCTCATTTGTAAGAGCTTCAACATAGCTCTTCTTCTTTTCAAAATTGAAACCTATCTTATCTTATATTTCCTTTTGACTTTCTAATATCTTGTTCAGCATATTAGTGTTATTCTCAAATTTTGAATCATTGACTATTTTATTATTGACTGCTTTCTCAATCTCTTCTTTTATAGAGGCAATTTCAGTAACATACCTTTCACAGTATTTTCTTGCTATTTCCAACTATGCCATTAAATCTTCTTCATTTTTCTTGACTTCTTCAAAGTGTGCTTGTAGATCTTCAATTATCTCATTTCACTCCTTATCATCTTTCTCGATCTGGCGCTTCAATATTCGATTTTTCTTTTCAACAATTTTCAACTCTTCTAAGGCACACATGAATTCTCCTTCCATATTTACTTCAGCTTCATCCTCTTCTTGATCAACTATTCTTTTTCTTGCAGAGGCACCTTTATGTATGGCCATCTTGTGCTTTTCTAATCTACCTTCAAGCTATAAAACTTTTCAAAAAGGAACCTACTCTGATACCAATTGTCAAGCACAAGATATACTAAGAGGGGCTTGAATCAGTATATCATATATCTTTTAAACTTTCCCTTTATCAAATTCCACTTAATCAAACATTCAAGATATGCAATAAAAATCAAACAATAAACATCACACAAGAGAGAGAGAGACACCAGATATAACATGGAAACCCAATATGGGAAAAACCAAGGAGAACAATCTCAAGTATATTAGTGAGAACAAACCCACAAGAGCACCGTACCCCTTTGCTGAATACCAACCTAGCTACAATTCGTGAGCACCAACCCATAGGAGCTTCAAACCCCTTTGTCGAGCACCAACCAAGTAACTATTTGTGAGCACCAACCCACAGGACCACCAACCCCTTTGTGTATACCACACACACCTATCTCTCAATGTTTCTATCTCAACAAATGATAGTTCAATACAACATCTCTCTCACCTTTGCTCTTCTAAGCTAGATAATACAAATCATATTCATCTCTCACAATTGCTCTTCTAAGCTAGATATTACAATATCAAATCAACCTCTATCTTCCATATTATAAGTGGCTTTTCAAGCCTTTATTTATAGCTTTCTAAATGACCTTTGGCCTTCCCCCTTTGTGACCCTTCAATCCTCATAGAAAATGGCACCAAACTTGAGTGACCCTTCATATCCTTACCTTTGAAAAGTCATGTGGTGACCCTTCATGATCAAAAATGCCCTTCCATCTTTTTTCCTCATCTTGGTGACTTTTCATATTCCTTAAAGTGTCCCTTCATGAGAAATTGTGCCCTTACTCTTTTGTCTTCACTTGGTGACTCTTGGAATTCCCCAAGATGACTCTTCATGGGAAAATGCATCCCATCCTTCTTTTGTCTTTACCTCATGGCTCTTTGACTTTTTCGTGGGCCCTTCTTTTGTCTCATATGCAACCAAAAATATATTCATTAATATTAAATAAATATTAACACACATTAGCCAAGATATATCTATTACAAATAACATTAAATGCAATGGGGCCTTTATCACCAATAATACTAGACCTTTGACATCAATGACAATATTTCCAATAATCGCCCCCTTTGTCATTGATGGCAATCTCAATCCTGAAACTGCCACATCCTTTCACCTACACATATTATCATCTAAAACCATACAGTAACTTCCACTTATTGTAGCAACCTGTACCTGTTCCCTGTACTTATTTTTGCACCTATACCTATACCTATTATTCTCCCCTTTTGACATCAATGGCAAAGGGCCTACCTGGAGCTAACACTTAGCTCACCCTCAACTGATGCTAAACATCAATGGCAGAAAGTAAAGGAAATTACTCCCAACTTCTCTCGCAGATACTCAAATGTGTCTTTTGGTAGTGCCTTTGTGAAAATATCTACAATCTGCTCTATAGTATTAATATATTCCATCTTAACCTGTTGATTTGCAACTTGCTCTCTCAAAAAGTGATATCTAATGGGAATATGTTTTGTTCTTGAATGCATTACTAAATTTTTTGAAATATTTATAGCACTTATGTTATCACAAAAAATGGAAATAGGTTCATCATACTTTACCTTGATATCTTCCAAAGTTTGTTTCATCCAAAGCACTTGAGTACAACACAATACTGCTACAATATATTCTACTTCAGCTATAGAAAGTGATACTGAGTTTTGCTTCTTGCTTAGCCATGATACTAAGCTATCACCAAGGAAGAAAGCTCCTCCACTTGTACTCTTTCTGTTATCTAAGCACCCTACCCAATTTGAATCTGTATAAGAAAATAAAGTGAAATCTTTACCTATGGGATACCATAATCCATAATCCAATGTTCCCTTGATAATCTGAATATTCTTTTTACCAACTAAACATGACTATCTTTTAGAGATGACTGATATCTTGCAACCATACCTACTGCATGCATGATGTCTGGTCTTGATGCTGTCAAATATAAAAGACTACCAATCATATATCTATACAAAGATTGACCTGTAATAGGTGAATCTTCATCCTTGCTTACTTTATTTCCTATACACATAGGTGTGTCAACTGTTACACAATCCTCAAAACCAAACTTCTTTAATATTTTCTTAGCATATTTACTTTGAGATATGAAAATTCCTTTATTTGATTGAAGTATTTGCAACGCTAAGAAAAATGATAATTCTCCAAGCATAGACATCTCAAATTATTTTTGCATTCTATTATAAAATTCTTTTGTCATCTTTTCAATATTTCCTCAAAAAATAATATCATCAACATATACCACAACAATCAATTGATGCTCACTTTCTGTTTTGATATAAAGATTACTATCAGCAAATCCTCTCTTGAATCCTTGATCTTGCAGGTACCTATCAAGTCTTGCATACCAAGCTCTGGGAGCTTATTTTAATCCATACAATGCTTTCTTCAATCTGCGTACATGGTTACTAATATTTGAGAGAATAAACCCCTCAGGCTGCTCAATGTAGACATCTTCTTCAAGATTCCCATTTAGGAAGGTAGATTTGACATCCATCTGAAACACTTTGAAATTTTTAAATATTGCATATGCAAGAAACATTCTAATAGCTTCTAACCTTACCACTGGTGCAAAAGTTTTTTCAAAATCTATTCCCTCAATCTGAGCATATCCTTTACGTACTAATCTTGCTTTATTTTTTATCACTTCTCCATTTTCATTCAACTTATTTCTATAAATCCATTTTGTTCCTATCACATTGTGATCTTTTGGTCTAGGCACTAATTCCCAAGTATCATTCTTTTCTATTTGATCTAATTCTTCATCCATAGCCTTAACCCAATGCTCATCATGTCTAGCTTTTGAAAAATTTCTAGGCTAAATTTTAGATAACAAAGAGAAATTAACTTGTTCAAATTCACTTACCATCATTCTTCTGGTGCGAATTACTTCTTTTATATCCCTGATGATGTCACTTTCATTATGATTTTTCTAAACATATTTGGATGGAGTCTTGGTGCCCTTTTTCTCCTTCTCCTTTTCCTCATCTTCATCTGATTCTTCAAAGCCTTCCTCTTCAATGATTTCAGGAATGTCTACTGGATCACTGATTCTTTGTGTTCCATCTTCTACTATCCTGACACTTGCACTTTCAATAATTTTCTTTGTTCTTTAATTATAACATTTATAATCTTTAATTTTGCAAGAATAACCAAGAAATATACCTTCATCTGCTCTAGATTCAAACTTACCAATTTTTTCATCGGTTCTCTTTATGAAGCATTTGCTATCGAAAACTCTAAAATAATCAACTATTGCTGGTTTGTCTTTCCATAGCTCATGAGGAGTCTTGTCATTGTTGACTCTTAATAAAGCTCTATTCTAAATATGCACTGTTGTACCAACTACCTCTCTCCAATATTTATTTGCTATCTTGGATTCATTTAACATTGTCCTTGCCATCCCTTGAACTATTCTATTTTTTTGTTCAACTACTCCATTTTGCTGTGGAATTCTGGCTGTTGAATATTGTCTCTAAATTTCACTGTGCCACCATTGATCTTCTTCAAGGTTATGAACTTGCTCTTGTCTCTTGTCATGTGCCTCAAACATCCGCTATCAATAAACCATGGCTTTTCTTTATTTCTTGTATGCAAAGCTATCTGGACCAACAAAAAACTTTCAGATTGTTTCTTCTGCCATGTCTGAACCTTTTTCTTAATGAGTGGAGCCCTAAAACTCTGGTCCTTCTTGAGTGACTCGAACACGCTTCTACAATACTGAGCTATGTGTCTAAAGTTGTTACACTTGTAATAAATTATGGTCTCTTCATCAAAGCTTGATAAAGAAGCAAAAGAGTTATAGCTTCTGCTTGACTCTACATAACCTTCTTTTTCCTTTTTTTTGAGATTGTTAGCTCTTTTTATACATTCTAATTTCTTATGACCATATCCATTACAATAAAAATAGTAACCATAAAAATAGGACTTGTTTGTGAATCTCTGACCTGATTGCCTTTTATAGCTTTGTTCCTTCCAGCCTTCTTTGTCCTCTGTATTCTTCACTTCTTCCCTTCTTGTTTCCTCATTTGTAAGAGCTTCAACATGTTGGTGTTAAGCCACACTCGGACCGAAGATGGACTGGTCCAAGAGGGACCAGTAGCTCAGTGGTAGAGCACTCCAGCAGCGTATGGAAGGTCCTAGGTTCGAGTCCTAGCTAGTCCATGAACCAACACAACATAGCTCTTCTTCTTTTCAAAACCGATACCTATCTTATCTGATATTGCCTTTTGACTTTCTACTATCTTGTTCAACATATTAGTGTTATTCTCAAAGTTTAAATCCTTGACTATTTTATTATAGACTGCTTTCTCAATCTCTTCTTTTAAAGAGGCAATTTTAGTAACATACCTTTCACAGTCTTGTCTTTCTATTTCCAACTGTGGCGTTAGATCTTCTTCATTCTTCTTGGCTTCTTCAAAGTGTGCTTGTAGATCTTCAATTATCTCCTTTGACTCCTTTTCATCTTTCTCGATCTGGCGCTTCAATCTTCGATTTCTATTTTCAATAATTTTCAACTCTTCTAAGGCACACAAGAGTTCTCCTTCCATATTTACTTCAGCTTCATCCTCTTCATGATCAACTATTCTTTTGCTTGCAGAGACACCTTTATGTATGGCCATCTTGTGCTTTCCTAAGCTACCTTCAAGCTATAAAACTTTTCAAAAAGGAACCTGCTCTGATACTAATTGTTAAGCATGGGATATACTAAAAGGGGGGGTGAATCATTATATCATATATCTTTAAAACTTTCCCTTTATCAAATTCCACTTAATCAAACATTCAAGATATGCAATAAAAATAAAACAATAAACATCACACAAGAGAGAGAGATACCCTAGATATAATGTGGAAACCCAATATGGAAAAACCATGAAGAACAATCTCAATTATATTAGTGAGAACAAACCCACAGGAGCACCATACCCCTTTGTCGAGCACCAACCCACAAGAGCTTCAAACCCCTTTGCCGAGCACCAACCTTGCAACTATTCATGAGCACCAACCACTTTGTGTATACCACACACACCTATCTCTCAATGTTTCTATCTCAACAAATGATAGTTTTATACAACATCTCTCTCACCTTTGCTCTTCTAAGCTAGATAATGCAAATCATATTCATCTCTCACAATTGCTCTTCTAAGCTAGATATTACAATATCAAATCAACCTCTATCTTCCATATTATAAATGGCTTCTCAAGCCTTTATTTATAGCTTTCCAAATGACCTTTGGCCTTCCCCTTTTGTGACCCTTCAATCCTCATGAAAAATGGCGCCAAACTTGTGTGACCCTTCATATCCTTACCTTTGAAAAGTCATGTGGTGACCCTTCATGATAAAAAATGCCCTTCCATCTTTTGTCCTCATCTTGGTGACTTTTCGTATTCCTTAAAGTGTCTCTTCATGAGAAATTGTGCCCTTACTCTTTTGTCTTCACTTGGTGACTCTTGGAATTCCCCAAGATGACTCTTCATGGGAAAATGCATCCCATCCTTCTTTTGTCTTTACCCTGTGGCTCTTTGACTTCTTCATGGGCCCTTCTTTTGTCTCATATGCAACCAAAAATATATTCGTTAATATTAAATAAATATTAACTCACATTAGCCAAGATATATCTATTACAAATAACATTAAATGCAATGGGGCCTTTATCACCAATAATACTAGACCTTTGACATCAATGACAATATTTCCAACAGTAAGGATAAAGTTTACTAGTAATGAGGAAAGTCTTGAAGGTGTCAAAAAGGATTGAATATGTGAGTCAAAAATTAAATATTATCCAAACCAAGGGTAAGATAAGAGTTAAATGTCACACATTTGTGGTAGATCTTGGAAGCACAAATAATTTGGTATTCCAAAAAATTGTCAGAAAGTTGGGATTGGTGAAAAAGAGGCATCCAAGACCATACTATTGACCATTTTTTGCCCAACAGGCCAAAAATTCGTCCCCTCCTTTGTTCATGTTGTTTTGAGCTAGTACTTTTGATTTTGCATGAATCACGGACTCTACAAAATTTCTACGAACTCTACAGGTCCATTTCTACAGACTTCATAGGGACTTCTACAAACTCTGCAGGTGTAGTCTTTCGGCTAATGAAGGACCAGTTCAAAGAGTGCAAAGTTTTATAATGCTTTTTCGGACTCTTATCTAAATAAATTCACGAGGAAATTTGGCATCTTTGAACTGTTGAACCATTGAACCGGTTCAATGCTTCAGTTCAATGCCTTGGTTCAATGCTTCAGGAAAGTTCAATGCTTGGTTCAATTAGCTAAGTTCATCAACAAGGTTCAATGTTTTGGTTCATCAAAAGGTTCATCACTCAGTTTAAAGGCTTGGTTCAATGCTTCAGTTTAATGCCTTGGTTCAACACTTCAGCAAAGTTCAACACTTCAGCAAAGTTCAACACTTGGTTCAATCAGCTAATTTCATTGACAAGGTTTAATGTTTTGGTTCATCAAACGGTTCATCACTCGATTCAAAGCTTGGTTCACACCTTGGTTTAACAATCATTTGAACTATTGAACTGGTTCAATGGATTGGTTCAAAGGATTGATTCAATTCAGTTGGTTTAACACTTTGGCAAAGTTCAACACTTGGTTTAATTGACAAAGTTTAATGGCTTTTGGTTCAATCAAAGAGTTCATTGCTCAGTTCAACGCCTTGGTTCAATGACCACTCGAACCATTAAACCAGTTCAATCAATTGGTTCAATGATTGGTTTAAGGGAGCGGTTCAATGTGAAAAGTCAAGCGAGCCTCCCAAAGGACCAGTGCCCTTACAGAGGGCACTTGGTCGGCAAAGACACCCTTCAGAAGGGTCGATTTCAATAAACCCGGAGGGCACTTTGAAGGCAACCAAAGGAATTCAAAATGCGCAAAAGACGAAGGCATTAAATGAATTCTTTCAAACTTTTTGTCTAAATGAATTCCTTCAGACAAAAAGTCTGAAGGAATTTGGAAGGCTACAAGAATTAAGCCAGGAAGACTCTGAAGAAAATAACAAGCGGCTGAGACATTTCTCGCAGACTTTTGTCTGCGAGAAAGTTGTCCACAGAAAAAACCCGCAAAAAGGGCCGAAGAGACAAAGGCCACCGAAGGCCCCCAAAGGGTAGGTGCCTTTGCAAGGGGCTTTCAACTACCAAATGAAGGGCATTTCTCCAGACCTGAAGGGATACTTCCCCTTCAGGAGGGTCTAAAACAAAAGGATGAATTAGAGGAAAAGGCCTGAAGGAATTTGCTAAGGACGGTGACGTCCTGGAAGCCATCAACTTCAAGAAGATAAATTAGCCATTGTTTTTTAAGTGATGATGGGTATGTGGACATCAATTTTAAGACAGTGAAATAGCCATTGATTTTGAAAAGCTTAAAGAGCAGCCCAAGGAACGCAGTGACCCGCCAAAAGATAGCCCCAAGGGGCTGAAGGAGCTAGAAAGAGACAAAACCAGGATGAGACAAGGTAAGGAAAAGACAAGACAATCCTATTAGTGAGAGGAGGTGTCAACTCAATAATTTATTCTTGCAATTGGAACAACGCTTGCCAGGTGGTCACTAAACAGCGTGAATAGTAAGTGGCACGGCTTGTTTTCTCTAGTTTGCATTTATAAGCAAATAAGCCACGTAAATGCCTTGAAGGGAGCAATCTGTTCACAAAAAAGAGGCATGGTCCATGCTTCCTCATTAATGTTGAGATGCCAAAGTCAAAGCAGGAACTGATAATCAAATGGCTTCCTCTTCCCAAGGCTTAGAGCGCACATGGGCCAGCTTGCAAAAAGAGTGCCAAAGTCTTTTCTAGAAAGCGCCAAGTTCCTTTCTCTTTTCTATATATTATAAAAATTATCTTTTGAGATGGATGCACTCTCTTAGCCTTGAGGCAAAACTCTACCCAAAAATATTTCAGGCTTGTAAGACAGAACTTACCCAGATTTTACCTTCAATCAAGACTTAGCATTTTACCTCCATCTGGACTTGCACTCATGCATATGTCTATGTTTTCTTTTGTGTTAAGTCATTGTCTTTGATGCTTCTCACAGATCAATTCTAGCATGTCTAGTGCATTGTGAGTTTCTCTTTTACAAGTTTTCCAGAAGTGTCTATAGCAGGAATATAGGTGCATGTGAATAGGCTATCAAAGTGTGTCTCAGAACACCTTTAATAGTTCCTTCCTCCCTGTATCTCCATGGACCCCTGACTCACTGAAATAGAAGAGTTTCCCACATCAAATGAAGTGTATAGGCACTCCTTCTTGGTGAAAAGTGTATGTTCAGGCCTGAGTGGATCAGACATTTTCTGGTGTATCACCTTTTCTTTTTTTAGGCTTAGGTTCTATTTTCAGCATCTCTCTCTCCCTTTTCATCCCCCGCTTTTTTCATTTTATTTGTTAGCAGTAAGAGAAACTAGGGCCTAAAAGATACATCAAAGGGAGCTAGCCCTTATCTAGAGACTCTCCCCTCTAGCTTCACCGATCCCACAGGTGAGAGGGGAGTTTCCATTGTTGCGTGTGGAAGGGCAGGAGCTAGGCATCCTGCCTCAGGTGCAATCCACTACGTCAATATTTTTGGCATGCTCGATGGGACCAACTAGGACAAGTTGTGTCCAAAGAGTTGAAGAATTTTTGGTGTGTTCTTCAACCAACCAGCCTTTGGAGGCTTTTACATCAACACCAATGGTGACTCTGAGTTGAATCAGCTGGTTAAGTAGTCCAGGTGCCATCAAGAAATCTTATTTTTTGTATGTATAATTCCTTTGCACAAAATCATGGACCTTGTATTCCTTCATATGACTATGATCAAGCTCCAGATATTCAAGGAATCCCCTCAATCAGCTCTCCTAGTTTTCCTCCAATGATAAGGGAGGTGGCACTAGAGTTTGAGAAGTAGGTAATGGAAATAGATAGACTGGATGAGTAGTATGGTTATCAACAGGAGCTGATGTACAAAGAGGCATGTTTGTTCAGGCAAGCTCAAGCCTTGCAATCCATGGAGGAGGAGGTAGCAAAATGGAGGAATCCATTCATGCAAGGTAGTCAGCCTTATGTGCCCCCTCCTATCCTAAAGAAATCCCCCTCTTGTGCACCAAATCCTTTCTATCAGATAGCACTTGCTCACTCCAGCTCATCTGATGCATCAATCAACCCTGCTCTTGACCCCGTGCACCTAGCCTTCAAGCATCAAAGGGAACTAGAATAACCTCCCATGGAGATGAACCTTCGAAATTCCTTAGATCATGAATCTTCCTTTGGGAGGAACATTACGAACCAGCACATCTCTCTCAAAACTACTCCTACTCAACATGATGATGCTGGTGACCTCCAAGAAAGACTCTTTTAGAATAATCTAGCCAAGAAAATTGAAGATTTAGAGGCTAAGATGAGACTACTTCATGAAAGAGAGATAGAACTTTTAGACCTTGTGGAGGATCCTTAGGACCTTAGAGAAAACAAAGTTGCTACCTGTTCATAGGAGCAAAATTCCAACTCTGAGATCTTGAACTGGAAGAAAATAGTAGAATCATGGGGCAGGAAGGAGGAGAAGAAAGGTTTTGCTCAAAACCTTGAAGAAGATAAGGCTGCTCCTGCTCATGATAATGCTGGTGACCTCCAAGAAAAACTCTTCCAAGAGGATATGGCTAGAAGAATTACAGAGTTGGAATCCAGAGAGATATTCCTTAGCCAAGGTGTGATGGACAGTTCAGACCCAACGACACATTCTATGTCTGAACACACCTCATCTACACAACCCCAAGAGAGCTATCAGGCCACACCTAATATTGATGAAGTACTAACTAGATGGAAGGAGGAGAATCATTCAATTCTAACTCAAGGACTGCCTCCTCTTCCACACAATTTTTCCACTTCACCCCTTCTCAAGGAGGAACTTGTTCTGCAGGAGGTGAGTGAGGAACAAAAGATCCAATTTGTAGCTCTCCAAGAGGCTATCATGAGTGACAATGAAGAATAAATCATCATTGATGCTCCTTCAGAAGACATCATCAGCAATGGAGAAGACACAGGGCATGCATACATGTGGATGTTCTAGTAATACAAGGAGGAACATAAGCATGGTGAGCTCCCTCCTCCTTTGTTTGATTAATTTTCCTTGTTGCTTCAATGAGGAGGATGACTACGCTAAGGAGCCTAAGTTGGAGGAGGATCAGGAGGATATCTTTGAACATCTAGAGATCCTGATCTTTGAGGAGGAAAAGGAGAGGTTGGTCTCCCTTGAGGAAAGCTTTGAAGAAGAGTTTTTTAAACAAAGAGGTGATGTTCTGTGGGATGAGCAATCATTTTGTGATTCCATTTCAGACATCACAATAGTCACCCTTCTTCAAGAAGGCCAAGAGGGAGTAGAGGATGAGTTTGACAGGATCTCTAATGAAGCAAAAGGAAACATGTCAAATCATGATACATTGCATAGGGACTGTGCAGATCAAAGGGCTTATGGTGATGACCCAGCAGCCATAGATTTCTTGGTGAAATGCACCAACATGAATGACTAGCAATCAACAGGCTTCAAATAACAAAAAGAGTACACATATGTTGGAATCATGTTTGAATCTGATCCATTTGGATGCAAGCCCATCTAGGTGACAGGCAAGAGGAGCAGGTCACCAAATCTCTTTTTCATTTAGCCACTTGTCTAACACCATAAGTCTTCTTGCTAGGAAGGGGACTTAAGAAGTTTTCCTTTTGATCTAGGAGGGAGGAAAATATTCTTGGTTAGTTGTATATAGTAGTTTGCTTTCAGTTGTTTTTCCTACTTTCCCTAAGTGCATTTTGCACAACTAGTGTTTTTTAGTCTTGTGTGTGTTTTCCCTTGTGTTTGGGGTAAAAAGCTTCATGTTGATTCTTGGATCTATCAAGGTAGTTGCTAACTCTTTCAAAGATACATCTGACTCCGTGCCCAATGGAATAAAAGGCAACTGGTCTCTAAGCATAGTAGGCATGCTTTCCCTAGGAGTCGCCAATTTGTTGACCATTTTTTGCCCAATAGGCCAAAAATCGGTCCCCTCCTTTTTTCATGTTGTTATGAGCCAATAATTTTTATTTTGCATGAATCTAGTGATTTCTACAGACTCTATAGAATTTATACAGACTCTGCAAGTCCATTTCTATGGACTTCACAGGGACTTCTACGAACTCTGTAGGTGTAGTCTTTCAGCAGATGAAGGACCAGTTCAAAGAGTGAAAAGTTTTACAAAGCTTCTTCAAACTCTTGTCTGAAGAAATTCATAAGGAAAGTTGGCATCTTTGAACTGTTAAACCATTAAACCAGTTCAATGCTTCGGTTCAATGCCTTGGTTCAATGTTTTGACAAAGTTCAACGCTTGGTTCAATCAGCTAAGTTCATTGGCAAGGTTCAATGTTTCAGTTCATCAAACAGTTCATCGCTCGGTTCAAAGGCTTGGTTCAATGCTTTGGTTTAATGCCTTGGTTCAATGCTTCAGCAAATTTCAACGCTTGGTTCAATTAGCTAAGTTCATCAGCAAGGTTCAATGTTTCGGTTCATCAAACGGTTCATCGCTTGATTCAAAGCTTGGTTCACACCTTGGTTTAACAATCATTTGAACTATTGAACCAGTTTAATGGATTGGTTCAAAGGATTGGTTCAATTTAGTTGGTTCAATTCTTCAACAAAGTTCAACGCTTGGTTCAATTGGCAAAGTTCAATGGCTTTTGGTTCAATCAAAGAGTTCATCACTCAATTCAATGCCTTAGTTCAACGACCGCTCGAACCATTGAACCGGTTCAATCAATTGGTTCAATGGTTGGTTCAAGGGAGCAGTTCAATGTGAAAATTCAAGTGAGCCTCTCGAAGGACCAGTGCCCTTGCAAAGGGCACTTGTTCGGCAAAGACACCCTTTGAAAGGGTCAATTTCAACAAACCCGAAGGGCACTTTGAAGGCAGCTGAAGGAATTCAAAATGCACAAAAGACGAAGGCATTGAATGAATTCTTTCAGACTTTTTGTCCAAAGGAATTCCTTCAGACAAAAATTCTGAAGGAATTCGAAAGGCCGCAAGAATTAAGCTGGGAAGACTCTGAAGAAAATAACAAGCGGCCGAGACATTTCTCACGGACTTTTATCTGCGGGAAAATTGTCCATAGAAAAAGCCCACAAAAAGGGCCGAAGAGACAAAGGCCACCAAAGGCCCCCAAAGGGCAGGTGCCTTTATGGGGGCTCTCAACTACCAAATGAAGGGCATTTCTCTAGACCCAAAGGGATACTTCCCCTTCAGGAGGGTCCAAAATAAAAGGCCGAATTAGAGGAAAAGGCCTGAAGGAATTTGCCAAGGATGGTGACATCTCGAAAGCTGTCAACTTCAAGAAGATAGATTAGACATTATTTTTTAATAGATGATGGGTGCGTGGATGTCAATTTTAAGATAGTGAAATAGCCATTGATTTTGAAAAGCTTAAAGAGCAACCCAAGGAATGTAATGACCTGCCAAAAGATATCCCCAGGGGGTTAAAGGAGCTAGAAAGAGACAAAACTAGTATGAGACAAGGCAAGGAAAAGACAAGACAGTCCTAGTGGTGAGAGGAGGTGTCAACTCAGGGATTTATTCATGTAGTTGGAACAACGCTTGCCTGGTGGTCACCAAACAACGTGAGTAGTAAGCGGTGTGGCTTATTTTCTCCAGTTTGCATTTATAAGCAGACAAGCTATGTAAATGCCTTGAAGGGAGCAGTCTATTCACAGAAAAGAGGTGTGGTCCATGCTTCATCATTAATCCTGGGATGCCAAAGTCAAAGCAAGAATTGACAATCAAATGGCTTCCTCTTCCCAAGGCTCAGAGCACACATGGGCCAGCTTGAAAAAAGATCACCAAAGTCTTTTCCAAAAAGCACTAAGTTCCTTTCTCTTTTCTATATATTGTAAAAATTCTCTTTTGAGATGGATGCACTCTCTTAGCCTTAAGGCAAAACTCTGCCCAAAAATTTCTCGGGCTTGTAAGGCAAAACTCTACCAAATTTTACCTTAAATCAAAACTTGGCATTATTACCTCCATCTGGACTTGCACTCACGCATATGTCTATGTTTTATTTTGTGTTAATTCATTGTCTTTGATGCTTCTCATAGATCTATTCCAGCATGTCTAGCGTATTATGAGTTTCTCTTTTGCAGGTTTGCCAAAAGTGCCTACAACAGGAATATAGGCGCATGTGAATAGGCTGTCAAAGTGTGTCTCAGAACACCTTTGATAGTTCCTTCCTCCCTATATCTCCATGGACCCCTGACTCACTAAAATAGAAGAGTTTCCCACGTTAGATGAAGTGTATAGGCGTTCCTTCTTGGTGAAAAGTGTATGTTCAGGCCTGACTGGATCATACATTTTCTGGTGTATCACCTTTTCTTTTTTTAGGCTTAGGTTCTATTTTTAGCATCTCTCTCTCCCTTTTCATCCCCCCCACTTTTTTCATTTTATTTGTTAGCAGTAGGAGAAACCAGGGCCTAAAAGATACATCAGAGGGAGTTATCCCTTATCTAGAGACTCTCCCCTCTAGCTTCACTGGTCCTACAGGCGAGAGGGGAGTTTCCATTATTGCGTGTGGAAGGGTAGGAGCTAGACATCTTGCCCCTGGTGCAATCCACTACGTCAACACATACACAATGTTGTGGTTGATAGAGGGTCAAGACATCATTGTGAAGGAATAATGTGAAGTGGAGATGGTGATTGGTAGCTACATAGACAAGCATATGTATAGTTTAATAGATATTGATGCATGTCATATTTTGTTGGGAATGTCATGGAAATATGACCATGAGAGATTATATGATGGGAGAGAAAATATAGTGTGACTAAATAAGGATGGATGAACCCATATCCTAAATCCACTAAAGGTATAGAATGGAGAGTATGTACACCAAATTCATTTGGCCATGTGTAGTAGTAAATATCACATGCAAGGTTTAGAGTGTGTGAAAACATAGAGGAAAGAGAGTGATGATGCAAATGTAAAGAGTAATACTATGCATAATAAAGTGAATGAGATAATGAATAAAAAATGCATGATTATTTCAATGGATAGTATTATAGTATATGAGGGGAAGATTATATTTTTCATCATAGATAAAGTAGGTTGAATCAAGTGGAGAGGAAGTTAGCACAATAATGAAGTGAAATGATTTTAGATGGGGAGGTCAATTTTTGGCCTTGTTCATCAGCAAAGCAAATTGAAATGCAAGAATTATTTCATATGGTGAAAATACATGTTAGGACCTTTGCATGGGGTTGAAAGAGTGGATTTCCCACTTATCTTAAGTGTGTGAGCACCATGCTCACGCAATTTATTACTTGGAGTGTATGATGCATGATAATTTGGGTTCACTTGTAATCTTGTATCAACAAATAAATATGTTTAGTTATTTATAATAAAGTGTGGTAACATATTTAGCTATTTGGTGTTCTACATCATGGTTTCAAGTATCAATATTATTTATTTTAGTCACTACATGTTCTTTATTCTTCCCAATTTTACTCTAAGTTATCTGTGTTTCGAGGGTTATTTGTGTATATTTTTTTCTTACCAAAAATGCTCTATAGTGAGTCCTTTTATTGGGTAATATTTTATCATTTGTGTAGTTTCAACAAACTTAATTCTAGACTTTGCCTATGTATGTCTTTCTTGCACACTATTAGAGTTTAAAGCCAATCATTTAGACACCTAACATTGAATATTGGTAATATGTATGGGATGAGGCTTAAGATGACATTTGGAATCAATAAAGGGGTCCATAATGTGTTATGGTGCATTGATATGATGTGTTATCTAGGGATGTATTGCGATCAAAACTTATGTGCATTAAATGATTATAGTGAATATTTGTGTCATGAATATTTAATATTTGTGGCCTTAGTGGGTTGTTGAAATAAACTAATGTAAATATGTAGATTGTGTGTCTATATAAACACATCCCATACATTAATAAATGAATTTGATTCCAAATTGGAGAAAGATTCAAAGTGTAGTTTTAAGGAGTACTGCAAGCAATTCCATACATAAATCTATGGACTAGTGGAGTTCAGTTATTTAAAATCACATTATGGTGTTGGGTTAGTGCTTGTAACCTTGTGAGCTTTGTTTATGGTTGTGTGTTTGATCCATATAAGGCTATATTGTAGGAGATTAGTCTAATGTTGTATAATATATCTTTAAAGTAATAAATTTATATTATTATTTTATGAATCTATACTATATATTTTTAAGTTGTGCAATAGAATAAATTTATTAACTAAGACATCTAACTATATTTGTATTAGATTTATTCTCAAGATTAATATACATTTATATTATCCAAGTATGTAAAAATTATGTTAAAAAGGTGTCAAAGACAAAATTTAGGTGTTTACACCTTCCCCTTATATACTATGAAGAAGACTCTTCATAATCCAATGACTAGGTTACATGAAAATTCAAATATCCATAAGGCTCTTAGCTCTGATTCTCTCAATCTCTGAGCTTTACCCATCTCTCTCTCTCTCTCTCTCTCTCTCTCTCTCTCTCTCTCTCAACTCTATTATTATGGAGTTGAAAAATCTTTTCCTGACTCACTTACCTATTCCCAACTGACCTCCTGGTGGCCTGACACTAACATCCTAACATAATATTTGAGTTCCCTCTATATTTTAAAATGGTCTATATGTCATGTTTTATTGATATGAGTAATTAATTATATTTTCATTCAACACAAGTAAAACTAATGTTTCTTGTAGATTGGATATTACATAACTTCCACCTACCTTAAGTTGTGGCTTCATCATGCTCCTATAAAAATTCATTCTAACCAATGTAAGATGACTAAAACTATCCTTCCTTCACTTCATTTCCTTGTTTGAATATTTATGATGTTATTTAGCTTGAGGTGACAAGTTACATAACATAAAATAGACTTTAATGGTTGGGAAGAAGAACCTGAACCCATTTTTTTGGATAATGTAAGATTGTTTATGAACCTAGATGCTCTTGCATCAAACACCCAAGGTAAATTAAATTTTCCTAATGAACATCCCATGATCTTCTAAATGGTTTTTCCATGTTTGGAAACTTTTGATGCATTCATCTAATTTTTATCTTCAACTTATATATTCTTTCATTTAACCAAGTACTTATGTACTATATAACTCTTGCCATCATACTAATCTGTGTATCCAATACTCCTTCAAGTTCTTTTCTTATTTTTTAGAAAATTATTGATTTCGACCCAAACTTGAGGAATCCAAACTTGATCCTTCTCTACTATCTTTTCCCTCAAAGTAAGGGTTAAAATATACTACATTTAAGAT
Organism: Torreya grandis; assembly: GCA_037957365.1. NCBI lineage: Eukaryota > Viridiplantae > Streptophyta > Pinopsida > Cupressales > Taxaceae > Torreya > Torreya grandis. The sequence continues at coordinate 11,160,490 of JARHVA010000009.1, read as the reverse complement.
AAGTGGTATTTCTACTCCATCTAGTATCTCTATCTCATATGCATTCATTGAGAACCTTCTCAAAATTATGCAAGACCTAATATTTATCCACTTCATCTTGTTGTAATCTCCCTTGGGAAATATATCCTTATGAAAATATGAAAAAACTAAGTCACCAACTTAAAGTTTTTTTATATCCTTGTTTGATTAACATGCTTCTTTCACTTCATGTTACTCTCTTCCAACCTTCTCTTCACCTCTTTATGCACATCATGTGTATTAGATGCATAGTTTTCCACTTTAGCACCTATTATTTTCATATTCAATATCCTTCTCAAATCGTAAACTATTCTAGTGTTATAACCATACATGATTTGGAATATAATCCTTGTTTTACTTCTGTTCACTAAGTTGTATATAATTTCAACTTCTGCCAATGTCATGTCCAATTATTTTGGATTGTCTTCGATGAAACATCTTGGAAAATTATTATGACTCTAATTCACCACTTCTATTTTCCCATTCATTTGAAGATAATAGGTCAAACTAAAATATAACCTCATGCCTAATTTTCTCCACAAAGTCATTTTAAATTTTCTAACTTATCTTTTGTCTCTATTCAATATAATGTTCTTTGGCAACCCATGCAGTCTTACTACTTATTTAAAAAATAAAATTGTAAAATTAATGGCATCACTTACCTAATTACATGTTATAAAATTCTAATATTAAAAAATATATCCACAATAATAAAAATTTAATCATTACCTCTCAAAAATTTTGGGATCCCAAGATTGAAATCCATATTAATCACTTCCCATGGTCTCTCTCAAATTGGTAAAATATGATACAAACCTATATTAAAAAAATTTCCCTTAGCATATTGGAAAAATATACATCCTTACATGAATTTATTGACATCCACACTCATCAATGGCCAATATATACTCTCATTTATTTGTGTCAAAGTTTTATCAACACCAAATTACTAGCTAGGACTCCACTGTGCTTTTTCTTCAACATATTCTCCATTATTTATCCTTCAAGTATACACAACTGCTTTCCTTTGAAATAAATCATCTTATAAAAAATACACCTACCATGGATATTTTTCCATGATTTTTGAATTTGTGCATGCTTCACATGCATCTTGTAAATCTAAATCCTCCCCATATAATTCTTTCACTAAGTCAGACCCATTAATTTCTACTCTCATCTCATTTATTATTAGAGATCTTCTACTCAAATCATCCACAACCTTGTGATTGACGAATCCTATGATTCAAACAAATGAATTTTTAATAAATTTAACTCACTTCATGTGTTTCTAATTTAACTTACCTTCATTTTTTATGAACTAAAATGCTTAATGATTTATGTATGACATGAATTATTTAGGAAATAATAATGCGTCCACTTATTAAAAGCTTGTACCATAGTGTAAAATTATTGATAATAAACTAAATACCTCTTATATTTATTAAAATTATCATTAAAGTAATGGGCTTAACTTCTTGACTCAATACTACCCTATAGTTTTCCCAATAGCATCACAATGAACTTGAAACATTTTGTTTAGATTTGAAAATACTAACAATGGCTATTTTGGCACTATTTTCTTAAAAACTTTAAAAATTATCCTCTAATACAATAATACATTCAAATTTTTATAATCATCTCCTTTTTTTTCATCATGGGTGCACGCATATTATTAAACATCTAATAATCATGAAAATTGTTAACGTAAAACATAGTTATGCGAGATGAACATTGAACTATTTCTCTTAAAGTTTTTACAAGATAATTAAAATATACCTTCATGAAGTTACACTTATTCAATTTGACCAAAAAATTCTCCTCTTTCAATCTTTTCAATACCAACCTCAATTACAACATATGCTCTTCCATTAAATGATTAAAAATCACATGTCATAAAGTTAAACAATGAAAATCTTGCCCAAAAAGGTTTCACCACATATTTTATGAGTCTCATGAATGTACTAGTTGTATTTTACAACCAAAATAGAATAAAAATCCACTCATACAAACCATAATTTATATATAATGCAAGTTTCCATTCATCACACTCTAACTATGATTTAGTGATACCCACTCTTCAAAATATATTTTTAAATTACCTTGCTCTATTTAGATAACCCATCAAGTCATCTATTCTTGTTAAATGAAATATATACTTGATATATATCTTGTTTATTGCTCTATAATGTGTATACATCCCCCAATATCAACCTTTATTAGGTGTCAATAATATTATAACTTTACTTGTCTCTTCACTTCCTATTTATCCATAGTACTTAGCCTATACTTTGTATTATTTGGCAAACTTGATCTAGGATATGATGGCTAATGATTCTCAGAGGTTACAATCCATCTAAAAAATATTTTAAAATGATATAAACAAACACATCCAAGTAAATCTAAACTTAAAAAGGAATATCAATCACCTTGTTTTCAATTAGAACTTGCATCAATTTTGGGATGAAGGCAAAACATTCCTTCCCCTTCTTTGATTCTTATTATGTTCATTTCTCATATTCCTCTTGATGATCACATTTCATCTCCATATGCACTCTATCATGCCTATAAATGACAAGTACATTTAGGAATGACCCTTGATATATAATTGAAATATTTATCCCTTCATTCCACCCCTTTGTGGTCTATTCACACACTTCCTCATAAATCCATGACCTAGCCATAATTTCTTATTTATGATCACTTGGATGTATGTTAGGGTTACCAAAAAGTATTAATGGCCTTTTTTACTAGTTTTCTCCATAATTTGGCTTATATAGGTTTCCATTTGGCCTCTATTTATCCTTCTTGATAATTTATTCATCCACTTGCTATCAAATTAATATGTGTTTGATCTATTAATATTTTGTTACCCTACAAGTTTTTGATCTACCACATTGATTTGGGCACTCATTACTATTGATCCACTCATATTCCATGTTAACCTTAGTAATTTTATGGTGTTTTTTATCTGATATGTATTCATTATTCATCTTGTGCTTTTCTCCCTTTTTGTATAGGTGGTTCTAAGTGTTGAACTAGAAATGGTACTTTGAGGAATTATGTGTCACCTTATTTAGGTTGTAGATCCTTTTCATTTCATCCTCAGCCAAATACATTTATATTTTAGGTTGGTATATTAATAGCATCATTAGGATAATAATATGAGGGCACTTTGATTACAAGGTGAAACTTTGTTTAACTTTTATATAATTTTTGGGTTAGTGTATTTATATGCTAGGTTATATTTCATTTAAAGAATCATAAAGCTTTCATTATGAAATTGTATGCTTATTTTTAAATCACAATTTTATTTATGAAACAATATTTTTTGATTTATGAATCACACTTTCAATTATGAAATTGTAAGCTTTAATTTGTAAATCATTTTCCTTTCTTAAAATAATAAATAGTTACTTTATAAATGGTACTTTCCATTTAGTGTTTACTTGAATTTAACGTGGCTATAATATCATACATATTTATTGTCATTACTTTCACTAAATTAGTTTGTATAATTTATTTATATCTTGGTTTTTTTTTTTATTTGAACCTCTGGTCTATGCAATCTACGAGATTGGATATAAAATTTAGGCTCATAGTTAATCCCTTAGGTTACCAAGTTTTTTTTATTTCCATCACTTTTGTAAACCCTTACTACATATTTGTATTCTTATAGTTATATCTTGTCATGCCTGTAGGAACCCATAGGTTTCAATTTTACCTCGCTCTCTATTTTTCCTAGTTTTAAGCCATTTCAACTTTTTCTCATAGTTTTTGCCTTATTTTCATCTAGATATGGATTTTCATATAAACCCAAGGATTCATTTATATTAGGCAATATTTTTTTCTTATAATTTGCAACATGGCTAAAATAATTTTTTCAAGCTCATTTTATATATGGATTCCTAGTTTTTTTTGCCTTTTCAGGTCCTACTTGAAATTTACTTACAGTTGGCCTCTTTCAATGCTTCCTTGTTTGTTCATTCTATTTTTTAATATTATTGTATCACCTTCCTCCCTTAGGATTATATTATCATCACATTTAGGGTGAACCCCCTAAGATGACCCCAAAATAAGTAATTTTTATCATGGAACAATGGTGGATCAATAAAAAGTGAGAAATAATCACCACTTGGTAGTAAAATCAGCCTCTTAGCTTCTTTAATAAGCAAAAATTGGATTTTTACAACTAATGGAGGCATTCTTATTATTTTCATCTATCTAACCTTTCCCCCTAAAATTTAGTGTCCTTGATACTCTAGACTTCTCTACCTTCCTCACTTATTCGAAGGGTGATTCCTCATAGATTAAAGTCGAAAGGAATTATATGCAATCATGTAAGGTTACCATAGATTATTTTAGGCTATTAACATTCTTATTGACCATAATTATTATCCTAAGAACTACAAGGGTTTGGTCTCTAGTGATAGAGACATCACCTACTTTGGTTTCATTGCATCTAGCTATTCTATTAGAATTCAAACTATTTTGCCTTTATATCCCAAAGGGATATTATAAATCTATGGAAAGAGACTCCATGTCAAGAACCTAATATAGACTACTAACACTCTAGAAAGGATCATGGTTATCTTCATATAACCTTTTCCCACCCTTTGACTCTTTATGAGATTTTATTTACTCTTGTTGATTTCAACTACCACTTTAGATATAGGGATCCATATGATGCCTAACATGTTTATTCGATTCTATAACATGATCCACATCCTCCTCGTCCAACTTTTTCATGCTAATACTATAAGGATCCCTTTATCATGTATTCCTCTATGGCCTTTCACCTAATTGTGCTCAATCAAATCTCATTTTGATTGAATTATACCCATGAACCCACCTCCATGTTATCATTAGCATGTCCAAGGAGCTATAGATCCCTATTATAATAGGTAGTACCTAAATTCCTACAACCCCCATGAAGGTGGTTATCCTCATGTATCCACTAATTTTTCTTAAGAAGATTTTTCTAGGAATCATTTAGCCCCTTATGTGCCAGATATTCCCCTTCCTACTCCTTTACCTAAATTTTCCAAGTTTATTATGAACCATGAATTTATTCATTCAAAGCATATTACTGCCTTTATGATTACATGAATGGTTTATGAACATTATTATGATAGGATGATTAATCTCTTCATGCATAGCCTAAAATTCAAGGCCTTCATTTAGTTTTAAAATTTGCTGCCATAATCTATCTGTAGTTTTTAGCTCCTTCTGGATGATTTTTTTGTAGTTCTTTGATATTTACAAACCATTTAACCTCCACATCTAATTTTTCACATCTATGGTGTAGCCTAAGCATTAATAAAACTTAAAATTCATTTTCATATGGTGTTAAGTTTTCCATGATTGAAGGATAAGGTTCACAGATGTTTAAATCTTTGACATGTTCACCTAAGCATTGAGGTGGGGGTTCACCTTGAATTTATCAAGCGTCAACCTGCCTCTTATGATTAGGTTGTTACCAAGTGTCTAAATATTGAAGTCTATTAGGTCTAAGCTGGTATCTACCTCCTCATATAAAAATTTCATCCTCCCAACATGATCACAACCATAGTGAAAATAGTGATGGCATCATTGATTCTCTCATAGAGAAGAATGACAAAAAGGATGCTAGAGAGGTTAATGCCCTGAGTAAGAAGGATTATGAAAATGGTAAAGGCAAGAAAGAGACCAATTCGCCTAGTGATTTGACTAATTTTGTAAAAATCATTGAATGAGAGGGTATTTTAATAAGAAATTTATTTCTTAGAAGTTTTATGTTAAGACTCATTATCCACAATATCTCCTCCTTTTGTGCCTAACCACAAGTTGGATGTATTCAAAGAGAATATTTTTTACCATAAAAAGAAGAAGAAGAAATAAAAGGGAAAGTATTATTTCTCATATTCTCATTAGTATACTTATTTAGGTTATTCCTCATAAGATTCACTTGAGGATGAATTCAAGTGACATGGTGGCAATATTTTTTCCACCATTGACATTTCTAAATCTAGTTATGAGTGTTTTTCAACATATGATCAAGTTAGGTGACCAAACCCATTAGCAAGAATAAATGTGTTTGACCTTAATATCAAGCCTTGGGGGTAATGAATCCAAAAGTAAAATTTGAAATTCAACTCAACATTCCTTCCTAGTCTAGGCTTAGACCCAACTCTATCATTGATGAACTTTCATTCTTTTCCAATGGGATTTATATTTGGGACATTTTTACCTTTTCCCTAAGAAATGGATGCTATTTTTTTATAGATTGGTCTCCCTATAAATTTGAAAATATAGAGATATTTTTAGGTTTTCTTCATGTTACCCACTCTAGAGTCTGCCCCCATCCTCACCTTTAACCCTTATTCTTTGTGTGATGATTTATATATCATTAAGAGAGTTCATTCCCTTTATATATCAATACCTTTATTGACACCAACCACATCAATAAATGAATCATTGATGAGGGTGCTACTCTAAAAATCATTCCTTTGTGGATATTAGATACACAGGGAATTAGTCATAATAATATTTATGAGCATCACCTTAATTATGTCAGATGACACTATTGCTCTAGTGGGTAATTTGAATATTTAAGTTGAGTTTGGACTCAAGAAAATATGGATTGAGTTTTGTGTGTTAAACCTTGATTTATTATACAACATGATCATGATTCATTCTTAGACAACAACTACGTAGCTTGTCACTTATGCTACTTTTGAAGTAGTCTAGTTTGATTATGATGGTAAGGTTCATGTCATTAATTTTTATTCTAAATCCTTGGACTTGGGTCTACACCAAGGTAAATCCATCTAATGAGGCATTTAATTTTACCACCTAGGTTCCTATCAAGTCTATACATGCCCATGCTTATGAATCTTACCTTGGAAAGAATGATTAGTATGATCTTGTTAAGTACATGGTTAATTTCACTCATTTAGTGATTGATTATTAGTTTTAGTCACACCAAGTCATGTACACTCTGTTGCCTACTAAATCTCCTTCCTACCTGATTGGGTATTCATATTTGGGAATATCGCCACTAGTTTCCTAGCTTCATTTGAACATTATCCATCCTTCAAGTCTCATGTCTCTTCCACAAACATCAACACTATCAATGCCCAACTTGAGGAATTAATAGCTATAAGTGGTGATCTAAAGTGTTGATTCATCCACATTAAGGCACAAAACATGTTTAAAAAATTATATAAGAAATGTATGGAGGCCTACTGTAAGGACTACTTTCTCCCTATTTTTTGGTTATCCTCGGATATCTCTCAAGTTGTGTGTGACTTTACCACTATTATTCCTATATAGGTGATGGTAGTGGGTCATGAGGATTTGGACCAAGAGCTTCCCAAGCCTCAATTTTTGTGAGGAGGGAAATCCCATGGAACCTAGGCACTATTGTGAATCCTGAGATGGTTAAATCATAATCAGTATTTATAACAAAGAAAGAGAGATACTTATCACCGTGTTATGTTAGTTCATATACATATTCATTTGGGAATATGTGCACATGAATGGAAAGGATCCTAACATCATTGTTCAAAATTTTATGATGAAGGGCAATGCTTGACCCATTCTCAAAAAGTATCAGCCCATATCTTTTTGAGTCTCCTATTTCATTGAGGTAGAGAATGAGAAACTCATTTCCTCAAGTTTTATCAAAATCATTGATTATCCATGATGGGTTTCAAAAATCATCCATGTTTTGAAGAAGAATGAGACTATATGTATATACATTAAATTCTAAAATATTAATTTGTATTTCCTAAAGGATAATTTTCCTATTCCTTTGATTGATTAAATTATACATTCCACTACTAATTTTGAGATGGTTTATCTCATGGATGGATTCTCCAAGAACAACCGAGTTTGGATTTCACCCCATGACTAGCACAAGATAACATTTACCACCCCTTAAGGTAATTTTTGTTATGTCACCATGCTCTTTGGATTAAAGAATAATAGTGTTGCCTATTAACATGCCATTTCTCACATTTGTCATGACCTCATATAAAGATAATGGAAAAATAAATGCACAATCTACTAGACATACCTCATAAAAAAGAAGATCACCTTTTGGACCTCATACTCATCTTCAAGTATCTATGTGAGTTTCAGATTAGCCTCAAACTTGAGAAGTTTATTTTTAGAATATTCAGTAGAAAGCTTCTCAGTTTCATCTTTTCGCAGTGAGGCATTGAAATAGATCTAGAGAATATCATAATGGCCCTTCATATGCCTCCTCATTTCAACCTAATTCTATTATAATCATTCTTAAGATAGGTGAACTTATTAAGATGTTTCCTTGATGATTGTGTGTATACATTTGTACCTATTAAAATTTTACTTTATTATAATTCACATTTGATATGGTCTCCCAAGATTTAGGTTGCATTTAAGGAATTATAGTGTATGTTTCAAAACCTTCAAGTCTAGATGGCTCTCATCCCCCGATTGAGTTAATATCATATACGCTATCACCAATTATTCAATTAGGGACATGTTAGTGTATAAGGATGATATATGTAGGTAAATTTTTTTACTATATCTCTCACATAATATTTAACATCGAGCTCAACTACATTACAATTGAGAGGCAATGCCTTACTCTTATCTTTATGATAGAGAATCTTAAACATTATAGGCTTGGGTAATTGAATAATATAATTGTCTAATATGACCCACCTTGGTAGGTAGGATTATGAGGTTGATCATGATTCATAAATAGCTTTACCTTTTCATCATTAATCAAAAGTCTGAGAAGGGATTAACCATAACTAAGTAACTTGTTGATTTCATGTTGCCTAACAATTCTTAAAAACTTGTTGATGATGTTTTTCCTAATGAGATCATATATTCTATAGACCAGAGTAATATATCCAATCATTCATGGTATCAAACCATTATGCACTACTTAGAGGACTTATATTCATGGATAAAAATGACCATGAGTTTTAAAGCCCTAAGATGCATGAACTAGTCATAAAGTTAAATTTCAAGTTGTGTTTCTCTTTAACCTATTATCCTAGGGTAATGGTCAAGTTGAACCTTCCAACAAAAATCTTAAGATGTTTTTCATCCAAATTATTTTTTAGTCCAAAATATATTTGTATTTTATGATGGATCTTGTTGTTTGGACATATCAGACTTGTTTTTACACTGCCACAAGGGAAAGCTCATGTTCACTAGTGTATGGATCTAATTTCATTCTTCCTTTCAAGGTTTTAATACATTTTATATGGGTCAAATGTTTAGATATATATCATATAAATCATATAATTCTTTTCACTTATCTACATTAGAGTAGATGGATGAATGTCATATAGATGCTATGAAGCACAAGTGTGCATATCATAGATGTCAATGTTAATAGTTTTAGAAGTTGGTGTGACCTCATCATTTTCAAGTTAGTAATATGGTACTTGTCTATGATAAGGATTAATGTAAGAAATGAAAAGTTTCAATTAAGTGGTTTGTCCCTTTCATGATCATTGAGAGCCTAGATAATGTCACATACAATCTCTCCACCATTGAGGGTGATTCCCTATGACACTTAATCAATGTGTACCACTTTAATATGTTTCACTTATAAAGGAATTTTCTCATACCCATTATAGGAGCCCTATCTATGATGGCATGGTATATCCCTCCTTTCTCACTCACCACTACTTATGTGCCATGAGTGTGTGTGGGTGAATGTGGGTTTATTATTATCATTTTATATGTTAATCACATGTATATAAAGTCATAAAACATTAAAGGTACTTAAATTACATACATTCATATCTATGTGTATTAAAAAATGAGAAATTTGTGTGTGTGTGTGTTGATTCAATGCATATTTTCTATAAGTACATCCCTAACTAAATGTGAGTATAGGTGCACAAATTATGCCACACACATGGCTAGATATAAAATCTAAGTCAACCTATGACTTCATCATATATCTAATCATCCTCACATAATTAATCATCCCCTTGAGGTGGTGACATTGATCTATCCTACCATAATGTTCATTTTTGCCTCTAATCTATGACATCTATTCCCTCTATTAGGGTTTTATGTCTTCCTTCACATATGGAGATTCCCCTCTCTACCTTTAGCTTTCAAGTTTCCTCCTCCAATGAAGCCAATCTAAACTATAGTTTATTGATCTACTACATTATTATAGTAGATATCACCCAGTGTCAATTATTTGGGTACACATAGATGGGTGTATTAGGGAGAAACACCATAGAATGTCCTTAACATATCATGTAACATCTACTCCACCTTAGGTCCTATCTAGTATGAGATGTCATATACACACACACATAATGAAAAATGCTATTCTAACATAGAAACTCTATGCATCATTAATAATAAGGTACAATGGTAATTAGTTTTAGTATTTGTTACCTACTTCAAGTGGAGGGATCACCCAAGGTGGCATGTTATGGATATTGATGTGTTACCTCTATGTAGACTCATCCTATCGAGGCACTATTTTTAGTGCATCTATACTACCCTAGCATATCCTCTTATCACTTATGTTATTACAGTTAGTATCAACCCTACATTGGGCTAGCCATGACCTCCTCTTTTTAATAGGGCAAGCTACCCTAGTTGTAGGTATACACCATTAGGATCATATAATTTGGTGTCTCTAATATTCACCTCCACCTCATTTTCCTATGATAACATTGATATGATATATGGGTCTTGGATGTATGATTGTTGTACATCATCCCTAAAATCATATCTATGGCTCAACCTCTATCATGGAACCTAGAATCCTGGGTGGCATCTATAGTTAAGTTTGGACAGTCCCCTTTGTTGGGAAGTGATCTTGGCTAACATTGGGGAAATATCTCATAGGCATAGGATAAGATGAGTGTGGTGCATATTACCCATTAGTTTCCCTACCAGTAGACCTAATCTAGATATTGGTACTATTGGGTGTGGATCCACTATTCATGGGCACTATTCATGGTGACATGACATGTGGGTGATGTGGCATGCAGGTGTGTAGATGATGTAGTAGGTGATGCAAGAGGTGAAGTGGTAGGAAGGTGATGTGGTAGGTGGGCCCATGGTGGGTCTTAGGATGTGATTAGGATGATGTGATAGGTATGGGGCATAGTAGTCCACTAAAGGACATGGGTCAAATTTGTAAGGGTACACATGATTCACATATGTGGAGAAATTCAAAAGGTGATTGCAACACCTTTTATAATTATGTGGTCACATGAAAGAAGAAAATATGAGAACTATTGTAGATTGTCCTCATATGTGTGAGTGGGGTGAAATTCTAGGAGTCACATGGGGTGGAATGGATCTTGTCTAAAGTGTAGCATCCACTTTGTTAACCCTTAGATATGAAGATAGGAATAACACTATTGAGTGTTTGGACTCACTTGTGGAAGGGGGAAGCAAGTTTTGGAGCCACATGAAGGTGGCCTTGGATCTTGTCTAAGTGGAGGGTCATTTTTATGACTTTTGGCACATGGGGACAACCACCACTAAGATCACATGACACCCAATCAAATGTGGTGAATTTTTTAGTATCCATGAAGTTTTCTCCATTTCTCTTATCTGTCTCATTGTCGTAAAATGTTATAAAGCATTATGTTATCCTTTGTATTTTGTAATCCATTCAGTTCATTATGGAATCCCTTTGAGGATTCATGAAATCCTTGGGATTTCATGTTATATGAGGTTAGAGTTTTTAATTCTTGTAATCTTAGGTCACCTAAATGCTTGGGTTATATGCATCACATGTAGGGTTGGAGGTTAGAGCCTAGAAGGTTGTTATGATTGGCTCACCTAGATGCATGGTATGGATCCTTGAGAATGAGTTTGGAAGCTTGTTAGCTTAGCTCATGGTTAGAGGTTGATTATTAGCTCACCTTAGATACTTTGGATATAAGCATGGAAATATAGGTTGATACTTGGAGATCCATTGGATGTTATGGATGTTAGCATTATAAGAGCTGCATGTTGCAACTTGGAGGTTAGAGCATGGAAAGTTTGGTTGTAATATTTTCTCACCTAAGTGTTTGGTTTGTAAGCACTATAAAGGAGTTACTAAGAGGAGATGATGGTGTAGAGAGATTTTTTCTAATGAATATGAAGTTTGTATACTTTCTTTACGTCATGGTTTTTCCCTAGCTAGTTTAGCAGGGTTTCCACGCATATTTTGTGTTATGGTTTATCTCTCTTGTTTTGTGTTTTTACTTGTAGCTTGTATTTTGTTTCCATAAATTTATTACTTTTACATGTAGGAATGTTTGTTTTCCTAACAATGTTATCAAAGCTAAGATTTTGCTATTGGTACCTAAGCCTTGTTAATCCATAATAAATGGCTTACTAAGGATGTATTGACCCCATGCATATATCTTTCCTCACTAGGTGATCTATTTATTATTGGTCTATTATAATGGGATGGTCATTATGTCCTAGTCATAATACACCCTACTGAGGATCCAACCTACTATCATTAATCTCAATCATGGTACCCATATGATGTCTCTCGATGGTTGTTCCATGTATGGTGGTTTCCACCTCTAACCCTCCTAGGTATAGAAAGGGATTTTATGTCCTAAACTTTTTATATTGATATCACTCTACCAGTTGACACCACTTAAATCAACCTATTTATGTCTTATGTTGAGTATAATCGAGAGATTAGGTCCCAATCATAATATGTGCCTATTTGGATCCCATGAAGGTGTAATTCATTCATAATTTACTTATTATGACACACCTAAACTAAATGTAATAGTATCACAAGGTGTGTAGATTTGAGTGTAGCTAGGCCTAATTATCATAAAACATCAACCTCCTTTACTAGTTGTTTGACAATCCTCTCATAATTCATTACCTTAAGTTTTCTTGAAAGGACTCTCTATGTGTCAAAGTTAGGTTATGATTTTAATTGCTCCCCCACTCTATGATCTCCTACTCATTGTGTCCATGTAAAAACAACATGAAATCAACTTGTTTATTTCTAGAAGAAGGATTATAAATGAAAAATATGTGTTATCTGCCTTTATATGCTTTCCCCCCTATTTTTCTTTCCCTATAGCTAATCCAAAAAAAATTAACAAATCTAGGCTGCTCAATTTCTTACTAATTCATAGCGCTACCATAGGCTGTAAAAAATTCCCAAGGGCATATTTTATCACCTTTTAAAACTATGGCCTCATCATGAAAATAATTGACTAATCTAAACAAACATTTTGATGCTAATTCATCCAATTTTGTCTACAAAATGTGATAAAATTTAACCAGAACATTTTTTGTCAACACCCTAGATGTAAAACTATTTTTTTCAAGTTTTGGGTTCTCAAGGGTTACCAAGACCATTTTATCTACTTGTTGATTGGCACATAGTCTCCATATCTCTCTTATTCTATATTAGGGCTTTCTTGGCTCTTGTATCATAATTGAACTAATACAAATTAAACAAAACTAGTATTCCACTAATCACCTCATGCATCTTTGACCCACATCATGTTTCATCACTCAAAGGTTGAAATCAAGAAAACCTAAGAACCATGACTACCACTTGGACTATCAATGACTCTTCAAGTCATGATATTATTTTGGTTGGTTTGTTTCTAACTATAGAGAATCACATTAGAGTTGATAATCATGTAAATTTGAGAGTATTAAGTGATGTTTATGGGTTGGGAAAAACATATTCACTTTTTCTATCTTAATCACTCTTGGTTGTTTCTTAGCTCATTGGGATTTGTAACATCCTTAACATTGAGTTGTTCCCCCTCGTTGAGGTGATGCACAAGTTTATTTCTAAATTTGAGGGCTCTTATATTTTCCACATGCCTTGATATGAGAACACTTGATATGATGATTTGGTGAACATGATCTTGAACCATCTTAGGTTGTGAGCCCATTATTTATCCCCTTATAGATCTTGGATCAAGAACTTGGAGTTTCACCTTCTATATTGATATCATCGACACTTTGTCTACCACTATTCATCAATGTAAGTGCATGTATGATTTGATGTTATTTTGATATTTTTGATGACTTTTGAGTCCTTCAAATCCTTGTGTTCTCATGAACCCTGACTACTCATACTTTAGGGGCATATGTAATTCTCATTTCTCATATTTCTCCTGATGATTACATTTTACCTCTTGATGCCATCTACCATGCTTATTGATGACAAGTATGTTTAGGAAGGACATTTGAGAGAGAAATTCATATTATTATCCCTTCACTCCACCCCTCTGCATCTAGGTTGCATCTTTTTGGGAAAACTCACCTCTTGGACATCATTTGACGTTTATGACCATTTGGACACTTTTTAAGGTTTCCAATAGTTATTAATAGCTCTTTTTGGGAATGTTCCCCTAATTTATCCTATATAGGAATCCAAATCAAGGTTTTTTTAAGGCCCCTAGGAAATACCTATGTAAAATTCTATGAAATATTGAAAAGCACATTTTGAATTCTTGATAAATTGAAGGGAAACTAGTTTCATTGAAAAGGTGAATCATAGGCATCACTTGACCACAACATTTAGGTGCCTCTATTCGAACCCTCTGAATGGTATCCACATCCTATGGATGGCATCCAGACTCTATCGATGGTGTCCAAACCCTATGGATAGCATTTACACCTCGTGGATGGTGTCTATAGGCCCTAGATAATGTCTATAGGATATGAATAATGTCTAGAATTTGTGGACATCATTCACAAACTTTGGATGCCATCTATAGCCTCTAGATAGTGTTTATAGCCTATAGACAATGTCCACAAGCTCTAGACAACATCTAGAGGCTCTAGACAACATCTAGAGTTTGTGAGCATTATTTAGATCCTTTGTAGACATCGTCTAGAGCCTCTAGACATTGTCTAGAGCCTATGGATCATGCCTAAGCTTTAGACAACATCAAGAGCCTATGGATAACATCCACATGCTCTAAATAGTGTTTAAAGGCTCTAGATGATTTGTAGAGCTTGTAGATGACATCCACAAGAAATAGACATAATCCAGGCCTCTAAACACCATCTAGAGTCTTTAGATTCCATCCACGAGATCTGGATTATATACAAAGTCTGATCAAGGTGATTTATTTTTGAAATTGTCTAATTTTTAAAGAGGAATCCAAATATGCAATAAATTTTAGGATAAAATAAATCTATTATGACCTATTTTTCATTTTTAAAATGAATGTCTAGAGTGTGCAGTATAGATTTTAGAGCCTTTAGACATCATCCAGAGCCTCTGGATGCAATCCACAGGACCTGGACTCTAGACTGCATGCTCTAGATGCTCATTTCAAAAATGGAAAAAGGGTCATCATAGATGCATTTTACCCTAAACATTATTGCATATTTAGATTCCTCTCTAAAAATTAGGTAATTTAAAAAAAATAATCACCTTAATCTAACTCTATATGAAAAAATTATGCCCATTTGAATTTATAAACACCATCTACAGATATTAGATAGCATCCAGATCCCTAGACAACATCCATAGGCTCTAGATAGAGTCCACTAGCTATGGATAGTGTCTAGAGTCTATGGACTGCCCTCCATAAGCTTTGAATACCATCCACAACCTATAGACATTATCTAAAGATTATGTACATGGCCCACAGACTCTAGATTCCATTCATAACCTGTGCATGCCATCCATTAGCTCTAAATGACATCTAGAACTTCAAATGGGCATAACTTTTGCATATGGAGTTGGATCAAGGTGATTTTTTTTGAAATTATCTATTTTATTTAGAGGAATCCAAATATAAAATAATTTTTAAGATTAAATACATCTATGATGAACTTTTTCCATTTTTCAAATGAGCATCTAGAGCGTGAAATCTAGTGTTGAGAGCATATAGTCTAGCATCTAGAGTGGGTAGACAGGCATCTAGGGTATGTCACATATATTGGAAAAATTGATCATAATGTATTTTGAGGCCATGGTTATTTATACTCATAATTATATAATTAGTTGTAAATTTTAAGTGAGCCTACTTATAAATCTAATTTATAACCCAAAAATTTAGGTGACCTAGTACTCTTTACCAGTCCAAATTTTTTTCCAAAACCAAATTTAGGAAAATGGAATATTAATGAATTATCAAAGATTTACCACTAAAAAAAACCCTAATCTAAATGACCTCTATTTCTTCTTCTTGATCATTTATTCACCCACATTCTATTAGAATGATTTGTGCTTGATGTTTAAAATATTGTTGCTTTACCAATTTTTGGCTATTGTATTGACTTTTGCACTCATTATTGTTGATCTTCCCATATACCATATTACCTTCTATAATACCATGGTACTAATCATCCAATCTATAGTCATCATTTATCTTTTGCTTCTCTCCTTTCCATGGCTTGTTTAGAGTGCTAAACTGGAAAGGGATACTTTAAAGAATTGCATATCACATGCTTTAGTTATGGATTCTTTCCATTTTCTCCTTATCTAGATAGGCCTATATTTCAGATTGGTAGCTTACTTGTATCATTATAATAATGATAGGAGGGCACATTGATTTGAAGATAAAACTTCATTTAAGTTTTATATACTATTAGGATTAGTATATATGGATGTTATGATATTTTGTATTCACACTTTACTTTATGAAACCATATGTTTTGCTTTCAGAATCATACTTTCAATTTTATAATTGTAAGCTTTGGTTTATAAATAATTTTCCTTTCTTAAAACAAGTATGTACCATACAAGTTGTACTATCCTTTTAGTGTTTACTTGCATTTATTGTGGCTAGACTATTAGATGTTTTTATGATCACATATTTAAATATATTACTTTCTCTTATATAGTTCTAGATTGGTTCTTGTTTTTTCAAACCTCTATTCCATAAAATCCAACAAACTAGATAGTGGATTTACGCATATAGATAATCCCTTACATTGTAGGTTGTTTTATTTAGATCCCTCTATCAAACCCTTTCTACATATTTGTATTTTTAAAGATAAAATTACTTCAATAATTTATTATCAGAAACCAACAAAACATTAGGACTATTGTCCTCCTCTTTTCCTTTTTCCTTCAATGGATTCAATGTAAACCTTCTACCATCCTTCACAATTATGTAGGTGTTTGATCTACCATCATGCACATCATTTCTATCAGACTACCATGGTATTCCAAAAAACAAATGACATACATCCATAAGTATTATGTCACACAATACCTCATCATTATATGACCCAATCTAAAAAATAACCATACAATATTCATTTGCTAACACTTGATTTACCTTAAGAAACTAAGAAACCTTGTATGGAATGGAATGCACTAAAAATTTTAGTCTAATATTTTATACCATTTATTTTGAAATTAAGTTATTTATGATACCACTATCAAAACTAACCTTATAACACTTACCTCCCACTTTGAAATTAGTCTAGAATAAATTCTTCCTTTGTACTAGTTCATATTCTTCATTAGTTGGTTTTAGTAACACTTCTTCATTATAAGATATTCATCACATTCTAGTTATTTTGTATGTGTTGGGGATGCAACACTTTATTCATCCACATAATCAATATTATTACTTTCTACATTTCTCAAACTATAGTTCTGACATATTTTTGGAAATTCAAAATATCTATGTTTAACTTCTCCACACTCAAAGCACTTACCCATGAATCTTGTACCTCTTACTCTTCAAAAGTAAACTCTACCTCTAAAATAAATCCCTCTTCTTATTAGGGTTTAATTACTATTTTTTTAAGTACTTAATTCATCTTCATGAGTATGTTGTCATCTCCCACCATTGTTTTGTACTCTTCCTCTTGAGAACCTTCTTATACCTGTATAGTTCATTTTCTACCTCCTAGATAAACTTTCCTTTGATTTCAATGCACATTGATAGGATTATTCTAGCTAATTCAACTTAAACATTCTAAACTCTTATTTAAAGGAAATAATATGTCTATTTACATACCTTGATATAGTCTCTTGATCATCTTCCATGTGACTAGATCTAATAGTCAACTTATATAATGCTTTCATGTATTCTTTTATACCCAACTCTTTTTGCCCAACATTTTGAATTTTTTTGAACAAACTCAACTAATAATTAGAAGGTGAGAACTGACCTTTACAATTTGTGACCTTCCTCTCCCAATTTTTGATCCTATCTTTGTGTCATCTCTCCTTTTATAGTTTCATATGCTCCCACCAAAAGGATGCATGACCTTTCATCTTGGTATAATAAAATTTAACTTTATTTGGGTCCTCCATTGACTCATAGTTAAATTATTTATCCATATATATGATCCAATATATAATATCCTTGGGGCTTAGGATTCCTTCATAGCAAGGGTGTCCAACTTTGGTTTTCTTACCATAGTTGCAATAACTTTGATAAATTTGTCATTACATTCATCAATTATCTCCTCCATTTCAATCTCTTGGGTTTGTGTTCCATCATAATTTACATCTTCAATAATAGTTTTTTTTTTTTTTTTTTGCCTCCATCACATCCAATCTTAATTGGATTCATCTCATCATCTTTTCCACATCTTAAAATTTATGTTCCCTTCCTCCTCCTCTTATATGAGGATTTCCTTTATGTGCCATATTTTAACCACAATTCAAGCTTTTCTTTCACAATTTATAACTTGACTCAACAAGAGTCTCATGCATATAACCTAGAAAGGCAAACCTTGATCTAATACTAATTGATGAAAATGGGAATGATGGGGATAAAATAATGGCTACCTAACACCCCAGTAGTGTTACACTCACTCTCTCTTAATGACACATACACATACACAATACATATAATTGAAAATAAAATGTTTTCTTTATTAATTTTAAGTAGTGTTACATAGATTCAAACTCATGCATACACTCACCCTTCCCTGAATTGACTATGGATAATATTATCTATAGTCCAATGATTGGGTTGCATTAGCATACAACTATCTAGTAGGCTCTTGGATATACTTATCTCACTCTTTGAGATTTACCAAGCTATTTCTCTCTCAACTTTTATATTTAGGAGTTGGATAATCTCTTCCCCATATGCTTTCCTATTCCCAATTGACCTCCCACTCTCATTCTAAAACTCATTAAATCTTTATGGCCTAACACTGACATCCTACCAACCTCTTTGAGCTTCCCCTATCTTGTAAAATAATCCACACATCATATCTTCTTAATTTGGGTAGTTACTTATCTTTTTCCTTTAACATGGGAATTTTTTTTTAATTAATTCAAACCAATGGTTATGTAACCATTGTTTGCATTAAGTGGTAGTTTTGAAACTATTGTCCTACATTGAATGACATGTTTTTCATGTTTCCAATAAAAGGTCATTATAACCAATAGGATATGATTGAAACCATACTTCCTTTAGTTCCTTTCTTATTTTTTACTTTTGATGATGTTATTTGGATTGAAATTGATCTTCATCCATGCACACAAAATTATCATAAGAGTTGACAAATCAGACAACCCAAAAAAGTGCAAAAATGTGTTAAAAAACATGAACCCATGTTCTTAGACGATGTAATATTATTTATGAAACTCAAAAACTCTTTTATCTTAGATATATGAACAATATAAAAATCAATAGCATACTCCCTTTATCTATGATGGATTTCTTGAGTAAATTAAGGTACTTCACAAAGAAAGTCTTGAAGAGTGGATATCACCAAATTTGGATAATATAATGCGGTGAATGGAAGACAAATTTAAAAATAAATTAGAGGTTGTATGATTAGTTGGTTATGCTATTTATTTTGAAAAATGCACCAAGAAAATTCATGAGACTCATGAATGAAGTGTTGAAACCATTTGTTGGTAAGTTTTTCATTGTGTATTTTGATGACAGTTTGATTTTTATTAGAATAATATAATAACACTTGATGCATTTGATGAAATTTTTAAAAATATTTAAATAAGAAAAGTTATTACTCAACTTGAATAAGTGTAGTCTTATGAAAGAGGAATTTGGTATTCTTGGGTTTTGTGATTTCACATGATGGATTGGGAATGAATCTAGAAAATATGAGAGCCATTTTTTATTGGTCATCATCAAGAAACATGCTTGAATTAAGAACATTACATGGTTTATAGATATTTTATATGAATTTCATCATAAAATTTAGTTGGATATGTGCACCTATCACAGAGATGATGAAAAATGATACAAAAGTTTTCTTTGAATACCACATCTGAAATTAGTTTTCTTATTTTGAAGAAGGTGATAGAACAACCAATGTTAGCGCTTCCATATTTCAAAAATGTATTCTAAATCTATTGTGATGTTAGTGAAACAATAATAAGAGAAATTATGAGTCAATAAAATTATCACACTACTTATTGTAGTGAGAAGCTAGATGAATTTAAGTGGAAATATTTGTTTATGATCAAACATTTTCCACCATGGTGCAAACTCTCAAGAAGTGGAGGCATTGATTTTTTCCCAAGGATTTTATGTTTTATTAAAATCATCAAGCACTACAATTAATAAACATCTAGGATAAGTTAAATCAAAAACATATTAAATGAGTTAAATTTATACATAATTAGTCATTTTTTTTGAAGTAGGTAATTCAAAAATAGTTTCAAATGGATTGAGTATAAGATGCCTATTTTTTATTGAGATGATGATAAAACTCACTACATTTGACTATATGAGAGATTTGTATGCAGATGATTTTGATTTAAGATATGGATAGGAATCATGAAATAATACAAATAGCATGGATAAAATTTCATGGCTATAATATTTTTTTAAATATGGTTTATTTTTCAAGGGAGAATAATTATGCATACCTCAAATTTCAATGAGGGAAAACCTCGAATAAAATCATAATGGATGACTAGTTAGTCATTTTGGTGTAGATAAAACTTTGGCTTGTATAATATAGGGTTATTATTGGCCAAAAATGAGTGTAAAAATGAAAAAAAATGCTGAGTAGTATAATTTACTAGCATGCTAAAGGTAAAAGTCAAAATGCATGTTTATAGCAGACATTGCCAATCTTAAAAATATTGTGGGAATATGTGAGCATGGGTTTCATTCTTGGGATACTAAGAACTAAAAAGGTAATGATTCCATATTTGTTGTTGTGGATATATTTTATAATATGTCACACTTAATTGATATTTAAATCTCCTTGGATGAGGTGAAAGCAACAATTGATTCTTTAAAGGAGGATAAAGCCCCAGCGATTGATGGTTTCCCTATTGAGTTTTATAAGATCAACAAAGAGTGGATTTCACATGATTGTCTTGATTTTTTAAAGGAAGATTTTGAGGATATCTCCTTAGGCCCAATGATAAATAGAGTGGTCATAGATTTTATCCCCAAGTATGGAGACTAATATCAAGTTAAAAATTAGAGACTAATTACTCTTATGAGCATCTCTTATAAAATCTTGGTTAAATTGTTGACTAAGAGAATTTCCTTTTTGTTGCCTCTAATAATTTTAGAAATGTAGATTGCATTTTTTGAGGGTATATATATCCTTGGTAACCTCATTTATAAATGGGATGGTATGTATTGGGCTTTATATTCTAGACAAGATATTAGTATGATTTTGCATGACTTTGAAAAGGCCTATGATAGATTTGAGTGGCCATTTATAGATATAATGTTGAAATGCTTTGGATTTTAAGATGGGTTTTATAGATTAGTTAATATTCTATTTAAAGATGTTTATAATGTTATTAAGGTTAATGGGGACTTGACTGAGTCTATGGATCTTCAGTTATATATTAGACAAGGTTACTCATTGGCCCCCTCCTTGTTTTTTATTGTGACTAAAGCCCTACATTTTTTTTGAGAAGCTCTATTGTTGGTCCCTTGGTTAAAGGTATCATATTTCTAGATGATTATGAATTTATTGATGTATTTTTTGTTGATGGTACCACATTATTTATCAATAATGAGGAAGATAACTTGAAGCGAGTTTCCTCTAGTCTTGAGGTGTATTGTTCTACCTCTAGTTCAAAAGTTGTCATGCCTAAGTCCTTTATGATTGGGTGGAAAGAGATGCCACCAGATTAGTTGGAGGAGTTTTTATGGGTGTGGAAAGGGCCTAACTAGATGGTTGGATATTTGGGTATCCCCTTTTCCATTAATCCCTCTTTCAAACTGATGTGGGATTGGTTATTTATCAAGTTCAATAAAAATATTTTCAAATTGCAGGTCATCTTCTTTTACTTCCTAGTAGAATCCAAGTGTGCCAAAAAGTGTTTTATTATTATAATATTAACTATTAATCCTAATTAATATTTAATAAAATTTAAATAAATCTCCTACATAAAATTATTAGAGACTTTCTCTATTTTAATGGCAAGGGAAATAGGAAAATACATGTTATTGCCTAGAAGATTTATTGTGCTCCCAAAAAGTTGGGTTGGGGGGGGGGGGGGGGGGGGGGGGGTGCGGTGTGGGGTGCTAGGGCTGAAATAATTGAGACTCCAAGGTATTTACCTTGATTTAAAAAGGATTATAAAATATTTAAAATGGGGTGAACCTTGGAAATTTTTGATAAAACACAATATTTTGAGAGGGTTCTCGAAAGTAAAACTGAATTAGAAAGGGATGCATATCTCTTATCTCTTATCTAGTTCTATCAATGTTAAGGTTATAGGATATCTTATATTTTGATTTATTTTTAAGGATTGGTAAATGTTAAAACATTTATTTTTGGGTCTTGGTTCAATGTTTCAGGGGTATAGATCTATATGGTGGAAGCTTTCAATCAACAAACATCTTGCTTTGACCAGGGGATGTTCTACCTTTATTTAGTTCTCCAAGGGTCTAAAGAGATTCAAAGAACTATTTTATTAAATTGGATAGGCTTCATGGATTGAAATTAAGAGTAGGTTTCAAATTCCTTCCTCTCAATGAAGGACATACACCCTACTCTCTAAGGTTCTTCAGTCTGTGAAATTTATCTCTACCTTTGATGAGGAAGATGAGTTTTGGGATAACATTAAATGGATTAATAGTCAATGTTTCAATAAGTTTAGTATGAATATGTTTTATAACAATATTGACTTCAGAAAAATTCTTTATCTTATCCTTAATCATATTTGTCATGTCTGTGATCCTCTTTATAGATGGATGTTTAGATTTCATGTGATTTGGGCCTCTTGTCTTGAGCCTAAAAATTCATGTTACAAATGGTTTTTATTGCATAATAAGTTAGTTATTAGGTATATTATTATGAAATTTGGTATTTGTCAACCCTTATATCTAGTTTTTGGTGATGTGGAAACTATTGAGCATGTTTTTCTTAAATGCATACTTTTTGCTAATATCTGGATTTATTACCTTAAAAGTTGGTATTATTTGTTTGGTTGTGATATTTTATGGGTCAATATTTCCTTTGGGTATGTTTGTGGTTAAATAAAAGTTCATTTATTCTTTCGTAAATTTTAGTTGTTTTCTATACTAGATTCCTTTGGTTCATTTAGAACCAAATAAATTTTGAAGTTTTTAAATATAGGGTTAGGGTTCTTACTAACTTCGATGTGGAAATTACCTCTAGATTTGTTTATTTGTAGATATATCTTCACCTCAAGTTTCTTTATATTCATCTTTTAATTTATTAAGGACTGGAATGATGAATATCTCCTCTAATTATTTGTTGGATAAGGGTGGTTATTTGATAATAACCCCTCCTCTTAACTAGAGAATCAATCATGACATAGATACTAAGGTCTAGATTTATGAATTTGATTAGGAAATCATGAAGGAAGCCTATTTTGAGCAAGTAATTGATATTGTTCCTAGTTGGGTCATCTCATTAGACTTGGATAAAAATGGGACATAAAGATGGGTGGGTGATAATAGTGAGATGGTAGTAGAATTATGAGAGAATAATTATAAGTTTATTCATGATGTCTCCACCTATGATGTTTTAATTAATAATTAGAGTGTTGGACTTGGTATTGATATTATTTTACATGATGAAGGCACTAGTTGAAATGGCCTACTTGTACTTGGGCATGGTTTGAACATTGAGTATGGGAATAACATTGAGGAATTTGTGAATGAGACTATATTTTAACTTGAAAAAATGACCAAGAAGGGGAATCTAGGTGATATTAAAAATATGTTAGTTATGTGATGAAGTCTAATATGAATAAGCTACTGTATAATGTTGATAGTCTTTCTTCACCAATGAACTTTACTCAGCAAGGACCAATTATAGAAGAAAAATATCAGTAGGGACCTATTGAATATGGTGGTGGATCAAAGAGTAGGTTTTTGGATGATGATCTTGGCTCTAATTAAATTTATGGTTGATTATCCTTGATGAGGACTATCCCTTGGTTGTTTCTATTTTTGTTTCTACTACTATTTTTGTTTCATCGGTACCATGCTGGTGTGACTTTTTTAATATTATATCAATGTTTTATTTATGTTACTAGTTTTAGTGTTTTTTTAGGCCTCTTTTGATGGTTATATTGTGGTTTCATCCTTGGATGTATATAATTTTGTAAATGTTCATGCAATATAAATTAGAAAAAATAAAAAATTGCACACTTCATAACATGAAAGAATACAAGTGATGGCACCACTATTAAAAATTTGTTTTTCAAGTAAGTAGTGATTATATATGGATTGCCTAAAAGCTTAGTTTCACACAATAATAATAAGATTGTTGGTCATTTATAGATAAATTTTTGGAGGCAGTTGGGAATAGGTTTGAGTTTTAGTTGAGCCTATCATCCAAAAATAGATGGTCAACATAGAGGTAGTAAATAAAAGCCCCAAACCTTTGTTCAAATAATTTATAAGGAGCAAGATTAAGTAGTGGGATATGATTATCACATAATATACATTTGCTTATGATAACTTAGTTAATGGAAACACATCCAAGGTTCTATTTCATATTTCTATGGTTATAACTCTAGAGGAATTCAAAAGATAAGAGATAGATAATTAGAGAAACATAAGTGTTGTATAAGAAGACTTTTCTGAGCACATGTAAGATATACATTAGTAAGAGAAAGACAATTTAGAAATGAGTACTCTAAAATACAAGTAGTACACTAATCTAAAAAGTAGGTAACAATAGTTTCAAGTGGTAGAGCTAGTTTTGGATCACTTGAGGAAATAATGCTTCCCAAAAGGAATGTATGATAATATAAAGTGAATTAAATTTGGGTAATAAAAAATTTTGAGGAAATTTTTTTGTAAACGCATATCAGAGGGGATAGATATCCTTCCTATGTTTGAAAATGTACCAAATTTGTATCATTATCATGAGGGAAGAAGTTAGTGATGATAATTCATAATAAAATTATTCAATTTTATATTGGAGACATCAAATTCCTAAAGAAGGTCAGAGAAGATATTGAAAAGGTGATAAATTATGGGATCATTAAGAATACAAGAGGGAACTAGCTATAATAGAGTACATGGTAAAATAGAAGGACAAAGAAACAAAATAGGAAACTTGGATGGATGCATCTAATATTTACAAACATGAGAAATCAATAAAACAACTCATAAAATGTTCATAATCAAGAGCTCATGTTTCATTTAACTTGCACAGGTGTATGATGTAAAAGCATCTACGTTCACCAAAAATATTGCATCAACAAAAAACATGAGTGGTGGTATAACTATAGGCAGCATATGTATTCCTTTGGTGTTTGAATTTACTTTGGTATTATAGAATCACCTCAATATGTTCATGATATCTCTTTGATCATAAAACCATTACTACAAGATGCCTCACACTCTTTCTCAGTAGCACAACATTTGAAAACATGATGCACAACTATGTTTCTATGCACCGATTCAAAACATGCTACATTGCATTGCACCATCTTGTGTCATGTATATAAACATATGAAAAAAATTAATAAGTGGAAAACACTTGAAAACTATTGGGAGAAGAAATCAAATAGTAAAGTTGCACAGGATATTTATCTATATTCATGCATTATATACTAAGTTTATTGGATATATGTTTATTTTATCCTATTTCCATGACTTGTAATAGGTTAGAATATGAATAAACTCCAATTTTGGTGCCAAGTACGATAAGAATATGAATATTCATAGACTGAAAATGACTATATATATGTATGTTTGTATGAAGAAAAGAGTTTCATCTTAGAAGAGATCAATAGAAACTATTTAGTTATGGTTACCTATTGTGTTTCTTAATTTGTTCCTTGCGTGCATTCCAATGTATAATGTTTTTCTTAATTTCTATCTAATTCAATCTAAATTATTTGTAAATTTTAATGAATTATTGGTTGTTCCCACTTCCTAATTAATGCACAATAATTCATCTTCACTATGCTTCTATTTTTCAACCTTGTGTATGAATACTCTGCCCTATCTTGCGCACTAAAGTAAAACCTAGATATCCTCATCCTTAGCATGTTCTAATGCTTCAAGAACCTCTAATAACAATGGTGTAGTGAGCATGGAAACACTCCTTTTGGAGGAAACTATGCTAAGATGGTTATCGAGGTAAAGAGACATTGAGACATGGTTAGACCAAAAAGTATGTAATTTCATAGAATAAGAATCCAAATGGATTGGCATTACCATATAAGAAATCATTTGAGGGCATATTTATGAAGAGATTTATGAAATATTTTGGTGTGAGTTACCTAAATTGCTATCTAATTTGTTAGCATGGTTGTAATACTATTTCTTTAAGCTAAAAATGAAATAAATAATCATCTAGACTGAAGAAAAGGTAGATCGGCTGTAGAAATTAGAAATTGATTGGACAAGGGCAATAGTTTATTGGGTTGATACCACTATAGATGGATACATAATCAATTTATGTATAATTATACATATATTTTGAATATGCATGATTGAACTAGAATCTAGAATGGAGAGATGAGGGAAGAAGAGTCAAAATAAAAGTCTGGATTTAGAATGTGAACTATGACAATAGAATAGATGGTTTAAACAAAATAATACCCAAGTAGCTATGAGTAGAGGTAAGATTAGTAGTAAACTAGGTGATGAACAAGTAATAAGATGTGTTGAGTGAGATGAAAGAGATGAAGGACAAATAATGAAGAAAGAAGATGAGTAATGTTGTGTTGGCTAGATATTTTGTAGGCTAGCAAAAGTACCTAGGCAATCATGGGATTAAATCCCCTTTATTTAATGGTGAAGCTTATGTATGCTTAATTTTATCTATTCTAACTATTCATGCTTCCAGTTATTCATATTTTATACAAATTATTCACAGGATATGTACAGGTTATCTTATTTCAGGGTATTACTTAATCACAAATTTTATGAACAATAATAGAGTGATTTTGCAACAAGTAAGCAGTTGATTCAAAGAATATGTAAAGAAGTTATAAGAAATAGAGAATGAATAAAATATAATATGTGAGAATAAATAAGTTGTACTTCATAACAAGTAGTTTTATAGAGCTTATTATATCCTTACAAAGCAGATAAACATATATGATATGATAATTATTTTAGTAACTGATTAATAAAAAGTGGAATTCATGCTCAGATTTAAGGATAAGATAAAGTTTACCATTTTAATCTTCATAAATGCACTAAAATATCTCTTTAGACACAAATTTTCTTAGAAATCAACTTTTTTCTTATTCACTTTGAATCAATTTCATACAGAAAACATAGAGAAATCCAAACACAAAGGTTTAAATTATCTAAACTTTCTTGCTTTAGTTATACTTGCTTTTCAAAAATTATCATCCTTTTGGCATGCAAGCCTTCACTCTTAATTATACTATTTCAAATGTCAAAATCAATTAGGATACAACTCCTTGAATTCCCATGTGCTATGCTAAATCCTAAAAACCATTGAGAGACATCCTCCTAGAATTTCTCTTGTATGCCATGCAATGGCTGATGACATGTAACACTTCTTGATTTTACTATTTGGATCAAATACAATTTCCTTGTATGCTTCATAGAGTTTGCTTAAGTAATTTTTCTTTACAAAATGACTTCAAGTAATGGCATCTAGCTAAGTTACTTGAGTCTTACATTTTAAAAATTAACCTATTGTTACAATTAACTTCATTAAATGACATTACTTACAAAGTAATTACTTAAAACAAAATTAGTTCAAATACATTTATGAAGAAAATAAAAGGAAATATAATAAATTATTGAGAAGAGAAGTAATAAAAATCATTCCAATTCATGAACTTCTGATCTACACTTTTCTCTGTACTTGATATGTTGAGACATCATAAACTAGATTGATGCATCCTCTGATTTGGCAACTGATTGCCTTTATGTTTCCATTATTAATAGTTCCCTTTCCAGCTTCGTAGAGTAATTTTTTTCCTTCTCAAGCCTAGGTTCCAACCTCTTGACCTTTTTTTGACTTTTTGTTAACTCCTTTATAGATTTTGCTATGAAAGGAGTCATGGCCTTTTCAATAAATTGCTTGAATTGTTGATGCAATTACTTAAGTGTCCTTGGTGTTTTCTCATACCAAACATTAGTGATTTAGAAGATGCAATCCTCTATATCTACTTTTACGTTATGAGCATCTTCTTATAGAGTCTTCATTTCTTTGAGCAATGCCCCAAAAATGCGCATGTGAAAAGATATAATGTGTTCCTCTTATTTTGCTTTCTTTATCGATCCCTCTTGAACAATATTTTCTTTAATCAAAACCTTTTTGATTAAAGAATTTATTCATTAAAGGTTTTCTTACTACAATTCAAAGATTTTATTCTCAGTTTCAATCTTCTTCATCACTATTTTTATCTATGCCAATTTATTCTCAATGTCAGCTAAAGTACCTGGGACCTCATTAAACCATTTCTGTGTAGTTTTTAACATTTTCTCTATCCATTCATCAATAGTTGTAGCCTTGTCACTAGTTTCCTCTACCTCAGTTATTATTTACTGATCAATCATATCTCTTGAAATCATTGATTTCTGAGGAGCAAATCTCTAAGAGAAAAAGTAGTGGTTAGTCATAACTCTAGGTAAGTAGTCATTGAAAATCCGAGTAACCAATGCCCTTGAGGACTTCGAGTTTCTTAATACTAGTTACTTGGGTTTAGGACTTTGAGTAAGTATCAAGTCATGAAGGGTCCAGGCAATATGATCTAGGTCAATCACTAGTTTTTTGCAAAAGAGATTCTATCTTTTAGGTTTTGCTTAATATTTTCATAGACAAAGTGTTTCTAAATAATTTATAAGGTTTTAATCAACACTAAGCATGCAAAAATGACAAACAATTATAAACAAAACAAAAAATGATAGAGAAACTTTTCAAAATGGTGCATGAAAAATTACCAGAGGAAAAATGAGAAAAACACCCAAAATGGAAACATGAAACTAAAGGGGAAATGGTCTATATACCTTGATTGCAAATGGGTTGTGAATATTTTGCTCAAAAATCACTCTAGAATCTCAAATGGTGTCACTAAATATTCTTAGGGGCAACAACTAAGTTAGACAACTTGAAATGCAGGTGGGAAATGAGGTGTAATTTTCAATATTTATATTAACCCATGCATAAATGATAACTAAGTGATGCATTTGAATAAATACATGTAATCATTTTGATTTTTATCAGGTTTTATGAATTGCTTTGCTTATTTTGGTCTTCAAAGTCAAGTACCTTCAAAACCCCAGTTTGTTCTATGCTTGTGAAGACTTTGGACTTCTGAACTCTTATTGATTTTACTTATGACTTTAAGCAAGTGAAGTAATTTAAAAACCCTGGTTTGGTCTATGCTTAGTGCTTTACAGGTTTATAAAACTACTTTATTTCATATTTTTATGAGAAGTAAAGTCATTACACAATTTTGATTTGAACTGGATGATGTAACATGGTTTTTCGAGGATAACTTCACCTTTAAAAAGTAAAGTAACATTGAGAACCCAAATTGGCCTAGCAATGAATCTCAACACTTAGCTTTTGAATCTCTTGGAAAGATGGACAAAATGGGTTTTATGAGGGTGACCCAGGTAGACATTTTCTAACCTTCTAAAGCAATTTGAAACAATTAGGAATGAAAGCAACTATAAGTGAAAACTACTAAATTATAATTCTTATTTAGGGAACAGAGTTTTAACAAGGACAACTGACTCACATAAAAAAATACAAAAATTTCAATAGGGGTAACCCAAAATTCCATGTGTGAAATTTTGGGGACACTATGCTGGTAGACAGAAAGAAGTGATGAAGAATGAGACGAAGAAGAGATGTTCAAATAAGGTGAGAATAGTATAGAAGTAGAGTAGTTATATGATATATGTAGTGTGTAGCTACAAGAATGAGTATTATTAGAATAAAGACATGAATAATTCATCAAATAAGCATAACACAGTCATAGATTAATCATAGGTTCAAGTGCAAAATAAGAAGTCACAGGAAAGAATCGTTCACTAGAAGAGCACATATCCCTATAGCCTAATTTATTATATTCTAGTAGAAGTTTTCAACTAGGAAAATAAGAAGATAGTAATTGGGAGGGTATATTTTTAGAGCAAGCATAATTGGGGTATCAAAATTGAAACAACATCAATTCAAAAGGCTTTGAAGGCCATAGGGATTGTTGAAACCAAGCAAAGAAAAGAAGGAAATGTAGAAAAACAAAGTGTGCACATTGAATCTCCTAGTGCCCAGATAAATCCTCATAGTATGTAAGAAGGATCACCTAGAACACAACATCCTCTTATAACAGCTATGCAATAGATCCCCTTGACACTATTTTACATAATGGGTCATATAGGAGGATTTATAAACCTAGCAATGTATGATGGGTCTACAGACCTTGAATAGTACTTACTAACCTATGAAATGAAATGGAAAGCTAAGGGCATTATCGATGAAGTTGTCCAAAAGTGTAAGTTAGTAGGGGAACTAAATAGAAGAACACTTGAGTTCATATAATGCAGAGACATTTAGTAAGAAACTCTACAATAGGCTAAGGAATGGCTCATTGTAGAGTTCAAGATAAAGAAATGTACAAATCAGACTATTCAGGGCTTGAAGGAGATAAGGCATAAGTTGGGAGAATTAATCTATGACTATGATCATCAATTCTCTAATGTTATGAATAAGGTGGAATTTACCTTAATATACAAAGATAAATCTATGTGGTTTATCAAAATATTGTGCTCCAAAATTAGATTTGCCACTGTATAGACTCAATATGCTACTAAAGTAGATGCTAGAGTTGTTTCCCTATGAGTAGAGCAAATTGAAGACTATGGAGAAGCTTATATCATAAATTCCAAGATTAAAAACACATTAAAAACTTTTATGAAGAGAATGGAGAAATACCATGAGGCAGATAAACCTAAGTTGAATCTATGGTGTATGGAGTATGGGAAATAAGGACATCACAAGAATTATTTTCCTAAGATTAAGATAGATTTTTATGAAATCTATTGAGTAGTGGGACATGCAAAAATATAGTGCCATATTTTATAATAGTATATTAATAACCCATATAATTTGTATTATAATTTTTTTAAGTCACACAATCAAGATGAAAATAAATATAGAGATTTGTAGGAATTCAATAAAGACATCACCAAAAATGTATTCATCATTACTGTACAACAAGTGTCATTGGGGAAGTAAATGATTCTAGGCCTAGAGGTTTATAAAGGTTATGTGATCCAAGTAGGTCCATAATGGATTCATAATTCTCCACAATACCATCCTCAAGGTTTGGCTGGTTGGACCCCTCCTTCACAGAGTTGGACACCACCATCTTTGTAATCCCATTATGTATCACCTTGGAACTCAGCCATGATGTATTTGTATAAAATGAGTTGGAACCCACCAATTTCACAATAATAATTTAGAATTGGAGATAATACCTAGAAGTATCAGCATTGGAACACAACAATACAATAAGGAGGTTATAGAGGAGGTTATTAATCTAAAAGAGGAGCTAGGGGTAAATACAGAGGAGGTTACCAAGGTGGAAAAGGAAATAACTATCAATGACCTCCTTTTTAACGCTACCTATGTAGAGATTACAATCATGTACAATGAAATTACCCTTTGAATCCTCAAATATAGTCTTACTGTGCATACTTTAGAATATATGGCCAGCTCGAGATAGAAGACTATCCTATCTTGGAAAAGCAAAGAAAGGATAAGGCCATCTAGAATGTGAATATAGTGAGTGTGTATCCTAAGGAGGATGTCTTCCTGAACATTGTTACATGACACCGCCATGTAAAAAAAAGGTTTTCCTCCTCTTAAAATGCCTCAGGTTTATGGAATCCAAATATTAAAATAGGATAAATACCCATATCCATATATATAAAAGGGGATCATGTATGAAGCTATTTATATATTGAAAAACATATAACATCAAGACACTATTGAAGGAGATTTTATAATAATATATGTTCAAATGTGTGGTTAGATCATCTGCATTATGCATCAGGATGGAGTTGTCACTACACTAACATATCTAATAAAACTTTTAAGCACACTGCATAATGAAGACATCTCTCATAATATCATAAACTTGCTACATTATTTACTAGAGTGCACACAATAAGGACAACACAAGACAAAAAGATTATTTAGTACATTAAAACAAAGAAGCTATGGGATGTAGACACACAAATTGACATTGAGGTTACAGGCTATGAAATTATGAATACTATCTTTAATTTTAGCAGCACAATTAATATGATTCCTAGGTTCACATGGGAGGCTATTAGACGACCGGTTATAAGCTATAGCCTAGTAACTTTGAGCTTAGCTAACTATGGATGAGTTGATCCCATTGGTAGATTAGAATATGTTGATATCAAAGTTGCATAATTGACCCTATGAGGTAACTTTGAAGTTATCAATATGAAGACAATAACAACACATTACTTATGTTGATTGGTAATAAATGGACATATGATGCTCAATGACTATCAACACTGTGTAAAATCAATTAGAGGTGCACCATGGGGATAAGGTTATCATCATTATTTTGAATAGGGAACACAAAGCTTACATCATTTTGGTTAAATTAAAGCCTCCATATGTCATGCAAAAAACCAACTAGATAAAGGTAAACTCTAAGGAAAACCTAAAAGCTCTTCACCCAATCTATTGAAACTTCTTGTATAAGCATACCTAATCTTAGGTATAATCATTAATCACTCAATAGTTGAATACATCTAAATAATAGAGGCCTAAACTAGTAGTTACTCAGTCATTGGCAACTCAATTTGTCATAAAAGATTGTGCATCCATGTCTACTAAATCACCTACTCATTTAGAAGTTGACTTCCTCTATCAATCAAATGATCATATGTAGGATTATATAGAGCCAACTAGAGAAGGCACTTTGCCTTAGGAAATAGCTTCATATATTATTGGAGATTCAAACACACACCTACTCAACTAGGCTCGAGGTGATCATGAACTCTAACCTATGAGAATGGTCTTTGCACATGAAAGACAACTTCTTATGTATTATACAACTGAGGATATCAATCAATTCATTTTGCACTTACAAGTTCATGTACCTACTATCAGCCAGTAGGTCAGTGCTCTAAATTATGCTATGAAGGGAGTTGCAATAACATGGTGGGAAATTCATAAAAATGATCAACTTGAGTGGGATGATGCATGTGAACTCATGATTAGTAAGTTCCATCTACCACAGATCATCAGAAGCAATTGTAATTTATTCAAAGAAGGTGAGTATCCTAAAATTCATATTCACAAATGTGTTGAAGTCTGGACTGAAGAATGTGTGGCTCTAAAATACTGGGTTCACATCTTTCATTGTATACTTGCTCCTTTACCATCAACATGGTATATGCATCAAGAGCATAAGAGGGAGACAAATCATTAGGTGAAGGTGCAAAGTGATTTCATATAGACATTTCTTTTTTAATATGAAAACCCTCTGATTCACAATGCACTACTATAAATCAAACATTTCTTATGCTATGGATACATAGAATATTTAAGCACCATGATGGAATCCATGACACATAAGAATGTAAATCTTGATCTCAATACGGTATTACAAAGGTATAAATCTACAAAGAAAGAAGAACAATCTCTTACACAGTCATGCCACCAAATACAAGATGAAGAAGAGGATATTAAATATTTTGATTCAAATAGTGATATCAATTTGACTAATTTATTTGAACCTAAATAGATAGTAGAACCATTAAAGGACCTCGACGTAGAACCTATTGAAGAAGATTATCTGCACAACATGTAAATTATAGAGTAGGAAGGGAAATGAGTGATACAATAATCTATTGATGAAGAAAGTGTAAGATTTACCAGTAGCCCATTAAAAATCATGTAGTAAACATCAAAACTGAGGAGGTTCCCAAATTGGTGCATATAGGTGATTACTAGATAGAAGCTAAAGTTTATAAAGCTATGCAACTCCTGCATGATTATCAAGATGTCTTTCCCACTACAATTTTAGAGGTCCAAAGAGTTGACACATCTCTAGGTGAAGTGCATATTGAACTCAAGAAGTGGGCATGACCCACAAAGAAATGGCTATACAAGCTTAATCCAAACATGAATTTGAAAGTGAAGTTTGAACTCAATAGAATGCAGGATGCAGGAATAATCTATCCTATAGAAAAGGTAGATTGGGTTAGTCCCATGGTAGTGTAGCCTAAGAAAATAAGGGAGATCAAAGTATGTTGAGATTATCACATTTTAAATGATGCATGTGTGAATGATCCATTCCTAATTCCCTTCACAGATGAAGTTTTAGAATTTTGTGCAAGACATGAAGTCTACTCTTTCACTGACAGTTTTAGTGGTTATCATCAAATACCCATCGCGGAAGAAGATAGAGATAAAATGACTTTTACCATGGAATGGGGATCCTTTATGTATAAGGTAATGCCTTTTAGACTTAGGAACACACCTACAGTTTTCTCTCTCACATTGGTGACTATGTTAAAAGACTTCATTCACAACTTCATAGAAGTCTATCTTGACGATTGGGTAGTATTTTTGTTGTTTAAATAATATTTATCTAAATTGTGCCTCATGTTAGAATGTTGTTGAGCTCTATGCATTTCTTTGAATTTAAATAAATGCCTATTCTTTACACCATTTAGTGTCTTGATATGTCATGTAGTATGCATTAAAGGCATTTTGGTAGACTATGCCAAAATTATAGTCATTTTAAGTATGCCTCCACCAGTCAGCTCCATGGAAGTGTGATATTTTCTTGTCCATACAAGGTACAATCATAATTTTATCAAAGGATATGTAGACATTTCATCTTCATTAGAATCCTTACTACATAAAAGTGAAAATTTTATCTAGACTTTCAAATGCCAAGCCACCTTCATAGAGTTGAAATAGATTTAGGTTACTATGCCCATCCTCGTCTTTCTAGATTAGAGTAAGCCCTTTTATGTGCACATTGATGCTTTGGGTATTGCAATCGGTGATGTGTTTGTACATCCAGGAGATGGTGGACTCAACCATCCCATTCATTTTGTAAACCATAAATTGTTTTATGTAGAAAATAAATACACAATGACTAAAATAGAAGCATTAGCTATAGTGTTTGCACTATAGAAATTTTGACATTATCTTCTTGCGACACCATTCAAAGTTTTCACCGATCATCAAGCTTTGTACTAACTTGTTAATAAGTTGATGCTTGGAGGATGCATTTCTATATGGTTAATGCTATTTTAGGAATTCCAATTTCTCATTAACATCAAGATAGGAAGATAAAATGTGGGGTCAAATCATCTTAGCCACATTCCTATGGTGAAGAACCAGAAGAATTATAGGAAGATTCTCCTGATGCTCATCTTTTTTGTGTTTCTATGATTCCTGAAAACTTTGAATAAATTGCCAACTTCCTTAAACAATAAGTATTCCCTACACACTATCAAGAAAGAGACAAGAATTATTTTGTCACCAGAAATTTACCATAAACCATCATTAATGGGCTTCTATATCATTTGGGTAAGGATAGAGTACTATGTAAGATAGTTTTGGAACATGAACGGCCTCAACTCTTGTAGGAGGCACACCAAGAGTAGCAAGATGACATTTTTATGGAGAGGCTACTACTAGGAAGTTGTTATAGAGTGGGTTATAGTAGCCAAATATTTTTTAGGATGCACACGGAGTAACGCAACACTATGATGTATGTCAATGCATGGGTAAACCAATAAAAAATATGAAATGCCTTTACATCCTTTGTTAGTTGAGCAATTTTTTGAAAAATGGGTCATTGAATTTTTTTGACCCGTCAATCCACTGATTAAATGTAGTAAATCAAGGTATATTATCACTGTGACTGATTACTTTACCAAATGGGTTGAAGCTATTGTGACACCTAGCTATGGTGTGAAGTATGCAACAAAGTTCCTCTATGAGAACATTATTAAAAGATTTGGATGTCCCATCAAGATCATTAGTGATCAAGGGATGCACTTCTTAAACAACACCATCAAGGCTCTTATTAAGGAATTTATGATTTCTCATCATAAAAGCACTGTGTAACATCCACAAGCCAATGGCCACGCTGAAGCTTCTAACAAAGTGTTGAGCAAAATGTTGACAAAGATCTATGACATCAAAACGGATGATTTGGAAGATCACATATGATTTTGTGGGCATATCACATGCACTATAAGAGAACCATATGTTTTACTCCATTCTAGTTAGTCTATGGGCTTGAAGTAGTTATGCCAACAGAATATTTAGTACCAAGTCTGCACATTGTAATGGTCATGAGACTCAAGGATTGCAAGTCTCTCACTAATAGACTTATTAAAATAAATAGGAGGGATGAGTATAGATGCAGATCATTTTGTATGTAGGAAGTCCATAATCAGAGCTAAAAAGCATGGCATAATAAGAATATTTACCATAAGGAATTTGATAAAGATTAACCAGTCTTATTAAATGATAGTCATTTCATAGCATTTTTAGTAAAATTAAAAATTAAATGGAAAGGGCCTTATAATATACATGAACTATCACAACAAGGAACCATGGTTTTGAGATATCTTCAAGGAACCATTTTACCAAGGTAGGTGAATGGCTATAGGCTTAAGCCCTACCACCAATAGTTTAATTGATCTTATTCTAATAAGTGAGTGGGTGCTGAGTAATACTAAGTAGATTAGGATTTCCCTTTTCTACATGTTTTTGTGTGTTTCTTTTTTAGTCTATGTGTTTTTTTAGATGATCTCTTTACTACCATTCAAGAACTAAGATACCAAGCATAATGTATACTAACCATGCAAAAAATAATCCATGTGCACCATCGTGGATGTCAATAGGAGTGAATAAAAGAAATTAAGTATGGGAAAGGTATGAACAAGTCACATCAACAATATTTCCATCATATAATGGTTATCCACCATAATTAAATGCCAAATCCAAGGTTTGATTCACTTAGTCTTCAACAAATCAGTGGCACATCAACACCATCCACTCATACCCCCATATGGATAACAAAGAGCATAACAATGTATCTCCATACATGTGTTAATGACTAACTATCTTAATTACTAGATTGGATAAGATTTTTCACATCAACCATTACATTCATGTTGAATGGATAACTAAACATGAAATTTACATAAAAACCAATAGGCACGAAATATATAAAGGCTAAGTTTGAGAATTAAGTTGACATTTAATTCTTATACATATTTTTGTGACCTATAAATTCAAAGAGCTAAGCTAGTATTATTATGCAAAGAGCCACCATAGTTTTAAGTTCATCACTCAAGAATCATGGATACATCATGACTCACCAAGGAACTAGATGATGTAAAAAAAGAAATAATGGGAGTCGATATGGCTCTCAGGTAGACAAAGTTCAATGATCCAAACCCATTCAGCTTCCTTCAAGTAATAGAATATAAGTTATTTCATCCAAACCCCATTGATGCTATGTAACCACTCACTCTCATATCCCCACACCACTTATAGAACATAGATGTCAAACAACTACTTTGAATGCCAATTTTTGGCAACCTATAGAAGATTATACAAGTCCTACTCAACCAATACGATGATGGAAATATCTACCTTGGTTCAAATGTCACCATTTTCATCAAAATAGAAGCCATGGCCCAAGCTTTGTGCATGCTTATGCGAGGAGATTCCCTTTCTCAATACAAGATGAGAATACCCCTATTCTATAAGAAGTCTATGATTTGTATATTCAAAGATCAAGAGGGATCCCAATTGAGTAAATTGATGATGACATAGTGCACATCATCATGGAATGTATCACAAGAAGGTTTTGGTAGATGACCAAGTATATGAAATAAATTCCAAAAAGATTCATGGACATCACCCATCATATAATCCATAAGAATGAGTAATTTAACAAGCTAGAGTAATTCATTTAGGATCTACTCACAAAAATTGATAAATATCACATATCTCTAAAGCAAACATTTTAGTACTAGTTCCTCATCTTCATATTCTAATTCACACAATAGAAGTCCTCAGAGGGAGAAGTGCACCTCAACACATATTATTGGTGAGTGTAATAATTCCCCAACCTCATCTAGACACCCGAGTGTAAAACCATAGCACATGAGGGTAAATTCAAAGCATGGTGGGAGGAGTGTTTAGAACTGATCACCACACATCCATGAGTGCCACCAGATGTCATGCAATATTTAGGCCAACACACAAATTTCACCTTGCTCCCAAAAGGTGTCTTTATACACATTCATAATTTGTCACACTCTCCCTTCACACCACTTCCATTATTTGTCACCATGGACATGGTGGAGGAAGAATTCATCAAATAGAAAGCTTTCACAACTAAGCATGTGACTCCACTATAGACCATACCACCTAGCATAGCCATCACTGTAGTGCAAAAACTAGAAGAAGCCACCAATTCATAGCAAAAAAAGGGAAAGCATAATATTTCCATAGAGCATCAATCTACATCTCCTCCTTTGAATTAAAAGACACAAATCATGGAAACTTAGTTAGATGATCTGAAGGTGTCCCATATCACAAGCTCATGCGACCTTCTAAAAATAGGGATCGATGAACAAGAATTTCACCAAGTAATGATCACAGACATGGTTAGATATTTCTATGATATAGAGAAGGAGAAGGAATTCTTCTTCTAAAAGGTTGTGTCCATGGTCCAAGTACATAATAAAGTTCTTATAGAATTATGGGTTGACCTCCCTACTTTTTTGGTATCTATTGTCTTTGGTACTATATGAGAAGAAGCAGAGTAGTTGTAGTGAAGGATCAACTTTTTCTAGCCACAACCTTCTCCTACCTTCATATCTAAGGATGTATTTATGATCCTTCCATAAAGCCCACCAAAATCACTCATGCATAGACCCTAAACTAGCTGGGAGGCTAGGGTCTCACCTACACTTGAAGAGCATCCCTTTGGTCAACTAGTTACCGTGTAGGAAGCACAATGTGCTCCATCTTATACTATACCACCACATAAATGTAGACTGGTCATTCACAAGTGAAATAAGACATAGGTTTCTAGCTTAGTGGTCTAACCAAGTGATTCACCACCATAACTACAAGCCCAAGAGGTTAAATAACTCACACTTAAGCAATCCATTACATAAGAACAATAGGCCTCAAGGGAAGAAGTAGATCGCATAGTAGAATAGTGAGTAAGGAAGGAGGAGAAGAAATGACAAAATAAGTAGGCATAATAACAACAAGTAACTCAATAAGCTAAAGAAGATAAGGCTACACAAAATGCCAAGGATTTAGAGGTTGATCAATAGAAATCCATAAATGTGGTTAAGAAGTCCCAAGAAGCTACCAATGTATCCAAACAAGCATAGGAGGTGTAAGCACAGGAGGAAAAAGAAGTTGATCTTACTTATAAGGCTAAGGTAGAGGAAGAAGAATGATAGAAGCAAGATGCAGTAACCCAAGCATAATAAGCTATAAAATCTACCAAGCATGCACAACTGTAAGTAGAGGAAGATGTGAATAAAAAGAAGAAATGAGAATAATATGAATCCGTGTACAAATAATAGGCACAATCATAGTCATAGGCACATGATGTATAAGAACAAGCCAAGACTACGACCCTAGTAGAATAGAAGAAAGAAGAAGAAGAAGAAGAACATGAAAAAAAGTTGAAGGCAGAAGAAGCACAAGCTAAATAATAAGCTAAGTAGGAATTATTAAAAAATAAATCCCAAGTGGAGGAGAAAGTAAAAAGAAAGTAAGTTGAAGATGTTACATAATAATTCAAGCTAGTAGTAGAGGCTACATCATAACATCAATAGGTACCTGAGTAACCAAATGTATAAGTAGATTGAATAGCATAAAAATAATAACTAGTTGCAACTCAAAAAGGTCTTCAACTCTTAGAATTTCCATTAAGAGGAGTTTGGCTTTGGGATGTCCCAACTATTAGTGCTCGATGCACCACTTTTTCTCTCCCACTTGCCATAATGCCATGATTGGACCCTTAAGAAACTATGATCACATTGACCACACTCTCGCTCAAGCAAGAAGCCTCATTGGATATCTCTAGGCTCTCACTAAAGAAACAATTAGATGGCATAACTAAATTTCAAGAAATAATTATGTAGAAGACTACCTCTTTAGAACTACAGATGGATCAATCCAAGGCAAAGAATGTAGAGTTGAAGGTTCACCTTCATGAAGCTACAAATATGATCTAGGACACCTATCTAGAGTTAGTCACTTGAGTAATCAAGGAGCAAGTCATGTCCAACCAATGTAGACTCAAGACTCTGGTCTTTGAGTTGATTAAGGATTGGTGTACAGCCCAAAAACTCCATGTAGCCAATACATTGGGCCATGATGTGAATACCAAGGCTATGATGCTCATCACCTTATTAAAGGAGTACCATGTCATGCTAGACATTACCACACTATAATAAAAATAGGTCATGAGCACCTTATTAGATTGAAATCATAAATTGAATGTCTCTTTGAAAGATCCCAAACTAGGATTGAAAGCAAATAAAATTGATTTCCACTACTTACAGCATTCAATCAATTGGACAAAGATATAAAACCGAATGTAACTGATACTATAGCCCAGATGTCATAAAATTATTACAGATTGGCCTCAAAACCCAATTATTATAACAACTACCAAACTAGAAATAAAAAACTTGGGATTGCGTGCTCTCGGCCTGCTGTGTCCAGAAAACACAGTCACCGATGTCGATCACTGATGATGCCGACGTCGGTCGATACCCTGCCACCGTCAGTCGTCTGAGGGCGTCCTCTGCCTGCCTGTGACTCTGTGACTGCCTGACTACCGGCGTCGGTAGATAATTGGCCGATGCCGGTCTATATGCCGATGCTGGTCTCTGTAAAACCCTGCGGCCGAACTGTGCCCTTTCCTTTTCTGAATCAGCTGGTACGGCCTGGGGCCGATCTGTCTATCCGTATGGATTTTGTACCAAACCTTCTCTGACTATAAAATATATAACCCTAGGATCAAACATAGGATAAATACCTGGAGACCTTTGCATAGGCTAAACCCTGATATCCTTAGTGAATGGCCTCTGAAGCTCCCGATCTGACCAATGTGCACAATCTAGATTCCGTCTCGAATCCACCTCTGACAAAGCGCTGGGTTTTCATCCAACTCTTTGCCAATCTACTGAAGGGTTTCATCCTTAGAGATTTCAGCTGAATCACCGATTCAAGCTTCTCAGAATAATTTTTGCAAAAGAAGATATTAGATAATGCAAATGCTTTGCTTTCCCCTTCTTTTAAAGCTTTCCAAGGAAACTTCTAGAAGAAGTCAATTTTATTTTCATAATAATTTAATTAATTAATTAAACCATTTTAATAGAAAATTGGGGACATTACAGTCCTCCCTTCCTGGAGATTGCTTGTCCTCAAGCAATTCGCCCCTGATACCCAATACCAACTACCTAGATGCCATATTAATCTCACAAATTTGCAAATTCTTCTGTCAAAAACACCATGCTGGAAAATATATGTGACTACATTCACCTTATTTCTCCTAGAGAGCAGAGTGATAATCCTCAATATGTAAGTAGCAAATTCACCATCACATACCTTAGACTTAGAAAAAGGCCGTTGCGCTACTCTGATTAACAAACTCTCACTATTATAAGGATGTTGACTTATAATTGGAAAGGAAAATGCCCTGCAACAAATAGAATTAGTTACCACATCACCTATAAAATGAGACTCCATCCTGTGAGATGACCCCTCCTTAGGTCCTCCATCTGGTGCTGCCTTCAAGATAGTCTTCCTTCCCCCAGAAAGGAATTCTAACTGCATACGACGGTGATCAATAATGTAGCGCCCAATACCCTGTAACCACTGCATGCCCAAAACCACATCATAATCCTCTAAAGGAAACACATAAAAATCATCTGTCAGAGTGTAATCCCCCATCTGCATGCTAAGCTGTGGAATCCGTTTGGTACAACCCAAAACTGCACCGTCTGCCACTTTTACCCCAAAACCACCAAACTTCTCATACTGTAATCCACGCCTTCCCACTAACTTTCAGTCAATAAAGTTATGTGTAGCACCTATATCTACCAAGCTCACGACCCACTTACCCTTAAGTGTACCTTTCAACCAAAAGGCATGAAAGTTAGGATAACTGGAGAGAGTAGCCATAATTGCTTTGGCTGATGCCAAAGGCTCTGGGGTGTCTAACTCCAACTGTATCTGATCCTGCTCAATATTATCCTCAATGTCCATGTCAAGAACCTCCTCATCTCCACACTCAGAAGTTACCTCAATCAAATGAACCTTTCCTTTACCCATGCAACGGTGGACTGGTTCCCATGGGTCTTTGCAGGAAAAACATAACTTTTTCCTCCTCAAGTCATTCCTAGTCTCCTGATTCATCCAAGGATTTGTAGAGGATGGCCCTTCTTTAATTTGTGGTGTATTGGCCTTCTGTATAGGCCGAGATTCCGCAGCTATTTTCTTATCATCCTGATAAGAAGTGGGAACAGTATCCAGTCTCAATGTCACATCAATGGCATCCTTAAGAGTGGCTGGTTGGAAAGCACGTACCAGTCCCTTAAGTCTATCCTGTAACCCCTCAATAAATAACATCACACTCTGTCTCTGAGGCATATCAAGTACCATTACCGCAATACGCTGAAACTCATTAATATAAGTTTTTGCGTGTCCACTCTGTCTAAGATGAGCCAACTCCCTGTAGTAAAGTTTTGTATCCTTACGGTCAAACCGTGCAATAAGTCTCTCAGTGAACTCAGCATAGGAGCGAACTAAGGCGTGATCCTGGGTGACCAATCCATGGTGCCACCAATCATATGCAATCCCCTCTAGATATAACACTGCAAATTGAATGACCTCACGCTCAGGCATGGGCCTCAAAGAAAGATATATGTCCAGCTTGTGGACCCAAGCTCTTGCACTAGTCTCTCCAGAGCCATTATATGAAGCCAATGTAATCTTCCCCGTAGCTTTATTGAGATCATGATTATGTTGCTGCTGTGGTGGTCTATTACCCTGATCTCCCCTGAGTCTAGCTATGTCTCTACACTGTGCACAATACTGGGGAAAAGGAAAAACCTCCCTAACCTCTGGGGGTAAAGCTCTCCACTCTACTGTGGCTGACAAAATAGACTCTTGGAACCCCATCTCTGGTGGTTCCACCTGTACTGGTTGTCCACCTGGTACAAACTGAGGCAGTAATGGTCTATTAGGAGTAGGTGTATGATGATGATGTCGCCTAGAGGAATGACGGGAGCTCCCCACTGAAGAACGGGAATGGTGACTATGCTGACTGGAGTGATGGGTATGATCACTACTAGTCACTGAAGCTGATCTATTCCTTCTACCTCTGTGTCTATCCACCTCTAAACGTTCCATGGTATCCTGTAATCGGTCTAGAGCCTGAACAATCCTGGGCTGGGTAGTGATGAGGGTCCTCATCATCTCCCTTTCTTCTTCATCCTGGTTTCTATGGGCATTCCTTTGTTCTTCGGCCATGATAGGTGGCTGTCCTAAACCCAACTCTCGCTCATACTGAGCTCTACTACGTGTAAAATATCTATGGCTTCTATCAAATCTTCCAGGATGCATAGAAATAAAACAGTTTTACCCCTACAGGCTGGCAAGATGCATGGCTCTGATACCACTGAAAGATCCCAAACTAGGATTGAAAGCAAATAAAATTGATTTCCACTACTTACAACATTCAATCAATTGGACAAAGATATAAAACCGAATGTAACTGATACTATAGCCCAGATGTCATAAAATTATTACAGATTGGCCTCAAAACCCAATTATTATAACAACTACCAAACTAGAAATAAAAAACCTGGGATTGCGTGCTCTCGGCCTGCTGTGTCTAGAAAACACAGTCACCGACGTCGATCATTGATGATGTCGACGTCGGTCGATACCCTACCGCCGTCGGTCGTCTGAGGGCGTCCTCTGCCTGCCTATGACTCTGTGACTGCCTGACTGCCGGCGTCGGTAGATAATCGGCTGATGCCGGTCTCTGTAAAACCCTGCGGCCAAACTGTGCCCTTTCCTTTTCCAGATCAGCTGGTACGGCCTGGGTTCGATCTGTCTATCCGTACGGATTCCATACCGAACCTGCTCTGACTATAAAATATATAACCCTGGGATCAAACATAGGATAAATACCTGGAGACCTTTGCATAGGCTGAACCCTGATATCCTCAGTGAATGGC
Organism: Torreya grandis; assembly: GCA_037957365.1. Classification (NCBI taxonomy): domain Eukaryota; kingdom Viridiplantae; phylum Streptophyta; class Pinopsida; order Cupressales; family Taxaceae; genus Torreya; species Torreya grandis. The sequence continues at coordinate 11,115,833 of JARHVA010000009.1, read as the reverse complement.
CTCTGAAGCTCCTGATCTGACCAATGTGCACAATCTGGATTCTGTCTCGAATCCACCTCTGACAAAGCACTGGGTTTTCATCCAACTCTTCACCAATCTACTGAAGGGTTTCATCCTCAGAGATTCCAGCTGAATCACCGATTCAAGCTTCTCAGAATAATTTTTGCAAAAGAAGATATTAGATAATGCAAATGCTTTGCTTTCCCCTTCTTTTAAAGCTTTCCAAGGAAACTTCTAGAAGAAGTCAATTTTATTTTCATAATAATTTAATTAATTAATTAAACCATTTTAATAGAAAATTGGGGACATTACACTCTTTAGCCAGTTTTAGTATAGACTTCACCACAACCACCACCACTAAGATAACTATGGGCAGACACACTAATTCTAAGGATGAGAATGATAGAGCACTTCAAAACTTGCTCAATGCCTAGGATAACATGTGTGATAACATTATCAACTAACAGAGTTAGATTCTATGTAGTTCCTTCATAAGTCTCCAAGCCCAACATCATATAGACAAACTGGAGCAACTAAGTGGTGAGATCCACATGAGGGTCACCAACACCAAGGCAACCATGAGTATCACTGATGGCTTAGATCTCAAATAGATCATTGGCTATCATGTATCACTTCACACCCTATTGTACATGGTCCAAGAATTCATACTCAAATGGCATGCATGCAAGACTGATCTATCTCCATTTTACAATAAGGTTGACTAGATTCTCAACACTCTTGTGTATAAGACATTATCAAAGATCCAGTAAGTCATCACTCAGGCAAGGATACATAGTCCAAGGCTAAGGACTCTTTTGGATAGTCATCATCTACATCTATACCACCTCCATCAAGTTAAGTACTATGAAGAGTAATAATTTAAAAAAAAAAAATTATAGAATTTTGTACTAGGAATGATTAGTGAGATAAGTAGGGCCAGGATATTTGAAAACCCATAAAGGGTGACCACTTAGTTATGCTAGCCTATTGAAAACTTGAAAGGGTGGTAGGTTGATATGCTACTTAGTTGAAAACCTGAAAGGGTAACTAAGTAGTGTGCAAGAGGTTAAAACCAAAAATGGTGCCTTGAGTGATTACTATGAATCTTACTAGTCTAACCATTTCTTCAGCTTCTGCTCTTTGTATAATCTTAGAAGATCCTACGATGTTGTCTCGGGATGAGATAAAATTTTAAGTCTAGGAAAGTGTTGGGAGAAGAAATTAGATAATAAAATTATGTAGGATATTTATCTATATTCATGCATTATGTACTTAGTTTATCATATATATGTCTATTGTGTCCTACCTCCATGACTTGTAATAGGTTAGAATATGAACATATTCCACTTTTGGTGCCAAGTACAAGAAGAATATGAACATTTATAGACTACAAATGACTATATATATGTATGTTTGTATGAAGAAAAGAGTTCCACCTTCAAAGAAATCAATAAAGACTATTTAGTTATGGTTATCTATTGTGTTTCTTACTTTGTTCTTTATTTGTGTTCTCATTTATAATTTTTTGCTTACTTTTTGTTTAATTTAATCCAAATACTCTGTAAATGTTAATTAATTACTAGTTGTTCCTACTTCCTACTTAATGCATAATAATTCATCTTTGCTATGTTTCTATTTTCCAACCTTGTGTATGAATACTCTACACTATCTCGTGTACTAAAGTGCAACCTAGCTATCCTCATCCTTAGCATGTTCTGATGCTTTAGGAACCTTTGCTAACAAAAACATGATGTGTGACTATATTTTTATGTATAACTAAACAACATGTTATATTTCATGCACCATCTTTGATTAGATATACATCCCATATATAACTTTAAAAGGTGGCTCAACACTTCAAAATATTATGCACAACTACGTTTCTATGTAGAGCTCCTAAAACTCACAACAATCACATGGAAACTTTATACAAGTTGTTCCAAGTTTAATATAAAATCTAGGGCTCATGATATGCCAACACACAAGTGTTAGAGTTTTATACACATGTCAGAGAAGTCACATAGTTAACATAAGTTGAAAGGTAAAAAATGGAATATGAATGTCTCACAAATTAATACTAGAGTGTTTTTACTTCCATAACAATTCTTGGGAAACACCTTGATAAATAGATGAGTTCCATTCAAGAATGTTTTTGATCTATAAGAGGATAAAAATTCAATAAAATCAATAGCTACAAATTGGCAAATAAGTTCTAGATAATCCATTATAAATTTGTAAATAATTACTTATTGTAGTGTATAAGTTTGAGTAGACATTTGTAGAATTGAGGTGTATCCATGATAGGACTGAGATTATAACACTGCATGTGTTTATAGTATGGATAATATGGTATTTATTTGGTTATGTGTGCATTTTTATTTCCTCATTTAAATAATAAAGATGATATATGTTTGTATCTTATTACACATGGAATATGTATTTTTCCATTTGTGAGTGTTGAAACTTATGTTTCATTTCTAACGTTGTTTTTTTATTTGAAACCCTAACCATGATTTCATGAAGAATAACCATGGATTTATTTAGATCAGTATCGATACATACAAGATCACGTACATGACCTCCATTAATGGATATTATTAAATGATGAAAAAAATATTAATTATTATGGCCTAGCCTAGATCTAATTCATGGCCAAAATAATATTAAAAGCAAGACAAATGATTGAACAAACAATGAGAAATAATGTAAAGATAAATGGAGAAGAAAGTTGACACACTTGGGTATATGTTTTTAATTTTATTATGAGATCTAGGCTTTCTAACTGACTATATTGATTTATATGAAATTCAAAATACTGATTATACTAAGATAAAACCAATTAATCAATTAATGTGTATAAGACATAATAAATTGGATACCAAATGTGTACCCATCTTGCTTTCAAATGTATACTAGGTGTTGATTTTATAATCTAATTATTTTTAAACTCTTTAACTTAATGCACAAATGTGTTGGTATATAGTGATTAGGTTTGTATGATCAATTTTCATAACTTGGTGGTAAAAATAGATTAAATTGTCTCTCTTTAACTCCTTGACCTAACACTAAAATATATCAACAAAAAAAGCGTGTGCAAGTTAACTAACTCAGCTTACCCCTTTGGTATTTTTGGATACATATCTCACATGCTTGGAATTACAGTCAATTTAGTTCTCTTTTGCATCTGAGTGTAATCCAACCCAAGTGAGAATAATAGATTCACCTATTCTCCTAGATAATCAAATGTAATTATGTGTTCATAAGGTAATGATGGCACAAGACTTGGAAAAGGGTATATGATTTTTAGACTCAATGTTTAGGATCCTTCATAAGTTTAGAAATAGATATGAATTAGTTATCAGCTTAAACTTAGGTAAATCTCTCTCCATAAATTGATACTTGTAGTTGTTAGAAAATGGCTTATAATTTGTTTGTATATATAAGGATTTTTTGGATATGATGTGCAAATTCAACCAAGGAAAAATGTGATAAGTGAAATCAAAGGAGCATGAAATCAGGCTAAGGTGAGGAGGATCCACAAAAGTATGGGGGTAGAATTTGTAATTCACTCATTTTATATGGGACAAATTTGACAGACCTATGATTTTGTACCATACAGGAAAAAGGATTAGAATGGAGATAAGAATACTAAAATAATGGATGTATGGGTCATAAATCTAATAATATAAAAATATGACATGGATATGATTACATGAATCAAGCTGAAGAGATGTTAATAGGGGTGAAATATGTCCAAAAATAGCCAAATGTATACAAGTGGACAAAGTTTGCTAAAGCATGAAAAATGCACTATAGAAAAGGGTGTTGTAACAAATGTAGGTGTCTACATAAATCTTCTCTTGTGAAAAAATATTCTTTTTCAATATAATCTACTTACTAATCTTCTATTTTTTCATGAGTCCTCAAAATGACCATTATCATATATGATGTGATTTACAACTTTTGATCAAAATTATTTCTCAAGTGTATAAAAACCAAAAAATTGGGGTCACTTATAATGATATTCTCTTAAACCACTTAGCTTATGAAGTGCTTATATATACATTTATAATAGATATTAAGGGTTCTCTTAAACCACTTAGCTTATGAAGTGCTTACATATCCCTTTCTAATAGCTCTTAAGGGTATAAAACCAAAAAAATAGGGTCACTTATATCAATATTCTCTTAAACTGCTTAGCTTATGAAGTGCTTACATATCCCTTTATAATAGGATTTGTGGCTCCAAATTTTGTATTTTTTAATATAAAAGGAGACTATTCTCATCATAATGAAGCTTCTATGCCTCATACTTATATTAAACATACAATGACAAATTACTCACTAAGTTATTTTTAAGTAAATTGAAGGACTATGTACTTGATTTGTTTTACGGTTTACCACATGGATCTATATATTCATGTTTGATATTAATGGATAGTTTCATAGGTCATTTTAAATAAATATTCATATGAATCTCACATTTTCATACTTAATTTAAGTTAGACAAGAATTAAATGAAATTATTAGTGAGTATGTGATTTGATTCAAGACCATGGTTATTAAGATGACCTATTGACTCTTACACAGTTAAATTTAAAGTATTTTTATGAACACTATACTATAAATTATCAAGGTTAAATTATTTCCAACACTTATCAATATTTATATTAAATTTTTTATGTGGCTAAGGATTTTAAATTCAAAGTTTTAGACAAAAATATGATTAAATATGGGTCAAATGTTTCAAATGGTGGGAAATTTCAAAGCATGCCAAGTTTTAAAATGAGAAGTAAGGACCATGAATTTAAACATAAGAGTGATGCTAAAAATGTGGTCAATGCAATGGAATAATCACATAATAGGCTTTTGTTCCCCCAAAAAATGAATATAGTCAATTCACTAGATTTACTAAATCTGCAAAATGTCCTAACAAGATTACTAGAATGTAATATGATAACTTTACCTCTACCAAGAGAATTCAATACTTTAATACTATTGCATAAGAATTTTTATGCTAATGCATATTTTGAGGGAATTTTATAAATATATGCATCACTTTGAAACACAAGATACATGATTATATTGACAATAATCAAATTCAACTATATGGTAAACATATAAGCTCAAGTACTAAAATAGAATCATCAAGTCACATGAAGCAATCAAGTGACATTATACATGCCATATGATAAGCAAATAAAAGTATAATAATGTGCATATCAATTATAAACAACAATATCAATAAATTTTAAATGGGCCAAATATTAAAGGGAACAAAAATAAAGTCAAAAAATAAGATAAGAGATAAAAAAGAATATTATAAAACATGAAAACCAAATTAACAATTAGTACCTACTGAAAATTAGGAAGGAAATCATAAGATAAGAGAAAAGGGATAAAGTAGAAGAAAAAAGAGGAAACATAACTAGACTTGGGACGAGGCGATCTTGTGGATTAAGGACTTCTGGGAATGGTTTAATTTTAAGCCATCATTTTTGTTAAGGTTATGAGGTTACTTTTCAATCTCAATAGCTTCTCTAATTTTTTTATCTATCCATTAACCTTATAATTTCAAGTTCTATAGTCATTGATTATTATTTATCATTTGAGTTCTCATTTGATCTTATATTCTCCATTGTACCTTTATTTTTAGATGTGCCTACTTCTACATTTGTCGATTGTTGGTTAGAGATGATGGCCATGTCAAAGGATGAGGACTCCCCATTAACTTCACCTACCAGCTCTTACCTTGAAACCTAGACCAGATCTTCCTTATAGATGGAAAACCAATCTAAGGACATTGGTTTTCCTAAATTTATTTTATTTATGTCGGTGTGAGCCCATAGGTTGTTCAGCTCCTTTTGGTCTTGTAAATGCCAATGGCTACTTGCAAGGGCTCAAACTTGATGTTGCAGGCCTGTCATCAATTTATTCAGACTTTCATTTTGGGCATTTGTTTATCACTTTCTCGTGGACAATTTGTGTGAAGGAATTAATGTCTTCAAAAAAAATGCCTTTCAAACTTTTACAAGGACTTTCTCGAAGGGTAAGAGACCCTTCAGGGTTTGTCAATGGCACCTCTTGAAGGGTAACATACCCTTCAGACTTTTTGCTTGAGACCTTCAGAAATATTGTAATGGTCCTCTGAAAAAGTGAACAAGCCCTTAAGTAATTGACCCAAGCCTTTTGCAAAGGACCCAAACTTTTGTAAGTGCCCCCACTACTGATGATAATTTTCTTGGGTAAAATGGAAATGTTCCTCCAAAAGGGGTTGTGACCCTTTGGAAAACCTAAAATGATCCTTTAGAGTTTTTTTTTTGGCCACTTCACTTTAAAAGATATCTTTCAAAACTTTTTCTTGGAACAATTCTTTTAGAACAATTTTCTCAAAGATTTTTTGACACTTGAATGAAGGAAACTGAGACAAAAGTCTCAAAGAGAGAACACTTAGCTAAAAGGAGAAAGAATTTATTCAGGGAAATTGTCCACATAATTTTTCCAAAAGGAAAATGAAACCAAAATAAGCTCAAAAGAAATCACCTTTCACTTGTTCTCCAAAAGAATGAACAAGTAAAAGACTTAGCTAAAAAAGAGATTTTTCATTTAGCTTTTGGCTTACAGGCTTATCCTCAAACACTGCTACCAGATCCATTTCTTCCCTTTAACCCAATGTTTCATCAAACCATGCAAGAGCTTCATATGTGGGCCAAAAATGGCTAACATCTTTGGCGGCTCATAGGGGTTGCATGCCTATCAATGCAAGAGAACTTAGACCATGTTGCCTCATCAAACCCATCTATTGGGCATGGAGTCAAGTCGCTTTTTCACTAAATTAGAACCTCCCTTTGAAGTAATAAGGACAATTAGAACAAAATAAAATTGTGCTTAAAGCACCTAGGGAAGGGAAACACACAGCTAAAAAAGATGTGCACAAGGCACTTAGAGAAAAACATGAAAATATATACAAAATGTGCAATATATATAATGGCTACAAAATCTTCTAATAACATAGATTTAGATTAATCCCATTGATTATGATGGGTAGTACCTCTCCATCCAGTTAGGCCAGTTGGAAAGCATTATGTTGTTTGCATCCATGGATCATATAAGGAACACTCCACATGATGTCAAATTTGGTATGATTTCCTGACTTGGCCTTATTTGAATCCCATTTGAGGACTAGATCCCCTTATTTTAAGTCTCTTTCTATGGTTGTCTTATCAAAATCTCTCTTGACTTGGGCTTGATGTGACCCTAGTGTCTTCATTGCAAGGTATCTTGTTTCTTCAAGATCCATGAGTTCTACTAACCTCACATTCATGGGTTCATCTTCTAGTAGCTCCAGCTGATGGTAAAGCTCTAATGTAGGCAACTCAAGAGAAATGGGAAACTTGGCCTCCCTTCCATATACTAAATCATATGGAAAATTTCCAACAACAACTTTAGGAGTTACCCGTCAGCCCACAAGGTTGTCTTTAGTTTAGTGTGCCATGTCCTCTGGTTATCTTCCATGGCTCTCCTATTGATTCTTAACAAAGTTTTATTTATGGACTTAGCTAATCCATTTCCTTGAGGATAATAGTTGGAAGAGGTTTTGAGGTAGATGCCCATCTTGAGAACCCATTCACTCATTTTCAAACCGAGGAATGCTAGCACATTATCAAAAATAATAGTGGATGGAACACCAAACCTGGTCATGATGTTATCATAAAAGTCTAAGACTATGCTTTCATTATCTTCTTTCAATGCAATGGCTTCCACCCACTTGGTGAAGTAGTTGATTATATTAATCACCCACTTATACCCTGCACTTGATGGAGGTTTGATCATTCTTATGAAATTTAGCCCCCATTGCATGAAGGGTTGATCTACCTGAATTGGGTTGAGAGGAAGGGCTACCAATCTTTGCTTACCCACAAATAGGGCACACTTTTGACACTTTATCACCCATGAATAAGCATATTTGAAGAGGTTGGGATAGTAATAACCTACCCTCATTATCTTTGTTATTGTGGTCCTTAGAGAAAAATGGCCTCCTGTAGGTCCATCATGGAAATGCTCTAAAAGCTTGGTCGCCTAGTTACCATCTATGCATCTTAGGAGCACTCCATTGAGGTCCTTTATAGATAAAATCTCACCAACCAATGCATAAGGTATGGACTAAAGTCTGAAATACCTTCTCTTTTCTCTATCCATACTTTGTGGGCACTCACCTGTCATCAAGAAACGTGTCATATCTTGGAGCCAACTAGTGTGAGGTAGGAGTGCATCCATCTGTGAGTTATCTTTTGTTACCAAAATAACCACTTTGTTTTTAGTAAGGTCATCAACCATGTACTCGCACAAACCTTTGCCTCTCCCTAGCTTAGTGACCTTGATCTCTACATCATGCTCCATGACCTTTGTAATCCAACCAGCCCTCTTTTCATTCAAGTCTTTGTTAAGAAGGAAATCTCTCACTTTGGGATAAGACACCATGATATAGATTTTGCTATTGGAGAGCATGGGCCTAAACCTTTTAAGGCTTCTTACCTCTTTAAGGACTTGTTTTTATATGAAAATATACCTCACCTCATATCCTTCCATCCCTTGATTGAAAAAAGCTATTAGCTATTCAATTCATTCACCATTCTTTTGCATCAACATAGATGATATATTATCAATATTGGCAAAGGTGTATAATAAGAAATCTCTTGAGAAATCAAGGTTCATGAGTGTGGTTGCTTGTGTAATGGCCTACTTGATAGCCTCAAATGTTGATTTACCTTCATTTAACCAAGTGAACGTTTGGTTATTCTTAAGCATAGTAGTGATGGGTTTGGCTAATTTTGCAAAACTAGGTATAAACCTCCTCACAAAGTTTATTTTCCCAAGGAAAATTTGGAGTCCATTCTTATTCTTGGGTAAGGATAAAGACAAAATGGCACTTATTCTATCAATATCAATAGCTAATCCTTGTTTTGAAACAACATGGCCAAACAACTTACCTTCATGCACAGTAAACACACATTTATTGGCATTCACAGAGATCCCATACTCTCTACATCTCTCAAAGATCAAACTCAGGTGGTCCATGTGCTCATTGGCATCCTTGGAGAAAATTGTGATGTCATCCAATTAGACCAACACCATTTGATTTAGCATCCCTTAGAAATCCATGTCCATTGCCCTTTGAAAATCAGCCCCAACATTTGATAAGCCAAAAGGCATTTTTTGATAAGCATATGTGCCCCACTTGGTGGTGAAGGCAGTCTTGTATTGATCTTCCTCTTTCACCAACACCTAGTTGTATCCCGAGTACCCATCCAAAAGAGAAAACTATTCTGAACATATAACCATTTGAAGAAGTTGCTCCATGGATGGTAGAGGGTAATGGTCCTTCAAGGAGACCTTGTTCAGATCTTTGAAGTCAACACATAAATAGATCTCACCATTTTTCTTCCTTATAGGCACTAAATTGGCTACCCATGATGTGTGTTTGATGGGAAAGATAGTCTTGGATTCAATCAACTTGGTTAGCTCTTTCCTCATAGGTTCTTCTATTTTGGGGTTGACAAGTCTCTAATTTTGCCTCACAGGCTTAGTATTAGCCTCCAGATCTATAGTATGTTGGGCTAACTTTGGATCAAAGCCTCTTAGATCACTATACTCCCAAGAAAAAGTGTCTAAAAACTCTTTACAAAGTTCAATGAAGATGTGTCTTTCAGATTTGTTGCTTACCTTCCCAAGCTTGAGAAGCTTATCCTTGAAGATGAAGACTCTCTCATAGTTTTCTTCATCAGTTGATATTACTACCTTGTCTTTCCTCATATGGTCTACCTCATGGAAAATGCCTTCAAGTGTGACCAGACCTTTAAGGAGATTATTAGATTTCATTTGAATGATTTGATTGTCATACTGGTGTTGAAACTTCTCTTGGTTGGTGAAGGATAACTTAGCTTTATACTGTAAGAAACAAGCAATTTATTTATCATTTTCAAAAACCTGCCAATGGGCCTCATTGTCTAGCATTGATGGCCTCACCACCATCTTGATGTGTGGCTAAACATTGGCTTATTTTAGCTTACTTGGGATGTTGAATTCAGCCCTCATAACTAAAAACCTACCAGCATACTAATTTTGGTTCCTTAGCACAGCTTGAATGTCAAAGGCTTTGAAATCTTCAATTAGGTCCTACACCCTATTTTTGTAGGACCTCATCAAAGGATTCTTCAAAATGTTTAGGCCCCTGACTTAGTTTACCTTAAGCTCACTATCCCCATATGTTTGTAGTTGCTTGATTTCTTTCTTACTGGCCCATTGAAGGCCATGGATTAAGCCTTCATATTTTATCATGTTTGAAGAGAAACTATAATGGAACCTATAAGAAGAGAAATACTTATCATCTAAAGGAGAAACTAACATTGTCCTTGCACCTACTCCATTCTTGCTCCTTGAACCATCAAAGAACAATTTCCACATACCATTGAGGTCATCTTTAGGTCTAGTGAGGGAAGGCATGAGTTGATTTTCTTCATGTAGCAAATAGACACCCATGTCTCTTTATTCAACTCCTTCCAAAGGGTTGAGAAATTGATTATCCCCCCATAGCTCATAAAAGAATAAATCTAGAATTTCTTCAGGACAAGTGTTTAGCTCTTGACCAATTATAAACTCACCTCATCAAGGATAGTACAATTGAGGTTTATGTTACCTAGCTAATGGGGTTTAATGTGAAAGTGTGCCATGAGTTCAACCTTGATTGATACCTTAGTCTCGTACCTAGTTTTGAATGCCATGTATGGCCAAATGCTATGAGATAGCCTCCTATCTTTGTTTTGAATTCTCTAGATAAGCATATAGCAAAATGAGGAGGTACCTCTAGAATCAACACATCTTGAGCCACTAAAATATTAGGACAAGCATGCAGGGTCAGGCTGAGACCTTTGATAATACCATCTGGTTTAGTGGAAGATCCATTAAGCTACAAAACTCCCTTGGATTAGGGTTCATAATTTAAACCAAGCTGGTCTGCTATTGATTTTGGCATTATTGAAGTGTTATCCCCACTATCTACCAAGCAATTATGCACCAATGAATCACTAATGATTAATGAAATATAGAATAAAGGAGGCTTGACCACCTTACTTGATGCTTTTCCCATAGGACCTTGGGTTGCATTAGTGAGGACCTCAATTTTTTTGCTTGGTCGTCTACTTGTAATTATTGTAACACTTATCTTGGATAAGCCTTCCTAAAGGATATCCACTTGATCGGGCATGGAAAGCATGTCCCACATTGTCACGTTCATGTTGTATTTCTTCATTTTCTCAACAATGTTGATTGGTGTATTGCTAACTTTTGCTTGTGCCTTGGGAGTCACTGCTAATGGCTTGGTCAATGAAGGAGCAGTGATAAGAGGTTATTTTAAATCTTCTTGATAGTCACCCATATTCTTTCTTTTAAATCTTATATTTGTTGAGACTGGGATGTGAGCCAGATTGGGGATGGCATGTTGATTAGATACATAACACTTTTCTTGCTCACTAATAAACATTGTAGCTTCTAGTTGGTTTGATACCTGATCTGGTCCTTGCTCTTGTGGAGGTTGCTTTGGATTTGTCATCATGGGGATCTCCATACTTTAATCCATAAGAGCTTGATTGCACCCATAAGTAATAGCTTCCTACCATTGGTCATTGAAAGACTGGTTAGAACCATTAGTTGGGATAATGGATTACCCAAAAGATTGATTCCAAGGCATTGTCCTTTCAGCCTCTTGATCCATATTATTTTGAATAGGAACCAAATAATTGGTAGGGCCTATAGCATTTGGATTATAATTGTATTGTCTAGCATAATTAGGCTGCCCCTATCCTTGAAAACCTCCTTTATAGGGTGACTATTTGCTTGATAAGGCTACTACTGAGGTTGATATGGAGTTTGGATGGTTTATTGAAAGCTTTTTACCTCTTGACACTAACCACATCATTCCCCAAATATTGGAGCATGCTCTTCAGTTATAAGTAGTTATTTTGCTCTTAGGAGTCACTAGATCCACTAGTGGAGGCCTTCTCTTACTTTGGTGAAGGCACAGTAGTAATAGTTGGAGTTGGAAGGATAACACCAAGTGGGGGGACAACTGCAAGAGGTGGTATAATCTCAAGGAAAAGGGGCATTGGGGGTCTAGGAGTAAGCATACTGGCCTGGACTAGATAATTTTCATCTTTTATAGCCACCTCATAAGCACCTGGCAAAATGTCCCCTCCCATAGATTGGATCATTACAACTATGTCACTATTTAGAGCCTTTAAATAATATAAGAAGTCAAAGTTTGGGGATGGTCTAATAGTGGCTATAATTCTATCCCAAGCCTTTTAAAATCTTGTATTGAAGTTTTGCATGACTTCATGGGGGGCTCTTTTGATTGTGGTAAGTTACTCTGCTAGTGATAAATGGTCACTCTGATCTAAAAACCTCTTGCATAAGGTTGTTCCCAGATGATCCCATGATTTAATCAAGTTAGGAGCTAGGACTTTATACCAATCTAATTCCTTTACCTTAAAGGATACAACCAATAACCTAATGGCTACATTTTCTACTATGGCATTATGAATATTGCAAAAATTGGCTATGTCTGTGATGTGTTCAGTAGGATTTACAACTTGGTCTCCTATGAAATATGGGACACTTTTGAGGGATGCTACTGGCATAGGGTCATATTATGGCAAATTGAAAAGGACTTTGGCTATTGAAACCCACAAAAGCTCTTTGGGGAATCATGGTAGCAAGAGGGGCTAACAAGGATCTTCTCATGTAAGTATACCTTATGACTAGTTTAGGAAAGTAGTTTTTTACATATGGGTGAGTATGGTCAAACCTTAACCTTATTGTTGAGTTTAAAAGTAATTCAACAAATTCAAAAGGAATACCTATAGAAGTTGATCTTGTAGTCACCTTTGGCATGAAATTTATTGTTCTACCACCAAATTGTTGAATGTTCATTGGAGTTGTCAAATACTGAAAGATGAAATCTACAACCACTGCAAATTGATCAAACCAACATCAAAATTGACCAATATTTCTTGAAAATGTCCCATCAGGCATGCCAACAACTATTGTAGCATGGAATTACACCCTTGTGGGAGTGTTTTTCAAGCTCTCTCACTCTTAGCTACAAACATAATTATAATCTAATTTCTTGTTGGTATTGTTGTAATGGTATTGTTATAATGATAATCACAATAATGGTATTATTGTCATATTTATGTTAAATTTTATAATTCTAGATAGGGAGAGTAATAGTAAGGATGAGTTGTTTTGATTTACCTATGAACTCAATATGAATTTGATTTTTTTGATAAGTTATGATTTTATTGTACTAACAGTCCCTTGAATTATCATTTTCAATGGAATAATTATATCCCATTGTGTATAGTGGTGCATAATATCAATGGAAAATTTATGTTATGTAGACAAATTACTAGAAGTGGACAAGATGGAAGAATGAAATTTAGATATTTGGTGGTTTTATCAATTTATCTCTATAAAAGAGTTAGTTTTTTCTTGTAAGGATGAGAGAAAATTATTGTCATTCCAATTATGATAGATTTCAAAATCATGATAGCCAAGCATATTAAGTCCATTTATCATGATATCATTATCGGGGTGGAATTGTATAAATATTTACCACTAATCATTTTAAGGATCATCATCTAAATGTATTTCAATCTCAGAAGGTGTATGATCAACACACCATGGGTGGTAGGAATTTCACATGCTTTCCCAGCTTGAAACAATTTCTCTAGTGGTGCTATTAATGTTTGCAATGATGTTCTAGAATAATTTGTACAAGAGGATCTCAATCCAATAGAATGATGCATAAGTAGATAAATATTTTAAAATAATATTAAAGTAGAAACAATAGACAAAGAAATTTTTGGTACTTTTATTTTTTCCATTTATGAATATGATGATGTTTGTCTTAAGACCAATACTTTACTACTTCTATAAGCAATAATGATTTTAGTAAAGGCCATTTTATTTATGCATCAATGGCAGTTGAAGTTCTAAGAAAATTAGTTATAGTCTAGGAAACACAACATATAATCATCATGCCAACATTTAATGTAACAAATGATTGGCTACACAAATCAAGAGGAAATTTTACAACATATATTAGGCCTGTTTTTCACTGATTTCATGATCGATAATACTATTAGTCAAAATATTCCAATATAATATTGTCCCTCACAAATTGGAACCAAAGTGCATCAAATTTTCAGTTAGTTTATAATTAGGAAAATCATCAAGGCATTGACAAAGGTTTTTGATAGTAATTGGAAGGTTGTCTTCAATATTTTTTTAATAAAAACAAATATTTTTTCCTTCACTACAATGGCCCGTCATGAGGTTAATCAAAAATATATGAATATGAGATAGCCACCAAATATATTATCATGATAACACATCAAATGAAATGCATATTCATGCATATGAACATTTTTGAAGTGAGGTTTCATGAACATATCTTGATTTATAGGTGGAAAAAGTAAGAAAATCCCTAACAAGCACTCCTTATATGATATATGCATTTGTAAGTGACAAGCCAAGTGTTGGCCATGCCATAACATGTGGTCTTTCTTGATTTGTTGACTATAATTATTTTTGTATTTATTCTATTTATGTTTATGTATTGGGAGACCTACATGTAAAAAATGATGAAGGCATTTGTTTATACACTTATAATAATCATTTTCACATCCATCAAAACTTGGTTTTAGTTGCTAAAAAAATTGGATGTTAATAGATACATGTGGGAAATGAATGAAACATTTATGATTTCAACAAGAAGATGTAATGATGCTAATGCACTTTCATCAAGAAACACATCATTTTAGAATGAATCATGTATTATATTATATTTCAAATGTTTCAAGACATATGATATACTTACATAAAAATTACATTTTTTGTTGAGGACCATGACTTCTTACAATCATTATATCTAATAGGTCAATTCTCCATGGAAGATATTTTAAAATCATATTGATGTCTTGAGGGAAGCTAATGATATGTCTAATGTATTTTGTATTTCCTCCATGTACATATTTCACCTTAAAAATTGGATTTACTCTTGTTATAATCATTTATTCAACTTGATTAATTACTTGTAAAATTGTAGGTTATTCTCTAGGTCTATATTATTCCATTTGGATAAATGATGGCCACTTCATTCAAAAATACATCTTTAAAAAATGAACACCCCATTTGATATTTTAGTCTTCGTGTTTTGATAATTTTTTGATGCATATATATGATGTTTAAATAGATGATATTTGATCTATCCTTTCATGAAAATGCTTATGTGTATTTACAAATTTGGAATTATAAGGGCTATTGACAAGTGATGCCTATGCCTTTTTTTAATAGTGGGTAATGGAGAATTGATATGTATATCTTTTGATAAAAGTTCCACATATGTATTTATAATGAAATGGTTTAGTTTTTGTTGAATAACTACATATACCATCTTGAAAAATACATTGAATAGTTGTGGATTGCAATTGGGTATCTTCATATTGGATTGCACAAAGTACTACCTGATTTATAATAGTTAAATGTAAATGGTTATTCAAAGTATATTTCCTTTCCTTTATAAATTTATTTATGATATCTTTATGAATTTGGTACCCTTAGTTTTTATTCTTTAATAAAATATTTATTATGTGTGTAATACACAATCTAATCACAAATGGAGGTTCAATCATAGTATTAAAAATCAATATATGTTTCCATTTGCATTCATATAACGTTTGTGTATGCACCTAATAGTAATGATTAAGATATAAATATATTAAATGAGTACTATGTCTATGTCATTGATGATCAATCACATTATACAGAGTATATGCAAGGTTGTTTTGATATGTTCTATGGAAATTTGACTAAGAGGAACATTAATTTAAATCAACATTATATTTGGTTAGACAATTGTAAATTGTGTATCAAGAGTGCATGTATGTTTTACAAGTTGAGAAAGATGCATGTTACCAGTATTGTACAACATATTTAGAGTTTCATTGAGGCTAGGCATGTAAAAAGTGGAGCATTATGGTGTCAAAACATATGTAAAAAGAGCCCTTCCAAGAGAAAAGTTTAAGTTAAAATATGGCACTAATTTGGTTGATACAAAAATCATTTTTGAATGGTGTAATGAGAAAATAACCTATGGTGCTCAAGAAAACTCTATTGTTCATAGATATTTTTGGTTTATGGAAGAACAATTGGAAATTTATGAGGATTGTATGACTTTAATAGTATCAAGTGAGCTCAACTAATTTCATATCCCAAATGCAAGTTATTGGACTATTCATACGAGGCACATGGCATGTTTTTGTTCTATATGCATGTACATTGTTTGGAATGAGTTTTACTCACAAGAGTGGGTGGATGGATGGTTTGTATAACTCTACGTCCAATTGACACATATCAGGTTCCACTAGAATTATAACTTACAACTATGGAATCATCACATGACTTTTACCATGTATCTAACTAGTGCAACCAGGTATGAGATGAATTTGCAACTAAGTATAATATCAATCAATATGTAATATTTTTTTATTATTTATTGACATCATCATTAAAATAATGTTAAATTTTTTGATGTAGGGCATGCTTTTGTAGCTATTATAGATGAGGATAATGAAGATGGAATGTATTACTACTTATGTCAGTGTTTAGAGAAGAAAAATAAATTAAATTCCCCATTCATAGATGGGGAAAACATTAACTATCTCGTTGTATTTGTGGTAGTTATCGGAACTTGTATTCAATGATTTTCTATCAAAAATTCAAATGTATGGTTGTTTGAAGACCATGAAATACATAGGAATATATTTCACTATTCAAATTTATTTCTTTCAACAAATGTTCAATTACTCAAATATTAGGGGAAGCTATTAGAAATGAATCTATGGAAGATTCATGAGTTTGACCACAAAGCAATTCTTTCTACTATCAAGAGTAGACCATATCCTAGTGGTTTGTTTAATTTGAACTCCAAGGTATTCCAAGTTATCAAATGTAAATATGTTTAATTTTTATCAAATTTTATTGATTCTGTAGATAGTAAATATACATTTCAATTTAATTATTTTCTAACATATTTATTGTAGGTTAGTTGTTCCAAATAAGCTTCCACCTTCACCTAGTTGTCACCCTTAGTATAAAATTATATAATATTGAAGCTAAGAGAAGCTTAATAAAATCTCAAGAGAATGGTACTATTAGTACATAGTTCCATATTCTATTAAGGCCATAATGGGTACTTCATCTCCTAATCAGGCACTCTTGAAGACAAATAACATAGTTATTTACATTATTTTCCACCCTTGACATGGTGGCAATGGAAAATTTTAGAAATAAAGTATTGGAGGTGGAGATATCCAACTACAACTTGAATGTTAACAACATTTATTTTCAATGTTTTCACGTGTCATATTAATTGAAAAAATACATATCTGGGTGGCTTCATAGGTCATGGTCTTGGTAACATATGGGATTTTCTTATTTTACAGTTGGAAGCAATGTATTTATAAGGAGAGGTCTTGAAAGTGTAAAAATCGATTGGACAACAAGAACTTCTCTCTTGATTGTAAGAATAACATTTTAGCATTGATCAATATATCATCTTCTATGGATTCATCTCTTATGTTAGATAAATGCACTACGTATTAAAATTAGATAGCTTTGATATACTCATGAAAGTTCTTTCAATTCATGTAAATGACTTATAATTTATGTTTTATGCGTGTCTAAAGTTTTCTTTAAAAATTGGATTTTTTGTATAGGGAAGGATGTTCTTGAGGCCAAAATGAGTACTATTTATCCTAATTGGGCATGCTCAGAGGCCAATAATATGGTTATAGACATTATTCACCACACCCAATGTGGTAGAAATACCAATTTTCATCCACAAAGCACTTGAGGTGGAGATCTCTAATTGTGGTTTGAGCATTGATAACATTTATTGTCAGTGTTTTTGTGTGTCATAGAAGATATAAAAACACATACGCATATGGATTCAAAATTTGTGATCCTGTGATTTTTCTAGCTAGATGTGTTAGAAGTGATGGATTTTAAAGGGGAGGTCCCAAAATCAAAAATGTTAGTTGGAAGACAACTTGTCTCTTGACTACATAAAAATAACATTTCAGCATTGATCAATATAACATCTACCAAAAATTATTCTCTTATTTTAGATAGACATGATCTAAGGTACAATTATGGGGATTTTACATGCACATGAAGTTTTGTTGGTTCGTGTAAACGACTTACCATTTTTGTTTTATATGTGTCTGAAGTTGGCCTAAAAACTTTAAAAAATTACACAAGAAAGGGCATTCTTAAGGTCAAAATGAGTACTCTATCTTCTGAATTAGATTTCTTAGAGTCCACAATTGTGGTCCTTGATGTGGTGGTGATTCCAATTGTCATCTATGAATCACTAGAGGTAGATATCTCTAACGTGGCTTGAACACAGAAATGAGAATTTGGCAATTTATACATATGGAGATATTAAGTTTCTTATGCTTGACAATACAAATAAAATTGAGTAATTTATATGTCATGATAACAGTGCTAAGAAACTTATCATTACACCTCAATAATGTGACAAATTGAAGCAAGATATGAATATTGTGTCAATGCTTTCTAAGAATCATGGTGGGATGATTTTTTTGAAGATACTTCTTACCTAAGAAAATCAAATCTAAAGAGTGAAATAAATGCATATAATAAGCACCACTAGCATGGGAATAAAAAGAGAATGGGAAACCATAAGGAGTTGATATGTGCTAAGAGGTTGGAAGAGATATTTATTTCCTTTCACAAAGTTGATGACTCAAAACAACATGAAAATCCTATCTGAGTGTTTCTTAAGAATATTGACAATTTGAAATTCATAGTTAAAAAAAGGTAGTAGTAGTTATTCATCTCTAATAAATATTCATATGGATATAATTAATTTAAATACTAATAGTGATCAATTTGGACACAAGCCTTTAATCAACTTAAAATATCTAATCTAAACCCAACTAAGAAAGCTCATATTTCTATGTCAAATAAAGATGATAGGAAATTTAACGCAAAAAATGAATTAAAATTCAAGCTTGTAGTTATGAACAGAGTTTCAACAAATTAATGAAATTAAAATAATGATAATATGTACAAACTAATTACAACAAGGTTATATATATATATATATATATATATATATATATATATATAAGCCATAAAGGCATAAAAAATATGAACATAATATAATGTTAGTTCAATTCCAAATAAACGTACATTTCCATATAGGCACACAACAAAATATCATGTAAGACATATCGTAATCATCAAAAAGTCTCATTTTATTTGCCTTGTTCATATCAGGGTCTCTTTTAGATGCCTTTTTCATAGATGGATATCCCTCAAACACCTTATATTCCTCCTAGATCTAACTATGGTTCTTTTTATGCTCATAGCTCACTTGTAGCTAAACTTAGTCATATATAAATATTGTTGGAAACTTTACATTCTAGACATGAAACCAAGTTTAGAAGTTAATTTTAAAATGATATAAAAACTATTTAAGCATGCACTTTTCACAATCTTGTGGCCACACCCAATTTAATTTTGATGTTCATCAAGGTTAATGATAGATTGAGTATCATGCACATGAGTGTGGAAGGGAGAAACACCAAGAGTCGATACATTGCTCATGATAATGGAATGGGTTGAACCATGCACACATATATATAAACATTTAAACACACTAACTAAATAATTAAAATTTAATATCTAAATTTAAAAATTAAATTGTAATATACCACATCACCCTTGCTAATGATTTTAACATGAGTATTGTTGAGGTGTGGAGCTAAAAGCTTCACCAGATGAGTAGATGCTGAAGTTGTTGGATTTACATAGTCGTCGACGATGGCAAGGAGTCGACTAGCAGCTACCGATGTCGGTCATGTATTGGCCGATGTCGGTTACCTGTATGTTCCTAAAAGTCTATTTTCGTGGATGAACAGATTGTTTGCATGATAAGTTTAGCTGTTAGTTATAAGTCCACGTTTCTATTTTTGGCAGGACTATTTTAAGCCTTTGATTAGGAGGTGTATCTAATGGTTGTGAATGCATTGCTCATGATCCCTAATCTTATATAATAGGGAAAGATCTTCATAGCTTGTAAGAGTGTGTAAGAGAGAACAGTACAAGACATATTGTATATGTGTGTATCAATCCAGGTTGTTGGAATTGATTGTAAACTCTTGAGGGAAAGAGATTTGTACATCTGAGAGGTGTGAGAAGAAAGTGTGATTTTTCTTCATTGTATTTCCTTCTAGAAGAGTTTAATACAAGTTTTCAGGGTGGTTTCTTGTATCTCTTATTCTTTGTTGTTTCTGATTCTAGTTACTTAACATTCTGGTTTAATTCTGTGTTTAGTTGCTTTCACATAGTAGTCAAGTTTGTTGGTTGATCCCCAACAAGTGGTATCAGAGCTCAGGTTCACTAATAGGTGTTTCAGATCTGGTTAGTGTTTGTTGATTATAGGTCACTCATAGGGGTTTTTGTTTGAGTGGGAGAAGCAATGGCAGAAGAAAGTAAACTAAGAATAGAGAAGTTCAATGGCAAGAATTACCAATTATGGAGAATGCAGATAGAAGATTATCTCTATCAAAAAGATCTGTACTTACCATTGGGTGGGGTTGATAGAAAGCCCACAGATATGGAAGATGAAGAATGGGAAGTTCTTGATAGAAAGGCTCTTGGATCTATAAGATTGAGTCTGGGATATATTGTGATTTTTAACTTGTCACAAGCAAAGACAACGATAGAGTTGATGGACACTTTAGCAAATTTATATGAAAAGCCCTCAGCTTCAAATAAGGTATATCTTATGAAGCAGTTATTTAATTTGCAAATACAGGAAGGTGGATCTGTATCTAATCATCTTAATGATTTCCATGGAATTGTAAATCAATTATATTCAGTCAAAATAGTGTTTGATGATGAAATTAAAGCTCTATTAATCTTATGCTCTTTACCTGAGAGCTGGCATAACTTGGTAATGGAAGTTAGTAATACTGCATCTGCTTCAAATATTTTAAAAGTAGATGATGTTGTTAGTGTAATCTTGAATGAATAAATTTGCAGGAAAAGCATAGAGAAAACATCAAGGAACGCTTTAAGTTTTGAGAGCAGGGGAAGACAAAAAGAGAAGGGCAAGCATAGGAGATCAAGGTCTAAGTCAAAGATGAGAGGTAGATCCAAATCTAGAAATGGCAGGAGGATAGCCTGCTGGAATTGTGGAAAGATAGGGCATATAAGCAAAGATTGCTAGTCAAAACCTAAAGAAGACAATCAGCATGAAGGTAAAGAAGAAGCAAAAGTTGTAGGTATTGTTGCACAAGATGCTCTTATATTCTCTTTGCATAATAATATAGAATCTTGGGTTTTAGATTCTAGTGCCTCTTTTCATGTAACCCCAAATAGAGAATATTTTAGTGACTATGTCCATGGAGATTTTGGAATAGTTTATTTAGGGGATGATGAGCCTTGTAAAATTATTGGCAAAAGAAAAGTGTAGCTGAAAATGCAGAATGGCAACACATGGGTGTTGAGAGATGTCATGCATGTTCCCAGCCTGAAGAGGAATCTGATTTTTGCAAGAAAGTTGGGGGATGAGGGTTGCATAGTAACTCTCACAGTTGAATCTTGGAAGGTTACCAAGGGTGCACTTGTATTGGCTAGAGGTAAGAGAGTAGGTACTCTCTATTTATGTAATTGTATTACTGATAATTCTCCTTCTATATTATCTACTTCAGATGTAGATGCAAAGTTGTGGCACTAGAGGCTTGGCCACATGAGTGAGAAGGGAATGACAATTCTTAAGTCAAAAGGTAAGCTTTCAGATTTGAAAAGCATAGATCTAGATTTTTGTGAGCATTGTATTTTTGGAAAATAGAAGAGAGTGAGTTTTCTTAAGACTGGGTCAACAAAGAAGAAGCATAAGTTGGAGCTTGTTCACATAGATGTGTGGGGACCAGCTCAGGTTGCTTCTATTGGAGGATCACAATACTATGTTTCTTTCATAGATAATGCTACAAGAAAGGTATGGGTCTATTGTATAAAGAAGAAATTTGATGTTTTTGACACTATTAAGATGTGGAAAGCTTTAGTTGAGAATGAAACAAGCAAGAGATTGAAGTGCCTTAGATCTGACAATGGTGGTGAGTTCTACAGCTACAAGTTCAACTGGTATTGTTATATGCATGGAATATGCAAACAAAGGATGGTTCCAAGGACACCTCAGCAAAATGGAGTTGCTAAAAAGATGAACAGAACAATAATGGAGCGTGCACGGTGTATGAGGTTGCATGTTGGTTTGCCCTTAGAGTTTTGGGTAGAAGCTATAGATATTACAGTTTACCTAATTAACAGAGGACCCTCTACAGCTCTGGATGGTGGAATTCTAGAAGAGGCATGGACAGGTAAAAAGGTAGATCTCTCATTTCTCAAAGTTTTTGGTTGTGAAGCTTTTGTGCACGTTGATAAGGAAAATAGAAAAAAGCTAGATGCTAAGTCTATGAGGTGCACATTTATTGGTTATGGCTCTAGAGATTTCGGATTCAGGTTTTGGAATCTAGGAACTAACAAGATAATTAGGAGCCGTGATGTTGTTTTCAATGAAAAAGTGATGTATAGTGATCAGCTCAAGAAGCTGAAGAATTTTGAGTAGGGCCATGAAGAATTAGATGAGGTGACGGTCCAAAATGAGCTACCGAGAAAGAATAATCACAGACAGGAAAACACAGAGACCGACGTCGGTCAGGTAGGAACCGACGTCAGCAATACAGGAACCGATGTCGGCCATACAGTGACCAAAATTGGCTAGGAAAGAACCGATGTTAGTCATGTGGAACCGACGTCAGCCAGTAACAGGCCTAGAGGTGATTGAGGTCAGTCACTGTCAGAGAATTTGGGCGGACAACGTGTTGTGAATGAGTCTTAGACGCCCATCAGGAGGTCAAAAAGGGTACGTAAACCTCCAATTTGATATTCCCCTTCATTATACTATTTATTGCTTACTGATGGTGGAGAACCAGAGAGTTTTGATGAAGCAATATAGGTGGAATCCAAGAATCAGTGGGAGCTAAGCATGAATGAGGAGATTGATTCCTTGAAAGAGAACCAAACATGGGATTTGGTTGAGTTGCCAGCGGAAAAGAAGACACTGAAGAACAGATGGATCTACAGATTGAAGGAAGGTGAGAATGGACAGATGAGATATAAGGCTAGGTTGGTAGTGAAAAGATTTGCACAAAAACCAGGTATTGATTTTGGTGATATTTTTTCTCTTGTAGTTAAAATGACTTCTATACAGACTGTATTGTCTTTAGTTGCTATTGAGGATTTGCATCTTGTGCAGCTTGATGTTAAGACAACATTTCTTCATGGAGATTTGGATAAAGAAATATATATGGATCAGTCAGAAGAATTTGCGGTCAAAGGTAAGGAGAAGCTAGTGTGCAAATTGAAGAAAAGCTTGTATGGTTTCAAGCAAGCTCCTAGACAATGATATTTGAGGTTTGACAGGTTTATGACTGAGCATGGCTACAGTAGATGTCAATCTGACCATTGTGTATATTTTAAGAGATTGGATAATGGTAGATATATTATTCTTTTGTTGTATGTAGATGATATGCTGGTTGCAGGATCACACATGCATGATATCTCTGAGCTTAAGGTCAAATTAGCTCACACATTTACCATGAAGGATTTGGGAGCAGCAAAGAAAATCCTTGGCATGAGTATTAAAAGAGACAGGAAAAATCACAGGTTGATTTTGTCTCAAGAGGATTATGTGATCAAGGTGTTGAAACGGTTCAATATGTAGGATGCAAAACCGGTAAGCACACCTATGGCTGGACACTTCAAGTTGAGTAAAGAACAGTGTCCTAATTCACATGATGAGGTAGAGTACATGAGTAGAGTTCCATATGCTTTCGTAGTTGGGAGTTTAATGTATGCAATGGTATGTACTAGACCGAATATTGCCCAAGCAGTGGGAGTTGTTAGTAAGTATATGGCCAATCCAGGGAAGGAGCACTAGAAAGCAGTTCAGTGGATCCTCAGATATCTGAGAGGGACCAGCAGTAGGCATTTGTGCTATGGAGGGTCAAACACCTCTCTACATGGTTATGTAGATTCAGATATGGTAGGTGATTTGGATGGCAGGAGAAGCACCACAAGATATGTTTTCACTATTGGTGGAACAGCGGTTAGTTGGATTTCAAAGTTGCAGAAGGGTGTTGCCTTGTCAACTACAAAATCAGAATATATTGCAGTCACAGAGGCTAGCAACGAGATGATATGGATGACACAGTTCATGGAAGAGCTAGGAAAGGAGCAAGAGAGTTGTAGACTATACAGTGATAGTCAAAGTGCAATTCATTTGGCTAAGAATTCAGCCTTTCATTCAAGAACCAAACATATACAGCTTAGGTACCACTTCATAAGATAGGTATTGGAGGATGGTGAGTTGAAGCTGGAGAAGATCCATACAGATAAGAACCCTACCGATATGTTAACCAAGCCGATAACAAAGGAGAAGTTGAATCTTCATTCAAATTTTGTTGATCTTCAAGATTGAGTTTGAAGATGGAGAAGCTAGAAGATGTTGTTGTATAGGTACTGGTGCAGCTGTTTATCTCCAAGTGGGAGATTGTTGAGGTGTGGAGCTAAAAGCTTCACCAGATGAGTGGATGCTGAAGTTGTTGGATTTACATAGTCACCGATGATGGCAAGGAGTCGACCAGCAGCTATCGATGTTAGTCATGTATTGGCTGACATTGGTCATGTGCAGGCAAACAGGGACCGACGTCGATTACCTGTGTTTTCTCGAAAGTCTATTTTCGTGGATGAACAGATTGTTTGCATGATAAGTTTAGCTATTAGTTGTAAGTCTGCGTTTCTATTTTTGGTAGGACTATTTTAAGCCTTTGATTAGGAGGTGTATCTAATGGTTGTGAATGCATTGCTCATGATCCCTAATCTTATATAATAAGGAAAGATCTTCATAGCTTGTAAGATTGTGTAAGAGAGAATAGTACAAGACATATTATATATGTGTGTATCAATCCAGGTTGTTGGAATTGATTGTAAACTCTTGAGGGAAAGAGATCTGTACATCTGAGAGGTGTGAGAAGAAAGTGTGATTTTTCTTCATTGTATTTCCTTTTGGAAGAGTTTAATACAAGTTTTTAGGGTGGTTTCTTGTATCTCTTATTCTTTGTTATTTCTGATTCTAGTTACTTATCATTCTGGTTTAATTCTGTGTTTAGTTGCTTTCACATAGTAATCAAGTTTGTTGGTTGATCCCCAACAAGTATCAGATGTCATCAAACACCCTTGAATAGGCATAAGTGCCAAGGAAAATTATTTAAAAATGTTAGAGTATGGGTTTATTATTTTCCAATATTTACTTATTATAGGTTTTTTCCCCTCACTTAGATTTTCCTACTTTCATAGATAAGTTTGCTTAGGTGTATAGGTTGACTAGATGACTGTGAAGTAACTCCCTTAAACAATTATTTTAGGTATGGGATTTACTCCTCTATTCTTGGATCTATTGACCACATTTTATGTAGGAGTTACTATTCTATTTTGAGGGTTTATTGACCACCTTTTATGGAGGAGTTATGCAGTGCTTTCCTATTTTTACTTATCACTTTTATGAGTTTATTAATGGAAGTTTTAGTTTTGGATCTAATCTCTTTTTTAATATTTGCATGTATTAGTTTCTTTTGATTTAGCTACATTATGTCATGCACTTGTTTGGCTTGTATGTTCACTCAACTGGTACATTCACTTGATATGAAGATCTTAGCTTTTACCCTGATATGGTATCAAAGCCACCCTAGTAATCATATGTCTGGTTATGTTGTTAGTTTATTTTGAAATCATGATTTTTAATTTGAAAACTTATACAAGGTTGTTTACTTCCGTTCTCATTTCCAAGAGTATTCTCTACTAGATGTTTTCTCTTTGCATATAGAACTAAAGTCTCCAGTTTTATTTGAATAGATCCTCACATGTTTGCATTGGAATCGGTAGATTATGTTTATAGATCATTTACTCTCTCATTGTAGAGCTAGTCAACTAGCATAGACAAAAGTGAGATAAAAGAATCATGTTCTACATTAAGAAAACCATGATTCCCATCTCATGAACATTCTATTCAAAGGTCGTTATAACCTCAACACAATGTCTTTGCATGTTGGTCTTGGTCTATTGAGTGAAGGTACTATTATGGATACAAAATACTTGGTATACATCAAATAAAATTTCCATTAGTTTTACCATGGTCGATACTTGGCCAAATGACTACAATAGGATGGTAAGGTTAATGATGATAGTAGAAAGGAGATAAGGTGAATGTATTTTTAGTGGTATCAAAAACCACTCCTCCAAGCACCCCTTGTTGCCATTCTTATCTCTCATGGCCCTTTGGTTTGCACAAATACCCTATATTTTTCCCTTAAATTGAGCCTTTTCTCTCTATGCAGGTCACCTCAAATGGTAGAGTCTATTTTTGGCTAAAACCACCTTGTTTTGGATAGTTCATGGCCTTTAAAAAAAACACACTCATACTTGGACCCTCATTCATGATTTTTTTTTTTTTTTTAATTTAAAAAAAACTTTGAAAAGTTTAAAAGAATGCTCAAATCATGTATTTTAAATATTCTATGTCATTTTAAAAAAATGATATTTACATATTCATACAGATTTTAAAGCCTTTTCACTGATTAATGATGAAGGTTTAAAACAAGAATGACTAAGTCCAATTGAGAGGTGAGTTTTTGTATCTAGAGGGAAGGAGTTTGTATTTATTTTCTATAAAATAATATAATATTGTGGTTTTTTTTAAAGGGGGAGATTATTTTTTATTCTTTTTAATAAAAATAGTATATTGTGAGCCCATTAAAAGATGGGAAGATATTAATATTTTGAAACTCTTCATATCCTCCCTAGTTATAGACTGGAGGGTGAGGTATGGTTTAGTAGGTGACCAAACCCCCTCGCATTCAAAATAATTATTTCTCCTTATTTCTTATGCTCATTTTGTGTACTCATCTTGGATGCATTATCGATAGAGCCTCACATTCTTATTTTATCTTAAAAAACATGTTTTTTTAAATATTTTCGCTAGTTACTCTAGACACATTCTCAGTTATGTCTGATGTCTTTTGAGCATGCATTATTTGCAACATTTTAGGGAGTTTCAACATTTCATAGCTTAGGGGGTGTACTATGTTCCTGATCAATTTCCATTCTCCTTGCAATTTAATTTCTATAACAATTTCAACCACTACACTTAATTTCTACAGAAAATAGATACAAGTTAAATTAACCCTCTAATGCCATTTAATTATCATGAGTGGAAAATTAAAATGCAAATTATTTTAAGGAGCAAAGGTTTGCATCGCATTACAATGGTGTTATAAACTCAACCAAATGTAAATACATAAAAAGTTAAGTAGTATAATCATAGTGATGAAGCCTATGGTTTGTTGTGTCTTTTTATGTCTCTTGATTTCCTCTTTCATATAGAACCTAAGAAATCACCCAATGAAGTGTGGACCATTTTATAAAATCTCTTTGGGAAGCAAGATGTGATGAGAGGTCAAGAACTAGAAAATAAACTTATCAGCCTAAGTCCTAGCAACTTTGACACCCTTTAACATTTTTTCACTAAGTTCAAGTCTTTATGATGTAGTTGAAATAATATGGAATAGAATATAAAAATTATAAACTTATTCTTTATATACTCTCTAATCTAGGTCTTGACTATTCAATCTTTGTCTCTACCTTCCCATGCCACCAAAAGTGCTTATGCACTATATGGAAGATGCCTTATTTAGATGAATTTGTTTCCAATTTGACTCGGGAGTAAGATAAGATAATATATATGGGCACATTAAATTCCTAAGAATCTCAAGCCCTAATTAATGGGAATGTGAAATAGAAGGCTTAAAATAAAGAGAAGAAGAAAAATAACAAGGATCAAGAGAAGAATAACGAATCAAAATCTATCAAAACAACCACTGAAACCTACTCTTCCAATGAAAAACCTAAGAAAGAGAAGGTTAAGTGTGCCTATTATAAAAAAAAATGGGCATGATGAACACAAGTGCATGAAGAAATAAATGGATTGTCTAACTCATCTTGTATAGAATAACAACATAGGTGTTCTTGAATATATCAAAAAGAACTCATCAACTC
Source organism: Torreya grandis (assembly GCA_037957365.1). Classification (NCBI taxonomy): domain Eukaryota; kingdom Viridiplantae; phylum Streptophyta; class Pinopsida; order Cupressales; family Taxaceae; genus Torreya; species Torreya grandis. The sequence goes on along the minus strand of JARHVA010000009.1, from coordinate 11,087,508 downwards.
AATATTCTTCTAAGGCAAAAGGCAAAAGCAAAGAGAAAGAAAAGGTCAAGGCTCTTGTAGTAGTTACAGCTCTAACTTATTCATGCGTTATTGACTTAGGTGCTTCCCACCACATGGGTTATTCACAAGTTGAGTTTTCTTCCTTAGAGCCTTGTAACATGTCTTGTATCACTTTCGGCAATGACACTTCAATAGAATTTGTAGGGACAAGGTCTATTGAAATGGATGGATGAACATTTAATAATGTTCTAAGTTTTCCATCACTTTCAACTAATCTCCTATCAGTGTAACAAATCACTCACATCAGTAAGGGTATGAGCGTAGAGTTTTCACCATATTCAATCATAATCAGAGAGTTGAGTAATGATTATAAAGTGGTATTGGATAGGGTAGATCAATAAGATAGGTTACATACATTCTCATATTTTGAATCTAATTCTTATTTGACTGTATTTATGACTCATTTAGATAAAGTTAGTAAACTTTGGTATGAATAGTTTAGCCACCTCAATTACCATTACCTAGACTAACTTAGTAAAAATGGCATGGTCATAGGCTTAACTCGAGTCCATTTATCTAAGGGTCTTTGTGAGGGTTTCACCCTTAGGAAATATCTTAAAGACAAATTTGACAAAGGTAAATCTTGGAGGTATTCACAGGCATTGGAGTTAGTACATAATGATGTATACGAGCCTTTTCCTAGCCTATCTTTAATAAGGGATAAGTATGTCCTTACCTTCATTAACGATTTATCGAAGTACATATGGATCCACTTCCTTAGAAAAAAATCTAAATTTTTCAACAAGTTTTGAGACTTCAAAGTTATTAAAGAGAAATAATTTGAGAAATGCATCAAGGTTCTTAAAACTAATAATGGGGGTGAATATGTCAAAAATAGGTTTGAGAAGTTTTTCATAATAGAGGGGATTGATTTGCAACAGATAGCTTGATATAATCCTCAAAAAATTGGAGTTTCATAATATAATTATAGGTCCTTGAAAGAGATGGCTAATTGTATGATTCACTCTAAGTCACTTGCACCACAATATTGGGCTGAAGCCATTAGTTATGCTTGCTACATTTAAAATAGAGTTCCTCAAAAATAATTAAAAGGAATAACTCCCTTTGATGCTTGGCACAATAGGAAACTATATTCACCCAAAATTTACACAGTGTGATATTCCTTATATAAATCCAATGATGATGCATTGATATATTGATTTGTGCTCCATAAAAAACTCTCTAGATCTTCCCCTCCCCCTACCTTGTTACTCCTCCCTTGACCCCCTTCGATACCTTTTGTTTTGAATTTCATAGCTTCTTTTAAATTGTTTTAAAAAGTAGATAATTGTGATAGAACCACTGCTCTGGGTGACATAACCACCCACTCCACTATAGAATTTCCCCTTGAATTACACAACTACCACAATAGTTTTGTAACTTGTGTGATGGTTATGCACTTAAACGATAGTTGTGTATTAATATATGGGTGGTTTCATATTTTATATTAGTGGTTCTATCACCCAAGGTGGTGCTTTTGTAACCACCCCTATAGGAAAGGGTAGTTTCATCATAGTTCAAATGTCTTCCAAAATTATCTCCCAAAACTCTAGTTTTGATGCATTTTACAAGTATAGTGTCACATTTCTTAATTTGATCACCTTGTGTTTGCCTCCAATCAGACCCAACTCACTCCCTCTTCTATTTTTTATCCTCTCCAATTACTCTCAATTTTAACTCCCCATTAGACTTAGTTGAACTCCCCATACAATTTCTCAACTCTTTCTACAAGAAGGCCATTTTTGGCTTGATTTCATATCCATAAATTGTCATTAGAATTTGTTATTGTGACTATTTTTCTATCAATAGTCCTGCTACAATTACCTAAAGATTCATCCTCTATTTTTTTTGAGATGAATACATTATCATAGGTGAAGAAGTGTTGTTGGTACAATAACTCAAACATTTTAATCTAGAACATTAGCTAGCCTCAATTTAGATATGCTCTATTTGTGGGTGTGTCTCATATTTTTCCCATCTTATCCCGGAGATTGTGCATCCTCTAACTAGAGAGTTTCCAGAATGCATATAAAGATAAAAGGATCTAGCATACTAAGATTTTTTTTATCAATACATCACATGCACTCTAGCTGATTTATGCCTTAGTTAGGTTGGAATTCTCTTTGATTTCTAGTATTAATTTATTTAATTAGATTATATAAGTATAGTTTTTTTTTGTAATAGATTAGTTTTAATATTCAAAAAAATATCAAATTTTATAGGGAGAGAGACTTATTTCTTTCCATTATCTTTTATAAAAAAAAGGATAGTTATATTTGATTTGTGTTTGCATTCTAGTATATCATATTTCTTTATGTAAACAAGGAATCCATAGAGAGGAGATTAGTAAAATTTTAGTCAAGAAAATCAAATAAAAACAAACACACTAAAAACTAACACCTCTAGCCAAGATACTAAGGTGAGCATAAGTAACAAGAACACAACTAGAAAATAAAAGAGACCCCTTTTCTCCTCCTTGTAGTTCCAAGTTTGCTTGTTTGATGAAGTTGGCTTGTTTGACTATGTGCTCAATAAATCTCTGTCAATGAAGCTCTATTGCTTCACCTCTCCTTGGCACCTTGGTTTTGCTTGATTTGGCTTGATAAATGGGCATGGTAACACTACAATAAATCTTTTTGGATGTATTTTAGCATAATAACATTACACTAGAAAAGTTTTTGCATCTATTTGAGCATAATAACTTTACACCAAAAGAGATTAAAGATCAATAGGTGAGGTCTTCTATTTATAGCCTCCAAATTTAATTTTCACCCAAGTTGAGTTAGGTTAGGATTAATCATGGTTGAGTTCAAAACAACCCTAGGTGAGTCAAGGCTAACCCCAATTGAGTTAAGGAGGTGGCATGTAATTATGATTTTTAATTAATAGGCATGACTCAAAAATTTAGATATTTTTTGAGAGCTTGACAACTCACAAAAGCAATGATGAAAAAACATGATATTTTGAATTTTTGAATTTCCATTTTTAGATATTCATTAATAAAAAATGGATTATTTAGCTAAGCATTTAATCTAGTTTAATTAGTTGATTCATTTTGCTTAACATTTTAGCCTTTTTTAGGAATTGTTCAAGCACTCCAATTAATGGGTTCATAGGCTAAACTACCAGTTGTTAGGTTGCAAGGTGATTGTAGATGAATCCATGAGAGGTTATTGTTGCGTACAAGATAATACCCCAAATAGGGATGCCTCAACATGATTCAGGGTACTAGTGAATGATGTGTAGACAAAATTGAGGCATTCAGTGATTCTTAAGATTAATTTGCATTATTTAGTACAAATCATTATAAAGTTTGGTCAGGAGCCAATTGTGGCCAGAATGGGGTGTCTATAGTTTTCCCCTATTTAGGAAGGTGTTGAAAACTATAGGCATAGTAACATCTTATCAAATAATGAAAAAAAAATTAAGAAGGAAAAGAAGATAATGATTGAAGAAGAAGCTTCAATTAACATTTGGGAAGCCTATGATGATGCCCCATCGAGGGAGATGCCAACACATACAATTGATGGACGGTCTCTCAAAAAGGAAAAAGAAGAAGAATGAAATTAACCCATGGGTGAGATTAATCCAATCAAGATAATGCTTGCATGCTTTTGATTTAAAAGTAATGATTTTCTCAAAGATGGTTATAATCAGTAATAGAGGTTGAGACATTGATTTTCACAAAGTTAGTTATAATCAGTGGTACGAGCATATTCCACAATAGGGAAAATGAGTTGAAATAATGATTTTCCCATAGGCAGTTATAATCATTAAGATGCCCTAGATTGAGTAATGATTTTTTATTGTGCCCTAGTAGGGCATATTGACAAGCATAACTCAAAGATATAACATGTCATACATATTAAATATGAGTGGGTGACAATGTAGATTTGATGGTCTAATGACTAAAGCAGCTAAAAACAACTAGGCAAACAAGGATACACAAAGTGATGAAAGATATGATTAGAATAAAAAGGGTGGACGAGCTGACTTGAGATATATCATGTATCCAAGCACTGCCTACATAGTCTAAACAGACCTCAAGCCAATCTAGTTTACCTAGAAGTGAGAGAAAATGGAATGAGGAATAGAAAATAAGAATAATAATTGATCGATGATTTGGTTTTACTTACCAATGTGGATATGCTCGTCCTTATTAGCATTGATACAACTAGAATGGTCAATGGGTTGATTTGATCAAGGAGGGTGGGAGGATTTTCCAAAGTGAGCCAGGTGAAGTTCTTGTGGCACCATTACTTGTAAAATCCACTGAACTAATTTTTATTTTAACACATAATGGTATGCATCATGATATAAAACACCATGATGACCTGGACATAGTGTGCATAAGGACTGACTCCCGATCTAATAAATAATATAAAATAATACACCAATGATAAAAAACATGATGATAATGTTGAGGTATGAATATGGATGGACTCAATTTCAATGCATAAGTAATCACCCAATGAATACATATATACTAAATTGAGGCATAACAAATAAATCAAACAAACAAACACATAAAAAACTTGAAAGTAAAAACAATAGAAAGCATCCTATCATCAACCAAGTCAAAACTTACACATGAAGGCTCAATGAAATGATAAACAAATTATGCCCCCAAGCCAGGCTATATGCAAAGGAATGACATGCTAGGATAATATATCCTAGTACAAGCAACAAGCTTTGGTTTTTTTCCCAACAAGGTAAAAGCTGTAAGCTTGGCCTAAAGGTGCAAATTTGACAGTGCCCCTAAACAAGGATACATGCAAAGGGAATTTCACACCCCTGATGGAAATGAAATGAATTGGAACCAACAATAAATTTTTCCCCCAATAGGGAGACTTGAGTATGGATGACTAAATTTAGATAAGATAAATGTTTGTGGATTTTAAGGCTTAATATCTCTTTAGGAGATTGTAAGTTGATTTTCAAATTTTTAGGATTTTGAAGTGTTTTGAATCTTTTTGGAATTTTTTGGGTGTATCTTAACTTGTTAGAGTTTTAAAAGATACCATGCACAAAATGGTGATATCATGGAAAAATTAAATGGCTCATAAAATGATAAGAGTGTAGAAAAAGGGGTGACTAAGATGACCTTAATGTAAACTGAGTGTTGCCTACATAGTCTTAATAGGACCTTAAGTCACTGTAGTTTTACATTAAAATGGAGGATTCTAATAGGTAGCAACAAGATCTTAAATTAGGTAAATGGAATAGTATAGCAATAGGAATGGCAAGGTGATATGGTAATGTGTGACAAAGGCGTTTCCCCTAATTTTCCCATAGGTAATTATAATTAGGAAACAATAGCATGGGTCAATGATACTAATTTGGCCAAAGGTGGTTATAATTAGTAGCATGTATTAGGACACTAATTTTCTTAAAAGTGGTTATAATTAGTAGTAATTACTAGACCACTATCATACTGGTCCAAGATACTGCCTCTGTCTAGAATATTAAATCAGCTACTAAAACTTGATCTGAATCCCCTTGTTGTAGGTGCCCGAAGAACCAATGGATCGGAACCAAGGTCAAAATGGGTAGAGGGAGGGTAAAAATAACATTGGTCAATAGTGAAGGTATGGTATAATAGTATACGATATGGAATGGTACAAGGACAATGATGTTATGATAATTGGATATAATGGTAATAGGGTTACCCCCAAGTGACAAGGTAAGGTAAATGGTAGGGTATAAAACAATGGCAAGGTGAATGGCAAATGGAAAAGGCAAGGTACATAGTTCTAGAAAGGTAAATGTTTCTATTGTTCCTATTTATGTGGAGATGCACATCTTGATTACCATATGATACAACTAGAATAGTCAAATGTTTAAATTGCTATCCCACACCTCTTTTGAATAGTTGCTCTATCAAGAACTTATTGTTTATTTGGACTCCAATAATGTTTTTGCGATATTTTTTGGTCATTGATTTTGTTTCCTCTAAATTTTGAGACAAGATGTCTTCGTAGCCTCTGTAAAGGAAAGTTAGGCCAAGGATGATAAATAAGGATAAATATTAGTTGAAGGGTCTAATTTGGCAATGTAATATAGGTCTGGAATGAAAAAATGGATCATAATGGAATGTATAATGGTTGGGAAACAAATGAAGATCAATATTTTTAGGTACACATAATGTTGTTAATTCCAAATTCAACATAATTTTGGTTGTGGCAGGGCCAAAGACTTTTGAATATGATATTGACAAGACCACTAGATTTTTCTATTGTTTAGGCCTGAGAGATGCTACCATCTAATTATGATGTAGATTGGAAGTTGTACTAATGTTATATTTGATAATGTCTTCCTCAAGCATGGAATAACTATTGTGTTCATCTATTTGTGCCTTGAAGAGGTTTTCACCAATAAAGTTGTTGTGATTGTCCCATAGTACCTCTAAAAAGGTTTCACTAAGGAATGTTGACTTTTGACTTTGATTGTCTTCTAGCACCTCAAACAAGGTTTCACTATAAGATGTTGAGTTTGGAATTTTATGTTCCCCTAATGCCTTTCAAAATGTTTCACTAGGAGATTGTTCTTCTTTTGCATGAATGTGATCTTTCTCCCCCTGATATTTTGTAACTGATATATCACCAATGATGTAGTTCAATAAGATGTGATTCTGTTGGTGCCAATTGACACTTGTGGGAGGTGGAATGTCAATATAATGGATATGTTGGGTGGTGTTAATGGTATGTGGAATGGTAAGAGGAAACACATTATTTGTAGAAGATACTAAGATAACTTGAGTTGATGTTGAAGTAATCATCATTGAAAACCATGGAAGGATCACAAATGTATTTGAATTGATTTACAAGGCATGTATAGCCAATGTTATAGCAACTATGAATGTATTTTGATTCTGAAGTTAAGTTTGACGTAAAGGACTCTGAATCTAATTTTGAGACTAAAGTTGATTATTCTTCTGATGCTAAATCTGATATTGGTTTTAAAATAGAACATGACTCTAATTTATATTCTTCTTTGATTATGGATGCTACTACAATGATGTCTTTTTGAATGTTTAATAGTGGATAAGTAACCACTTAAGATGGCATAATGGGCTTTTAGAAAATAGATTAATCTAAGAAGGTTTCAACATAGATTGACTCATCTAGGTAAATCCCCTCAAAGTGAGACTCCAAAACGAGGGGAAAAAGGTAAAGAGACAACTCTATAGAGACTATCTTGTCAAAAGGAGACTCCTTAAAAACAAGATAATGGTTGAGATAATGATTTGCCCAAAGGTAGTTATAATCATTAGGAAATGGCTCAACAAAGATTGGCTTATTAGAGTGAGACTCCTCAACCAAAGAGAAATGATCAAAAAGTGATTCATCATAGGTTGACTCGTCACAAATAGGTGTTTCAATAAAAGCATCACAGATTGGTTTGGTATCTTGTCCTTGGGTTACAATTACTTGTAAAATAACAATTTTAAATTCATCTTGGTTATTTAATGACATCTATTGGAGAGATTGTGATTGGTTCTATTGTGTCTCGATGACCGACATGGTTTTATAAAGTGGGGGAAGGTTGGCACTGGATTAAAAATGACTGATAGTTGGATAATGATTTCTTTGTAAATAGGCCCATATAATATGGGTTTAACAAAGATTGGATGTGGGTCTAGGATGGTATTTATGCTCTGTCTAGTCATAATTCTGAAACCTTGTTGGCATAGCGAGCTACTAGATTTGGAAGGGCATAAAATGGTAATAAAAGGGTGTTTCTAAGCTTGTTTGTTGACACAATCTAAATGATGAGGGCCTGGAATGGTAATGGATGGGTGTTTCAAATCTTGGTTGTTGATGCAAGCCAAAGGATGAGGGTCTAGAATGGTAATGGATGGACATAATGAAGTTTGGTTGCTAGTGAAAGCTAAAGGATGAGGGCATAGAATGGTAATGGAAGGGTGTTGTAGAGATTGTAATTTAGCGTAGGCCAAAGGATGAGGTCTTGGTATGGTAATCCTTGGACACTATGTAGTTTGGTTACTCATATAGACTAGAGGAGAATTAATTGTATAGGTATGGGATTGAGTATCAATATCATTAAAAAAGTGAACATCATATGTTAATTGGCTCAAATAAGGGTGATCATGGCATATGATAATCAGCATGGCTAGGTTTGGCAATTAGCCCAAGGAGGGGGGTCTTGGTCTATGAAAATGGCTTGGGTCTAGGTCTACGTTTTAAAACAAGATTAGTATAGGAATAGGTCTAGGAATAGAGTCATTCTCCAAAATATTCAATGATAAATGTGGTCTAAAACATTCTCAATGTCTAATGTCAAATGTCAAATGTCTAACATAAATGGTCAAGTGAATGGATAAAATTTGAATTCCAAGTTTGGTAAAAAAAATCTAATCTAAGTCTAAAATTTGAAAAGGTTACTATATCTTTGGGAACAAGTCATAAATCTAGGCTCAACATAGCTAGGTCCAAAATAAAAAGGTAAAATGCTAGGTCTTTTAGAGAAATAACATAAAATCTAGACTTGAAACACACTAGGTCTAAAAATAAGTGAGAATTTGCTAAGTCTTTTGGAAACATGACATAAAATATAGACTTTAAAACACACTAGGTCTAAGAAACAAAAATTTAAAATGCTAGGTCTCTTGGAAACATAAAACAAAAGCTAGACTTGGCACAAACTAGGTATAAAAGGCAAGATAATTGATCTAACAAATTGAAACAGTTTGACTTAAACTAGGCATTCAAAATCAAACACAAACTTGACCTTTGGAAAAATACATTAGAATCTAGGCACACAGAAGATATACCACTTGCTAAATGTAGGCACAAAGATCGCTAAAGCAAGCAAGGAATTAGTCTGAGTTACACAATCCAAAAGTGAGAGGTAAATGTCTAAGCCAAAATTATGTGAGGCATAGGCATAAACCAATCAATGTTTGAATTTGAAATCCACAAGACCAATTTCAAACTTGGTTTAGAAGGCTTAGTTTCATCATATGGATGCCATTCTAGGCAAAAATGAATGGCATAATAGTACTAGGCATAGACCAAAAAGGCACACATGGTTTTGAAATTGATTAGACATAAGGAAAATTTATTTGAAATAATATGGGTAGAGTAAACACACTATCTCGCTCAAAATATATGATAAATAGATTTGTTTCAAACACTCTAAAGTAGGACTTGGAATGAAATGGGCAATATACGGATGCCTCTTTCAAACAAGTGACACACACATATGAAAGGTTTAAAAATTTACTAAGGTAAAGTGTGGCATCAAACAGATGATATAACACCTCTTTAAGAAAAAAGAGGGTGTACAAACATGACTTGTTTTGAATGTGGTGCGACAAATAAATATTTTTGACTCAAAATAATGCAAGTAAGAAGGAAAAACAACAAAAACACCTAAGTGAGCATGGCTGCGGATATGGCCGTGTTGAAACCCTTTCCCTCGCGGCCGTGGACTCCGTTGTTTAGATCCCAATCCGCTATGGGATGCAGGTGCGCGGTGTGGAAGGAGAATAATTTTATTGCGTGGTTACTATAGGGTAAAGGAAGGGTGGGGGCCTGCATCTGCATGGACCCTTCAAACCCTTCTTTGTGTTCAAATGCATGGTATAGTAAAGATTAATCTTTAGTGCGCAGTTTTGTATTTATACCTCGGTTTTCCGTTTTGTGGCTGTCGTTTTGATCATTATCCTTTTCTATGTGGATCAGTGATTTCTTCAATTAAATTTTGAATGCCATGGCGTCGATTCCTCTTAGCAGAGGGGGTGAATTCGTAGAAGTATGGGTGGATGTTTTGGGCGGTGGAGGCGACGGATTCAGGGGTTGTTTGCTGGCGATGTTGTCTATTTTGTGCAGGGCATTTTTTTGGACCCTTGGTGCAGGTACGTGGAGTTGAAATGATGAGATCTTTATTTTGCATGTTTTGCCTATGCTGTGTTGGTGTTTAGGGTGGTTGGCGTGCCATGCTAAGGTATATTTCGATGGCTGTCGTTTGTGAGCAACTCCTTTGACATTGTGTTCTTGGGGTTGCTAGTTTTTGAAATTTTAGGTCCCTATTTAACCTAGTTTTCAGGTTTTTTCCCCTGGTTTTTAGGCTATTTTGCCTGGTTTTGTTTAGGTTTCAGGTCCTTGTAAAACCTGGGGCATTTTTACTGATTCATTATGTTGGTTTCAGGTCCCTGTAAAACCTGGTTTTGTTACTGTTTTTCAGTGGTTTTGCCTTTCCTGGTGGCTTGTAATGTTTTATCTTTCTTGAGCTGTAAAGGGTTTTGGGGCCCCTTCAAAACCTGCTTTTACCTTAATCTAAAACAAAAACACCTAAGTGTATCATCCTAATTTTAAAAACTAACAATGTGGCTTCATATTGTCAAATTCCATCTATATACTTGCTCTTGAGAGGAAATAATGTTTGTTAATTCAAAAATTTAGATTCATATGAAAGTATGGTTTTTAGGCCCCCTCTTTTCTCAAGAATTTACACGGTGACATGGAACTTTAGGATACTCATCCTACATTGACAATATATATATGGTAAGTGGGATTGGTCTAAAACTATAAGTTTTGCATGACTAGATGGTCCCAAGTGTGGTTAACATTGGAGATACAATCATGTCAATTGATTTCATACTAACTAAATTACTATGCAAGGTTCTATTCCTTTGCATAGAGATTCTAGCCATGTACTCCTTAGTGAAATCCTCTAGTTAGTCAAACCTTACTCATGTTTTCATTATGATTGAAGAGGTTATCTACTCATGCCCTGATAATTGTAGTATTCATGCCTTGATTTATATACTCCACCATTGAGTAGGGTTGAAATAATGATTGGATATTAATTCTCAAGTCAAAACTTCCCTAAAGAACTCTTGGGGAGGATATGAACTCATGCCCACAAGCTAAGATGTAAGAAAGTAAAGATAGAAAGATTTTACGATCATTTTAAGGTCACCCAAATCATTCAGATCTTGGGGAGGGCCTTAGTGGCAATATTTATATGCTTGTATTAAGCGATAAAAATCAAAGGACAAAGTATTTTTGGTCACCTGAGTTCCCTAAAGGGGGTGAGGGGAGAGCATACGTGCTAAGTCAATTTTATAAAAATAACACAAACATTAAGTAAAATGATAAACAAACAAGATCTTAAGAGTGTTTAATCTAAGTTTGAGTTTATTTTTAGAGCACCAAGTGAAATATGATGTGAATTTATCACCTTAGTGTTGTTTGAGTTGTAAAATTTGAAAAATGAAAACAAAACAAGTAATAAATTTTTAAACATCGAATGTAAATGTGATTTGGATATTTAAAGTGCTAAAAATGTTTTTCCTTGGTCTTTGGGTCTTTCAAAAAATGTTAGGGGGTCCTTGTGCTTAGAATCTAAAATCAAGTGAGCAAATTACAATTGAAATTTAGCTCTCAAGTTTCTTATGTTTTCACATAGCGCAATACCACAAATACATAGAGCAAAATTGCCACTTTCCTACAAAATCATAACTAGTTAGTTAAAACCACATTTACCTGTAAAACAAATTATTAGTGAAAAATTGCATATTATAGGGTCAATAATGCAAATGGGAAGTCAATAACGCAACTAGGAAGTCAATAATGCAACTAGGATTATAATAACACAATTGGGAAGTCAATGGCATAACTAGGATTGTAATAATGCAACTAATCTTGAAATAACACAATTGGGATTGAAAAATTGTAACTGGGCTTGCAAAAATGCAATTGGGATGTCAATAATGCAAGTGTAATAACACAACTCTATGGAGCAATACTACAACTTCCTGTGTAACCACAAGTTAATATTTTGACATGAAAAATGTTAGAAAGAGGTCCTAAAATACCATGGGAAGAAATTTGTCGGGTGTGTGTCCCATCGATCATGCCATCATGTGAACAATTAATCCATAGAGGTGAGATTAGTATAGTTTTAATTAAGAAAATAAAATCAAAACAAACACACTAAAAGTTAACACCTCTAGCCTAGACCATAAGGTCAACATAAGTAACAAGAACACAATTAAAAAAACAACTATAAAACAAAAGAGAAACTCCCATTTATCCTCCTTTTAGCTCCAAATTTTCTTGTTTGATGAATTTGGCTTGCTCAGCTATGTGCTTAAGAAATCTTTGTCAATGAAGCTCCATTACTCCACCTCTCCTTAGCACTTTGGCTTGATAAATGGGCATGATAACACTACAATGAAACTTTTTGGATGTATTTTGGCATAATAATATTTCACTATAAAATCTTTTGCATGTATTTGAGCATAATAACTTTACACCAAAAGAGCTTAAAGATCAATATGTGAGGCTTTCTATTTATAGCCTCCAAAGTTAACTATCACCCAAGTTGAGTTAGGTTAGGATTAAGCATGGTTGAGTTCAAACCGACTTTAGGTGAGTCAAGGCTAACCCAAATTGAGTTAAGGAGGTAGCATGTAATTATGATTTTCAATTAATAAGCATGGCTCACAAATTTAGATATTTCATGAGAGCTTGACAACTCACAAAAGCAATGATGAAGAAGCTTGATATTTTGAATTTTTGAATTTCCATTTTTAAATTTTCATTAATTAAAAATGGATTATTTAGATAAGAATTTAATCTAGTTTAATTATTTGATTCATTCTGATTATCATTTTAGCCTTTTTAGGAATTATTCAAGTGCCCCACTTAATGGGTCCACAAGCCAAACTACCAGTTGTTAGGTCGCAAGGTGACTGGAGATGAATCTATGAGAGATTAATGTTGCATAAAGATAATAACCCAAATATGGATGCCTCAACATGATTTTAGGCACTAGTAAATGATATGCAAAGAAAATTGGGATGTTTAGTGATTCCTAGGTTTAATTTACATTGTTTGGTAGAAATCAGTCTAAAGTCTAACCAGGAACCAGTTGTGGCCAGAATGGGGTGTCTACACTTTCAATTAGAAAAAAATTTCACCAATTATTCTATGAAATATCTTATAAAATTATCAATTCATTTACATCCAATATAAAATTTCATTTTCAAGATCTAAACAAGTTTCTTGCATTCCAAAGAATCACCTAGACAATCATAAAAACTTAGGCAATCATAGGTGCATAAACAAGGATAGTATATTTTTTATTATATATGTTTAGTGGGTTAAAAGTGTTTTCATTTTCCTTTTAAATCATTAAATAAAAACTTTCATCTTTTTTTCTATCTTAGCAATTCATTCAAAAAACTTGTTTATAGAAAATTAGGGAAGTTGAAAAGTTAATCTAGTTTGTTTGTGAACATGAAAAATCAAAAGGAAGTGTTATGTTGATTTTATTTTAGATTAAATTTCTTCTTGCATTCCTTGCATAATATAAATTCATTTTGAATTCTTATTCCATATCATATAAAACAAAAACAAAAAACAAAAAAAAACACTATAATCTAGTTTGCATACAAACAAAGCTATAAAAATCAACATCTTGAATAATAGTGTAGGTTTCTTCCTCTCTTCTTGCATGAATTATAAACCTTGGAAAAGATTTTAAAAAGGAGGTTTTACTTTCATATTTTCCATTATTTTACTTTTAGCATTTAAATTTCAGCAAACAAACATTTGTTCCCATAAAACCAAGAAAAGCTAAAAATAATAAAAACTTAACAAAAATAATGTCCAAAAGCCTTGCTAACACATGCAAGACCCAGATCTTACTAAAAAAAATTCTATTACATGCAATAAAACACATTCCAACCTAGCCTTGACCATTTATGTAAGCATCTTATAACAATCCTTGCTTCAATATCGTAGCAAACACACACTGCAAGCCATTTTCTAAACAAATTCATATATTTTTTCCTTGGATTATGCCTAGCCTCCGTTGGATGACCCTTAAACAGACACCAGGACTTATCTATCATGATCTATTCCCTAGGGTTATCAAATCTAATACCATAGTTATTACATAGTCTGACATAAATAATGAGCTAAGACGTGAGGTCTTCCACTCTACTTTGATCCCCCATATCATAGAAGATTCTTTGTCCACATTAGATAAATAAGAGATAATTATTGATCCACCTATCATCATCCTTCCCCAGAACAAAGGACATTAGTACCATGTCATCTAGGCCTAGTTTCCCATCTACACTCCCTTATTCTCCTTGGATCTAGCCTCATCCTATATCATTCACATTTTTCGAAAGGCATTGACCAGATAGAGTCAACCTAATGGATTAAATATTTTTCTATGAGTCATCCAACTTGATATCTCTCACTTCCTTAGTCCTAGTATTGACCAGGAGCTCCACCTTCTTATGATATCAAATCTTGAAAGTCCTTAGAGATCTATTTTTTCACATTTCAATGCTCTTGATGAGCATTGAGATGCCATTGAGGTCTTTTGGTTCTATCACAAAAACCCATTACCACCACCTATTCTAAATCCCATTTCACCAAACAACCAACCAAACCCATAGCCCATCCATTGCATTGGCTACCTTGGCCAAACCTTGGGGAGTTGAATACATAGTTTAGCATGTGTTATTCATGTTCATATAGAAACCTATGATTCAAAACTTTAGAGTTTTTAGATATCCATATATGGCACACATACTAAAAATAAATATAAGGTTATAGAACCTCAAATTAAGCCTTTCATCTTTGTAGGTTATCCATATGGTGTCAATGGGTACCACTTTCTTCATCCAACCACACATGCTTTGTTCATTGATATAAGTATTCACTTTTAGGAGAGTCCCAAAAACTCAAAACTTGACACTTATCCCACTTAATTGGACTCACTTGAATTTGATTTAGATGATTTAGATCATCCTAAAAACATTCCAAAGGTTGAAGATACTTCTTCCAATTCTGATAGTAAGAGTAATGATGGGGACTCATCTTCATCCACATCTAGACACACTTTAGAGGATGATGTTTCTCTACCTGGATCATCCATTTATGGTCCTCTTTTGGATAGGCGTTCATTGTAGATCATAAGTACATGGGTTGGGGATCCTTTAGATGATAGGTGGACATGTTCATAGTTTTAGAGTGGGCCACATGACTTCGATGGATCTGTTTCAAATCCATAGAATTTTATAGAGGCATTAATTATTTATAAGTGGGATTATGACATGCATGAGGAGTATAACTCCTTAATTAGGAATCACATTTGGGAAATGAAACTTCTTCCTAAAGGAATAAATATGGTTCAATGCAGATGGATATATCACACCAAGTATGTAATAGATGGCTTTGTTGAAAAGTTCAAGGTGTAGTTGGTTGCAAAGGGTTTCTCACAATGCTTGACATTGATTAATTTGAGACCTTTACTCTAGTCACAAAAATGAACTCTATAAGACTCACACTTCCTATTTCCACATCTAATAATTAGGATGATTATCAGATGGACGTGAAAAGTGCATGTATTCATGGTGATTTTGAGGAGGATATTTACATGGATCATCTTCCAAGATTTGTCAAGGATTCTTCCCTTGTATGAAAACCCCAAAAATCCATATATGGGCTTAAATAGATCCATCAAGCTTGGTACACCAAGATGGAATCCTTCCTTCTTACAACAACATTCACTAGATGCCATTCAAATCTAAACGTCTATCTCTTACAACATAATGTTTCACTCTTAATTTTGTTTATTTATTTTGACAATCTTTTGATCATTGTTATCTCTTCTTTATCCATTGCAACTATGAAAAGGGATCTTTAGGATAGATTTTCCATGACAAACTTAGGATTTTTACAGTACTTCCTTGGGATTTAAATTTTTTAGTCTAACTTGGGGGTCACTTTTACATTGCCTAAGTATGTTCTCAATCTACTTGCTCGGTTTCACATGCCTAATTTTAAGCCAACTTTGACTCCAATTCTATCTAGAGTCAATATTCAGTCAAATTGTATTTCACTTTTGTTCGATGCTACCTTATATCCATAACATATGGGCATCCTTATCTACTTGACACATACCAAACCTGACATATCATATACAGTGGGCCTAGTCTTCATCTTCATGTAAGAACCCCAAGAGATGCATTGGAAAGTAACTAAGAGGATATTGCACTACATTCAGGGCACACATATATTCAAGATTCATTACAAAGTTGGCACTGACATCTAATTGATTGGCTATAATGAATTAGACTGGGATGGAAATATTTAAAATTGTAAGTCCACTTCAAATTATAGTTCTTTCATTAGTTTAAGTCTGATTAGTTAGTCAAGTAAGAAGTAAAATGCTATTGTTTTATCATCTACTGAGGCATAGTATATGGGGTTGTCAATGTTTCTACTGAGACCATCTAGATTTAGGAGATTCCCAAGAGTTTGGTATCTAGTTTAGATGACCTAACATCATCTATTGTGACAACCATAGTACTATTCAAATTTTTAGGAATCTGGTCCATCATCAGTGGACTAAATATATAGATATTCACATGCACTTCATCAGAGAGCTCATTCATGGGGACATCATTGATTTTATCTATTACTAGATGATAGAGCAAATTTTAGACATCATCATCAAACCTTTCATGGAAAGCATCTTCACTTGTGGGACCTTATTAAGTTTCAAGAAACTACGACATCATCTTCTGGGGGGGGATTTTACCTTTTATTTATGTCTCTCTTTTGGCGGGGGATTTGTTTCTATGGGTTTTCTCTTTTTCTCTAATTTATGAGAGATTGTTTTGTACATGGGTACCTCATTAGGCCTAGTTGTCAAGACTTATTTTTTACATTGCTCATCTAATTTGTGCTTATATGGGGTGTTAGAGTAGGGGTTTATTATTTTTCCATATTTATTATAGACTTTTTTCCCTCACTTGGAGTCTTTCTACCTTCATGGAGAAGCTTGCTTAGGTGTACAAATTGACCAAATGACTAGGAAGTAACTCCCTTGACTGGTTATTTTGAGTATGGGAGTTACTTCTCTATTTTTGGCTATGTTGAACACCTTTTGTGGAGGAGTTATTATGTTATTCTGAGGTTCTATTGACTACCTTTTGTGGAGGAGTTACTTAGCACTCTCTTATTTGTACTTCTCACATTTGTGAGATTTGTTAATGGAAGTTTTATTTTGGATCTGATATTTTTTGTAATATTATCTTGTATTGGTTTTATTTTATTTTAGCTACATTGTGTCATGCACTTACTTGGTTTGTGTGTTCACCCAACTAATGCAGTCATTTGATCTAGATATCTTGACTTCTATCTCGATAAAAAAAATCTATAATAACAACTCAATATTACAAGTTATCATACCTCAATGAGTTACAACATATATGAAATCACAACATCAATGCCTATGTTTGCTCTCATCCATAGACATGAAGGAGTCTTCGCTATGGTAATCAACTAAAAAAATATGATAATTAATAAAGTACACACACACACACACACACACACACACAAGTAAAGACATGTACATGAACCATAATATTAATAAAAAATTACCTTCGTATATATATACATTGATTGGGTAATAATAATATATGCTACTGGACAATATACAATTTGCCTTAAAAATATGGGATTGTCTCCTGTTGTAGCATAAAAAATTAAATTTATATTATTTAAATTTATATGTAAATTAATTATTACATTTTAAATACATGTATATTTAAAATTTAACATGTCAAATTTTTATTTTTATTTTGCAACATGTCAAATATATCAGATACCTACAAAGTTGATGGTGAGGTTCCAAAAAAATGTATGTGTCAAAAACTCCTCAGCCAAAACCATATCATTTGGCCCTTTGTAATCACCAACATAATTAAGTTGCATCACATGCTCTTCCTAATATGAAATTCCAATGCATACAACACCACATTATTTGCAATGGTGTGGTCAAGCATCAATGTTGGTTAGATCATCCCCGAATCCACCCTCTCCAGCATCAATGTGGGAAATTTGAACCATATGTAGAATGAGGGCATAATAAAGCACTTTAAACGCATGTAAAGTGTCAATCTCTAAAACCTCCTTAACTATAGAGAATATTATCTTTGGCTAAAGTGTATTTTGGATATGCACTCTCATAAGTTGATAAGGTGTATGAAATGCAGCTAGTCTATCTTGCGTATAACTTTTTCCTCAGTCCTAAAACTCTGAGTAATTAATTTAATTAAGAATTTCATTGAAAATAAACTCACAATATAGTTTCCTCAAAAAATGCAAAGGAACCTCATGATTGTTACAAAGTGGGTAATCAAAGACCATCCACCATTAGTTCTAAAATTTATCTGTGATAAAAACATGGTGGCACCAATTTGTTGGGAACCATTTTCATGATAATAGAGGTGTTGCATTAATTTTTGGATCAATGAATATTATAAAAAAATGTCTTCTATTATTTTTTGGTCTCTCACACCAGCCACTAAAAATATATTAGCATAGTAGAACCTACATCTCTCTTTGTAAGATACTCATATGTCGATTTGACCTATAATAAAGTAAACTTTTCCTAGTAATGACTCTAATGTATTTGTCAAATAAGTATAGTGGGTGTTGATCAAATGAGGGTCCCTCATTATCTTAATTATCTCCTCAATCTATATTTTATTTTCTACTATATGTACAACCAAATTATCTTCATTACCTGAGGGGATCTTGTAGAATTGCAGGAGGGTTAGGAGGGTTTTATGGATTTTGTTCTTTATCTTAAATTTTTATATTCTTTTTGTATGTGAATGGGTTTGATAAATTGTACAAACTTAAAAATAAATATTTTTAACAAAAAAATAATGCGAAATCAAAAAAAATTACTAAATTTGATGTTAATTGGCATAAAATTAGTTTACCTACCTCTCCTCTTGCATGACATTGTTGATTACCACACTGAACAATTTTTTCTAGAGATTTCAATAGAGTTTTTTAGGGTAGAAGTGTAAATACCTAGAATTTGAGCATAGGTTTGATGAGCCAATCACATTTATATGGAATGAATTTTTTTAAGAATATATTTTTAAATATATCAGTAAAAATGCATGTGTTATAGGTTGGTATTACCAAACCTAATTTAAATAATATGTATGCTTTATTTGAAACACGTACATATTTTTACGTTTAATTCACATTTTAGACAAAAAATGTCCACTCCCCCCTACCTTCTACACTTACCCCACACCATTCTTCTCTATTTTGAGGATAAGACATTGTAAGTTTAATTTCAAAAATAAATAAATCATTCAAAATGATTTATAATCCAAAATAAATAGCAATCAATATCAAGTATTTAATTTAATTTTTTACATTAATAAAATGAAATATATTAAATAATGAAAAAATGATGATCAATATATTTACAAATCAAAATTCAAAAATATATAAATTCAAGAAGATAATTTGATTATTGATTTTATTGGCATACAATAATAATAGCAATTGAATTTACACATTTGTATTGAATTTTAAAATTATATCAAAAACTTGAATATGTAAGGCATCGATGTAAAAAATGCTAATATATGAAAAATACTCTTTTAAAATGTAATATATTACATGTTGCACAACAAAAGCAAAAATAAAAAATGTAACATTTATTAAATATTAAAAGTATAATAAAATAAAGGGTAATAATTTTGAAAATATTTATATATAATAAATAATATACAACATTTCATGTCTACAAAATTATGTCGATAACAATAAATAAATTACTTGAAATAAAATTTATGATTGAATCAATAGAAACAAACACATAACACCATTAATTATATTCCTAAATTTCATTTTAAAAACTCTAATTATATTAAGAATTTCAAAATTTAAAGTGAAAATTAAAAAAATTGTTAACCATTTATTAAGTTTGTATATATCTAAACATGAAAATTTATCAAGTTTGTATATATCTAAACATGAAAATACTCTTTTAAAACATATTATAATTTTAGACTACACAACAAAGGTAAAAAATGTAATAACAGTTCTACTTTATAATTATAATAAAACAAATAGTCATTATTTTATTTGGAAAAATAGTTTGATTTTAATGCCTTCTTAAAGCAACCAACAAATGTCTTTTTTTGGGTTAAAGTTGCACCTATCATGTTGAAATCCATGCTATAAAAGTAAACACTGCTAAAAACAACAACGAAATTCATGGAAAACAATATTAAAAAAAAGTATTATTTAAATATAACTAATAAAACCAATTATTTAACATGGAAAATGCAGATAATAGGATGAATATGATTGAAAAAGAAAAAATACATGTATTTTGAAATGTATCCCTTTAAGGAAATGTAATTGCATTTCAATATATAGTTACTACTGTCTACATGCCATTAGATGTATGTACTTTATAATGTTCAATTTTTTTTTCAAATTTACAAAAAGAAATATATAAACATTTGAAAGACATACAAAATATCTAATTTTTAATTTTAAGAGGTTTTTATTTATTTTCTTCAATATTTTTGTGTACAATCAAAGTAATATTTCATGGCAATGGATTTAGATTTATAATTTTCATTTTTTAAATTTATATACTAATTGATACTTTGCTACATAATGGGCACTATCATATGTAATGGTGAAACCTCTTGAAAATGACCCAATTTTTTTTTAATCTGAAAAGAGTTAAATATACTTATTTCCGAAAATCTTAATCAATCTTTTAACATATATTTAATCTCCCAGGTTGCAGGTTTAGGAAGCCTGCAATGAAAAATGTCTATAAAAATTGATGATCTATTGAAAATTTATTCTATAATGAAATGCAATGTCATCAATAGTGTTTCTTTAAGATTATTTTTGTTCAATATATGTGTTTTCATGTCTTCCTATAATTAAGGCATAATAGAAAATATATAAGTATTAAGTACAATTAATTTTCATTATTATAAACAAATGACTATCAATTATTCTGAATAAGTGATTCCCAGCTTTATTACTAGCATCAATGTTATTAGACCTTTTATCATTAGTAAATATTAAAAAAATCAATGTTTATTGTGAATGACCTAAAAGTATGACTTTTATTCATATATATACAATAATTAAATTCAATACTTATTGAAATCAACATATTTAATGAATTCATTTTATAAATACAATCTCCTCTTTATGGTGAATTTTAAAACCTTGTCTCAACATAAACTACAATTCAACTTGGGATGTATTTGCGAGATTTCATTTTGGAAATATATTCATCCACATTAATTATTGGCTTAGACAAAGGTGCATTTGCCAAAATTTTGAGTTATAAAAATGTCACCATACATTTCTCAAGCGTGATCATGTCAATATTAAAAATAATTTTTAAACACATTAAACAATATGTTTATCACATAACTACAAACATGTAAAAAAATAACAACGCAATCCAATAGTAAAAAATATAAAACAACATCTTAAACTATCAAGTAGGACCATATCTATATTAAAATGGATTTAAAGCGTAATCAATAAAATATCAATTACATGCTTACTAAAACGTTAAAAAAAAAGACATTCCAAAAATAATCAAGATGAAATGATATATTAAGCAAAACCAATGCCTCGTTATGAATAAACTATGAAGCCATGATATGTTGTGAACATTGTACGAACATTACTTCATTAATTAATGTAAAACAAATGACAAAAAAATATTCTTAGTAATTTTATCACACCAATAATTAAATATATACAAATATAATCCTATAAAAAATAAATAATAAAAAAAAATTGTAAAATACAAATTTACGAATAAATATTAAGATGAAAAGTATATAGAGTTTAACATTGAATGACATTTAACATCGTAATAATTAAATAATCAAATGTAATAAAACAATTCCATACTTTATTATAAACAAAACAAAACAATATCTTAAGCCATAGCATTATGTTATGTTTCCAAACATGTATATATTGTTAAATCATAGGCACAATTTAATTTTTTTTTTAAGTCACATTATAAATCCATTAAAAAATATTAAATCCAAAATTATTTAAAATGCAAGCATAATAAGAAATAACAAGGTTTTCTAACATTGAATAATATAAAGTGTCATCTTAAAGTTTAAAATACAACCATATTTATGTTACAAATGATTTTAAGCATAACAAATAAGATATCATGTCTAAAATAAACAAGGTATATTAAGATTAAAAAATATAAAACAAAATCTTAAGTTATGAGAAATCATAAAAAATGACATTACATATTAGATGTATTATTTGTTGCAAACATTCTATGTGCATTACTCAATCAAGTATTATGAAAAAAATAACCAATATAATTTTATTACAGTAAAAAATAATTGTTTAAAAACATAATCTTATTAAAAATAAATTAAAAAATAAGAATTTTTTATAAAAAAAAATAGACATTAAATACAAAGGTATAAAAAATCTAACATTTAATAATAGAAAGTAATATATAAATAATTTTAAAAGTTGTAAATAGAAACTAATCCATACTTTATTGCATTAATTGTCAAAATATAAGCACAAATTACTTTTCAAATTAATTTTATGTTATAAAACATAATATTGAAGGTGATAACTTGTTGTACTAACATATAGTCATTAATATTTGATTTTGTCTAATTTAGTATTTTTTATCTTTAATTAACTTGTGCACTTATTCAATACCTATTTTGCTATTACACTTTATCTTAAGTACAAGCAAAGACCTATTTTACTTAATAACCATCATTTGTCACATATAAAAATCTCAAAACTATTGAAAACACCTTTATGCATCTGTATGGCTTAGCCTAGACCCAAACTTTAACAATCACCCCTAAGGGACACCAATGCCCAATAGGGATGCAAGTGCTTAGCACTTGTGTCCTTTCACACTCATGTCCACGTGTCACAAATAATTATTTTTTGAAATGAAACCCATCCTTTGGTCAGCCTTTCTAACCTTAGGTTTCCTAGGGTGTGGTCTTTCCTTTGGAATTTATATAATACACATTTAATTAACTTATTATACAACTTGGAAAAAATCCATTCAGAGACATATTCACAAGTGCACATTAAACAAAATTTCCTTATTTCCTCCAAAATCTGGTATTAAGACTCTCAAGCACTCCTCAACCAAGTCTCAGTTCAGCCTTATGTAACCCTAAGTCAACATGATCAAGTATTCAAGACTATTCTAAATGCATTTACATAGTCAAAGGAGCACACTTGCATAAATCACTTAAGTGGGAGAACTACATAGAGTTCTGATCCCTCTTCAGAGTAGTGGTATGTAGGAAATGCTCAATACAATGGGATATTGAGGTCTAACACAACTCCAACTACTAACCTATTTTTATTCCTTCGTATCACTTGTTTCTATTATGGCACACAAGTTAGGGCTTGGGTCTTCAAAGAGTTATCTGTTGGCATATCACATGCATAGAAAGACAAATTTATTGCAAACAAGTGTAATTAATATAATCACACAAGGTTATATCCTAATTTCTATGGGTTTCTAGAAAGATGTTAGCGTTAGGTAGGGACACCAATGCCTAACACTTGCATCCTACTTCAGCTTGTGTCCATGAAGAGTCTCAAGATAGATTTTGAGAGTATTCTAGGTTTCTATCTCAGTCATTATTTATATATTATTCTAGCCAATATAGTTAGCCAAAATGCATAAAAAGTTAATTACATTGTTTTTTTCATAGTTTAGTCTTATTCGCATTTCTTTCATTTCATAAAATATAAATTACTTGCTTTAGGTTGCCTGTTTATAAGTGTGATTACAACACCTTGATAAATACTAACTAATTATCAAAATTAGGATTAATCCGCCATAGTTAATTCTATTCTTTGATAAAACACTTATAAATTACAATATGAAAGGTGATCACTTTATAATTAACATTTATTTTTTTATAAATATTATAAATATTCTTTCTATTTTTTAAAAAAATAATAGCAATTGAAAATCAAAAAAAAAAAATTGTTTAATAAATAATAATATTTAACAAAATGATATATTTTACTTAAGGAAAACATAAATTAAAAAATAAAGAACTTAAAAAATCATCCATATTTAAAAATATGTATATACTTTATTGCCTTCCAGCCAACAAAAAACTCAAAAAATTGCAACATCATTGGTAACAACTATAAATGTCCCATAAACTTAATGTTATATACCTTCCATGAGCTCTAAACCTAAACCCAACAAACCTATAAAAATATACAAGGAATCAACCAAATGCTAAATCCCTATATAAAAATGCAATTCAAAAGTTCATCAATTGAAAATTTACCTTTAAATGTCTCTCAAGGCCAAATGTCACAAATCTAGACAAACATGCAAGAAAAAACAAATTTAATGAAAACCAATTTTAAAAATGAAACTACATCCTTGCATCAAGAATAAAAGAGTAAAGGAGACATGAAAAATGAAAGTACCAATGCATCAAATTTTCATATATGCAAACCAACCAAATATGTTGTTCTAGACTTCAGTATATTCATGCTAGTGTGGAAATAAAAAAAATAAAAACCCATAGAGGACAAAGAAAAAGAAAAAAGAAAAAAATTATTATAAGCAAACAAAATTAAAAACTACATATACATAGGTGCAAAAACTTTACTAGTTCGATGCAATATTAAACTTCCTCTCAAGAATCAATATCTCATATATAAACTCAGAGCATTAAAACCACTTGTCAAAAAAAACCATGAAATTAAACCAACTCAAACAACGAACCCACATCCCTATATCACAAAAAAAAGGTGCACATGGAATATTAAATTATTTGCATAACAAGATGTTTTTCTTATGAAAAAAAACTAAAATTTCTCCCATAGACTCCAAATTTTCACCAACAAAAGCATTCAAACCAATATAAAACTTCCTCTCATAAATTCAAATAGAAAATTAGTACAATAAAATAGTTTTCATATATGCAAACTAAAATAAAAACTAAATATTTGCAAGCACAAAGAACTCTACCGATTCAAGAAGACCTTTTTCCAATAAAACATGTTTTCTTAAACTATAATTTTTTACCAACAGAGACATTCAATATAATATTACACTTCCTCTTGCAAATTAATATCTCTCATATAAGCTTAGACTATTGATACCACTAATAAAAAAACCATAAAGAAAAAAATATATCACTGAAACCTGGCTAAAAAATGGAACCTACGTCTCTATATCACAAAAAAAAAATCACATATAAAAAATAAACTTACAAGATTAGACTATCGATACCACTGAAAAAAAAAATCATAAAGAAAAAAATATATATGCACTAAAACCTAGCTAAAAAAAGGAACCCATGTCTCTATATCACACAGAAAAAAAATCAAATATGAAAAATAAACTTACTAGCACAACGAGATAATTTTTGTATGTGTAAATGAATTGAATCGGCTTTCCTATACTATAAATATTTATCAACAGAGGCATTCAAACTAGTATTAAACTTTCTCTCAAAAATTAAAAGAACAACGCAACACAACAAATGATTTTCATGAGCACAAGTCAAAATAAGGCACAAAGAACTCTACTAGTTTAATAAGTCTCGCATGCAACTCAATCAACTTTTTAAAACTATAATTTTTTGAAAATAGAGGTATTCAATGCAATATTACACTTTCTTCCCCAAATTAATATCTCACATATAAGCTCAAATTATTGATACCATTGACTAAAAATTTTGAAAAATAAAAACCATAAAGAAAAAACATGATATAAACTCAAAACTAGGTAAAAAAGGAACTCAAGTCTTTGTATCATAATACAAGATCAAAGCAAATATGGAAAATATACTTATTATCACAACAAGATGATTTTCATATGTGTAAACCAACTGAATATGCATTCCTAGACTATAATTTTTTACTAATCGAGGCATTCAATCTAATATTAAATTCTCTTAGAAATTTAAATATAAAAGCAATACAAAAAATACTTTTATCTCTAAAAATAAATAAAACCTAAATATTCATAGGCACACAGAAGTCTACAATTCTTGACAGAAAAAATCATAAAGGAAAAAATATTGATATACACAACGGCTAAAATAATAACCCACATATTTGTATTGGAAAAAAAATAGCAAATGAATCATGAAAAATTAGCTTACCAATATAAAAATATGATTTTCATGCTCAAAAACCAAAATAGAAACCACACATTTGTAAGCACAAAGAGCTTTCAATTTGCCCTCCTAGACTACAACCTTTTGTCAATAGAGGATCTCAATGTAATATTTAACTACCTCTTAGAAATTGGTATCTTATATAAATTCTTAGATTGTTGATTCCACCATCCATCCACATGAAAAAAACATCACACCGAACTTTGTATTCAATTCAATTCCAAAGGAAGTGGGTTATTCCAGCCATCCAGATCTGTTCCCCCGCTCTCCTAGTGATGCACTCAAGTACCCCCACTCCACTCCTCCCTTCCCCCCTCTGTGCCACATAAATAGGCATTATCTCCTCAAAGTAAGAGGAGCTTGTTCGTTTTCTAATCTCATTCCTCCATCCTCATGCATATATTAATATCAAACATGTGTCAGTAAAGGAATAATACCATTCATCAATAAAACTATTAATGGCATTTAAAATCATAGCATTTCATATTTGTTAGCACATTACCAATGGTTATTTTTCAAACTAAAACATCCCCAAGGCATATTCACAAATTATCCCATCCCTTTAATGTGTCAACACCAACAACAAGCATGTGACATCAGTATGGAAGACTCGATCATCTAACTTTTGGAAACAATGAATGACTACCATCAATGGGCTACGACCATGAAGGGTTACTCTCCTAAAGAAATGTCTATCAACATAATTACCATAAAAATAAGAATAAGTTATCAAAATAATTCACATAAAAAGTTAATTTTAATTACATAAAGTATATTATTAATGTCCATAAGTAATCACAACAAGGTAATAAGATTGTAAGAAAATTAAATTTCAAATAAGAACATGCAAGAGAAAAAGGAGATAAAACATAAAATATGAGCCAAGTTGTTGAGATTAAATTCTTATAAAAACTCATGATTGTTGAATAGAATAATGAGTCTGTTTGCACCTCTAAAATTGAGGTTGATGAAAAGAGTTTGAAGTTGAACCATAAAACAAAGAATTATGCTAACAATTCTTAAGGATACCATATTTATGTTTAGTCATTTATCTTATCAATAGAGCTACATGTCTTTGATCCTCATAATAAATAAGATCTCTTAAAGAGATTTGATTTCCTCTAAAAAGACAGTAAAACTCGTTGTCATTTCCCCAATCTAGAAAAGTTTCATTATTGCCATGTAATTAATAATTGATCATGTTATGCTTTTTCATTGGTGGCAAATGAGACATTTGTTATTAGTCCATTATTTTTAATTATATTCAAATTTATGTTATTACTATTAATGTGACATTATGGTTCAACGCTTCATTGATAAATTTAGTGAATATGCATATTATCTTTTTTTATGCATTATTTTTTAGAATGTACATGTTATGATCACCCAACTGGTACATGTACTATTGATGTACTTTTATCCATGTACGACTGAAGCAAAAACTTTGTTTTCATGCTCAATGAATGACCTCAACTTGTATCCACTTTAAAATTTCAAATATATGGATGAAACATAGGCATTTAGGAACTTATACTTCATTCACTAATCCTATTTTGTTTCTACTAATTGAACCTTGATAGGGATACTTATGTACTATTTGATTTTATCCTATTAACACAAGTAATGTAAATAGCCAAAGGCTATCACATTAGTATCGATCATAATTTTTAACTATGTTAGTATTTGGGATTGGTTAATGTTGATTATTTATAGAGAAACTAACTATTGATATTTTTTGTTGGGAACTGGGCTTGTTTACTTTTGTAGTTGTGATAAACTTGCTTCATAAAATGTTGGAAACAAAAAGCCCATTGTTTTAATGGCATTGTTATGTTTTGAACATAGTGGCCATACAACTTACCACTTGGAATCCTAAGTTTAAAGGGTTAAGAACCCCACCTTGGTAGTCAAAATAAGTTCAATTTCAAACTATAAAAATAGTTAGCAACTGCATTTAGATTTTAATATGGTCTCAAATGCGATTAAACATTAGAAAAAAAAATTATGACTTCAAATCCACTTGTAAGTTGACTTAACCATGGTAAAAGGAAATAAACCCTCATTGAAGAACATGGTAAGGGTTTCATCATTTAAGATTTACATTTTGCATTTGTAATCATTATGATTATGAAGCATTTGTGGTCTACATGATTGGAGGCAATGATTGTGGGTCAAATCCTTGTGGAAATGGGATGTATTTTTTCTTTGGATTAATTGGAGTCATGGCAATGAGCCATTGGATGTTTTTTTTTAATGCAACCAAGTGCAAAATGCATGTTTATATTTTGGCTTTTAAAGACATTTAAGTTCTATTTCACTTACAAAAAATTACATGCATTTTGTGGTTGATCATGTCATTTCTTTCTGCCTTTAATTTCTTCTTGCATATTGAAGACAGGGGTTGCTTTCAATTTTATGGCTTGGATATCTAGGATATATTGGGGGGTCTTTTTTCTAGAGTAATGTTAAAACTAGATGATAACTTTTTTAGTTATTTATGACACTAGTCTAATATATTGTGTTCACACTTAAACTAGTTAAGTTTATTTAGGGAGTGATAAATAAAAAATTTAAGTTCTTATTTGTTGAAAAAACCTAGTTCGCAGATATGTTTTATTTAGCATTTTTTTAATTTTATGGGATTTGACTTATCCCTTATTTTAGGATTTCCAAGCTATTTGTTAGTTATGGATAAACTTTATTTCAAGCATATATATTTGTGCATTCCAATTAGCTACACAACGAGAGGAGTGTGAAGAATAAAATATTATTTTAACTTGTATTGCATTATTTGAAACAATAATAAGTTTCCTTTGTGTTTTTTCATTTTTGGGTGTATATTATTTGTTGGCAAGATCTTTTGCTATGGTTTTTTTCTTCTAGATTGATCTTGAGGATCACTTGTGCCCCCATGCAACTCTGACATGGTATCGAGCTTTGAAACTTCTTCGGTTATAAATTCCCTTGATTTTACCCACATTCAGTAGGTAAATTCTAAAAAGTACACACACACACACATGAATTTTTAAGACTTTTTAACCCTCACCATTGTGTTCAAAGGGCCCCAAAACCTATGTTTTGATATAAAACACATGTTTTGGAAAAGTGTAGTTTGCTTTTTAAAGTTATTTTTACAAGTTTTTGTTACACAATAAAAGCCATACGGTTATGTACATTGAACAGTGTTGCATCGATTTACATGCATATTGAATAGTATATGAACAAGTAAGGTTTTTGATAAAAAATATATTTTATGGAGTCATACCTTGATGCATTGGTTTCCATGCCCCCAATACCTTGTTGCATTAGTTTTCATGCCCATTGAGTTCACCTTGTACCCTGTTGATGTCATAAAACTACCAAGTCTAATCACTCATGTGACTAGCCAAAAAACCACTAGTGGTTAGTGTTGACGCAGTGGATTGCACCTAGGGGCAGGACGCCTAGCTCCTGCCCTTCCACATGCAACAATGGAAACTCCCCTCTCGCTTGTGGGACCGGCGAAGCTAAAGGGGAGAGTCTCTAGACAAGGGCTAGCTCCCTCTGATGTATCATTTAGGCCCTGGTTTCTCCTAATGCTAACAAATAAATGTAAAAAGGGGGGGATGAAAAGAGAGAGAGAGAGATGCTGAAAACAGAACCTAAGCCTAAAAATGAAAAGGTGATACACCAAAAAATGATGACCCACTCAGCCCGAATATACACTTTTCACCAAGAAGACGCACCCATACACTCATCTGATGTGGGAAACTCTTCTGTGTCAGTGAGTCAGGGGTCCGTAGAGATACAGGGAGGAAGGAACTATCAAAGGTGTTCTGAGACACACTTTGATAGCCTATTCACATGCGCCTATATTCTTGTTGTAGACACTTATGGCAGACCTACAGAAAAGAGACTTCACGATGCACTGGACATGTTGTAATCGATCTATGAAAAGCATGAAAGACAATGACTTAACACAAAAGACGAACACAGACATATACTTTAAAGTGCAAGTCCAGATGGAGGTAAAAATGCTAAGTCCTGATTCAAGGTAAAATCTGGCAGTGCTCTGCCTTACAAGCCCGAGAGATTTTTGGGTAAAGTTTTGTCTTAAGGCTAAGAGAGTCGATCATTCTCAAATGAGAAATTTAAAATATATAGAAAAAGGAAGAGAGCTTGGTGCTTCCTGAGAAATACTTTGGCGCTCTTTTTGCAAGCTGGCCCATGTGCGTTGAGAGCATCGGGAAGAGGAAGTCACTGTTGCTGATGTCATTCTTCTAGAAGAGGCCTACTGGAACCATGTTGTGTGATCACTGATCTTGACTTTGGTGTTCGAGAGCACAGGTTGTGCCTCTTATCCTGCAAACAGACTGTAGTTTGTCTCCTCATAAATGCCAAATGGAGAAAGCATGTCGCGTTGCTCACTATTTGTGTCGCTTGATGACCATATGGCAATAACTTGCCTCCCCTTTGCCACTTAAACTACTTTATCTTTTCTTGCACTTTGTCTCATCCTGGTTTCTCTTTATGGCTTCTTCTGGCGGGTCAATGCATTCCTTGGGCTCTCCCTGCTTGCCTTGGCCATTTTCTGTTGATTCTAGTGACACGTGGCACATTTCACTGTGAAACGGGCAGGACGCGTGGCCGCATCCACTTGACTCATGGAAGCTTTAGGCATCCTTTGAAGGTCCTGTGAAATAGGACATGTGTCGGCTTCCACTCTCTTTAACAATTCGTTTAGGGCCCACCACAGTTATCATGGGACAAAAGAGAGAGACTGCGGGTGTTGACACTTGTCAGCTTCCATCGAGCCTTGCAGGGAACACGTGGCATGTTCCGCTACTCCTAAAAAAACATGTCAAAGCCTTTCATGGTTGCCACTTGTTTCCTTCCATGCTCTGGATTTCTTGGTGTAAAATTTGACATTTGCAGGCCCGTCATTGCGTTTGAAATTCCAACGGCTAGTTCGTCGTGCTTGACTTTGATGTCTTCAGGCCCGTCACCCCTAGACTATCCTTCTGCTTTCTTGCTTCGGCCTTCCTTCTTCACGGGCTTTTCCTTTGGACAATTTTCCCGTAGACAAAAGTCTACAAGAATTGTCTCGGTTGCTTTGATTTCTTGAGAATTTTCCTCGGGTCCTCTTCTCTGGAATTTTCTCAGCTTGTTTCTCTCCCACGGAGTCTGAAAGAATTCATTTCAACGCTTAGGTCCTTTTTGCAGGATTTTTTTAGGTAGTGATTCAAAATTCCTTCGGGCTTTTTGTCTGAAGGAATTATACCATTGCCTTAACGAAATTCCAAAAAATCTTACCTTTGTAGCTATTTTTCTTTGAAGTGCTCCCTGCCCTCCGCAAGGGCTCTTAAACCTGGAACTGCCCTCTGCAAGGGCACTTGTCCTTTGAGAGGCTTGAAATTTTGTTTGAACCGCTCCTTTGAGCCAATCGTTGAACCAATTGATTGAACCGGTTCAACAGTTCAAACAATTGTTGAACCAAGGCTTTGAACTGAGCGATGAACCAAGCTCGTTGAACCGTCTGATGAACCGTTTGATTGAACCAAAGTGATGAACTTGCCGATTAAACCAAGGCTTTGAACCAAAGTGTTGAACCAAGGCGTTGAACTGATTCAATGGTTCAACGGTTCAAAGATGCTAACCTTCCTTGTGAATTTTTAAACAAGAGCCCGAAGAAGCTTTGCAAAACCTTGCACTGTTTGAACTAGTTCCTCATGTGCCGAAAGGCTCACCTGCAGAGTCAGTAGAAATGGACCTGCAGAGTTTGTAGAAATTCTACAGAGTCTGTAGAAATTTCAAGACTCGTGCAAAATTAAAAGTACTGGCTTTGAATAGCATAAAAAAAGGGGGACCAATTTTTTTGGCCTGTTGGGCAAAAAATGGTCAACAAATTGGTGACTCCTAGGGGAAGCATGCCTGCTATGCTTAGAGACCAGTTGCCTTTAAGTCCATTGGGCATAGAGTCAGATGCAACTTGAACAAAGTTAGCAACAGCCCCAAAAGATCCAATAATCAAGCATGAAGCCTTTTACCCCACACACAAAGGAAAACACACACAAGGCTAAAAACACTACTTGTGCAAACTACACTTAAGGAAAGCAGGAAAAGAAACTGAAAGAAACTACTATGTACAACTAACCAGGTATATTTGCTTCCCTCCTAGATCAAAGGAAAAATTTCTTAAGTCCCCTCCTTGGCTAGGAAACTTATGGTGCCAGACAAGTGGCTGAATGAAATGGAGGCTTGGTGACCTACTCCTCTTGCCTGCCACCTGGATTAGCTCGTATCTGAGTGGATCAAATTCAAACATGCTTCCAACATATACGTACTATGTTTGTTCTTGGAAGCTTGCCTCCTGTTGGTTCTTCGTGCTGGTGTATCTCATCAAGAAATCAATTGTTGCTGGCTCATTACCATAAGCCCCTTGATATGCATCATTGGCTAGCTTGTTCTCTTCTGCCTCATCCTCGGGCTCCACAGTATGATCATCCTCCTTGATGGCTTCAAAGAAAATATCTTTAGATTCACCGACCTCTTGAAAGGACAAATCTGAAAGCTTGCATCCCCTTTGCATACTTATTTGAGTCCCAATGCTGCCTTCTCCACTCTTAGCCAGCTCATAGCCCCCTTGAAGAATAGTTTAACCTGCCCCAATGACTTCAAACAAATCATTCAAAGCATGGTCAAGAAAGTGTCCATACTCCTCCACAACGTCTTGCAAAATGAGAAAAGGGGCAGAAATCACTTCTTCATCATCAGAGATAGAGGAAAAAGCTTGTGACTTGTCTTCTTGTTCATCAAAGGGGGTACCTATGGTGATCTCCTCCTCGTCCGTACTCATGAAGTCTCCCTGATCAGTCATGAACTGAGCATACTCCTCTTCACTTGCTTCCTCCAAGATAGGTTCCTCCTCGAAAAGGGGTGAAAAGGAAGGCTGACAAATGAACTCATGTGGAAGAAGAGGCAGTCCTTGAACTAGAATCAAATGATTCTCCTCTTTCCATTTGGCCAACACTTCATCTATATCAGACATGACTTGATAGCTCTCTTGGAAGTGTGTAGATGGAGTGTGTTCAGACATGGGATCTGCTATTTGTTATGAAACATCCACCACACGTTGGCTGAGGAAACTTGCTTTGGACTCCAACTCTGCAATCCGCCTGTCTATATCTTCTTGGAAGAGCCTTTCTTGGAGGTCACAATCATCATCGGGAGCAGGAGCAGCCTCATCTTCTTCAAGGTTTAGAGCAAAAACTTTCTCCTCCTCTTCCTTTCTGCCCCAAGATTCCACTATTTGCTTCCAATTCATGACCTTGAGATTGGAATTTTCCCCTTGTGAACAAGGAGTAACTTTATCCTCTTCAAAGTCCTGGGCTGGTTCATGATGTTCCTTCTTCTAGCTTGGAATTTGGAGAACATGTTGAAAGACTTGAGGAGGTTGGGGAAGATTTGGGAGGGTCTGCTCATGTACAGGAAGAGCTGTCTGAAAAGAGGCGTGCTGGAAAGCTAGGCGCACAAGATTAAGCGCAGGATAGATTGATGCATCGGATGAGCTAGAATGAGCAAGTGCCATCTGATAGAAAGGATTTGGCACACGAGAGGGAACTTTCTCTTGAATAGGAGGGGGCACACAAGGCTCATCAAAATTGGGTTGGGAAAAGGAAACAGGGGATCCTTTTAAAACCTCATGAGAAAACGAGGGCAGACCTTGGGCCAAAATCACTTGATTTTCATCTCTCCACTTTACCAACACTTCATCAATATTGCAATTTGTTTGAGGATTGGTAAAAGGGGTATCTTTTGGCGTAGGCTCCTCTACAAGGTCTGAAAGCTCCATCTCTCTTTCTCTAAGCAGTCTCATCCTAGCTTCCAATTCCTCAATCCACTTAGCCAGATTATCCTCATTTTGTACCTCGTGGAGCTCATAGGAATCATCATATAGATGGGGAGTGCATGAAGGTTGCCATGAAATGTAAGGAGCTTCTTGAGGAAGGGTGGGAGGGGCTTGAAAAGGACTAACCTCATTTTGTACCTCACACTCTTGGACAATGTCTTTCTCCTCCTTGCTGCTCCATGACTCAATCACTTTATTCCAGCTCAAGACATCAGGGCTGGGCATCTCCTTTTGGGGTGATGGGGCCACAATGTGAGAGGGTAGTGAGGGTTTAGATTCCATTTCCCTTGTTGCCAAAATAGACTGCTGCATTTGAAAATTTGCCAATTCAATTTGTCTATCAAGATTAGCCTTAAACACAAGATTTACTGTTTCAGAACTCTCTTCAACATGAGTGGAGAAAGGACTTTGACAGGCTTGACTTGGCTCATAAGCAGGGGCTGTGTATGACTGATATGATACTTGGGGCAGTGGGTATGCAGGTTGATAGACTTGGTAAAGCTACCTCTCATGATACTCAGCTTCTCTTCCAAAGATGAAATCAAACCACTCACATCCAGCATCTCACTTGTAAGCCTATGCCAATTGGCTCTTTTTATAGGCGTCCATTCCCTCTTAACCAGATCTAGTGCATTTCTCACTTGATGGATGATATGATCAGGAATTTCTTGGCCACATCCCTTTCTGGTGTTGAGCTCTATTACATACTTTTCATATCCCAACAGTGCTCGTTTGAAGGTGGAAATGGGTTGATTGGCAAAGAGACTGGGTTGAGTAGGAGAAGTGACATATTGAGAAGACTGGGCATAGGGCCGATATAGCTCATGATAGGGCTGAGACTGGTCATATTGGACCTGATAAGTATCAACATAAGGCTGGTAAGGATCATAGCCAGGTTGGCCAAGGAAAATAGGGTCTATGGCTCTGAACGATGGAATTATACATACCAAAATACTATTTCCTAATGGCACCATAACTGCTTAACCAGTTGATTTAACTTGGAGTCACCATTGGTGTTGATGTAAAAGCCTCCAAAGGCTGGTTGGTTGAAGAACACATGAAAAAATCTTCAACTCTGTGGACACAACTTGTCCTAGTTGGTCCCATCGGGCGTGCCAAAAACTGTTGATGCAGTGGATTGCACCCAGGGGCAGGACGCCTAGCTCCCGCCCTTCCACACGCAACAATGGAAACTCCCCTCTTGCCTGTGGGACCGGCGAAGCTGGAGGGGAAAGTCTCTAGATAAGGGCTAGATCCCTTTGATGTATCATTTAGGCCCTAGTTTCTCCTAATTCTAACAAATAAATGTAAAAAGGGGGGGATGAAAAGAGAGAGAGACGTTGAAAACAGAACCTAAGCCTAAAAATGAAAAGGTGATACACCATAAAATGATGACCCACTCAGTCCGAATATACACTTTTCACCAAGAAGAAGCGCCCATACACTTCATCTGATGTGGGAAACTCTTTTGTGTCAGTGAGTCAGGGGTCCATAGAGATATAGGGAGGAAGGAACTATCAAAGGTGTTCTGAGACACACTTTGACAGCCTATTCACATGTGCCTATATTCTTGCTGTAGACACTTATGGCAGACCTGCAGAAAAGAGACTTCAAGATGCACTGGACATGCTGTAATCGATCTATGAAAAGCATGAAAGACAATGACTTAACACAAAAGATGAACACATACACATACTTTAAAGTGCAAGTCCAGATGGAGGTAAAAATGCTAAGACCTGATTCAAGGTAAAATCTGGCAGTGCTCTGCTTTACAAGCTCGAGAGATTTTTGGGCAGAGTTTTGCCTTAAGGCTAAGAGAGTTGATCCTTCTCAAATGATAAATTTACAATATATAGAAAAAGGAAGAGATCTTGGCGCTACTTGGGAAAGACTTTGGCGCTCTTTTTGCAAGCTAGCCCATGTGCGCTGAGAGCATCAGGAAGAGGAAGTCACTGTTGTTGATGTCATTCTTCTAGAAGAGGCTTGTTGGAACCATGCTATGTGATCACCGATCTTGACTTTGGCGTTCGAGAGCATGGGCTGCACCTCTTAGCCTGCAAACAGACTGCGGTTTGTCTCCTCATAAATGCCAAATGGAGAAAGCATGCCACGCCGCTCACTATTTGAGTTGTTTGATGACCATCTGGCAATAACTTGCCTCCCTTTTTGCCACTTGAACTGCTTTGTCTTTTCTTGCACTTTGTCTCATCCTAGTTTCTCTCTTTCTTGCTTCTTCTGGTGGGTCGCCACATTCCTTGGGCTCTCGCTACTTGCCTTGGCCATTCTCTGCCGATTCTAGTGACACGTGGCACATTTCGCTGTGAAACGGGCAGGACGCGTGGTTGCATCCACTTGACTCATAGAAGCTTTAGGAATCCTTTGAAGGTCCTACAGAAGAGGACATGTGTCAGCTTCCACTCTCTTTAACAATTCGTTCAGGGCCCACCACAGTTTTTGCGAGACAAAAGAGAGAGACTGCAGGTGTTGACACTTGTCAGCTTCCACCGAGCCTTGCAAGGAACACATGGCACGTTCTGCTACTCCTAGAAAAGCATGTCAAAGCCTTCTGTGGTTGCCACTTGGTGCCTTATGTGCTCTAGATTTCCTAGTGTAGAATTTGACATTTGCGGGCCCGTCACTGCATTTGAAATTCTAACGGCTAGTTCACCGTGCTTGACTTTGACGTCTTCGGGCACGTCACCCCTAGACTTTCCTTTTACTTTCTTGCTTCGGCATTCCTTCTTCGCGGGATTTTCCTTTAGACAATTTTCCCATGGACAAAAGTATGTGAGAATTGTCTTGATTGCTTTGATTTCTTCAAAATTTTCCCTGGGTCCTCTTCTTTGGAATTTTCTCGACTTTTTTCTCTCCCGCGGCCTCCCCGAATTTCTTCAGACTTTTTGTTCAAAGGAATTCCTTCGGACAAAAAGTCTGAAAGAATTCATTTCAATGCTTAAGTCCTTTCTGTGAGATTTTTTCAGGCAGCGCTTCCGAATTCCTTCGGGCTTTTTGTCCAAAGGAATTCCTTTGGACAAAAAGTCCGAAGGAATTATGCCGTTGCCTTAACGAAATTCCAAAAAATCTTACCTTTGCGGCTCTTTTTCTTTGAAGTGCTCCCTGCCCTCCGCAAGGGCTCTTGAACCTAGAGCTACCCTCCGCAAGGGCACTTGTCCTTCAGGAGGCTTGAACTTTTGTTTGAACCACTCCTTTGAACCAACCGTTGAACCAATTGATCAAACTGGTTCAACGGTTCAAACAATTGTTGAACCAAGGCTTTGAACCGAAGTGTTGAACCAAGGCATTGAACCAGTTCAATGGTTCAATGGTTTAAAGATGCTAACCTTCCTTGTGAATTTTTAGATAAGAGCCCGAAGAAGCTTTGCAAAATCTTGCACTCTTTGAACTGGTTCCTCATGTGCCCAAAGGCTCACCTGCAGAGTCCGTAGAAATGGACCTATAAAGTCCGTAGAAATTCCGCAGAGTCCGTAGAAATTGCAAGACTCGTGTAAAATCAAAAGTACTGGCTCAGAATAGCATAAAAAAAAGGGGACCAATTTTTTTGGCCTGTTGGGCAAAAAATGGTCAATAATTAATGCTCACCTTTGCACTTGGCTTCTCAAACTAGTTGTCATTCTAGATGCCATAACTTGCAAATCATGAGGCCTAGAGACCTCCCTTTTTTTTTTGTTGGAATTATGGTTTAGATGTGGACATTATGAATTTAATATATAAGCTTTAGTGTTTTGATAAAATTACATTTTTCCCCTGTAGGACCTACCTCCTACTTGTAGACACATAACTTGAGATCTATAAGGAAGTTTGAAGTTTTTTTTTGAAAACATATATTTTTTCAATTAAAATGATATAAAAATATTAAATTTGACATATAATGTAAGATTTATATATATTTTTGTTTTATCCTCTCCTTTGATTCAGAACTAAACATTATAACTCATAATGACACAATTACAAGCAGTGTGAGAATATAGATTTTACTCCATGTCAGATATTAAATATTTTATTTTAGGGGGTGCGCAAATTAACATCATTCTTAATTTTTTAGTTTTTTTGTGTCAGATATCATATATTTTATACTAGAGTATGGAGTTCTCCTTCATACATTGTAGTTCAAAGTTTTTGTTGTCCATTTTTTGGCCCACATATCAAAGTTTACCTAAGTATGGAAAAGGGAGCTTTCAGGCAAGAAAATGGTAAGCCTTTGGGAGGACTTTGGGTTTTTTCAGCAGTGACAAATTCAAGTTTGTTGAAGGCATAGTGAAAATCAGGTTTACAGCAGTGCTTAGCTTTTAAATGTTTCATAAGTAGAAGTAATTTGGGTTTACAAACCTGAATTACTCATAGACAGTGTATTATGGGTTCCTGGGAACACTACTTGATTACTTCATAAGTTGTGAGCAGTCAGAAGCTCGAAATGAGTAAAGGTGCTCAACAAACCTGATGTGGTCTTGAAAAGTAATACTTCTTAGGTTCTTTAAGAGATGAGTCATTTTCAAAAAATTCAAAGCGCATTTTCAAAATGTCGAAGAATCTTTTTAGGGCAAAAGGGACTAGTCAACTTTCTCGAAGGTACACTTCAACTTTTCCAAGGGATTTTTCTTCTCCAAGTGGACAGTTATAATTTTATCGAAGGGTATGTTACCCTTTGGGAAGACCATTTCAAAATTCTCAAAGGGTATCTTTCCCTTTGGGAGGACCATTCGCATAAATCCGATGGGACATGCAGAAATCCTGAAGGGTCTCTTACCCTTCGGGAAAGTCCATTATGAAAAGTTTGAAGGAATTCCTTCGGACAAATTGTCTAAAGAAATTCCTTTGAGAGATTTGCCCAAAATAAATAAGCTAAGAGGGAAGCCTAAGACCAAGTGTCTGAAGGAAATGATAGGCCAATGGACATCAAAATCAGGATAGACAACTAGCCGTTGGAAGTAACCGGGTTTAAAAATCTCAAAGCCTTAAGGCTTGGGAACCAGCAAAGCGAGAAGACTTCAATATGGATAAGCTTGAAGTAACTAGGCTTAGAGAACCCAAATTACTCTGTATAGAGTAAATTGGGTTTCTCAAAGTACTCTATTTAAAAGGATTTATAAGCGAAGGATCTGAGAAAGTTCGAAGTTGAAGAGGCCAAAGAACCCAAATTACTCTACATAGAGTAAATTGAGATTTTCCAAGGGCTCAACTTAAGCTTGGTCTGGCAACACTAGAATCATGATGCAATGAATGGAAGGCTACCACATGGCACAATTGGAGTAGAAAGGGCTAATCAGTAAAAGACAAGTGGCACAAGGATCTTTAATAAACATGGGAGAGCCTGAGTGGCTGGTAGCTAAAAGTTATGAAGGCTCCCATATACCATGGTTCATTGCCCACAATCGTTGTTCGGTGCTTAAATACGTCATGCCAAGAAGAAACATTCTAGCTGCTCATAGCATGACTTTTCAGATACACCATAGAAAGTCTTAAAGATGAGAGGGGCTTGAGAGTATTGGGCGGCGATCTATAATGATGCATTTATGAACATCAAGGAAGGATAATAGGAGGTTCCAACCATCTATGACTTCTTCTTTCCTCCCTTTCTCTCTTCCCCCTTTTCTTTTATAATAGAGGCCTTGGAGCCTAGAAACGTATCCCTAGACTGGTGATAAAATCACTCTACAAAAATCATTGTGTAATGGACCTTTGAAGCAATAAAGATTGTTTTTACTTATCTCTCTGTCTAAAAATTGCATTGAGTTAGCTTGTGCACTAATAGCATTGTGAAGAAGCATCCTTCCAACCTTGTTGCCCTTCTTTCTTGCTTGTTTTTAGGTACTTTTTAGTTAATTACAAGTCTAAACTCATGTTTTTCAACCATTAATGGATGCTTGGTGTGAATTTTTAAATTCCTCTTTGCCTCATGTGTGGTTTAGTAAGCCTAGCTCAAAAAATACTTATGTAAGTTAGTTGGTTAGGAGGTTGTGTAAGCCAACTTGTCGTATGTTGAATTAGTGTCTTTCCTAGGCCAGGTGGATCACTTACTTTCGATGCATCACCTCCCTTAGCTTAGTCTTCTTTTCAAGTAATCTCTCTCCCCTTCTCCTTGGACATTAATAGCGTTTAGCGTAGAAACCCAAAGAGCTGAAGTGAAGCACCTGAGGAACTAGCCTCATACAAAAGTCTAGAGATTCAACCTCACCATAGGACGACACCCACATCCTGAGGTTGTTCCCATGCTTATAGCTGGAAGTGAGAGAGCCTAAAGAACTCTCTCACAAGGGTGTAAATTTAGTCTATAATAGTTTTGGCATGCCCGATGGGACAACTACCATTTTACTTCCATTTTTATGAAAAATTTGGTCAAATTTGATGTTGTTTTGATCAGTTTGTAGTAGTGGTAGCCTTCATCCTTCAGCATCTGGTGACTCTAAAGAACACCCAACTATCAAGTGGCAGAGCAGTAGCTGTCTTTCATGCCAAAGGTGATTACAAGATCAACTTTTGTAGATATTCCTTTTCAATTTGTTGAATTACCTTTAAACTCAGAAACAAGGTTAAGGTTCACCCATTCTCACCCTTATGTAAGAAGTTATCCTCCTAAACCAGTCATAAAGTATACCTATGCAAGAAGATCTTTATCAACCCCTCTTACTACCATGATTCTCCAAAGAGCTTTTGTGAGCTTCAGTGGCTAAAGCCCTTTGAACTTACCACAGTATGATCTTATGCTAGTATCAGCCCTAAGAAGTGTCCCTTATTACATAGGAGACCAAGCTGTAACTCCTACTGAGCACATAACAGACATAGCCAGCTTTTGTAACATTCATAATATCATAAT
This sequence comes from Torreya grandis, assembly GCA_037957365.1. Taxonomy (NCBI): domain Eukaryota; kingdom Viridiplantae; phylum Streptophyta; class Pinopsida; order Cupressales; family Taxaceae; genus Torreya; species Torreya grandis. The sequence goes on along the minus strand of JARHVA010000009.1, from coordinate 11,046,687 downwards.
GGAAATTGTGGTTATTAGGCTATTGGCTATATCCTTCAAAGGAAAGGCATTGGATTGGTATAGGGGCCTAGCTCCTAATTCTATCCATTCATGGGATGAGTTAGGAATAGCCCTATGTAAAAGGTTTGTAGATAAGAGCGATCATCTGTCACTTACATAACAACTGACCACCATCAAGAGAGCTCCTCATGAAGTCATGCAAGACTTCAATACAAGTTTTTAGAAGGCATGGGATAGAATCTCAACAGCTGTTAGACCATCTCCAAAATTTGCTTTCTTGTATTACTTGAAGGCTCTCAACAGTGACATAGTTGTAATGATCTAGTCTATGAGAGGAAACATACTACCAAATACATATGAAGTGGCTATCAGGGCAGAAAATTGCCTAGTTCAGGCAGGCAAGCTTACTCCCAAACCTCTAATGCCTCTTTTTCTAGAGATCAGACCACCTCCTGCAGTCATTCCTCCACTTGATGTTATACTTCCAATACCAAATATTGTTGTTGTAACTTCACCTAAGCAAGAGAATGCCTCTACTAGTGGATCCAACGACTCCTAAGAGTAGAATAATTGCTTGGAGTTGAAGAGCATGCTCCAATCCTTGGGAAATGATGTGGTCAATGTCAGGAGGCAAGCTTACAATAAGCCTTATCAAGCTCAGTAGCAACCTTATCAAGAAAATAGGCCATCCTACAAAGGAGGTTTCCAAGGACATGGGCAACCTAACTATGTTAGACAACATAATTACAATCTAAATGTCACAGGCCCTTCCAACTCCTTGGTCCCAGTTCAGAATAGTGTGGCTTAGGAAGCTGAGGGGATAATGCCATGGAATCATTCTTTTGGGCAATCCATTATCTCAATTAATGGCTCCAATTATGTGTTTAATGATCAATGGTAGCAGGCTGTTACTTACAAATATAACCAAGCTCTTATGGCCCAAAACATAGATGTACCCATAATGATGAGACAAGAGCAACCTCCATAAGAGCAAGGCTCAGATTAAGGATTAAACCAGCCAGAAGCCTCAATGGTCATTAATGAGCAAGAAGTGTTATACATCCAATCAGCAGGCCACTACCAATCTAGTTCACACCTTCGTCTCAGCAAATACAAGGTTCAAGAGAAGGAATATGGGTGACAATCAAGAAGTTTTTAAAGAACTTATTGTCACCACTCCTTCATTGACAAAGCCGACAATAGTGGCTCCCAAAGTTTAGGTAAAATTTGGTGGTATGCCAATCAATATTGTGGAGCAAATGAAGAAATATAATGTGAGTGTGTTGATGTGGGACATGCTTTCCCTCCCTGGCCAAGTAGACATTCTACAGGAAGGATTGTCCAAGATGGGTATTATTACAGCTACAAGTAAGCAGCCAAGTAAGGCAGCTGAAGTCCTCACTAATATAGTAGAGAGTCATGCAGGAGAAGGGTCAAGTATTGTGACCAAGCGCACCCCTTCTACATCTCTTTGATCATTGGTGATTCCTTGGTGCACAACTGCTTGGTGGATAGTGGGGCCAGCACCTTAGTCATGCCAAAGTCTATTGCTGACCAGCTGAACCTCAAGTATGAGCCTCACACTAAAGGAGTCCTGCAACTTGATGGTTCTTCCATAAAGACATTAGGCATCATCAGGAATTTAAGCTTAACCTTGCATGCTTGTCCTAGTGTATCCATGGTGTAAGATGTGTTGATTCTAGATATCACTCCTCGCTTTGCTTTGTGTCTTTTCAAAGAATTCAGAGCCAAGATTGGGGGCTACCTTGCAGCAAATTGGTCTTACATGGCATTTAGAACAAGGTACGGGACTAAGGTCTCAATCAAAGCTGAACCCATGGCACAATTCCATATTGAACCCCATCAATGAGATAATATAAGCCTCAATTGTACCATCCTTGATGAGGATGAGTTTACAATTCACCAAGAGTTGAACACTCATCCTGAAGAAGTTCCAGACTTGTTCTTAGATGAGTTATGGGGAGATAACCAATTTTTCAACCCTTTGGAAGGTGTTGAGTTAAAAGATATGGGTGTCTACCTACTGCATGAAGATAATCAACTCATGTCATCACTCATTAGACCTAAAGAAGACCCCAATGGTTTATGGAAGTTGTTCTTTGATGGCTCAAGGAGCAAGAATGGCATAGGTGCTAGGATAATGTTAGTTTCACTCTCAGGTAACAAGCTTTTTTTTTCTTGTAAGTTTCATTTCAGCTGCTCTTCAAATACAACAGAATATGAAGGCTTGATATGTGGCCTTAAATGGGCCACCAAAATAGGAATCAAATTGCTGCAAGCTTATGGAGATAGTGAGCTCATAGTTAACCAAGTCAGAGGCTTGAACATCACCAAGAATGATTTGATGAGGTCCTAAGAAAATAGAGTGTGGGACTTGATTGAAGATTTTGAAGCCTTTAACATTCAAGCTATCCCAAGAGATCAAAACCAACATGCTAACAGGTTGGCAGCCATAGGAGCTCAGTTTGACATTCCAAGTGAGCTGAAGGAAACCAAGGATCAACCACATGTCAAGGTGGTGGTGAGACCGTCAATGCTAGATAATGAAGCCCATTGACAATTTTTTGAGAGTGATAAGCAAATTATTTGTTTATTTCAATAGGAAGCTAAATTCTCCTCCTCCAACCAAGCTAAATTGTAGCATCAGTATGAGGATCAGATTATTCAACTAAAGTCAAACAAACTTCCTAAGGGGTTGGTTACACTTGAGGACCTTTTTCATGAGGGAGACCGTATGAGGAAATAGAAGGCAATAATGTCTACTAAGGAGGAAAACTATGAGAGAGTCCTCATTTTCAAGGACAAACTTCTCAAGCTAGGGAAGGTAAGGAGCAAGGCTGAGAGGCATGCTTTCATAGCACTTTGCCAAGAGTATGCAGATATTTTTTCTTGGGAGTACAATGACCTAAAAGGTTTTGATCCTAAACTAGCCTAACACACTATAGAGTTGGAGGCCAATACCAAGCATGTAAGGCAAAATCAAAGCTCAGTTAACCCCAATATTGAGGAGCTAATGAGGAAGGAACTAAACAAGTTGATCGAGTCCAAAATCATCTTTTCCATCAAGCACTCATCATGGGTAGCCAACTTGGTGCTTGTAAGAAAAAAGAGTGGGGAGATTAGGCTTTGCATGGATTTTAGAGATTTGAATAAAGTCTCCTTGAAATATCACTATCCCCTACCTATGGAGAAACTCCTTCAAGTAGTTTCCGATTTAGAATGCTTTTCCTTATTGGATGGTTTTTCTAGCTACAACCAAGTTTGGGTGAAGGATGAGGATGAATACAAGACTATCTTCACCATTAAATGGGGCACGTATACGTACCAAAAGATGCATTTTGGTCTATCAAATGTTGGTGCTACCTTCCAAAGAGCCATGGAGATGGCTTTCTAGGGGTTGTTGAACCAAATGGTGTTGGTATACTTAGATGACATCAAATTTTTCTCCAAGAATGCCAGTGAACACATGGACCACCTAAGGCTAATTTTTGAAAGGTGCAGAGAATATGGGATTTCATTGAATCCCAAAAGGTGTGTTTTTACCATGCATGAAGGCAAGCTGTTGGGCCACATTATCTCAAAGGAAAGGTTATCCATTGATCCTGAGAGGATAAGGCCAAGAGAGAGAATAAGTGCCATCTTGGCCTTATCCATGTCCAAGCATAAGAAGAGACTCCAGAGTTTCCTTGAAAATATAAACTTCATGAGAAGATTTATCACTAGTTTTGCAAGTTTAGTCAAGCCCATCACTGCTATGCTGAAAAATAACCAAGTGTTCACTTGGTCAAATGAAGGCAAGTCAACATTTGAAGCTACCAAGCAAGCTATTGCTCAAGCACCGACACTTATGAATCTTGATTTCTCAAGGGATTTCATTTTATATGCTTTTGCCAATATTGATAATATATCATCTATGTTGATGCAAAGAAATGGTGAAGAACTTGAGCAGCCATTAGCATTTTTCAGTCAGGGGCTTGAAGAGTATGAGGTGAGGTATATCATTGTAGAAAAGCAAGTCCATGCAGCAGTAAGGAGCCTCAAAAAGTTTAAGCCAATGCTATTCAACAAAAAAATCCACCTTATGGTGTCTCATTCTGGGGTAAGAGGCTTCCTTCTTAACAAGGATTTGAGCAAAAAAAGAGCTGGTTAGATTACTAAAGTCATAGAGTACGATGTGGAGATCAAGGTCACTAAGCTAGTAAGAGTTAAAGGCTTATGTGAGCATATGGTTGAGGAGATTCATGAAGACAAAGAGGTCATCTTGATGACACAAGATAACCTACAAGTAGATGCACCTCCACCTCACACTAGCTGGCTCCATGATATGACTCACTTTTTGCTAACAAGTGAGTGCCCTCAACATATGGACAAAGTAAAAAAAATGTATTTCAGAATTTAGTCCATACCTTATGTTTTAGTTAATGGGATTTTGTTTAAAAAAGACTTCAATGGAGTGCTCCTAAGGTGCGTAGATGACGATCAAGTTGCCAAGCTCTTAGAGCATTTCCATAATGGGCCTGTAGGACATCATTTTGCTCTAAGGACTACTGCAACAAAGATCATGAGGGCTGGTTACAATTGGCCTAGCCTCTTCAAGGATGCTTATGCATGGGGGAGAAGGTGTTAGGAATGCACTCTTTTCATAGGAAAGCAAAGGTTAGCAACTTTCCCTCTCAACCCGACCAAGTGGAGCAACCATTCATGCAGTGGGGTTTGGATTTCATTAGTATGATCAAACCCCCATCAAGTGCAGAGCATAAGTGGGTGGTTACTGCAATTGATTATTTCACCAAGTGGTTGGAAGCCATTGCATTAAAGGAAGCCAATGAAAGTGCAGTCTTAGACTTCTACGACAGCATTGTGATCAGGTTTGGTGTTCCAACCACTATCATATATGATAATTATTTGGCTTTCTTTGGTTTGAAAATAAATAAATGGGCTCTAAAGATGGGCATCTACCTCAGCATTTCCTCAAACTATTATCCTCAAGGAAATGGGTTGGCTGAGTCCACAAATAAGAATTTGTTGAGGATTATCAGGACTATGGAGGAGAACTAGAGGACATGGCACACCAAGTTAAAAATAGCCTTGTGGGTTGATCAGGTAACTCCTAAAGCTGTTGTTGGCAATTCTTCATATGTTTTAGTATATAGAAGGGAGGTCAGGTTACCTATTTCTCTTAAGCTACCTGCATTAAAGCTAGCCCATTAGCTGGAGTTGCTGGAAGATGAACCCATGAATGTGAGATTAGCAGAACTCATGCAGCTTGAGGAGATAAGAGACCTTGTAATGAAAACATTGGAGGCACATCAAGCTCAGATCAAGAAGGCTTTTGACAAGAGAGCTACAACAAGGACTTTCAAGGAAGGACACCTGGTTCTCAAATGGGACTCAAACAAGGCCAAACTAGGAAACCATACCAAGTTCAACAACTTGTGGAGTGGTCCTTACTTGATCCAAAAATGCAAACAATATAATGCCTTTTAGCTTGCTCAATTAGATGGAGAGGTATTACCAATCCCAGTCAATGGGATTCATCTAAAGCCTTGCTATTGAGAGTTTGTAGCAGTTGTATATATTTATGTGTGCTTCTTCTAGTTTTCTTTTATGTTTTCCTTTAAGTCCCTGGTGCATATCTTTTTCAATTGTGTGTTTTCCCTTCTCTAAGGTGCCACGGGCACAGTTTGTTTTGTTTCAGTTGTCTTTGTTGCTTCAAGGGAGATTTCCAAAAAGAACCAGCTTCGTGCAAAAGCAGTGACTCCACACCCAATGGATCGAACAAAGCAAATGAGCTAAGTTCTCAAGTATAGCAGGCATGCTTCCTTGTAAATCACTAGAAATGTTGGCCATTTTTTGGCCCACATATCAAAGTTTACTTAAGTATGGAAAAAGGAGCTTTGAGACAAGAAAATGGTAAGCCTTTTAGAGGACTTTGGGTTTTTTAGCAGTGATAACTTCAAGTTTTTTGAAGGCACAGTGCAAATTGGGTTTCCAGCAGTGCTTAGCTTCTAAATGTTTCATAAGTAGAAGTAATTTAGGTTTACAAACTCGAATTACTCACAGACAGTGTATTCCAGGTTCTCTAGGGAGCACTACTTGATTACTTCATAAATTGTGAGCAATCAGAAGCTCGAAATGAGTAAAGGTGACCAATAAAATTGATGTGGTCTTGAAAAGTAATACTTCTCGAGTTCTCCAAGAGACAAGTCTTTTTCAAAAAATCTAAAGGGCATTTTCAAAATGTCGAAGGGTCTTTTTAAGGCAAAAGGGACTAGTCAACTTTCTCGAAGGTTCACTTCAACTTTTTCGAAGGGTTTTTTCTTCTCCAAGTGGACAGTTCCAATTTTCTCGAAAGGTATGTTACCCTTCGGGAGGACCATTTCAAAATTCTCGAAGGGTATCTTTCCCTTCGAAAGGATCATTTATGAAAATTTGAGGGGACATGCAAAAAAGCCCAAAGGGTCTCTTACCCTTCGAGAAAGTCCATTATGAAAAGTCTGAAGGAATTCCTTCAGATAAATTATTCGAAGAAATTCCTTTAGGAGATTTTCCTGAAAGAAATAAGCCGAGAGGGAAGCTCGAGACCAAGTGTCTGAAGGAAATGATGGGCTAATGGACATCAAAATCAGGATAAGCGACTAGCCATTGGAAGTAACTAGGTTTAAAAAGCTTGAAGTCTTAACGCTTGGGAAACAATAAAGCAAGAAGACTTCAAGATGGACAAGCCTGAAGTAAGTAGGCTTAGAGAACCCAAATTATTTTGCATAGAGTAAATCGGGTTTCTCAAAGTGATCTACTTAAAAGGCTTTATAAGCGAAGGATTTGAGAAAGTCTGAAGTTTAAGAGGCCAAAGAACTCGAATTACTCTGCATAGAGTAAATCAAGATTTTTCAAGGGCTCGACTTAAGCTTGGTCTGACAATGCTAGAATCATGATGCAACGAATGGAACGCTGCCACGTGGTGCAACTAGAGCAGAAAGGGCTAATCAGTAAAGGATAAGTGGCACAAGGATGTTCAATAAACATGGGAGAGTCTGAGCGGCTAGTAGCTGGAAGTTATGAAGGCTCCCGTCTGCCATGGTTCATTGCCCGCAATCGTCGTTCAACACTTAAATGCATCACGCCAAGAAAAAACATTATAGCTGCTCACAGCATGATTTTTTAAATGCTCCATAGAAAGTCTTAAAGACTGGAGGGGCTTGAGAGTATTGGGCAGTGATCTGGAATGACACATTTATAAACATCAAGGAAGGATAACAAGAGGTTCCAGCCATCTACGACTTCTTTCCTCCACTTCTCTCTTCCCCCTTTTTTTTTTATAAATAGAGGCCTTAGAGCCTAGAAATGTATCCCCGGACTGGTGATAAAATCACTCTATGAAAATCATTGTGTAATGGACCTTTGAAGCAATAAAGATTGTGTTTACTTATCTCTTTGTCTGAAAATTGCATTGAGTTAGCTTGTGCACAAATAGCGTTGTGAAGAAGCATCCTTCCAAGCTTGTTGCCCTTCTTTCTTGCTTGTTTTCAGGTACTTTTCAGTTAATTGCAGCTCTGAACTCGTGCTTTTTGACCATTAATGGATGCTTGGTGTGAATTTTGAAATTCCTCTTTGCCTCATGTGTGGTTCAGTAAGCCTAGCTCAAGAAATACTTATGCAAGTTAGCTAGTTAGGAGGTTGTGTAAGCTAACTTGTCTTATGCTAAATTAGTGCCTTTCTCAAGCTAGGTGGATCACTTAATTTCGGTGCATCACCTCCCTTAGCTTAGTTTTCTTTTCAAGTAATATCTCCCCTTCTCCTTGGCCATTAGTAGAGTTTAGAGTAGAAACCCAAAGAGATGAAGTGAAGCACCTGAGGAACTAGCCTCATAAAAAAGTCTAAAGGTTCAACCTCACCATAGGACACTCACATCTTGAGGTTGTTCCCATGCTTATAGTTGGAAGTGAGAGAGCCTGAAGAACTCTCTCACAAGGGTGCAAATCCAGTCTATAACAGTTTCTAGTTTGAGCCAATTCTTGTCACCAAAATTCAATTTTCTAAAAATTCAAATTTGTCAAGTTAAATTTCAATTACAAATCACCTAATGAGAGCATGCTGATGTTTCAGTCGAGAAAAAATCATCTAGAGGTCAAATATAGTCTCCAAGGCCCATACAAGTTTGTAATCTTCTTCATTGGCTTCACAAAGTGGCATACGGCTTTCAAACAGCTGAATAAGTATTTTCTTAATAGTTCTAATTGAGCTAGTGACGTCCATATTGGTCTATGAAGATGTTGAAGTGATTTTCAACCTTCTCTACAACTTTGGTCAATCTGTATTCTGCATTTTTATGGTTTCAAAGCATCTAATCACTTCAAAATAGTTATAATTGGTCTTGAGGAGTTCAAGTAGATTTATGGAATTTTGATGGTTTCAAAAGACTCCAAACAAGCTGTGATATAATTATCCAAAGTTGCCCACACCTTTAAGACTCCGAGGAAATTTTTGTTAAGTTCAAAATAGTTTGAAGTCCTCAGCAAATGGTCTTATCAACACCAATCCAAATCAACTTGTCGTTCTTGTTAATCACATGGTCTCTTCTACTTGTTATCACAACATTTTAGCTCGTGTTCTTGTTCAAATAGCTCGTAATTCTCCAAAAGTGGTTTTTGTAGGTGGTTTGGAATGTTATATGACCTGATCTTTCTTCAAAAATAGTTTGATACGTTGGTTTACAATTTTTAATAACTTTCAAAGCTCATCTTTTGCTTTCAAGATTTTAATATTCATTCAACGAACAGATCGATACACACAATTTACTTCAAGTGAATGGATCCTAGTCTTCATTCAATGGATTTCCAATAGCTCGAATTTTTTTTTCTCATTGACAGTTATGGACGTCTGGTATAAATGATGTTATAAGATGGTTTGAAACGTAAAATGCCTATCATAAAACCCTGTTCTATTTCAACAGTTTCCAACTTCTTTATAACAGCTTTTTTCTCATTCAAAGGTGGTTTTGCCAACATGCAATACCATGTTTTTCTCCATAACGTTGTTTCCAATGTGCCAGCTATTATGCAAACCTCCCAATGTCGTTTACCTTGTAGACTTCAAGAAAGATTTTTGTATTGTAAAGTAACTCTTCCAAACCCACAGGTTGTTATTTGAACACCAAGAATTATCAAAACTTGTTTTATACGGCTTTCTTAGTGTTATTTTACACTTGTGGATTCTGCCACTACATATTGTATGCAAAATGAGGTGCAAAACCCACAAAGCAGTTTATTGTATCTCAAAATTTATCAAATGAAGTTCTCATTGGTGTTTCAAAGTCCATTTTGCAAGAGCATATTGTAACACGACTTTTTGTAATGAGAGCATCTTACCTTTTTCAGAACAGGTGTTGAATTATGGGACTGAAAAACCAAAAAACTCTTTTTTGGTTTGTTGGTCACGCTGGTTGTCCTCTATGATTGTGAGGTTTGGGGTAGTAGCATATTAAATTACAAGTGGAAACAGTTAGAAAGAATTCAAAAACACCTAATCAGTAGCAGTTTCAAAGTCAAAACGACGGTCCCTTATGAGATCCATTTAGCTGAAACAGGGACATTTCCAATTCAGCGTTAATCAGGGTGCTAGGCTACTTAAAAAGGGTTGGAACCATGGATAATCATCACTGTCCCAAAATGGTCTTAGAGGAGAAACTAGATTGGAGGAAGAAGACATTGATGTAGCAGAACAACAAATGGATGGTCAGGTGGGACATTAATTTGAAAGAATGTCTTAACATTAACGAGGAAATAAAGAAGTTTGCATTAGAAAAATTTAGGACTGCTATGTAGAGAAATTAGATTGGTCGTAAAAAAGCACATTACGTCAAAAAATTCAATCCCACATGAGATCATGGTGAGAAGGCTTATATGTGGGTTGCTCTTAAGGGCAAGGCTAGGATTTTAGTGGCTCAATTGAAGATTGGGTCACATGATTTTAGGTGTGAAACTGGTAGATGGATGGTCCCCAAAGAAGAGTGGGAATAAATAACTTGTGTTTTTTGTAGCAAAGGGGTGTTTGAAATTGAATGGCATTTCATCATTCAATGCATCGTGTATACAGTTTGAAAGTAGGCAGCCTAAGTTAACTTTTTGAGGAGTCTAGGCTTCACAATACAGCTGGTTTATTGATCAAGTTTCATAGTAGAAAATTTGATATTGAAAAGAACCTTAGAATGTCTTGATGTTTCAGCGCTTGGTCCCTTAGACTGCTTGGTCTAGTGAACGTCATTAAAATCTTTCATTTCATTTCTGAAACCATCTTAAAAAGCTTGGAAACATATGATAGATCCCAAAAAGGTATCAAATATTGCATATTCCAGATATTCTGAATCTTTTTTGTGTTGAACGGAATACTTCAATACGTTTTGCATGTTAAAAAAAATGTCAAAGCCTGCAAAGGTAGACACATGGATCTCAAAACATATCAAATAGAGTTCTGAGCAACATTTCAAAGTCTATTTTGTATCTGCGGGTTTCAACAGACCTTTTTTTACTGTAACATCTACCTGCAAAGCATGCAGGTCATTATTTAGACTGCAATATATATCAAAACTTGTCTAAAATGGTCTTCTCAGGATCATTTTGCACTTGCAGATTTCTAAAAAGCATTTTACTTTCTAAATTTGACTTCAAAAAACCACAGGCTAACAAACAAGAATTGAACAGATATCTTCTACAGTCTTAAGCGGCTTTTGAAAGCCATTTTGCATAAAACAGACTTTTTAAGTCCATTTTACACCTGCAAGTTCCTCCAATGCATTTTAAAATATAAAATAAACATCAAAATCCTAAATATTATTTAAGAGTGAACTTCTAAGATATACTAAATGTAGTTGAAGGCAAAGTTTTGAAAGTCTTTTTGTAATGCATACTTTGAAGGCACATTTTACATTGCTTAATCACCTCTTAAAACCTGCAGGCCTGAATATTGTTTAAGAGCTTCTCAAGTTATAAATGAATGATGCATGCACAAACATGATCGCAATACCTTCAAGGAAATTTCTGAGAGTGGTATACGATTTTGAAAGCTTAAATATTTTTTTTTTGCATTCTTCAAACAACTTTTTACACAATCCTAAGCGGTTAATCAAAACCCTGGCCAAAACTTGAAAATTTCAAAAGGATACAATGTTGTGTTATTTGGCTTTGGGAGTCCAAAACGGTCTTTGTTCACTCGGCTTTCTTAAAATAATCTTTCCACACGTCCAAGCCCGAAATTTGGAGATATCACTGAGATTTGAAGCATATCAAAATTTTAAGCATAATGTAAAACACATTTTCGAAACGACTTAGTTGCAAATGTTGTGATAAGTAGTACAGGTCTTGAAACCTAATGATATGATAAAAATGTCATTCTCATGCTTTGGAGATTATAGTATGTGTAGGTTGAGGGCCAGAGATATTTGAGAAACCACGAAAAGATTCAACACAGAGATTGAAGGCCTTTGCAATAGTTGAAAATGGGATTCAATCCCTAATCTGGAAACAAGAAAGTTATTGCAAAACCATGGAACCCAGCATAGTGTAGAGTAAGTATTGAAAGCTCGAGTCAGTGAAGAAAAATTTGAAATGATCCACAAGCGATGGAAACATTATATAAACCCTGGGAAAGCTCATTTTGAGCTGAAATTATCATTTTCATGTACTCAAATCCTTGCAATGGCTCACTCTTTCATTTTAAACTAGTTTTTGGCTCTAAGGCATGTTGAAGACACTGAATCTCTACGCAACTGAAATTTTTCTTCATATAAGAGAATATCATGTAATAAGACCTTTGAAGCATTTCAATGAAGTGGATCTCCAAGCCAAATATTTGATAGTATATTCAGATGATGACATTTGCAATCTTGAAATGAAAATGGTGGTGTGAATGTTTGTTCCTCAGGGATCAGATGGGCAAGAAAATATTCTCATTAACCTCTTCAAGTAAATAAGCATGTAAACATGCAAAAAATTTAGAACAAGCGATCTAGCCTAGTAATGCATGTTTATTTCTCATATGATTGAGATGAGTGAAATCGTTGTCATTTGGTTGTATCAAGATATAAATAAATTATAAAGTAGATAATCTAGCCCAATAATGTGTGTTCATTTGTCATACGATTGAGAATGGTCAATTGTTTGTTAGTTGGCCAAATCAGGACGTACGAATATATGATGCGCATTATTTACAAGAGTTGTACAAGCTATTCAGAAATTCAGAGTGTATAGGGTCAATTTTTATCAAAAGGAGAAGTCAAATCTCATTGCAAGGACAGATAGATGTTCCTCTTAGCAAAAGGAATCTCTCTCTTCATAATCACTCAAAATATTTTTTTCTCTCTAAATTTGTATTTATCCGTTATACTTTTTGAAATTACTTAAAAAGTTATAATTCACTTTTTAAGTCATAAAGAGAAAAATGAATTGTAAAATAGAAAGTTCTTACTAAAAAGGTGGTTATGAGTTGGTTACAAGGTGGTTATGAGGTGGTTATGACTTCATAACTTATAAATATGAGTTTCATTCATTGTTTAAGGGATTTTTGACACTGTGAGATTTTTTGGTAAGATAACAAGAGGAGTTTGCATACACAACTCTACAAGGAATTAATACAAGAAGAATTTACAAGACTTTACACTATATTTTTTTCTGAATGAGTGATATTCATGAGTATGTTCGTTCATTTTGGTTCTTTCTTTCATAAAATTTAGAATAATTTTGTTGAATCATCGAATGATTTGGTGATCTTGATATAAAAAATTGTCAGAAGCTATGTTGGGAGCATTGAATCAGGAAACTTAAGTGAAAGTAAAGAGAAAAATTTGTTTATCTATTGCAAGGGATATAGGGTTGTTTTTGTAGTTATTTGGTCTAAAAATATCCTTGGTGTATGGGCTTCATTGTTATGTTTGAAGTCTATATTTCTTGCCTTTTTGAAGAAAATGATTTCCAAAACCCACAATCCAGCCTACACAATCTTGGATAGTGAGGCATTTTTCTATGTTCAAAATGTAAAAAAAATACCTTTTTTCTTCTTTCTTGTTCTTTTTTCCCTATTCTTTCCTCTCAAACTCTCTTATGTCATTCTATTTTTCTATTTTACCACCTTGTTTTTTAAGGTTAAAAGTAAGAAACCCCTAGAAACGACTTTTTTTTATAAATAATTTTATTTTATACATCGTTGTCTTTCAATATAAGTAGCTCTATCAGCTGATAGGAAAGGGACTTCATCCCCATGTGGTTGATTGAAAGCCCACAATTTGTACCCCTACATTTTTTTCATCCAACAAGTTCCTAACCCATGGTAATAGGCCTTCCTAAGGTATCCATTAATGATAGTGTTTATCCAAATTGCATGCTTGGAAAAACACATCAAGATCCCTTTCCAAAGGGACAAGTTAAGAGAGTTAAGGCTCCACTAGAGTTAGTACATAGAGATTTGATGAGTTTTCCCACTTGTTCATTTTCTAGTACAAAATATGTACTAACCTTAATTGATGATTTTATTTGAAGGACTTGGGTGTATTTTTTGAAGCACAAAAGTGAAGTGTTTAAGAACTTCAAAGCCTTCAAGGCCTTTATAGAGAAGCAATCAAGTCTTCACTTGAAAAATCTCTTCATAGACAATGGGGGGAATATGTAATTAAATCCTTTCAGGCTTATTTTACTAAGCATGCCATTTAGCACCAATTCACGATGCCTTACACCTATTAGAAAAATGGTGTTGTTGAGCATAAAAATAGAACACTTAATGAAATGGTGAATTTTATGATATAGTCCAAGGATTTAGCACCTTATTTCTAGGCCGAAGTAGTCAATTATTCATATTACATCCAGAATTGAATTCCCCACAAGGCAATGGTGAATAAGAATCATGAAGAAACTTGGTCAAGATAGAAACCTAATGTTTTTGGAAATTTTTGTCTTTAGAAGTAAGGCTTTGGCATATATTCCTAATGACAAGCATAATTTTATGAAGAAGAAGATCCAAGAGCTCATATTTGTTGGTCATTATGAGGATGTGAAGGCATATCGCCTCTTTGATCTTATCACACATGATGTCTTATTTTGATGAGATGTTAAATTTGATTAGAAGATCACTCCTTTGGTATCAAATTTAGAGTCTTATCCATCCTTGATAATACCTCCTTTACATGATAGGAAGGACCTAATTCCAAAGATTGATGAAGAAATAAATGTTGAAGTTGTTACTTTGCCTCATCCTACACCACACATGCCCAATTGGGCACAATCTACCTTACAATAAACTAGTGATTTAGTTGGTGATCCTGATGATCCATGTCGTACTCGAGCTCAAACTTCAGATTTAGAGTCTTATCCATCTTTAGTAATACCTCCTTTACATGATAGGGAGGGCCTACTTCTATAAATTGATGAAGACATAAATGTTGAAGTTGTTCCTCTACCTCCTCCTACACCACACACGCCCAAGTGGACACAATCTACCTTGCAAGAAACCGATGATTTGGTTGGTGATCATGTTGATCCATATCGTACTCGAGCTTAAACTTATAGTAATATTCTTTTAAGTCATGCAATTTATAATGATCCAGTTTTATTTTCTAAGGTGATAGGTTAACTTGGGTGGGATGTTGCTATGAAAAAAAAATATTCTTTGTTAATGAAGAATAATACATGGGAGTTAGTGCCTCTTCATAAGGTAAGAAAACTTTTACAATGTAAATGGGTCTATAAGACCTAATATGTAGCCGATGATATTGTAGATAAGTACAAGGCTCATCTTGTAGCTAAGTGTTTCTCACAAGTCAAAGGAGTTGATTACTCTGAGAATTTTTACCTTGTTGCAAAGATGGATTTTATGTGCCTTGTTCTCTCTCTCTCTTTTTGCATGATAGTGATGATCAGTATACCAAATGGATGTGAAGAGTTATTTCCTGCATGGTGATATCCAAGATGAGATTTATATGGATCTTCCTCAGGGATTCATGTAGGATTCTTCACTTTTTTATTGAGTATAACTTTCTCTTTATGTCCTTAAACAAGCTCCTCGATTTTGGTACGAGAAAATGGACAATTTTATTCTATAATCTAGCTTCTATTGTTGTGAGTTCGATCACAATGTTTATATCCTAAAGCAAAGTGAGGATATTTTGATTCTAGTACTATATGTTGATGACCTCATCCTCATATGCAATTTAGACACCTTGATTTAGGACATTAAGTGCAAGTTGAAGGCACAGTTTGATATGACAGATCTAGGTTTTTTACACTACTTTCTTGGCCTACATATTCATCAGTCTCTTGAGGGAATTTATATTGGGAAACAAAAGTATGTTGCATATCTACTTCATTGCTTATCTATGGCTAATTGCAAGCCTTCTCCCACACCATATTAATCAGGTATGGAATTGACTACTGATTGTAAATTTAAGTTGGTTGAACCTAAATTATATAGACAGATGGTATGAGAAGATGGATGTTTTTATTTTAGATTATAGCTTCTATTATTGTGAGTCCAATCACAATGTTTACATCCTAAACCAAGGTGAGGATATTTTAATTCTATTGTTATATTTTGATGGCCTCATACTCATGGGTAGTTCAAATACCTGGATTCATGACATTAAGTGCAAGTTTAAGGCATGGTTTGATATGACATTTCTAGGTTTTTTCCACTACTTTCTTGGCCTACAAGTTCATCAATCTCTTGAGGGGATTTATATTGGGAAACAAAATTATGTTACAAATTTGCTTCATCACTTCTTTATTATCAATTGCAATCATACTCCCACACCATATCAGTCAAGTATTGATTTGACTACTTTTTGTAAATCTAAGTTGGTTGAACCTATATTGTATAGGCAATTTCTAGATAATCTTTTATATCTAACCCATACACATCCCGATATTAAATTTATTTTTAACCTTGTCTCTCGGTGCTCCCATGAGCCTCATGAGAGTCATTGGGAAGTAACCAAACATATTTTGCACTATATTTGGGGTATTTTGAACTTTATAATTTAGTACACACCACAAGATTCTTAAAAGATGAGGGATTCACATACTCGGATTGGGGAAAATGTGTTGATACCCGTCGGTCTACTTTTGGATTTAATTTTCACCTTGGATTGGATCTTGTTGCATGGACATGCAAGAATCAAACATTTTTTACATTATAATCCATTAAGGCAGAGCATACAAGTATTTTCAAAGATGGATATGAGGCTCTTTGGCTATGACAGTTACTTGGTGAATTTTTTTTTCCTCAACTTAATCCCACTTTGATTTGGTGTGATAACCAAAGTGTTATTAATATTGCATGCAACCTTATAAAGCATCAACACACTAATCAAATTGAGATTCACATGCAACCTTATAGAGCATCAACACACTAATCATATTGAAATTCACATACACTTCATTCGGTAGCTTATCCATGATGATGTTGTTTGATTGGAGGTTGTAGCTATGGCGAAATAGGTTGCTGACATTTTCACCAAGCCCTTGGACTCTCTTGTTTATCTTCAATTGTGAGAGTTGCTTTGGGTAAAATAAGTTGTACTTGGGAGGATTTATATTGAAGTTTGTCCTTCCTTTTCTTTCTTCTTTGTGTACATGTGTACCTTATCAAGCCTAGTAGCTAGGATTCATTGTTGTTTTCTTCTCCCTAATTTTTGTGTAAAGGAGGGTGTTAGAGTAGTGTTCACACTAGATAGTAGATTTTCTAGTTATTTACATAACTAGTCTAACATAATGTGTTTGCACCTAAACTAGTTAAGTTTATTTAGGGAGTGATTAAGACTAAATCCAAGTTATTTTTTTAATAATTTTTTTTCAAGTATATGTTTTATTTAGCTTTTGCTATTTTTATGGGATTTGACTTATCCCTTATTTTAGACTTTCCAAGCTATTTGTTAGATATATATAAACTTTGTTTCAAGCCTATATATTTGTGCATTCTCATTAACTTCACAAATTGATGAGTGTGAAGAATAAAATATTATTTTGGCTTGTATTGCAATGTTTGAATTAATAATCATTTTCTTTTGTGTTTTCTCATTGTTGAGTGTATAGTATTTGTTGACAAGAATATTGCTTGTGGTTTTTTTTTTGTATTTTTATTGAGGATCACTTGTGCATCCATGCAACTCTAATATTTTTTGGCAGGCTAGATATTTAGTGGGGTGTTATAAACACTGAGAAAATAATTAAAATGACTTAGGGTTTTGAGCAAGTAACCTACCTTCTAGGTCTACATTACTTGGCAAGGTTTTCTTGGTGCCTTCATTTCTTTTTTCCCATTTTGTTTCCATTACTAAGATGCTAAGATAGGTGTATCAAGATGGGATAAATAAATGTGATTTGAGCTATGTACTTGTATTCGGAATTTGGATTGTATTCTATACTTGCATTTCATTCAAGTAAATATGGAAAATACAAGTTAATGCTTTCATTTCTAAAATTGATTGCTAGTTTATATGTAAACATGTTTAGATTTGAGCTTGTATATTTATCTACAAATTTGGAGTAGATTTGAACTCTCATGCTTATGAGGAAACCTTGAAAGGTTTTTTGATTGTGCATTCTTATAATAAACCTTGGCTTAGAAGCTAAGAAACGATAGAATTTTTTATTTTTATTTATTTTAGTTGTATGGAACTAAATTGTTGCATGAAGTTGGTTGGTTGTATACCTTTCTTTTTAGCTGAGATTTGCATTGAAACAATAGTTGACTAAATGTGAGATCAAGGACATATTGGGATACGTTTAATGAATAATACATGTAGGCGAAATCAAGCATCTATAAGAACGCATTGTCCATTCATTCATTTTGGTCTAGTCAACTTGGTGTGTGGAAGTAAAAAAAATCTTAGGCTAAAACTATTAAGTTGATCTTCATTGCCATTTAAATTTTAATTACTTATATAGTTGTTTGCATATAAGCAAAATGAAGATAATACAATACCTTGCATTGCTTGGATAACCATATTTTGCATAAACCAAGTAATGTTGTTGGATGTTAGATTCTTTTAAAATTTATTCGGTATTCATGGAAACTTGTTAATTGTGACATGATAAATATGTAACGAGAGATAATTTAAATTGATATACGGACACTTAGATAATTTTATATTACACTACATAGATGTTGAATCAAAAAAAATTATGCATATTTTATTATATTTTTATACTTTTTGATCTCAAGGAAAGGCAATGAGCTTTCACCCTTTCATTACAAGTCAAATGTACGACCACTAGCTGATGGTGATGCTCAAGGCCATACATGGGTGGGCACTTCTATATTCACATCAATTAGTGACAGTACGCTTGAGGCATAACACAAGGTTATGTATCCACTTGGTGAATGTTGTCACAAATTATTATACTGATATGTTAAGATAGTTGATGTAATCACAAAGATCCAAAGAAGTACATAAGGTCGTAATCCCACATCAAGTAGGTATATATGGCAACTCGTTTAAGAAGCATAGAAATAAAACATCTTTTGGTAGCGCTCATTAACTCACACAGAGTAGACGATGGCCAGTTATTATTTGTTGTTTGATTGGATGTCAATGACTTGTTTGTTGGACTTTTGAAAGTTAGAAATGAGTGGTGTGTTATAAGTTAAGGACTATTAGGCTTGTAGAGCCATTACAAAAGTTGTCTTTTATGTAACATGGACTTATAAAGATTGTAATATCTTGTGATTAAAATAGCCTTTTAGGATGTTGAAAGAGTTGTAATGTAAAAACGTTGACTGGGCCTTGAGCCCTACATGTTATTTATTTATTTATTTGAGGAACTTGTAATTTGATCAAGAAAGTCATTAAAAACAATGAATTTATTATTATGTAAAATGATTGGTTTTAGTACATTAGAATATGTGCATGGAATGAAGAAAGTGGATTGATATTGAATCTATGAAATAGGAAAGGAACATGTAAACATGGAAAGGAAAACATTGACTTCTTGGTCATGATCTCTAAATGAACTCATTACTTAGTAATGTAAATTAAGGAATGAACAATGAACCATAAGAAATTATAAACTTATCTTTTGTATAATTAATGACCTTTTACTTGACTTAAGAATAAGGTAAAGTCTTGTGAATTTAGGTATTAATCATAAACAAAAGTGGTACAAGGAAATAAATTAAGTCTAATACTCTAAAAGATTAATCTCATTTGTAAATGCAAGAAAGGACCATTGATGAGTTTGGGTTGTGCCATGTAAACTTGAAAGTCTATCTTATTGGCCTGATTTATAAATAATTAAAATAATAAAGGAGAATATTTATCTTTAAAACTTAAATGAATCAAGTAAAGCTGAATTTAATTTAGACGATGCTTATTGATATACTATATGGTGAAGGGCTTCAACTTGGAAATAAGGTTGTGTAGCAAACACTCATAAAATGCTTAAGAAAGAAAGAACATATCAAATATTGTCATTGATTTGACCTTAAATATCTGAGGTTGTGAGATGAAATTTAAAGACATTTAGTTCATTTAAGTTTAAAATGACATAGTTCCTAAATGGTGATTTATTGCATGTAAAAGTAATGAAGAGGTCTCTATGGTTGGACCACTAAGTCAAGTAATAAGGGTAAGGGTGTAAGTTGTATCCACACAATATTTTTAAGCTTTATCAATCAATGACATTTTCTTTCTTGTAGAAACTTATCAAGTTTCAATTTCTTTAAGTGCATGCCTTAAAGGGTGCATCAGGAAAGGGGTATGAAGACCATTGGTGCTTCATAGGATTGTTATCTAAATCTATAATGCCTATATACACTACAAAATCCTACTTAATCTCCTAAGCAATCTTCCTCTTAAATAGCCCCTAATTAAGCAAAGACATATCTTTTTTGAATATGTCAATATAAGTTGTTGTAGTATTTCCACTTATCATGAAAATTTAAACTATGGCAAGCCAGGTTGATGTAGTCTAAAAGTTATGATGCACACTTCACAACTAGGTTGACCTGACCTAGTTCGAGAGTAAATGATAAATTTTTAACTCGCCGAAGTTGGTCAATATTATCAGATAAAAGTATGGAAGGGTTTATGGTCAACTCACCACTATAAATACAAGTCTCATTTCAATCCAAAAGAGAGGAGCATTCATCTTCGCACTATTATTACTTGCAATTCTACTTTAGTATACATTTGGGAGAAGCCACTGCTTAGATATTGTTTTGGAGGGAAATAGTTTATCTTGTAGAGTTTTCAATGCAAATAGAATTATTTTATCCTAGAGTTGATTTCAACCATTGTGATCCTTACAACCACAAAAAAAATCTTGAAAAACACCATTAGCCAAGGGAGAGATTGAGGCTCCACAAATTCTATTCAAGGTAAGTATTTCTAAACTTAGCTCTTTTATTTAGTAGATAGATATTGCATAATCAATAGTTTTGCATGTATAACTCCTTGTTTGAATCTTTTCTATACTTAAACTTAGTTTGGCTATAGTGTTATTCAAACTTGACATTTTCCACCCTAGGTAACCTAGGCCTTCATTTGACTTCCATGGTTCTTTACCCTTTTTTATGTTATTTTAACCATCCCCCTTATTTGTGTTGCAAGCTTTGGTAACACTAGATTAGATTAATTCTATTATTATTTAAAGACATAGATAGGTTTATTGCATTATATTGACTTCCTAGTGGTTTTAGAACCCTCTCCATTGATGTCGTATGATAAGTATTACTCTAACTAGGTTTAGTGGATCCATTTGCTCATGCCATAATATAACTAAGCATCCAACAGGTTTTAGTTGATTTACTTTCTCTAAGTCTAAATCTATTAGGTAGAATAAGATGTAGGCCTATCTTAATTCATTGTATACACTCTGGTGAAACCGATGTGAACTAACCATTGTTTTTTCTCATTCAGCAAACTATATCAGTGCGGGTTGATACAATTTAGTTTTTCTATAGACTACATTGATGCGGGTCAATCTAGTCTAACTTATGTCTATTTGTAAGAAAAACTACATTGGTGTAGGTTGATAATGTTTTGATTCTCTATGTATTTCTCAGCAAGATACATCAACACATGTCGATCTTGTTTAGTTTTCTACATTTTTCTGTTAGACAACTATATTGGCCAAACCTGATCTAGTATTATTTATTTGATTTATTTTTCTATAATTATTGCAAACTATATCGACCTAGGTTGATCCAGTCTAATTATTATGTGTTTTCAAGGTAATTACATCAACGTAGGTCGATACAATATTAATTATATATTTTCTAGGCAACTACGTCAACACTGGTCAATACAATGTTAATTATATGTTTTTATAGAAAGTTACATCGATGCAAGATGATTCAATTTTTGTAGTCAGATCTACATTATCTTCAGTTCATCAACCACATCGACCACGATCATTCTAATTCTATTTTCCATGTTTTTTCATCAATTATATCAACCTAGACTAATATAGTTTTATTCATATTTACAGTCAAATTTCATTAATAAAATTAGTTTAGATTTATACTTCAAAATTTACATTCTGTCAAAATTAATTCTTACATAATCAACTATATTGACCCAATCAGATATAGTTATAAAATTATTTTATTTCCTATTAAAATTACATCGACCCTAGTCAATATTGTTCTATTTTTAAATTTACTATTAGTAAAATGCATCAGCCTAGTCCAATCTAGTTTAATCTACCCATTTTCAACTATTTTTACATAGATTGTATTGACTAATGTCGATACAATTTTATATTGTCTAAACAACTATATCGACATGCATCGATATAGTTTTGTATGTTTTCATTTTCAACATAAATAAAGCAAATTAAATTTATTTTTAATTAATTAATCAAAAATATCATTTCAAATTGATTGCATATTTATTTCATTCATTAAAAGCTACAAATTGATTTTCAACATTAATTTTTGACTTTATTTTCTCTTTGTTTAGTTTTATCTAGACATTGTGTTCTGACAGTTTTTAAACTACTTAGTTACTGTCATGAAAGGTTATATAATGATTTATTTATAATCTTTTTCTATTGTTTACAGACATCATGGTGTGAGGGGCTTGCCCCCATATTCATAGCCTTAGTATAGAGCTAAACATAGACTTTAGTTTCTACGTATCTCATAATATTTAATAAATGCCTAGGATTCCCTTTTTTATTCAACCTTAATAAACCAACCATCCATCTGATTTTGTAGTGCACTGGTTAGTAGTTAGCATCAAGAAGTTATTCTAAGCTTACCCTTAAAATTGGGTTTAGTGAGTTATGGTAACAATACTTCCTTCATAGTCAGTGCTCTAAAATATTGGGCTGACACTATCTAATGGACAAGCAAGTATCTTTGAGAGCCTATAAACAAACACATCCTTTTAGCATATCTACTTCATTGTACTGTTGAATTTTTTCTAGATCTGACCACATTGACTAGGTTTGATATAGTTTTATCTTTGCCTTTCAATCTATGTAACTACATCAACCATGGTCGATATAGTACATTTTTTTATCACTATTTCTATTTATCTTTTACCAATTACATTAACTAGACTCGATATAGTTTTATCTTTGTCTTTTATTCTTTGTAACTACATGGTTAGTCAGTTTATTGGGATCAATTCTTTTTCATCAAAATTTTCAATCATCTATCGTCATGATGTCACCTCTTAGGATCTTTCTTGCCAACCTCGACCTATTTATATCATACATGGGTTGTTCTTTTCTTCCTGCCCAGTCTACCATTGAAGATAATTCTTCATGGTGCATATTTTCTCAAAATCATTCAAAATCTTCTCAAATGAAATCTTAATATACCTCATACCGTATAGTAGATCTAAAAAATCCTCAAATACAAATTTAGAATCATGAAAATTATACACCTTCTACCACTTTTACACATTCTAAACCTAGAAGTCATAAACTCATCAACAGATCTACATCAATAGTTGGAACCTCACATTATGTTCCACCTATTGTAATCACATTATGGTCCACCTATTACAACCAATGATCAAAATCCTCTTGTTATACCCATAACAATAACACATATCATTATCAATTTACAAAGTTACATGGTTTAAATCAATCAAAATGATGATTTAGATGATTCTCAATTCTTTAAGAACCTTGATGATGATAACACTTACACTTTTAATAAGAACGATAGCTTGAACAAGTTTCCTTCTTCTACCACATTTGGGGCAACCAACACTAATGTTTGGAATCTTTCTCCTAATACCAATGTTGACAATACCCCTCCTAATATCTCTAATTAAAATCCACCTATTGATACTAATCAAATCCTTACCCAAATGGTTCAATAAATGAACATTATGAAAGCATCTACTAGCTCCCAAATGCTCCAAATACAAAACCAAATTTTACAAATGTTTAGTCAACCTCAATTCATCATGCCTCAACCAAATCATAATTTTGTTCCACCTCTTTTTAGAGATGTCAATGGAGACATTATCCCTCAACCTCATTTGCATAACAAAATGTTTCAACATCTTCAAAATGAACATTTAACCCTTTTCATTGTGTCCATAGGCATTAGAAACATCTCTCTGAATATCACATATGATGGGACTAAATATCCTACCATCTTTCTTAAAATCTTTGACAATATCTATAAAGAATGGGTCCAAACTAACACTTATACTACCACCAAGCTCCTAGCCAAAACCTTTGTTGCTGATTCACTTGAATGGTATAATCAACTTTATAGATAGTCCATTCCACAAGTAAATGATTTAGTCAATGCTTGAGTGAAGAAAATCAAACATAATGACCTTCCTAAAAATTACCTTAGTCATCTCATTAATTCTAAGCAACTTCTTCACAAATTTGCTCACACTTTTATCAAATAATAAAAGTCTCTAACTCACAAAATGGATCATAACATGAGTGATGATAATATATTCAAACTCTTTGTTACTACTCTTAGATCTCTTTTTCAATACAAATTTATAATATTTTTCCCTAAGAATCTAAAATATGCCTTAGATCAAGCAAAAAGGCAAGACTTTCTTATGAGTCAATTTGAATCATCTCATAAAGAATCATCAACTAATGTCATTGATACCACTTCATCTCAATTAAGCCTCCCCCAAAACCTAATGAGGTAGCTTCAAAATAAAACAACAAATCCCCTACCCACCCTCCCTTCAGTCTCCATAAACTCAACAGGATTATGCCACCTTCTAAATCCATGAGATTTGACTCATTCAAACCTCCTCCAAAATGGTTCAATATTGATAAGTTTTATTGGTGGCATGCTACGATAGGTCCTTTTCATGAGAATTGTCATGATCTCCAATGATTTATAATCGATTATTTACTTTGTCCACATTTCAATCTTGACACTCTTACTCAACAATGTTATAAAGACTATCTTAAAGTCTCTCAAGCCAAATTTAATGAATCAAATCAACATCAACTACCTAATGATCAATTTTAACACCCTCATGATCCCAAATCATATACTAATGGTGTCCAAACCATAGTTGATCCTTATTCCTACACCAATAAGGAATGGATAGCTAACATGAACAAATTCAAGTGGATAGTTGCATTCATCAAACCTCAACCACTTCAATCACACGAACCCAATGAGCACCTAGTTCAAATGCCTAATTTAAAACACATCATAAACGGTCATGTTTTAGATTATCAACTAATTTAGATCTCTCCTATAGGTCCTATGTCAATTTCAACATCCTCAAAATCCAACATATCAACACATTTACTTATCTCAAACTACATCAACCGGCCTAATATAGTCCATACTTATAGTTTAGTTTCATCAAACTACATATGACAGTGTGATGTAGTTCATTTTAATTGTTCAATTTCACTTCAATCCATATCACATGTTTGGGCATCTTATGATGCCCACCCACATGTCACTTCATACTTTGAGGCATCTTGTGATGCCCATCCCTACATCAAATTACCTTTTGGGTCATCCTATGATACCTACTCTTCTACTACAATGAACCATCATAAACAAATCCGGCTTCAATAAACTTTTTGAGACACATAGGCTTGCATTTCACATACGCATCTTTGATATAGATGTTAGCATAGGTGTTTCTTTTCATTTTTCATCTCTTGTTTCTTTGTTTTTGTGTGTTTTATTCCATTTAGTATCATTTTTAGCACCATTGTTTTCTTTATGGTTCTTTGGTTTTATTTAATTTTTAGCACCATTGTTTCCTTTTTTATTCTTTAGTTTTCTTTCAATTTCATTTTGGCCTTTGCTTCCCTTGTGGTTATTAGCTATCACTTTATTTTTTATCATTTATTATATTTTTATAATTCTTCCCCTTGGTCATTTTATGAATCTTTGGACCTTATTTACCTTTCCCCTCTTTTGGGATGACTATTACTTTCGTTGGTGCTTGTGCTAGATCCCTTATAGGTTAGTATGGCTTCCTTAGTGACATGACTATCATAGTATAACCCCACCTATTTTGGAGCATTATTTTTCCTCCTTGTGATTAGCTATGAGCATATTCATCATTGTATCACTTATTACATGGATGACTCTCACGATCCCCATCTTTCTTTTATTTACTTTCATTTGAGCACACATTCAATTTTTAGATTGTGCACTTACTTGTGAGCAAGTCTAGGAGTCTTTAAACACCATGGTCTTTAGGTCATTTTCCCTAGTGACCAAGTGTAAGTTCTCTTATGTTCCTCACCTCTTTCATTCATGATTAGTTATCTGAATTTGTATGGAGGAGGAATAGAAAGATCCAAAAGAGTTAAAATCCATATCATACAATAAAAGACAATGATTAAAAGGTAATTACAATCCTAAAAGTTAGATCACACCACAAGATGAGATATCTATTTGGTATATCTCCTATCTTAGTCAAATTTAAAAATCCTCAATTGGCCTCATGATAGAGCCAAAGTCCCTTAGGATGCAATAGGCTAGTAGACTGGGGTAGGAGGTCTCATTATATCATATAATTATAATGCCACCTACTTTCTCATATAAGTATCCAATCTTCAAAGTAGACCGATAGCTCTGTAAAGGGTCCTGAGGAGCAGGAAACATGTTGTGGGAATGTAAGAACTATTTTAATTTTCATGCATATAGCCTTCATGGGATGATCTATGTACTTCACTTTCTGGCTGAAGTTTTGCATTCACTAGTTGGGCTATCCTATGTCCTTGATGTTGATAGTTTTTATCCTTATTCACTTGCCTAATGTGTCTCATTCCTACTAAAAATGTTCACAACACCCATGTGGCACCTCACAATCCTTATCTACATCATATTATTCACTCTATCCCCTTGTTGGATAT
The DNA here is from genome assembly GCA_037957365.1 of Torreya grandis. Lineage (NCBI taxonomy): Eukaryota > Viridiplantae > Streptophyta > Pinopsida > Cupressales > Taxaceae > Torreya > Torreya grandis. Next base: position 11,020,348 of record JARHVA010000009.1, on the reverse strand, counting down.
TGTTTTAGCTGATCACATTTTCCTTCTTATGCCTCTTAGCTTCTAGTTTGTGAGTTTCATTGTAGTACCTTGGATAGGACCAAGTTTTTCTCACAAACATCCCTTCACATTTGCTTATCACACCATCTCATTATCATACTAACCATGTCATTAGGTGGTTGTGTTTTATTACATCATATTTTAGAGAAAGCACTAAGTTTGAGTTGTCATTCTTTAGAGCTTCTAATTCATTTATCCATTATGTTCTTGTTTGATTCTTGTGGAATTCACTTATCTTATATAGGACATTTAACATGCTTACATGTTTTTCTTTAAGTTTGAATTGACATGCTTGTCTTACATTTTATTTTACATTCTCATTTGTTGACGTAGTGGATTACACCCTCGACAGGAGGCCGAGCTCCTGCCTTCCACACACAACAATGGAAACTCCCCTCTTGACTATGGGTACGGCAAAACTGGGGGGAGAGTCTCTAGATAAGGGCTAGCTCCCATCAATGTATCTTTTAGGTCCTGGATCTCCTACTGCTAACAAATAAATGGAAAAAAAGGGGGGGTTAAAAAGGGAGAAAGATTCTGAAAACAGAACCTAAACCTAACTTAAAAAAAAGTTGATCTACTCAACCTGAACATACACTTTTCACCAATAACAAGCTCCCATACACTTCATTTGACATGAGAAATCTTTCTGCATCAGTGAGCGAGGGGTCCATAGATGTACAGGAGGAAGAACTACCAGAGGTGTTCTGAGACACCCTATGGCAGCCTATTCACACGTGCCTATACTCTGTTAGGGACACTTATGGCAGACCTGCAAAAAGAAAACTCACGATGCACTAGACGTGCTGAAATCATCCTGCAAAAGCATAACGAAAATGACATAACATAGAACGGAGGCATAGACACATACAAAAGTGCAAAAACTCAGAATGGAGGTAAGATTGTTATGTCTTGATTCGAGGTAAAATCCGGCAGAGCTCCGCCTTACAAGTCCAAGATATTTTTGGATAGAGTTTTGCCTTATAAGCAAGAGAGATATTTTCTCAAAATGAGAATTTTACAATATATAGAGGAAGAAAGAGGCCTTTTGGCACCCTTTTTTACAAGTGACCCATGTGCCTTCTGAGCATTGGGAAGAGGAAGCCGCTTAAAGATAATGTTGTGTTGGCTCCTGCTTTGATGTGAAATTATGGGTCGTGCTGTTTGTCTGCTCATCAATGCAAAGTGAATAAAAATGGGTCGCATCATTCACTGTTTGTGCCTCTTGATGACCAATTGGCAGGCACTGTGTCAACCACTGGAGTAACTCCTTGAGTCGACACCTTCCTTTGCCACTTGGACTATTTTGTCCGTTTCTGTGCTTGGCTCCTTTGCCTCTTCCTGGATCTGTCTTCTTCTGGCTCCTTCATCCTTCGGGGCTATCTTTTGCTACTTCTTTGGCTCTTTGGGTTGGGAGCGCTCTGCTTTTGACATTTGTCACCGTCTGCTGCCTTGAAACTTATAAGACACTTGAAACGCAGATGTTGACACTTGTCGCGCTCTACTGAGTTATAATGGGACATGTGGCAGTATCCGCTTAACTTTGTAGAAGCTTTAGAGGTCCCTTGAGAGTCCCACAGAAGATGACACATGGCAATTTCCGCTTGACCTTAGAATTGCTATAGAAACATTTGGGACTCATTTGGATTCTTGTAGACGATGACACTTGGCACGCTCTGCTTAACCTTAGCAACTCACTCAGGGCCCACCACAGTCTATACTTAAATAATGAAGCCAAAGGAGGAACCTATGGACGTTGACACGTGGTGGCTTCTGCTACTTTTAGAAATAAGGAAGAAAGGGGCTCGACAGATGACACTTGGCAGCTTTCGCTGGATTTGGAGAGAAGCCTCAGATGCAGACACTTGTCACCCTCCACTGAGAGACGAGCGAGAACACTTGGTAGCATCTGCTTAACTTTAAGGGGTCCTTTGAGAGTCTGTGAAAGATGACACATGGCGGCTTCCGCTTACTTTTCCTCAACGATTTCTCTTCTATAAATTTGATGTCTGCGTGCCTGTCGCCATTTGGTCGATTCCTTTGGCCCTTTTCTTTGGAAACACTTGCAAAGTCTGTAGAAATGCCTACAGAGTCCATAGATTTTATACAAAATAAAAAATGAACTGGCTCATAACAGCAGGGAAAGAAGGGGACCGATTTTGGCCTGCAGGACCAAAATGGTCAACAAATTGGTGACTCCCAGGGGAAGCATGCCTGCTATGCTTAGAGAACAGTTGCCTTAAAAATCCATTGGGCACAGATTTGAGATGCAACTTGAAAAGGTTAGCAACAACCCCGATAGATCCGAGAATCAATCATGAAGCTTTTACCCCAAACACAAAGGAAAACACACACAAGGCTAAAAACACTACTTGTGCAAACAACACTTAGGGAAAATAGGAAAGGGAACTGAAAACAAAATACTATATACAGCTAACCAAGTATACTTTCTTCCCTCCTAGGTCGAAGGAAAAATTTCTTAAGTCCCCTTCCTGGCTAGGAAACTTATGGTGCCAAACAAGTCGCTGAATGAAATGGATATTTGGTGACCTGCTCCTCTTGCATGTCACCTTGCTTGGCTTGTATCTGAGTGGATCAGAATCAAACATGCTTCCGACATATATGTACTCTCCTTGTCCTTGGAAACTTGTTGAATGTTGGTCCTTCATGCTGGTGCATTTCACCAAGAAATCAATGGTTGTTGGCTCATCACCATAAGCCCTTTGATGTGCATAGCCCCTTTGAAGTGTATCATGGTTTGACTCATTTCCTTTTGCTTCATTGAAGGCCCTATCAAACTCATTCTCTGCTCCCTCATGGCCTTCTTGAAGAAGGGTGACTATTGTGAAGTCTGAAATGGAATCACAAACTGATTGCTCATCCCACAGAACATCACCTTCTTTTTCAAAGCTCTCTTCTTCAAGATTGTTCTCAAGATGAACAGGCCGCTTCTTTTCCTCCTGATCCTCCTCCAATTCAAGCTCCATGGCATAGTCATCCTCCTCATCGAAGCAACAAGGAAGTTCATCAAACAAGGGGGAGAGAGATCACCATGCTTACATTCCTCCTCGTATTGCTGGAACATTTGCATGTATGCGTGACCCGCATCTTCTCCATTGCTGATGAAGTCTTCAAAAGGAGCCTTCATGATGATTTCATCTTCATTGCCACTCATGATAGCCTCTTGGGAAACTGAGGATGGGATCTTCTGCTCCTCACTCACCTCCTGCAAAATAGGTTCCTCCTTGAGAAGGGATGAAGTGGAAAGCTGATGATTGAACCCATGTGGAAGAGGAGGCAGTCCTTGAGCTAGAATCGAATGATTCTCTTATTTCCATTTGGTCAGCACTTCATCTATATCAGGTGTGGCCTAATATCTCTCTTGGAGGTGTGTAGATGGGGTGTGTTCAGACATGTCCATCACACATGGGATGAGGAATCTCGCTTTGGACTCCAACTCTGCAATTCTCCTGGCTAGATCTTCTTGAAAGAGCCTTTCTTGGAGGTCACCAACATCATCTTCTTCAAGGCTCTGAGCTGGTTCCTGGCATTCCCTCCTCCAACTTGGAATCTTGACGTCGTGTTGAAAGACCTGAGGAGGTCAAGGAATACTAGGAAGAGACTGTTGATGCACAGGAAGAGTTTCTTGAAGGGGGATGTGTTGGTTCATGATGTTCCCCCCAAAGGAAGATTCACAATCCAAAGAATTGAGAAGATTCATCTCCATGGGGGGTTGCTCTAGTTCCCTTTGATGTTTGAAAGTTAGGCGCACGGGGTTAAGAGCAGGCGTGATTAATGCATCAGATGAGCTCGAGTGAGCAAGTGCTATCTGATAGAAAGGATTTGGTGCACAAGAGGGGGCTTTCTTTAGAATAGGAGGGGGCACACAAGGCTGACTGCCCTGAATGAATGAACTCTTTCATTTTGCTACCTCCTCCTCCATTGATTGTAAGGCCTGAGCTTCCCTGAGCAAGCACTCCTCTTTATACATCAGCTCTTGCTCATATCTATACTGCTCCTCTGATCTGTCAATCTCCATCACCTGGCTCTCAAACTCTAGTGCTACTTCCCTTATCGTTGAGGGGCAACTAGGATGGATGCTTGAGGGGATGCCATAAAAATCTTGAGCTTGATCAAAGCCATATGAAGGAATACAAGGCCCATGATTTTGTGTAAAGGGATTATATATATATAAGTGATTTCTTGATGGCACCAAGGCTGCTTAACCAGTTGATTCAACTCAGAGTCGCCATTGGTGTTGATAAAAAAGCCTCCAAAGGCTGGTTGGTTGAAGAACACACCAAAAATTCTTCAACTCTTTGGACACAACTTGTCCTAGTTGGTCCCACTGGGCATGCCAAAAACTGTTGACGCAGTGGATTGCACCCTCGACAGGAGGTCAAGCTCTTGCCTTCCACATGCAACAATGGAAACGCCCCTCTTGCCTGTGGGTACAACAAAACTGGGGGGAGAGTCTCTAGATAAGGGCTAGCTCCCTTTGATGTATCTTTTAGGTCCTGAATCTCCTACTGCTAACAAATAAATGGAAAAAAAAGGGGGGGTTGAAAAGGGAGAAAAATGCTGAAAATAAAACCTAAACCTAAACTTAAAAAGGGTGATACACCAAAAAGTTGATCTACTCAGCCCGAACATACACTTTTCACCAAGAACAAGCTCCCATACACTTCATTTGACATGAAAAATCTTTCTGCATCAATGAGCGAGGGGTCTGTAGATGTACAGGGAGAACTACCAGAGGTGTTCTAAGACACCCTATGGCAGCCTATTTACATGTGCCTATACTCTGCTAGGGACACTTCTTGCAGACTTGCAAAAGGAAAACTCACGATGCACTATACGTGCTGAAATCATCCTGCGAAAGCATAAGGAAAATGACTTAACACAGAACGGAGGCATAGACACATACAAAAGTGCAAAAACTCAGAATGGAGGTAAGATTTCTATGTCTTGATTCGAGGTAAAATCTGGTAGAGCTCCGCCTTACAAGCCCAAGAGATTTTTGGGCAGAGTTTTGCCTTACAGGCTAAGAGATAGATCTTTTCTCAAAATGAGAAGTTTACAATATATAGAGGAAGAAAGAGGCATTTTGGAACCCTTTTTTACAAGTGACCCATGTGCCTTCTGAGCATTGGGAAGAGGAAGCTGCTTAAGGATAATGTTATGTCAGCTCCTACTTTGATGTGAAATTATGGGATGCACCGTTTGTCTACTCATCAATGCAAAGTGAATAAAAATGGGTTACACCGTTCACTGTTTGTGCCTCTTGATGACCAATTGGTAGGCACTATGTCAACCACTGGAGTAACTCCTTGAGTCGACACCTTCCTTTGGCACTTGGACTATTTTGTCTTTTTCTATGCTTGGCTCCTTTGCCTCTTCCTAGATCTGTCTTCTTTTGGCTCCTTCACCCTTCGGGGCTATCTTCTGCTACTTCTTTGGCTCTTTGGGCTGGGAGCGCTCCGCTTTTCACATTTGTCACCGTTCGCTGCCTTGAAACTTATAAGACACTTGAAACGTGGACGCTAACACTTGTCATGCTCCGCTGAGTTATAATGGGACATGTGGCAGTATCCGCTTAACTTTGTAGAAGCTTTAGAGGTCTCTTGAGAGTCCCATGGAAGATGACACATGGTGCTTTCTGCTTAACCTTAGAATTGCTATAGAAATATTTTGGATTCATTTGGATTCTCACAAACGATGACACTTGGCATGCTTCGCTTAACCTTAGCAACTCACCTGAGGCCCACCACAGTCTTTACTTAAATAATGAAGCCAAAGGAGGAACCTACAAACATTGACACGTGGTGGCTTCTGCTTAGTTTCACCAGGGACACGTGGCGGCTTCCGCTGCTTTTAGAAACAAGGAAGAAAGGGGCTCAGCAGATGACACTTGGCAGCTTCCACTAGATTTGGAGAGAAGCCTCAGATGTAGACACTTGTCACACTTTGTTGAGAGACGAGTGAGGACACTTGGCAGTATCCGCTTAACTTTAAGGGGTCCTTTGAGAGTCTACGGAAGATGACACATGGCGGCTTTCGCTTACTTTTCCTCGACGATTTCTCTTCTATAAATTTGACACCCGTCGCCATTTGGTCGATTCCTTTGGCCCTTTTCTTTGGAAACGCCTGCATAGTCCGTAGATTTTATACAAAATAAAAAATGAACTGGCTCAGAACAATAGGGAAAGAAGGGGACCGATTTTGGCCTGCAGGACCAAAATGGTCAACATCATTTTTAGTCATTTATGTTTTATTTGTATTTGATTTGACATGTTTGTCTTACATGAGGTTACATTTCATTTACGTACATATCTTCATTTTATTTTTCCTTGCATTGATATTTCATTTACTTACAATGTTTTATATGTTTTTTCACATAATTTAGTATGTTCTAATTTCATTTTTCCTTACATGTTTGGTATTTTGGTTCTAAATTAGCCTTTACAATCCGACTTGCCAATTTTCCAAGTAATTTAATTAATTTTGAGAGTAATTCATTATTACTTCAACCATCATGTGTATACATGCATTGCACCTATTTTTATCCTTGTATCCCTAGAGTTTCTCAAATGCAAGTACTGCACCCTCCACAAAGCTCATCAGGGTTTCTTGTGACTATGATATTAACATGCAATCATTTATCAAAAAGGTAATTCACAGTATGTATATGGTAATTTTAGTTACTTTCATTTACTTTTAACATTTATTTATGTACTTCATTTGATTAGCACAATTAGTGTGTTAACATTTTATTTATCAAAGCACCATCTCATGTTTACATTCTTGTGACACATGATGAGATTCGATTGGCGCATATGTAAACACATAATATTTTTAAACTTTATAATTTACTAATGCTTTCTCTCTTGTAACAATATGTCAAGTTTTAATTTATCGAAGTGCACGCCTTGAAGGGTGCACTGGGAAAGGGGTGGACAAACCATTGGTGCTTCATAAGATTGTTGTCTAAATCTATCATGCCTATATCCACTACAAAATCTTGTTTACTTGATTTCCTAAGCAATATATCTCATAAATAGCCTCTAACTAAGCCAAGACCTATATTTTCAAACTATATCGGTCTGGGTTGATGTATTTCCACTTCCTACGAGAATCTAAACTAGGTCAGCCTGGGTTGACGTAGTATGAAAGTTATGGCGCATACTTCACAACTAGGTTGGCCTAGGCTGATCCAATTTGAGAGTAGACTGTAATTTTTTAACTACATCAAGGTTGGTTGATATTGTTAGCTAAAATTCTAGAAGGGTTTAGGGTCAACTCGCGACTATAAATACAAATCTCATTTCAAGTTAATAAAGAGGAACATTAATTTTCACACTATTAATAGTCATAATTATGTTTTAGTCTACATTTGGGAGAAGCCATTGCTTAGATCTTGTCTTGGAGGGAAATAACTTGTCTTGTGGACTCTTAGATGTAAATAAAAGAAGTTTTTTAGCCTAGAACTGATTTCAACCATTGTGATCCTTACAACAACAACCACTTACAAATCACCATTGGTGAAGGAAAAGATTGAGCCTCAATAGGTTCTATTCAAGATAAGTATTTTTAACCTTAGATCTTTCATTTAGTAGATAGATATTGCATAATAAATAGTTTTGAATGTATAACTCCTTATTTAAATCTCCTCTACACTTAAACTTAATGTGGTTATAGAGTTATTCAAATTTGTCATTTTCCACCCTAGGTGATTGTTGTCACTTGGATTTGCACCCTGTGAGGAGATGGAAAATCTCTCCTCATCCAAGTATCACAATGGAAACACCTCTAGGCTTGTGGGTAGTCTACGGATGAGGTGAATCTCTAGATAGCGCTAGTTCCCTTGATGTACCACTTTGGATTGCAACTACACCTAAACTTTAGGGGGGAAGGGAGAGAGATAACTGAAATCAAACTATTCTAAGGGAGATGATACACCAAATAATATGATGACTTCCAACTAGCTTTATGGTATACATGAAATCAAGGGACAAACTGAACATACACTTCTCCAATCTGCATTTTCACACATCAATGTTATATTATGAGGTTATGGATGAATGAAAAAAGCTAAGAGTACTGGACAAGAGGCCTTGAATGGCATTGATGAAAATACTAACTCACTCAATCCTTAACATTTCCTAGAACACTTCATGCCCTACAAGAAGAAGTTTTTCAACTGCAAATAGGATGTGAGAATGAGACAACATGCTAAGGAATCCATAGTCTTCACTAAGAAAGATTCATCATCCAAGTAAAACACACTTATGAAAATTCATGAAGGGGTAAAAATTAGTAGTCTTATTGATCAAATGGTATGTAAATGAGTAGGGTTTCACCATACTCAAGTGGAGCATAAGTTACAATGGCCAAAATGGCTAGTTCTTATAGAACTTGAGAGAAAGAGGAGAAGAGAGAAGTCAAAGGGTCATAAGGAAAATTGTCATGCCAATAAAATAAATTAATTTTTAATGATAATAGGATGTGGGATGAACTATGCAAGGTTAGGAATCCCAAGTTTCCATCTGAGTCATCAAACTCTTACAAAGTGGCATGAAATTCTCTTAACTAGCACAAAAAAACTACCTTCATGATTAGCCATGTTCAAACATCCAAAAATTGATTAGGGATAGGTATGATGATTGGAATTAAGGGTAATGGTTGTATACATGCCTCTCCATGCATTGGTTGCATGCTTGGTTATATGGAATTATCTGGAAAGGAGCTATCATCATTTATGATCCAAAACACTCTTCTTTCATGCACCCTGCACACTTGGCCTCAAATTTGGATTTATTTACCTATTAAAATCTATGGGAGGGAGTTAATTACACCTATAAATACCCTCCATGTCTTTATAATCATCAGGGACACCTTAAAATGATTTCACTTGAAGTTTTCCACCCTTCTCACTGGCTTGTCTACTAGACCAGTTTTGAATGGCTGAGATGAGAGCTCTAATCTGGACACTTAGAAGTTTTTTCTTGGAATTAAATGACCATATTTAGAAGTCCTAATATTCCTCCCAAACTTTATTTCATCTATTGAAACCTTTTGTATCTTGTAAAACACACAAAATGGTCGAAAATACCCTATTTTCACCTTGTTCATACAATTTCATACAGTCAAAAAGTATGGGGAGTATCTTGAGGGAGTAATTTGCAATTTTAAATCATCATAATAGTCAAAATAATCCATTATATTATATTTCCAACTCCATTTCCTCAAACTGGTCACTGGCAAGGGTTTAAGAGGGTTTAGGCCTGTTTTGACCTCTTAAGGTTCATTCATAAAGTTCTGATGTTGGAGTTGTAGAAAAATTCCACTAAATAGTTTTTTAAGACCTATTATAACTTTCATAAACTCCTCTAACCTCCATTCAAATCCTCATAAAAGTTATGAGCATCTAGACTTGCCCTATTGAGCTCCTTTCTCCAATTTTCACAGCCCTGATGTTGCTCTCAAGCCAAAATTGTCTCTCCTAATGTTTTCTCTACAATATTAATGATTTTACACATCTGAGATGACCCTATGAACATAATACAATAGGTTTAAATTCATGTCTAAGGCCAAAATTGTGAATGACCTCTCTTTTGGCACTAGGCCTAAACCTTGCTTAATAGGCTTGAGTTGGTCTCAAGACAAAATTGGCTCTCATGATTTCCTCTACATATAAAAAGCTTTATGACCTTTGTATCCAACCTAAAAACATGTTTCAACAAGTTATAATTCCCAACCAAGGATATAGGTTAAAATGTCCTCTCATTTGGGCTTTAGGCCTAAACATGCTTAGTAGGGATGACTACAACCTTAGCCATCTAGACCATATTGCTTGGTTCCCTAATCCTATGAGGTGTTTTTCATGATGTTTTATGTATCTTAAAACCTTCCATACCTCTCCTCAAGGTATAAAAAACTTTTGGTCTCATCCCCTTATACACTATCCTCAACCTGCTAGTTTATGCTTGAAGGGAAGTACCCTCTGTCTGAGACAAAATAGAGGGTACTTCCCCTATTTTCTTAGACAATTTGAATGTTTAAAAGTTCCATCTAAGTGTTAATGATTCTATCCACAAAATTTGAGCCTTTGGTCAGGTCAAAATACCTATCAACTCATCCAAAACCTAAACAGAGCCTTGGTGGAATGGACTGTATGCAGGAGTTTTTCAATGGGCTGTGTATGTTATGTTTAGAGTTGCCTTCTTCTCATCATTTCCCATATGAGAGTTTCATGAGACCATTTAGTCATGATTAATTTGTTTTAAACCTAAAAAAAAACACTCAACCTCCTATGTTTTCCCCTCACTCCTTGACTGGGACAAGATTGAGTTTCCCTTTTTGATTGTGTTTCTTGCTCTTTGGAGTGCACCTGTAGGTTGCTATGTATGATTTAACTTAGGAAAGGTGCTTATCAAAAAAAAATCAGTCATTTTGAATCACTTTGTACATGCTTGAACCTAATTTTTCACCTGCCTAGTTCTTCTACATCACTTTGAACATCAAACATGCTCATTGTTTGTCAAAGAACCATCACAATCAGTCTATGGGTCAAAGGATCATGTAGGTGTAGGTTACTTAGTTTAGGTCTGAGATAACATTTACAACCTTATATATTCCCTTAGTATCATTTGATACTTGTTTTCATTCATTTGTCTCACCCTTGTGCTAATTCCATGGCAAGTATTACTACTGCCATGTTCATTGCCCACCACAGTCAACTATGGTTGACTTTCTGAGGTAAAGGGACCTGTAGGCAACCTTCACCCTTGAAACATGTGGCAAGTATCTTTTGGAAGCCTTTGATATCCTTAGTATTCACATTTCCTAGCAGATGTTTATGTTTAGGTTCATTCTCCTACAAGTTCACTTTAAAGCCTGTATGAGCACCTACAGGCAGGCTGGAGGTGGCCTTTTCTAAATACCATACACCTGTAGATGATCATCCGATCATTAAATTTCATCTTAGGACTCTTAAAAATAATTCATGTACCTTTTCAAACCTAATAGTATTCTTCAAACATGATGATATGCTTGGTATTTGCATCTTGGGAAGTGGGGTTCCTTTAAGGTTCAAAAACCTATAATGTTAATGAAGGAAAATAGTGCATAAGTTGGCAATTTTAAGCCTTTCAACAATTGACCTCTACTAGTCATTTGCCCTTAAATGTTTGCATAGCTCTTGATCTATATATATAATACAAGGCATGCTCATTAGGATTCATTATAAGCTCTTTAAATTATGTCATATGTTATTCAAAACATGTCCATGGACCTCTGTTCTGTATTTTTAGGGACTGAATCCCAGAACTCAGTCACTTCATCTTTAAAAATAGTCTATCCTTCCATTTTCCATTCTACCTCTTCAAATGGATCTGTCATGAGGTTTGATTCATGATATGACTTAAAGGAGAGTTTCAACATCAATTCCAACACCTCAAAATGGTTCCCTTGCCCTCTGTGGTTCCACCTGTAGGTGGTTATGGTCATGCACAGGCAATGAAGATGGAAACGCAGGAAATAAGCATTGTCTTGACCTCATGACCAACATCCATGCTCTTTCAAAATTTTAAAAAAATATCATGGTCTGAACAACTTGAGTAAATTTTCTATATCACATTTCAATGTTTGAAAACTCCTATAGGCACCTGTCAATGGCAAACTGAATGTAAATGTTGCACATGACATCACAGTCCCTCTCTCTTGCATCAAATGAAAACTTGAATCACTACCTCATGTTGTTAAAGGGTACACAAAGGCCTTAAAACCTTCAACACATCTTTTTGAACATGCCAAATAGGTTTGATGCACATACTTCATCATGATTGCAAGTAGGAGTGAGCAATAAGTTGATTGAGTATGACAGTGGACTACAAGTTTGTTCCAAGCATGATGTAATGAGATAAAACATGAAGGGAGATGATCAATATGGAATTAATATATGAGAAACATCACATCACATTCCTATGAAGCTTCCTTTGAGAACCAAACACTCTGAAAACAAATATCTTTGACTGAAACCTCACATGGTGACACCTTCCTGCAAAGTGAGCTATTTAGAGTATCAAATCAAATTGAAACATGAAAATAACCATAAATAGAATTAAATAAGGAGGTAAAAATCATAATAAGTCAATCTCAACAACTAGTTCATACAAAATTGCCAAAAATGGATCAAAACATATAGAGTATACAGATTAGTAGGCAGCAAAATATAGTCAACTTCAAGAGGATGGTTCATGAAGCACAAGCCATCATTATTCAAACTCTTTATATGTAAATGAATGTATATAAGTTTAATTTCACCTCCTCAATTTGTTTTGTCTAAAACTTTCCTTGCTATCCGTACCTAATACAAAGCTAAAGACTACTTTTGCTTGCCAAGAAGGGTGAAAAGGAGCAGAATGGTTTTGGGCCAAAAATGATACTTTCATAGTGTGTCAAGAATTGAGATGGATCTAAAGAATATTAAGAGTCATATTACAACCTTATCTCATGTGGCACACTTCCCCATGAGTTTTACAAGTGCCAAACTCACCTTTTTTTTCAAGAAAACTATCTTTTTCTTTAAAAAACCTACCACTTTTTAGTTTTGATAGTTGATTAAGATCTCTTAGAGAACATTTCATGTGACATCATCTTTTGGAACCTTCACACTTCCAAATAAATTTGTACAACTCATTAAATGCATATTTTTTTACCTTCAAATGACCCAAAATGACTTAAAAGACTAAAATGACTAAGGACCAAGGCTAGTATAACCTCAAATGACATTAATTAACCTATAAAACATTTTTTGACATATGTATTAGACCCTTAAAACATCTAAAAGTCAAGTTTTTACCTAGGGGTGCCCCAATTTGACCTAAAAGTCAAATTTGGTCAACAAATTGGTGACTCATAGGGGTAGCATGCATGTTATGCTAACTAGACCAGTATCCTTATCAGTCCATTGAGCTTAGGGATTCATTTAAAGTTTGAGACACAACAAGAGGACTTTGACCATAAGTTTTGATAAAGACAAGACAACTAATTACCTCAACCACACAAAATAAAGGACACACAAGCAAAGCAAACACACTAACAAGACACACACACACATGTGCTCAAAGCACTTAAGGGAATTAGAAAACAAACTATTATGCATAACTAGAAACTAAACATACCTCCTTTCTAGGGTCAAAAGGAAAACTTTTTGAATCATCTTCATAGTGAGATGAAATATACTACCAAGCATGTTTCTCCTTGGATTGAATGCTTTGTGGATCAGACTTATTCCTTAGCAGTTTACTTGATCTAATCTCAAGTAGATCATCCTTAAATATATCTCCAATTTAGATATATTCCTCTTGAAATTTTTCACATACCTCATACCGTTTCCCACTCTTCATCTCATGGCTAACTTGCAACTTCTTTGTAGGTATGGCTTCAAGAGGATTGGTTTCTTGTTTCTTAGAATATTGAGCCCAATAGGAGCTTGTTACATCCTTAAAGAGCTGATGTTCAAGACCTATTATAACTCTCCCACACTCCTTTGGCCTCTATGCAAATCCTCCTAAAAGATATGAACATTTAGACTTGCCTTATCCAGCTCCTTCTCCAATTTTCGCAGGCCTGATGTTGCTCTCAAGCCAAAATTGACTCTCCCAATGTTTTCTTTGCAAGATTAAGGATTTTACACATTTGAGGTGACCCTGAAAACATATATCAATATGTTGAAATGCATGTCTAAGGCCAAAAGTGTGAATGGCCTCTTCTTTTGGCATTAGGTCTAAACCTTGCTTAATAGGCTTAAGCTGGTCTCAAGCCAAAATTGGCTTTCATGATTTCCTCTGCATCTAAAAAGCTTTATCACCTCTATATCCACCCTAAAAACATGTTTCAACAAGTTAGAATGTCCAACCAAGCCTTTAGGTGAAAATGTCATCTCATTTGGGCTTTAGGCCTAAACATGCTTAGTAGGGTTCACTGCAACCTTAGCCATCTATAACATCTTGCTTGGTTCCCTGCTCTTATGAGGTTTTTTACATGATGTTTCATGTGTCTAAAAACCTTCCATACCTCTCCTCAAGGTCTAAACAACTTTTGGTCTCATCCCCTTATACACTTTGCTCAACCTGCTAGTTTATGCTTGAAGGGAAGTACTCTCTGAGACAAAAAAATAGGGTGCTTCTCCTATTTTCTCAAACAAGTTGAATGTTGAAAATGTCTCTCCAAGTTTCAAGGATGCTATCCACAAAATTTGATCCTTTGGTCAGGTCAAAAGACCTCTCAACTCATCCAAAACCTAAATAGAGACCTAGTGGAATGGACTGTGTGCAGGAGTTTTTCAATGGATTGTGTATGTTATGTTTAGAGCTCACTTATTCTTATCATTTACCATATGAGAGTTCCATGAGACCATTTAGTCATTATGAATGTGTTTTGATCCTAAAAAAACACTCAACCTCCTATGTTTTCCCCTCACTCCTTGATTGGGACAAGACTGAGTTTCCCTTTTTTACTGTGTTTCTTGCTCTTTGGAGTGCACCTGTAGATTGCTCTGTATGATTTAGCTTAGGAAAGGTGCTTATCAACTTCCTTTAAGTCCTTTTGAATCACTTTATACATGCTTGAACCCAATTTTTCACCTGCCTAGTTCTTCTCCATCACTTTGAACTTCAAACATGCTCATTGTTTGTCAAAGAATAGTACCGTCTTTCTATGGGTCAAATGATCATGTAGGTGTAGGTTTTTTTTTTTAGATCTGAGACAACATTTACAACCTTCCATATTCCCCTAGTATCATTTGATACTTTTTTGCATTCATTTGTCTCACCCTTGTGCTAATTCCATGGCAAGTATTACTACTGCCATGTTCACTGCCCACCACAGTCAACTATGGTTGACTTTTTGAGGTAAAGGGACCTGTAGGCAACCTTCACCCTTGAAACATGTGGAAAGCATATTTTTGAATCCTTTGACATCCTTAACAGTCACCTTTCCTAGAATATTTTTAAGTTTAGGTTCATTCTCCTACAAGTTCACTTTAAAGGCTCGATGAACACCTACAGATAGGTTGTAGGTGGCCTTTTCCAAATGCCATACACCTATAGATGATCATCCAATCATTACATTTCATCTTAGGCCTCTTCAAAATCATTCATGTACCTTTTCAAACCTGATAGGATTATTCCAACATGATGATATGCTTGGTATTGCCCTCTTTGGAAGTGGGGTTCCTTAAAGGTTCAAAAACCTATAGATGTTAATGAAGGAAAATAGTGCATAAGTTGGCACTTTTAAGCCTTTCAACAACTGACCTCTACTAGTCATCTACCCTTAAATATTTGAATATCTCTTGCTCTATATAGAGACTACAAGGAATTATCATTAGGATGCATTATAATCTCTTTAAACTATGTCATATACTATTCATAAAATGTCCATGGACCTTTGTTCTGCATTTTCAGGTACTAAATCCTAGAACTCAATCACTTCATCTTTAAAGGCAATCTATCCTTCCATTTGCCATTCTGCCTCTTCAAATAGGTCTATCATGAGGTTTTATTCACACTAGTACTTGAAGGAGAGTTTAAACATCAATTACAACACCTCAAAATGGTTCCCTTACCCTATGTGGTACCACCTATAGGTGGTTATGGTCATGCACAGGCAGTGAAGATGGAAAGGTAGGCAACCAGCATTGTCTTGACCTCATGACCAACATCCATGCTCTTTCAAAAGGTAAAACAATGTATCATGGTCTAAATAAATTGAGGAAAGTTTATATATCACATTTCAATGCTTGAAAACTCCTATAGGCATTTGTCAATGGCAAACAGAATGCAAATGTTGCACATGACATCACAGTCCCTCTCTCTTGCATCAAATGAAAATTTTACTCACTACCTCATGTTTTTAAAGGGTAAAACAAGGCCTTAAAACCTTCAACACATCTCTGTGAACATGCCAAATAGGTTTCATGCATGTTCTTCATCATGACTGCAAGTAGGAGTGAGCAAGAAGTTGACTGAGTATGACAGTGGACTACAAGTTTGTTCCAAGCATGATGTAATGAGATAAAACATGAAGAGAGATGATAAATCTGGCATTAAGATATGATAAACATCACATCACATTCCTATGAATCTTCCTCTGAGAACCAAACACTCTGCAAACAAAGATCTTTGACTGAAACCTCACATGGTGACACCTTCCTATAAAGTGAGCTATTTGGAGTATCAAATCAACTTGAAACATGAAAACAACCATAAAGAGCATTAGATAAGAAGGCAAAAATCATTTGAAATCAATATCATCAACTAGTTTGTATGAAATTGCTAAAATAGAGCAAAACTTATAGGGTACATAGATTAGCAGGAAAAAAAATACACTCAACTGCAATAGGATGGTTCATGAAGCACAGGCCATAATTCTTCAAAATATTTATATTGAAATGAAGGTCTCTAAGTGTATTTTCACTTTCCTAAGGCATTTGTTTTGAAACCTCCCCTATTGTCCGTACCAAGTACAAACTTGAAGACTATTTTTGCTTGCCAAGAAGAGTGAAAAAGGAGCACAACAATTTTGGGTCAAAAATGACACTTTCATAGCATGTCAAGCACTGAGATAGATCTAAGGAAGTTGAAGAGTCATATTAAAACCTTCTCCCATGTGGCACACTTCCTCATGAGCTGTACTAGTGCTAAACTCACCTTTTTTTCCAAAAAAACTAACCTTTCCTCTGAAGAACCTACCACTTTTCAGTTTTGACAGTTGATTAAGACCTCTTAAGACACATCACATGATGTCATCTTTTTTAACTTTCACACTTCTTAATAAATCCATACAACTTATTAAATGCACTTTTTTTAATCTTCAAATGACCCAAAATGACTAAAATGACTAAAATGACTAAGGACCAAGGCTAGTACAACTTCAAATGACATTAATTAACCTATAAAACATCTTTTGACATATGTATTAGACCCCTAAAACACCTAAAAATCAAATTTTTAACTAGGGGTGCCCCAATTTGACCTAAAAGTCAAATTTGGTCAACAATAACATAGGCCTTCATTTACCTACCATGGTTCCTTACCTTTTTAGTGTTGTTTTAACCATCCCCCTTATTTGTGTTACAAACTTTGGTAACACTAAATTATATTAATTCCATTATTATTAATAGATCTAGTTAGAATTATTGCATTATATTGATTGCCTAGAGGCTTTGGAACCCTAGCCATGTATGTTAGGTTTAGCGGATCCAATTGGTCATGCCCAATATAACTAAGTATCCAACCAGTTTTAGTTGATTTACCTTCTCTGAGTCTAGATCTATTAAGCATGATAATTTTCAGGTGTATCTTAATTTGTTGCATACATACATTATCAACATGTTTGGTCTAATAGAATGTGATAGATTCCTCAAAAACTTACACTTGGATCTTCGCTTAAAAGATACTGAAATTGTAATCACTATGAATAAGGGATAGGATGCAGACCTAAATAATAATGTTTAATCATAATTAACCCTAAAAGAAAGGGAAAATCAAAATATGATAAAGGGTGAACCATTATAAATTCAGTGAACGTTCTTATAAAAAACCCATTATACGTTGAGGTTAAACAAAAAAAGGTTGTTGAGAAGAATCGATAAGGCAAACCAATTAGTTGGATTGACTTATCAACTTCTTCATCTAAACCTTGTAAGTACAAGTTAATCAATTTATTGGGTCAATGCATTCCAAAAAGAGAGTTGTCGATCCATTTGAGGATGTCGACCATTTGACGAAAGGAATGTACTTAATGTGTAAGGAGTTGAGATAAGTTTGATAACAATTGGGGTTGGCTTGCTTGGCCCATCCCACCTTATTAAACAAACTAAACCATACTTGAGTATCCCTTGGAAATACATAGGCAAGTAACTAAAGTGAAATAAGAAAATGAATAGGAGAAGGGATCTCCTAATTCAAAATTGAAAATAATGGTGATGCCTAACATTAAGTACTCAATCCAAGATGGAAGAAATAAAACCTTTATGACTATAGGCTTAGTCACAAGTAAAGGTAATCAACGACACATATTGTAGGAGCTAAGTAAGTAATGTGTGGTTATTGAAAAACACTTAGCTAGGCTAAATGCAATACAAAACTTATGGTTCAATTACAACAAGTACAACTTGTGTAATTCACACTTATGATATAAATAGGGGAGAACATAAAAAAATAAAGTCCCTATTTTGGGGACTCACCATGGATCTCATAATACACTGGACACCTAAATACAAAATGCTCATTTGATTTTGGTTCATTATTGAAAAGCTTACATATGCAATGATGTCACTAAAAAGTGCTCTGACTCCACGCAAAGCTAATGAGAGCATACTTACAATTGACCCAAATGAAATCTCAAACTAAAAGAGACCCTAATGTATTTGGGAGTAATAAAACATCCCTCTTCTATTTGAAGATGGTGCTCCATGCAGTGATGCATTTTTGTTGACAATGGTTCTAATGGTTATGTCTAAGTTGTTTTTATGTAGGATTTGTAAATCTCATTTGTAATGTCTCTATAAATATTTTTTTAAACATGTAGGAACATTGATAGCAAAGGTATTAAGAGGTAGGTATTTGACATCAATCCCAATTACTTGTAGGAAAAATGTACATTGAGCATACCAAGTGTTCTTGATCCATTGTTCACATAACTTCATAGATGATTGAAGAGCTTTGAATGGATATCTATTATACCCAATTATTGTATCTACCATACATCTAACATTGTGAAGTGATATCACTACATGGAAAATAATTGAAATATGAAGAAGATGGATGCCAAATTTAGTAAAAATGATTGTAAACAAATATGACCGTTTTACTCGCAAATATTTTGAATGGCATCGCAATAAGAACTCTATCAACCTAATCCCAACTTGTACTATGAAATCCAGATCCCAAAATGTAATAACTATACAAGACTATTGGCAACACTAAAATTTGGAAGATAGGCAATTTTACTTTAGTATCTTGAAATGGAAACATTCTCTCAAATATACCAAGTGTAGCATACCCCCTTACAACACATGCAAATGGTGTAATCTCTTCATACCTGTTTTTAACTAAAAAATATTATATAACAGAACTTACTTAGAATAAGCTTTCATAGTAACTTTGATAGAAGAGTGGGAAGATTTAATGGCAATGTTTGGGCTGGGTGTTAGGGCCTTCTCAACAACACCTTTGTTATTCATTATAGGGTTCGGGACAAAAGAAATCATACTACATCAAAGAATTTAATCCCACATGGGAGCATGAAGAAAAGACCTACATAGGGGTTGAAATCAAATGGAAAGCAAAGATGTTGATTGCACAATTAAAGACTAGCTAACATCATCTTAGGTGTGAAATTGGCATGTGGACAATGCCCAAAGAAGAATGGGAAATGAGAACATGTTTATTTTGTGACAAGGGAATTGTGGAGACAGAACGACACTTCATTATGGAATGTGTAACCTATGATAGCATCCATATCAAGTACAAAGACAACTTGAGGGTTGACAACTTAACTGTGTTGTTTGAAGAAGAAAGGTTACATGGAACAACAAGTTTTCTAATGAAGATCCATAACTTAGGAGAGTTAACATCGAGAAGGGATTAGAAATATTGCATTATTATTTGGATAGCGTATGTGTGAGGTTATGGTATCATGGAACAACTTTATTGCAGCTCTTGGTTCCATAAACTAATGGGTCTTGTGGACGTTATTAAAATATTTCATTCATTCATTATCATCTTCATATAGTGCTACTTGTGCTCAATTGATGAGCAATCGGTATTCTTCTTCAAGATCAAAATCAGATTCAAGTTGCTCCACCATGGTGGCCCCATACTCTTTATGATAGTGATGACGATAAGAAACTCCATGATAAGGAGAATAACTTTCTAGGCACTTCAAGGGGAACAAGATAGTCCAAACAAATATTTACTTCCCCTGAAGACGAGACCAATGAAGGTGTTACAACTACTTTACATGGTATTGTGTCCAACTTTAAATTGAAAATCTTACATTGCACTGCACTTATTCTTCCGAGACTAAACTTATCATGTGCCAGGGAATAAAAGAGCATATTAGTGTTGACCGTCCGAAGTTAAACATACATGCAAAAGTGTTCAAATATACAAGTGTTTTAACACACCTGCAAGAGCTTAAATTTATGACTAGTGTGATTGGTTGATGTTTATGTAGATGGGTTCACCTCCCCTGATTGATTGATTGTCTTACCTCAAACTTTTTCCAAATTGGTTGGTTTGGTTGTCCTCAATCAAAACATTTAGGCAATTTTTCAAAATCAACTAGTACATTTGGCAAATGAGTCTTCTATGAAGATATATTTTTTCAATTGCCTTAAATATTGTTGAAACTTTAATACTTTATGAGATTTCTATATCAGACGATTATAAAATAATTGTTTTTCATTTACATTATATATTATTTAAATTTTGTACTTGAGTTCAACTTGGGACAATAGGAATGGTTGTGGTTGTGATGTGGTGGAGGGCATTTAACTTGGAAACAAGTAATGATTTGCCATATTGGTAGAAATATGGAAACAAATTGTGTGCCATAGAGCTTGATGTGTTAAATCATACAACTTTAAAAGGGATGTTGGTTTTAAACAATGGCGTATAATTATAACAGGCCCTATCTATCTATGGCAGCCCCAACCCCCTGTCTATCTATCTATCTATCTATGGGATAGGAAGGCCCTATCTATATATGGAGGCCCTATCTCTCTATGGCAGCCCCTATCTCCCTATCTATATATGGGGCTAGGATGGGATTGGAAGGTCCCATCTATAGATGGGGGAGTTGCCATATAGACTTCTAGGGCCATACACATCTATAGGTGACCGCCTATCTATCCATCTGGGACCCCATCTATATATCTCGTAGCGAATAATAGATCTGATCCATAGGGATATAGAGATAGAGAAGAGTCTACTCCACTATAGATATAGACATAGTACTAATCATGTATGACCTCTAAACATTGAGGGTAAACATGCAAATCTTAATACCTGAGTGTATGGACACACACATGGACATATGTGGGTGCAGGTGCATTAGAAGAGATGGACAAGAATGTGTATTTATTTGTGTTCATGTTTGTATGTGTATTGGAGATGCACAAGGCACTCCCATTCTGTATTTTTCCGCCATGTACTTTTCTTCAGTGCTATTTTCCATTCTTGGTCACTTTTGGAGATTAGTGTCTAAATTAAATAAATTTTGTTGTGTTTGTGAGTTGTACATGAATGTAAAATCCTACATAACTGCAAACTGAAGTGTTTTCAGTACATACATATACTGCAGGAAGCAAGCCTGCAAAATTTAAATTGCATTTGATCTCTGTTATATCATACATACACACATACAAGGAAAAACCATGCACTACACTCACCAATCAACTACTGCATAACAAGCATCAAACTATTATATAATACAATGAAATATCAATAATGAAGAACCAACCACTAAATCTCTACTCCCAAATTTCATTCTTAATCAGCATCGTGGTAACTTGGAGATGTGGGATATGGTGGAAGTCAACTGTAAATAGGGTATGGGAGCATATGAATAAGGATACTACTATATAACATTTAAATATAGTCACCAGGAGATGCAGGTATGGTAGAGGGGACATGGTCTTTATCTTTTTGCCCAAGTTCAGCATTCATCGGCCCTCTCCTATAGCACTGTGAATCACTGAGGGAGTCAACAGGATTTCTGTGTCTTTTGACTTTGGTGATAGTCCAGTAGATGTGCTTCCAGAATCTTGACCAGCCACATGGTTGTTGTATTGCCAATCTGTGATGTAACCAGGGCGAGAAGCAACAGGAATTTCCTTTACATCACCAGTCAGCATTGCCACCACTCGAGACATGGATGGGCGCATTGCAGGCAAAGCTTGTGTGCAAAGAAGGGCTACTGCAATCACTCTGAGGACTTCTCCTTCTGTGTATGTCGGTAATAGTTGAGGATCCATCAATTCCAGCAGCCTCTTTTGCTCATGCAGATGCCAAGTCTATAATATAACCAATAGGGAGTGGTCATTAATAATGCCTAGACTAGACAAAAATTAAAATTACTACATAATTGAAGGAACTTTACTACAAACCCATTCAAGAAGATAGACCCTCTCTTGTGGCAAGCTTGCCTCTGTATTGCTCCTACCGCTCACCACTTCTAGGGCAACAACCCCAAAGCTGAAGACATCTGCCTTTTCAGTGAGGTGACCTCGCATTGCATACTCCGGAGCCATATACCCTCTTCAAACATAAACACTTTCCAATCAGACCATGCAAAATTAGGCAGTGCAACTTCCAACTGTTTGCAAAAAATTGGATTTGTATAGGATTTTTTTAATCAGCTCAAGAAAATAAAATTGCATTAATACATGAAAAAAAAACATTTCTGAACAGATGAACACAAGTGTGACCAGAAAAAATGTCTTTTTCACAAAGGATTTTATAAGAACAGAACATTTTATTGTTTTTCAACGAGTTTAAGGAAACATAGTCTCTAGAAGGTTTAAAAAAACTGAAAGCTAATCCTCAAGGTGATCTTACACTGTGCCAGCAACTCTGGTA
This sequence comes from Torreya grandis, assembly GCA_037957365.1. Classification (NCBI taxonomy): domain Eukaryota; kingdom Viridiplantae; phylum Streptophyta; class Pinopsida; order Cupressales; family Taxaceae; genus Torreya; species Torreya grandis. The sequence continues at coordinate 10,997,657 of JARHVA010000009.1, read as the reverse complement.
CTGATATGAGTTTTCGTTTCATCAAATAGCTTAGCCAACCCAAAATCTGCGATCTTGGGGTTCAGAGAGTCATCCAACAGGATGTTGCTGGCTTTGATGTCTCGATGCACTATTCGGATACTGGATTCCTCATGAAGGTAAGCAAGCCCACGGGCAGTCCCAATACAGATGTTGTACCGAGTAAGCCAATCCAGGTGGACAGATTTTTTATTGCCTGCAATTTAGCATACTTGAAACCCATATATTTGTCGCTATGTTGTAAATGAATGCAAAATAACTCTTACAAATCAAGGTAAGTGGTGCTCTTGTATGTTGTTACCAAATAAAGCTTGTGCAAGACTGTTGTTTTCCAGACATTCGTAGACCAAAATACGATGTTCACCTTCTACACAGCATCCATGCAGTTTAACAAGGTTCCTATGTTGCACTGCAGATATTGCAGCTACTTCATTTATAAACTCACGCTTTCCTTGCTTAGATTGAGATGACAGTTGTTTCACAGCTACTACTTTACCATCTAGAAGAATGCCCTGTTATAATACCATAATCGAGCAAATGAACAATCAGGTAAATTTATTAGCAAAACACAAATGATGGAGAATGTTATGTAAGCCCTATAGAGCTTGTTTGCGTACATAAATTTGAAAGAAGTGAGTGCAAATAATGGAACGCATATTAATATACCTTATGAACTGTACCAAAGCCTCCTTGGCCCAACTTATTTTCTTCATGAAAATCTCTTGTTGCAGTCTTCATGTCTGCATAGCTGAAAATGTTCGGTTTTGCCTGGATTCCCTTGAGTGCTGATGAAGAACCAAAAAGGAATTCTTAATACGGGTATGGATACCATTCGCAAATTTCTCCAAATTAAATTCAACCCAATTGAGAGAAAGATATAAATCCAATTCATGAGATTTCATCTCCTAAAAGCTCTTGCCATTACCTTCATGTTCCTGACCACGTGCTAAGGACTTTTGGACTCTCCTCCGCCAGAAAATGATAAAAGAAAGACATATCAAAACAGCAGCCATTCCACCAAAAATAATTCCAATTACTGCTCCTGTCTTGATTTTCTTCTCAGGGGAGTTTGAAGGTGGAACATCCGTAACGGTAGGATTGAATTCTACACACATTGTGAGATAGTCAGCAGTAAAGATGTCTGGGGTTTCCATTGCATTTACAGTTGTATATTAAGTAAATACTTTTGCAGACCATTGCTAAAGGATGCATAGCAGTAGAACAGCCACGGTTTTTATGCATTGTTTTCATTCCCAACAGAAATCTGTTGTGTATCTTCTCTAAATTTAATAAAGATAGATAAAATCCTGCCATTATCTTTACCAGGTGTAACACGTATAGCTGATATTAAAGGTCCATAGGTTCCTTGGGTTGTAATACAGCAAGTTCCCTTCCCAGTCCAGAAAAAATGAATTTCAAGGAAATTTTCGTTCACATTTGTACTGAAATTTCGTTCAACTGCTTTATTTGAAACTCCTGCCTCCTTTTGTATGTTGAAATTCGTTAATATTTTATTCCCCTACACAGCATCAGGGAACAAAATCATTAGAACTGAGTTACACTATGATTGTAGGACTAATGTAACTGATGTCTTGCGCTCTTATCATTTACAAAAATCAAAGGACCAAAAGGAAAAACATGTGAAAAATAATCTATACCCCAAAATGAGGAAATACATGGACACTGTTTTTGACAAGAAATGGGAATCAAACCAATAAAAAAGTGGGTTAGGCATACCTGAACAGAAACATCAAAAATTCGTTTTCCAAGACTCTTCCAGCTGTCTGTGTCTTCAATATCTATTTCAGCAAACTGTAGATTTACGGTATATCGTCCATTTTGAAGTCCTAAACCATAGTACCTTAGTGAACTTGGAGATAAGCGTGCCGTCTGGTACAACTCTGTATCTAATGTATTTGTAAATTGAGATTGACTGGATTCTATATAATTCGATTGGGAACTGTCCATAAAACTTCCAGTATTGCTGACTCCCCACCTTTTTGTATCACTCACATAAAATGAGGCAGGATTAAGTGTTTCATTGTCACGCTCATAATCAATCCTTCGCTGCGAAGTGATTTGTTGGCCACCACAGTTTATTGCAAAGCGAGAATCTGAAAGTTCAGAATTCAAAATGTAAAATCAACGTGTCCAAGCACTCTTTGGAGAAGAAAACAAAGATTAATATTTCCTCCTTGTGAGGAACAAAATTTAATATGGTACAAAAATAAATTAAATGCTTCATTCATACGCAGCGATAGCATCATTGTCATTTTTATAGTTGTTCTGAGTCATTTCAAAAACAGATGTTTATTATTTTGTTTCCCAAAAAGAACATGCCATTTTTCTCCTACTATATTTCTTCTTCTTCCTCACAGCCTATCCTCTGGATTAAGAAAATAGATGAAGTGAAGATGACGATCCAAAATGTGTCTGTAAAATTATCTTCTTTTGCCATGGAAAAAGAAGTATTTGATTCTTGTTGTCCCAATTCTGGATATTTTGGTAGTAATTAAGTCCCGCGCAAGTCCGGCAAGTACATTTTCTTTTTTAGTCTTTAGAAATGTGGAACGCGAAACATCTAAAGTAACATACCATGTAAGTCCTTGTTAACAGTATGAAATTCTAGAATGAGACATGAAACACTCTCTAAAAAGAGCTGTCAGAATGTTTTGTTAAGCATTGGTTCCAGTCACAAACATTTTAGCCAAATACAGATGGTAAGGAGGACAATGACAGACTAAAGAAGAGCTTGAAATAAAAATTGCTCATAATCCTTCTGATGAGCTGTAGAATCTTCAGAGACTGAAATTGAAATGGATATGTATATTATGAGGGTTCTTCTTACTCAGACTTCACAATTGACCTTGAAGAATCAAGATATTAACAGATTTATGAAGAAGATTGAAAAATAAATTCCCTTGAACTTCCTCTGCATGCGGAAATTCCGAATGACTCAAAAGGAGGCATTCAGGAATCTAAGCAATCCATATCCTTGTCCCAGTTTTCAGTTGAAGCGACAGAAAAAGATCAAAGGTGTATAAGAGATTGCAATGAAAAGACCAAGAAGAAAAAGAAAAATGTTTGTGCAGCTTCGGATGCAGCTCTTGATCTCCCTGTACTTCAATTTCAGTTGGATTATGGGTACTCGCTCAACAATCTTCTGAGCAGCCGTGACCATCTGTCTTTCCTGAAACTGCATCTTTGACGAGTGAACCTGTTTCAGCTGCCTTCCCCACATCTTAGCCTAATGCCACATCTCATCCTTGCCCTACAATGTGATTTCTCTTTTCATGTAATTTTGTAAATTTAATAAAATTGCCAATTTTTTATCATTCAAAAATCGAAAATATAAAAAAATATAAAAAGTAATTTTAATGATTATTCTAAGGGGCTTTATAATTAATAAGTTTTTTGAAAAGTGATTTTTATCTTTTTATGATGTATTTTACCTCCTTAAAGTGGTTCATCCCCCCTTTTGGAAGATACAAATACAAGATGGAAAGTTACAATGAAGGACAAGCTTATTTTTTATAATTGTTCATATGTGAAGAAACTATTGGGATGTATGCCTAATAGAAGTTTGTTACTTTGGTGTTGATCAATCTAAAAAAAATGTGTTTTGACACCACTTTTGTTAAGGTGATATTGTTCTTGCTCTAGAAGTGGAGCAATTTATTTTAAGGAGTTCGTGTGAAGGTTTTGAGGTTTATTTCTTGCATGTTAACTTTGCTTAATATTTATTCTATTTTTGCAAGTAGAGCGAACCATTTTGAAAGCTTGGATCAAGGGTTTGGAAGTCTCTTTTGATATATTTTATGTAAATTAAATAATCTGATTTTATTTGTTAATTTTTTGCGTGTTGGCATGAGGTATTAGAGGAGTTTCGTGAAGGGTTTGAAGCCTTAAACCTATAGAAAATCAAATAATAATTTTTAGAATTATTATTTAATTATTTTGACAGGGTTTGAAGACTTTTTCACTTGCGGAAGACAAGACCCTGCTTTCTTATTTTTTTACACTTGGTGAGTTGGGCGATTGGCTTGGAGAGCAATTTTTGGCCATTTCTATTCCCAAAACAATTCGCTGTATTTTTCGGGCATTTGTGGCGATTTTTTGCAAGGGTTTGAAGCAGAAAAAATATTCAAAATAACAGATATATTTTTGAATTAAATCAAAATTTTCAGCGATAAAAAAATGGCATTTTAGCTTCAAAAATTTGGCAAAAAAAATACTTGTTTTGTGCATATAAATTTTTGATTATTTCTACAAGTTTTCAGTTAATTTTGGAACAAGTTATTCACTAGAATTCATCTACAAAACCCTACTATTGTGGCGTCTAAGGTTTCTAGGGCTTGACAAAAAAAAAGAAGCTTTTTTTGCAAACTAAAATTTGTTGATTGCATTTTCAAAATGTATAATTTAGAGGAAAAATCCTTTTACATGAAATCATCCCATTTGAGGTCATTACAATGGTATCAGAGTACCTCTCCCTATAAGTTGGTTGTTGGATGCAAACATATAAAGAGTTCATAGTTTATCAGAGGAAGAAAAAGACCGTGGGGGACCAAGAGCCTCAAGGGTTCTCTTTAGAACAAATTAAGCTTATACAAAGCTTTATCAAAGAAAGCTAAAAAGAACTTCAACAAACATTGAATACACAAATTGTAGCCATGTTGAAGGATACTACTATTCCAAAGAAAGATCACCCCTTCAATTGAGAAGGCATTCAAACGATAATGAGAGGGTTCCTATTAACCCTCATAAATTCTTCAAGGCCACATTCCTGCAGAAAGAGTTAGTTATAGAAATAAGAACATCAAGGGAGGATATTTTGTAGATTCATCAAAGAGAGTATGCAACCCTAAGCTTAGCCACACAAGATCTCGTCATTTCGTGATAATTGTGAGATGAAGAATGGATCAAATCAAGAGTGCCAAACATGCAACCCCGTAGACACTTGCGTCAAAGGGAAAGACAAGAAGTCATCAAGGTAGAAAGTACCGAACTACATGGTGAGTTGGAGGGAAAAAATGAAGGGATAACCCTTTATGGGGACTCCTATGAGGGAGCCAATGAAGCAAAAAAATCATAATTTGATGGGCAGCTCATAGGGGTGCAAGTGGATGATAAAAGAGAAGAGGAAACCAAGGAGCATGAAATAAAAGAAATGTAAGGTAAGGATCTTTTATTAATTGAAGCTATCTATTTATTTTGTAATGATTGTATACATGACAATGAAGTCACCAAAGATGATAAAATGAAAAATATGGTTTGCCAAATGAGGCATGAGGATTCCTTGATTCAAGTTCATGATTATTAGCATCAAGAGGTATGGGATCCTGATAATTTTCTTAGTTTTACAAAGGTTCACTATCATGATTTTAAATTCTTTATTACTAATTCCATAGGAATAAAGAAAGAATCAGTATTGTTTGGGGCATGGAAAAATATAGGCATGCAGAAGTTAACATTGGGACTAGAGTTTAAGGTGGGAGATTATGAGGATATTTTACATGATTTGAATGGCACGAAGGCTCCTTTATCTTTATTAATTAACATGATAGGAGAAAATAGTATGAGAAAGAAGAATGAAAGGAATAATGATAAGGTTGTTATGAGATATCATGGGCAGCCATGTACTTGCAAAAGAGGGGATGTTACAACACAAATGGTAAGTTTACCTAGTTCTGATTTTTATCATGCATATGATGGATTGAAGTCTGAATTTTATGACTCGAAAAATTTAGACATCTAGTCAATTCTAGCCCCTACATACAAGCATAATATTGCCCTCTTGGATTATGTTTTGGTTCACAAGAAGAGTTCATGCATGGACAAAATCTAAAATCAATTGCTCCCAAAATTCTCAATTAACATGGCAGGTACAACAATATATAAAAAGAGATAAAATCCAATATTGATGGGGTTTGTTTGATGACGCATACGTGTGTGAGGAAGCTAACAAAGGGCAACCAAGGGCAGGGCATACATCTTACATAAGGGGATCTCTACCAATGGGTTTAAATGGTTATGATATGCACTTGCAAGGTATGTTTTCCAATTTGGTTAAGCTTGTTTTCTTTTTACAAATAGGACTATATTTTCAAAATGAAAGATTGATATGTTATAAAGAAGGTCCTAACATACCTTGGAATGCACACCATGGGAGCACACATCCTCAAGTGTTTTTCCATGAGATGAATTTAATTATGGCAGTCTTGCTAAGCATATTAATTTGGTTTAGTTTTGCAGTCTTGATCTTCTTTATACAGGGCATAAGTCCATGATGGTTTGTTGGGGAAGCATGGAGTTAGAGAGCCCATTAAGGAACAACGTGGTAATGAGCAAATTAAAATTTTTGAGTAGAGGCATGGCTGTGTTTTACTATGACATCCAACATATTTGCATGCACAATCTATGGGGAGAGGTTTCAACTTATAAGGGGACCTTGTGGATAAGTACGAAACATGATAAGATGTATGATAACTACTATTTTGACTTGCATGACACATTGAGTTCTTTTGAGCAACAGATTATGTACAAATATAGCAAGCTGAGAAGTTTTGATGGCATCCCACAGATCATAGGAAGAAGAGAGAATGCAAATATTAATTCTGAATCTTGTCATCATGAAAAATCAAAATTAGATATGTACTTATAGCAGTGTCATGGAGGAAAGACTGATTTTTGGGGAATCTTGATGAGCTTATGGAGTGTTACATGTATGCATGGGAATGTTGATAAGGGTCAGCGTTTGGAAGGACACATGGCGTGCACAAAGAGGCCCATATATGATGAGTTGTACTACCTTGAAGCCTCACATCATGGTAAGTTTACAAGATGGTACCTTTCTGATTTCTTTTTACATGATTGGAAAGTTATGAAATGGCATTCAGTATCCATTTGGGGTATGTCACACTATGTTTTTTGGTAAAAATTATTCTACTTAATAGGTACAAGAGCAAGGCTTTTTAAGCACTACAACAAATTTTACCATTTGAACATGGTAATTGAGCATATGAACTTGCATTTGCTTGAGGACAAGCAAATTTGGGAAGGGAGGATTGTGATGTCCCATTTTCATATAATTTTAATAATTAATAAAATTGCCTCAATAGTGATTTTGATCATTAAAAAATATAAGACAATTAATTAATTATTAAAATAAGACTATCTTGGATAATTATTCGAATTATGAAAAAGTGGTTTTAACCATTTGGATTTAATTAAGGTAATTTTAATGATTATTCTAAGGGGCTTTATATTTAATAAATTGATTGAAAAATAATTTTTATCACTTTAATTATTAGAGCAATTTAATTAATTATTTAAGTGGGGACCTAATTATTTAATTTGCCAAAAAATAATTTTAATTACTAATTTATTAAGACAAGTTATTTTCTTAATTCAAAAAGCCCTGAAGTGAAATTAAAAAGAATGGTGGCTTGGGAGTTGTTGACGCTGTGGATTGCACCTTTGAAAGAAAGCTGAGCTTCTCTCTTCCACGCGGCAAAATAGAGACTCCCCTCTTGCTGTGGGTTTAACAAAATTAAGGAAAAAATCTCTAAATAAGGGCTAGCTCCCTTTGATGCATCTCTGAAGTCTTTTACTACTACTGCTAACAATGGGGGGGTGAAAAAGGAGAATGATACAACCAAAACAAAAACTAATCTAAGTGGTAATGCACCAAACAATTTTGATCTACTTAGCTATTCACACTTCAAACCAAAAAGAGGTGAACATACACTTTATCTGGCAAAAAGATCAGACTATAGGGGTATTTTAATAGGGGGCTTAATGGAGACACAAGGAAAATGAACTTGCCACAGGTGCTGTAGAAAACACAGTCTGATAGCTTCTCTTCTATCTCTGCGTTCCAGATGAAGCACTTCCAGTTAACCTGTAGAAATGGCTTTGGTTACACTAGGTATGTTGGTGTCAATCTTGTGAAAGCATCAAGCTAAAATCACTGAACACATAATTAATACACAGACACACTCAAAAGCATAACCAGTCAGATAGAGGTAAAACACATTCTTATTGATCAAAGGTGAATTTTGTCAGGGCTTTGCCTTACAAAATGAGAGATATCTTTCTCAACTGAGAGGTTACAATATATATGGCATCAAGGAAAAGACTTTGGCGCTTTCTAGAATAAGTGGCCCATGCTACGTTGAATACATTGGAAAGAGGAAACTGCTGAAGGGACCATGCTGTGACAGTCGCAAGTCTTGACTTTTGGTGCTTAACCCGTATTAAATATCACTGCAAGAGCATGGATTTCACGTGATTGTCTGCTCATTAATGTAAACTGAGAAAAAAATAGGCCATTCTATTAAATTTCCGCACTCCCATTGGTGGCCACTTGACGGAGACTGTTTCATCTGCAGCAATAACTTATTGTGTCGACGCTTTCTGTGCCACCTAGACTGTTTTGTCTGCTCCTGCACTTGGCTTTTGTCTTTTCCTAATTCTTTGGCCCTCGGGGCTGTTTTCTATCATTTCTTGGCTCTTTGGGCTCCTTTCTCAGTGGTCTTTTCCTTTTGGCCTTAAGGCCTTTGAATTCCTTCGGCTTCGTGCTTATGAATTCTTTCAACTTCTCTTCTAACCCATTTCCATGCGTGGGCCCGTTTTTAAACATTTGATAATCAATGGCTATTTCATTGTCTTGAATTTGACGTCTGCGGGGACATCACCAGACGTTTGAAACTCCAACGACTGGTTCGCTATGTTGAAGTTGACGTTCTCGGGCCCGTCACCCATTTGGTAATTTCTTCGGCCTTTTGCAATTGAACCTTCTCGAAGGGAAGGTGTCCCTTCGGAGCTTGGAAAAGGTCCCTTTTTTGGTCGCTGAGAGCCCTCCGCAAGGGCACTTGCCATACGGGCTCCTTTGTCTTTTCAATTCCTTCGGACAAAATGGCCGAAGGAATTTCTTTGGGCATTTTGCCTAAAGGAAAACTTGTCTTCATGTCTCAGCCCTTTCTTCGGTCTTCTCCTTTGATAAATTCCTTCGAACTTGTCAGAAGGAATTTGCCTTGGTTCCTTGCTTGCGAATTTCTTCGGACAAAATGTATGAAGGAATTCCTTCGAGCATTTTGTCCGAAGGAATTCATCCATTGATTCTTCCTTGGATTTCCTTCGGATTTAAGTCCGAAGGAATTCTTTGCCCTTTGCCTTGGTCTTTCTCCAAAGGAAAACTTACCTTTCGGCCTTCTTTTTCCGAAGGAAAACTCTGCCCCTTTTCTTTGGATTTCCTTTGGACAGAAAATCCGAAGGAATCCTTTGTCTTTTTCACTTTCCCGAAGGTGCTCACTGCCTTCCGCAAGGGCACCTTGGGTCCAAAATTACCCTTCAGAGCTTGTTGAATGGTCCCGTTTGCCCCTGACTGCCCTCCGCAAGAGCACTTGACCTTCAGAGCTTTGTAAAAGGCTTGCATTCTTTGAACTGGCCCATTCTTTTGCCAAAAGGCTTATCAAAGGCAATTGCCCAAAGCGAAATAAGCCCATATCAAGTAGAGAACCTATAGGTCTTAAATCTTTCAACTTTTCATAAGAACATGGCTATTGCAAAGGGAAATGGAGCATTTGCTATAAGGTGGATGCATCCAAGACTGACGCACAGAGCAGTAGGGAAAGAAAAGAGAGCGATTTTTGGCTTGCAGGACCAAAATAGTCAACAAATTTGGCGATTCCCAGGGGAAGCATGCCTGCTATGCTTAGGAAAACCAATAGCCTATAAGTCCGTTGGGCACGGAGTCAGAATGCAGCCCGAAGGGTTGACAATAACCTTGAGAGATCCAAGAATTAATCATGAAGCTTTTACCCCAAATGGTAAACAAAACACACACAAGGCTAAAAAAAACTACGAACATGCGCAAGAGCACTTAGGGAAAACAAAAAAAAACAAGGAAAATATATACATGATGAGCGAAGGCTCAGTGACAGTGCTTAAGATATATCCCATTAATTGGGATATGCAGTTCTTCACCATCCAATCTGGAGAGTTGGAATGCATTGTGTTGCTTGCACTGAGTGATGACATATGGACCACTCCATAGGGCATCGAACTTTGTGTGTTTTTCAAGCTTAGCTCGGTCCTCATCCCATTTTAAGATGATGTCGCCTTCAGAGAAGCCTTTTGATGAGGATTTTTTGTCAAAGTGCTTCTTCGTTTGCTGCTGACGGCTGATCATAGAAACCATGCCCTGGTCCCTTAATACCTGGAATTCTATTAATTCACACAACCTGACCTCCATGCTATTGCCTTCTTCCAATTGCAGCTAGTGAGCAAGATCCAAAGCTGGCAATTCAAGCAAAATAAAGAATCTAGCTTCCCTTCCATACACAAGCGTGTATGGTGAATTGCCAATTGCCCTCTTTGGAGTGACCCTGTCCGCCCAAAGGGTTGTTTTCAGCTTGGCGTGCCATGTTCTTTGATTTTTCTCCATTGTCCTTCTGATAATTATGATCAGATTCTTGTTGGTGGACTCAGCCGGCCCATTTCCTTGTGGGTAGTAGTTGGAAGAAGTGCTAAGGTAGATGCCATATCCCAACGCCCACTCGCTCGTTCTGGTTTTCAAGAAAGCCAATGCATTGTCTGAGATGATGGTAGCTGGGACACCAAACCTTGTCACCAAGCCTTCATAAAAGTCCAAGACTACACTTTCGTTGGCCTCCTTTAAAGCAACAGCCTCTACCCATCTCATGAAATAGTCTATAGCAGTCAAGACCCATTTGTAGCCAGCACTGGAAGGAGGGTTGATCATCCCTATGAAGTCTAGGCCCCATTGCATGAATGGTTGTTCTACTTGAATAGGCTGTAGAGGCATTGCAGCCAACCGTTGTTTTCCATCAAAGAGAGCACACTTCTGGCACTTTTGTACTCAGGTATGGGTGTCTCTAAATAGAGTGGGTCAAAAGTAACCAACTCTCATAATCCTTGTAGCTGTAGGCTTAGGAGCAAAGTGACCACCAGTTGGCCCGTCATGGAACTTAGACAACACCTTGTCGACCTGACCTGGGTCTATGCACTGTTGACCATTTTTGTCCCTGCAGGCCAAAAAATTGGTTTCCCTTTCTTCCCCACTATCTGGAGCAGTCAATCATGTTTTGACCCTTCTACTGCTGTGTTGTTCCCCTTTTATAGTAGGCCTATTTTCTGAGCCAAATGACTTGAGGCTTGTATATATCTCGAGTTGATCCATAGGTTTTTTCTTGTTTCGGGCAGTTGGTCTACACAAGCCTTTTGGCAAAGCATGGGCCAATTCAAACCACGCAAGTCATTTTACAAGGCTCCAAAGACAAAGTGCCCTTGCAGAGGGCAGGGAAATGACCAATTGGGCCTTTCAACAGGGTCCGAAGGGCAACTTGGGGCCTAGATGCCTTTGCGGAGGGCAGAAAACACTTGCAGAGGGACCAAAGAAGAGGGCCGAAAGGTAAGGTTTTCTTCGAAAAAAAGACTAAGGCAAAAGGAAGGATTTCCTTCAGAATTTTGTCCGAAGAATAAATCTGAGGAAATCCAAGGAAGTCAATGTGAATTCTTTCGGACAAAGTGCCCGAAGGAATTCCTTTGGACATTTTGTTCGAAGAAATTCACAAGGCAAGGAGCCAAACGGAAAATTACCCTTCGAAAAGAAATCCGCAGCAAAATGGCAAAGGTCTTTCGGACTTTTGTCTGAAGGAAAATACAAGAAAAGGAACAAAGGCAAATTTCTTCGGACAAAACCCCGAAGGAATTCCTTCGGACTTTTGTCCAAAGGAATTTGTCTGAAGAAAAGGACCGACCGAAAGAAAGAAGGGCCAAGACTCCAAAGAAAAGATTTCCTCTGGGCAAAATGTCCGAGGGAATTCCTTTGGACATTTTGTCTGAAGGAATTGAGAAGCCAAGGCAGCCTGAAGGAGCCCGAAGGGCAAGTGCCCTTGCTGGGGACTCTCGGCTGCCAAGAAGGGGACCTTTTCAAAGCCCCGAAGGGACACCTTCCCTTCGGGAGGGTTCAATTGCAAAGATCCGAATGAATACAAAAGGCCGATGGGATTGTGGAAAGCCGAAGAAATTGCTAAAGGTGTGACGGGCCCGAAGACGTCAAATTCAGCATCGCAAACTAGCCATTGGAATTCAAACGTCCAGTGACATCCTTGTGGACGTCAAATTCAAGGCAATGGAATAGCCGTTGGCTTTCAAATGGCGACGGGCGCGCGAACTTCAACTTTACAGCGATAAGATAGCCATTGATTCTCAAATGTTTAAAGACGAGTCCACGCGTGGAAACTCAACGACCGGCTGATAAGATAGCCCCAAGGGCAAAAAGAGCCAAAAAAAGACAAGCTAGGAAAAGACAAAAACTAGGTGGAAACTCAGCGACCCGCCGAGAAAGGAGCCCGAAGAGCCAAGCACAAACACGGATAGAATAGCCCAGGTGGCAAAAGAGATGTTGGCAAAAGAGTTATGCCAGTGGTTGGAATAGTCCTTACGAAATGGTCATCAAGGAGCGCAAACAGTGAATGGCACAGCCTGTTTTTCTTCATTTAAACATTAATGAGCCATTTACGCATTAATGAGCAGATAACTGCGTGAACCTCTTTAAGAAGTGGTCTTGTTTTCAAATAGAAAGGCGCGACCCATGCTTTCATAATAACGTTTAATATAATTTAAATGTCAAAGTCAAGACTTCGACTGCTGCAACATGGCTTCCTTCACCGGACTTCCTCTTCCCACTAGATTGAACGCAGCATGGGCCACTTGTGGAAAAAGGTGTCATTGCTTTCTCTTTATATATTGTAAACTCTCATTTGAGAAAGGGATCTATCTCTCTCATTTTGTAAGGCGAAGCCCTGCCAAAATTTCACCTTAAATCAATAGAATGCGTTTTACCTCTATTTGACTGGTTATATCTCTGAGTGTGTATGTGTATTAACCTTGTGTTTAGTCATTTTAGCTTGATGCTTTCACAAATTGACACCAACACACCTAGTGTAGCTAGAGTACCAGTTCTGCAGGTTAACATGAAGTGTTGTATCTAGAGCGCAGAGACAGAAAAGGGTTATCAAACAATGTATTTTCTACAGTGTCTGTGGTAAGTTCATTTTCTGTGTGTCTTCATTAAGCCTCCCTATTAAAGCTCTCTACAGTTTGGTCTTTTCATCAGATAAAGTGTATGTCACCTTCTTCTGATCTGAAGTGTGAGTAACTGAGTAGATCAACTTGTTTGGTGCATCACCATCTTAGGTTAGTTTTTGTTTTCAGTATCCTTCTCTTTTTTCACCCCCCAATTTTTTTATATATTAGCAGTAGTAGTGAAATAACTCAAAGATACATCAAAAGGAGCTAGCCCTTATCTAGAGATTCTCCCCTCAACTTTGTCAGACCCACAGCAAAAGGGGAGTCTCCATTGTGCCACGTGAAAGATAGAAGCTGAGCCTTCTGTCAAGGGTGCAATCCACAGCGTCAACAGTTTTTGGCACGCCCGGTGGGACCAATTTTTAACACTCAGAAAAGTTTCAGGATTGATGTTGGTCATGTTATAGCAAAAAATCAATCATTAATCCACCATCTAGCGACTCCATTATCAAGAGCATCAGTCTCTGGTCAAAGATCAGTCTGACATCCTATGCCTAAGGTCACCACACGATCTGCTGCTAAGGGTGTCCCTTTTGAATTCGTTGAACTACCATTAAACTCAGCAAGGCGACTGAAGTTTGCAAGGACTCATCCTTATTCAACAAGTCATTTTTTCAGACCTACTATAAGATACACTTACGCAAGAAGGCCCCGATTGAATCCTGTCATAGCTATGGCTTTACATTTTGTGGCCTTTCATGGTCAGAGTCCTTTGAATCTTTTGCATTATGACCCAATCCCAGGGACAACCCTTAAGAGTGTGCCTCTCTTTAATGGAGAAGGGCCTATTACTGCTATTGAGCACATCAAAAATATTGCCAACCTCTGTAATATTCACAATGTCACTAAAGAAAACATTGCTATCAGATTGCTGGCATTGTCTTTTAAGAGCAAGGTTCTGGACTGGGATGGGACTCTGCGTATGAATTTAGTCGGCACATGGAACGAATTAGGTACCCTCTTAACAAACAGATTCGAGGAGAAGAGTGACCACCTCTCGCTTGCTGAGCAGCTAACCACCATGCAAAGAGCTCCACACAAATTTATGCAGGATTTCAATACTCGATTTTAGAAGCCCTGGGACAGAATCCCCATTTTGGTAAGGCCGACTCCAAGCTATGCTTTCCTCTATTATTTGAAAGCATTGAACAGCGACATTGCTGTCATGATACAGTCCATGGGAGGACAAGTGCTGCCAGCTGCCTATGAAATAGCCATAGCCGCTAAGAATTGCCTGGTGCAAGTGGGAAAGATAGCCCCTAGACCTCATATGCCGCTCTTTCCTGAATTGCCACCTCCAGTTCAGAGTGTTGCACCCACCTTAGCTCTTCTGCCTAGCATAGAAAAACCAGATGCTACTTTGCCCAATGACCTTCATGAAGTTAAAAGCTTGTTGCAAAGCGTGACCAATGAACTGGTGGCTCTTAAAAGGCAGCAAGCTCAAAGCTATCGGCCAAATCAGGGATATCAGTAGTTTGGTCAAGCAAATAGACCCCCTTTCCAGAATTACAATCAAGGACAGGGTCAGTTTGCACAAGCTAGACCTTATCAAGGCTATAATCCAGGCACTCCATCATCTAAGGCTCTGGTGCCCGCTCAAAATAATCTGGTACAAGAACAAATAAATTGCTCACCCATAGGATATGGTCAAGATCAGGCTATTTATACAAATGAGATGTCGAGTCAATACACGAATGCACAAGACAATCAAACTGCCCAATTCCTAAGTTTTGAGGTATTAGTGCAATTCGGCATGGAAAGCAGACAAGCTCAACCTGATTCCACTCTCATGAATCACCTGGAAGGTAAATTCTGTGCAGTCAACTACATGGGCAGTACGAACAACCAAGATGATTATGTTGCAGCCAACACAAGGTCTAAAAGAAGAGCTATGGAAGAAGCTCACGCTGCTGCCCAAACGTCCGCCGCATCTTTTTCATCACATGAAAATTAATAATTTTCAAATTATAGGCCACCGATTACACCTTCAGCTCCTCGCCCTGCGCCTCAGGCTGCAAGTAACCCCAAAGAAAATTTGAAGGGAGGCAACCCTCAGATTAATGTGGTGGACCAGATGAAGAAGCTACACATGAATATCTCCTTGTGGGATTCATTATCAATACCAAGACAAAATGACATGCTGCAAAAAGAATTGCACGGGCTAAATGAACACACTGTCCCATCAAAAGTTGATAATGTTCTGATCACGAATGGGCACCCTACCACAACAGGCCAAGTAAAGAAAGAAGAAAAGGTTTCTCCTTTCTATCTGTCCTTAGTCATAGGAGATTTTTTGGTGCACAATTGCATTATTGACAGTGGGGCAAGCACCTCAGTAATGCCCAAATGCATAATTGATAAACTGGAGCTCAAATACGAAGAAATGACTAAGGGAGTCTTGCAGCTGGATGGATCACCAACAAAAACAAGAGTGGTGAGAGGCTTGAACTTGACGCTCCATGCCTGCCCAAATTTCTCAGTTCCCCATGATGTGGTAGTGGCGGATGTTCCTCCCTACTTTGCCATTTGCTTGTCTAGGGATTTCACATCCAAAATAGGCGGGTACCTACTAGCAAACTGGTCCTAACTGGTTTTTAGAACCAAATATGGGACTAAGGTTACGATTGAGTCAGAGCCAATCCACAAAGATCATCTGGAGCCGTACTCACTCAAGGCGGCAAATGTCAGCTACGCCATTATTGATCAAGAAGAATTCCAAATGGATCAATCTCTGCCCTCTGCCCTTGAAGGAGTTGTTGACCTGCTCTTAGACGAATGGGGAAGTGACAACTTTGAACATAACCCTTACAAGTTCATAGAAGAGGCAAGCCTCGGGATTTATTGCGTGTATGAAGAGGGTACTTTTGTACCAAATTTGATGAAAGCAAGCCAAGAGAGCTCAAGTTTATGGCAGCTTTTCTTTGATGGCTCAAGAAGCAAACTGGGCACTGGTGGTGGAGTGGTGCTAGTTTCCCCCTCAAAGGAGAAATACTTCTCGACTTTCAGTTTCCAAGTTTCTTGCACGTGCAATGTTGCAGAGTATGAATCTCTCATCCATGGTTTGGAGTGGGCAAGAAAAAGAGGGATTAAAGAGCTACAGGTTTTTGGGGACAGCGAGTTGATCGTAAATCAGGTTAGAGATTGAAATCTGACAAAGAATTCCTTGCTTAAGTCTTAAAAGCACAGGTTGTGGGACTTAGTAGAGAGTTTTCTTGCTTTCAATGCTACTTTCATCTCAAGAGAGCAGAATAAGCAAGCGAACAGACTAGCAGCAGTTGGTGCCCAGTTTGATGTCCCCAAAGAGATAGGCCAAGACAATAGTCCACGCCATTTAAAAGTGGTAATCAGACCCTCCATCCCTGACAACATCACCAACTGGCAGGTGTTTGACAGCGATCAGCAGATAGTACTCTTCTTGCAAGAAGAAGCTGAGTTTGCCTCTAGAAACCAAGCCAAGCTACAACAGCAGTATGGCGGCCAGATTGTTCAACTAAAGAACAATAAACTTCCAAAAAGCTTGGTCACTCTCGAAAGTATCTTCAACAAGGATGACCAATTGAAAAATGACAAAGCAAGCATCACAACGAAGAAAGAGAACTATGAAAAAGTTAAGATATTCAAGAACATAGTGCTTGCACTTGGGAAGGTATGTACAGATCATGAAAGGCAGGCTTTCATCTTGTTGTATCAAGAATTTGTTGATGTCTTCGCTTGGGAGTATAGCGACCTAAAGGGTTTTGACCCAAGTTTGGCCCAACACACTATTGAGCTAGAGGAAGGTGCCAAGCCTATCAAACAAAAACAAAGGCATGTCAACCCGAAGATTGAGACTCTCATGCGAAAAGAACTTACCAAGCTGGTTGAGTTTATAATCATATTTTCGATCAAACACTCTTCTTGGCTGGCCAATCTTGTTCTTGTCCCAAAAAAATGAGGAGATCAGATTATGTGTAGATTTCAGAGACCTCAATAGAGTCTCGTTGAAGGACCACTATCCTCTCCCAAGTATGGAGCAGATCCTCCAAATGGTGACAGGCAGTGAACGTTTCTCCCTCTTGGATGGGTATTCAAGGTACAATCAAATTTTACTGCAAGACTGTGATCAATACAAGACAACCTTCACTACCAAGTGGAGAATGTTTACTTACCGAAAAATGCCATTTGGACTGTCCAATGCTGGTGCCACTTTTCAACGAGCCATGGACATGGCTTTTCAAGCCCTGATAAATAATATTGTACTAGTATATCTTGATGATGTGACAGTATTTTCTAAGGAAGTAGGCCAACATATAAGACACCTTAGGCAAATCTTCGAAAGGTGTAGAGAGTTCATATCTCTCTCAACCCAAAAAAATGCGTGTTCGTTGTCCATGAGGGTAAACTCCTTAGCCATGTTGTTTCGAAAGAGGGCTTGACCATTGATCCAGAAAGAGTTCGCTCCATCATAGAGCTGTCCTTGCCTAAGCATAAGAAAGGTCTGCAAAGCTTTTTTGACAAAATAAATTTCATCAGGGGATTTATCTCAAATTTTGCCAAGATAGTCAAGCCACTGACCTCCATGCTGAGGAAAGATGAGAATTCATGTGGACAACGCAAAGAAAGGATAGTTTTGAAGGGATCAAGCAAGCTATCACCCAAGCTCCTACCTTGATCAGTCCTGACTTCACCAAGGATTTCAACCTCTACACCTTTGAAAATGAAGAGGTAATCTCCGCCATGCTTACTCAAGCAAATGATGAGAACCTTGAACAGCCACTTGCATTTTTTAGCCAAGGCCTAGAAGGTTTTGAGAACAGGTATACATATGTGGAGAAGCAAGTCCTTGCGGTCATATGAAGCTTGAAAAAATTCAAACATATGCTGTCTAACAGCAGGATTCATCTCATGGTGCCACATTCCAACGTCAAAGATTTCTTGATCAGTCGTGATCTAAATGAAAAGAGAGCGAGATGGATCACCAAAGTAATGGAATATGACGTGGACATCAAAACCACCAAGCTAGTAAGGGGAAAAGCCCTGTGTGAATACCTTACTGTAGACCTTAAACAGCAGAAAGAGGACATTTTGCTAATCCATGATGAAGCTACAGTAAAAGAACCAACAGTCATGAAGGATTGGGCATCAGACATGAAACGTTTTCTTCTCACTGGTGAGTGCCCGCAAGGCTTTGATAGGACCAAGAGGAGATATTTCAGACTCCAATCTCTCTCTTATGTCCTGATTGACGGGGTGCTATTCAGAAGAGATTTTTCAGGAGTACTCTTGAGGTGCATAGACCCAGGTCAGGTTGACAGGGTACTGTCCAAGTTCCATGATGGACCAGCTGGTGGTCACTTTGCTCCTAAGCCTACAGCTGCAAGAATTATGAGAGCTGATTACTTCTGGCCCACTCTATTTAGAGACACCCATGCTTGAGTACAAAAGTGCCAGAAATATGCGCTCTTTGATGGGAAACAACGGCTGGCTGCAATGCCCCTACAGCCTATCAAGTAGAACAACCATTCATGCAATGGGGCCTAGACTTCATAGAGATGATCAACCCTCCCTCTAGTGCTGGTCACAAATGGGTCTTGACCGCTACAGACTACTTCACGAGATGGGTAGAAGCTGTTGCTTTGAAGGAGGCCAATGAAAGTGCAGTCCTATATTTCTACGAAGGTCTAGTGACAAGGTTTGGAGTCCTAGCTACCATCATCTCAGACAACGCATTGGCTTTCTTGGGAACCAGAACAAGTGAGTGGACATTGGAATACGGCATCTATCTCAGCACTTCTTCCAACTACTACCCACAAGGGAATGGGTTGGTTGAGTCCACCAATAAGAATCTGATCAAGATTATCAAAAGAACAATGGAGGAGAATCAGAGAACTTGGCATGCCAAGTTGAAAATAGCCTTGTGGGCAGACAGAGTTACTCCAAAGAGGGCAGTTGGCAATTCATCATACATGCTCGTGTATGGAAGGGAAGCTAGACTTCCTATTTCACTTGAATTGCTAGCTTTGGATCTTGCTCACCAATTGCAATTAGAAGAAGGCAACAACATGGAGGTTAGGCTGTGCAAATTGATGGAACTTCAGGAGACAAGGGACCAAGCCATAATTTCTATGATCAGCTATCAACAGCAAACGAAGTACTTTGACAAAAAATCCTCGTCAAAAGGTTTCTCTAAAGTCAACATCGTCTTAAAATGGGATGAAGATCGAGCTAAGCCTAGAAAGCACAGAAAGTTTGACATCCTATGGAGTGGTCCATATGTCATCACTCAGTGCAAGCAACACAATGCAGTCCAACTCTCCAAGTTGGGTGGTGAAGAACTGCATATCCCAGTTAATAGGATATATCTTAAGCACTGTCACTGAGCCTTCTCTCATCATGTATATTTTTTTTTGTTTTTTCCCTATTTTCCCTAAGTGTTTTTGCACATGTTCGTAGTTTTTTAACCTTGTGTGTGTTTTGTTTCTCTTTTGGGGTAAAAGCTTCATGATTAATTCTTGGATATCTCAAGGCCATTGTTTGTTTTGACTCCATGCCCAATGGACTTTGAGGCTACCGATCTTCTTTAGCATAGCAGGCATGCTTCCCCTGGGGATCGCCAAATTTGTTGACCATTTTTGGCCTTGCAGGCCAAAAAATTGGTCTCACTTCCTTCCCCATTATTTTGAACAATCAATCATGTTTTGACCCTTCTACTGTTGTGCTTTTCCCCTTTTATAGTAGGCCTATTTTATGAGCTAAATGACTTGAGGCTTGTATATATCTCAGGTTAATCCATAGGTTTTTTCCCGTTTCGGGCAGTCGGTCTACACGCCTTTTGGCAAAGCATGGGCCAGTTTAAAGCACGCAAGTCATTTGACAAGGCTCCAAAGACAAAGTGCCCTTGCGGAGGGCAGGCAAATGATCAATTGGGCCTTTCAGCAGGGTCTGAAGGGCAACTTGGGGCCTAGATGCCCTTGCGAAGGGCAGAAAACACTTGTAAAGGGACCAAAGAAGAGGGCCGAAAGGTAAGGTTTTCTTCGGAGAAAAGACTAAGGCAAAAGGAAAGATTTCCTTCGGACTTTTGTTTGAAGAATAAATTCGAGGGAAATCCAAGGAAGTCAATGTGAATTCTTTTGGACAATGTGCCCGAAGGAATTCCTTCAGACATTTTGTCCAAAGAAATTCACAAGGCAAGGAGCCAAACGGAAAATTACCCTTCGAAAAGAAATCTGCGGCAAAATGGCAAAGGTCTTTCGGACTTTTGTCCGAAGGAAAATACAAGAAAAGGAACAAAGGCAAATTCCTTCGGACAAAAGCCCGAAGGAATTCCTTCGGACTTTTGTCCAAAAGAATTTGTCCGAAGAAAAGGACCGACTGAAAGAAAGAAGGGCTGAGACTCCAAAAAAAAGATTTCCTCCAAGCAAAATGTCCGAGGGAATTCCTTCGGACATTTTGTTTGAAGGAATTGAGAAGCCAAGGCAGCCCGAAGGAGCCTGAAGGGCAAGTGCCCTTGCGGGGGACTCTCGACTGCCAAGAAGGGGACCTTTTCAAAGCCCCGAAGGGACACCTTCCCTTCAGGGGGGTTCAATTGCAAAGATCCAAATGAATACAAAAGGCCGATGGGATTGTGGAAAGTCAAAGAAATTGCCAAAGGGGTGACAGGGCTGAAGACGTCAAATTCAACATCACAAACTAGCCGTTGGAATTCAAACGTCTAGTGACGTCCCCGTGGACGTCAAATTCAAGACAATGGAATAACTGTTGGCTTTCAAATGGCAACGGACGTGCAAACATCAACTTTACGGTGATAAGATAGCCGTTGATTCTCAAATGTTTAAAGATGGATCCGCGCTTGGAAACTTAGCGACCCGTCGATAAGATAGCCCCGAGGGCAGAAAGAACCAAGAAAAGACAAAAGCTAAGAAAAGACAAAACCTAGGTGGAAACTCAACGACTCGCCAAGAAAGGAGCCCGAAGAGCCAAGCACAGACACAGATAGAACAACCTAGGTGGCAAAAGAGACGTCGGCAGAGGAGTTATGCCAGTGGTTGGAACAGTCCTTACGAAATGGTCATCAAGGAGCACAAACAGTGAATGGCGTGGCCTGTTTTTCTTCATTTAAGCATTAATGAGCCATTTAAGCATTAATGAGCAGACAATTGTGTGAACCTCTTTAAGAAGCGGTCTTGTTTTCAAACAGAAAGGCACGACCCATGCTTTCACAATGACGTTTAATATAATTTAAACGCCAAAATCAAGACTTGGACTGCCGCAACATGGCTTCCTTCACTGGACTTCCTCTTCCCAATGGATTGAACGCAGCATGGGCCACTTGTGGAAAAAGGCACCATTGATTTCTCTTTCTCTATATATTGTAAACTCTCATTTGAGAAAAGGATCTATCTCATTTTGTAAGGCGAAGCCCTGCCAAAATTTCACCTTGAATCAATAGAATGTGTTTTATCTCTATATGACTGGTTATATCTCTGAGTGTGTCTGTGTATTAACCTTGTGTTTAGTCATTTTAGCTTGATGCTTTCACAAATTGACACCAACACACCTAGTGTAGCTAGAATACCAGTTCTGCAGGTTAACAAGGAGTGCTGCATCTGGAGCGCAGAGACAGAAAAAGGTTATCAGACAGTGTGTTTTCTACAGCACCTGTGGTAAGTTCATTTTCTGTGTGTCTTCATTAAGCTTCCATGTTAAAGCTCCCTACAGTCTGGTCTTTTCATCAGATAAAGTGTATGTCCACCCTCTTTTGGTCTGAAGTGTGAGTAACTGAGTAGATCAACTTGTTTAGTACATCACCGTCTTAGGTTAGTTTTTGTTTTCAGTATCCTTCTCTCTTTTCACCCCCCCTTTTTTTTATATATTAGCAGTAATAGTGAAATAACTCAGAGATGCATCAAAGGGAACTAGCCCTTATTTAGCGATTATCCCCTCAACTTTGCCAGACCCACAGCAAGAGGGGAGTTTCCATTGTGTCGTGTGGAAGACAGAAGCTGAGCCTTCTGTCAAGGGTGCAATCCACAGCGTCAACATGCACCTCAAGAGTACTCTTGAAAAATCTCTTCTGAACAACACCCCATCAATCAGGACATAAGGGAGAGATTGGAGTCTGAAATATCTCCTCCTGGTCCTATCAAGGCCCTGCGGGCACTCACCGGTGAGAAGGAAATGTTTCATGTCTAATGTCCAATCCTTCATGACTGCTAGTTCTTCTGTTGTAGTTTCATCATGGATTAGCAAAATGTCCTCTTTTTATTGTTTAAGGTCTGTAGCAAGGTGTTCACACAGGGCTTTTCCTCTTACCAGCTTGGTGGTTTTGATGTCCACATCATATTCCATTACTTTGGTGATCCATCTCCCTCTCTTTTCATTTAGATCACGACTGATCAAGAAATCTTTGACGCTAAGATATGGCACCATGAGATGAACCCTGCTGTTGGACAGCATATGTCTGAATTTCTTCAAGCTTCGTATGACCGCAAGGACTTCCTTCTCTACATATGTATATCTGATCTCAAAACCTTCTAGACCTTGGCTAAAAAATGCAAGCGGTTGTTCAAGGTTCTCGTCATTTGCTTGGGTAAGCATGGCGGAGATTACCTCTTCATTTCTGAAGGTGTAGAGGTTGAAATCCTTGGTGAAGTCAACACTGATCAAGGTAGGAGCCTGGGCGATAGCCTGCTTGATCCCTTCAAAACTATCCTTCATTTGTGCTATCCACGCGAATTTCTCATCTTTCTTCAGCATGGAGGTCAGTGGCTTGACTATCTCGACAAAATTTGGGATAAATCTTCTGATGAAATTTATTCTGCTAAAGAAGCTTTGCAGACCTTTTTTATGCTTAGACAAGGATAGTGCTAGGATGGCGCGAACTCTTATTGGATCAATGGTCAAACCCCCTTTCAAAACATGTTCAAAACATGGCCAATGAGTTTACCTTCATAGACAACGAACACACATTTTTTTGGGTTGAGAGAGATACCAAACTCTCTACACCTCTTAAAGATTTGCCTAAGGTGTTTCAGATGTTGACCTGCTTCCTTAGAAAATACTGTCACATCATCAAGATAGACCAGTACAACATTATTTATCAGGCCTTGGAAAGCCATGTCTATGGCTCATTGAAAATTGGCTCCAGCGTGGGACAGTCCAAATGGCATTTTCTGGTAAGCAAACGTCCTTCATTTGGTAGTGAAGGCTGTCTTGTATTGATCACAGTCTTGCACTAAAATCTGATTGTACCCTAAATACCCATCTAGGAGGGAGAAACATTCGCTGCCTGTCACCATTTGGAGGATCTGCTCCATACTTGGGAGAGAATAGTGATCTTTCAACGAGACTCTATTGAGGTCTCTAAAATCCACACACAGTCTGATCTCCCCATTCTTTTTCCTAACAAGGACTAGATTGGCCAGCTAAGAAGAGTGTTTGATCGAAAATATTATCCTAGACTCAATCAGCTTGGTGAGTTTTTGCATGAGAGGCTCAATCTTCGGGTTGACAAGCCTTTGTTTTTGTTTGATGGGCTTGGCGCCTTCCTCCAGCGCAATGGTATGTTGGGCCAAACTTGGGTCAAAACCCTTCAAGTCACTATACTCCCAAGCGAAGACATCGGCAAATTCTTGGCACAACAAGATAAAGCCTGCCTTTCATGATCTGTACATACCTTCTCAAGTGCAAGCAACCTGTTCTTGAATATCTCAACTTTTTCATAGTTTTCTTTCTTCGTTGTGATGCTTGCTTTGTCATTTTTCAGTTGGCCATCCTCATTGAAAATGCTCTCGAGAGTGACTAAGCCTTTGGTAAGTTTGTTGTTCTTTAGCTGAACAATCTGGCCGCCATACTACTGCTGTAGCTTGGCTTGATTTCTAGAGGCAAATTCAGCCTCCTCTTGCAAGAAAAGCGCTATCTGTTGATCGCTATCAAACACCTGCTAGTTGGTGATGTTATCCGGCACAGAGGGTCTGATTACCACTTTTAAATGACATGAACTGCTGTCTCGGCTTATCTCCTTGGAGATGTCAAACTAAGCACCAACTGCTGCTAGTCTGTCCGCTTGCTTATTTTGCTCTCTTAGAATGGAAGTAACATTGAAAGCAAAAAAACTCTCCACTAAGTCCCACACCCTGTGCTTGTAAGACTTAAGCAAAGAATTTTTTGTCAAATTTCAGCCTCTCACCTAGTTTATGATCAACTCACTGTCCCCAAAACCCTGCAGCGCTTTAATTCCTCTTTTCCTTGCCCACTCGAAATCATGGATGAGAGACTCGTATTCTGCAACATTGCAAGTGCAAGAAAATTGGAACCTGAAAGTCGAGAAGTATTTCTCCTTTGAGGGGGAAATTAGCACTACTCCACCACCAGCTCCCAATTTGCTTCTTGAGCCATCAAAGAAGAGTTGCCATAAACCCGAGCTCTCTTGGTTTGCTTTCATCAAATTGGGTAGAAGAGTACCCTCTTCATGCATGCAATAAATTCTAAGACCTACCTCTTCTATGAATTTGTATGGGTCGTGTTCGAAGTTGTCACTTCCACATTCGTCTAAGAGCAGGTCAGCAACTCTTTCAAGGGTAGAGGGTGGAGATTGATCCACTTGGAATTCTTCTTCATCAATGATGGCATAGTTGACATTCACCGCCTTGATCGAGTACAACTTCAGATGATCTCTATGGATTGGCTCTGACTCAATCTTGACCTTAGTCCCATATTTGGTTCTAAAAACCATGCAAGACTAGTTTGTTGCTAGGTACCCACCTATTTTGGATGTGAAATCCCTGGACAAGCAGATGGCAAAGTAGGGAGGAACATCCGCCACTACCATGTCATGGGGAACTGAGAAAGTGGGACAGGCATGCAGCGTTAGATTCAAGCCTCGTACCACTCCTAGTGTCTTGGTTGGTGATCCATCTAGCTACAGGACTCTCTTGGTCATCTCGTATTTGAGTCTTAGCTTATTCGTTATGCATTTGGGCATTACCGAGGTGCTTGCCCTATTGTCAATAATGTAGTTGTGTACCAAAAAATCTCCTGTGACTAAGGATAGATAGAAAGAGGGAACCTTTTCGTCTTTCTTTGCTTGGCCTGTTGTGGAAGGGTGCCCATTCATTATCAAAATGTTATCAGCTTTTGTTGGGACAATTGGTTCATATAGCTCGTGCAACTCCTTCTGGGGTATGTCCTTTTGTCTTGGCATTGCTAATGAATCCCACAAAGAGATATTCATATGCAGCTTCTTCATCTGGTCTACCACGTTGATCTGAGGGTTGCTGCCTTTTAAATTTTGTTTGGAGGCGCTTGCAGCCTGAGGCGTAGGCCGAGGAGCTGAGGGCGCAATCGATGGCCTATAATTTGAAAATTTTTGGTTCATACTTGCTGAAAGAGATGCTGCAGACGTTAAGGCAGCTGCCTAAGCTTCCTCCATAGCTCTCCTTTTGGACCTTGTGTTGGCTGCAACATAATCACCTTGGTTGTTCATACTGCCCACATAGTTGACTGCATAAAATTCACCTTCCATGTAATTCATGAGAGTGGAATCAGATTGAACTTGCCTGTTGTCCATGCCAGGTTGTAATAACACCTCAAAGCTTGGGAATTGGGTAGCCTGATTGTCTTGTGTATTCATATATTGACTCGGCATCTCATTTATATAAGCAGTCTGATCTTGACCATATCCCAAGGGTGAGCAATTTGGTTGTTCCTATACCAGATTATTTTGAGCGGGCACAAGAGCCTTGGACGATGAAGGAGCGTCTGGATTATACCCTTGATATGGTCTGGCTTTTATAAACTGACCCTGTCCTTGATTATAATTCTAAAAAGGGAGTCTACTTGCTTGTCCGAATTGCTGGTATCCCTGATTTGGCCGATAGTTTTGAGCTTGTTGTCTTTTGAGAGCCACTAGTTTGTTGGTCACGCTTTGTAACAAGCTTTTAACTTCATGAAGGTCATTGAGTGAGGTAGCAGTCAACTTTTCTACGCCAGGCAAAAGAGCTAAAGTGGGTGCAGCAGTTTGAACTGGAGGCGGCAATTCAAGAAAGAGTGGCATATGAGGTCTAGGGGCTATCTTTCCTGCTTGCACCAGGCAATTTTCAGTGACTATGGCAATTTCATAGGCAGCTGGCAACACTTATCCTCGCATTGCCTGTATCATGACAGCAATGTCGCTGTTCAAAGCTTTCAAGTAATAGAGGAAAGCCTAGCTTGGGGTCGGCCTTACCAAAATGGGGATTCTGTCCCAGGTCTTTTGAAACTTGGTATTGAAATCTTGCATGAATTCATGTGGAGCTCTTTTCATGGTGGTTAGCTGCTCAACAAGCGAAAGGTGGTCACTCTTCTCCCGGAATCTGTTTGTTAAGAGTGTCTAATTCATTCCATGTGCCGACTGAATTCATAGGCAAAGTCCCATACCAGTCCAGAACCTTACCCTTAAAAGACAATGCCAGCAACCTGATAGCAATGTTCTCTTCAGTGGCATTGTGGATATTACAGAGGTTGGCGATATTTCTGATGTGCTCAATAGCAGTAATATGCCCCTCTCCATTAAAGGGAGGAACACTCTTAAGGGCTGTCCCTGGGATTGGGTCATAATGCAGAAGGTTTAAAGGGCTCTGATCATGAAAGGCCACAAAAGGTAAAGCCATGGTGATAACAAGGTTCTGTCAGGGTCTTCTAGCGTAAGTGTATTTTATAACAGGTCTGGGAAAGTGACTTGTTGTATAAGGATGGGTCCTTGCAAATCTCAGTTGCCTTGTTGAGTTTAATGGTAATTCAATGAATTCAAAAGGGACACCCTTGGTAGATCTTGTGGTGACCTTAGGCATGGGTTGTTAGACTGATCTTTGACCAGAGACTGATGTTCTTGAAAATGGAGTCACCAGATGCTGGATTAGTGGTTCATTCTTGCTGTAACAGGACAAGCACCAATCCTGAAACGTTTTTGAGCATTAAAATTTGTCCCACCGGGCGTGCCAAAAACTGTTGACATTGTGGATTGCACCTTTGAAAGAAGGCTGAGCTTCTCTCTTACACGTGGCAAAATAGAGACTCCCCTCTCGCTGTGGGTTTGGCAAAACTAAGGGGAGGATCTCTAGATAAGGGCTAGCTCCCTTTGATGCATCTCTGAAGTCTTTTACTACTACTGCTAACAATGGGAGGGTGAAAAGGGAGAAGGATACAACCAAAATAAAAACTAATCTAAGTAGTGATGCACCAAACGATTTTTTTCTACTCAGCTATTCACACTTCAAACCAGAAGGGGGCGAACATACACTTTATCTAGCAAAAAGACCAGACTGTAGGGGTATTTTAATAGGGGCTTAATGGAGACACAAGGACAAGGAACTTACCACAGGCGCTGTGGAAAACACACTGTCTGATAGCTATTATTCTATCTTTGCGCTCCAGATGAAGCACTTCCACTTAACCTGCAGAAATGGCTTTGGCTACACTAAGTATGTTGGTGTCAATCTTGTGAAAGCATCAAACTAAAATTATTGAACACATAATTGATACACAGACACTCAAAAGCATAACCAGTCAGATAGAGGTAAAACACATTCTTATTGATCAAAGGTGAAATTTGGCAGAGCTTTGCTTTACAAAATGAGAGATATCCTTCTCAACTGAGAGGTTACAATATATATAGCATCAAGGAAAAGACTTTGGCGCTTTCTAAAATAAGCGGCCCATGTTGCATTGAATACATTGAAAAGAGGAAACTGCTGAAGGGACCATGCTGTGGCAGTCGCAAATCTTGACTTTTGGTTCTTAACTCGTATTAAATGTCACTGCAAGAGCATGGGTTTCATGTGACTGTCTGCTCATTAATGTAAAATGAGGAAAAAATGGGCAATTCTATTGAATGCCCGCGCTCCCCTTGGTGGCCACTTAGTGGAGACTGTTTCATCCACAGCAATAACTTCTTGTGCCGACACTTTTTTGTGCCACCTAGAATGTTTTGTCTGCTCCTGCGCTTGGCTTTTGTCTTTTCTTGGCTCTTTGGCCCTCAGGGCTATTTTTTCTCATTTCTTGGCTCTTCGGGCTCCTTTCTCGACGGTCTTTTCCTTTTGGCCTTACGGCCTTTGAATTCCTTTGGGTTCACGTTTATGAATTCTTTCGGCTTCTCTTCTAACTCATTTCCATGCGTGGGCCCTTCTTTAAACATTTGAGAATCAACGGCTATTTCATTGTCCTGAATTTGATGTCCGCAGGGACATCACCGAATGTTTGAAACTCCAACGACTGGTTCGCTATGCTGAAGTTGACGTTCTCGGGTCTGTCACCCCTTTGGTAATTTCTTCGACGACCTTTTGTATTCCTTCGGCCTTTTGCAATTGAACCTTCCTGAAGGGAAGGTACCCCTTCGGAGCTTGGAAAAGGTCCCTTTTTTGGTCACTGAGAGCCCTCCGTAAGGGCACTTGCTCTTCGGGCTCCTTTGTCTTTTCAATTCTTTCAGACAAAATGTCTGAAGGAATTTCTTAAGGCATTTTACCTGAAGGAAAACTTGTCTTCATGTCTCGGCCCTTTTTTCGGTCTTCTCCTTTGATAAATTCCTTCGGATGAATTTCTTCAGGGCTTTGTCCGAAGGAATTTGCCTTGGTTCCTTGCTTGTGAATTTCTTCGGACAAAGTGTCCGAAGGAATTCCTTCGGGCACTTTGTCTGAAGGGATTCATCCATTGATTCTTCCTTGGATTTCCTTCGGATTTAATTCTGAAAGAATTCTTTGCCCTTTGCCTTGGTCTTTCTCCGAAGGAAAACTTACCTTTCGGCCTTGTTTTTCCGAAGGAAAACTCTGCCCCTTTTCTTTGGATTTCCTTCGGACATAAAATCCGAAGGAATCCTTTGCCTTTTTCACTTTCCCGAAGGTGCTCACTACCTTCCACAAGGGCACCTTGCGTCCAAAATTACCCTTTGGAGCTTGCTGAAGGGTCCCGTTTGCACCTGACTTCCCTCCGCAAGGGCACTTGACCTTCGGAGCTTTGTAAAAGGCTTGTATTCTTTGAACTGGCCCATTCCTTTGCCAAAAGGCTTATCCAAGGCAATTGCTCAAAGTGAAATAAGCCTCATATCAAGCCGAGAACCTACAGGTCTTAGATCTTTCAACTTTTCATAAGAACAGGGCTATTGCAAAGGGAAATGGAGCATTTGCAGTAAGGTGGATGCATCCAAGACTGACGCACAGGGCAGCAGGAAAAGAAAAGAAAGCGATTTTTGGCTTGCCAGACCAAAATGGTCAACAGGAGCTAAAGCAAAAGAAATGAAAAGATATTCTAAAAAGGGCAAGTGAGACTTATGAGGTATTTTACCTCCCCAAGGTGGTTTGCCCCCCTTTGAAAGATACAAACACAATGTGAAGGCTACAATGAAAAACATGCTGAATTTTGATAATTGTTCTTCATGTTTGAAAAAACTATTGGGATGTACGTCCAATAGAAGTTCACTGCTTTAATGTTAATCAATCTAAAAAATGTGTCATTTGA
Organism: Torreya grandis; assembly: GCA_037957365.1. Taxonomy (NCBI): domain Eukaryota; kingdom Viridiplantae; phylum Streptophyta; class Pinopsida; order Cupressales; family Taxaceae; genus Torreya; species Torreya grandis. Next base: position 10,968,053 of record JARHVA010000009.1, on the reverse strand, counting down.
CACCACCTTTGCTAAGGAGATCTTGTTCTTGCCCTATAAGTGGAGCGATTTACCTTAAAGAGTTCATGTGAAGTTTTGTGAGGGTTTTGAGGTTCATTTCTTGCATGTTAACCTTGCTTAATATTTATCTTATTTTTGCAAGTGGAGTGAACCACTTTGAAAGCTTTGATCAAGGGTTTGGAGGCCTCTTTTGATCTATTTTATACAAATTAAATATTCTAATTTTATTTGCTAATTTTCTACGTGTTGACATGAAGTATTGGAGTTTTGTGAAGAGTTTGAAGCCCTAAATCCATAAAAAATTAAAGGTTAATTTTCAGAATTATTGTTTAATTATTTTGACAGGTTTTGAAGACTTTTTCACTTACGAAAGGCAAGATCTCGCTCTTCTATTTTTTTGCTAATTTTTTTGCACTTGGCGAGTTGGGCAATTGGCTTGGAGAATAATTTTTGGCCATTCCCATGCCCAAAAAAGTTCGTTGTATTTTTTTGGTATTTTTTGGGCACTTGTGGCGATTTTTGGCAAGGGTTTAAAGTGGAAAAAATATTCAGAACAACTATATTTTTGGAATTAAATCATAATTTTCAACCATCAAAAAGTGGCATTTGAGCTTCAAAAAATTCACAAAAAAGGTACTTGTTTTGTGCATTTAAATTACTCACTATTTTTACAAGTTTTCAATTAATTTTGGGATAAGTTATTGGTTGGAATTCATCTACAAAACCCTACTATTGTGGCATCTAAGGTTTCTAAGGTTTAACAAAGGTTTTTTTGAACTTATTTTGCAAACTAGGGTTTGTTGATTGCATTTTCAGAATTGTGAAATTCAAGGGAAAACCCCTTTTGTATGAAATCGTCCCATTTGGAGACATTACATACTACTTGAGAAGTGTTGGTAGGGATGCCAACTAAGCTTAAGAGGAGATAGATCTGGGCAGTCATTTATGCATTTTGATATTGTACTTTGCACTTATATAATGAATAAAAGATTTTCTACATTACCAGGTATTGCCTTGGGGCCCATACCCATATCGGTACGGTTTTGGTACTGGTATTGATCCAGGGGCCTCTTGGGTACCTCTCAAGTTATTCAATTATCCTGGGTCCCTAACTGTCATAATAAAGAAAAAGTGCTAGTTCTGGTATGATGGTCATACTAAAAATAAATAAATTAATTAAAACATAATAAATCAAATTCAAAAAACACACACAACTAATTAAACTGTTGCTAGTTCTACTGCATCATGTTCTAATGAACCAATTGATGATTTGGATGTTCACATAGTTCTTGAGTTTGATTATGACCATTGACTATTTTCAAATTTTGACTAGATAATATAAACCTATGTGATATACTACACGTCATGACTCATTTAATATTTTGGATTCTTAATTATTAATAATCAATAGTGTCTTGTTATTTTTTTGTTTACTTTAAACATATAAGATTGATATTACTGTTAATTTTGTTTAATTTTTATATTTTTAATAAATTTTTTTATGGACTTACCCAATTTGTACCATACCCAAGGTCAAAAATTAACAACGAAGCCTTGTACCAATGCTGGTAACTGTTATAGCTTGGAATTGCACCTTTTGTGGGAGAGTTCTTCAAACTCTCTCACTTTTAGCTACAAGCATGGGGACAACCTCAGACTATGGGTATCCTGTAGTGAGGTTAAACATATAGGATTTTTAAAGAGGCTAGTTTCTCTCGATGGATCACCTAAAACTAATGCTGAAATGAAACTTCACGGAGAAATGGGTTAGAAAGAGGGAAAAGGGCTCCTAAGAAGGCTAACCAAATGATGCACCAAATTTAAATGGACACTCATCTACGCTTGAACCCACACTAGATCAGTCATGAGGCGACTTGGGCTTGCACGATCTCACGATCAAGCTAACACACGCTGGAAGAGGTTCAGTTAGAAAACTAATCTAGACCTGCAAAACTTTAAAAAACTTCAAAGAGGCAAGCAACAGGGTAATGAACTAGGAATAAGTGCATTTACAAATCCACCAAGCAACAAGCATACTAAAGCACTAATTGAAGACATGAAATAGGCAAAAAAATTGAGTCTCATTACATTCAAGAGGTAGTTCTTACAATACTTCGACAGGGTTTAGCCTGGTCAAAGGAGCACGCTTTTGCAAACGTCTCAATGGGCATCTGTCTCCCAACAAGATGACAAAAACTCTAAAAAAACTAGGAACCATTACAAAGGCAAGTCGCGTGATATATATAGAGACTGAGAAGAGAGAGAGAGAGAGAGAGAGAGAGTTGCATGGAAAGAGAAAAGAAGTCGCTGATGACCGATGTTGTCATCCTCCTTTGTCATGAAATGCGTCACCTAGGATCATCGCACAACCTCCTTGAGCCACTCCCGCATTCAAGTCTCTTTTGGTGGAGCTAAGAGAAGTCGCATTGCGGGCAGCTAGACGTCTCTTCCTGGCATGACTACATTTATCTTTGCATTTAAACAACATGGCATCTTTCACTTTTGCATGTCCTATTTGAAGAAGGATGCGGGTCTCCATACTTGGGAGTTCAAACCGACCCATGTTGTTCTTGCATTTGGATGGCTGTTTGTCGGGAGCAAACCATATTGAAGGATGAGAGCTTTCATAAATTTCCAGCTACTAGCTGCATGGACTCTCCCGTGCTCATTGGTCATCCTTGTGCCACTTGTCCTTTGCTGATTAGCCCTTTTTGCTCCAGCTTACGCCACGTGGCAGCCTTTCATTTCCCTGATCATGACTCTCATGTTGCTGGACCAAGCTTAAGTCAAGCACTCAAAGAATCTCGATTTACTCTATGCAGAGTAATTCAAGTTCTTTGATCTCTCCAAATTTGGACTTTCCCATATCCTTTACTTATCAAGCTTTTTAAGTAAAGTACATGAAGAAACCCGATTTAATCTATGCAAAGTAATTCGAGTTTTCAAAGTTTACTTACTTCGGACTTTTGAGGTCCTCTTACTTATGAAGTCCTTTAAGTGAAGCACTTAGAGAAACCCGATTTACTTTATATAGAGTAATACGGATTTTTCAAGCTCCTCAACTTCGGACTTGTCCATCTTGAAGTCTTCGGGCTTCTTTGTTTCCAAGTCTTCCGATCTTTTGAACTTGAAGTCTTCGGACTTATTGTCCTTGAAGTCTTCGGACTTTTCTACTCTGAAGTCTTTGGACTTCTTGTTGGGCCTCCTTTTATAAAATGGCCTTCGAATTTTGTCAAAGACTTTTCCCAAAGGGTAAGAGCCCCTTCGGGCTTTCTGCAAATGGTTCTTCCTTTTGTGAATTGCCCTGAAGAAAGTCTAAAAATGGCCCCTCCGAAAGGAACATACCCTTCGGACTTTTGTCAAGTGCTCTTTTGCCGAGAAAGTGCCCTTCGGTGCTTGAAAATGGTCCTTCGAAATTTTTAAAAAAGGTCCTTCCCGAAGGGCAAGAGACCCTTCAGCAAACTTGAAATGGTCCTCCCGAAGCTTGAAAAGGTCCTCTCAGATTTTTGTAAGTGCCCTTCGGAACCTTTCTTTCGGACAATTTGTCGGAACCTTTCTTTCAGACAAAAAAAACCCGAAAAAGACTTGGCCAAAAGAATGAACAAGGAAAAGACTTGGCCGAAAGAAAAGAACTCAAGGGAAAGAAATACTTGCTTCTACAAAGCCCAAAAGATGATCAATGACGTAGCCCAAAAAGGGGAAGCCAAATAAAAGAACTTTGCACAAGGCTTAGTCCTTTGGCTTGCTTTAAAACATCTCTGTTGGCCCCCTGAAGAATTTGCTCAAGCTTTATATGTGGGCCAAAAAATTGGCCAACAATAACTTAGAACATTTGTGATAATAAGAGAAATGCCTTAGAAATAGCTGAAAAGACTTGAAAATGGCTTGGAAATGCAAGGAAGTATCCAAAAGTGTCTCAGAACATTTCCAAAACATTTCTGGATAGCCTTGGCCCTTTAGGGCATTTCTAAAAGTTTTAGGCTTTTTCTATTTCAAAAAGGGTAGAATGGTGAAGCATGGACCCCTATGATGCCTCTTGCAACTTAGATGGCAATATTTTTTTGGAGAAGCACCATAACCTATTTCTATGCATATGACAAGGAGATTGTTCACCAGAACGTCTATATAGTTTCCAACAATTTTCTCACCTTCAAGAACCTCACTTCGCATAAGATGAACGTTGAGAAAATTTCTAAGTATAGACAAAATCAATAATTCAAACCGAGCAATCAAAGGGGAAAATATATTCTTAATGGAAAATGGGTGCAAGTTGATCAAGGCTTTGATGATGTTTTAGTGTTCAAAGCCCATACAAACAAGTCCAACTAGCAACATGGGCATGAACCTCTAAACGTGGTGCCCATAAAGACGACCCTTCATCCTAATGATACGACACATAATGAACACATTCATTTTCATTATTTTATGTTGCCATGGTTAGTGTTGACCATTTTTGGTCCTGCAGGCCAAAAAAAAAATCGGTCTCACTTCCTTCCCTGCTGTCCTGAGCAATCAGTCTTTGATGTACTCACCTTACTGTAATTGTGCCTTTTCCCTTTGTAATAGACCTGTTTCTATAAAGAGCCAAGTGACTTGAGTCTTGTAGATGTTTCGGGTTGATTCGGAGGCTTATTTCGCTTTGGGCAGTTAGTTTGCACAAGCCTTTTGACAAAGGGGAATGGGCCAGTTTCAAAGGAATACAAGTCTTTCACAAGGCTCCGAAGGACAAGTGCCCTTGCGAAGGGCAGATAGGTTACAAACGGGACCGTTCAAGCAGGTTTCGAAGGGCAATTTTGGACCCAAGGTGCCCTTGCGGAGGGCAGAGAGCACATTTGGAAAAGAGAGCAAGGTAGACGGCCCGAAAGGGGATTTTCCTTCAGAAAAGAGAACAAGGCAAAAGACAAAGGATTCCTTCGGACTTTTTGTCCGAAGGAACTTCAAAGAAAAAGACAAGGGATTCCTTCGGACTTTTGTCCAAAGGAAATCCAAGGAAGAACCAAAGGCGAATTCCTTCGGACAAAATGTTTGAAGGAATTGAGAAGACAAAGGAGCCCGAAAGGCAATTGCCCTTACGGGGGACTCTCGACTGCCGAAAAGGGACCCTCTCCTCTTTTTCGAAAGATCACCTTCCCTTCGGGAGGGTTTGTTTTGCAAAAGGCCGAAGGAATTGCCAAAGTGATGACGGACCCGAGCACGTCAACTTTAACATGGTGAACTAGCCATTGGAGGTTCAAACATCCAGTGACGAGCGCGCGAACGTCAAATTCAAGGCAGCATAATAGCCATTGGTTTTCAAATGATGATAGGCCTGCGGACGTCAATTTTGATGGGATGCGTCGACCGTTGAAGAGAAGCCAAAGAGACAATTCCTTCAGGCAAGTGCTCGAAAGAACTCAATAGCATGGACCCGAAGGAATTCAAAGGCACAAGACCGCAAAGAAACTCAGCAACCTGCCAGGAAAGATAGCCCCGAGGGCCGAAAAGCCAGGAAAAGACAAAAGCCAAGCGTAGGAGCGGATAGAATAGTCCATGTGGCACAAAAAGCGTCGGCACAAGGAGTTATTTCTGCAGATGAAATAGTCTCCACCAAGTGGTCATCAAGGGGAGCACGGGCATTCAATAGAGTGGCTCGTTTTTCTTCATTTTACATTAATGAGCAGACAGTTGTGTAAACTTCACTGAGAAGTGGCCTTGTCATTCAAACAACAAAGCAACCCATGCTTTTGCAAGGACATTTAAGATGGTTTAAGCTGCAAAGTCAATACCTGCGACAAGTGACAGCATGGTTCTTTCAAGACGTTTCTAGAAGGATGACACCAGCATGAGCAAATTCCTCTTTCCTAGGTGTTCAACGCAACATGGGCCACTTGTTCTTAAAGGCGCCAAAAGTCTTTCTCTTCATGATATATATTGTAACCTCTCAGTTGAGAAAGGGATCTCTCACTTGTGTAAGGTGAAGCCCTGCCAAATTTTACCTTTGAATCAATAGAACACATTTTACCTCTATCTGACTGGTTATGCTTCTGAATATGTCTGTATATCAACATCTGTGTTTACTCATTTCAGATTGATGCTTTCATAGGTTGACACCAACATATCTAGTATAGCCAAGACCATTTTTGCAGGTTAATAGGAAGTGTCCAAGCTGTAGCATAGAGACAGAAGAGCAGTTATCTAACAGTGTGTTTTATGCAGCGCCTATGGTAAGTTCTTTTTTCTTGTATCTTCATGAAGCCCCCCTGTTAAAGTGCCCTATGTTAAGCACAAGCTTATACTGAGAGGGGGGGTGAATCATTATAAGATATTTTTTGACTTTTGACTATTAATCTTGAATTCAAAACCTCAAATTACTCCGCAATTAATATATTCAAAGCAATCAAAGAATACAATGCAAAACCACACAATGCAAATAGACACAGATTTGCGTGGAAACCCTTTTGGGAGAAAACCACGGAGAAATTCTCTTAATATAAATATTCGTAGGCACCAACCTATTGGAGCACCAACCCCAAAAACAATTTTGTAGGCACCAACCTACAGGAGCACCGACCCCTTTCACTGAGCACCAACTCAGCAAGAGACACCAATCTCTTCAAAACGAAGGCACCAACCTTCTCAAAAAAAATCACTCTTATATCTCAAATTTGTTGTCAAAACAACCGATGATAGAACACTTGCTTTATCTCCTTTAGATTCGATCTACACTTGAGTGTTTTTGCTGCTATTCTTTTCCTTATACTTGCTGATTTTTCTTTTCAATATTCTCACAAAAATTTGCCTTTAAAATTTTTGCTCTTTTTTTATATATCTTCTACTTTCGAATCTACACTTTTGCCATTCGTTATGGACTTATTTATAACCCACGGAAAGCCACAAATTAAGGTCGTAACTCTTCAAGTAAAAAGGTCCTTTCGAACGGTCACACCTCCTCCCAATAGGTCGACCAAGGTTGACAATTCCGTCAACATTTTCGTCGACAATTCCGTTCACTTCCGTCGACATTTTCGTTCAATTCTAGCAACAATTCCGTTCACTTCAACATCAACAATTCCGTTCACTTCCATCGACATTTTCGTTCACTTACTGCCAATCAATTCCGTTTGCTTTCGGCAATAGTTCCATTTGACATCAATGACAATATTCCAACAATCTCCCCCTTTGTCATTGATGGCAACCACAAACTGAAACTGCTCCCCCTTGCTGCACTGTCTCTTCTGTCTGAATCCCTTTTTTTTTTGCTGTAGCTCCCCCTTTCTGTGACATCCTCTTTCTGTACTTCTCCCCCTTTGACATCAATGGCAAAGGGTCTATCCAAGAGCTAGTACTTAGCTCCCCCTCAGCTGATGCTTCCCTTCAATGGCAAGAAGCAAAAGAAATTACTCCCAACTTCTGTCATAGGTACTCAAATGTTTCATTTGGAAGTGGCTTAGTGAAGATATCTGCCATCTGTTCGGATGTGGAAACATATTCCAATTTTACTTGTTGTTCTGCCACCTGTTCTCTCAAGTAATGATATTGTATAGGGATATGCTTAGTTCTGGAATGCATAACTGGATTCTTTGAAATACTTATCACACTAGTATTATCGCAGAATATGGAGATTGGATGATTATACTCTACTTTGATATTTTTCAAGGTCTGTTTCATCCATAGAACTTGTGTACAACATAGCACTGCCGCTATGTACTCTGCTTCTGATGTGGATAGAGATACAGAATTCTGCTTCTTACTCAACCAAGATACTAGGCTATCTCCAAGAAAGAATGCTCCTCCACTTGTAATTTTTCTATCATCTACACAACCTACCCAATCTGAATCCGTGTATGCTACCAATGTAAAGTCTTTACCTCTTGGGTACCACAAACCATAATCCAAGGTTCTCTTTAAATATCGAAATATACGTTTCACGGCTTGCACATGTGTTTCTTTTGGAGCTGCTTGAAATCGTGCAACCATACCTACTGCTTGCATGATATCTGGCCTAGATGCCGTCACATATAGTAAACTCTCAATCATTGATCTATAAAGAGTTTGACTAGTATTCAGAGATTCATCATCTTTGCTCAACTTCGTACCTATAGCCATAGGTGTGCTAACAGGGGCACACTCCTCCATATGGAATTTCTTCAACATCTCTTTCACATACTTGCTTTGGGATATGAATATTCCTTTGTTAGATTGAGAGATTTGTAAACCAAGGAAAAATGACAACTCACCTAACATGGACATCTCAAATTCTTTTTGCATATCTTCGATAAATATCTTAGACATTTCCTCATTGTCTCCTCCAAAGATTATATCATCTACATACACCACAACAATTAGACTGGTGATCTCCTTCAATTTTGATGTAAAGATTACTATCAGCATATCCTCTCTTGAATCCTTGGTCTTGTAAGTATTTATCAAGCCTAGCATACCATGCTCTAGGAGCTTGTTTCAATCCGTATAAATCCTTTTTCAACTTACACACATAATCCTTGTTTTCTGATAAGAGAAATCCTTCTGGCTGTTCTATGTAAACTTCCTCTTCTAGATTGCCATTTAGAAACGCTGATTTAACATCCATTTGATAAACTTTGAAATTTTTGAATACTGAAAATGCAAGAAATATTCGAATTGCTTCTAATCTAGCAACAGGAGCAAAAGTCTCTTCAAAATCTACACCTTCTACTTGAGCATACCCCTTACATACCAACTTTGCTTTGTTTCGAGTGACTTGGCCATTTTCATTCAATTTGTTTCGAAAAACCCATTTAATGCCAATTACATTCTGACCCATTGCCCTGGGCACAAGTTCCCAAGTCTCATTCTTCTCAATTTGATCTAATTCTTCTTCCATTGCTTTTACCCAATGCTTATCATGACTAGCTTCAGAAAAATTCTTAGGCTCTACCTTGGATAACAAAGAAAAATTTACATGCTTAGGGATACTTACAATTCTTCTTCTGGTTTGCACCCCAGCATCAATGTTGCCAATGATTTGACTTTCAGCATGATTCTTCTGAACAAAGCGAGATGGTGCTTTGGTGTCCTGCCTTTCAGATTCACTCAATTTTTCTACATTTTCTTCCTCCCCTTCTACAAGATTGGGTATTTCTAGAGGCTCTTCTGAAGGTTCTTTTGCCTTTTGATTCATGATCTCATCTATTCTAACACTAGCACTTTCTACGATAGTTTGTAGCCTTTTGTTATAACATCTATAGGCTTTGCTTTTGATGGAGTAACCAAGAAAAATTCCTTCGTCAGCTCTTGAATCAAATTTGCCCAAGTTTTTTTCATTCATGTTGATAAAACATTTACTTCCAAACACTTTGAAATGTTTGACCGAAGTTGGTCTTCCTTTCCACAATTCGTAAGGAGTTTTGTTATTATTAACTCTGATTTGCCCTCTATTCAAGATATATACTGCTGTATTAACTGCTTCTCTCCAGAATCTATCTGATAGCTTAGATTCATTCAACATAGTTCTAGCCATCTCTTGGACGGTTCGATTTTTCCTTTCCACCACTCCATTTTGTTGTGGAGTCCTTGCAGCTGAGTATTGTCTCTTAATTTCATGATTTTCACAAAACTCAATGAATTCATTTGAAATAAACTCACCTTCTTCGATCTGACCTTAGACATTTTATTTTCAGCTCTTTTTCATTTTCTACTAATGCCTTGAAAGCTTTAAACTTTTCAAATGCTTCTGATTTTTATTTTAGAAAGGCTACCCATGTCATTCTAGTATAATCATCAATGAGCAATATAAAGTAGCTCTCACCTTGCATGCTTTCAGTTCTGGTAGGACCACAAAGATCCGTATGAATCAGCTCTAGTGGTTTGGTGGTCGAATATTCCTTCGTTCTGAACCTTGTTTTGGTTTGCTTCCCGTGTTGGCATTGCTTGCATAGAGTGCTTGAAGGTTTTGTTATCTTTGGCATATCTCGCACAGCCTGTTTGTTGCTGATTTTCACAAGATTATCAAAATTTATGTGCCCTAACCTTCTATGCCATAGCCAACTTTCTTCAACTTGACTCAGACAACATTTCTCTCCTCTCATTTTTCCAAGCATGTATAGGTTGTTTGTGGTTCTATGAGCATCTGCAATTAGTTCTCCCGTGTCTCTTTTTCTGATCTCACAACCTTCAGAAAAGAGCTTGAGTGTGTGTCCTTGATCACACATTTGGCTAACACTTAGAAGATTATGCTTTAACCCTTCCACATATAACACATTTTCTGTTTTGGTTTTTCCATTATCGAGACTAAGTGTACATTTTCCTGTTATTCTGGCTGTAGTGTTGTCTCCGAACTTCACCGTGCCTTCATTGACCTTTTTTAACGAGATGAATTTGCTTTTATCTCCAGTCATGTGTCTCGAACATCCACTATCAATGAACCATTGTTGTCCTTCATCTCTAGCATGGAATGCTGTTTGAACAATCATGGATTCTTCTTGCTTCTTCTTCCAGATCTTTGATGGTTCTCTTTTCTTTATCACTGGAGCTTTGAACTTTTGATCTTGTCTTACAGATTCAAAAACACTTCTACAATAGCGTGCTATATGTCCATAGTTGTTGCACTTGTAACAAACTATAGCTTCATCAAAGTTTGATAAGGGAGCAAACGAATTGTAGTTTCTGTTCGACGCTCCATAGGTTCCTTTGTTTCTGCTCCTGACTTCAATATCCTTGGCTCTCTTTCTACAATCTAATTTCTTATGACCAAAATGATTGCAATAATAACAATATCCATCAAAATAATTACCAAACCTGGTTTTATTTGTATATCTTGGAGCAAATGGTCTTCTGAAGTTTTGTTATCCTTTGCTTTCTTTGTTGATAGAGTTGGTTTTTGTATTTTTGGCTTCTTCCTTCTTGGTCTCATTTTTCATTGGTTCCTTAAGAGTTTCAACATAGCTCTTAGCTTTCTCTTTTTCTTTCTCATACCCAATGCTTGACTTGTTAGATGGTGATCTTTGACTCTCTAGAATCTTATTCAAAATTTGAGTGCTTTTCTCAGATTTCAATTCACTTGTTATTTTAGAATTCGCCTTTTCTAGATCCCTTTTTAAAACATCTATTTCAAATTCATACCTTTCACAGTCTTCTCATTTCTTCTTTAGCTGATCTGTTAGATCTTCTTCAATTTTCTTTGCTTCTTCGATTTGGACTTTTATATCAGCAATTACGTTGTTTGATTCATCAGACTTGTGATGTCTTCGTTTTGAAGTCTCGATTCTCTTCTTCATATTTTCGGAGTTGTAACTTTAGTTTCTGATTCTTCTTCTTAAATGCTTTTATTTCTTCCAACGCACAAATAAGTTCTTCTTCAAGGTTCACTTCACCTTCTTCTTCCATGTCTTCGTCCTCCTCCAAATTATCTTTGTTGGTAGTGGCATTTTCTTCTGTAGCCATGAACAAAATCTCTTCATTATCACTCTCAACATCACTTTCTTTGTTTTCTTCGGATGAGCTGCTATACCTCTTGGAGTATAGGCTTTTCTTTTGTTTCTCAAATCTTTGTTTGTCTTTGCTCGGCTTGAATCCCTTTTTGTACTTTGATTTGTTTCTCTCATCATTGTTATTTCCTTTATTTGGACATTTGGCTGCAAAATGACCAATTTTACCACAATTAAAGCATTTAAACGGTAACTTTCCTTTATATTTGCCCGATCCTTTCTTTAACTTCCGAATAAATAGAGCTTCATTTTCATCTTCTTCACTACTTGAATTTTCACTTGATTCTGGTTCTTTGATCTTCTTTTTCTTCGAGACCTTGAATGATGCTTCCTTCTTCGACTGTCTCTAAGATGCGGTTCTCATTTCGTAGGCCGTAAGAATTCCATGGAGCTTGTCCATTTTCATCATGTCTAAATCCTTCATTTCTTCAATGGCGGAGACCTTCGCATCAAATCTCAATGGTAGGGATCTTAGGACTTTTTGAACGATCACAGATTCTTCAATTTTCTCTCCGAGTCCTCGAATGACATTAACAATCTCATCGACACGAAGAAGATACCCAACAATGTTTTCATCATTCTTCATTTTTAAACTTTCAAACTGCTTCCGATGGGTTTGGAGTTTTGTTTTTCTAACCTTACTATCACCTTCATAAATAGTGTTGAGTTTATCCCAAATCTCTTTTGCAGATTCACAATGCATAACCTTAACAAACTCATTTTCTGAAAGCCCGCATAAGATTGCATTCATAGCTTTCGCATTGTTCTACTGGCCTTTTTTTCGGTGGCATCCGTTGGTGCAATTTGTGGCATTGTGTATCCTATTACCACTGCTTGCCAAATATCAAAACCTAGGGCCATCAAGAAAGTCTTCATTCTTATGCTCCAAAATGCGTAATTCGTTCCATCGAACAAAGGAGCCTTGTTGGTGGAGAAACCATCTAGCACTTGAGATCCTGCCATATGTGCTTTCCAAGATCTACCTTCTAGCAGTTGCGCTAACACCGAAGGAACCGGCTCTGATACCAATTGTTAAGCACAAGCTTATACTGAGAGGGGGGGTGAATCAGTATAAGATATTTTGTGACTTTCGACTATTAATCTTGAATTCAAAACCTCAAATTACTCCGCAATTAATATATTCAAAGCAATAAAGAATACAATGCAAAACCACACAATGCAAATAGACACAGATTTGCGTGGAAACCCTTTCGGGAGAAAACCACGGAGAAATTCTCTAAATATAAATATTCGTAGGCACCAACCTACTGGAGCACCAACTCCAAAAACAGTTTTGTAGGCACCAACCTACAGGAGCACCGACCCCTTTCACTGAGCACCAACTCAGCAAGAGACACCAATCTCTTCAAAACGAAGGCACCAACTTTCTCAGAAAAAATCACTCTTCTATCTCAAATTTGTTGTCAAAACAACAGATGATAGAACACTTGCTTTATCTCCTTTAGATTCGATCTACACTTGAGTGTTTTCGCTGCTATACTCTTCCTTATACTTGCTGATTTTTCTTTTCAATATTCTCCCAAAAATTTGCCTTAAAAAATTCTGCTCTTTTTTATATATCTACTTTCGAATCTACTCTTTTGCCATTCATTATGGACTTATTTATAACCCACAAAAAGCCACAAATTAAGGTCATGACTCTTCAAGTGAAAAGGTCATTTCGAACGGTCACACCTCCTCCCAATAGGTCGGCCAAGGTTGACAATTCCGTCAACATTTCCGTCGACAATTCCGTTCACTTCCGTCGACATTTTCGTCAACAATTCCGTTCACTTTCGTCGACATTTTCATTCAATTCCGGCAACAATTCCGTTCACTTCCGTCAACAATTCCGTTCACTTCCGTCGACATTTCCGTTCACTTACGGCCATCAATTCTGTTCACTTCCGGCAATAGTTCATTTGACATCAATGACAATATTCCAACACCCTACAATCTGGTCTTTTGTTCAGATGAAGTGTCTGTTCACCCTTTTGGTCTGAAGTGTTGATATAGCTGAGTAGATCAAAATCATTTGGTGCATCACCATTTAGATAGTTTCCATTTTGTCATATCCTTCTCCCTTTTCACTCGCCCCCCCCATTATTAACAGTAGTAGTTAAAGACCTCAAAGATGCATCAAAGGGAGCTAGCCTTTATCTATAGATTATTTCCTCAGTTTTGCCAAGCCCACAGCAAGAGAAAAGTCTCCATTGTGCCACGTGGAAGAGAGAAGTTGAGCCTTCTCTCTAAGGGTGCAATCCACAGCGTCAACAATTAGCATTTAAAATTGAAAGATTTGCTTGTAAGGAATGTTGTCATGTCCTTAGGGCATTTCATCCTAACCTACTTGCATTGGGGATGACCATGGTCATGGCACTTTAGAAACATAAAAGCCTCAAGCTGATTGAACTTTTTATAAAGGGAAATAGGTTCTGCTGCAAATGCAAGTGCCTCTCCACTCCACATACACCTCTAAACTTTTGTGAGGGAAAAAAATCACAACAGAAGAAGGGAAATGTAAATGAAGAACAATGGTGAAAAAATGGAAACCAAAGCTCCATCTCCTTCAAGAGAAGACCAAACTATAAGGATCGATGATGAGGTGCCACACAAGGTAGATATCACCAAGGAGTTGGTTGATCTTCATGTCTACCAAGGGGGAACTCAAAAGCTTGGAAATTGTAGACAAATAAATTTAGTATTAGACACTTGACAATAGCAATTTTAACCTATATTTGGCATACATTACTTGTGTGTATACATGTGACTTGCACACCCTTTACTCTTAACCATTCATCTATCTATGGAATTGGCCTTCACAACATGCCGTCATTCATGTACATGGTCTCCCTAATCTGTGCATAAATGATCTATTACTTAAGTAGATTGTCTCCATATTCTAGATCACTATTTTTACCTTCTTAAATAGTGTCGATAATAGTGGGACGTTGTTGGTTACCAACAGCGTCTCAGGTTCTCCAAACGGCTATTTGGAAAATTCAAATCCCTCCCTTGGGTCTGCCCTCACATTTTTCATATCAGTTATGAAGGGAAATCACCTAAAGAGTCATGTTTATATACAAAACAAGCCTAAGGCTATTCCTATCTAGCTCACTTGGTCACTACTTGGAAAACTACTTGCACATCCTTGAGGCAATATTCTAAAGTATCCAAATCTAAAATCCCCTCAAAGAAATAGTCCCTAAGCCAAGTCTGAACACCTAAAACAAGGTCAAATTTATGTATTGTTAAGTGTTGAAAGCCAAAGAGTTGCATTGCATTTTAGTGGATCACTATTGAGCACACATACACATAGGTGGGAGAACTATGTATATTTTGAGCCCTCTTCGGATTATTAGAATGTAAACAACATTCAACCATTTAGTGGGGTATGGTTGGGGTTGTCCAGCCCATCTTTCTAATCCTTTTTTACAGGCCAAGCAAGTCTCGCAAGTGGAGTTAGGGTTTCAAGGCAAAGGAGAACAAAATATGAATCTATGCACAGAATTGAGGGCAAGAAATTGCACATAAAACATTTTGATAAGCAGTCGTAGTGACCTATGGCGAAATAGATTGGCAAAACCTATAGAGATAGTTTTGACAGTGGACATATCCAATTGCTGCAGGTGTTTGAGCATTACTGACAATATCCTAGCATATTTTGACAATCAGTCTCATTAGCCAAGAAATCACAAATCCATTGCAGACTATTTCTGATGAATGTGCACAGACAAAAAGCATAACATAACATAAACAAGCCAAGTCATTTCTATAAATAGTAAGTTGAATAAATCATCTACTTTTGCATTCAAATCTATATATTGAATGATACATCTTAGGCAATCTAAATTATCCTAATTTTATCTTGTTTAGATCACTACATTCAAAATAAGTTAAAACATTATGGTGAACCTGATCAATCTTTTAAGCGTGGCAAACCTTAGGTTTCTTTGAGGGTTTCATCCTACCTTCTTAGGGATTTAGATTCCTACACTAAGGTTTGATCTTTAGATTCAATTTATAATCTCCCCTTCATTGGTGACTATTTATCCTAGGGTTTCGATTATTGATTTTCAATCGTAAAAACCCTAGAGTTCTATGTTCTCCCTTATCATAGGAGTAGGTCTTTTTCTTGTATTCCTTATCATCCTAGGGTTTTGTGATTTTTTTGTGTATGCATCCCCAAAGCCCTAATAAGTCTCATCCTATGAATTCATTATTATCTACCCATGTATTGCCTTATAGTTATACCAATGAGTGGACAAATATGAATTTAGATGATCATGTTTGTGTGCCTAATAATAATGCTTATGGAGATGAGGAGCATGCTTGCATGACTGAAGGAAATGACTATGTCGATTATGGTTATGATGATGTGGTAGATTGGTATGCTAGTGATATATCTTTGTACAATCATAGTTAAAAAGAAGAACAAAGTAATGTTGTAATTCAAGAAATCAATTCTCCTTCTCCTTCTTTAGACCATTCCACTAATCATAAACTAGAACAAGAAGAAAGCGGAAATGAACCAACTAAAGAAATGGATAAATGATATACATGTTGATTCTTATAATGCTATACCTTACAATGATATTCTAAATGCAATGATATTTCTAATAAATCACCATGTGATTTTATTCCTTCTTTAGAAACAAAATATGATGATAGTTATAAAATATGCAATGATGCCTCTATTAGTATGGAATGTGATAAAATTTCTAAACAATGCAATGATAAGAATGCTTGTGATGAATCTAATATATGTTCAAGACAGATGGTGAGATGAAACCAATGAATGAATCTTTATAAACCACCACCATTCCTACTAGTCATATAATATCTACAAAATGTGCCATAAGTGAGCTTCAAAACCAAGTTTCTATCTTGAAATGGAATTTCAGTCACATAAAGCTAAATTGAATGGTAATATGTGCACATGTACTTGTCCCTCTAGTTGTGTTACTTCTCAAAAGACGACACCTTCAAGTCATAAAAGTGAATCTTCACCTAAGAGGCAAGCTACAAATAAGGTAATCCATAAGAACAAAATTCAAGATAAGGTAATTGATACAAATAAGGCAATTGATTTTAAAAAAATCTAAATAAAGTCATTGGTAAAAAAATGTTAGGAATTATTACGGTAGTGCTCACATTTGTAAGCATAATAAAATTGTGAATTGTTAATACAACTCACCTAGAGATTTAGGAGAGCAATAATAGGCTAGAGAGAATACAGGGTGTTAGAATAAGTGATGCTTTTTTATTTCCTTTTGTATCGACTGGGGTTTTAGTTTAGTTATAATTTTAGTATATCTTTTTAAGATTATTTGTGTTCACTATTAATGATAATAGTTTATATGTCAATTACTTAGTTAAATAGTCTTTATAGTTATTTAAGTGATTTAGGTTTTATATTTTAGGTATTACTTGGTATAAAATTTGTTATAAGTGAATAAATTTTATTAAGTTATTTAGGCTTTGAAGAAAGTGTTTTAGTGTTTTATTTTGTCATTAGATATTAAGTGTTTAAAGTCAATTCTGTGTTGTATTTTGTCAAAATTAAATAAGTGGTTAAAATTCACATTAAGTTATTAGTGCTTTTTCTATGTGTTGATAATTGTTTATTGTCAAAAGTTTTAAATAAGTTTTTGTTAAAAGGCAGATAAAACATTGTAAAGTCTCTCATTGTTGTAATGAACGCATTCTCGAGTGAATTTGGGGTCCATTTTATGGCGAAATTTATATTCCACCATATGAGCACTATGGGGAGAATTAACAAGTGCCCAAGAGCCCAAATGGTTAAAGACAAAAGGCCAAGGCAAAGGGAAATGACAAAGCAAAAGAAAACAAGGTGGGTAACCCAGAACACGACCACGCAACGCAATAAAGTAAAATCTCAAAACGTTCCAAGTGACGTGACAAGTCAAAGCGTAGACCCAAGGATGAACCAGACCAAGGCAGGTGGCACAGGTGTCGTCAACAGGAAGAGTAAATGCACTTAGGTGAAATAGTCTCTACCGAAAACCAATAAAAGGATTGGTTTTCGAACTATAGAGGGGAGCAACCCGTGTTTTCACGCTTCGCCATTAATGCACAGCTAGTCACGCCCAGCATTGAAAAGAGCATGGCCCAATCAACACAATTTGGGGATGGCCTTGTCATTTGCTAGGAGTATCCCATGCTTTTGCAAGCCTAGGAAAGCAAGGGCAATGACTTGGACATCTACAACATGGCTCTCCCATACGCAATTGACAGGATACGGCAACAACATGGGCTTTTGGTCTCTGCAGAAGTGTTAATTCAGCATGGGTTTCCATCCCTTGACTTGTCAACTATTTGTTTCCATGCTCTTTATATATTTGTAACTTCTCATTGGAGAAAAGATCTCTCAGCATTGTATGACGAAGCCCTGAAGAAATTTACCTTGAATCAAAAGAAGCATTTTTACTTCCATTTGAGCTTGCACTTTTGCATATGTAAATGGTTTTATCTTATGTTCAATCATTTCCTTTTCATGCTTTCATAAGTTTATGCCAACATATCTAGTGTATTGTGAGTTCTTCTCTTGCAGGTCAACAAGAAGTGTCCAGCTCAAAGTATAAGCACATGTGAACAGACTGTCCATAGTGTGTCTTTGAACACCTCTGGTAGTTCTTCCTCCCTATATCTCCATAGGATCCCCTGTTGAAACACTGATGCAGGAAAGGTTCTCATTTGAATGAAGGGTATGCTCGCTTCTCTTTGGTGTAAAATGTATGTCCAAGCTGAGAAGACTAACCATTTTGGTGCATCACCGTATTAGTTTAGGTTCTGATTTCAGTAATTTTTCTCTCTTTTCATCCCCCCCTCATTGTTAGCAGTAGAAAATCTAGGGCCTCAAGGTGCATCAAGGGGAGCTAGCCCCTAATCTAGAGATTCATCCCTCAAGTTTGCAACCCACAGCAAGTGTCTCCATTGTGCCGCATGGAGGAAGAGAGCTGAGCCTTACTTCAGAGGGTGCAATCCACAACATCAACACTTATCTATCTTATCTAAGAGCTTGGTTGAGGCTATGCTAAGAGGAGGCTCCTAGAGCTCCTATCTATTTCACCCTGCACCTGCCCTAGTGGGCACTAACTGGAGTCCTCAAGTTGCTGCCCAAGACACAATGGATGATATTGGATAACATGCCCAGGCCTTCCACAGTGCCAAAGGAGGGGCTACTAATTAATCTCCTTTCACTTATGTTTCTTGCACTGCACTCTCGAGCACCAATTTTAGAGGCACTTTTGTTAAGTTTTCTTATGAATGACAATGGAAAAATGAGATTGAGGAGCAATCATTACATTCCTATAATTATCATAATGCCCATATTCTTGTATATAGAAGCTTGATTATGTTAGCAATGGTAGACTTTTTTTGCTGTCTTGTTTCTCCTCATATGTTGTTCTAAGTACTTTGTTTTCTCTTTTTTTAAAGCATAGGAGCTGGCTTATTACAATGTTTATTCCTTATGTTTGGCTCCTCCCAAGGCTTTTACCACTATGGTAAAGTACAGCTTGTCTTTGTAAATCCTTTTCTCGTGAATACAAATTTTTATTTTATCCAAAAAAAATTCAAAATATGCCAAACGTACTAATGTCATTGAGGCACCACAAGTAAAGGCTTTTGGGATATTTTGAAAGGATGTGTAGGAGTTTATGGCATATAAATAATAAGAATAACGAGTCCAAGCACACACCATCTTGGAATATCATTGATGAGCGGTGGAAAGATAAATAAATGGCCCCTTGCATGTTGTCAGTTGCTATCTAAACCCGTCTTTCATTTATGATGATCATTTTCTTTCAATAGGTGAATCAAGGATTATTTATTTTCATTGGTAGGTTTTATCCAGGTAATGATACGTGAAATATATTTATTGAGCAACTGCAATTGTACAAGCCTACAAGGGGTCATTTGCAATTGACACAAGAAAGCCAATTTTTCCATATACTATTTTTTTTTTGAATTCATAGTGTAATATTATGAATTGTTTTATTTTCAATCTTTTCTTTATCATTCAATTTCAAATTTGATAGATTTTCTCAATTCTTGTTACAAATTATGTTAGGTGCAAGGTGGGATGGTTTTGGCACTAATACTCTCAATCTTCATTGGGTGGCTATTCGTATTTTAATGCAACTTTGCAGTGATTCCACTTATGATAATTTTTTAAATATGTTTAAACACACACACCTCAAGAAACGCAACCAGTTACCATAAAATAAAATGAATGATCAGGTTTTTGTATAAATAAATTAAAAGGTTAGACTCAAGTTTTAATGACTCCAATCCTAATTTTGAGATTTTGAATTTAATTTTTATCAATGTCTATCTCTATTTTAATGCAACCCTATCTATCATTAGTCTATGTCAATGATGATCAGGCTACTGACCTTGCCAATATTGTTCCCGATTCAGTTTGGGTCACTAAGAGGGAGGAATATGTGTTTTTAGAGGATTTTGCATTGTTGTATGAGGAAAATACATACGTGATTTAACAATACCTTTAGCTTTAATGTTGTCAATTTTTTCCTAAGTATTGTTATTCTACAGCCACACTGAGTCATTGTTGAGTAAGAGCCACACTATTATGCTATGAACACGCTTTGATCTAATCATAGATCACCTTTATCTATAAATATGTGAACATTATGAATAAATTATTAACTTACGTAGTTTGAGATTTTTCATTCTCTCTTTTTTGTCATATGCATTACGTCGTATTAGAGTGAAGATACAAGTAAAGGAAATGTTTGCAAAAAGAACATAAAGAAGAAGAGAAATAAATCGTGTATGGGTTGGAAGTTATTTGTGTAATCCATAGTCACTTGGAGATGCGAGAGTATGGGTACTGGTATAGGGACGGGGATGCCATTAGAATTCGGGTACATGAGTAAATTAAAAACGATATGTCTATATTATAAATAAATATAATCAACAAAAGAAGTTGGTATGGGGAGGGGGATGCGGTCCTTGAACCAAAACTGGAGTTTTTTGGTGACATTGGTGTAATCCTTCATGTTGACAGCAATTGGTTGTGAGAAACTGTGGAAAAAGGGACTAATAAGCATGATTGTAAAAGGCACCTGAAGAATAATTTCAGATCTGCCTCCAGAAATTTGGAACGTGAGGGTTGATCAAAGAAGTTGCTTAAGTATGACAGTAGCCCAGGCCAAGTTGGGGTTTTCCTCCAATTAGAAAGAGATGGAAAATCTGATGAAGCATAAAAGAGTTCTTAGCCGGAGGATGGAATTGCTTCTGGTACCTGTTGACAATTCTTCCACAGCCCAAAAATTGTCAACCTTACTATTCGGAAGATGGTCTTATGGTACCAGTTTGTCTTGTAAATCAGTTTTACAGGGTCCTTAAATAGCCATCTACAGCCTTCATATAAAGCATGGGATGATCTACTTGAGATGTTACAGGGGCCCCGGGTTACGACTGAAGATACATATGTTCTACTTGTTGAGACATACTGCATATCTGGACTGTTTGAAAAGGTAAAGGTTGTTTTGCATACAATGCGCAAACATGGTTATTCTTATAGGGTTACTGCATACAATACATTAATGCCTTAGGCAAGGTTAGAAAGAAGCCAATAAAGCAAAGGAAATTGAAAGGAAGGAAGATATCCTTTGGACAAAAGTCCGAAGGAATACTTTGGAGAAGTTGGAAACAAAAAACCCGCAGCCAACAGGGAAAGAAAAGACAAAGTCCGTAGCCTCAAAAAAAGTCTGCAGGAAAACATAAAGTCCGAAGGAATAAGGACACCTACAAAAAACCTGGGTGCCCTACAAAAAGCCCGAGTGCCCTACAATTTTTCCGAAAAGCCAGTTTCGAGAGACACAAGCCCTTACGGAGGGAACTTGGTCGGTGACAGGCCTTTCCAACTTTCCCGAAGGGCACAGAAGGACACAATTCCTTGCGGAGGGCACTTGGTCGGTCGCAAGACCTTTGCATTTTTTTCGAAGGGCATTTTGTTGGTGGCCAAATAAAGACAAAAGAGTAATTCCTTCGGACAAAAAGTCAGAAGAAATTCGGGACAAAGAAAAACCCGATAGTTAAAATATAGACAAAGCAAAGAAAATTTTGGAAGGGATATCCTTTGGAAAAGTTGTCAAAAGAAAAATATCCGAAAATAACAAAAAGCCAAAGGAATTATGATTAACCAAAGGAAAATCAAAAGCAAGACCAAGGGACTGAACATAATTCCAAAGGAATAAAGTCCACAGGGAATGAGTGGAAAAAGAAAAGTCAGCCAGCAAAAAGTCCGCAAAAAACCAAGGGGAAGCCAAAAAGTCCGAAAGAAATGGATATCCTTCGGAAAGCTTGGTCAAAGAAAAGGAAGTCCGAGGGCAGAGAGAGACAATAGCGCAGTCTGAAAAGAATGAACACGAAGGGAAAATGACTTAGCAAATAGCCCAATGGATTATCTAAAGAAAAAAAAAAAGGGAGAGGTCTGAGATAATAAAGACCCGAAGAGAATGAACATTGGGCCGAAGGAATAAGTAAGAAGGGAAAGTCCGTGGAAAGACAAATATAGACATAGGTCAAGAAGAATAATTCTAGATTTAGCCAAGAGAAATAACGGACAGTTGGGCCGAGAGAAACCCATGCACAAACAAAAGATAGAGTCAACATGGAATTCCATGCAAGTAGAAGCTAATTACGGTTGACTAGTCAAGGCTTCAGTTGACTGGTTGTTGAAGTCAATTTTATCTCCAAGGTCCACTCAGCCTTTCAAATGTTCCAACTCGGCTTCCAACAGATGAAGTCAGAGTTCTAAAATTGACATTGGCGTTGGATTTCATGCATGCTATTGTCATCTCATACTTTCAAACGTTCCAACAGCTATGAAGAAGCTAAAAAGAGAGGTGGGTGTGAATTTCCATGCAAAGAGAGGTGGGCGTTTCAATAAACCCAGTCGTCCACTTCCTCTAACGCCAAGGAGCTTCATGCAAAGACAAAGGGAAAATATATTTTATTGGAAGGCAAAGTTGGTCTTGAGTTAATCTAAGTTGATCTTCCTCTTCTATTTTTCAACGCCAATCTCTTGGCTTTTGTAATTTTCTATATTAATGGCTTTTCAACCTTAGATTTTAATCATCTCTCTCTTGGCAAGACCAGACTCTGCCATTGGTGAGTTGTGTAACCTCTTCAATCAATAGAAGGATTGTACTTTCAGATTTCAAGTGCTGGCATAGTGTATATTCATTCAGCAATTTGCATATGTGGTAGATTTCTCTCCTTTCCCAAACTCTGATTCATACCTAGTTGCTAGTTTATCATATTATGCAGGTCATGTTCAGTGTTCTTTATATTTTTTGTTGAAGCTGTAAGTGGATGTTAGGTGGCTGCAAAGTGTCCTGTATCACACCTCTCTCCATCATTTTCCTTCATGTTTTGGTCATTGGATCGAACCTTCTTATGAAATATTTATGCATAGTGATCAATTGAAATCAAAGGTCTTCTTTTTCCCTTGTTTGATTCAGTGTTCAAGGTTCCAAGTAGAGTGGATCAACGTTTTGGTGTATCACCGTTATTAGGTAGGATTTCCCTTTCAAGTTTTTTTCTCCCTTTTCCATGGTAGATTCGCAGCACAGAGTAGAGATCCATTGATACATTTTACAAGAACCAACCTTCTCTAGAGGTTCTTCTCACCATTGAGGCACCCACCCTCGTGAGAAGATCCTATTGTTTCAACTGGATAGAGGATTGGCCATTTCATGCATGTCTTCGATTCAGGGTGCAGCTCCAGGTTGACAACAGTACCATAGATATTTGTCGTCATCATCAACAAGTAGATGTGTCTTCATCTGGACTTTGAGGAGTTGTTATTCTTATCCTTTATTTTGTTTGATTGTAGGGAGAGTAAATGAGTTTTCAATTTTTTTGTTGAAGGGGACTGTTGGAGATGTCCATAGAAATTAATGATTGCACATACATGTGCACAAAGGTAGAAAACAAGTAAATTTAGAGTAGCTGTAGTTCGACAACCATTTTAGCTTTATTCTTCATTTAGCTTTACTTATTTTTAGCATGTGCTATCTATGGACATGCTTTGACCTAATTATAGATTCCCTTTATGTATAAATACGTGAAATTATAACATTAATGTCTTTTCATCTTCTCTTCTTCATGTCAGATTGTTTTTACATTCTAAACTGAACAGTACACTAGGCTTGATGGTGCCTTCCCTTGTGCATTAAAAATACATCATGTTAGAGTGCTTACCAATTTACCAAGCAAAAACAGGACAACAAACTTCTTCTCTGTTTGAGTTGTTTTGTTTTTTCAGGGATCAGTACTTGTATGTTTTAAAGTGTTCTCTCTGGCCTTGTATTTGGTTTCATTAAATTATGGTATCTGCTCTGGCTTTTGTCTTTTGGGCTTTTCGTCATATGGCCACCAATGACTGGTTTTAGAGTGGCATTATCATCTTTGTCTCAATATAATATTGTAGGTTTCGTAAAAGTAAATTACTATTAAAACCCAGCCCTGAAAAAGTATATATGCACTTTCTAGGTGTAAGGTCCTACATAGAGATATGACTTGGCAAAATAAAAAAGATGATGACTTAGCTAAATAAAGATGATGACCTTCGAAATGCAGTTGGCTATACCTAAATGAAAATAACTAGAATAACTTACAGCGTGGAGCTCCTTTATTGCAAGGAAAGGTCCGTTGGAGGCAAGCCAGTCTGCGTGAGGCAAGTCTGTAGTTAACAGAATTGCCATTGACTATAAACTATAGAGCTTCTTCATGATAGTTTAAAGGAACAGTTATATTTAGGAATATACTAAACAGATACAGGTTTAAGCTTTAATCGCAAAAAACTTGGATTCATGCTCAATAGACCACAATAAAATCAGATTACAGAATATGAATGGCCTAGCAATTTTCTCTTTTATGTGGTAGAATCTTGAACTAGTTTAATACGATATATGTAATGTTTCTTCAATATTTTCCTCGTCGTTGCTTGTTACTCGAATATGAAATAATAAAATGCGATTGCTCTTACCCATTATCTGTGTCATTTATTTCCAAGTAATTTCCTACCAGATTTCTGCACATAGAGAAAATTAAACTTTATAAGTTGTTTAATGTAATTGATAGAAAAAACCTTGTTGAATATAGTACCCAACAATAGAGACACGGGCATTTACTCAACAAAAAAAGCTACATATATCAGACAGATGAAAGTAAATAAAGATGTAAAGAAAGAATAGAGGTAGAAAAGAAGAGTATTATCAAATCCATTTCCAAAGAGTTTGAAAAGTCAACTGGTGACCGGGTTCAAAAAAGTTATGCACTCCCTTGACTTACACACTGGAATTTGTGTCACTGAACCAGGTTGGAAGAGCTCCTGAAAATTGATTGTAAGATAGATCTCTGGGACATAGGACAGCAATACTAAAATAAGTCAAACTTACAAGTAACATTGAGATTACTTAATAAGATCTCAGATAGTTTGAGATATATGCATCTTCTAAGTACATGTCCAATTTCTTTTCTCGGTACATGGAGATTCACAAAATGATCCAATTTAGAAATAAGAAAATCAATAATTGCAACTAGAATTAGAAAAGAAGTTTTGAGTGTTAAAGCACATTTAGGAAACAAAATTTTGCAAAATGCAGTGAAGAGAAAGCAATTCAAAAGAAGAGTGGAAAGCAAAATCAGTAGTATCACAGACATTAGGAAAAATAGCAGATACGTTCTTGATGAAAGCCTAAAATATGAAAGAAAGGGAATTTGACCAATCTTAGTAATATTGAAAATGTGGGGAAGAGGCAAGAGTTCCTAATGCAAGATTAAATGAATTTGTTCAAGAGAACATTTTTTTATCAAAGAGCTTAAATAGCTTTTCACTAATATTGGTTACCAACCCGTCTATTAATGAAAATTTTCGGTACATCCTATGCTAGCCCTATAAGCTAAAAAACATTTGGGCTACTTTTCACAAAGACAAGTTACTTTTCCTATTATAGGTTTGTATTTTGACTTGAGCACATGCACAACCTAATTTAGCTTGCTCAAAGAAAATTATCCATAGCTAAAAAAGGCAACTGTTGAAAAATAAACATGAATCTAAATTAACCAATGGAAAAGATTGATACAAGCTCTAGTTAACACCTAAAACAACTCATGATATAAGAAATTAGTACTAGCCAAGGACATAGCAAAGAGCATTCCTTCCATTATAGTTACATGTAGTCTATATCTCCATTATATTTCAACATACTCCTGCAGGCTAATACAAATTTCCACCTTTCATAACTTCTCCAAACTTTGTATTGTTTCCACAATTCCCAAATTTAGTGTAGTTTACTAGATGCCATACCTTATTGATTTTTCTAAGCTTGATACTAATCACTATGCGTTATCATGATTTCTACACTTAAATTTGCTACCTTTGAATTGCATTAACAACTGTGTAGCATTGCAAGGAGAAATCCAACTTGTCATTACATTAACAAAGACACAATATATTTGTTCTGCAACTTGTCAAGAGGCCAAACATCAATCTCCACATTCAAATTTCATAAACAACACAATTCATGCAACTTAGGCTCCATGTTACCTGAGCGTAGAATGATTATAGAGATACAAGATTACCAATAACAACATACACAAAATAGTAACTGCATAACATACCAAGGCAAAGTAGATTATCTGAACAATAGCAGCTTATATTCATAAAAGATAAGTCTCAATACAATTCATACAGTATAGGGAGGACCTAATACTAGCATCCCTTCCCTAACTTATATCCTTCCTTTTTAAAAGGCAAAAGGTTATTGGTTGACTCAACTGCCAACTCCTTATAATGTCCCCAAATGGAACAAATAAGCAAAATAGGGGTTTTCCAACAAACCCTTTTGTAAAACTGAAACAATCTGAAATCTGAATCCCAAAAACCAGCAAACCCTAGTTGGAAAGAATGACCAAATTTCAAGCAACACACTCCAATATAGCCCCAAAATTGTTGAATATGAAGCTGAAATAAAGTACCTCTTTTGGCAAGGTGAAAATGGCAATGAGACTGAAATTTACCCATACAATAATTTTGATTTTCAAATGCCGGTACAACTGCATTTTCTCCTTCAAATCTTCCTTGAAACCCTTGCAAAAACTTTCAAATAATTATGCAAAAATCATGCAAAATATTAGAACCTCCAATGAATACATTTAGGGCTACAAACTGTCAAACCAACCCTCCAATAAAGTCACCACACTTGGGGATAAATAAAGAATTAAATCTGAATATTAAATCCTTCAATTAGCCCTTCAACAAGCCCTCCGAGTCTCCCAAAGCAAGTCACCAATATTGGAAAATTAATATAATAAATTTCAGAATATCTTAGGGTATTGAATGACCCTCAAACCTTGCAAGTTATCTCACAAACAATTTGCCAATCATCTGAATTTTATAGCAATATATAAATCAGAAAATATATATTTATTCCTTCGAAGTTTAGAGCCCAAAAACACCCTAAAAACTCTTCTAGGTGAATCGCTCCACTTAGGAAAAATAATGTTAATAATTCTAAATTATTTTCCTTGTAACCAGCCCTCAAATAACCCAAATTCAGCATGCAGAATTATCAAAAAAATTTAATAATAATATTAGAAATATTATTATCAATTTTTGACCTATTTTCCACTACCGGATCAAGCTCAAGCATGTCCTAAGGCACTCGCCCAGCCCTCAATGGAAGTCGCCAAGCCTAGGTAACCTCCTTGCTGCCCTGGAGTATTCACCCACCTTCCCTGACCTGCAATTTATGTTTTTTCCAGCTCTCTAAGGAGTTGTCTCAACCCTTGAATGAAGGTGGTGTTCCAAACCACCTTTGTAATACCAATTGTACGCAACCATGTAAATTTGAAGCACAATTACAACCCTTGAATAGAGCTACCCACAATGAAAGAATGGAGGTTTTCATCCCCAAACCCTAGTGCACTTGAAGGTTTTCATCCTCAAGTCACAGTGAACAAGTTTGACATACTTGATCAACAATTCAATATTCAAAACATGCTTAACCCTTAAAATGAACATTCAATTCCTTCTTATATCCATCCCACAAGGTAGCGTCCAAATTGGAGGGAGATGACTTTTCGAAACATAAGGAAAATTATCTTTTAAATTACCTTTTTAAGAGGGTTGGGCTCCCATGACCCTTAAAGGTCCTCTACTTAAGTGAAAATAGACCAAAAACACTTTTGCACAACTCAACTGAAAATTAGAACACTAAAAGTACCTTTTCACCTTTTTACTCTTTGAATGGCCCCCCCATCGTTCCCCTTTCTTTCTTTTCCTTATCCTTATGGGAACAATACCAAGCTAAGGGTCTACAAGCAAGCTATGCCAAAAAGGGGGACATTACACTCCCAAATATAATCAACAAGAGTTATTACAAACTACCTAATGCTAACAATACAATAACAACATCGGCTACTCACATGAAATTAATAAAATGCTGATAAAAATACTAATGGTCTGCATTATCTCTCCCTTAAAACGAGTCCGATTCCCATCCGACACAACCCCATGCAAAATAATAAATTAAAGAGAAAAGAAGAAAATAAAATTCCACCCACATGGAGCTAAGAAGAAAAGTCAGAATCTTCAAATAAGTGATGAAGGGTGAAGTTGTCCACACAAAAAATGACTCCATGAAGATGGTGTTGAAAAACTTGAATCCAAAAATCAATATTGAACTGACCATATTGCAGCTTAACATCAAGAGGGCCATATGATATTTGAAAAGTAGAAGGAAAAATGTTGGCAACAATGGACAATGTTGAGCGAAATGGGACGTATGATACAATAGCATAAGCATACAATTGCAATAAAGAAGAGCCGTATGGGAGAGAGTGCATAGGGTTAGACGGTAAGTTTGTTGGATGATAGAGTGAATAATCAGAGTGTGTGAAAGTACTGCTAGGAGGGGGCACAAAGGAACCTATGGTTGTAGGGTACAAAACAAGAAGGGTACGAGAGCGGATTAGCAAGATGAGAATAGGGTTGTACGGCTGGAATGACAAACCCTGGACATATAGTGGACAGTGATACAACATGGTAAAGGATTGGGTGTTTGTTCAACACATGGAAGAGAGAGTACGGTTGTATGGAGGCATACTTGTCAATAGTAACGTTGAGTTGGGTGTACAACCTTCTTGTTGAAGCATATGCCCTACCAAGGGGTACATACAATACAGCCTTTGGCATATGACAAAGCTGGTGTCTTCACTTTTATCTTTGACTTGATTTTGTTTTATTTTCATTTTTGTTTTATATTTTGTTTCTCAGTTGCTCTTATATGTATGTGTCGTGTGTCATATGTTGTTATTAGTCCCGAAAGGTAACTCTTGGAACCATTTCGCTTTATCTTGAAATTATTCCTGAATTTGCTGGCCAATCAAAACCCATTGATTAGCGTGCAATAAAAATATATAAGCCTTTTACAAAGTGAAATAGCAGGTTTTTTAACAAGGTAGATAAAATAATAATATTTGGTGCAAGCTAATTGGCTGATTTTTTTTTGTGTTATGGGCCACTTCACGTGGATCGAAGCTGGGCATTAACTGCACGACAGACGGAGGACGTGTTTGCATAGGGCATAAATATTAATTCGTAATTGAATGATTGCATAATTAAATTTGGCCAGCTTTTTCATCAGTATTTATAATCTTGACTACCAGATGATGTGTCCTATACAACTATCAACTTGCACACTTTGCATTAATGTTGTTTGTGGTTTGACAACGCCCTGATCTCTATGAATATATTGTTTATACAAAATATATCTCCATCCCTGTCAGGAAATATACGAATTGTTAATGACATTAATATCTATCTGATCTCCTTCGTCTTGGGTTTTGTAGCTGCATCTAGATGATTCGAAAGGCAAAAATCATATTTATTGTATCTATTGTATCGGTTGAAAAATGTAATGGAATGTATGTGAATAGAGAGCAGCGAAGCCCTGAAAAATTGAATACAAGCATTGTAATGGTCTGTGTGTCTTTAATCTAAGCAACGAAGGTCTATAATAATCTTAATAGAAGTCTTAATACTCTGAGTATACTCTTGTATGAAGTTTTGTTTACATATTGCATATATCATTTTTGTTTTGTTTGTCTTTCCTTTTACCTACACATATACTTCAACATTGTTGTTGTTTGTTTTAGCTTACATCTTGTAAGGTCACGAAATTTGATTATACAATCTGAGTTTCCAGATTTTGATCCCTTCACCAAAAATCTTGGTTTTATAATGGATATGGACCTACAAAAGTGTTGCAGTGTGGTGAATACCTTGTGCTTGAATTTGGTGCTAATCAAGTTCTTGTTAGGGATAGGGCTGCTACGCTGAATCCTGTGGACTTCAAGAGGCGCAATGGATTGCTCAAGGACATTGATTCAGAATTTCCTATAAGAATCGCCTCTATTTTATTTATGACTTCTATAATAGTTTTGAAATCATGGATTCAAGGAAAGGCAAAATTATGATCCATGGAAGGGCTCTTTTAGCTCCATAAAAGAATGGCTTGTTTTTTGGAGAATTGTATCATCTGAAAGTCTACCTATAACTTGTTAGAGTAGTTCTACTTTGAAGAGAATCACGATTGATGATAAGTTACAATGCAAGGAGGAATTTTAGAACATGAAGACTTGCATCTGATCCTTGATGTTAATTCCATGTAAGATCCAACTCTTTTTTTTTTTTAGTTTTTTAGTAGTGATGAATTTGTACAGTGTTTTTAATTACGATATGATAACAAAGCATCTATAACCGCCCACATGGAAAGCTAACTAGTCAAGCATACCACCTATTGTGTTTCAATTGCCTGGGAATTAGGAGTTGTCGATGGTTTGCTATGGTTTTAACAAGCATAAATACATGTAATTGTGTATGCAAAACCCATCTAGAGTTGAAGCCAATCATTGTAGGAAATTTGTAGTAGAGTTATAGTCTAAGTGGTGAAATGTTGCAGAGAAAGAGATGACGGTTATTGAAGGAGAGGTGTCCATGCTACCAAAACCCTTCCCTGAAGAGCAACCTAAACCCAAATGATACAAGGAGCATGATTTCTATGACTATCATCAAGTAAGGGGTTATTCTATTCATAGATGCATGTAGCTTCGTCATCTCATCCAAGATTTTCTTGAAAATGGTGAAACAGAGTTGGATAATGTGGCCATGACATCTAATCAAAATTTGGGTATCTATCAAAACCCTTTTCCACGGCATAACTCCAACAACAATCAAAACCAAAATCAGCATCAAGCTAACAATCAGAACCAGAATAGGCCTCCTAATAATAAGAATCAAAGACATAATCAACAACAACAGGCCAATTAGAACCAAGGTTAGGATGCCCATTTAAATCAGGTCAAATACAATAATGTCCCCTATGACTACGACAATGTCGTAGGTGGCGTTACTAGCAGACATGTAGCCACCATTAAGATCAACCCTAAGCCAATTACCAACAGTACCAGACAACCTTCGTTGTTCATTTTAGGACCTCCACCTCCATATGTCGGTAATCCTCCTTTAGCTCGTAATAAATCTAATGCTAATCAATGATCAAGACTTACCATTCCAGGTCCTCACTCACCTTATTCTAATTATAGTGACCCCTCGCCAACTCAAGGTTGCACAATCACAATTCGATGTTCTAAGGTTACCATTCAAGGTCTTGCACCTTCTTCCTCCAAAAATCCTATTCAAGGCCCTTTGCCATAGAAAACCAAGCTGAGTGCTCCTACTAATGACAAACCTTATGATATTGTGGAACAACTACAAAAAAAATTGGTGCAAATTTCTATGTTAGATCTTCTGCATACGTCAAATGTACACAAGAACATCTTGAATGAGCTTTTGAGTTAGTCTAAGGTCCCAAGTGACATTGCGCCTGATAAATTTCAAACACTTGTGAGTCATTTGGCTCCACGCCAAGAACTTACCTTTAATCAAACTTCTGATATGTCATCCCTTGGACCTTTGCATAATAACCCGCTTTATATAGAAGTAATCATTTCCCGACATAAAATTAAACGAATCCTCATAGATGATTGTTCAGGGATAAATATTGACTTTGAAGTTGGTCAAGTTGGGCTACACAACCATAGGTCTTTAGCTGGATACCATTACTATCAAAGCATATGATAATGAGAAGCGGGAATCACAGGGCGCCATTTGTTTTCCTATTATCGTTGGGCCTTTAACCCACAATACACTTTGCTATGTTCTTGACTTGGAACTATCATATAATTTGCTCCTTGGGCAACCTTGGATTCATGAAGTGCATGCAGTACTTCTACTCCTACTCTCCATCAGTGTATCAAGTTTCCCCATTTTGGATTAGAAGTTACCATTCCAAGTGACCTGCAGTCGTACCAATTTTGTAAACACTTGGAAGTGGTGTATGAAAGCTACAACTATCGCCTTGGCCTAGAACATGTCCTCAATAAAGACAAAGAGGTAGTTGTTCAACCATTTGAGTCTGATTACATGGGTCAAAATACTCTTGCATCCACTTCATCTGCACCACGTCCTCAAATAGCCAATCACTTTACTATTCAAGATAACGACCTTGGGGAATACAAGATTGACAATGCTTTCCATATAGCCAAGTTGCCTAAGACCTAAAGTGAAGGATGTTAGAATGGAATGGCACTGGAAAGATGATTCTTGTCAGAAAGGACCCATTGTTTTCTGTAATGGGCACCCCAGTTACGCCCAAAACTAACCTAGCTGAAACTCCTTATGACTCCGGAACGGTTTGCTTGTATTATTTTTTTTTGTGTTTTGCAAGGTCTTATGCATGTAACATAAATATAGAATTGAAAGCATAGATACACACAGCTGAAATAACCAACACACTATATTTATATTGATTGCAAAATGAGTAAACAAGTACAATGCCAGCCACATGATAACTCATTAAATACTCCAGTAATGGAATGAACATTATTTCAAGCGAATATCCCCAGCGAGTACCGAAGGTGCGATCATTTTGTTCTCCGTCCAGCAGAACTACAGACTCTGCAGGCTGGATTCCAAGGACTCTGCACGCTGGTTCTATGGACTCTGCAGGCTGGTTCTACGGACTCTGCAGCATGGTTCTACGGACTCTGCAGCTGGTTCTACGGACTCTGTAGGCTGGTTCTACGGACTCTACAACTGGTTCTATGGACTTTGCAGACTGGATTCTCCCAACTCTTACTGTAGATAGCGGCTGCTACGAGATGCTACAGTGACGTTGCTACAGTGCCGAGCTGCT
The DNA here is from genome assembly GCA_037957365.1 of Torreya grandis. Lineage (NCBI taxonomy): Eukaryota > Viridiplantae > Streptophyta > Pinopsida > Cupressales > Taxaceae > Torreya > Torreya grandis. The sequence continues at coordinate 10,935,286 of JARHVA010000009.1, read as the reverse complement.
ACAGTGACGTGACTGCTACAGTGGCGCGACTGTGTAAGGCTGAAAGCACAGACTCCAAAGACCAATCCCAAGGATTGATGTCTAGAGTGCTACAGTTGGGAAGGACGTTCCCAAATGCCCAAAATAATCTGCAAACTGCAAGTGCATCAATCTTTTTTTCTTATCCAACATGCCTAATGAAGCCACAAACACTCCCTTTTATTCTTTCTCCAAGGGGGCGACTCAACTCTCTTGAGCAATGTGGGATAAAAGATGTGCAACAATTTATATATTAAAATATTACTTATGTCTCCCTTGGGTACCATCCCCATAAAGTAAATATTTAAAGTAACACTTTAATATCTTGCAATTAAGTTAAATGTTACTTTTATAACACTTCAAGCATTAAAATATAATAGCAATTGGACTCCAAATAGCGCAAGTGATAGTTCGCCAAAAATCTCTCGTCGAGGAGTATCAAATCCAATCATCAAAACCGGCCTCCGCTGTGTCCTGCTATCTTACTACAAATAGTAAGTATGCTTGAATCTGAGTAAGTCAACTGCTAAAGTGGGGACATTACATTTTCATCAAAACCCCTTCACAGGACCAAGAACAAATCAAAGGCGATGACGACTCATGGTTATATAATGATGACTTTGCTACTTGCTATCAAAGCACAAAGTATCCTATCCCAAACCGGATAATGGATAAGCAAGCTTATAAAGGCAAAGGCCTAGAGGCAAAGCAACAAGGACCTATTGAGCCAGTATCAGTGCCCAAACACAAAGGAACTCAAGGTATTGGATACAAATCGCCTAGGGGTGATCCCTCAAATCTCAAGAGTGACACTGAAAAAACGTCTAATGACAACAATCCCAACAACAATGTAGAGTCCTACTATAGCATTTACGATGAGTTGGCCAACACTAACCTATTTGATCCTAATACCATTCGTACCATTACTTTCGTTCCATCTTATTCCCCTCTTTTCCTCCATCACCCCTAATTGATCAATTGGGACCAACAAGATTCCCACATACCATTGGACGATTTCCAGAATGATGAGGAAATTTTTGAATTCTTGGGCCTCAAAGATGGTTTGCCAATTGGTGATCATAAACAAGGATTCGCTATTGCATTGGACCCTAACACGTATTTTGGAGAGTAGGTGAACCTCCTTGGTCACAAAGAAAAATAAAAATAAAATCAAACATTGAGGTCCCAAAATGAAAACCTCTTTGAGGCACTTTTGAACCAAGGAAAAAGTAAAGAAAAAAATGAGTCCCGTGGTGAAAACCTATTTCAGGTGACATTGGATGGGGAAGTTCATCCTCTTTCAAATGAAGCCCAATCCTCCTCGAGTCCTAGAACTTCATGCCAATCATGAAGCACTTCAGAGGATCAGAAAGTAATTGATCAATTGGCTTAGGATTTCCTGCATGCCTTTGCAAAGTGGCCTTTGACAAACTTTGGTGATTCAGATTCTTCCTATATGGGTGAACTTGATGAGCCAATCGAGCCACCAGACAAAGAAGAACAATGTACCACACTGCCAACTATTCTAGAAGTTGGTTCCACACTGATCGTGGAAGATACCACAGAAGTCAATATCGAAACTGTTGACGCTGTGGATTGCACCCTTGATAGAAGGCTGAGCTTCTGTCTTCCACCCGGCACAATGGAGACTCCTCTCTTGCCTATGGGTCTGGCAAAACTGAGAGGAGAATCTCTAGATAAGGGCTAGCTCCCTTTGATGCATCTCTGATTTATTCTAGTACATTTGCTAATATATATATATAATGGGGGGTTGAAAAGAGAAAAGGATTACTGAAAAACAGAACCTAACCTAAGCTGGCGATGCACCAAACAAGTTTGATCTACTCATACTCACACTTTGAACCATAAGAACACATACATACACTTTATTTGATAAAAGCGCCAGACTGAAGGAAGCTTATGAGGGAGGCTTTAATGGAAACACACAGAAAATGAACTTACCACAGGCGTTGTAGGAAAAGCACACTGTCTGGTAACCTTCTTTTGCCTCTGCGCTCCAGATACAGCTCTTCTTGTTCCCTGCAGGAATGGCGCTTTGTCTATACCAGGGTTGTTGGTATCGAGCTTGTGAGAGCATCAAGGAAGAAATGACTGAACACAAGGTTAACACTCAGACACACTCAGAGATATATCCAACCAAAATAGAGGTAAAAATGCGTATTTTATTGATTCCAGGTGAAAATTGGCAGGGCTTCACCTTACAACAATGAGAGATCTCTTTCTCAAATGAGAAGTTACAATATATATAGAGAGAGAAGAAGTAAAGGCGCCCATTTGGAAAAGACTTTGGCACCTTTTTACAAGTTGGCCCATGTGCGTTGAGAGCGTTGGGAAGAGGAAGCCGCTGAAAAAGGATGCTGTGTCGGCTGCCAGTTTTGACCTTGGCGTTCAAACATTAATGTGAAAGCATGGGCTGCACCTCTTTTTCTGCAAACAAGACCGCTCCTTCAAGATATTCATGCGGTTTGTCTACTCATCAATGCAAATGTGGAAAAACAGGCCACGTCTTCACTGTTCGTGATCCTTGATGACCACTTGGCAGAGACTGTTTCAACTGCAGGAATAACTCGCCTCCCCTTTGCCACCTGGGCTGTTTTGTCCATACTCATAATTTTGTCTCTTCTTGGCTTTGTCTTTTCTTGGAATTTGAGCTCTTGGGGCTATCTTATCGTCCTCTGCTGGCTCCTTGGGCTCTTTCATCAGCAGGTCGTTGAGTTCATTCTTAACTTTTGTCTTTTTCCAGCTTTGTCTTTTCCTGGTTTTGTCTTTTCCTCTCTTGACTCCTTCCGGCAATCTAAGCCCTCGGGGCTATCTTCTATCAATCTTTGGCTCTTTGGGCTCCCTTCTCGGCGGTCTCTTCCTTTTGGCCTTAAGGCCTTTGAATTCCTTCGGGTTCGTGCTCAAGCATTTAAAGGTCAACGGCTATTTTATTGCCGTAAAGTTGACGTTCGTGCACTTGTCACCATTTGAAAGCCAACGGCTATCTTATTGCCCTGAATTTGACGTTCGGATTCCAACAGCTAGTTCATGATGTCCAATTTTGACGTCTGCGGGCCCGTCACCCCTTTGAATTCTTTTGGCTTTCTTTTCTTCGGCCTTTCTCCCGAAGTGTTCCCTCGGACTTTCTCCCGAAGGATATCTCTCTCTTCTTTTCTTCTGTCCGGGCCTTTGTCGTTGAAACCTCCCGAAGGGAAGGTGTCCCTTCGGGGCTTGGGGAAGGTCCTCCTTTCGGCAGCCGAGAGTCCCTCGCAAGGGCACCTGCCCTTCGGGGTCCTTCGGGCTCCTTTTGGTAGTCACATCCTTCAGACATTTTGTCCGAAGGATATGTTCCCTTCAATCCTTAGCATTTGCTTTCCTTCGGTCGGGCCTTCTCGCGGACAAATTCCTTCGGACAAAATGTCCGAAGGAATTGCCTTATGAATTTCGCCACGGAAATCTTCCCGAAAGATTTCCCTTTTTGGTTCCTTTTGCCTCGTGAATTTCTTCAGGCAAAATGTCCGAAGGAATTTCTTCGGGCAAAATTCCTTCGGGCATTTTGCCCGAAGAAATTCAACTTTATATTGTTTACTTCATGGATTTTCTTCGGACATTTTGTCCAAAGAAATCATTTGCTATTTCCTCATGAATTTCCTTCGGACAGAAAGTCCGAAGGAATTCTCTGCCTTGGTCTTTCTTCCGAAGGGCAAGTCCCCTTTGGGCCTTGTGACCAGCTGTCCTCCGCAAGGGCTAAACCAAACCCAAAGTTACCCTTCGGAGCTTTGTAATGGTCCACTGTGCTCATCACCTGCCCTCCGCAAGGGCTGTTTGGCCTTCAAAATTGCCTTTCGGAAGAGTTGCAAAGGCCCTTTCTTGTCGTCTGGGTGCCCCCCGCAAGGGCACCTACCCTTCGGGGTTTTTTGGAAATGATCCTTTGGCCCTTTCTTTCTTTCGGAAAAAACCTCCGACAAATACCTTCGGACAAAAAGTCCGAAGGAATTCATCCTTTGAATTTCCTTAAGAAATGCCTTAATCTTTCTTTCGAAGGAAAACTCTGCCTTTTTGGCCCTTTTTATAAGTGTTTTCTGCCCTCCTTTGGCCCTTTGAACTTGGTTCATTTTGCCAATAAAAGGCCCTCTGAAGCAGTTTATTTGCTCTGTCAAATTCTTGCATAATCATTCCTTCCGATCCCACCTGTTCTTTCGTACCAAATGCTTGAAGTTGAGCCTTTTGCATGCCAAAAGGAAAAATGAATTGCAGAAGCATATTTCTGCATTATCCCTTATGTCTAGGCGTGGAAATGGAAGGAGAAGAAAAGGGAGACCAATTTTGGTCTGCAAGACCAAAAATGGTCAACAGGAACACTGTCCGATCCTAAATAAATCAAACTTGGAGTGTCCCTCACCGAAGAGGAACATGAGCTTCTTACTGCCCTCCTTTGGGAGTTTATTGATATTTTTCCCTGATCTTATTCAGATACGCCTAGCTTGGACCCTTCTCTAGTTGTACATCACCTTGTTGTACACCTAAATGCCAAGCCAATCAAACATAAATTGAGAAAAATGCATCCTCGCATAGCCATACTTGTCAAGAAAGAATTAGAAAAATTATTGGAGATTGAATGCATTCATCCTATCGATTATTCAGAGTGGATATCAAACATAGTCCCAATCAGCAAAAAGCCACAAGGAATCCGATTATGTACTGATTTTAGAGATATAACTAATACATGCCAAAAGGATGACTTTTCTTTGCCCAACATTGATATGATTGTAGATTCCATAGCAGGGTACAAGATGTTATCTCTTATGGATGGATTCTATGGATATAATCAGATCAAAATAACGTCTAAAGACCAACACAAAATAGCATTCACCACTCTATGGGGAACATTTTGTTATCAAGTGATGTCGTTTGGCCTCAAGAATGTCGGTGCTACATACCAACGTGCAATGACTGTCATCTTCTATGACATGATGCACGATATTGTTGAAGATTATGTGGATGATATCTTGGAAAAATCTAAGACCAAAGAAGGACATCCAGATGTGATATTTGAAAGACTTCGTGAATACAAAGTGAGGCTTAACACTAAGAAGTGCGTCTTTGGCATTACTTCCAACAAATTGCTAGGTTTCATTGTCTCTCGATGGGCATTGAAGTTGATCTAGCCAAGGTTAAGGCCATTAAAAAAATACCTCCACCTAATTTGAAACGGGTTTGTAGCTTGCAGGGCAAGATCTAATCCATCAGATGATTCATTTCTCAGTTGACAAACAAGTGTCATCCCTTCACTCATCTTCTTAAGAACGACACCACCTTTTCATGGAACACCAATTGCCAACAAGCCCTTGAGCATCTAAAAAATATCTAGCAAATCCACCTGTTCTAGCCCTACCAACACTTGGAAAATCGTTGCTTCTCTACATCTCCGAAACCGAACATGCCTTGGGGGCACTCTTGGCCCAACATGATGATCAGGGAAAAAAAGAACTGTATACTATTGAGAAGAACATTAGTTGCATATGAACACAATTACACAATCATTGAAAAAGCCTATTTAGCAATGGTGTTTGCAGCCCAAAAATTGTGGCATTACATGCTCAACAACAAGACCATTGTCATTGCCAAAGTGGACCCACTCAAATATCTACTTTCCAAGGCAGCTTTGACTGTCCATATGGCTAAATGGATCATGCTCTTGAGTGAGTTTAAGATCGAATATGTACATCAAAAGGCCATTAAGGGGCAAATATTTTCAAATCAAATTGCAGAAGCACCCTTATCAGATACCAAGCCACTCACTTTTGAATTCCTTGATGAGTCAATCATGACTCTGAATGAAAATTCTTCTAAACTGTAGCATTAGACTCTTTACTTTGATGGTTCCTACACTTCTCATGGATCTGGAATTGACATTCTATTCATAATACCTGTTGACAATTTTAACCCTATAGGTCAAATTATCACCCCTATCATTCAAAGCTTTCATTGGAAGGATCCATACAAGTTTTCAAGGTGTTAAGAGGAATTGCAAGGCAGAAGGAGTTGAACATTTGAGGTGCTTAGTGTAAATTGGGTTTTGTGAAGTGCTTTACTGTCTTAGTGCAAATTGGGTTTCTCAACTAGCTTTACTTGTCAAGTTGCACGAAGGGAAGCAAGTCAGGCTCAAAACTCCGATTTACTCCTACCAGTGTAAATCAGATTTTTCAAGTTACTTATGAGTTTTCAGCAGTAGAAGCAAGTTGGTTTTCCGAACTTGAATTACTCTGGATAGTGTTTATCAGGTTTCTGGGGGTGCATGACTTATCTCTTTTTCCAAAGTTGCAAGCATGGGAAAATCCGAAGTTGAGGACCTTGAAATATCTAAAGTCGCAATAAGTCCAAGAAGAATTCCCGTGGACTTTTTGTCTGCGGGAAAATGGAAGGAATAGTTGGGCCCGAAACAATTCCCGCAGACTTTTTGTCTGCTGGGGGAATTCACTGAGAAAAGGCCGAAGAAAGGACAAAGAGGAATCACGAAGGGCACTTGCCCTTCAGGAAGGTACATTACATAAATCCTGAAGGGTAGGTGCCCTTCGGGAAAGATCCAATACAAAAGTCCCAAAGGGAATTTGCCCTTCAGGAGGGTTCAAGAGCAGAAGTCCTGAAGGGCACTTGCCCTTCGGGAAGGTGCATTACAGAGATCCCAAAGGGTAGGTGCCCTTTGGGAAGGATCAAAGCGAGAAGCCGAAGGGCAGGTGCCCTTCGGCAAAGGTCAAGCAACCAAGGAAAAGGGACTTCCAAGAAGTTACGAAGGGCACTTACCCTTCGAAAAAGATCGCAAGCAACAAAGCCGAAGTGTAGGTACCCTTCAGGAAGGCTACAAACAAGAAGTTTCGAAGGGCACTTGCCCTTCAAAAAGGACATTTCGAGAAGTCTGAAAGATTCTTTCGGACAAATTATCTGAAAGAATTCTTTCGGAACATTTGTCTGAAGAGGCAAAGAAAGCAAAGGATTAATTCCTTTGGGCAAATTGCCCGAAGGAAAAGAAAAGACAAAATTCCCATGGACAATTTGTCTGTGGGAGAAGTCATAGACAAATGCCGAAGAAAAGGAAAGTCCAAAAAATAAGAAAAGTCCGAAGGAGCCCAAGAACAAAGGGAAAGTCATAGACAATTCCGCGGACATTTCGTCTGCGGAAAAGTGGAAAAACAAAAAGCCCGATAGATAGATAGAGACCAGAAAATCTATAGGAATAAACAAAGGCAATGAGTTAGAAGATAAAAATAAACCCAGAGAAGACAAATACATGCAGGATAGTCCAGGAATAGACGCGACCAAGAGCACGAACATGCAAAGAGAGTGCCAGAATTAAACAAAATAATCAGATCACCGCCAAACATGCAGTTGCTTCCAAAATAGAGATAAAAGCGCATAAAAGACAGAAAAGAATAGATAGAAGGCTATTTTCAGTCGTAGGAAATTCAGTTGGCTGTTCGTCTAGATCAACGCTCCTCATGCAAGTCGTGTCTGCCAAATTTTTCCAGCCAATTGCTAAGTTCAATTTTGCGTCATTTATCATGCAAAGAGATGGTTCTCTCAATTCAGCAGCGCAAGGAGGAGTCTATTTCTGTAGATTGGCATAGCTCTCATGCAAGGATTGGAATAAGTCAAGCTTGGACTCACCGTCCATTCCTCAAACGCCAAGGAGCTTCATGCAAAACAAAAGACAAAATAGACTCTTTGCAAAGGTTGAGTTGAACTGATTTAGCCTCTCTCCTATTTTCCATTGCCAATCTCTTGGCTTTTGTAAATTTTCTATATAAGTTGGCTTTTCAACCTTAGATTTGGATCCCTCTTTTGGCAAGAAAATTACTCCCAAAGATTGTGCTGTAACCGTTTTCAAAATCAATAAGATGAGGACTGTGTTTTTCCAATTTCCAACAGCTAGTATATTGTACTTTTGTCTTTTGATTTGCCTAAGTGAGATTTTATTTCTTCCTTGTCAAATCTGAATTTGTACCTAGGTACTAGCTGTTCATATGCAGGTCACGTTCTGTGTTAAAAATGTCTTTTGTTGAGTTTACAGTGGATATTAGTGGCTGTTTAGTGCCTTTCATCAGGCCTATTTTTACATTTCCCTCAAGCTTAGATCATTAGACAAAACCTTTTCATGAAATACTTATGTGTATTGATAAATTGGAGTTGAAGTTTTGCCTCTTCCTTGTCTGAATCAATGTTTTCAGAAGCTCGATTTGAGTGGATCAAACAAATTAGGTGTATCACCATTTTAGCTAAGATTTTCTTTCAAGTTCTTTCACCCCTTTTCTCCAGGCAGTTTGTAGCGTAGAAGTAGAGATCCTAATTGATACATCAAAGGGAGCTAGCCCTTACAACCTAGAGACGCAATCCACTGATTAGGTCACCCACAGCGTAGAAATGTTTTCATATTTCAGCAGACTGTGAAGGCCTAAAACTACCGTCATAGGGGTGCAAGTCTGATTGACAATAGTTTTTGGCATGCCCAATCATTTGGAATTGGTCTTAATGAAATTGCAATTGCAACAACGTTCTTCAAGAAGTATTTGGTGTTGGAATAATTGTCATTGATGTCAAAGGAATTGTAACAGATATGAATGAAAATGTCAAACAGAATTGTTGCCAGAAGTAAATGGAATTGTTGCCAGAAGTGAACGGAAGTGTTGTTGGAAGTAAACGGAAGTGTTGCCGGAAGTGAACGGAATTGTTGCCGGAAGTGAACGGAAATGTCGACAGAAATGTTAACGGATTGTCGACAGAAATGTCAATGGAAATGTCAACGGTCACATCTTTTGGTGAAGAGGTGTCTCTTGGAATGGATGCCCCTCTTGGGAAAAGGTAGCAAAGGCTATAAAAGGATAGATGAGTGGATGAAAAAAAACAAGATGAACAAGCACTTGAAATATATTTTATATCATTCAAGTCTAAGAGAAGTGCGGGAGAAGAGCCGAAAAATGCATTAAAAATTATTGAGAGAAGAAAGAGAAAAGAAGGGTTCCATCATTCGTTGAGTTAACAATAGATCTACAGTGGTAAGAAGAATTTTGTAAGGGGTTGGTGCTCCTGTGAGTTAGTGCTCACGAATTAAAGTTGAGTTGGTGCTTGGTGGAAGGGGTTGGTGCCCCTGTGGGTTGGTGCCCACAAATTGTAATTGAGGATTGGTGTCTCTTGTAGGTTGGTGCCTACGAATATTTGAAAATTATATTAAGAGAATTTCTTCATGGTTTTCTCCCGAAAGGGTTTCCATGCAAATATATCTATTTGCATTGTGTGGTTTTGCATTGTATTCTTTGATTGCTTTGAATATATTAATTGCGGAGTAATTTGAGGTTTTAGATTTAAAATTAATAGTTGAAAGCAAATAAAATATCTTATACTGATTCACCCCCCCCTCAGTATAAGCTTGTGCTTAACAATTGGTATTAGAGCCGGTTCCTTTGGTGTTAGCACAACTGCTAGAAGGTAGATCTTGGAAAACACATATAGCAGATCTCAAGTGCTAGATGGTTTCTCCACTAACAAGGCTCCTTCGTTCGATGGAACGAATTACGCATTTTGGAGCATAAGGATGAAGACTTGATGGCCCTAGCTTTCGATATTTGGCAAGCAGTAGTAATAAGATACACAATGCCACAAATTGCACCAACGGATGCCACCGGAAAAAAGGCCAGTGAGAACAATGCGAAAGCTATGAATGCAATCTTATGCGGGCTTTCAAAAAATGAGTTTGTTAAGGTTATGCATTGTGAATCTGCAAAAGAGATTTGGGATAAACTCAACACTATTTATGAAGGTGATAGTAAGGTGAGAAAAACAAAACTCAAAACCCACCGGAGGTAGTTTGAAAGTTTAAAAATGAAGAATGATGAAAACATTTTTGGGTATCTTCTTCGTGTCGATGAGATTGTTAATGTCATTCGAGGACTCAGAAAGAAAATTGAAGAATTTGTGATCGTTTAGAAAGTCCTGAGATCCCTCCCATTGAGATTTGATGCGAAGGTCTCCGCCATTGAAGAAATGAAGGATACATGATGAAAATGGACGAGCTCCATGGAATTCTTATGGCATATGAAATGAGAACCGAATCTGAGAGACAGTCGAAGAAGGAAGCATCATTTTAAGGTCTCGAAGAAAGAGAAGATCAAAGAACCAGAATCAAGTGAAAATTCAAGTAGTGAAGAAGATGAAAATGAAGCTCTATTCATTCGGAAGCTAAAGAAAGGATCAGGCAAATACCAAGGAAAGTTACCATTTAAATGCTTTAATTGTGGTAAAATTGGTTATTTTGCAGCCAAATGTCCAAATAAAGGAAATAGCGATGATGAGGGAAACAAACCAAAGTACAAAAGGGGATTCAAGCCGAGCAAAGACAAACAAAAATTTGAGAAACAAAAGAAAAGCCTATACTCCAAGAGGTATAGCAGCTCATTCGAAGAAAACAAAGAAAGTGATGTTGAGAGTGATAATGAAGAGATTCTGTTCATGGCTACAGAAGAAAATTTCACCACCAACAAAGATGTTTTGGAGGAAGACGAAGACATGGAAGAAGGTGAAGTGAACCCTGAAGAAGAACTTATTTGCGCGTTGGAAGAAATGAAAGCATTTAAGAAGAAGAATCAAAAACTGAAGTTACAGCTCCGAAAATATGAAGAAGAGAATCGAGACTTCAAAGCGAAGACATCACAAGTCCTTGAGGAATCAAACAAGGTAATCGTTGATCTGAAAAATCAAATGGAAAAAGTTAAACAAGTTGAGGAAGATTTGAGAAGTCAGCTACAAATGAAAGAAGAAGAATATAAGAAGCGTGAGACCGAGATCGTTGCTTTGAAAAAGGACTTAGAGAGAGCAAATACAAATAATCTAAAATTTGAAAAGAGCACCGAGGTTTTAGATGAGATCCTAGACCATCAAAGATCATTTTTCAATAAGTCAGGGCTTGGCTATGGAGATGAACAAGAACGTATTAATAAGACCAAAAGCTATGCAGAAATTCTCAAGGAACCTACAAAGAATGAAAGTAGGAAAGAAGAAAACACCATAAAGACAAGCATTGTGCATAAAAAGGGGAAAGAAGAAAACACCGTCAAGAGACCATATGTTCCTAGCTATACGAATGTGACCATGTTTGGAAGTTCCTTTCATGGTTATTGCTTTTATTGTAATCACTTCGGTCATAAGAAGGTAGACTGCAAAAAGAGAGCAAGAGATAATGAAGCAAGGAATACAAGCAAAGGCGTTCATAAAGTCTTTAATAGAAACTATAATTCATTTACTCCCCTATCATACTATAATGAGGATGCTATTATCTGCTATAATTGCAACAATTATGGACACAGCACGTTTTTGTAGAAGTGGGTTTAAATTATCCAAATAGGATCAAAGAAAAAAATCTTCAAATATAAAGGAAAAGAAAAAAAACCTACGAAGATCTGGAAAAAGAAGTCAGAGGAAGCTAAACAAGATAAAGAAAATTCCATGCTTGTTCAAACGGCATTTCATGCACGAGATGAAGAGCAGCAGTGGTACATTGAGAGCGGATGTTCAAGACATATGACCGAAGATAAAAGCAAGTTTATCTCATTGAAGAAAGTGAATGAAGGTACAGTGAAATTTGGTGATAATGCTACAGCAAAAATCGCCGGAAAAGGTATGCTGAGTCTTGATAAAGGTAAAACAAAAACATAGAATGTTTTATATGTTGAAGGATTAAAACATAATCTCTTGAGTGTAAGCCAAATATGTGATCAAGGACACACACTTAAGTTTTATGCTGAAGGATGTGAAATAAGGAAGGCAGATACGGTAGAATTAGTTGCAAATGCTCATAGAACCACAAACAACCTATATATGCTTGGAGAAATGAGAGGAGAGAAATGTTGTCTAAGTCAAGTTGAAGAGAGTTGGCTATGGCATAGAAGGTTAGGGCACATAAATTTTGATAATCTTGTGAAAATCAGCAACAAATAGGCTGTACGAGATATGCCCAAGATCACAAAACCTTCAAGCACTCTATGCAAGCAATGCCAACACGGGAAGCAAACTAGAGCAAGGTTCAGAACGAAGGAATATTTGACCATCAAACCACTAGAGCTGATTTATATGGATCTTTGTGGTCCTACCAGAACTGAAAGCATGCAAGGTGAGAGCTACTTTATGTTGCTCATTGATGATTATACTAGAATGACGTGGGTAGCCTTTCTAAAAGAAAAACCAAAAGCATTTAAAAAGTTTAAAGCTTTCAAGGCATTAGTAGAAAATAAAAAAGAGTTGAAAATAAAATGCCTAAGGTCAGATCGAGGAGGTGAGTTTATTTCAAATGAATTCATTGAGTTTTGCGAAGATCATGGAATTAAGAGACAATACTTAGCTGCAAGAACTCCACAACAAAATGGAGTGGTGGAAAGGAAAAATTGAACCGTTCAAGAGATGGATAGAACTATGTTAAACGAATCTAAGCTATCAGATAGATTCTAGAGAGAAGCAGTTAATACAACAGTACATATCTTGAATAAAAGGTAAATTAGAGTTAATAATGACAAAACTCCTTACGAATTGTGGAAAGGAAGATCAACTTTGGTCAAACATTTCAAAGTGTTTGGAAGTAAATGTTTTATCAACAAGAATGAAGAAAACTTGGGTAAATTTGACTCAAGAGCTGATGAAGGATTTTTTCTTGGCTACTCCATCAAAAGCAAAGCCTATAGATGTTATAACAAAAGGCTACAAACTATCAAGAAAGTGCTAGTGTTAGAATAGATGAGATCATGAATCAAAAGGCAAAAGAACCTTCAGAAGAGCCTCTAAAAATAACCAATCTTGTAGAAGAAGGGGAGGAAGAAAATATAAAAAAATTGAGTGAATCTAAAAGGCAGGACACCAAAGCAACATCTCATTTTGTTTAGAAGAATCATGCTGAAAGTCAGATCATTGGCAACATTGATGCTGGGGTGCAAACCAGAAGAAGAATTGTAAGTATACCTGAGCATGTAAATTTCTCTTTGTTATCCAAGGTAGAGCCTAAGAATTTTTATGAAGCTAGTCATGATAAACATTAGGTAAAAGCAATGGAAGAAGAGTTAGATCAAATTGAGAAGAATGAGACTTGGGAACTTGTGCCCAGGCCAATGGATTAGAATGTGATTGGCACTAAGTGGGTTTTTCGAAACAAAGCAAGGTTGGTATGTAAGGGGTATGCTCAAATAGAAGGTGTAGATTTTGAAGAGACTTTTGCTCCTGTTGCTAGATTAGAAGCAATTCGAATATTTCTTGCATTTTCAGTATTCAAAAATTTCAAAGTCTATCAAATGGATGTTAAATCAACATTTCTAGATGGCAATCTAGAAGAGGAAGTTTACATAGAACAGCCAAAAGGATTCCTCTTATCAGAAAATAAGGATTGTGTATAAGTTGAAGAAGGCTTTGTACGGATTGAAACAAGCTCGTAGAGCACGGTATGCTAGGCTTGATAAATATCTACAAGACCAAGGATTCAAGAGAGGATATGCTGATAGTAATCTTTACATCAAAACTAAAGGAGATCACCAGTTAATTGTTGTGGTGTATATAGATGACATAATCTTTGGAGGAGACAATGAAGAAATGTCTAAGAGATTTGTCGAAGATATGCAAAAGGAATTTGAGATGTCCATGTTAGGTGAGTTGTCATTTTTCATTGGTTTACAAATCTCTCAATCCAACAAAGGAATATTCATATCTCAAAGCAAGTATGTGAAGGAGATGTTGAAGAAATTCCATATGGAGGAGTGTGCCCCTGTTAGCACACCTATGGCTACAGGTACAAAGTTGAGCAAAGATGATGAATCTCTGAATACTAATAAACTCTTTACAGATCAATGATTGGGAGTTTACTATATGTGACGGCATCTAGCCTAGATATCATGCAAGCAGTAAGTATGGTTGCATGATTTCAAGCAGCTCCAAAAGAAACACATGTGCAAGCTGTGAAACGTATATTCAGATATTTAAAGAGAACCTTGGATTATGGGTTGTGGTACCCAAGAGGTAAAGATTTCACATTGGTAGCGTACAAGGATTTAGATTGGGCAGGTTGTGTAGATGATAGAAAAAGTACAAGTGGAGGAGCATTCTTTCTTGGAGATAGCCTAGGATCATGGTTGAGTAAGAAGTAAAATTCTGTATCTCTATCCACAGTAGAAGCAAAGTACATAGCAGCAGTGCTATGTTGTACACAAGTTCTATGGATGAAACAAACCTTGAAAGATATCAAAGTAGAGTATGATCATCCAATCTCCATATTCTGCGATAATACTAGTGCGATAAGTATTTCAAAGAATCCAATTATGCATTCCAGAACTAAGCATATCCCTATACAGTATCATTTCTTGAAAGAATAGGTGGCAGAACAAGTAAAATTGGAATATGTTTCCACATCCGATCAGATGGTAGATAGCTTCACTAAGCCACTTCCAAAGGAAACATTTGAGTACCTATGACAGAAGTTGGGAGTAATATCCTTTGCTTCTACTCATTAAAAATCAAGAGAAGCATTGGTTAAGGGGGAGCTAAATTTTTTTTCAGCTCCTTGAATGACCCTTTGCCATTGATGTCAAAGGGAGAGAATGGCAGTACGGGGAGTTGCAGAAAAGATAGGGAGTTGCAGAAAAGATCTTTTTGGAAGGTTGCCATCACTGACAAAGGGGGAGATTGTTGGAATAGTTGTCATTGATGTCAAAGGAATTGTAATGGTATGAATGAAAATGTCAAATGGAATTGTTGCCGGAAGTAAATGGATGTGTTCGGAAGTGAACGAAATTGTTGTCGAAAGTGAACGGAAGTGTTGCCGAAAGTGAATGGAAGTGTTGCTGGAAGTGAATAGAATTGTTGTTGGAAGTGAACGGAAATGTCGACGGAAATGTCAATGGTCATATCTTTTGGTGAAGAGGTGTCTCTTGGAATGGACGCCCCTCTTGGGAATAGGTAGCAAAGGCTATAAAAGGATAGATGAGTGGATGGAAAAATATAAGATGAACAAACACTTGAAATATATTTTATATCATTCAAGTCTAAGAGAAGTGTGGGAGAAGAGCTGAAAATGCATTGAAAATAATTGAGAGAAGAAAGAGAGAAAAGAAGGGTTCCATCATTCATTGAGTTAACAATAGATCTACAGTGGTAAGAAGAATTTTGTAAGGGGTTGGTGCTCCTGTGAGTTAGTGCTCACGAATTAAAGTTGAGTTGGTGCTTGGTGGAAGGGGTTGGTGCTCCTGTGGGTTGGTGCCCGCAAATTGTAATTGGAGATTGGTGTCTCCTATAGGTTGGTGCCTACGAATAGTTGAAAATTATATTAAGAGAATTTCTCCGTGGTTTTCTCCCGAAAGGGTTTCCACGCAAATCTGTGTCTATTTGCATTGTGTGGTTTTGCATTGTATTCTTTGATTGCTTTGAATATATTAATTGCGAAGTAATTTGAGATTTTGGATTTAAGATTAATAGTTGAAAGCAAAAAATATATCTTATACTGATTCACCCCCCTCTCAGTATAAGATTGTGCTTAACATTTGGAGATTCCAAGCTCAGGGCGTTGCTTCTAATAATCCAGTCACATTTTCTATGTAAGTATCGCATTATCATGAATGAGTTTTGATGGCTGTGTTGGCCATTTTTTGGCCTACATACCAAAATTTTGCCTAAGTGTGAGAGGGTGGGCATTCAAGCAAGACTTCGGGTTTTAACACAGTAGAAGACTTTGGGTCTTTGGAAGGAGAAGTCTTTGGGTTTTACAAGAGACAAATTATTTCACTTTATGAGTAATCAGCAATTGAAACCCCTCAACAGAAGTAATCCGGGTTGGAAAACCCGAATTACTCTTGACAGTGCAAATCAGGTTTCGAGAAGTGCTTTGCTTATGAAAGTTTTATCAGCAGAAGTAATCCGGGTTGGAAACCCTGAATTACTCTGGGTAGTGCATTTCGAGTTTCTCAAGGTGAATGACTTATCTCTTTTTATAATTAACAATCAATGAAGAATCTGAAGTAGGTGCCAGTGAAGAGTCCGAAGTTGCAGACATTGAAGAACAAACAAATAGACTTGGACAAAAAGCCCGAACGAATTCCTTTGGAAAAGTTCAAAGGACAAATTAAAAAATCTGAAGGGCAATGTACCCTTCGGAAAGGACGTTTCCAAAAAGCCCGAGTACCCTCCAAAAAACCCGAAGGGCTGTTCTTTGGAAAGCGTAGGAACAAATCCCGCAGATTTTTTGTCCGCGGGAAAGTCGAAACCAAAAAATCCGAGGGAATAATACAAAGCAAAGAAAATTCTGGAAGGAATATCCTTCGAACCAAAAAGTCCAAAGGAATCCTTCAAAAAAGTTGTCAAAGGGAGAAATCCAAAGGAAATGAAAGATCCGCAGAAATAGAATTCCAAAAGGTGAAGCCGCGGGAAAGTAGAAAACAAAAAGTCCAAGGAAAACATGAGACAGGAAAGAATTTCTATGAAAATCCAAGGAAATGATAAACGATAGAAGTCAATGGGAAAGTTCGAAGGTATTCGAAGGAACAAAACCAAGAAGATGATAGCAGAATGAGCCAACAGAAATTTGAAAGACATGGATATCCTTCAGACAAATTGTCTGAAGGATTACTTTGGAAAGCTTGGTCAAAGAAAAGAAAGTCTAAGGGTAGAGAGAGACAAAAGCGAAGTCCGAAACGAATGAAAATAATCCACGAGAAAATGACTTAGCAAATAGCCCAAAGGATTATCCGAAGAAATAAAACAAAAGGGAGAGGTCCGAGATAATAACGACTCGAAGAGAATGAACATTAGACCAAAGGAATAAGTAAGAAGGGAAAGTCGTGGAAAGACAAATATAGATAGAGATCAAGAAGCAAAATTATAAATTTAGCTAAGAGAAATCACAAACAGTTGGGCTGAGAGAAACCCATGCACAAACAAAAGACGGAGTCAACATGAAATTCCATGCAAGCAAAAGCTAATTACGGTTGACTAGTCAAGGCTTCAATTGACTAGTTGTTGAAGTCAAGTTTATCTCCAAGGTCAACTCAGCCTTTCAAACGTTCCAATTTGGTTTCCAACGGATCAAGTCAAAGTTCTAAAATTGGCATTGACATTGGATTTCATGCATGCTATTGTCATCTCATACTTCCAGACGTTTCAGTAGCTCATGAAGAATGCCAAATTTGGAAGTGGTTGAGCATTATTGCATGATAGAGAGGTTTAGCAGTCCAAAACTAGCCACTGTCCACTTCAACACCAAGGATCCTTCATGTAAGACAAAAAACAAAAAAAAACAAATTTGGAAGACTTATGCAACGCAATTTGGACTTGGGTTAATGAAGAGTTAACTTCCTCTCCTATTTTCAACACCATCTCTTGGCTATTGTATTTTTCTATAAGTTGGCTTTTCAGCCTTCTAAAAAAAATCATTCCTCTTTTGGCAAGAAAACTTCTACCAAAGATTGTGTTGTAACCTTTTTTCAGAATCAGTGAGAAGAGGACTATGTTTTTTTCAATTTTCAACAGCTGATATAGTGTACTATTGTTATAGATTTGCCTAAGTGATAGATTTTCTTTCTTCTTTGTCAAATCTGGATTCGTACCTAGTTACTAGCTGGTCATTTATGTAAGTCATGTTCTGTGTTTGAACGTCTTTTGTTGAGTTTATAGTGGATATTAGTGGCTGTTTAGTGCCTTTCATCAGACCTATTTTTCCATTTTCCTCAAGCTTAGATCATTAGATTAAACCTTTTCGTGAAATACTTATGTGTATTGATCAATTGAAGTTGAAGTTCTACCTCTTCCTTGCTTGAATCAGTGTTTTTAGAAGCTCAAGTTGAGTGGATCAAACGAATCAGGTGTATCACCATTTTAGCTAGGATTTCCTTTCAAGTTCCTTTTCCTTTTTCTCTAGGCAGTTTGTAGCATAGAAGTTGATATCCTCATAGATACATCTCACCATTGAGGCACCCACCCTCGTGAGAAGATCTCATTGTTTCAACTGGAGCGGGGATTAGCCATTTCAGCACGTCTTCAATCAGGGGGCAACTCTAAGTTGACAATAGGCTGTTTATGAAGAGAATTCCTATGCTATGTTTCCTTATCAGCCCAATGATGGATCATACCAACCTTATCATGATGCCTATGAGCCTTTTTATGAGTCTAATCAGCCTTCTCAGGAGTATTATCAAAGCTATGTTGAGCCATATCAGTCATATGAGTAGCATTGGCTCCAAGAAAGAATGGATGAGATAGAGCTCAAAATACTAGCATATGCGAGGAAAGTTTGTTCAAAATCTCAGTATGAAGAAGTGAATGGTCTATTCCAAAATGTGTCCAATGATCCAGAAGAGATAAATGAGCAGTGTATTTTTGTATTAGAGAAGATGGAGGCTTGGGATAGGCAGAAAATCAAGTTAAGTGACTTGTCTACAAAGGGTTATTGTACTCCTTATTCTCATGAGGTTCTTAACCATGCCCAGTGTGTGCCGAGGGAGTTTCCTAGTTGGAGTCAAGAGCTTATTCAAGTGATTATTCATGAGACTAAGCCTTCTTATAGTCCCATTTCTTCACCACTCATCGCTCAAGCACAAGTTGTCCATGAGGATAAGGAGATTTCAGACTTTGAAGAGGTGATGGCCAAGTGGAAGGAACAAAATACAGAGGTCTTTAAGAGTTTCTCTTTCCCTCCTCTCCAAAACTCCCTAAATGATTCCTTTGCTCTCCAAATCTCAAAATCTGATCATGATCAACCTCCTATGCTTCATTCTCCCTCTCAAACGAATGAATTTTATCACCCTCCCACCATCACCCTTCTTCAGGAGGAGCCTATTCTCTGGAAGATTGAAAAGGAGGTTTCAACTACAGGTCAAGTTCTTGCAGAGTGTGAAGAGGATGCTTCAGGTATGTTTGAGGAAGAGTTTCACATTGATACTTCACTTAAGTTACTTGCTGAGAATCCAATTATATTTAAGAATGAGAAGGCTGATCTTGATGTGGAGGAACTCCAAGAGGAGTTGGTGCAAATTGAAGTCATAAATGAGTTACAGGTATCTCCTATTGAGAAGGATCCAGATAGCTTTCAAGCTGATTCAGTTCAAATAGATCAACATAAGGAACAAAAAGATGATTGGAAGCTGTACCTTGAATCTCTACAACAGATTGGAGAGTTTTGTATGGATATGTTGGTTATTGAAGAGCATGTTTATGAGAAATCTGAACAAGAATCACCTATTCAAGATCATAATATAGATTGGGTTGCCTATTCAAAGCTCCTTGAAGAGATGGATGAACTTGCAGCAGTCGATAAAAAGGGTGTGGCCACTCAAGAACAATGCATAGATGAGATATCACTTGACAAGGTGATAGATGACAAGCGGTACGAAAAATATCAAGTACTTGATGAGTTTGTCTTTGTTGGTGACTGGTTTGCTATTGATGACTCATTTGAGAAGATGCTAATACAATTGGTGGACAATAAAAATGCCTTATCAAAGGTTATGATTGATAAACATCCTACCTTGCAACTAGTACCATCTCTTGGAGTGACTGAGTTTAAGAATTTCCCTTTTGATCCAGGTGGATCGTGCTTTGTCATGGTTAGCTAGGTTCTTTATTTGTTTTGCTTTCCTCCAAGTGCTGTTCATGCACAGTAGTTTCACTCAACTTTGTTCTAATAAGTGCTTGTTTGCACATTTGCTTCGATTAGTTAGTTTTTTGGTTTTTGTGTGTTTCCCTTCTTATTTTGAAGGAAAGGTTACTTCAACCATGGTCAAAGGAGATTTGCAGTTAGGTGCAAGATTTACCATTGCTGTATGGGTTCAATATCACGTTGTAGTCCGAGTTCTCACGCATAGCAAGCATGCGTCTGAGCAAAAATCACCAAAAATGTTGACAATTTTAACCCTACAGGTCAAATTATCACCCCTATTATTTGAAGCTTTCATTGGAAGGATCCATACAGGTTTTCAAGGTGTTCAAAGGAATTGCAAGGCAGAAGGAGTTGAACATTTGAGGTGCTTAGTGCAAATCGGGTTTCTCAACTAGCTTTACTTGTCAAGTTGCACGAAGGGAAGCAAGTCAGGCTCAAAACTCCGATTTACTCCTCCCAGTGTAAATCGGGTTTTTCAAGTTACTTATGAGTTTTCAGTAGTAAAAGCAAGTTGGTTTTCCGAACCTGAATTACTCTTGACAATGCTTATCGGGCTTTCAAGAGTGCTTTACTTGTGAAGTATTAGTAGAAGTAATTCGGGTAAAATGAGTTTTCAGTAGTTAAAGCAAGTTGGTTTCCCGAACCTGAATTACTCTGGACAATGCTTATCAGGCTTTCAAGAGTGCTTTACTTCTACTAATACTTCACAAGTAAAGCACTCTTGAAAGCCCGATAAGCATTCTCTAGAGTAATTCAGGTTCGGAAAACCAACTTGCTTTTACTACTGAAAACTCATAAGTAAAGTAACTTGAAAAACCCGATTTACACTGGGAGGAGTAAATCGAAAAAACCCGAATTACTCTTGACAGTGTCAATCAGGTTTCTAAAGGTGCTTTACTTCCCAAGGTTTTACAAGTAGAAGTAATTCGGGTTGAAAAACCCAAATTACTCTTGACAGTGTTTATAAGGTTTTTGGGGGTGCATGACTTATCTCTTTTTCCAAAGTTGAAAGCATGGGGAAATCCGAAGTTGAGGACCCTGAAATATGCGAAGTCGCAAGAAGTTCGAGAAGAATTCCCGTGGACTTTTTGTCCGCGGGAAAATGGAAGGAACAGTCGGGCCCGAAACAATTCCTGCGGACTTTTGGTCCACGGGGGGAATTCACTGAGAAAAGGCCGAAGAAAGGGGCAAAGAGGAATCTCGAAGGGCACTTGCCCTTAGAGAAGGTACATTACATAAATCTCTAAGGGTAGGTGCCCTTCGAGAAAGATCAAATACAAAAGTCCTGAAGGGCACTTGCTCTTCGAGAGGGTTCGAGAGCAGAAGTCTCGAAGGGCACTTGCCCTTCGAGAAGGTGTATTACAAAGATCCCAAAGGGTAGGTGCCCTTCAGGAAGGATCAAAGCGAGAGCCGAAGGGCAAGTGCCCTTCGGCAAAGGTCAAGCAACCGAGGAAAAGGGACTTCCAAGAAGTTCCAAAGGGCACTTATCTTATGGAAAAGGTCGCAAGGAACAAAGCCCGAAGGGTAATTACCCTTTGGGAAGGCTACAAACAAGAAGTTCCAAAGGGCACTTGCCCTTCAGAAAGGACATTTGCCCTTCAGAAAGGACATTTTGGGAAGTCCGAAAGAATTCTTTTGGAACATTTGTCTGAAGAGGCAAAGAAAGCAAAGGATAACTTCCTTCGGGCAAATTGCCCGAAGGAAAAGAAAAGGCAATTCCTACAGACAATTTGTTTGTGGGATAAGTCAGACAAATGCCGAAGAAAAGGAAAGCCCGAAAATAAGAAAGGTCCGAAGGAGCTTGAGACCAAAGGGAAAGTCATAGACAATTCCCGCAGACATTTCGTCTGCAGGAAAGTGGAAAAACCAAAAGCCTGATAGACAAACAGAGACCAAAAAATCCATAGGAATAAACAAAGGCGATGAGTTAGAAGATAAAAATAAACCCAGAGAAGACAAATACATGCAGGATAGTCCAAGAATAGACGTGAGCAAAACCATGAACATGCAAAGAGAGTGCCAGAAATAAACAAAATAATCAGATTGCCGCCAAACATGCAGTTACTTCTAGAATAGAGATAAAAATGCATAAAAGACAAAGAAAAGAATAGATAGAAGGTTATTTTCAGTCGTAGGAACTTCAGCTGGCCGTTCATCTAGATCAACACTCCTCATGCAAGTCGTGTCCGCCAAATGTTTCCAGCCGACTGCTAAGTTCAATTTTGCATCATTTATCATGCAAAGAGATGGTTCTCTCAATCCAACAGCTTGAGGAGTCTATTTCTGTAGATTAGCATAGCTCTCATGCAAGGATCGGAATAAGTCAAGCTTGGACTCACTGTCCATTCCTCAAACACCAAAGAGTTTCATGCAAAACAAAAGACAAAATAGACTCTTTGCAAAGGCTGAGTTGGATTGATTTAGCCTCTCTCCTATTTTCCAACGCCAATCTCTTGGCTTTTGTAAATTTTCTATATAAGTTGGCTTTTCAGCCTTAGATTTGGATCCCTCTTTTGACAAGAAAATTTCTTCCAAAGATTGTGTTGTAACCTTTTTCAAAATCAATAAGAGGATTCCGTTTTTCCAATTTTCAGTAGCTGGTATAGTGTGCTTTTGTCTCTTGATTTGCCTAAGTGAGATTTTCTTTCTTCTTTGTCAAATCTGGATTTGTACCTAGTTACTAGCTAGTCATATGCAGGTCACGTTCTGTGTTAAAAATGTCTTTTACTGAGTTTATAGTAGATATTAGTGGCTATTTAGTGCCTTTTATCAAGCCTATTTCTACATTTCCCTCAAGCTTAGATCATTAGACAAAACCTTTTCGTGAAAAACTTGTGTATTGATAAATTGGAGTTGAAGTTCTGCCTCTTCCTTGTCTGAATCAGTGTTTTCAGAAGCTTGATTTGAGTGGATCAAGCAAATTAAGTGTATCACCATTTTAGCTAGGATTTCCTTTCAAGTTCTTTCTCCCCTTTTTTCCAAGCAGTTTGTAGCGTAGAAGTAGAGATCCTAATTGATACATCAAAGGGAGCTAGCCCTTACAACCTATAGACTCAATCCATTGATTAGGTCACCCACAACCTATGATTGTTTCCATGTTTCAGCAGACTGTGAAGGCCTAAAACTACCTTCACAGGGGTGCAAGTCTGATTGACAACAATACCATAGGGGGATCTTATTCCCAAAGCATTCCACATTGGTTTCACTTGTACCAACAACACAATAGAGTATGAAGCACTCTTCGCAGGGCTTCAACTAGCGGTACAATGGAATATCAAGAAATTATATGTTCATGGATATTCTCAACTGATTATTAACCAGGTGATAGAGAAATACCAAACCAAAGACGACAAGCTTATACCTTACAAAGGTATGGGGGACCATCTTAAACAAAGATTTCAACACATCCAGTTTGAACAGATACCACGGGCCAGAAATAGGATTGCAGATGCAATGGCGACAATTGGTTCATTAATAGCCATTGAAGATCATGTTCCAGATTACTAGTACCTTATCGAACCTTTCTTGAGGCCAGCTTATGACTGTTCAACATCTGAAATATCACAGTAAAAGGGAGGGAGAAGGTCAAATAAATCAGACCTTATACCACTGATTTCAGAATTTTCCCTTAGCTGAAAAATGTAAACAAAATTGAATTTGAAGAGGATTGAAGGCGGTATATGTAGTGAATCACACTCAATTTTATGAGTGTCCTTGTGACCAAAAATCCTCCAACAACACACCTATTTCCCTACTATCCACAATTTGGGCCCTTGCCCAATCCAAAAGGCGTGTCATGTTTTCATCTATACCTTCAAAATCACGCACATATCTTGGCATAGGGGGCTGCCCAAAGTAAATTTAGGACTGCCCTTGCCAATCAAGTGTTCTATCCTCCTTTCCTCTCCATGGAACACAAAAATCAGAATTATGCATACTTACCAAAGAGGTAGGAAACTGAATTTCCCGTGGAGCCATTGATTGTCCATAATCAAAATTTGTAGCCTCTTGCCATAGCCTAAAAATCACATTTGTATGCCTCAACCGCTTTGCCATCTCAATCGGTTGCCCTTGTTTGGAAATCACCACATTCTTTGTATTGATCTTGGATATAAAAATTGATCTCCTTGATGTTCCTACACATGGAACAAACAATGTAGTAAAAACAATGGTGTTTAGTAACACCTTTTTTATCACCTTATCAAGCTCAAGGATCATGAAGTACATCCCTTCTTGATGCCTTGATTCTTTCTTGCAACTCCCTACCACCTGGATTTCAAAAAGTGTGTTCATGTCCTTTTTGACATGGTTGTGGCAAATCTTTTCTCTCTTCAACCTTCCCCTTATAGTGGCTGGAAATCCACTCATATATGTGCAAACCACTTCCATGATGTTGGGGTGTGAGAGGCACACCTTTCTAGGGTCAATACTCATCATGGCAACAAGAAATTTTGGAGAAAACAAACTGAAAATATGAAAAACAGTCAATAAATTACCAATAGCCCTTGCAATGACCCATGGATCATAGCACTTGTCACCTATCACCACCTTCATGATTAGCCAAGTTGTTCCTTTGGTAAGTCCACATAAAACACAATATAGGTGGGCTATATAAGGACTGTAACAGCCATGAATTGCTTGTTCTTCCTTCCAAAACATTGAGTCATACCTTGCAAAATTTGCACCTTGTGACCCTTCACAACAAGCTTTTACCGCCCCAACATAAAACAATGTATTTCATCTTATGTCATGGCTCTTGGAGTGTGTTTTTCTATATGGCAATTGAATTACAAATGTTGAAGTCGAATTATTGCAAATAACACATACCTCAACCCTTGCCATTTGTTGTACCTTCCCACCTTGCATTCTTTCTCTAGTCACAACCATTTCATGTAGCATATAACATACAACAAATAAATTGTGATGCTTAACACTTTAATGGAGTTTTTGCATGCCTTTTAACATGCCCTCCACCTTGTTTCTTTACTTGGTATGATCATCATGAGGACCAAGATGTTGTGGAAGCATAGTGGGAGGGTTATGCCACACTTTCTTGCCATGAAAGTCATTAAATTGCTTACCTTTATGTGCTGTCCCAGAAATTACAGCTAGTTGGGAATGAGCATTAGCATTTGTAGTGTTGATCTTGTTTACCCATTTCTCCTTATCAATGTGCAAAATGGATTTTCCTTGGTTTTTGAAACTATCATATTGGTGTTTAAAGAACTCACCTTCCCTTTTGAACTCCCTTAAGTGTCACCTAGCTTGGAAGGCTATCATTTTTGCCTCCTTTGCCCTTGTTATCCACTCATCACACCTTCCTTGGGTCTTGGGCACGAGAGCACAACTTTCTTCCCCTTGGTTAAGAGTATTTTGCTCATTTTTCTTTGGCATAGAGAATGTCTTCATGAATGGTACACCTTCCTTGCTTACCTCTGAATTTCCATAGCTTCCTTCATGTGATACCTCATGAGGGTTTGTCCCATTCTCTTTTCCTTCTTCTTGCTGGATTTGTTCCTTATTACAAGTGGCTGCCCCATTTGATCCTTCTTCCATGGTGTACTTTGAAATTACTTCTCTTGGTTCAACCACCTCTTTGTCTTCTTCTTGCAACCCTTGTTGTTTGTCAAATTTTTGGACCCTTCCATTTCACTGTCCTTGAATTTCTAGTTCTTGTGGTTTAGAAAATTCAATCATTGGCTGCCCCTTCAATAATTGAAAATGTAATGTTCTCAAGTTGGGACAATGATGATAAAAGAGGATTTTCCAACAAAACCCTTAATCAACTCCAAACACACTGAATACTGAAAATTAAAATTAGCAACCCTAGCTGAAATAAAGAGGCTCAAAACACCACATGTATAGCAAACCCTAGGCGCCAATGTTTGCACAATTAATTCTAAAATGTATGAAGCATATACCCACTAGATTTTTCATGTCATGCATAAATCCTCAATTTACTACTGTGAAAAATACCTTTGCATGTATGAAGAAGGGTGCATGTACATTGGAAAATACCTTTGCCAAAACTCTGATTTTCCCTCCTGAAAGTTCAGCTGCATTTTCTTTGCAGAATCAGCCCTCAAACCCTTGAAAAATCTAACCAAAAATATGATAAAATATAGAAATATTTCAGATTGAAATATTTGTAAGTTTAGTCCTCTCAAAGCCTCCAAGAACCCTTCAAAACATTTGCCCATGTGCAAGAAATTACTGCATTAAACAATTCAGTTTTCTCCTTTGAATTCACTCTCAAAGATGTCAATGGACCTTAGAAAATTGCACTAAATATACCCAAATAATTTATAATATTATTTGTGTACCTTTTAGGGCCTAATAGCACCCTAGAAAATTTAGAAAAGGCTCTCCAAGTGAATCGCCCCACTCATAAAATAATCACATAATTTTTATGATAAAACCCTAGTATTTTCCCTTCCAAAATCCTTCTGAACCCTATGATAAATTGTCACAAAAATTCAGAAAATAGAGAACCACAAGTACCTTATTGAAAGGAGTCCAAAAACCCTCCGATGAGCTTATTTTTTCTTCGCAATTGGTTTGCCCTATTTAGAAAATTAGAAAATAAATTTCAGAATATTTAACTCACCAAAAATTCTTCCGAATGGCCTCCCAATGTCTCCCAAGCAAGTCACCCAATGTAAAAATGGTGTTATAAAATATTGGTGATATTTTATACACTGTTGACACTTTTAACCCTTCTCAAATCTCCGAAATCCACCTTCCCAACCAATCGCCCTAGTTGGAAAAATATCATGAAGACATGAGCAACTCCCTTTGACCTTCAAGGACCCCTCCAAGTGGTTCGCCTAGCTTCCTAGGCAAGTTGCCACCATTTGGAAAGGTATTCTGCCACACAGACAATCTCCTAGTTGATTTGCTCCTCTTCAACACCTATAAAATTCACCAAACCTATTTTCGATAGAAGTATGCAATATTTCCGTAATAAGGTGGTGTCTAAAAACACCTTTGAATGATCCACTTGCATAAAAACATGCACTTTGATGCTCACAAGCCTTGAGTAGAGTTGCACAAGTAGAAGGGATGGAGGTTTTTGTCCCCAAACCTATGACACTTCTTGAAAGCTTTCATCCTCAAGAGGTGGAAACCAAGCTTGACATACTTGATCCAATTTTCCAAATCAATATTCAACATCCCTTTTTCGAAGGAGCCTCTCTTTCTTTTTATAATCTTCCTCCAATTGTGGCACCCGAAAATAAAAAGGGTTGCTTTTCTTTTTAATAAAAAGATATACACAAGCTTCCTTATAAAAGTATTTTTTAGAATGTCCCTTAAAGAGGCCCCAAATTTGGATAATAAAATACTTTGTCAAAATAACCTTGAAGCTTACTAATGTTCCCCTTTTTATTTTTAAATCCTTAGTCCTAGGGAACGCTCAAGCTAAGGGTCTTATCCAAGGACTTAGCTCAAAAAGAGGGACATTATAGTCCTCCCTACCCAAAATTGCTTGTCTTCAAGCAATTGTAGAAGCCAAGGAGCTGTCCCTATTTCCTTCGTAGTGCATCTTTTTATTGAAATCATTTCCCATTGCAACAAGTTTCCAATTTGTGTTCCTTGATTGCCAAACATATTCCTTGTGGGCTGCCCCCATAGATTTGAGAGATTAAATTCATCTTTCAACCAACTTTCAAACTCCCCAAAGATATGCCATGCTTGCTTGTTGTGGGTGTAGTACTTCAAAGTGTATGACGTGCCTCCAAAGACAATGTTCACCAATCTGAAATTAATCATGAAAACCTCTTTATCCCATTACCTTGAGAGGTTTTAGTGTTTATGCACAACCTATCTTGTGTGAGTCTTCTACCACTCCCTTCAAGCATAAGGAAGGTGTAGCTATTGTCAACCTGGAGTTGCACCCTGATCGAAGACGTGCTGAAAAGACTAATCCTCGCTCCAGTTGAAACAATGGGATCTTCTCACGAGGGTGGGTGCCTCAATGATGAAAAGAATCTCTAGAAAACGCTGGTTCCTGTAAGATGCATCTATGAGGATCTCAACTTTTACGCTACAAACTATCTGGGGAAAAGGGAAGAAAGAACTTGAAAAAAAATCTTAGCTAAAATGACGATACACCTAATTTGCTTGATCCACTCAAATCGAGCTTTTGAGAACACTAATTCAGGTAAGGAAGAAGCAAAACTTCAACTTCAATTGATCAATACACATAAGTATTTCACGAAAAGGTTTAATCTAATGATCTAAGTTTGAGGGAAATGGGAAAAATAGGCTTGATGAAAGGCACTAAACAACCACTAATATCCACTATAAACTCAGCAAAAGATGTTTAAACATAGAATATGACCTGTATAAATGATCAGCTAGTAACGAGGTACGAATCCAGATTTGACAAGGAAGAAGGAAAATCTATCACTTAGGCAAATCAATAACAAAAGTACACTATACCAGCTGTTGAAAATTAAAAAAAAAACATAGTCCTTTTCTTATTGATTCTAAAAAAGGTTACAACACAATCTTTGGAAGAAGATTTCTTGCCAAAAGATGGATGATTTTTACAACGTTGAAAAGCCATTAACATAAAAAATTACAATAGCCAAGAGATAGCATTGAAAAATAGGAGAGAGGCTAAATCCGTCCAACTCAGCGTTTACAAAAAATCTATTTTGTCTTCTTCCTCTTTGCATGAAAGCTCCTTGGCGCTAGAATTGGACGATGGAATCATATGTTTGACTTTGCTTGTGCATGTTCAGCTGAGCCATGTCTAAAAATTGAGACCAACTCTTTGGCGTTGAAATGGACGATGGCTAATTTTGGGATGTTAAACTCTTTATCATGCAAAAATGGTTTGCCCTCCTCCAAATTTGGAACCCTTCATGAGCTGCTGGAACGTTTGAAGCGCCGAGTTGACCTCGAAGATAAACTTGACTTCAACAACCAGTCACTGAAGCCTTGACCAGTCAATCGTAATTAGCCCTTGCTTGCATGGAATTCCACGTTAAGAGTCAATAGATGAGCTCTACTCGGATTGCTGGAACATTTGGAGAAGCGTGACTTTGACTAGTCAAACTGTGGGTCAACTGAAAGTTAGCAATCCGCCAAAAATAGCCCTTGTTCGCATGTATTTTCTCCTATTTTGGTCTCCCTATTCGTGTCTATTTTCTGCGGACTTCTATTTTTGGATTATCTTGTCTATATTTAGTCTCGAGATTATTTTGTTTTAACTTCCCCCAGATTATCTATTTTCTGTCCCTTTTGCACAATTCTTTTGGATATTCTGTTGTTGTCTCTTTTACTTAATTCTTTCCTTCAGATTTTATGCTATATCCTTTCATTTCCTTCGGCTTTTTAGGTCTTATCCTGGTCTTGTATTTTCTGCAAACTTTATGTTTATCCCCTTAGCCTTTATTATTTCCCTCGAACTTTTATGTTTGCAATTTTTTCGAAGCTTTGGATTTCCTTCGAACATCTCTCTTTGAACTCATTTCCTACCCTTTGCCTTTGGATCTCCTTCGGACTTTATGCTTTTGGTCTATCTCCTTCAAATTTTTCTGTTGACTTCTTTGTTGACTCCCTTGGTTTGTTTTCCTGCGGACTTTTTGTTTTCAAATTTCCCAAAGGAATCCTTCGGACAAAAAGTCCGAAGGAATTCCTTTGGACTTTTTGTCCGAAGGATATCTTCCTTCTAAATTTCTTCCCTTGCTTATTTTAATCTCTCGGGCTTTTTGGTTTCAAATTTTCCATGGACAAAAAGTCCGCGGGATTTGTTCCTTTGCTTTCAAAAAAAATAGCCCTTCAGGCTTTTTGTAAAGCCTTTTGAAATTCGCAAGATGGACCAAGTGCCCTTCGGGTTTTTTGCAAACGACTCTCCCGAAGTTGATGTGTATCTTCTCAAAGGGTAGGTGCCCTTCGGGATTTTTGAAAATGACCCTTCCAAAGGGTACCTTGCCCTTCGGGTTTTTAAACAGTCCCTCGAACTTTTCAAACAACCCTTAAGAAAAAGACACCCGGGTTTTTTGAAGGGCACCCGGGCTTTTTGTAAGGCACCCGGGTTTTTTGAAAACGTCCTTTTCAACCTTGAAGTGAACTTTCCCGAAGGGCAAGTGCCCTTCGAGATTTTTTAAATTGCCCTCCAGAAGCTTGAAAATGGCCCTTCAAACATTTAACCCGGGCTTTTTGCAGGGCACCCGGGCTTTTTGTAAGGGACACCCAGACTTTTTGCAAAGAACTTTTTTCGAAGGGTAACATACCCTTCGGACTTTTTGAGTTTCCCTTCAGGTTTTTTACAGTCCTTTGTGAGATAAAGTGACCCCTTGGTTATGTCCGAAAGATATCTTTCTTGTATTCCCACGGATAAAAAACCTGCGGAATCTTTGTCTTTGTCTTTCCTTTGATAGACTTATTGCTTTAAACCTCCCAAAGCTATGTGAAAACTACTTCTTTGATGAACCATTCCTTCGGACAAAAGTCCAAAGGAATTCCTGTTGTAGCAAAGGCCCTCACAAAAAACCAATGCATTCTTTCCTTTGTAGTCTTTCTTCCTTGGCTAAAGACGTGAATTTTCTGAATGGCAAGAGACAATCTGACCTGTGGAAGAATTGTCAACAGTAGCCTTGATCAATGAAAAGCCTATGCCACGCCTCAATTAGAAATTGTACCTTCTTTATTGCCTTACACCAAAAGTATGTTCTTCCACATGCATTTCCAGATTGTACCCTTGACTGTATTTTTCCCAAAAATTCAGATTTTTGGCCTTGTATATGCTGCTGTAGTTGATCATAAAAATCAGAATTTATCATGTGGACATTTCTTGAATGTATCTTGGCAACAATTTTCCCCAAAGTGGGTTGGAAAACGACCATAAATTGCCAAATTTTCCCCTCCATATGTGGCTGAACCTTCCTTTTTAACTCAGAAAATAAAGAACAAAATTTTTCAGACTTCTTACCACTTTTTTCTGTTCTTTCTTTTGGCTTCCATGTGGAGAAAAAATAGGTGGTGATGCCTCCAATGTCCCATTGGTAAATCTCTCCATGTTTGTCCTCCTTTTGCAAGGAATAAGATTCTCTATTTGTGCCATTGGGGTCCTTTGTACAGCCACTAAACATTTTTTGTCTTCCAAAATTAATGGGATGTCCTCTTTTTTCCCATGCCTCACTATTTCCCTTTGTGCAAGAGGGAATAGGGTGCTGCCCTAAGCATGTTGTAGGTTGTCATTGGCATTCCATTTCTTTCCCATCTCCTTCAAATAAGTGATGAGAGTAATGACAATTTTCAATGCTTACCATTTGTTTGTGAGTAGGCTCAAGATTTGGATGAAGGGGCTGCATTTCATGTCTAGGGGCAGCCTTCTCTTTTATTCTCTTCATGCTCATGATACATCCTCCTCTCAATTTGTTGGCCTTGGAGGTGGGGGCCTCCCCATCACTTAGACCATGCAAAACAACCTCTTACTTGCTATTTTGAATTTGAGCTCCATAGTTTGGTAATTTTGCGTGTATTCCCCAAGTGAATACAATCATTAAATACCAAGGACCATATTGGTCTCCCCTATGCCCACCACATAAAAATTATCCTCAACCACATGTTTTTCCAAAGTGAGGCTAAGCTTTGGAATCTTGGTTGTGCAAGGGATGGTGAATCCATCCGCTATAGTAACTCTAAAACCTTTGAATTCTATTGATTGTAATCCACAAGATGTTACCAATCCTCTATCAAAGAAATTGTGAGTTGCCCCATTATCAATAAGTATAGTAATAGGTGTTCCTTTCAATGAGCCCTTAACTTTGAAGGGATAGCATCTAGGAGCCCCGAAAAGTGATGCCAAAGTGCCACTCAATTCTTCCTCCCCTTCTATTTCCAAAGTATGTTCCTCATAGTTGGCTGTCCCAACTTCTTCCTCCTCATTTTCCTCATCAAATAGAACCTCAATGTAGTGAACCTGTCCTTTGACACGGCAATTGTGGCCTTTTTCCCACGGGTCCTTGCATGTGAAGCAAAGACCTTTCCTCCTTAGCTCATTCCTTATATCAAATTACTTCGTGGTAGCTCCTTCTGCTACCCCAAACCTAGTTGGTTTGGTCTAACTAAAGGGCCCACATGATTGGCCTTAGGAGTCCCTGAAAAGCTACCCTTGGGCTGCCCCAAACTGCCACCTCTCTGCTGCCCAGTAGGTGGGAAAAAAGTACCATTTGGCTGTCCCAAAGGCAAAAATCTTCTCCTTGGAGTAGAAGACTCCAAATCATAGGCCTTTTGAATGGTCTCCCTCAATGTAGGTGGACCAAAAGCTTTGACCAATCTCCTTAGGGAGTCAATCAGGACCTCTATGAATAGTACCACCAATCTCCTATCTGAAATATCAGTCACCATAACTGAAAGTCGTTGAAACTGTGTGACATAATCATCCACTGAAATCCTTTGTCTCAATTGAGCTAAATCATGAAAATGAAGCTCAGGATCTGCTCTATCCAATCTCTCAATCAATCGCCTACTGAACTCCTCGTAGGAGTGTATGTGTTGATGTCCTTGTGTGATCAAACCACGATACCACCAATCATGGGCTGCTCCCTCTAAATGTAAGGTGGCGAACTGGATGGCCTCTCCCTCTGCCATTGGTCGAAGTGAAAAGAAGGTATCCACCTTTTGAATCCAAGCCCTAGCTGAACTCTTCTATGACCCATCAAAAGTGGAAAGAGATAACTTCCCTAATGCATGCTGGAGCTCTCCCTGGCTAGTCCTCTACCTCTGACCAATCTTGGGTCCAACCTGCCCCCATTTCCAAGCTGAAAAATCAAAAAATGTCATAGCCCTCCTAAATGTCTCAGATAAGGTAATATACTCATCCATATCTCTAACTCCTTGCATGGGTTGATTAACCCCTCCCTCGCTGGTGTGGTCTCCTCTCTCTGAACAAATGTAGGTTGTGTGGGCCTACGTGTGGATGCCCCATTCCCCGAAGGGGGTGTGTGTACTGTTGACAATTCTTCCACAGGCCAAAAAATTGTCAACATTACTATTCGGAAGATGGTCTTATGGTACTGTTGTCAACCTGGAGCTGCGCCCTGAATCGAAGACGTGTAAGAAATGGCCAGTCCTCTATCCGGCTGAAACAATGGGATCTTCTCACGAGGGTGGGTGCCTCAATAGTGAGAAGAACCTCTAGAGAAGGCTGGTTCTTGTATGATGTATCAATTTGGATTCCTACTCTACGCTGCGGACTACCGTGGAAAAGGGAGAAAGGAAACTTAGAGGGGAAATCCTACCTAAAAGGGTGATACACCAGAATTTTGATCCACTCAATTTGGAACCTTGAACACTAAACGAACAAGGGAGAAGGAAGACCTTAGACTTCAATTAATCACTTATGCATAAGTATTTCGTGCAAAGGTTCGATCCAATGACCAAAACATGAGGGAAAACGATGGAGAGAGGTCTAATAAAAGACACTTTGTGGCCACCTAAAATCCACTTAAAGTTTCAGCAAAAGACAACAAAGAACACTTTAACACGACCTGCACAAGGATAATATAGCAACTAGATATGAAACAGAATTTGGGAAGGGAGAGAACTCTACCACTTATGCAAATTGCTGAAGAAATATACACTATGCCAATGCTTGAAAACTGAAAGTACAATCCTTCTTATTGATCAAAGAGGTTACACAACTCCACCAATGGCAGAGTTTGGTCTAACCAAGAGAGATTGGATGATTTTAATCAAGGCTGAAAGTCCTTATATAGAAGATTACAAGAGGCCAAAGATTGGCGTAGAAACTTGAAGAGAAAGATTCACTTTGGTTAACTCAAGGCTTTACTTGGCCTTTCAATAAAATATATTTGCCCTTTTGTTCTTGCATGGAGATTCTTCGTTTGATGAAGCGAACTTATCTTTGTTATGAACTGCTCACCTCTTCTGCATGGAAATCTACGCAAATGTTAAATTTCGAACTCCATGTGAGTTGCTTGATGCCGAGTTGTAGTGTTTGAAAACTGAGTTAACCGTTCGGTAAGTGAGGTGGACGAAGAGATCATTCTCCTTCGCATGGAAAGCTCCTAGTGGATGCGGCGTTTTAATCAATTAGTCAACTCGTCGTTCGAATTTGGAACTCCTGCTAAAGCTGATTTAGACCTTCGGATGCATGCGCTGAATGGAGATGAACAGGACTTTAATAATCAGTCAAGTGAAGCTTTGACCGTTTATTTGAAAATAGCTCCGATATTCAAAAATAGCTCCTGTTTGCATGTATTCTGTCTTATTCTGGTCTGATGTTCGTGTCTATTTCTGGCAGGATTCAACTCTTTCATCGGATTTTCTATTTTCTATTCTCTTTTGCACAGTCGGCCTCCATTTATTTCAGATTTCTTGTCTCTTTGGTTCCAACGGTTACTTCCTACGGTCAAAATTTGACGGCCTGCGGGACGTCACCGGAAGCTTTATTCCTTCGGACTTCCGTCTTGTCACTTTCCCGCGGCTTTCTTTTCTTCGCATCTTTCCCGCGGACAAAAAGTCCGCAAGAATTATCTCAGTCTTATGCCCTTCGAAATTCTTTCGGGTTTTTGGTCGGTCTTTTCTCCGAATTCCTTCGGACAAAAAGTCCGAAGGAATTAGTCCTCTTGCCTTAGCATTTTCCTATTTTTTCCTTTGTTTCCTCCGCGGACTTGGCTTTGTGTAAGCTTTCCAAATTTCTTCGGACTTTTTGTCCGAAGGAATCCCTTCAGACAAAAAGTTCGAAGGATGTCTTTGCCTTTGCTCTATTTCAAAGTGCCCTTTGGCACCGACCAAGTGTCCTCCACCCGTGCCCTTCGGAAAAATTGGAGGGCACCTGGGCTTTTGCAATGGTCCTTGAATTTGTCCTTGTATCTTCCCGAAGGGTAGGCGCCCTTCAAGATTGTTGTAAATGACCCTTTCAAAGGGTCTTGGCTTTTCCTTTGTTGACTTTGGTGGACTTTTGGATTCTCCCGAATTTCTTCGGACTTTTTGTCCAAAGGAATTCCTTCGGACAAAAAGTCCGAAGGATATTAGTCCTTCTCTTTTGCCTTCGACTGCCCTTCAGAAAATTTGCAAGTGTCCTTTCCGACAACCAAGTGTCCTCCGCAAGGGCATTTAGCTCTCCCTCTGTGCCTTTTGGAAAAATTGGAGGGTACCCGGGTTTTTTGTAAAAGTTTCAAATTGGATCTTTGTACCTTCCCGAAGGGTAGCTGCCCTTCAGGATTTTTGTAAATGACCTTTCCGAAGGGTCTTGGCTTTAAACCTTGCTTTTTTAGGAGGACTTTTGCCGAAGTATTCCTTCGGACAAAAGTCCAAAGGAATTACTTCCTTTGTTTTAGGCACTTTGGCTTTGTCTTCTGCCTTGTGGACCTTTGTCCTTAGCATTTTTTCGAAGGCTCTTTTCCGAAGTAAAAGCCTTTTGATGAACCATTCCCTTGGAATTTTCCTGTTGTAGCGAAGGCCTTTACCAAAAAGGCAATGTATTCTTTCTTCCTTGGCTAGAGATGTGAACTTTCTAAATGGCAAAGGACAATCTGACTTGTGGAAGAATTGTCAACATTTCTGGCGACTCAACTGGGAAGCATGCCTGCTATGCTTGAGAACTCAGACCATGTATAGACGTTATTCGAATTCCCAAATGGTGAACTTGATTTCTGATTGAAAATCTGCTCTAATCATGGCTGTAGTAACCTCCTTCAAAATAAGAAGGAAAACACACGAAAGTAGAAAAACTAACTAAGAAGCAAATGTGCTACCAGCACTTATTGAACAAAACTGAAGTAAATTACCGTGCTTGAACAACGCTTGGAGGAAAGCAAAAAGTAACTAAATATGTAGATAGAATTTTGCTCTTTAATAGCAATGTTTCAGATGTATCCCATTTACTGGGATTGGAAGCTCTTGGCCGTCCATCTTAGCAAGTTGGAAGGCGTTGTGGGATTTGTAGCTGGAGATCATATATGGGCCACTCCAAAGTGAATCAAACTTTGTGTCTTCCTGGTTTGGCCCGATTCTCATCCCACTTGAGGACCACATCTTCTTTGAAGCTCTGTGAGGAAGCTTCTTTGTCGAATGTCTTTTTCACCTGTGCCTGATGACTTTCCATGGCTAGCATGGCTTGATTCCTTGTCTCTTCCAGCTCCATAAGTTTTGCATACCTGATCTCCATAGGCTCGTTTTCTAATAATTCAAGTTGATGCATTAATTCTAAAGCTGAAAACTCGAGAGAGATAGGTAACCTTGCTTCTCTACCATAGACTAGCTTGTAGGAAGAGTTGGCTATTGACCTCTTGTAGGTGATCCTATCAGCCCATAGTGCTGACTTCAACTTGAGGTACCATGATCTTTGATTGTCCTCGATAGTCCTCTGTATGATCCTCAAGAGGTTCTTGTTTGTAGACTCAACAAGGCCATTTCCTTGTGGCTAATAATTTGATGAAGTGTTGAGATAGATTCCATGTTGGACGGCCCATTGGCTGATCCTGGATCCCACAAAAGCCATTGCATTTTTAGAAATAATGGTTGAAGGGACTCCAAACCTAGTGACCAAACCTTCATATAAGTCAAGGACGCTAGTTTCATTTGCTTCCTTTAATGCAACTGCTTCTGTCTAGCGTGTGAAGTAGTCCGTAGCTGTTAGAATCCACTTATGCCCTGAACTAGAAGGAGGGTTAATGAGACCAATAAAGTCCAATCCCCACTGGACAAATGGCTGATCTACTGTAATTGGCTATAGGGGCAGGGCCGCTAGTTTAACCTTTCCTACAAACATAGCGCATTGCTTGCACTTCCTAACCCATGCATAGCAGTCACCAAATATAGTAGGCCAATAGTACCCACCTCTCATGATTTTGAGTGTTGTAGTTTTGGCAAAAAAGTGTCCACCAAGTCCATCATGGAATTCTTCTAGTAATCTTTGAGTATGACCTGGCTCTACACACCTTAGTAACATTCCATTGATATCCTTTTTGAATAAGACACCGTCAATGAGCAAAAATGGAATTGATTGCAGTCTGAAATACCTTCTTTTTGAAGCATTTAGGTGGGGAGGGTAACAACCTTCCTGAAGATAGCTTATCAGATCATGAAACCAGCTGGAAGGTGAGGTCTGTACAGCAGCAATTTCTACATCATTTGACACTAGAACAACTTCGTTGGTCTCTTGTAAGTCCCGAGCTAGATGCTCACAAAGGTCTTTTCCTCTAACCAACTTCGTGATCTTAATGTCTATGTCATATTCCATCACTTTGGTTATCCAACCAGCCCTCTTCTCATTTATGTCTTTGTTCAGAAGAAATTATTTGATGCTTAGATGAGCAACCATTAGAAGTATTTTATAATTGGACAACAAGTGCCTAAATTTCTTCAGAGACCTTATAACTGAAAGGACGTGTTTTTCAACAAAAGAGTACCTTGTCTCATACTCGTGCAGGTCTTTGTTGTAGAAGGCTATTGGCTGTTCCAAGTCCTCATGGTTCTGCTGCATAAGAATGCCTGAAATGGTGTCCATATTAGCATATGTATACAAAATGAAATCCTTCTTGAAATCTGGATTCAAGAGCGTAGAGGCACTTGCTATGGCTTTCTTAACATCTTCAAACCATGTTATTCCCTCCTTGGATCAGCTGAAGTCCTGATTTTCTTTAACATGGCTGTAAGTGGTTTAGCAACGGTGGCAAAATCTGAAATGTATCTCTTTATAAAATTGATCTTTCCAAAGAAACTTTGCAAAGCCTTTTTGCTCTTAGGCAAGGAGAGTGCAAGAATGGATTGAATCCTTTCAGAATCTATGTCTAAACCGTGCTTTGAAATGACATGTCCAAGCAGCTTACCTTCGTGAACTGAAAACACACACTTTTTGGGATTTAGGGATATCCCAAATTGCCTACACTTTTCAAAAACATGCTAGACGTGTATCATGTGATCTTCTGCATCCTTTGAGAATATTGTTATATCATCTAAATAGACAAGCACAAATTTGTTAAGAAGGCCTTGGAAGGCCATATCCGTGGCTCTCTGAAAGGTTGCTCCAGCATTGGACAACCCGAAAGGCATCTTTCTGTATGCGAATGTTCTCCACTTGGTTGTGAAAGCTGTCTTGAATTGGTCCTCTTCTTTGACCAAAATCTGATTGTAGCCACTGTACCCATCCAATAAGAAAAACCTCTCTGAACCTGAAACAAGCTGTAAAATTTGTTCCATTGATGGCAATGGATAGTGGTCTTTAAGTGAGGCCCTGTTTAAGTCACGAAAATCAACACATAAACGAATCTCACCGTTCTTTTTCCGTACTGGAACGAGGTTCGCTACCCAAGTTGAGTGCTTAATTGGAAATATAATAGTCGATTCTATAAGCTTGTGAAGCTCAGCTTTCATCAAAGGCTCAAGCTTTGGATTGCTTGGCATGTCTTTGTCGTACTGGTTTAGTTTCGTCCTCTAGCTCAATAGTGTGTTGAGCCAAACTCGGATCAAAACCTTTGAGATCACTATACTGCCATGCGAATATATCAGCAAAATTTTGGCATAATTCAACGAAAGCTTTCTTTTGTAGTGGAGTGCATACCTTGCCTAATTTCAGAATCTTACCAGTTGCAATCTCTACACTAGCATAGTGTTCTTCATTTGTTGACAGGGCTGGTTTCTCTTTCCTTAGTTCATCGTCTTCACTGAAAATATTCTCTAGGGTAACCAATCCTTTGGGTAGCTTATTGGTTTTCAACTGCACAATCTGGTCACCATACTGCTGTAAGCATTTTACCTGATTTTTTGGAGAAAACTCAGCGTCTTCCTATAAAAATCTCACAATTTGATGGTCACTTTCGAATACCTGCCAATTTTCTTGGTTAACTGGGACAAAAGGTCTTACAATTATCTATATATGTGATTGAGAAATGTCACTTTTAACGTCAGCTGGGATATCAAATTGTGCCCCAACAGCAGCCAACCTATCAGCATGTTTATTTCTATTCCTTGGTATTGCCTGAATATTAAAAGCTTGAAAATCTTCAAGTAAATCCCATACCCTATGTCTATAAGATTTGAGCAATATATTCTTGCATACATTTAAGCCTCTTACTTGGTGAACTACAAGTTCACTATCTCCAAACACTTGTAGACAACTTGCTTTCATCTTCCTAGCCCATTGCAAACCGTGGACTAGTGCTTCATATTCAGCAACGTTATTTGAACAGCCAAATTGAAATTTAATGGATGAGAAATACCTTTGTTCTGTGGGAGAAATTAACATCATCCCAGCTTCCGTCCCATGCTTATTTCTTGATCCATCGAAGTATAATTGCCACAAGCCTTCATTAGATTCGCCCTCTTTGACCATAGTTGGGATAGGTGCATCGTTCTCATGAAGACAATACACACCAAGGCCTTCTTCTTCAATCAGCTTGTAGGGATCATGCTCATGCAAGGTGGAGGCCCATTCATCAAGAAATAAATCTGGAACTCCATCCAAAGGTGAGTC
This sequence comes from Torreya grandis, assembly GCA_037957365.1. NCBI lineage: Eukaryota > Viridiplantae > Streptophyta > Pinopsida > Cupressales > Taxaceae > Torreya > Torreya grandis. The sequence continues at coordinate 10,896,149 of JARHVA010000009.1, read as the reverse complement.
CTTTTCTACATCACTAGTTTGTACTACTTCATCTGAAATGATACAATTTGCATTGACCACACTTGGCGTATAAGGTTCCATGTGAAAACTTGCAATAGGTTCCGAATGAATGGTTACCTTTGTGCCATATCTGGTTCTAAACAGCAAGTAAATCCAGTCAGCTGATAGATATCCCCCAATCTTTGAGGTGAAGTCTCTTGAAAGGCACATGGCGAAACAAGGAGGTAGATCCACTACTACAACGTCCTGCTGAATAGCTACGTTAGGACATGCATGTAATGTTAATTTCAAGTCTTTGACAATCCCTACCGTCTTTGCGGGTGAACCATCCAACTGCAGTACCCCTTTAGTACTTGGCTCATAAACAAGGCCGAGCTTGTCTGCAATCTGTTTAGGCATGACCGTATTGCTGGCTCCACTATCCACCATACAATTATGGACTAAGGTGTCTCCTATTTGTTGACGCAGAAGATTGCACCCTTGGCAGGAGGCCGAGCTCCTGCCTTCCTCATGTCAAAATGGAAACTCCCCTCTCACCTGTGGGACTGGCGAAGCTGGAGGGGAGAGTCTCTAGATAAGGGCTAGCTCCCTTTGATGCATCTGAGTTGTTCCAATAAGTGCTAATACATATATATGGATATATAATGGGGGGGGATGAAAAGGGAGAAAGATTGCAGGAAAACAAAACTACTCTAAAGGAGGTGATGCACCAAATGATTCGACCTACTCACACTTACACTCTGAAACATACAAACACATACGTACACTTCAACTGGTAAATGGACCAGACTGCAGAAAGTTTAACAGGGAGGCTTTAATGGAACACACAGGAAACAGAGACTCACCATAGGTGCTGTGGAAGAGACACACTATGTAGTAGATTCTTTCTATCTCTGCGCTTCCAGGTACAGCTCTTCTTGTCACCTGTAGGAATGGCACCTTATAGACACCAGGTGTGTTGGTGTTAAACCTGTGAAAGCATTAAGCAGCAATGACTAGACACAAAACTAACACTTAGATACACAGAGATATCTAACCAAAATAGAGGTAAAAAAGCGTTTATTGATTTCAGGTGAAAATTTGCCAGGGCTTCGCCTTACAAATGTGAAAGATCCTTTTCCCAAATGACAAGTCTACAATATATAGAGGAAGAAAGGGGCCTTTTGGCGCCCCTTTTACAAATGGCCCATGCGCGCCCCAAGGGCGTTGGGAAGAGGAAGCCGCTAAAATATAAATGCTGTGTCGGTTCTGGTTCTGACTTCAGGCGTTTTTTAATATAGGCCGCGTTGTTTCCCCATTAACCGAGACTGCTCCTTGAAGGCACCCACGCGGTTTGTCTACTCATAAATGTAAAATGGAGAAAAAATAGGCCGCGCCGTTCACTATTCCAACCGCTGGAATAACTCCTTGAGTCGACGCCTCCCTTCGCCACTTGGACTATTTTGTCTGTTTCTACACTTGGCACTTTTGTCTTTTCCCTGCCTTGACTCTTCTGGCTCCTTCGGTTCTTTTCTTAGCAGGTCACTAAGTTCATTTTCAACTTTTGTCTTTTCCAGCGTCGTTTTCTTGGTTTTGTCCTTTTCTGGCTCCTTCGGCCTTCGGGGCTATCTTTTGGCGGGTCGCTAAGTTCCTTGGGCTGCTCTTTAAGCTTTTCAAAATCAACGGCTATTTCCCGAGCCTTGAAATTGACATTCACGTACCCGTCACTGCATTTGAATTTCCAACGGCTAGTCCGCCGTGTTTGATTTTGACGTCCCCCAGGCCCGTCACCTTTGGACTTTCTGTCGGCTTCCTGCTTCGGCCTCTTCTATGGACCTCTTTTGTCGATCCTTCAAGAAGGGGGAGTGACCCTTCGGCTTCTTGAAGAAAGTCCTTTTCCTCAGCGAGAGCCCTCCGCAAGGGCAAATACCCTTCGGGCTTTTTCCCCGCAGACTTTTTTCCACGGACAAAAAGTTCGCGAGAATTGGCCACTGCGATTTCCCTGGGTCCTTTTGAGCTCGCGGCCTTCTTCTGAATTCCTTCGGACAAAAAGTCCGAAGGATTTCTTCCATTGCTTTTGCCTCAAGTCTTTTCTCCGTGTCTTTCGAATTCCTTCGGACTTTTTGTCCGAAGGAAATACTTCGGACAAAAAGTCCGAAAGAATTCGTTCTATGCCTTAGTCTTTATTTTTGCTTTTTGAAATCCTTCGGCTGCCTTCGAAGTGCTCCCTGCCCTCCACAAGGGCACTTGTCCCTCGGGGGGGGCGGGGGGGCTTGAACTTTCATTTGAACCGTTACTTTGAACCAACCGTTGAACCAATTGATTGAACCGGTTCAACGGTTCAAACATTTGTTGAACCAAGGCATCGAACCGTTTGATTGAACTTGCCGATGAACTTTGCGTTGAACTTTAAGATTGAACCAAGGCTTTGAACCGACGCATTGAACCAAGTCGATGAACCGACTGAGTGAACCAAGTGATTGAACCATCCGATTGAACTGAAGCGTTGAACCAAACGTTGAACTGAACATTGAACCAAGCTCATTGAACCGTTTGAATTGAGCCAAGCCTTTGAACTTTGCCGATTGAACCAAAATCGTTGAACCAAAGCAATGAACCAAGGCGTTGAACCGGTTCAATGGTTCAACGGTTCAAAACTGCTAACTCTTTGAGAGATCAAGTCGTTGACCCACTTGATGAACCAAGGCATTGAACCGGTTCAATGGTTCAAAAATGCTAACCTTCCTTGTGAATTTTTTGACAAGAGTCTGAAGGAGCTTTACAAAACCTTGCACTCTTTGAACTGGTTTTTCATGTGCCGAGAGACTCGCCTGTAGAGTTCGTAGAAATTTTCAGACTTGTGCAAAATCAAGAAATGAAGTGGCCCAGAACAGCAGGGGAAAAAGGGGACCGATTTTTGGCCTATTGGACCAAAAAAGGTCAACACTATTATCAAAGAAAGATAAAAAGGGGGAATCTTCTTTGATTTTACCTCAGTTTTGTCCACCTTTGATACCTTGTTTCCTTGCTGTACCTGCTGCTTAGTTGGCGGATCTGAGTTTGTCAAAACAACACCTTCTTTGTCTACTAATTTTGGAGACAATTCAAGAGCTGAAAGTTCCTGAATGAGTTTGTCCTTTTCGCCTGGAATAGAAAGATTATCCCACATGCTAATATTGACGTTAGACCTTTTCATCTGATCTACAATATTGAACTGGGATGTACTAACCTTCGATTGCACCTTTTGAGTTACTTGCTGCTCACGGATTTGATGCACTTTGCCTACCTCTACATTCTGATTTTTTGTGACTGTGGGAGCAACAAGCTGTTCTTTCGTACCTTGAGCAATAGTACTAGGAGTATTGTACGTATTTGCCACTGCTTGAGCTTCTCCAACAGTTCTTTTATTTCTCTGATAGGTTAAAGCTGCAACTTGATCATTTGAAGTGTTAGTTTTAACATCTTGAGTAAAAGCAATATGATCATCTACCTGCCAATTTACATTAATAGCATCAGGCTACCCTTGGGTCACTCCTTGTGATGCCAATCCCGTGTCTTGATATTGGCTCTCCTGAAAAGAGAACTCCTCTTGTGTCATCTGTGGCAAAGTGTTGTTTGATGATACTGAATCCTGGTTTTGAAAATCATTGAGATTCGAAGGCTGCCAACTTGAATCCTGCACTAAATTGTTCTGAGGTGGAGTTGGAACAATGGCTTTTGAAGTAGGAGCATTTGGATCAAGAGCAACATATGGCCTAGCTGGAGTTATGGCCCCTTGTGCTTGATAAGGTCGTCTATTTTCTCTGAAACCCTGATAAGGAGATCTTTGATCTTTGAAGGGCTGATAATTGTTCTGATTTTGTTGTTGATAAGGCCTATTTGATTGAAATTGCTGCCTTTTAAGCTGTACTATTTCGTTTCCAAAAGATTGTAACAGACTTTTCAGCTCTCCTATCTCACAAGATTGACTAGTAGAGGCTGCAATAGGACGCTGAGGTGATGGAATTGGAGCCAAGGATGGAGCTTGAGGAGCTTGAAGGGCTGGTACTGAATTTATCTCCAAAAATATGGGCATTGGAGGCCTTGGAGCAAGCTTTCCTACTTGAATCAGACTATTTTATGCCCTTATTGCAACTTCATAGGCACCTGGCAAAGTAGTGCCGCCCATTGACTATATCATCACACTAATATCAGAATTGAGAGCTTTCAAAAAATATAAGAATGCATATTCAGGTGATGGCCTAATTAGAACCGGTATCCTGTGCCATGTCTTTTGAAATCTGAGATTAAAATCAGACATGAACTCATGAGGAGCTCTCTGTATGGCAGTTAATTGCTCAACCAAAGATAAGTGGTCAGATTTTTCTTCAAATTGTTTGACCAAAGCAGCGCCTAATTCATTCCAAGTAGAGATAGATCTAAGTGGGAGGGTTCTATACCACTGTAATGTTTTTCCTTTGAAAGAAGCAGCTAGTAATTTGATAGCAACATTATCCTAGGTTACATTATGAACTGAGCAAAGATTAGCAATAACCTGTATATGCTCAACAGGGGTTGTTTGATTTTCTCCTGAGAATAATGGAATACTTTTGAGGGCAGATATAGGTATATCATTTAACTGTGCTAGATTTAGTGGACTCCCCCTATTGAATGGAGCAAATACTTGATTTCTTATGGCCATCTGAATGGTGGAGATTTTAGTCTCTAGAACAATAGGATGAGGGGGAGCTAAATATTCCCTTTGAGGGTATGGACTTGCCCTCCTAGATCTTGCTCTTTTATAAGTTAAAAATTCAAAAGGAATACCTTTGCTGGCTGATCTTGTGGTAACTTTTGGCATGAACTGATTGTCTGAATGATGCCACGAACTCTTCTGCTGGCTGCAAATGAATATCTTCCTTTGCCGTGAAGATTCTCTGTAAAGAACTCTTTTCGTGGTCCCACCGGGCGTGCCAAAAACTGTTGTCAACTTGGAGCTGCGCCCTGAATCGAAGACGTGCAAGAAACGGCCAGTCCTCTATCCGGCTGAAACAATGGGATCTTCTCACGAGAGTGGGTGCCTCAATAGTGAGAAGAACCTCCAAAGAAGGTTGGTTCCTGTATGATGTATCAATTTGGATTCCTACTCTACGCCGCGGACTACCATGGAAAAGAGAGAAAGGAAACTTAGAGGGGAAATCCTACCTAAAGGGGTGATACACCAGAATTTTGATCCACTCAATTTGGAACCTTGAACACTGAACGAACAAGGGAGAAGGAAGACCTTAGACTTCAATTAATCACTTATGCATAAGTATTTCGTGCAAAGGTTCGATCCAATGACCAAAACATGAGGGAAAACGATGGAGAGAGGTCTGATAAAAGACACTTTGTGGCCACCTAAAATCCACTTAAAGTTTCAGCAAAAGACAATAAAAAACACTTTAACACGACCTACACAAGGATAATATAGCAACTAGGTATGAAATAGAATTTGGGAAGGGAGAGAACTCTACCACTTATGCAAATTGTTGAAGAAATATAGACTATGCCAACGCTTGAAAACTAAAAGTACAATCCTTCTTATTGATCGAAGAGGTTACACAACTTCACCAATGGCAGAGTTTGGTCTAACCAAGAGAGATTGGATGATTTTAATCAAGGCTGAAAGTCCGTATATAGAAGATTACAAGAGGCCAAAGATTGGCGTAGAAACTTGAAGAGAAAGATTCACTTTGGTTAACTCAAGGCTTTACTTGGCCTTTCAATAAAATATATTTGCCCTTTTGTTCTTGCATGAAGATTCTTCGTTTGATGAAGCGAACTTATCTTTGTTATGAACTGCTCACCTCTTTTGCATGGAAATCTACGCAAATGTTAAATTTAGAACTCCATGTGAGTTGCTTGATGCCGAGTTGTAGCGTTTGAAAACTGAGTTAACCGTTCAGTAAGTGAGGTGGACGAAGAGATCATTCTCCTTTGCATGGAAAGCTCCTAGTGGATGCGGCGTTTTAATCAATTGGTCAACTTGTCATTCGAATTCGGAACTCCTACTAAAGCTGATTTAGACCTTCGGATGCATGAGCTGAATGGAGACGAACAAGACTTTAATAATCAGTCAAGTGAAGCTTTGACCGTTTATTTGAAAATAGCTCTGATGTTCAAAAATAGCTCCTGTTTGCATGTATTCTGTCTTATTCTGGTCTGCTATTCGTGTCTATTTCTGGCAGGATTCAACTCTTTCGTTGGATTTTCTATTTTCTATTTTCTTTTGCACAGTCGGCCTCCATTTATTTTAGATTTCTTGTCTCTTTGGTTCCAACGGTTACTTCCCGCGGTCAAAATTTGACAGCCTGTGGGACGTCACCGAAAGCTTTATTCCTTCTGACTTCCGTCTTGTCACTTTCCTGTGGCTTTCTTTTCTTCGCATCTTTCCCGCGGACAAAAAGTCTGCAAGAATTATCTCAGTCTTATGGCCTTCGGAATTTTTTCGGGTTTTTTGGTCAGTCTTTTCTCCAAATTCCTTCGGACAAAAAGTCCGAAGGAATTAGTCCTTCTCTTGCCTTAGCATTTTCCTATTTTTTCCTTTGTTTCCTCCGCAGACTTGGCTTTGTGTAAGCCTTCTGAATTTATTCGGACTTTTTGTCCGAAGGAATTCCTTCGGACAAAAAGTCCGAAGGATGTCTTTGCCTTTGCTCTATTTCAAAGTGCCCTTCGGCACCGACCAAGTGTCCTCCGCCCGTGCCCTTCGGAAAAATTGGAGGGCACCCGGACTTTTGCAACGGTCCTTGAATTTTTCCTTGTATCTTCCCGAAGGGTAGGCACCCTTCAAGATTGTTGTAAATGACCCTTCCGAAGGGTCTTGGCTTTTCCTTTGTTGACTTTGGTGGACTTTTGGATTCTCCCGAATTTCTTCGGACTTTTTGTCTGAAGGAATTCCTTCGGACAAAAAGTTCGAAGGATATTAGTCCTTCTCTTTTGCCTTCGACTGCCCTTCAGAAAATTTGCAAGTGTCCTTTCCGATGACCAAGTGTCCTCTGCAAGGGCATTTAGCCCTCCCTCTGTGCCTTTCGAAAAAATTGGAGGGTACCCGGGTTTTTTGCAAAAGTTCCGAATTGGATCTTTGTACCTTTCCGAAGGGTAGGTGCCCTTCGGGATTGTTGTAAATGACCTTTTCGAAGGGTCTTGGCTTTAAACCTTGCTTTTTTAGGGGGACTTTTGCCGAAGTATTCCTTCGGACAAAAGTCCGAAGGAATTACTTCCTTTGTTTTAGGCACTTTGGCTTTGTCTTCTGCCTTGCGGACTTTTGTCCTTAGCATTTTTCAGAAGGCTCTTTTCCGAAGTAAAAGCCTTTTGATGAACCATTCCCTTGGAATTTTCCTGTTGTAGCGAAGGCCTTTACCAAAAAGGCAATGTATTCTTTCTTCCTTGGCTAGCGACGTGAACTTTCTAAATGGCAAAAGACAATCTGACTTGTGGAAGAATTGTCAACAGGTACCAGTTTGTCTTGTAAATGAATTTTTGAGTCCTTACATAGCCATCTACAGCCTTCATATAAAGCATGGGATGATCTACTTGAGGATGTTACAGGTGCCCTGGGTTGCAACTGAAGATACATATGTTCTACTTGTTGAGACATACTGCATATCTGCACTGTTTGAAAAGGCAGAGGTTGTTTTGCATACGATGCGCAAACATGGTTATTCTATACTACATACAATACATTAAGAAAATCAAAAGGCAAGGCTAGAAATTTGCACAAAGCAAAGGAAAACAAAGGAAGATATCCTTCGGACAAAAGTCCGAAGGAATACTTCGGAGAATTTGCAAGTAAAAAACCTGCAGCCAACAAGGAAAGAAGAAAAAAGTCCGTAGCCTCCCAAAAAGTCTGCAGAAAATAAAGACAAAGGAATAAGGACACCTACAAAAAACCCGGGTTCCCTACAAAAAGCACATGTGCCCTACAAAAAGCCTGGGTGTCCTACAATTTTTCCGAAAAGCCAGGGAGATAGACAAAAGCCCTTGCGGAGGGCACTTGGTCGGTGACAGGGCCTTTCCAACTTTCCCGAAGGGCACAGAGGAAGGATACAAGCCCTTGCAGAGGGCACTTGGTCGGTGGCAAGACCTTTGCATTTTTTCCGAAGGGCATTCTGCCGGTGGTAAGACAAAGACAAAGGACTAATTGCACATGTACCCTACAAAAAGCCTTGGTGTCCTACAATTTTTCCGAAAAGCCAGGGAGATAGACAAAAGCCCTTGCGGAGGGCACTTGGTCGATGACAGGGCCTTTCCAACTTTCCCGAAGGGCACAGAGGAAGGATACAAGCCCTTGCAGAGGGCACTTGGTCGGTGGCAAGACCTTTGCATTTTTTCCGAAGGGCATTCTGCCGGTGGTAAGACAAAGACAAAGGACTAATTCCTTTGGAATTTTTGTCCGAAGGAATTCCTTCGGACAAAAAGTCTGAAGAAATTCGGGACAAAGAAAAACCCGTGGAAAATACACAAAGGCAAAAAGAGCAAACAAAATTGACGGATATCCTTCGGACAAAAGTCCGAAGGATTAATTCCAAAAAGTGAGAAGCAAAAAGTCCACATAAATTCAAAGGATTAAGCCGCGGAAAAATTGAGAAGCAAAAAGTCCGCAGAAATTCAAAGGATTAAGCTGTGGAAAAATTGGCAAACAAAAGTCCGCAGAAATTCAAAGGACACAAAGCCCATGGGAAAAAGTCCGAGAAAATCAAAAGGAGATAAGACCAAGGGATAGAACATAATTCCAAAGCAAAAAGTCCGCAGAAAACCAAGGGGAAGCCAAAAAGTCCGAAAGAAATGGATATCCTTCGGACAAATTGTCCGAAGGATTCCTTCGGAAAGCTCGGTCAAAGAAAGGGAAGTCTGAGGGGAGAGAGACAAAAGCGAAGTTCGAAAAGAATGAACACGAAGGGAAAATTACTTAGCAAATAGACCAATGGATTATCCGAAGAAATAAAACAAAAGGGAGAGGTCCGAGATAATAAAGACCCGAAGATAATGAACATTAGGCCAAAGGAATAAGAAAGGAAAGTCCGTGGAAAGACAAATATAATTGTTGACGCTGTGGATTGCACCCTTGAGAGAAGACTAGGCTTCTTTCTTCCACGCAGCACAATGGAGACTCCTCTCTTGCCTATGGGTCTGGCAAAACTGAGGGGAGAATCTCTAGATGAGGGCTAGTTCCCTTTGATGCATCTCTAAGTTATTCCAGTAACATTTGCTAATATATATATATAATGGAGGGGGAGGTTGAAAAGAGAGAAGGATTACTGAAGCAGAACCTAAGCTAAGATGGTGATGCACGAAAAAAGTTTGATCTACTCATTTGCTCACACTTCAAACCATAAGAGCACATACATACACTTTATTTGATAAAAGGACCAGACTGCAGAGAACTTAGCAGAAAGGCTTAGTGAAGACACACAGAAGATGAACTTACCACAGGTGTTGTAAGAAGACACACTATCTGATAACCCTCTCCTATCTCTGTGCTCCAGATACAGCTCTTTTTTCTACCTGCAGGAATGGCGTTTTGTCTATACCAGGTGTGCTAGTATCAAGCCTGTGAAAGCATCATGGAACAATGACTGGACACAAGGTTAATACTCAAAGACATTCAGAGATATATCCAACCAGATAGAGGTAAAACAATTTTTATCGATTCAAGGTGAAAATTTGGCAGGGCTATGCCATACAAAAATGAGAGATACTTTCTCAAATGAGAGTTTACAATATATAGAGAAGAGAAAGCAATGACGCCTTTTTTCACAAGTGGCCCATGTTGTGTTGAATACATTGGGAAGAGGAAGTCGCTGAAGGAACCATGTTGTGGTAGTTACCAGTCTTGACTTTGGCATTTAAATTATATTAAACGTCATAGTGAAAGCATAGGTCGCACCTTACCATTTGAAAACAAGACCGCTCCTTAAAGAGGTTCACGCAGTTGTCTGCTCATTAATGCAAAATGAGAAAAAATAGGCTGTGCCATTCACTGTTTGCGCTCCTTGATGACCATCTTGTAAAGACTGTTCCAACCACTGGCATAACTCCTCTGCCGACGTCTCTCCTGCCACCTGGGCCATTCTATCCGTGTCTGTGCTTGGCTCTTCGAGCTCCTTTCTCGACGGGTCGCTGAGTTTCCACCTGGCTTTTGTCTTTTCCTGGCTTTGTATTTCCCTGGATTTTGTCTTTTGTCATCTCTTGGCCCTTTCTGGCAATCTGAGCTCTCGGGGCTATCTTCTCGGCGGGTCACTGAGTTTCCACGCACGGGCCCATCCTTAAGCATTTCAAGATCAATGGCTATCTTATCATCGTAAAGTTGACGTTTGCACGCCCATCACCATTTGAAAGCCAACGGCTATTCCATTGTCCTGAATTTGACATCCACGGGGACGTCACTGGACGTTTGAATTCCAACGGCTAGTTTGCGATGCTAAATTTGACATCTTCGGGCCTGTCACCCCTTTTGGCAATTTTTTCAACTTTTCGCAATCCCATCGGCCTTTTTTATTCATTCAGCTCTTTGCAATTGAACCCTCCCGAAGGGAAGGTGTCCCTTCGGGGCTTTGAAAAGGTCTCCTTGGCAGCTGAGAGTCCCCCATAAGGGCACCTGCCCTTCGGGCTCCTTCGGGCTGCCTTGGCTTCTCAATTCCTTCGGACAAAATGTCCGAAAGAATTCCTTCAGACGCCCTTTCTTTCTTTCGGGAAATTCCTCCGACAAATGCCTTCGGGCAAAAATGTCCGAAGGAATTTCTTCGGGCATTTTGTTCGAAGGAATTCATCCTTTGGATTTCCTTGTCTTTTCCTTCGGACAAAATGTCCAAAGGACCTTTGACCTTTGCCTTGGATTCCTTTCCGAAGGGTAATTTTCTGTTTGGCTCCTTGCCTTGTGAATTTCTTCGGACAAAATGTCCGAAGGAATTCCTTCAAGCACTTTGTCTGAAAGAATTCACGTCGACTTCCATTCGGTTTCCTTTAGATTTAGTCCTCGAACAAAAGTCCGAAGGAAATCCTTCCTTTTGCCTTAGTCTTTTCTCCGAAGAAAACTTACCTTTCGGCCCTCTTCTTTGGTTCCTCTGCAAGTGTTTTCTGCCCTCTACAAGGGTATTTAGGCCCCAAGTTGCCCTTCGGACCCTGCTGAAAGGCCCAATTGGTCATTTGCCTACCCCCTGCAAGGGCACTTGACCTTCGGGGCTTGTTGAGAGACTTATATCCCTTTGAAAATGAGCGATTTCCTTTGTCGAAAAAGGCTTGTGCGATTGACTGCCCAAAGAGAAAAAGGTCTTATACCAAACCGAAACCTGCAGGTCTTTAATCTTTCAATGTTTTATAAGAACATGACTTATTGCAAAGAAAAGGGCATTCGCAGAAAAGAGGGTACATGACTAAACTGATGGTTCAGAATAGTATGGAAAGGAGACCGACTTTTGGCCTGCAAGACCAAAATCGTCAACAAATTGGCGATTCCCAGGGGAAGCATGCCTGCTATGCTAAAGAAGACTGGTAGCCTCGAAGTCCATTGGGCACGGAGTCAAAACATAGCTTGGAGAAGTTAACAACCTTGTAAGGACCTACGAACCAACAAAGATTTTACCTCAAACATAAAGGAAAACACACACAACAAAGGCTAAAAAAAAACTACACACACGCATGCAACAACACTTAGGGAAAACGAAAAACACACAACTGAAAGCAACTACTATGTACAACTAAATAAATACATTTGCCTCCCTCCTGGATCAAAGGGAAAACTTCTTAAGTCTCCTTCATGGCAAGAAAACTTATGGTGCCAGACAAGTGGCTGAATGGAATGAAGATTTGGTGACTTGCTCTTCTTGTCTGCCACCTTGATTGGCTTGTATCCAAATGAATTAGGGTCAAACATGCTTCCAACATATATGTATTCATCTTGCTCTTGGAAGCTTGCCTCATGCTGGCCCTTCATGCTGGTATATCTCACCAAGAAATCAATCGCTGTTAGCTTATCACCATAAGCCCCTTGATATGCATCATGGATTGACTTGTCCCCTTCTGCTTCATTGAAAAACCTGTCAAACTGATCTTCTGCTCCATCATGGCTTTCTTGAAAAAAGGTGACTGTTGTGATGTCTGAAATGGGATCACAAACTGCTTGCTCATCCCACAGAACATCACCTTCTTGCTCAAGGCTCTCTTCTTCAAAGCTTTCCTCAAGATGAACATGCCTCTCCTTTCCTTGCTCAAAGACCGGAGTCTCTAGTTGTTCGAAGACATCCACCTGATTCCACTCCAACTCGGGTTCCATGGCATGGTCATTCTCCTCATCAAAGCAACAAGGAAGTTCATCAAACAAGGGAGGATAGAGCTTACCATGCTTACATTCCTCATCATCCGTTGTTAACAAATAAAGTTTGTCCACCTTTTCTTCATATTGCTGGAACATCCACATGTATGCATGACCTATGTCTTCTCCATTGCTGTGTGTTGACCATTTTGGTCCTACAGGCCAAAATCGGTCTCCTTCTTCCCCTGCTGTTCTGAGCCAGTTCAAATTTGGTTTGCACAAGTCTTTCGGCAAAAGGATGAACCAGTTCAATGGTTCGACGTCGGGGTTCAACGGCATGATCTTTCCAAAAACTTTGAACTTGAACTTTGAACCATTGTTGGTTCAATCAGTTGGTTCAATCGGTTGGTTCAATCAATTTGGTTCAAAGTGGTTGGTTTAGTCGGTTTGATTTAATCAGTTGGTTCAAAGTAGTTGGTTCAAGCAATTGGTTCAAATTGAAAGGTTCAAAGGGGGTCTTCCAAAGCCCAAAGGACAAGTGCCCTTGCGGAGGGCAGTCAGGCACAAACAGGACCATTCCAACAAGCTGCGAAGGGCAGTTTCAGACCCAAAAGTGCCCTTGCGGAGGGCAAGGAACCCTTGCGAAGGAATCAAAAGACTAAGGCATTTCTTAAGGAAATTCAAATGATGAAATCCTTCGGACAAAATATCCGAAGGAATTCCTTCGGACTTTTTATCCGAAGGTATTCGTCGGAGGTTTTTTCCGAAAGAAAGAAAGGGGCCAAACAAGGAATTCTTTCGGAAGAAAGTCCCGCGGCAAAAGGACAAGGCAAATTCTTTCGGACAAAAAGTTCGAAGGAATTCCTTCGGACTTTTGCCCGAAAGAATTCGCCCGAAACAAAGGCCAAACATTGAAGAGAACATTCCTTCGGACAAATGTCCGAAGTAATTCCTTTGAACATTTTGTCCAAAGGATTTAAAGACCAAGGCCGCTCGAAGTACCCCGAAGGGCAGGTGCCCTTGCAGGGGGCTCTCGACGACCATAAAAGAGACCTTTCTCAAAGCCCGAAGGGACACCTTCCCTTCGGGAGGGTTAAACGACAAAGGCCCAGACAAAAGACAAAGGCCTGGATAAAAGGAAAAGGCCGAAGGAAGGAAAGCCGAAGGAATTGACCAAGGGGTGACGGGCCCGAAGACGTCAAAATCCAGCATAGCAAACTAGCCGTTCAGGTTCAAACATCTGGTGACGTCCCCGCAGACGTCAAATTCAGGACAAGGGAATAGCCGTTGGCTTTCAAATGGCGACAGGCGCGCTAACGTCAACTTTACGGCAATGAAATAGCCGTTGATTTTTAAATGCTTAAGCGCGAACCCGAAGGAATTAAAAGGGCCTTAGGGCCAAAAGGAAGAGCCCGCTGAGAAAAGAGCCTAAGGAACCAGCCAAAGATTGATAGAAGATAGCCTTAGGGGGCTCGAAAAGCCAGAAAGAGCCAAGAGATGACAAAAGACAAAATCAGGGAAAGACAAAGCTGGAAAAGGACAAGAATCAAAAATGAACTCAATGACCCGCCAAGAACAGAGCCAAGCGCAAAAACAGACAAAACAGTCCAAGTGGCAAAGGAAGGTGCCGGCACAAGGAGTTAATCCAGTGGTTGAAACAGTCTCTGCTAAATGGTCATCAAGGAGCATAAATAGTGAACGGCATGACCTGTTTTTCCTCATTTTGCATTAATGGTCAGACAACCACGTGAATGTCTTGAAGGGATCTTGTTTGCAGACAAACGGCGCGGCCCATGTTTTCACACATGATGTTTAATATACTTTAAACGCCTAAAGTCAAAACTGGAGCCGACACAACATTCTCTTTCAAGTGGCTTCCTCTTCCCAATGCTCTCAATACAGCATGGGTCATTTATTTCCCAGAAAGTGCCAAAGTCTTTTCCAAAAAGGCTATATATTTGTAACTTTTCATTGGAGAACGATATCTCTCATTTTTTGTATGGCGCAGCCCTGCCAAATTTCACTTTGAATCAATAAAAAGTGTTTTACTTCTATCTGGTTGGATATATCTCTGAGTGTGCCTGAGTATTAACCTTGTGTCCAGTCATTGTTCCATGATGCTTTCATAGGCTTGATACCAGCACACCTTGTATAGACAAAGCGCCATTTTTGTAGGTAGCAAAAAGAGCTGTATTTGGAGCGCAAAGATAGGAGAGGGTTATCAGACAGTGTGTCTTCCTATAGCACCTGTGGTAAGTTCATCTTCTGTGTGTCTTCATTAAGCCTTTTTACTAAGTTCTCTGTAGTCTGGTCCTTTTATCAGATAAAGTGTGTGTATGTGCTCTTATGGTTTGAAGTGTGAGCAAATGAGTAAATCGAACTTTTTTGGTGCATCACCGTCTTAGCTTAGGTTCTGCTTCAGCAATCCTTCTCTCTTTTCAACCCCCCCTTTTATATATATATATATATATTAGCAACAGTACTGGAATAACTCAGAGATGCATCAAAGGGAGCTAGCCCTTATCTAGAGATTCTCCCCTCAGTTTTGCCAAACCCACAGGTAAGAGAAGAGTTTTCATTGTGCCACGTGGAAGAGAGAAGCCCAGCCTTCTCTCAAGGGTGCAATCCACAGCGTCAACATGTTGATGATGTCTTCAAAGGGAACATCCATGATGATCTCATCCTCATTGTCACTCATGATAGCCTCATGGGCAGCTGCAAATTGGATCCTCTCTTCTTCATTTGCCTCTTTCAAAACAGGTTCCTCCTTGAGAAAGAATGGAGTGGAGGGTTAATGGACAGACTCATGTGGAAGAAGAGGCAATCCTTGAGCTTGGATCGAACGATTCTCTTCCTTTCATTTGGCCAACACCTCATCTATATCAGGGGTGGCTTGATAGTTCTCTTGAAGGAGTGTAGATGGGGTGTGTTCAGACATGGAATCTATTCTTTGGTCTAAACCGTCCACACCTTGGCTGAAGAACCTCATTCTGGACTCCAACTCTGCAATTTGCTTGGTTATATTCTCTTGGAAGAGCCTTTCTTGGAGATCATGAGGATCACCATGCACAGGAGCAGCTTCATCATTTTCAAGGCCCTGAGCTGGTCCATGGTATTCTCTCCTCCAACTTGGAATCTTGACATCATGTTCAAGGACTTGAGGAGGTTGAGGAAGACTAGGAAGAGACTGTTGATGCATAGGAAGAGCTGCTTCAAGAGAGATGTGTTGCTTTCCAAAAGATATAGGGTGATTCCCATCAAAAGAGGGTCCACATTCTAAAGAATTGAGAAGGTTAGTCTCCATGAGAGGTTGCTCTAATGCCCTTTGATGTTGGAAAGCTAGGTGCAAGGGATTAAGAGCAGGAGTGGTTACTGCATCAGATGAACTAGAGTGAGCAAGTGCTATCCGGTAGAAAGGATTTGGTGCAAAAGAGAGGGCTTTTTTTAGAATAGGAGGGGGCTGTTTTGGAATGGGAGAAGGCACACAAGGCTGATTGCCTTGAATGAATGGACTCTTCCATTTCGCTGTCCTCCTTCATGGATTGTAAGACCTGAGTTTGCCTGAACAAACACTCCTCTTTGTACAGAAGCTCTTGCTGATATCTATACTGCTCATCCAATCTGTCTATCTCCATCACTTGCTTCTCAAATTCTGTGTTACTTCCCTTAATGTTGAAGGGCAACTAGGAGAACTACTTGAGGTGATTCCATGAACAACCTGAGATTGATCAAAGTTATATGAAGGAACACAAGGTCCATGATGCTGAGCAATGGAATTATACATACCAAAAATGTGATTTCTTGATGGTACCAGGACTGCTTAACCAGCTGATTCAACTCGGAGTTGCCATTGGTGTTGATGAAAAGCCTCCAAAGGCTGGTTGGTTGAAGAACACACCAAAATTCTTCAACTCTTTGGATAAAAACTAATCCCACAATCCCCTAATTAAAAGTCAGATGCTGGATTAGTGGTTCATTCCTACTGTAACAGGACCAGCACCAATCCTAGAACTTTTCTGAGCATTAAAATGGGTCCCACCGGGCGTGCCAAAAACTGTTGATGCTGTGGATTGCACCCTTGAGAGAAGACTGGGATTCTCTCTTCCATGCGGCACAATGGAGACTCCTCTCTTCCCTGTAGGTCTAGCAAAACTGAGGGGAAAATCTCTAGATAAGGGCTAACTCCTCTTGATGCATCTCTGAGTTATTCCAGTAACATTTGCTAATATATATATATAATGAGGGGGAGATTGAAAAAAGAGAAGGATTACTGAAGCAAACCTAAGCTAAGACGGTGATGCACCAAAAAAGTTTGATCTACTCATTTGCTCACACTTCAAACCATAAGAGCACATACATACACTTTATCTGATACAAGGACTAGACTGTAGAGAACTTAATGTTGACGCAGTGGATTGCACCCTTGACAAGAGGCTGAACTCCTGTCTTCCACGCATCACAATGGAAACTCCCCTCTTGCCTGTGGGTCTGGCAAAACCGAGGGGAGAGTCTTTAGATAATGGCTAGCTCCCTCTGATGTATCTCTGTGGTCTTGAATTTTCTATTGCTAACAATGGGGGGGGAAAGAGAGAAAGATGCTGAAAATAGAACCTAAACTAAAGCAGTGATACACCAAAAAAGTTGATCTACTTAGTTTGAGCCTACACTTTCCACTAAGAACAAGCTGATATACACTTCACTTGATATGAAAAACTCTTCTACATCAGTGAGCTAGGGGTCCTTTGGAGATACAGGGAGGAAGAACTACCAGAGGTGTTCTAAGACACACTATGGCAGCCTATTCACATACACCTATACTCTGTTGTAGACACTTCTGGCAGACCTGCAAAAGAAGAAACTTCACAATACACTAGACATGCTGGAATCGTTCTATGAAAGCATAAAAGAAAAAATGACTTAACACAAAACAAAGCCATAGACATATGCAAAAGTGTAAGCTCAAATTGGAGGTAAAAAATGCTGTCTTGATTCAAGGTAAAATCCGGTAGAGCTCCGCCTTACAAGCCAAGAGATATCTTCTCAAATGAGAGATTACAATATATATAGAGAAAGAGGAAAAGACTTTGGCGCTTTCTGGAAAATAAATGACCCATGCTGCGTTGAAAACCTTGGGAAGAGGAAGTCGCTATTTGTTGATATCATCCTTCTAGAAAAGCCCTGCTAGAACCATGCTGTGTAATCGCCGGTCTTGACTTTGGTGCTTAAAACGTATTAAATGCTACTACAAAAGCGTGAGTCGCCCGATTGTTTTAATGACAAGGCCACCCCTTTTGTCTGCAAACAAGACCGCTTCTTAAAGAGATTCACGCGATTTGTCTGCTCATCAATGCAAAGTGGAGAAAATAGGTCACGCCATTCACTGTTTGCACTCTTTGATGACCACTTGGTGGATACTGTTTCAACTGCAGGAATAACTCGCCTCCCCTTTGCCACCTGGGCTGTTTTGTCCATATTCATGATTTTGTCCCTCCCTGGGTTTGTCTTTTGTTGGTCTGTCTCTTCCTCTCTTAGGTCTTTGGGCTCCCTTCTGGTTGGCGCTCAAGTATTTAAAGATAAACAGCTATTTCATTGCCATAAAATTGACGTTCACGGGCCCATTGCCATTTGAAAGGCAATGGCTAGTTTATTGCCCCAAATTTGACGGCTTCGGGGACGTCACCTGACGTCCGGATTCCAATGGCTAGCTCATAGTGCCCAACTTTGACGTCTGCGGGCCCGTCACCCCTTGGTCAATTCCTTCGGCTTTTTCCTTTGCTTCGGCTGTTTGCTTCCTTTCCTTCGGGCTTTTGTCTTTGGAACCTCCCGAAGGGAAGGTGTCCCTTCGGGCCTTGAGAAAGGTCCTTTTGGCAGTCGAGAGTCCCCCGCAAGGGCACCTGCCCTTCGGGATCCTTCGGGATTTTTGTTTCTACAAATCCTTCGGACATTTTGTCTGAAGGATTTCCCTTGTGAATTTTTTGCCGTGGAAAATCTTTCCAAAAGAATTCCTTTACTTTGTGAATTTCTTCGGACATTTTGTCCGAAGAAATTTGGCCTTTACTTTTCTTCCATTTTTTCTGAAGACAACCTTACCCTTTCGGCATTCTCTTTGATCCTTTCGCAAATGTTCCCTACCCTCTGCAAGGGCAAATCAAGTCCAAAACTACCCTTTGGACTTTTGCAACGGTCCATTTTGCTCATCACCTGCTCTCCGCAAGGGTTGTTTGGTCTCTAAAATTGCCTTTCGAAAAAGTCACAAAGGTCCTTTTGTCGCCTAAGTGCCCCCCGCAGCCTGCTAAAATGGTCCAGTTTGTGCCTGACTGCCCTCCGCAAGGGCACTTGTCCTTTGGGCTTTTGGAAGACTCCTTTGAACTTTTCGATTGAACCATTTCTTGAACCATCCCTTTGAACCAAACGTTGATCCAATCCGACTGAACCAATCACTTGAACTGACTGATTGAACCAATCACTTGAACTGACTGATTGAACCATCATTGAACCATCTGATTGAATGGTTCAATGGTTCAACGGTTCAACGGTTCAAATTTCAAATTTCAAAACTCTTGGAAAGATCATGTCGTTGAACCCCAACGTTGAACCACTTTTTCCAACCTTAAGGACAAGTGTCTTAAATCATTTTAGCTCTCTTTCCTTGTGAATTTCTTTGGACAAAATGTCCGAAGAAGCTTTGTAAAAGCCCTTGCATTCTTTGAACTAGTTCATCTTCATTCGAAAGACTTGTGCAACCAAAATTGAACTGGCTCAGAACAACAGGAGGAGACCAATTTTGGCTTGCTGGACCAAAAATGGTCAACAAATTGGCAATTCGCAGGGGAAGCATGACTGCTATGCTTAGAAACCAGAGCCTCAAAGTCCATTGGGCATGGAGTCATAACGCAGCTTGAAAAAGTTAGCAACAGCCCCGATAGATCCAAGAATCAATCATGAAGCTTTTACCCCAAACACAAAGGAAAACACACACAAGGCTAAAAACACTACTTGCACAAACAACACTTAGGGAAAACAGGGAAAGAAAACTGAAAGCAAACTACTATGTACAGCTAACTAGGTATATTTGCCTCCCTCCTGGATCAAAGGGAAAACTTCTTAAGTCTCCTTCATGGCAAGGAAACTTATGGTGCCAGACAAGTGGCTGAATGGAATGGAGACTTGGTGATCTGCTCCTCTTGCCTGCCACCTCGATTGGCTTGCATCCGAGTGGATCAGAGTCAAACATGCTCCCAACATATATGTACTCTTCTTGTTCTTGGAAGCTTGTCGAATGCTGGCGTGTTTTACCAAGAAATCGATGGTTGTTGGCTCATCACCATAAGCCCTTTGATATGCATAGCTCCTTTGACATGCATCATGGTTTGACCCGTTCCCTTCTGCTTCATTGAAGACCCTGTCAAACTCACCTTCTGCTCCTTCATGGCTTTCTTGAAGAAGGGTGACTGTTGTGATGTCTGAAATGGAATCACGGACTGAATGCTTATCCCACAGAACATCACCTTCTTGTTCAAGGCTCTTTTCTTCAAAGTTGTTCTCAAGATAGACAGGCTTCTCCTTTTCCTGCTCAAGGATCAAAGTCTCTAGTTGTTCAAAGACATCCTCCTGATCCTCCTCTAATTCAAGCTCCATGGCATGGTCATCCTCCTCATCAAAGCAACAAGGAAGTTCATCAAACAAGGGAGGACAGAGCTCACCATGCTTACTTTCCTCTTCATATTGTTGGAACATCCGCATGTATGCATGACCTATGTCGTCTCTGTTGTTGATGATGTCTTCAAAAGGAGCATCCATGATGATTTCATCTTCATTGTCGCTCATGATAGCCTCTTGGGCAGCCGCAAATTGGATCCTCTCTTCTTTACTTGCCTCTTTTAAAACAGGTTCCTCCTTGATGACTTCGAAAATATCATCTTCAGATTCACCAACCTCTTGAAAGGATAAATCTGAAAGCTTGCAGCCCCTTTGCATACTTATTTGAGTCCCAATGCTGCCTTCTCCACCCTTAGCCAGCTCATAACCTCCTTGAAGAAGAGTGCAACCTGCCCCAATGACTTCAAACGAATCATTCAAAACATGAACAAGAGACTAGCCATGCTCCTCCATGACATCTATGGTGATCTCCTTCTCATCTGCACTCATGGAGTCTCCCTGATCGGTCGTGAACTGAGTATACTCCTCTTCACTCGCCCCTTTCAAAACAAGTTCCTCCTTGAGAAGGGATGAAGTAGAAGGCTGATAGTTAAACTCACATGGAAGAGGAGGTAGTCCTTGAGCTAGAATCGAATGATTCTCCTCCTTCCATTTGGCCAGCACCTCATCTGTATCTGATGTGGCTTGATAGCTCTCTTGAAGGAGTGTAGATGGGGTGTGTTCAAATGTAGGATCTTCTGCTTGATCTGAACCGTCCATCACACTTTGGCTGAGGAACTGTTGTCAACCTGGATCCGCGCCCTGGTTCGAAGACGTGCACTAAACAGCCAGTCCTCTATCCGGCTGAAACAATGGGATCTTCTCACGAGGGTGGGTGCCTCAATAGTGAGAAGAACCTCCAGAGAAGGCTGGTTCCTGTATGATGTATCAATTTGGACTTCTACTCTACGTTGCGGACTATCGTGGAAAAGGGAGAAAGAAAACTTAAAGGGGAAATCCTACCTAAAGGGGTGATACACCAGAATTTTGATCCACTCAATTTGGAACCTTGAACACTGAACGAACAAGGGAGAAGGAAGACCTTAGACTTCAATTAATCACTTATGCATAAGTATTTCGTGTAGAGGTTCGATCTAATAACTAAAACTTGAGGGAAAATGGAGAGAGGTCTGATAAAAGACACTTTGCGGCCACCTCAAATCCACTTAAAATTTCAGAAAAAGACAATAAAAAACACTTTAACATGACCTGCACAAGGATAATATAGCAACTAGGTATGAAACAAAATTTGGGAAGGGAGATAACTCTACCACTTATGCAAATTGCTGAAGAAATATACACTATGCCAACGCTTGAAATCTGAAAGTAAAGTCCTTATTGATCGAAGAGTTTATACAACTCACCAACGACAGAGTATGGTTTAACCAAGAGAGATTGGATGATTTTTTTTAAACAAGGCTGAAAGCCATTATATAGAAAATTACAAGAGGCCAAAGATTGGCATAGAAGCTTGAAGAGAAAGATTCACTTTTGTTAACTCAAGGCTTTTCTTGGCCTTTCAATAAAATATATTTTCCCTTTTGTCCTTGCATGAAGCTTCTTCGCTTGATGAAGTGAACTTATCTTTGTTATGAACTGCCCACCTCTTTTTTGCATGGAAATCTACGCAAATGTCAAATTTAGAACTCCATGTGAGTTGCTTGATTGCCGAGTTGTATCGTTTGAAAACTGAGTTAACCGTTATTTACGCTAAGTTGGGCGAAGAGATCATTTTCCTTCGCATGGAAAGCTTCTAGTGGATGCGGGGTTTTAATCAATTAGTCAACTCTAAATTTGGAATAGTCAACTCGTCGTTCGAATTTGGGACTCCTGCTGAAGCTGATTTAGACCTTCGGATGCATGAGCTGACTGGAGATAAACAGGGCTTTAATAATTGATCAACTGAAACTTTGACCAATATTCAAAAATAGCTTTGATATTCGAAAATAGCTCCTGCTTGCATGTATTATGTTCTGTTCTGATCTTCCTGTTCGCGTCTATTTCTGGCACGATTCCGTATTCAACTTTTTTGTCGGATTATCTATTTTCTATTCTCTTTTGCACAGTCAGCTTCCATTTATTTTGGATTTCTTGTCTCTTTGGTTCCAACGGTTACTTCCCGAAGTCAAAATTTGACGGCTTGCAGGGCGTCACCGGAAGCTTTATTCCTTTGGACTTCCGTCTTGCCACTTTCCCGTGGCTTTATTGGCTTCGCATCTTTCCTGCGAACAAAAATTCCGCAAGAATTATCTCGGTCTATGGCCTTTGGAATTCTTTTGGGTTTTTTTGTCGGTCTTTTCTCCGAATTCCTTCGGACAAAAGTCCGAAGGAATTCTTTCCTCTCTTGCCTTAGCATTTTCCTGTTTTTTCTTTGCTTTCTCCGCGGACTTTGCTTTTTGTAAGCCTTCCAAATTTCTTTAGACTTTTTGTCCGAAGGAATTCCTTCAGAGAAAAGTCCGAAGGATATGTCTTTGCCTTTGCTCTATTTCAATGTGCCCTTCGGCAAGATAAGTACCCTTCGGCACCGACCAAGTGCCCTCCACAACCGACCAAGTGTCCTCCGTCCATGCCCTTCGAAAAAATTGGAGGGCACCCGGGCTTTTTGCAACGGTCTTTGAATTTGGCCTTGTGCCTGCTCGAAGGGTAGGTGTCCTTCAGCTTTATTGAAAGTGACCCTTCCAAAGGGTACCCTGCCCTTCAAAATTCTTGAAAATGCCTCTTCCGAATTAATTCCTTGGCTTTTCCTTGTGCGGACTTTTTGTCTCTATGGTCTTCCGAATTTCTTCGGACTTTTTGTCCGAAGGAATTCCTTCGGACAAAAAGCCCGAAGGAATTAGTCCTTCGCTTTTGCCTTCGACTGCCTTTCAAAAAATTGCCCTTCGGAAAATTTGCAATGGTCCTACCGCCGACCAAGTGTCCTCCACAACCGACCAAGTGTCCTCCGCCCGTGCCCTTCGGAAAAATTGGAGGGCACCCGGGCTTTTTGCAAAGTTTTTTTTGAATTTGGCCTTGTACCTTCCCGAAGGGTAGGTGCCCTTCGGGATTGTTGTAAATAACCCTTCCAAAGGGTCTTGTCTTTTCCTTTGTTGACTTTGGTGGACTTTTGGATTCTCCCTGTTTGGCTGCGGGTGTTCCCTTATAAATTCTCCGAAGTATTCCTTCAAACAAAAAGTCCGAAGGAATTATTTCCTTTGTTTTTTGCCTTACAGACTTTTCTTCTTAGCACTTTTCTGAAGGCTCTTTTCCGAAGTAAAACCCTTTTGATGAACCATTCCTTCGGAATTCTCCTGTTGTAGCAAAGGGCCCCTTACCAAGGAAAACAATGTATTCTTCCTTCCTTGGCTAGAGACGTGAACTTTCTAAGTGGCAAGAGACAATTTGACTTGTGGAAGAATCGTCAACAGGAACCTCAGTCTGGACTCCAATTCTGCAATTTGCTTGGCTATATTTTCTTGGAAGAGCCTTTCTTGGAGCTCATAGGAATCATCATGGAAATGGGGAGTGCATGAAGGCTGCCATGGAATACAAGAAGCTTTCTGAGGAAGGGTGGTAGGGACTTGAAAAGGACTAGCCTCATTTTGAACCTCACACTCTTGGACAATGTCTTTCTCCTCCTTCTTGTTCCATGACTCAACTACTTTATTCCAGCTCATGATATTAGGACTGGACATCTCCTTTTGGGGTGATGGGGCTACAATGTGAGAGGGTAGTGAGGTTTGGATTCCACTTCCCTTGCTGCCAAAATAGACTGTTGCATTTGAAGATTTGCCAATTCAATCTGCTTTTCAAGATTGGCCTTAAAAATAAGATTTACTATTTCGGGACTCTCCTCAACATGATTGGGGAAAGGACTTTGACAGGCTTGACTTGGCTCATGAGTAGGGGCTGCGTATGTCTGATATGAAACTTGGGGCAGCGGGTATGCAGGTTGATAACTTGGTAAGGCAGCCTCTCATGAATACTCAGCCTCCCTTCCAAAGATGCAATCAAACCACTCACATCCAGCATCTTATTTGTAAGCCTTTGCCAATTGGCTCTTTCAATGGGAGTCCATTCACTCTTAACCAGATCTAGTGCATTTCTTACTTGATGGACGACATGGTCAGGGATTTCTTGGCCACATCCCCTTCTGGTGTCAAGCTCTACTACATACTTTTTGTATTCCAGTAGTGCTTGCTTGAAGGTGGAAAGAGGCTGATTAGCAAAGAGATTAGGTTGAGTAGGAGAAGTGACACATTGAGAAGACTGGGCATAAGACTGATATAGCTCATGACAGGGCTAAGACTGGTCATATTGGACTTGCAAAGGGAAAAACTCATAACCGTACGCATCCTTGTTGCTTGAGGTGATTTCATGAACAACCTGAGCTTGATCAAAACTATATGAAGGAAAACAAGGTCCATGGTTCTAAGCAATGGAATTATACATACCAAAATACGATTTTTTGATGGCACCTGGACTGCTTAACCAGCTGATTTAACTCGGAGTCGCCATTGGTGTTGATGAAAAAGCCTCCAAAGGCTGGTTGGTTGAAGAACACACCAAAATTCTTCAACTTTTCGAACAAAACTTGTCCCACAATCGCCTGATTAAAGGTCAGATGCTATATCAATGGTTTGTTATGTTGTAACAGGACCAACACCAATCCTGGAACTTTTCTGAGTGTTAAACGTGGTCCCACCGGGTGTGCCAAAAACTGTTGACGAAGTGGATTGCACCCTTGACAGGAGGCTGAACTCCTGTTTTCCACGCATCACAATGAAAACTCCCCTCTTGCCTGTGGGTCTGGCAAAACCGAGGGGAGTCTCTAGATAAGGGCTAGCTCCCTCTGATGTATCTCTGTGGTCCTGGATTTTCTACTGCTAATAATGGGGGGGGAAGAGATAAGGATGCTAAAAACAGAACCTAAACTAAAGCAGTGATACACCAAAAAAGTTGATCTACTTAGCTTGAGCCTACACTTTCCACCAAGAACAAGCTGATATACCCTTCATTTGATATGAGAAACTCTTCTACATCAGTGAGCTAGGGGTCCTCTGGAGATACAGGGAGGAAGAACTACCGGAGGTGTTCTAAGACACACTATGGCAGCCTGTTCACATACACCTATACTCTGTTGTAGACACTTCTGGCAGACCTGCAAAAGAAGAAACTTCACAATACACTAGAAATGTTGGAATCGTTCTGTGAAAGCATAAAAGAAAAAATGACTTAACACAAAACAAAGCCATAGACATATGCAAAAGTGTAAGCTCAAATTAGAGGTAAAAAATGCTATGTCTTGATTCAAGGTAAAATCTAGCAGAGCTCCGCCTTACAAGCCAAGAGATATCTTCTCAAATGAGAGATTACAATATATATAGAGAAAGAGGAAAAGACTTTGGCTCTTTCTGAAAAATAAATGACCCATGCTGCGTTGAAAACCTTGGGAAGAGGAAGTCGTTTGCTGATATCATCTTTTTAGAAAAGACCTGCTAGAACCATGTCGTGTAATCGCCGGTCTTGACTTTGGCGCTTAAAACATATTAAACGCTATTGCAGAAGCGTGAGTCGCCTGATTGTTTTAATGACAAGGCCGCCCCTTTTGTCTACAAACAAGACCGCTTCTTAAAGAGATTCACGCGGTTTGTCTGCTCATCAATGCAAAGTGGAGAAAATAGGTCGCACCGTTCACTGTTTGTGCTCCTTGATGACCGCTTGGCGGACACTGTTTCAACTGCAGGAATAACTCGCCTCCCCTTTGCCACTTGGACTGTTTTGTCCATATTCATGATTTTGTCCCTTCCTGGCTTTGTCTTTTGCTAGTTTTTGTCTCTTCCTCTCTTAGCTCTTTGGGCTCCCTTCTGGTTGGCGCTCAAGTATTTAAAGATCAACGGCTATTTCATTGCCGTAAAATTGACGTTCGCGGGCCCGTCGCCATTTGAAAGCCAATGGCTAGTTAATTGCCCCGAATTTGACGGCTTCGAGAACGTCACTTGACGTCCGGATTCCAATGGCTAGTTCATGGTGCCCAACTTTGACGTCTGTGGGCCCGTCACCCCTTGGTCAATTCCTTCGGCTTTTTCCTTTGCTTAGGCTTTTTGCTTCCTTTCCTTCGGGCTTTTGTCTTTGGAACCTCCCGAAGGGAAGGTGTCCCTTCGGGCCTTGAGAAAGGTCCTTTTGGCAGCCGAGAGTCCCCCGCAAGGGCACCTGCCCTTCGGGATCCTTCGGGCTTTTTGTTTCTATAAATCCTTCGGACAAAATGTCCAAAGGAATTCTTTCCTTTGTCTTTTCCATTTATTCCCTTCCTGTCAGCTTTTCTTTCGGGCAACATTCCTTCGGACATTTTGTCGAAGGATTTCCCTTGTGAATTTTTTGCCGCGAAAAATCTTTCCGAAAGAATTCCTTTACTTTGTGAATTTCTTCGGACAAAATGTCCGAAGAAATTCGGCCTTTACTTTTCTTCCATTTTTTCCGAAGACAACCTTACCCTTTCGGCGTTCTCTTTGATCCTTTCACAAATGTTCCCTGCCCTCCGCAAGGGCAAATCAAGTCCAAAACTACCCTTCGGACTTTTGCAACGGTCCATTTTGCTCATCACCTGCCCTCTGCAAGGGCTGTTTGGTCTCCAAAATTGCCTTTCGGAAAAGTCACAAAGGTCCTTTTGTCGCCTAAGTGCCCTCCACAGCCTGTTGGAATGGTCCAGTTTGTGCCTGACTTCCCTCCGCAAGAGCACTTGTCCTTCGAGCTTTTGGAAGACTCTTTTGAACTTTCTGATTGAACCATTTATTGAACCATCCCTTTGAACCAAACGTTGATCCAACCCAACTGAACCAATCACTTGAACTGATTGATTGAACCAATCACTTGAACTGACTGATTGAACCAAAGATTGAACCAACTGATTGAACCAAATGATTGAACCAAACGATTGAACCATCGATTGAACCATTTGATTGAATGGTTCAATGGTTCAACGGTTCAATGGTTCAAAGTTCAAATTTCAAAACTCTTGGAAAGATCATGTCGTTGAACCCCAACGTTGAACCACTTTTTCCAACCTTAAGGAAAAGTGTCTTGAATCATTTTAGCTCTCTTTCCTTGTGAATTTCTTCAGACAAAATGTCCGAAGAAGCTTTGTAAAAGCCCTTGCATTCTTTGAACTGGTTCATCTTCATTCGAAAGACTTGTGCAACCAAAATTGAACTGGCTCAGAATAGCAAGAGGAGATCGATTTTGGCCTACTGGACCAAAAATGGTCAACACTTAACAGAAAGGCTTAATGAAGACACACAGAAGATGAATTTACCATAGGTACTGTAGGAAGACACACTGTCTGATAACCCTCTCCTATCTCTATGCTCCAGATACAGCTCTTTTTGCTACCTACATGAATGGCGCTTTGTCTATACCAGGTGTGCTACTATCAAGCTTGTGAAAGCATCATGGAACAATGACTAGACACAAGGTTAATAATCAGGCACACTCAGAGATGTATCCAACCAAATAGAGGTAAAACACTTTTTATTGATTCAAGGTGAAAATTTGGCAGGGCTATGCCATACAAAAATGAGAGATAGATCCTTTCTCAAATGAGAGTTTACAATATATAGAGAAGAGAAAGCAATGGCGCCCTTTTTCACAAGTGGCCCATGTTGTGTTGAATACATTGGGAAGAGGAAGTCGCTGAAGGAACCATGTTGTCACAGTTACCAGTGTTGACTTTGGCGTTTAAATTATATTAAACGTCATAGTGAAAGCATGGGTCGCGCCTTACCATTTGAAAACAAGACCTCTCCTTAAAGAGGTTCACACGGTTGTCTGCTCATTAATGCAAAATGAGGAAAAACAGGCTACGCCATACACTGTTTGCACTCCTTGATGACCATCTCATAAAGACTGTTCCAACCACTGGCATAACTCCTCTGTCGACGTCTCTCCTGCCACTTGGGCCATTCTATCCGTGTCTGTGCTTGGCTCTTCGAGCTCCTTTCTCGATGGGTTGCTGAGTTTCCACTTGGGTTTTGTCTTTTCTTTGCTTTGTATTTTCCTGGCTTTTGTCTTTTGTCATCTCTTGGCCCTTTCTGGCAATTTGAGCTCTTGGGGCTATCTTCTCGGCGGGTCACTAAGTTTCCACGCACGGGCCCATCCTTAAGCATTTCAAGATCAACGGCTATCTTATCATCATAAAGTTGACGTTTGCACGCCCATCGCCATTTGAAAGCCAACGGCTATTCCATTGTCCTGAATTTGACGTCCACGGGGACGTCACTGGACGTTTGAATTCCAACAGCTAATTTGCGATGCTGAATTTGACATCTTCGGGCCTGTCACCCCTTTTGGCAATTTCTTCAACTTTCCGCAATCCCATCGGCCTTTTGTATTCATTCAGCGCTTTGCAATTGAACCCTCCCGAAGGGAAGGTGTCCCTTTGGGGCTTTGAAAAGGTCTCCTTCTTGGTAGCCAAGAGTCTCTCGTAAAGGCACCTGCCCTTCGGGCTGCCTTGGCTTCTCAATTCCTTCGGACATTTTGTCTGAAGGAAATCTTTCTTCAAAACTCCCAACCCTTTCTTTCGGGAAATTCCTTCGACACATGCCTTCGGACAAAAATTTCTGAAGGAATTCCTTCGGGCATTTTGTCCGAAGGAATTCATCCTTTGGATTTCCTTGTCTTTTCCTTCGGACAAAATGTCCGAAGGACCTTTGACCTTTGCCTTGGATTCCTTTCCGAAGGGTAATTTTCTATTTGGCTCCTTGCCTTGTGAATTTCTTCAGACAAAATGTCCGAAGGTATTCCTTCGGGCACCTTATCCGAAAGAATTCACGTTGACTTCCATTAGGTTTCATTCAGATTTATTCCTCGGACAAAAGTCTGAAGGAAATCCTTCCTTTTGCCTTAGTCTTTTCTCCGAAGAAAACTTAACTTTCGGCCCTCTTCTTTGGTTCCTCTGCAAGTGTTTTCTGCCCTTCGCAAGGGTATTTAGGCCCCAAGTTGCCCTTCGGACCCTGCTGAAAGGCCCAATCGGTCATTTGTCTGCCCCCCGCAAGGGCACTTGACCTTCGGGGCCTGTTGAAAGACTTATATCCTGTGATGTCCCCAGTGGGGCCCCTATCGGAAGAGTGACGTAGGTCCGTCCGAGCGGTTGGTGACCACGTGTTCCAAGGGATTGTGCTTCGACAGTCGCCAGTGACTGGCCATATGGGTTCAGAAGAGGACCCAAATCATCCCAGGACTTTTGGTGTGACGGCCAGTCCATATTGGTATCAAAGCTAAATCCTGTCATCCTGAGGGTTTAGCAATCTTATGCAGCCACAAGAGTTAGGACCACACAGGTATTACGCACGCAGGAGAGCCTTGCTGGAAGGCGACCAGGGTTTAGAACAACAACCGGTCATCATGGGTGACAGGCGTGAGGGTAGCCCACCCAAGGGCCACAGGAATAATGAGGATCAGGACACCAGAGACTTCTTCTGTGCTATGGTTACAGGACAGCAGCAGATGGCGCAGGCATTACAGGCACTTACTACTATGGTAGAAAGGATGAACCCACCTGTTAGACAGAATGGAGAACATGGGGACACTAGGAGTGCTACAGTTAATCAGAGACCACAGTTGACCCATTCCAGAACAACTGATAGGCCTACACGTCCTACAATTGTTCAGGAGGAACCAGAAGAAGCTCCAGCAGAGGAGGCGGCAGGAGACCCCCTATTTGCAGATACGCTCATGGCTGCAAATGATGAGTGGGACTTATTAGCTCCTCAGGTTTGGAAGAGGACCCAAATCATCCCAGGACTTTTGGTGTGACGGCCAGTCCATATTGGTATCAGATCTGGGGTCTCGAGGTCGAGACCCGTGGAGCGTGGTGGGCTGTGATGTCCCCAGTGGGGCCCCTATCGGAAGAGTGACGTAGGTCCGTTCGAGCGGTTGGTGACCACGTGTTCCAGGGGATTGCGCCTCAACGGTCGCTAGTGACTGGCCATATGGGTTCGGAAGAGGACCCAAATCATCCTCGGGACTTTTGGTGTGATGGCCAGTCCATATTGGTATCAGAGCTGGGGTCTCGAGGTCGAGACCTGCGGAGCGTGGTGGGCTATGATGTCCCCAGTGGGGCCCCTATCAGAAGAGTGACATAGGTCTGTCCGAGCGGTGGTGACCACGTGTTCTAGGGGATTGTGCCTCGACAGTCGCCAGTGACTGGCCATATGGGTTCGGAAGAGGACCCAAATCATCCCGGGACTTTTGGTGTGAGTGACATGGTTTATCTTATGCTGCAGCCCTACCGTCAGTCTACTCTTAGGACCCAAATCATCCCGGGACTTTTGGTGTGACGGCCAGTCCATATTTGATATCAAAGCTGACTTTTGGTGTGACGGTTACACTCTTAGGTGTGAACGGATGATTAGAGATCTCCCCTTGCGCTTGAACAACTATGAGTTCAAAGTTGATTATTACGTGGTGAACATGGGAGATATAGATTTAGTCTTGGGCATGAAGTGGCTTCATTCCCTTGAGGAAGTCACTCTTCGTCTCAAGGACCTGGAGATTCGTTTCGATATGGATGGGAAGACACATATTCTGAAGGCAATGTGGGACTGAGCTTACACCGAGAACCAGTTAGCACCCGCAGACCGATGGACAGACAGAGATAGTAAATAAATGGGTGGAAGGTTACCTCAGGAACTATATTGCAGGGCAGCAAAAGGCATGGGTCAAGTGGATCCATTTGTGCGAGTATTGCTACAACACGACCTTCCATATGACCATTCAGATGTCCCCTTTTATGGCGTTGTACGGGTATGAGGCGCCGAGTTTTTTGGATTTGCTTCTGAGTGACAGTAGAGTGCCGAGTGCTGGAGACTTGTTGCAGGAGAGTCAGGATACTATTGGGGCTCTCAAGGAGAATATTGCCAAGGCACAGAATTAGCAAAAGTAGTACGCAGATCAGAAGAGGACAGAGAGATCTTTTGATGTGGGTGACATGGTTTATCTTATGCTGCAGCCCTACCGTCAGTCTACTCTTAGGAAGAGTGGGTCAGAGAAGCTTAAGCCACAATATTATGGTCCTTTCAAGATCCTGAGGCGTGTTGGAGAGGTGGCTTATGAGCTAGAGCTTCCGACAGAGAGTAGGGTACACAATGTTTTTCATGTGTCACGTCTCAAGAAGGCGTTGGGACACTGTGTGGTACCTTCTACAGTTTTACCTCCCTTAGATGATGAGGGAAAGTTGATTTTAGTACCTGAGTCTATCCTGGAGTACAGAGAGAGACCGTTGCGTAGGAGGACTATCAGGGAATATTTGGTAAAATGGAGAGATTTGCCAGTGGAGGATGCTACATGGAAGAGCGAGGATATTCTGCAGCATCCGGAGTTGAGATTGCTTGAGGACAAGCAATTTCAGGAGGGGCGGACTGTCATGTCCCCTTCTAGTTGACATCTCTTTGAGCTGATGATTAGCCTATTATGCGACCCTCGTAGGCTGATAGGATGGATAGAGGGTCTTGATGGAGCTTGGCTTGGCTTCGTCTGTCAGAATTTTTCCAGTTGGCTTTCATTCGGGCTCTTTCGAACACCGTTTCCCTGAGTTGCTATTTTTTAGGGGTATTTGACACTCAGCGAAGCAACCCTGCTATGGTCTGGTCATGTGAGGAATCACCCCTTTGTTCGCCAGCTTCAGACGGTTCGAGAATCAGATATTTTTTGAGGGAGATATTAATATTTAATTGATTTAATTAAATATTAAATATTTTGAGCTATATTATAAAGTTATAATATTTAATATTATAACTTAAGGGTTGACTCAAGGGGGCGACCATCATTGAAGTGGGCCGTTTTTAATTATATTGTTATAATTAAAAATGTGATTTTGAACTATGGAAAAGAAATTAAAAGAAATCTGAATTTTTATTAATGAAACCCTAATTAGGGGAAATCGCACTTTTGAAGAATATAAGGGTTTTTCATTGGGAATCGAGTCATCCATGATTGAAGTCAATTTTTTGCTAAGTATTTTCTTTGAAGACAGAGCCAAGGGTTTCAGTATACAATTTGCATTGGAGAACGTGCAATCTTCAGTGTGTGCAATTCAGAGGTTGTGAAATACCAGCTGATTTATTGCCAGGCAGAGAGATAACTTTATACAGAGGTTATCACAGAGCTTCACAGGGGTTTATATCATTAGGGTTTTGATTTGGAAACCGTCCAGAAGGAGATCTTCAATATTGGCGCTTCTTATTTTAAGATCTGGCATTCAGTCTATAGGCTGTACTGTTTTAATTGCTACTGTTACAGAAGCCGTACGGTTCTGTACCAGGTCGTACCATCACCAACAAGGACGTAATTTTTTTTTGGGGCAAAATGCCTTCTCTTTGACCAGTCTGCCGCTTCCAATTGGGGCGCCTATACACCTGGCATCATCTTGAATCATCAGAAGGAGGGAGAAAGGGTTATTTATTGCAGCCGTACCAGATCTAGGGCAATTTCAGCTTGCAACAAATCAGGTTTTTTGAAACAATATTTTACATTATTTTGTATGTATGCAAGAGATCTTCTATTGTAATCATCTGGAATGAATAATAAGATCATAGATTAACCAATTAAAAGAGTATACTGCTCTGTATTTATTTATTTGAATTTATACGAATTTTTCTTGCAAAATCGCATTCTTCCTTTATTCATGCAAAAATACCAAAAAAATCAAAATACACAAAACAATCCAAAAACACAGTTTTCAAAAATCAGGGGAAATAGGGGTTTCTACAGTGGTATCAAAGCTGGGGTCTCGAGGTCGAGACCCGCGGAGCGTGGTGGGCTGTGATCTCCCCAGTGGGGCCCCTATCGAAATAGTGACATAGGTCCGTCCGAGCGGTTGGTGACCACGTGTTCCAGGGGATTGTGCCTCGACGGTCGCCAATGACTGGCCATATGGGTTCGGAAGAGGACCCAAATCATCCCGGGACTTTTGGTGTGACGGCCAGTCCATATTGGTATCAGAGCTGGGGTCTCGAGGTCAAGACCCGCGGAGCGTGGTCGAGACTTGGGGAGCATGGTGGGCTGTGATAGGGGCCCCACTAGGGACATCACAGCCCACCATGCTCCCCAAGTCTCGACCACGCTCCGCGGGTCTTGACCTCGAGACCCCAGCTCTGATACCAATATGGACTGGCCGTCACACCAAAAGTCCCGGGATGATTTGGGTCCTCTTCCGAACCCATATGGCCAGTCACTGGCGATCGTCGAGGCACAATCCCCTGGAACACGTGGTCACCAACCACTCGAACGGACCTACGTCACTCTTCTGATAGGGGCCCCACTGGGGACATCACATATCCCTTTGAAAATGAGCGATTTCCTTTGCTGAAAAGGGCTTGTGCGATTGGCTGCCCAAAGAGAAAAAGGTCTTATACCAAACTGAAACCTGCAGGTCTTTAGATCTTTCAATGTTTTATAAGAACATGACTTATTGCAAAGAAAAGGGCATTCACAGAAAAGTGGGTACTTGACTAAACTGATGGTTCAAAACAGTATGGAAAGGAGACCGACTTTTGGCCTGTAGGACCAAAATGGTCAACAATAATAAAGGTCAAGAAGAAGAATTCTAGATTTAGCCAAGAGAAATCACGGACAGTTGGGCCGAGAGAAACCCATGCACAAACAAAAGATAGAGTCAACGTGGAATTCCATGCAAGCAAAAGCTAATTATGGTTGACTAGTCAAGGCTTCAGTTGACTGGTTGTTGAAGTCAAGTTTATCTTCAAATGTTCCAACTC
This sequence comes from Torreya grandis, assembly GCA_037957365.1. Classification (NCBI taxonomy): domain Eukaryota; kingdom Viridiplantae; phylum Streptophyta; class Pinopsida; order Cupressales; family Taxaceae; genus Torreya; species Torreya grandis. Next base: position 10,862,453 of record JARHVA010000009.1, on the reverse strand, counting down.
AGCTTTTCAAACGTTCCAACTCGGCTCCCAACGGATCAAGTTAGAGTTCTAAAATTGAAATTGGCATTGGATTTCATGCATGCTATTGTCATCTCATACTTTCAAACGTTCCAGCAGCTCATGAAAAAGCTAAATTTAGAGGTGGGCATGGATTTCCATGCAAAGAGAGGTGGCCGTTTCAATAAACCCAGCTGTCCACTTCCTCTAACGTCAAGGAGCTTCATGCAAAGACAAAGGAAAAATATATTTTATTGGAAGGCAAAGTTGGTCTTGAGTTAATCTAAGTTGATCTTCATGTTCTATTTTTCAATGCCAATCTCTTGGATTTTGTAATTCTCTATAGTAATGGCTTTTCAGCCTTAGATTTTATCATCCCTCTCTTGGCAAGACCAGACTCTGCCATTGGTGAGTTGTGTAACCTCTTCAATCAATAGAGGAAGTGTACTTTCATATTTCAAGTGTTGGCATAGTGTATATTCATTCAACAATTTGCATATGTGGTAGATTTCTCTCCCTTCCCAAATTATGATTCATACCTAGTTGCTAGCTTATCATATTATGCAGGTCATGTTTAGTGTTCTATATGTCTTTGCCTGAAGCTATAAGTGGATGTTAGGTGGCTGCAAAGTGTCTTGTATCAGACCTCTCTCCATCGTTTTCCCCTCTGTTTTGGTCATTGGATCAAACCATCTCATGAAATATTTATGCATAGTGATCAATTGAAATCAAAGGTCTTCCTTTTCCCTTGTTTGATTCAATGTTCCGGGGTTCCAAGTAGAGTGGATCAACGTTTTGGTGTATCATCGTTATTAGGTAGGATTTCCCTTTCAAGTTTCTTTCTCCTTTTTCCATGGTAGATTCACAGCATAGTGTAGAGATCCATTGATACATCTTACAGGAACCAACCTTCTCTGGAGTTTCTTCTCACCATTGAGGCACCCAGCCTCGTGAGAAGATCTCATTGTTTCAACCGGATAGAGGATTGGCCATTTCATGCACGTCTTCAATTCAGGGTGTAGCTCCAAGTTGACAACATGTACCCGGTCTACTCCTCGAGGCATCACTATCTCTATTGAGTGGCTTCAAGCCACCCATCTCCCTGAGAGAGCGAAGAAACCCCTTCATCACCGCTATCATCTTCTCCTGTGTTTGAGAATATTTCTCAAACCTCTCCTCAACCAACATGTCTCTCCTCTTACCCTCAATCTCTTGGTGCTCCATGTCACTCATAGCTTGGTCTTGCTAAGGTGAACCAACTGGTGGAAGCTCTGCTTCCCTCCTGTTATTTATCAAATAATACTTAACTTTTTTGTTGCCACTCATGTATCAAAACCTCGCCCCATAGAATAGCCAAGATATGGCTCTGATACCACAGTAATGTCCCCAAGTTGGGACAATGATGATAAAAGAGGGTTTCCCAACAAAACCCTTAATCAACTTCAAACACATTGAATTCTAAAAATTAAAATTAGCAACCCTAACTAAATTAAAGAGGCTCAAAACACCACATGTATAGCAAACCCTAGGCGCCAATGTTTGCACAATTAATTCCAAAGTATATGAAGCATATAACCACTGAATTTTTCACCTTAAATCCACAATCTGTCATGCATAAACCCTCAATTTACTACTGTGAAAAATACCTTTGCATGTATGAAGAAGGGTGCATGTACATTGGAAAATACCTTTGACAAAAATCTGATTTTTCCTCCTGTGTAATGTCCCCTTCTAGCTAGACATTGTACTTTCGGCATGATTAGCCTATCAGTGGCCCTCGTAGGCTAATATGGCATAGCTAGAGGGTTTTCTCCGCAGTTACCCAAATGGCAGTTGGTTTCTTTGGGGAAATTTCGACATATTCTAAAGGTTCTAATGATTTATTAGAATGTTTCTATTTTTAGAAACTTCATGTTACAAGATGATGTTATATTTGTACTTTATGTTATAATTCATTATTTTATATTAAAATGCAAATATAATATATTAAAATGGAAAAATAATAATAAAATATTATGATGTTTCTAGAAGCTTCCCAAATGAAGGAAAAAAAAAAAGTATAAAGGGAGGTGTGGGCTGCCATTATGAATAATCCCGATTTGATGTTGTCTTTGCTATGGTATGTTGGTGGAGCCTAGGGTTTCCTGTAGTAAATCAATTTATCTTTGGGAACGATAACTCCCATTGATAACATAACTGAGGGAGTGAAATATCTCTTGAAGGGTTGCATTTGGAGGTGATATTTCAGTCATCTCAATTGGAGCAAAATTTGTGGCCATTGGTCAATTTTGGAGAAATCGATTTGGTGAATTTGTGGAGGTTGCATAGCTATCTTTTGTTGTTGGTTTCTATATAGCTTAGCATCGATTTTCCTTGGTTAATAGAGTAGATTGCATTGTAGAAAAATTTGATATAAAAATCAAATATTTACAATCAAGGAAGGACGCCATTGGGAGGGACGTTTTTGCTTGTGGGGGTTCCAATTTGCATCAATTCTCTGCTTGGCTTGGTGCGCCCACTTCCTTGGAGCATGGAGATGATATTAGATGCTTGAGACTGCATATTATTTTAAATTTGAGATCATACCAGAACAAGGGCGGCTGGCTTGGAAAATTCGATTTGGCTTGGGAGATCATCATTTCACTTGGAAATTGCTTGCTCCTTCATCTATTCTCAAGGGCACCTCAATCCCACCAGGGTTCATTGCATATAATTCATCCTTTAGTGTAGTGTATATTTGCAGCTGTAGGTGTGCATCCTTCATACCAACATATCGTATAATTGTAATTTCTTGTTTATGCCAAGAGTCTTGGCTAGTCTAGTGGAGCATTGTATCAAATCATCAATACAAATAAGAATCACAAGTTGCTGGTCATTTGTAGTTATCTTTTGAGCATTTGAATTGAGATAGTAGGTTGCATGCCAACTGTTCGACTAAATGTCCATTGGCTGTAGGTGATTAATTTGCTTTGTGAATTCATTTAATTGCATAGAAAAGAACAAAAAAAAGAAGTCATTCTTGCATCTAGAACTTAGCATTGTCATTCTTGCATTGTTCTATAAACACTTGAAGCTTTAATCCATCGTCATTCAAACAAATCATCAAAACTGTGGCAAAAACCAGCAAGAAGCACTTTGCTTACAAAGTGTTTGAAAAAAATTACAAGGCGGCAAATTGAGACAATTAAGGGTAGATTGGGCAAGGATTGTTACATCCTGAAAGTTCAGCTGTGTTTTCTTTGCAGAATCAGCCCTCAAACCCTTACAAAATCTAACCAAAATAATAATAAAATATAAAAATATTTCAGATTAAAATATTTCTAAGTTTAGCCCTCTCAAAACCTCCAAGAACCCTTCAAAACCATTCATCCATGTGCAGGAAATTACTGCGTCAAATAATTCAGTTTTCTCCTTTGAATTCACTCTCAAAGATGCCAATGGACCTTAGAAAATTGCACTAAAAATACCCAAATAATTTCTAATATTATTTGTGTACCTTTTAAGGCCTAATAGCACCCTAGAAAATTTAGAAAAGGCTCTTCAAGTGAATCACTTCACTCATAAAATAATAACAGAATTTTTATGATGAAACCCTAGTATTTTCCCTTCCAAAATCCTTTGAAACCCTATGATAAATTGTCATAAAAATTCAAAAAATAGAGAACCACAAGTACCTTGCCGAAAGGAGTCCGAAAACCCTCTGATGAGCTTATTTATTCCCAACTAGTTTGCCCTATTTAGAAAATTGGGAAATAAATTTTAGAATATTTAACTCATCAAAAATCCTTCCAAATGGCCTCCCAATGTCTCCCAAGCAAGTCGTCCAATGCAAAAATGGTATAAAATATTGGTAATATTTTATACACTATTGGCAATTCAAACCCTTCTCAAATCTCCGAAATTCGCTTTCCCAACTAATCGCCCTAGTTGGAAAAATATCATGAAGACACGAACAAGTCCCTTTGACCTTCAAGGACCCTTCCAAGTGGTTCACCTAGCCTCCTAGGCAAATCGCCACCCTTTGGAAAGGTATTCCGCCACACGGACAATCTCCCAGATGATTTGCTCCTCTTCAACCCCTGTAAAGTTCACCAAACCTATTTTTGATAGAAGTATGCAAAATTTCCGTAATGAGGTGGTGTCTAAAAACACCTTTGAATGATCCACTTGCATAAAAATAAGCACTTTGATGCTCACTTACAACCCTTGAGTAGAGTTGCACAAGTAGAAAGGATGGAGGTTTTCGTCCCCAAACCTATGACACTTCTTGAAAGTTTTTGTCCTCAAGAGGTGGAAACCAAGCTTGACATACTTGATCCAATTTTTCAAATCAATATTCAACATCACTTTTTTTAAGGAGCCTCTCTTTCTTTTTATAATCTTCCTCCAATTGTGGCGCCCAAAAATAGAGAGGAAGAGTTACTTTTCTTTTTAAGAAAAAGATATACACAAGCTTCCTTATAAAAGTAATTTTTAGAATGGCCCTTAAAAAGGCCACAAATTTGGATAGTACAGTACTTTGTCAAAATAACCTTGAAGCTTACTAATGTTCCCCTTTTTGTCTTTAAATCCTTAGACCTAGGGAACACTCAAGCTAAGGGTCTCGTCCAAGGACTTAGCTCAAAAAGGGGAACATTACAAAAAACCCTTCTTTGGCTGCCCCAAAGATTCCACCTTTTCAAATTGTTTGATGAGCCTTTCACCAAGTTCCTCATTAGTTTTAATGAGGTCATGTCCTTGTGACTTCCATCCTAAATGCCATCGATTATGGGTAGCTCCTTCCAAGTGTTGTATAACAAATTTTAGAGCTTGCTTCTCACCTTTAGGTCTTAATTCAAGGTAGTCAATAACCTTATTTACCCATGCTTTGATTGAAGTACCTCGATCTCCATCAAAGGTAGGAGGAATAATCTTTCCCAAGTTGTTATACGTAGCTATATGCCCATGGATACCTTTGCCTTGTCTCAAAGCTAGCCATTCTTTGAAGCTCCTTCCCTTTCTGTATTAAGGTGCAAGTGTCAAATATTCATCATAATCTTCCATTAGATCCCAACGAACCAAAGGCTGGTCCTCTATTTTAAAGGGCTTATCCCCTTTCATATCATTCATCATTTGAAGGAGTGTTGCCATAGTTCCCATCAATCGATCTTGGGATTGAGTGATCCATTCCAACTTAGCCTTGTCACTGTCACTGTTTGACAAAAATCTTTCCATCCCACAGTTGGCCAAGAAATTGGCTCTAATACCACTATAATGTCCCCAAATGAGATAATTAGGACAAATTGGGGTTTTCTAACAAACCCTAATGCAAAACTGAAAATAATATGAATGTTGCCCTGAAAACCAGCAAACTCTAGCAACAATAAATGTCCAAATTTCAAGCAATAACACTCCACAAAACCCCAATAATTATTGAATATGCAATTACAATAAAGTACCTCTTTTTGTGGCAAGATGGAATGGTGGTGTGACTAAAATTTTCTTGCAATAATTTTGATTTTTAAGATCCTGTTATAGCTGTGTTTCCTCTTCCAATCAGCATTGAAACTTTTGCACAAAGTCACAATAAATATGCCCAAAATCCTTACAATTTATTAGGGCTTTCAAAGAACAAATTAGGTCCGCCAATAGTCAATTTAGCCCCTCCAAACAAGTTGCCACACTTAGAAAAATAGGAAGAACAAATTTGAAATTCAAACCCTTATTTTGTCCCTTCTACAAGGTCTCCAAGTTCCTCAAATCAAATTGCCCCACTCGAAAAAATATTAAAATAATTTTCTGAGTATAAACTAAATTATTTTCTTTCAATATTAGAGCCCAAAAACACTCTAACAACTTGCCCAAGTGAATTGCTCCACCAGAGAAAATTATGCAAATAATTTTTTGAATTAATTCCCTTATTTTTAGCACTCAATAATTTATTATTTGCCTTAATTGGCTGAAACTTGAATTTCAATGCAAATGTTAGCTCAAAATGATCAAAAAAATAGTAGCTTTCAAACAAAATTAGAATCATAATTTTCTCTTTATGGAAAGTCCCTCAAATGTAGTTCTGAAATTACAAAAACCCTAATTACAGCCTCAGATTCTTCCAAAATCAACAAAATTCTTCAAACCAAGTTCACCCACCTCTGTAATATGCAAATCATGAATTTTCAGCTCTCCGAAGGGTTTTCAAAAATTCCTTGATGAAGGTGTTGTCCAAAAACATCTTTGTAGATTCACTTGCATACAACTATGCAAAATTAAAGTGCAATTACAACACTTGAATAGAGTTGCTTTATGTGGAAGAGTGGAGGTTTTCGTCCTCAATCTCCTTGGTGCACTTGAAGGCTTTTGTCCTCAAGTCACTTGTTCAAGCTTGACATACTTGCACAAAAATTTCAATATATACAAATATGCATAATTTTTGAATAAACATTTCACCTTTATTTTCTATCCATGCCCAAGCATGGCGCCCAAAATGAGGAAACTCTTTTTTTTTAAATGTTAAAAGAACCTCCTTATAATTTCACTTTAGGCCTTAAGTGCCTATGACCCTAAAAAAAGCTCCAACTTAAGTGAAAATTAGATTATTATTACTTTATTTTAAGTATTTAAAAATAATTTTTATTATTACTAATATTATTTTAATTTCAAAATGGGAACTGTTGACAAATCTTCCACGAGTCAGATTTTTTCTTACCACTTGGAAAGTTCTCGTCTCTAGTCAAGGAAGGAAGAATTCATTGTTTTCCTTTGCTGATTCTACGGAATCACTCAGGAAGATATCTACGGACTCACTCAGTCAGGCTAATATCTACGGACTCACTCAGTCACGCTAAAATCTACGGACTTACTCAGTCAGATAAATCTACGGACTCAGGCAGGGAATTTTCTACGCACTTAGTCAAGTTTTCTACGGACTCAGTCAAGTTTGTAAAGCACTTAGAAGAAATTCGAAAAAGTTGCAAGAAGGTAGAAGACAAAAATCAGGGTTTTGCAAAAAGTCTGGGTGCCCTCCAATTTTTCCGAATGACTACTGGAGGCCACGTGGACTGACACCTGGACGGCTGGATGACACGTGGACTGTTGCAAGAAGACACCTGGACTGGCTGCCGAAGGGCACATTAAAAAGTAAAAGATAAAGAAAGATCCTTCGGACTTTTTGTCTGAAGGAATTCGGAAGTGGCTCAAGTCAAACTTGAAGAAGAGACCCAAGGACGTGTTTCAAAAAGCTAAGTCATAGACAATTGGAATCCTTCGGACTTTTTGTTCGAAGGAATTCCTTCGGACAAAAAGTCTGAAGGAATTCGGAATGACTTACACACAGCAGAAATCCCGGGAAAAGTCAAAGTGGCGAAACAGCTTTGAAAGACAGAAAAACTAAGGATATGAATTTTTTCGGACTTTTTGTCCGAAGGAATTCCTTCGGACAAAAAGTCCGAAGAAATTCGAAAGTGTCCACGGAGGCGTTCAAAACAAAAAGGCCGCAAGAAATAAAGCTTAGACAATCAAGAGAATAAACCGCCAGACTATGACTCAGCGACCAATACAAAAGGGCCGACAAAGGGAAATAACAGAGGAATAAACCCGCAGAAATATTTTCGAAGAGAATATGACAGTTTTCGGTGACGTCTTGCAGACCGTCAATTTTTTCCTGCAGGAAGTAACCGTTGAAATTAAAAAGATAACAAAAAATCCGAAATAATTGGAAGCCGACTGTGCAAAAAAGAATAGAAAATAGATAATCCGATGAAGGAGTTGAATACGGAATCCTGCCGGAAATAGACACGATCAAAATTAGAAGATTTACATGCAAACGTTGGAGCTATTTTCGAACATCGGAGTTATTTTCAAACATCGGTCAAAGTTTCAGTTGACTCATTATTGAAGACCTGTTCGTCTCCATTCAGCCCATGCATCCGAAAGTCTAAATCAGCTTCAACAGGAGTTCCGAGTTCGAATGAGGAGTTGACTATTCCAAATTTAGAGTTGACTAATTGATCAAACGCCGCATCCACTAGAAGATTTCCATGCAAAAGGAGGTGGGCGGTTCATAACAAAGATAAGTTCGCTTCATCAAGTGAATAAGCTTCATGCAAGGACAAAAGGGAAAATATATTTTATTGAAAGGCCAAGTAAAGCCTTGAGTTAACAAAAGTAAATCTTTCTCTTCAAGTTTATACGCCTATCTTTGGCCTCTTGTAATTTGCTATATAATGGCTTTCAGCCTTAATTAAAAAAATAATCCAATCTCTCTTGGTTAGACCAGACTCTGCCATTGGTGAGTTGTGTAACCTCTTCGATCAATAAGGACTATACTTTCAGATTCAAGCATTGGCATAGTGTATACTTCTTCAGCAATTTGCATAAGTGGTAGAGTTCTCTCCCTTTCCAAATTCTGTTTCATACCTAGTTGCTATATTATCCTTGTGCAAGTCATGTTAAAGTGTTCTTTATTGTCTTTTGTTGAAATTGTAAGTGGATGTTAGGTGGCTGCAAAGTGTCTTGTATCTGACCTCTCTCCATCGTTTTCCCTCAGGTTTTAGTTATTAGATCAAACCTCTGCATGAAATACTTATGCACAAGTGATTAATTTGAAGTCTAAGGTCTTCCTTCTCTCTTGTTCGTTCAGTGCTCAAGGTTCCATGCTGAGTAGGATCATAATTATGGTGTATCACCCCCTTTTAGGTAGGATTTCCCCTTTAAGTTTTCTTTCTCCCTTTTCCATGGTAGTCAGCAGTGTAGAGTAGGAATCTTCATTGATACATCATACAGGAACCAGCCTTCTCTGGAGGTTCTTCTCACTATTGAGGCACCCACCCTCGTGAGAAGATCCCATTGTTTCAGCCGGATAGAGGACTGGCCGTTTCGCGCACGTCTTCGAATCAGGGCGCAGCTCCAGATTGACAACAGGAACATTACAGATGATGCCAGTGATGATGACATTGACCCTGGCGGTTTTGATGATCTAGAGCTTTTTGATATAAGAAGTAGGCCTTAGCCCATAGATAAGTTTAAGAATCTAATCTATAACTTTTTGAAAACATTTTAAATATTGTTATTCATCATGTCCTTCAAAGTTTTTTATTTCAATCAATTTACAATAGCTACTTGTTGGAAAGTTATTTTGATATGCTTACTCATATGAAATGTGACTTTTTAGAATTGTACGCTGATTTTTTAATATTTATTGTAAAAACAAGTATATTTCTTTTAGTCGAATTCGATCTCAGATATTTTTAGCAATAAATCTTTTACGAATTTTATTCTCAATGAATTTGAGCATGAATTCAAATGCAATGACTTAGGTTGAGAGGATACTACTTCCAAGATGTGTACGACACAATATAAAACTTTCAAGTTTTCAAATAAACTCCCTTCGCAATTAAGTCAAATTTCTTCATTACATTTAGCCATGTTTTTGGAGCCTATGTTGAATTCAGTGTAGACATAATGTCATTCATTTGGAATTCAAGTTGTAACCAACCACTATATGAACGTGCTTTGCCACCATTGAAGATATAACATTATACATATGCCTATGGCACTTTTCCTAAAACCTCATGATTGACTTTCTTGTGGTAGGGAGCATTTGGAATGTATGTTAAATCTTATTTAAATGCAAGCATTTTGAGACGCACACATCAATTAGTCAATGGGAAATGTGCATGCATATTATACACAAGGCTTACTAATATGCCCACCAAAAAATGTAGCAATGCATATATCTTTGTGCATGTTTGTATGTGAGAGAAAGAAAGAGAGGGAGAGAGATATCTTACATGTATGCAAGGGACGAACTATTTTGTGGAGGAAGCTTCCCAGACAGATTATTGTTTCCAAGAAACCTACGATTAGTTCAATATGAGTTTTGTTCAAACATATCCAATTTACCAACTGCCATAAAGAGATTAATAAGACAATATTAAATGCACATACTTGTGAAAATACCTATGATTGGAACATATATAGTTTTTTCTGGTAAGCCACTTACAGGTATTGTAAAGAGCTCAAATTTTGAAGTGCAGTTGGAACCTCTCCTGTAAAATTATTAAAACTCAAGTCCCTAACACAAAAAATCATTTGGAATAATTAGGCTATAGACAATAAAGATCGTTCACAAGAATCATCATATATGTATCATAAACTAGACTCTACTTTTTTTTTTCAAATTTCTGGACATTCAAGCTCTGCATAACAAGACTATTGGTTATTTGAATACCATGAATTCAATATGTACAGTTATTGCTATAAAAGGCCTTGTGAATTACAACCATATAATACAAGCAACTGAATTACAAAGCAAGAGAACAGAATTCTTCTAGATGAATTATAAGAAAGGCAACGCCTGCAAAATGCATTTGTTGAACATAAAGAACAGAATTAAATCCGTTCTCTAGTTAAAGGAGGACCAATATACCATAATTTTCTATAATTGACCAAATAAAATTCAAGTTGTGCAAAGTGCCTAGCCACCTATAAGATACAATTTGATGAATTAAATTGTTGTGTATATGTTTATTATGACTGTAAATAAATAAGGTGGAAACACTTAGAAGCACAAGTGGGGTTTCTTTCGTATTTAAAGTGTAATAAGATCAGATTTATTATCTCTAGATAAGTATATTCCAATTCATTAAGCGATGACTCATAACAATATAAGGGCTAGGGAATAAGAAAAACTGGGATATGAATGCCACATAACAAAAAAAAAAATGTTGATGTTATATGAAGGAACAAACACCAAGGTGTTTTTATGACTAAGGGGATGTATCCCAATGATACATTGATAAGATTAAGCATACGTATTTGGTTTTTTGTTAAAGTTTAATTTTGCACTAATTAACAAAGGGATTACAGCACACTCTTCACATGAGGAAAGAAAAATCAGGAGTAAGAGGATTCAAACTTAAAAAAGAGAAATTACCCGTTAAATGCTTACAATAAGAGAGCATTTCTCTAATTTTATCCATATTGCAATAAGGATGTGTATTTATTGCAAGCATCTCATCATTCATTTGAATGGACGTTCATCTAGCTTTACATATGTAAATCTAATCTTTATTTAATACAACTTAAAGTTCATTAGATGACCAGTGAATTATGTGTCAACTGGTCTACAATAAAAGACACAGATTGAGGTTGTGTTAGCAACATAAATGAGGCATTCAAAAGTATTTTCAGTTCATTGCAAATGGAAAATACCAATGTTTCATTGTTGTGATGCGTCATTTTTACTTCTGTGATTGGGAGACTGAGTTTGAGGTTTCCTTAACAACATAAATGAGGCATTCAAAAATATTGTCAGATCCATTGCAAATGGAAAATACTGATCTTTCATTTTTGTGATGCTTAATTAAAAATATATCCACTAATGCCATACCATACACGATGAACTCAACTACTTTAGTAGTAGAGAATAGAATAATAATAAGTGGGATTTACAGACTTGAAAAGATTTATTGATCCTCTTTTCCTATGATTACGACAGCATCATTATCTCAAAGATTACTTACAATATTATTATATAATTTTAGAAGTGGTAGCTGATGCATCAATATATTAGTTAAAATTTGATGGTGAATAGATCAAATAAACCCCAAGGGCCTATTTATGCCGATAGGCGCAACCTACAATGGTAGCCAGGTGGGGTGGTGGTGGAGTGTGATAGTGTGAGTTGTCAATAAAAATGCTCAGCCTTAAATTTGGCATCCATTTGATCATCACAAGGAAGTTTTGATCTTAAATTTGACATCCATTTGATTGTCATACAGGAGTTTTTCTTCTTGCTTGGAAAAAGTGATGGAAAAATCATGATATCTTGGGCATACGGTGGAGTTTAGAGTCCATTTTTTCCTCAGAAAGTTTTTTTGAGCTCAGTGCATTGGTGTAGTTAGATCAAGGCCATCTATCACCAATTAGCAGGGAATTTGCAGAGAAGATAATGGAGTCGTTAATCAGTGTGGTATGTGTCAAATCCAAGATAGGTGCCTCAAAATTGATCTCTCGGCGTATTTCAAAAAAATATATTTAGGATATCTGTACGAGTACCATTAACATTGAGAATAATTTTACAAGTACCACATTCAAGAGAAGTCTGAAGAAGTCTGAAGCTCTATCTCAAAAGACTTGGTGATAATATTTTTCTTTTGATATTATAATAAGAAGATCTTATCTTCATTAGTAATAAGACCAATTCAGTCCAAAACTTAATTTAAATCTAATATATGCATCACTTTTGACATAATACATTTAGACCTCTTACATTACCGTTCCGAGGCAGAAAAGTTTCATATGGATAACCATCAATCTGCTTCTACACGAATAGAGGTTGAACAGAAATTATCATTTAACATCGACTCAAAACTGGCCATTGAGTCAATGCATAGGCAGTTATTTCATAGCTACAAAGTTGGATATTTATTTTACAGTCAACAATCTATTGAGATTTATAACAGCACCAAGGACTGAGCATTGGACTGCATAAATGAATTCTTAGATATTTACAGAGAATGGTATATTTTAGGATTTTTTACCTTTAAATTTTTATAATTGTAAGGTTATATGGACTTAGATATCCAGAACAGATTGAGGAAACTCTTGAAATCATACACTGTAATTTTCTTTGGCAAGGAGTGGATAAGCAATTCAAATACCCTTTGGTATCATGGGGGAAAATTTGCAAGGAGAAATCACAAGGACTGAATATCCAGACTCTTTACTGTATTCAGAAAACCATGAGTGCAGCGTGGAGATTCTGGAAAGAACCCCCCTCAATATGGAACATTTTATTAAAAGAGAAATATAAGCCACTCTAGGAGGCTCATCTTTTCCAAAAATTTGGAAACCAAATCCATTAGGAACAGCAAGACACCTCCAATCTGGATTAATGTTGTAGAAAAGTAATTTAACGTGGACAGTTGGAGATGGGAGAAACATCCATATGTGGGAACACAGTTGGGATGGACACTCGCCTCTAAGACAGTTGTAATTCAAGGACATGCAACAAATGTTGCAGCAAAAAGGGTTAATCTATGTCAAAGATTACTATGAGACTGATTCCACCAATCAACTCATTTGAGGCATATCAAAGATCCAATTAGTAGATATAGAGGATCAAACTCAATCCACTACTCTCATTCAAATCCTAAGGGAAGGAATCATTTTCTTGATTAAAAAAAGGACATACAAATTTGCCCCTACAATAATGAGTGGAATTGTGATGCAAGAGCATCCAAGTCAACAAGCAATCTTGCATCAAACAAAAAATATGGGTTGGGGTTTGTGAGCTTGTGTGCATGTTTGTGCAGTTTGTCGGCCATGTCGATAACATTGTGCACATCGAATGTAATCAACAATGGTCCCAAAAAAATTATCATAAATCCAGCATATGAAAAAAGTCAAGTAGAGATGGTTTCAATCATCTCCCAAAGGTCAACTGACCCCTTTTGGGAAGGTAACGAAACTGCCGCTAAATGCAGGTAGCGGTTTTGAAACTACTGGTCTATAGTAATCAGCGGTATGGCCTACGGTGGAGGCAAAACTAAAGTAACTGCCCATATCGTCATTTTTCGACATGTGGACCATTTTTCAAGATGGAGAAAGCTTGAAGAGTCACTGCAGCTTGTCATAACAATGAGATGAGATTAGATAAGTTGGTGGGCACTGAGAAAAGTCATTTAGAGAGGCAACTTCAGGTGGTTCCAACTCCAAGAGAGGAAAAGGGGAGTTGGGTCCAGATAAAGAGAAAGAAGCAAAGGCTTGAGGAGCTTGCTAAGGTGATGTAGGACCAACAAAGAGAGTGTGACCAATCCATGAGAGACTGTAATAGAGTTGTCTTCTTCATAGTTTAGTGAGGGAAGTGTATGTGTAATGGAACCTCTATAATGTTTCTCATTCATTAAATAAAGTCTTTTTGTTTCTGAGTTTGAGTCTTGTGTTTGGTTGTGTGTGTCCATTGTTGAGTGTATGTCCTGGCTAGGGAGTAAGGAAATCATTAATTTGGCCCCCTCATTCCAATTTGCATAAGTTGGTATCCGAGCAAGGTTTTCCTTGTTGGATTGAGTGTGTGAGGCTCTAGTTGAGCTGGTTTCAGGGTGTGAAATAAAATCTTATATTGTTGTCATTGTTGAGAGTGTTGAGGAGTAGAAATGGCACACAAAGGAATACCTTTTAGAGGAGGAAGGGCACCAAGAGTAGCAGACTCGGCAGAGATGCTGAGAGGAATCTAAGTGAGATCATATGAAGTGGATACTGCACAAAGGAGAAGAACTACGGTTGCAGATGTAAGTGATGATGGAGGAACTCAAGAGGTTCAAGTTGAAGTGCTGGTTGATGATCTAGAAGACAAATTTATAAAGACCATTGCAAATATGGGTAGCAAATCTAAGTTGGACACTCCTAGTTATGGAGGAAGTTTATGCCATGCATATCTTATGGATTGAATCTAGGAGATGAATAAATATTTTGACGAAGTCAATGGAAGACCCCAAGAGAGTGAAGTTTGCTTGCACCAAGTTGAAGGGACATGCATCCGTGTGGTGGGAACATGTGCAGTTGGAAAGGGAGAGAAGAGGCAAAAACAAAATCATTGCTTGGGATAGGATGGTCACAAAGCTGAAAGGTAAGTTTTTACCTTCTGATTATCCACTGAGTTTACTCAAGAAGTTGCAGAAAATGAGGCAAAGAGAAATGACTGTAAATAATTACATAGAGGAGTTTTACAAGCTCAACATTAGAAAGAAATGAATAAATTATATTAATGTCCAACGAATGACCAAAAGTAGGTCAATGGGACTGAAGGATACAACCAATAGCAATAGAATGTTCTAGGCAGAAAGAATCATAGAGAGGAACCAAAGAAATAAAGTATGAAGACAAAATAGAATAGCGTGCCACTAACACAAGTGGCAAAGAAACTAATACAAATAGCAATGAGGGGCGAATAAAAGCCCCAAGAGCATGTGCTAATGAAGATTGGAGGCAAATCTCATTGAATATCCCTATCTGTGCCTGAAGTGGAGGGATCATCTGGGTCATTGTCGATCACCGTGAGATATCTGAAAATGTTGTCCGATGAGTATACAGGGTCAGAGGAGCTAGGTTGGGGGATCCTAGGAGAAAGCAAGGCACTTCTTCTAGAATCTCTGCTACCATCCAAGGCTGGTGTAACACCCGTCATAGAAAAGAAGCTAGCAATATCAGTTTGTCCCTGTGGTCTGGGAGGTAGCTGATAAGTAGTAGAACCATGTTGTCAAAGAGGGGCAGAGCCATGTCGATGGATCGGAGCAGAACCACGATGACGAGAGATATCAGGCTAGGAGATCTGAGTAGTAATGATGCACCAAGAGAAGCTTTGCCTAACTGATCTATCAGATCCGATGTGTGATGCATCGATGTCCAAAGGAGGCTTAGTGTTGCCGGTCACCTGAGTAGGCTAAAAGAAAGAGGTGATCAATATGGGAGATTTAGAGCCTCTAGGCTCCTCTTGTAGGGATCTGTGCCAGAAAGTGATGTCAACCTGGAGCTGCGCCCTGATTCGAAGACGTGCGTGAAATGGCCAGTCCTCTATCTGGCTGAAACAATGGGATCTTCTCAAGAGGGTGGGTGACTCAATGGTGAGAAGAACCTCCAGAGAAGGCTAGTCCCTGTATGATGTATCAATGAGGATCTCTACTCTATGCTGCGGACTACCGTGGAAAAGGGAGAAGGAAAACTTACAGGGGAAATCCTACCTAAAAGGGGGTGATACATCAGAATTTTGATCCACTCAACTTGGAACCTTGAACACTGAACGAACAAGGGAAAAGGAAGACCTTAGATTTCAATCAATCACTTATGCATAGATATTTCATGAAGAGGTCTGATCCAATGACCAAAACCTTAGGGAAAATGACGGAGAGAGGTCTGATAAAAGACACTTTGCAGCCACCTAAAATCCACTTACAGCTTTAACAAAAGACATAAAGAACACTTTAACATGACCTGCATAAGGATAATCTAACAACTAGTTATGAACCAGAATTTGTGAAGGGAGAGAAATCTACCACTTATGCAAATTGATGAATGAAATATACACTATGCCAACGCTTGAAATCTGAAAGTACAGTCCTTCTATTGATCGAAGAGGTTACACAACTCACCAATGGCAGAGTCTGGTCTAACCAAGAGAGAGATTGGATGATTTTTAATCAAGGTTGAAAGCCATTTTATAGAAAATTACAAGAGGCCAAAGATTGGCGTAGAAAATTTGAAGAGAAGGATTCACTTAGGTTAACTCAAGGCTGACTTGGCCTTTCAATAAAATATGTTTTCTTTTGTCTTTGCATGAAGCTTCTTGCGCTTGAGGGAGTGAACTTGTCTTTGTTATGAACCGCCTACCTCTCTTTGCATGGAAATCCACGCCAATGTTAATTTTAGAACTCTACGTGAGCTGCTTGATGCCGAATTGGAACGTTTGAAAGGCTGAGTTGGAAGAAGAGATCATTCTCCCTCGCATGGAAAGCCCCTAGTGGATGCGGTGTTTAACAATTAATCAACTCTAAATCTGGGACAACCAACTCAACATTCGAATTTGGAACTTCGGTTGACGCTGAGTTGGACCCTTGGATGCGTGCGTTGATCCGAAGACGAGTAGGACTTCAATAACTAGTCAACTAAAGCTTTGACCGGCATTCGAAAATAGCTCCCGCTTGCATGGATTTTTCCCTGTTCTGGTCTGCGTGTTCCTGTCTATTTCTGGCGGGATTCTATATTTGGCGTATTAGTCTATATTTCCTCCGGGATGCTGACAACTTTTTTGAAGCTTTGGATTTCCTTCGAAATATATGCTTTTCCTTGAATTTCCTACGGCATTTCTTTCTTTTGGCTTTATTATCCGAAGTATTCCTTCGAACATCTTTCCCAAAGGGATACCTTACTTTTCTTTTCCTTTGGCTTGGGCTTTTTTTCTGTCGGGTTTTCTCTTTCTTGGCTTACTCCGAATTTCGTCGGACTTTTTGTCCGAAGGATTCCTTCGGACAAAAAGCCCGAAGGTTTCCTTCTACTTTGCCTTCGTTTTTCGCTTTGTTGACATTTTATTTTTTTGTTTTGGATGCTAAGTCACATTTCTCCGAAGGTTTCCCTCTTCGTCTTTGCCGTCGGCATTTCAACTTTTCTGAAGCCTTCAGACTTCTTGCCATCGGCTTTTTCACGGGCCTCTTCCTGTGTCTTCCGAATTCCTTCGGACAAAAAGTCCGAAGGATATCTTCCTTTGCTCTTCGAAATGTGCCCTTCGGAAAAGTCATCACGGTCCTCTCGTCAACCAAGTGCTCTCGCAAGGGCTAGTTGCTCGTGTCTGTGCCTTTTTCGGAAGAATTGTAGGGCACCCGGACTTTTCGCAAAGGTCCTGAATCTGTTCTCTCACCTTCCCGAAGGGTAGGTGCCCTTCGGGATTGTTGAAAGTGACCCTTCCAAAGGGTACCCTACCTTTCGGGATTCTTGTAATGGGCTTTCCTTCGGCCTCTTACTTGGTTTTTCCTCGAAAAAATTGCAACTGGTCTCTTGGTTGATAAAATGACTCTTCGGAAAATTTGTGAACCCTTCAACTGCTTGAATAAATCCGTTCTTCCCTTTGGGAAAAAATTGTCAACATTTTGGCGACTCAACTGGGAAGCATGCCTGCTATGCTTGAGAACTCAGACATGTATAGATGCTTATTTGACTTCCCAAATGGTGAACCTGATTTCTGACTAAAAAATATGCTTTGATCATCGTTATAGTAACCTTCTCCTTCAAAATAAGAAGGGAAAGACACGAAAGCAGAAAACAAACTAAAAAGCAAATGTGCAAACAAGCACTTATTGAACAAAATTGAAGCAAACTTTTGTGCTTGAACAACACTTGGAGGAAAGCAAAAACAACTAAAGAACCTAGCTAACCATGATAAAGCATGATCCCCCTAGATCAAATGGGAAATTCTTGAACTCACTCCTAAGAGATGGTACAAGTTGCAACGCAGGATGTTTTTTAGTCACAACCCTTGATGAGGCATTTGCCTTGTCCACCAACTGTATTAGCATCTTCTCGAATGAGTCATCAATAGCAACAAGGACAAACTCATCAAGTACCTCTTGATCGTTTTTAGATTGCTTATCATCTACCACCTTGTCAAGTGATATCTCATCTATGCATGGTTTTTGAGTGACTACTCCAAGTTCATCCAGCTCTTCAAGGAGCTTTGAGTAGGCAACCCAATCTTTACTGTGACCTTGAATAAGCGATTCTTGATCAGATTTCTCGTAAACATGCTCTTCAATAGCCATCATATCTATACAAAGCTCTTCAATCTCTTGTAGAGATTCAAGGTACAACTGCCAATCATCTTTTTGTTCCTCATTTTGATCTATTTGAATTGAATCGGCTGTCACGCTATCTGGATCCTTCTCAATAGGAGATACCTATAACTCATGTATGACTTCAATTTGTACCGGCTCCTCTTGAAGTCCATCTACATCAAGATCAGTCTTCTCACTCTCAGCTATAATTGGATGCTCAATTACAACCTCAAGTGAAGTATCAATAGGAAATTCTTCCTTAAACACATCTGAAGTATCATCTACGCACTCTGCAAGAACTTGACCTGTAGCTGTAACCTCTTTCTCAATCCTCCAAAGAACAGGCTCCTCCTGAGTAAGGGGGATGGCGGGAGGGTGATAAAATTCATTTGTTTGAGAGGGAAAATGAAGCATGGGAGGTTGATCATGATCAGATTTTGGAATCTTGAGGGAAAAGGAATTATCTAGGGAGTTTTGGAGGGGAGGGAAAGAGAAACTCTTAAAGACCTCTGTATTCTGTTCCTTCCACTTGGCCATT
The DNA here is from genome assembly GCA_037957365.1 of Torreya grandis. Classification (NCBI taxonomy): domain Eukaryota; kingdom Viridiplantae; phylum Streptophyta; class Pinopsida; order Cupressales; family Taxaceae; genus Torreya; species Torreya grandis. The sequence continues at coordinate 10,843,619 of JARHVA010000009.1, read as the reverse complement.
ACCTCATCAAAGTCTGGAACTTGCTTGTCTTCCTGGACAACCTGAGCTTGAGGGATGATTGGTGAGGTAATGGGACTATATGAAGGTTTAGTCTCATGAATAGTCACTTGAATAGGCTCTTGAATAGGCTCTTGGATAGGCTCTTGACTCCAACTAGGAAGCTCCCTTGGCACACACTGGGCATGGCTAAAAACTTCATGAGAATAAGGAGCACAATAGTCCTTTGTAGACAATTGGTTTAACTCAATTTTCTGCCTTTCCCAAGCCTCCATCCTTTCCAATGCAAGAATACATAGTCCATTTATCTCTTCTGGATCATTGGACACATTTCGAAATAGACCATTCACTTCCTCATACTGAGAGTTAGAACAAACCTTTCTTGCATATGCTAGTATTCTGAGCTCTATTTCATTCATTTTTTCTTGAAGGCAATACTGCTCATATGCAACATCATAGCCATATGGGAAAGATGAAATCTGGTCCTGAGACTGATATGGCTCACAAGGAAGGTAAGATTCATGCTCTTAATAATAAGGATCATGAGAAACTTGATAAGGCTCAACATAGCTTTGATAATACCCTTGATAAGGCTAATTAGGCTCAGATATCATGACCAAGCTAGTATGATCCATCATTGGGCTGATAAGGAAATATAGCATAGGAATTCTCTTCGTACACAGCCATCAAAATTCATTCGCAATAATACAATAAAAATAGACTTACATGAAAACTGTCCTGACCTATTAGAAACAACTGCTTGAACTTGGAATCACCGAATACTTCTTGAAGAACCCTGCTACAACTGCAATTTCATCAAAACCAGAAAAAAAAGGTCCCACCTAGCGTGCCAAAAACTGTTGTCAACCTAGAGCTGCGCCCTGATTCGAAGATGTGCGTGAAATGGCCAGTCCTCTATCCGGCTGAAACAATGGGATCTTCTCACGAGGGTAGGTGCCTCAACGGTGAGAAGAACCTCCAGAGAAGGCTGGTTCCTGTATGATGTATCAATGAGGATCTCTACTCTATGCTGTGGACTACCGTGGAAAAGGGAGAAGGAAAACTTAAAGGGGAAATCCTACCTAAAAGGGGGTGATACACCAGAATTTTGATCCACTCAACTTGGAACCTTGAACACTGAACAAACAAGGGAAAAGGAAGACCTTAGATTTCAATCAATCACTTATGCATAAATATTTCATGAAGAGGTCCGATCCAATGACCAAAACCTTAGGGAAAACGATGGAGAAAGGTATGATAAAAGACACTTTGCAGCCACCTAAAATCCACTTACAGCTTTAGCAAAAGACATAAATAACACTTTAACATGACCTGCATAAGGATAATCTAGCAACTAGGTATGAACCAAAATTTGGGAAGGGAGAGAAATCTACCACTTATGCAAATTGCTGAATGAAATATATACTATGCCAACGCTTGAAATCTGAAAGTACGGTTCTATTGATCGAAGAGGTTACACAACTCACTAATGGCAGAGTCTGGTCTAACCAAGAGAGAGATTGGATGATTTTTAATCAAGGCTGAAAGCCATTTTATAGAAAATTACAAGAGGCCAAAGATTGGCGTAGAAAATTTGAAGAGAAGGATTCACTTAGGTTAACTCAAGGCTGACTTGGCCTTTCAATAAAATATGTTTTCTTTTGTCTTTGCATGAAGCCTCTTGCGCTTGAGGGAGTGAACTTGTCTTTGTTATGAACCGCCTACCTCTCTTTGCATGGAAATCCACGCCAATGTTAATTTTAGAACTCTATGTGAGCTGTTTGATGCCGAATTGGAACGTTTGAAAGGCTGAGTTGGAAGAAGAGATCATTCTCCCTCGCATGGAAAGCCCCTAGTGGATGCGGTGTTTAACAATTAATCAACTCTAAATCTGGGACAGTCAACTCAACATTCGAATTTGGAACTTTGGTTGACGCTGAGTTGGACCCTTGGATGCGTGCGTTGATCCGAAGACGAGTAGGACTTCAATAACTAGTCAACTAAAGCTTTGACCGGCATTCGAAAATAGCTCCCGCTTGCATGGATTTTTCCCTGTTCTGGTCTGCGTGTTCCTGTCTATTTCTAGCGTGATTCTATATTTGGCGTATTAGTCTATATTTCCTCTGAGATGTTGACAACTTTTTTGAAGCTTTGGATTTCCTTCGGAATATATGCTTTTCCTTGAATTTCCTGCGGCATTTCTTTCTTTCGGCTTTATTCTCCGAAGTATTCCTTCGAACATCTTTCCCGAAGGGATACCTTACTTTTTTTTTCCTTTGGCTCAGGCTTTTGTTCTGTCGGGTTTTATCTTTCTTGGCATACTCCGAATTTCTTCGGACTTTTTGTTCGAATGAATTCCTTCGAACAAAAAGCCCGAAGGTTTCCTTCTGCTTTGCCTTCGTTTTTCGCTCTTTGTTGACCTTTTTTTTTTGTTTTGGACGCTAAGTCACATTTCTCCGAAGGTTCCCCTCTCCATCTTTGCCGTCGGCATTTCAACTTTTCCGAAGCCTTCGGACTTCTTGCCATCGGCTTTTTCACGGGCCTCTTCCTGTGTCTTCCAAATTCCTTTGGACTTTTTGTCCGAAGGAAAAGTCCAAAGGAATTCCTTCAGACAAAAAGTCCGAAGGATATTTTCCTTTGCTCTTCGAGATGTGCCCTTCGAAAAAGTCATCACGGTCCTCTCGCCGACCAAGTGCCCTCCGCAAGGGCTAGTTGCTCGTGTCCGTGCCTTTTTCGGAAGAATTGTAGGGCACCCGAACTTTTCGCAAAGGTCCTGAATTTGTTCTCTCACCTTCGCGAAGGGTAGGTGCCCTTTGGGATTGTTGAAAGTGACCCTTCCGAAGGGTGCCCTGCCCTTTGGGATTCTTGTAATGGACTCTTTCCTTCGGCCTCTTGGTTTTTCTCGAAAAAATTGCAACTGGTCTCTTGGCCGATAAAATGACCCTTCGGCAAATTTGTGAACCCTTCAACTACTTGAATAAATCCGTTCTTCCCTTTGGGGAAAAATTGTCAACAAGTGACAGCCTCACGAAGATAAAGATCCAAGCACCATTGTTCAGTATAGGTGAAGAAAGTAGCTAAAGTGTTGTCCGAGTCTCTAAAGAGGCAGTGATATCTTCCCCAGATCTCATGATATATTGGGCATTTGAAAATGAAGTGGTCCTCGGTCTCCACCTCCTGGAGTGAGCAAAGACGACATATCCGGTCTTGACGAAGAATGTGGTGGTCTGTTTCAACCCGTAGCTGGCGGGGACAAACTCTCATTTGGCCAAGGGGAAATCTCAAGCCGTGAGACCAATGGCGTTAGAAATAATGAGGGAGACGAATGATACCGTCCACCACCTGTTGAAGATAATCAAGAGAAGATCTCAAGGTATATGAATGGTCTTCATATTTCCATTCAAGATGAGTTTGGAATGTAAGTTGAAGTCGCTAGAAGAGGCCTATCAATGTGCATTGAAGGTGGAAGAGAAGTTGTAAAGAAGGCAATAAAATACATCAAAAGGTAGAGGAAGCTTTTCAAGGAGAGAACAAGCAAACATGGGTAGAGGACAAGATAGTCATGAAGGAGAAGCTAGTACTTCTCAAAATCAGAATCAAACACAAAGAGGAAGAGGCTATTCTTGAAGAGGAACAACATACTTTGGTAGAGGAAGAGGTATAAGATTCATGGGTAAGTGATTTGAATGTGGAGATGTTGAAAATAGAGATTTTGAATGTTCTAAATTATTTCATAATAGCAATAGAATAAATGAGGCAAGTAATCACCTTGCACAAGCAGATGAGGAGAATGATACAACCCCAAATCACATGGAGGAACCAAAACATGGAGAGGCTCTTATGATGAAGAAAGTGTTGTTGAAACCCACCAAGGAGGTGAATGAATTGGTGCAAAGGAATCATCTTTGTCAGACCATATGCAAATCTACAGGTAAGTGTTTTTAGGTTATTGTTGAGAGTGGTAGCATAGACAATTTGATATCTAGGAGATGGTAGAAAAAAATGGGATGAAAAAATAGCACGTCAAATTCATACAAGGTGTCTTTGTTACAAAAAAGACATCAGATTTTAATGAATGAGCAATGTATTGTTAGTTTTCAGACTGGGTCTTACAAACATGAAGTCTTGTGTGACATATTGCCCATGGAAGTATGTCATATGTTGTTGGGAAGGCTATGGTTGTTTGATAGAAAGGCCATCCATTATGTTAGAGCAAACACTTACACACTTGTGAAGGATGGTAAGAGATTCACATTGAGTCCATTGAAGGAAATAGGAGAAGAGGTGGACAACATTCCCAAGGCATTTTTAGTTTCCGATCAATAGTTTTTGGAGGAAAATAAGGAGAAGGCATGTTTTGCTTTCATCCTCAAATCGATGCAAGTTGTGATTGCAAAAGAGGTAAGTGAAATTCCACTTTAAGTGTAAAATTTGTTGAATGAGTACTCTGATATTGTTTCTAACGATTTGTCAAATGGATTGCCACCTATGAGAAGCATTAAACATCATATGGTTCTAGTGCATGGATCTAATTTTGCAAACAAGGTAGCATATGGGTTGACACCTATGGAGAGTGAGGAAGTGAAGAAGCAAGTACAAGAGTTGTTGGAGAAGGGTTTGATAAGAGAAAGTTTGAGCCATATGAGACCATGTGCAGTTCCAACAGTGTTAGTTCTTAAGAAAGGTGGGGAATGGCAGATGTCTATGGATTCAAGAGCCATTAGCAAGATTACTATCAATTACAAATTTCCAATTCCAAAGATGGATAATTTGATGGATTGTCTTGAGTAAAGCAAGGTATTTCATAATAATTTATTTGAAGATTGAATATCACCAAATCAGAATTAGAGAAGGCGATCGGTGGAAAACCAAATTCAAGACAAGGGATGGATTGTATGAGTGGCTGGTTATGCCATTTGGATTGTTAAATGCACTGAGCACATTCATGAGACTCATGAATGAAGTGTTGAAACCTCACTTGAATAAGTTTGTCATTCTGTATTAAAATGACATTTGATTTTCAATAGTATGGTATCTTCTAATCTTATTTTGCTTCTAGCTATCCTTTTCTGTAAATTTTATTTGGTTGTCCTTGGTTGCATTGCTTTGCCATGGCTCTGGTGGTTCCTCTTTTCCTCCTACATCTTTGGGAAGGTCTATTTGTTTGTTGATGTTCTCTCTTAAATGCATCCTTCCCGGCTAAGAATGAATTCTATTTCAATCTTATGGAGGTTATAGGTAATACTTTCAATATTTTAATTTACAACTTAGTCCATCCCTTCCATTACTTGTATTTGATTCGGATTATTTTGCTTGTCCATTTGTTTCATTTCCTGCGGATTTTTGTCGACTTTACTTATTCCTTCGGACTTTTTGTCCAAAGGAATTCCTTCAAACAAAAAGTCCAAAGGAATTCGTTTCCTTCTCAATTTCCCCAAATTTATTCCTTTTAGGCTCTTATGTCTTGCCTTTGTCTTGTCTATTTTCCCCGGGTTTTTTTTCTTTCTTCCGAATTTCTTCGGACTTTTTTTCTGAAGGAATTCCTTCGGACTTCACCTCCTTTGGCTATCCTTTCATGCCCTTTAGGAACTTTGCTTTTCTCCTTTGCTTATGTCTCTGCCCTCCGCAAGGGCTTCTATCTTCCAATAATGCCCTTCGTAACTTTTGAAAGGGTCCTGCAACCGACCAAGTGCCCTCTGCAAGGGCAGGTGTCCTTCGAAACTTGTGAAAGAGTCCATAATTTTGCCAAGGTCTTCTTCGTGCTTGAAGTGTCCCCCACAAGGGCACATACTGTTAACAAATCTTCCACAAGTCAGATTTTTCTCTTGCCACTTGGAAAGTTCTCGTCTCTAGCCAAGGAAGGAAGAATGCATTGTTTTCCTTTGTTGATTCTATGGACTCACTCAGGGAAGTTTCTACGAACTCAACCAGCGAATTATCTATGGACTCGCTTAGGCAAATTTTCTACGGACTCGCTCAGTAAAGCACTTAGGAGGAAGAAGGGATATCCTTCGAACAAATAGTCCGAGGAAATTCGGAGGACCACAAGACGGAAAGTCCACACAAAGAAACCAAGGATAAATTCGGAAGGGGACAGTTTCAAGAGTTCCGAAGGGCAGGGTACCCTTCAAAAGGGACACTTACAACAAACCCGAAGGGCACCTACCCTTCGGGCAGGAGGAAGACAAAAATCAGTGACCGTTGCAAAAAGCCCAGGTGCCCTCCAATTTTTCCGAAGGGCACTGGCGGAGGACACTTGGTCGGTGCGGAGGACACGTGGTCAGCGGAATGGACTGTGACAAATTCTCGAAGGGCACAAGCAAAGGAAAAGACAAAAGGAAGATATCCTTCGGAGTTTTTGTCCGAAGGAATTCCGAAATGGCATAAGTCAATATATAAACAAGACCAAGGACGCTTCAAAAAAGCAAAGGCAAAAAAACAATTGGAATCCTTCAGACTTTTTGTCCAAAGAAATTCAAAAGCTTAGACAAATCAAAAAAGAAAAAAAAAAAAAAAAGGCTGCAAGAAATAAAGCGAAGGGGACCTTCGGACAAAAAGTCCGAAGAAATTCGGACAAATAGCCCCAAGGAAAATAAACCCGCGAAAAAGAGGCAAAGACATGTCATCAAAAGAAGTCCGCGGGAATATGACTTAGCGACCAATACAAAAGAGCCGACAGAGCAACAGGCCGCGGGAAAAAGCCCGAGCAAATAAGAGTAAAGGAAAAATGACCGAAATAAGCTCGAAGAAATATAGCCGAAGGAAATACGACAGCTTCCAGTGACGTCCCACAGGCCGTCAAATTTTTCCTGCGGGAAGTAACCGTTGAGACTAAGGAGATAGCAGGAAATCCGAAATAAATGGGGGCCGACTATGCAGAAAAGAATAGAAAATAGATAATCCGACGACGAAGTTGAGTATGGGATCCTGTTAGAAATAGACACGATCAAAATTAGAACGAAATACATGCAAGCAAGAGCTATTTTCGAATAAACAGTCAAAGTTTCAGTTGACTGATTATTAAAGACCTGTTCCTCTCCATTCAGTCCATGCATTTGAAAGTCTAAATCAGCTTCAACAGGAGTTCGAGTTCGAACGAGGAGTTGACTATTCCAAATCTAGAGTTGACTAATTGATCATACGCCGCATCCACTAGAAGATTTCCATGCAAAAGGAGGTGGGCGGTTCATAACAAAGATAAGTTCGCTTCATCAAACGAAGAAGCTTCATGCAAGGACCATGAGGAAAATATATTTTATTGAAAGGCCAAGTAAAGCCTTGAGTTAAAAAAAGTGAATCCTTCTCTTCAAATTTCTACGCCAATCTTAGACCTCTTGTATTTTTCTATATAATGGCTTTCAGCCTTGTTTTAAAAAGAATCCAATCTCTCTTGGTTAGACCAGACTCTGCCATTGGTGAGTTGTGTAACCTCTTCGATCAATAAGAAGGATTGTACTTTCAGAGTTCAAGCATTGGCATAGTGTATACTTCTTCAGCAATTTGCATAAGTGGTAGATTTCTCTCCCTTCCCAAATTATGTTTCATAACTAGTTGCTATATTGTCCTTGTGCAGGTCATGTTAAAGTGTTCTTTATTGTCTTTGTTGAAGCTGTAAGTGGATGTTAGGTGGCCGCAAAGTGTCTTCTATCAGACCTCTCCCCATCGTCTTCCCTCAGGTTTCAAGCATTAGATCGAACCTCTGCATGAAATACTTATGCATAAGCGATTAATTGAAGTCTAAGGTCTTCCTTCTCCCTTGTTCGTTTAGTGTTCAGGGTTCCAAGTTGAGTAGGATCATATTTTTGGTGTATCACTCCCCTTTTAGGTAGGATTTCCCTTTAAGTTTCTCCTTCTCCCTTTTCCACAGTAGTTCGCAGCGTAGAGTAGGAATCCTAATCGATACATCACACAGGACCCAGCGTTCTCTGGAGGTTCTTCTCACTATTGAGACACCCACCCTCGTGAGGAGATCCCATTGTTTCAGCTGGATAGAGGACTGGCTGTTTCGTGCACGTCTTCGAATCAGGGCGCAGCTCCAGGTTGACAACAGTTTTTGGCACGCCCGGTGGGACCCATTTTTCCTGGTTTAAATGTAATCGCAGTTACAGCAGTGTTCTTCAAGAAGTATTCGGTGACTCCAAGCTCAAGCAGTTGCTTCTAATAGTTCAGGACAGCTTCCATGTAAGTCTATTTTTATTGAATTATCGTGATTGAATTTTGATGGCTATATATGGAGAGAATTCCTATGGTATATTTCCTTATCAGCCCAATGAGGGATCATACCCGCCTAGTCATGATATCTATGAGCCTAATCAGCCTTATCAAGGTTATTATCAAAGCTATGTTGAGCCTTATCAAATTTCTCATGATCCTTATTATCAAGAGCATGACTCTTACTTTCCTCGTGAGCTATATCAGTCTCAGGACCGGATTTCATCTTCCCCATATGGTTATGATGTTGCATATGAGCAGTATTGCCTTCAAGAAAAAATGAATGAAATAGAGCTCAGAATACTAGCATACACAACAAAGGTTTGTTCTAACTCTCAGTATGAGGAAGTGAATGGTCTATTTCGAAATGTGTCCAATGATTCAGAAGAGATAAATGGACTATGTATTCTTGCATTGGAAAAGATGGAGGCTTGGGAAAGACAGAAAATCGAGTTAAACCAATTGTCTACAAAAGGCTATGGTGCTTCTTATTCTCATGAAGTTCTTAAACATCCCCAGTATGCGCCAAGGGAGCTTCCTAGTTGGAGTCAAAAGCCTATTCAAAAGCCTATTCAGGAGCCTATTCAAGTGACTATTTATGAGACTAAACCTTCTTATAGTCCCCTTCCCTCACCAATCATTCCTCAATCTCAGGTTATCCAGGAAGACAAGCAGGTTTCAGACTTTGATGAGGTAATGGCCAAATGGAAGGAACAGAATACAGAGGTCTTTAAGAGTTTCTCTTTCCCTCCCCTCCAAAACTCCCTAGATAATTCCATTGCCCTCAAAATTTCAAGATCTGATCATGATCAACCTCCCATGCTTCATTTTCCCTCTCAAACAAATGAATTTTATCACCCTCCCGCCATCCCCCTTACTCAGGAGGATCCTGTTCTTTGGAGGATTGAGAAAGAGGTGGCAGCTACAGGACAAATTCTTGAAAAATGTGTAGAGGATGCTTTAGAAGTGTCTGAAGAAGAATTTCCCATTGATACTTCACTTGAGGTTGTAATTGAGCATCCAGTTATAGCTGAGAGTGGGAAGACTGATCTTGATGTAGATGAACTCCGAGAGGCGCTGGTACAAATTGAAGTCATACATGAGTTAAAGGTATCTCCTATTGAGAAGGATCCAGATAGCGTGACAATGGATTCAGTTCAAATAGACCAAAATGAGGAACAAAAATATGATTGGCAGCTGTACCTTAAGCCTCTACCAGAGATTGAAGAGCTTTGTACAGATATGTTGGCTATTGAAGAGCATGTTTATGAGAAGCTTGATCAAGAATCACCTATTCAAGATCCCAGTACAGATTGGGTTGCATATTCAAAGCTCCTTGAAGAGCTGGATGAACTTACAGCAGTCAATAAGAAGGATGTGGTCACTCAAGAACCACGCATAAATGGGATATCACTTGACAAGGTCGTAGAAAACAAGCAATCTGGAAACGATCAGGAAATACTTGGTAAGTTCATCTTTGTTGGTGACTGGTTTGCTGTTGATGACCCATTTAAAAAGATGCTAATACAGTTGCTCGACAAGGCAAATTCCTCATCAGAGGTTATGACTAAGAAACACCCTGCTTTGCAAATTGTACCATCTCTCGAAAGGAGCGAGTTCAAGAATTTCCCATTTGATCCAGGCGGATCGTGCCTTATCATGGTTAATTAGGTTATTTAAGTTGTTTCTACTTTCCTCCAAGTGTTGTTCAAGCACAGTATTTTGCTTCAATTGTATTCAATAAGTGCTTGTTTGCACATTTGCTTTTTAGTTAGTTTTCCGCTTTCGTGTGTTTCCCTTCTTATTTTGAAGGAGGTTACTACAGCCATGATCAGAGCAGATTTTCATTCAGAAATCAAGTTCACCATCCGGGAATTCCAATAACGTATATACATGATCTGAGTTCTCAAGCATAGCAGGCATGCTTCCCAGTTGAGTCGCCAGAATGTTAACAAATCTTCCACAAGTCAGATTTTTCTCTTGCCACTTGGAAAGTTCTCGTCTCTAGCCAAGGAAGGAAGAATGCATTGTTTTCCTTTGTTGATTCTACGGACTCACTCAGGGAAGTTTCTACGAACTCACTCAAGGAAGTTTCTACGAACTCAAGCAGCAAATTATCTACGGACTCGCTCAGGCAAATTTTCTACGGACTCGCTCAGTGAAATTTTCTACGGACTCACTCAGTAAAGCACTTAGGAGGAAGAAGGGGTATCCTTCGGACTTTTGTCCGAAGGAATTCCTTCGGACAAATAGTCCGAGGAAATTCGGAGGACCACAAGACGGAAAGCCCGCACAAAGAAACCAAGGATAAATTCGGAAGGGGGCAGTTTCAAGAGTTCCGAAGGGCAAGGTACCCTTCGGAAGGGACACTTACAACAAACCCGAAGGGCACCTACCCTTCGGGCAGGAGGAAGACAAAAATCAATGACCGTTGCAAAAAGCCCGGGTGCCCTCCAATTTTTCCGAAGGGCACTGGCAGAGGACACTTGGTCGGTGCGGACACGTGGTCGGCGGAATGGACCGTGACAAATTCCCGAAGAGCACAAGCAAAGGAAAAGACAAAAGGAAGATATCCTTCGGAGTTTTTGTCCGAAAGAATTTGGAAATGGCATAAGTCAATATATAAACAAGACCAAGGACGCTTCAAAAAAGCAAAGGCAAAAAAACAATTGGAATCCTTCGGACTTTTTGTTCGAAGGAATTCGGAAGCTTAGACAAATCAAAAAAGAAAAGAAAAAAAAAAGGCCGCAAGAAATAAAGCGAAGGGGACCTTCAGACTTTTTGTCCGAAGAAATTCCTTCGGACAAAAAGTCCGAAGAAATTCGGACAAATAGCCCCGAGGAAAATAAACCCGCGGGAAAGAGGCAAATACATGTCATCAAAAGAAGTCCGCGGGAATATGACTTAGCGACCAATACAAATGAGTTGACAGAGCAACACGCTGCGGGAAAAAGCCCGAGCAAATAAGAGTAAAGGAAAAATGACCAAAATAAGCCTGAAGAAATATAGCCGAAGGAAATACAACAGCTTCTGGTGACGTCCCACAAGCCGTCAAATTTTTCCTGCCAGAAGTAACCGTTGAGACTAAGGAGATAGCAGGAAATCCGAAATAAATGGAGGCCGACTGTGCAGAAAAGAATAGAAAATAGATAATCCGACGATGAAGTTGAGTATGGGATCCTGCTAGAAATAGACACGATCAAAATTAGAACGGAATACATGCAAGCAAGAGCTATTTTTGAACATAAGATCTATTTTCGAATAAACGGTCAAAGTTTCAGTTGACTGATTATTAAAGACCTGTTCGTCTCCATTTAGTCCATGCATCCGAAAGTCTAAATCAGCTTCAACAGGAGTTCGAGTTCGAACGAGGAGTTGACTATTCCAGATTTAGAGTTGACTAATTGATCAAATGCCGCATCCACTAGAAGATTTCCATGCAAAAGGAGGTGGGCGGTTCATAACAAAGATAAGTTCGCTTCATCAAACGAAGAAGCTTCATGCAAGGACCATGAGGAAAATATATTTTATTGAAAGGCCAAGTAAAGCCTTGAGTTAAAAAAAGTGAATCCTTCTCTTCAAATTTCTACTCCAATCTTAAACCTCTTGTATTTTTCTATATAATGGCTTTCAGCCTTGTTTTAAAAAGAATCCAATCTCTCTTAGTTAGACCAGACTCTGCCATTGGTGAGTTGTGTAACCTCTTCGATCAATAAGGATTGTACTTTCAGAGTTCAAGCATTGGCATAGTGTATACTTCTTCAACAATTTGCATAAGTGGTAGATTTCTCTCCCTTCCCAAATTTAGTTTCATACCTAGTTACTATATTGTCCTTGTGCAGGTCATGTTAAAGTGTTCTTTATTGTCTTTGTTGAAGCTGTAAGTGGATGTTAGGTGGCCGCAAAGTGTCTTCTATCAGACCTCTCCCCATCGTCTTCTCTCAGGTTTCAAGCATTAGATCGAACCTCTAAATGAAATACTTATGCATAAGCGATTAATTGAAGTCTAAGGTCTTCCTTCTCCCTTGTTCGTTCAGTGTTCAGGGTTCCAAGTTGAGTAGGATCATATTTCTGGTGTATCACCCCCCTTTTAGGTAGGATTTCCCTTTAAGTTTCTCCTTCTCCCTTTTCCACAGTAGTCCGCAGCGTAGAGTAGGAATCCTAATCGATACATCACACAGGAACCAGCCTTATCTGGAGGTTCTTCTCACTATTGAGACACCCACCCTCGTGAGGAGATCCCATTGTTTCAGCTGGATAGAGGACTGGCCGTTTCACGCACGTCTTCGAATCAAGGCGCAGCTCCAGGTTGACAACACATACCCTTCGGGGAAATTGTAAATGTCCCTACGCAACGTCCAAATGTCCTCCGCAAGAGCTTTTGTCTTCCAAGAGTGCCCTTCGAGAAAATTGCAAAGGTCCACTTCACCGACCAAGTGCCCTCCACAAGGGCAGGTGTCCTTCGAAAATGGCTTTTCGAAAAAATTGAAGGGGACCCGAGCTTTTTGTAAGTCACCCAAGCTTTTGTAAGTCACCCGGGCTTTTTGCAAGTCACCCGGGCTTTTCAACTGTGCTCTTCTCCTTTCTTTTGGACAAAAAACCTGAAGAAAAATAGCCTTGAGCGACTGCCACTTAGTCATTTTTTTGGACTTTTTGTCAGTCCTTTGAGAGCTCTTTCTCTCGGACAAAATGTCCGAAGAAATAGTCCACCTCTTATACCCAAAAAATTCCTTGGGAAGACAAAACAAATAAACTTACAGCTTGAATATCTTGGTTGTATTTGCACATTTGGCTGTAATCAAGCAAGCTCCTTGGAAACCTCTACATGACTAAACTTCACCTCGTTGTAGATGGCCACTTGGGTGGCTGTAAATGCTCATTTAAGGACCCTTTAACTGATTCATAAATCAAACTTGGCACCATAGCAAAGTTTCGAAGTGTAGGGGTGACAAGTTGCCCTGTGGGAGCAAAAATTGTCTACAGGACCCTTTAAGGGTCATGAGAGCCACTCGGCTTAAATAAGAGTTTTAAAAGCAATCTTCCTTATGATTTGAATTTATGTTTCCCTCCCTTTTTGGGCATGCCCTTGGGGGGGAGTTGTATAAAATCAAAGGAAGGTTTCATTTGAAGATATGTTTTTTTGGATATTGTTTTTGAAAGTCTAAGCACGAAAAGCTTGACTTGTGCCTTGAGGATGAAAACCCTTCAAGGTAGTTGGAACAAGGATGAAAACCCTTGATTTTAGACTTGGTCAACTTCATAAGGAGGTTGAATTGCACTTCATTGGCAAAAGAAATGTGTTTTTAACACCAATTTGGTATTTGTAGGTGGGCAAACTACATTGAGGGCTTGGCGAGTGGCAAAGAAGTCTGAAATAGGGCAACAAACCCTCCCAAGGTGCTGCAATTTGTTTGCTAGGCCAGTGAACCACCCTTCCAGCCTTGGCGACTTAGTGTGGAGAGCTTTGGAGCATTTGATGGAGCTGTGATTTAGCCTTAAAAACAGCAGCATATCATCCAAAGGTGGCAATTCCCTTTGGGGACTAATTGATCATTGTTGAAAGACCATTTGAGGCCAACTTTGCAGATAGTACATTCTGATAATTTTATTATAATTTTGATATAATTTCCAGCTAAATCATTGAGGGAAATCAACTGGTAATAAGGTATTTATTCTGAGTATAACATTGATGATTTGGTGATGTTTGATTGGGCAAATAATAATGCTATGTGAGGTTCTAAATTCAGATTTATAGTAGACATCTTGACTGTATTTATTTTGGAATTGTTGATGGATATTTGAAGGGAAACTGAGGTTTATATCAGTTGGGGGTTAATTATTAATTTTCCCAACTTGACGCCTAGGGCTTGGTTAGTGATTGACCTATTCAAGGGTTAATTTCCCGCTTAATAAATTGGTAACTTGTTTCCAAGGGATTTGCAAAATTTTATGTGATTTTGGGAGCATTTTCTACAGCTAGGTTGGCTGATTTAAATTCAGAATTTTCCATGTTTATTTTCAGATTTGACAGGGTTTGTTGCTGTTATAGCTTGGAATTGCACCCTTGTGGGAGAGTTTTTCAGGCTCTCTCACTTCCAGCCATAAGCATGGGAACAACCTCAGGATGTGGGTGTCCTATGGTGAGGTTGAGCCTCTAGGATTTTTAAAGAGGCTAGTTCCTCCCAGTGGATCACCTAAACTACTACTGAAATAAAACTTTCATGGGGAAAAGAGTTAGAAGGGGGAAAAGGGCTCTTAAGAAGGCTAACCAAGCGATGCACCAATTTAAAATGGAAAACTCCCATAATCTTAAACCCACACTAATTCTGCAAAGGACAATACTGGATTACACAACCTCAAGATCAAGCTGGTCGAATAAATATTTCATGGAGGAGGTTCAGGGAAGCGATGAATGCAAACGGAGAGGAGTTCTAAGATCGCTAGAAGTTCACATTAATGGCGGAAAGAACACTCAACCAAACCTGCAAAAAACATCGAAAAATCCTTAAACAAAGTCAGAAAGGAGGACCATGGACAAGGAAGACTCTCCTTCACGCGATGCCGTAGTACGCAGCTCAACAGACACAAGTCCAAGGCAAGAGACAGGCAAAGAAAAATCCTTTATTGCATAAGAGGTGGTTCTTACAAATGCTTGGCAAGGTCGAGCCTAACCAACTGAGCATATCTTGCGATATCTCTAAGAGCATCCCATCTTCCAGGGAGATAAAAAACGTCTAAAAACTGGGAACCCTTTACAAAATGGAAGACGTGAGATATATAGACAGATGGAGAGAGAAGAGGAAGAGCTTCGCGTGGAGAGAAGGGAGAGTGAAAGTCATCGATGACTGGCACCAACGCTTATTCTACTCGAGCTCTTTGCATTCAAAGCATGCAACTACTTTGACCATCGAATGAGCCGTCCAGAATCACCATCCATCTCCTCAAGCTCCTCAAGCATTCAGTTCTCGTGTTTGGAACTGAGCAAGCCATACCGGAGGTAGCTGCATGCTCTTGCCAAGCGTGAGCGATTTGTCCTTGCATTTAAAACTCGGCGTGTTTTTTACTACAATCTGGACTATCCCGGTTGATCTTTGTATGTTTACTGCTCCACCTGGACACGTCTAATCCTTGTTTGACCACTTTGCATATTTTGGAAGTGAGTTGTATGTACTCGTGCCACTTGTCCTTGATTGATTGGACCTTTGGATTCGCTGACCATTGACCTTAATGTTCCACAGCCGTTTGCTTTTCGTGGACTATTTTCCATAATTTTTCTTTTGGAACTTTTCATTTTACTCATCGGTCGGGCTTTTGACTCCTTGAAACTTACTTCTTGCTTCCTTACTTCAGGGTTTCCACTACTCATGACTTATAAAATAATTTAAGTCTTTCACCCCGAAAAACCTGAAGACTTGCCTCTTGAAGAACCCACGAACCACCGCCCAAGACCAACTCGGGTTTGTCATGTCCCTTTACTTATTTCGGGTTTCTGACTACTTGCAACTTACTTCACCTTTTAAGCAAGGCAGCCCCACAAACCCGAAGTTTTCTTGCTTGACAAACCCGAGGTCTTTTGAGAGAAAGCTCGAAGTCTTTTATTTGTTAAAGCCCGAAGCCTTCTCCTTCCAAGAACCCGAAGCTGTCTACTGTCTACTCCTGGAAGCCCGAAGTTCTGAACTTGCTGCTTTTGCTTGAATGTACACCTTCTCACACTTGGGCAAAATTTTTGTATGTGGGCCAAAAATGGCCAACAGTTGCAAAATCTTAGTTTTGCACATTGTTCCGACTTTGGGACATTATCATGGTATGAGAGCCAATTTCTTAGCCAGCTGTGGGGTGTGAGTGATTTCGATGGATTGGCAACCTCAGTTTTTGCCAAAAGAGAAATAGAAAGATCCCATTCAAAAGGTAGGGGTAAAGAAGAAAACAATGGATGAAGGCATTGATGAATTATTACAAGCCATGGAGAATTATCAAATGAAACTAAAGGCACTAAGTCCCAAGGATGTGGCATAGTCTATGGGGTTAAGCCCTAGACCTCAAAGGTCTCTTTGGGAAAAAGAGAAGATTGAACTACATATGAATGATGAGCTTCAAAAATCAGAAAACTTGGGGCAGCCTAGTGAAGGTCTCCAAGCTATGGAGCAACCAATGGGGTTGCAAAGGGTAGTCCCTAAAGGGAGAGTAACCGAAAAATCAAAACTTCCCAAGGTGAAACAAGAAGAAATTGTTCAACAACTTCATGAGCCATCAAAAGAACAAGGTAAATATCTTTTATTTGTAGATGTTTATTTATCTTCTAATGATTTTATGCATGACAGTGAAGTCACAAAAGATGAAAACAATGAGTTTGAACCAAATAATGATGAAATTGAAGCAAAAAGGGCATCACTTGTTGTATACCAAGGGTTCAAGTTTAAATAACTTGCACAAACCTTTGAACATCCATTGATTGATTTTCAGAACAGCCCTACAAAGAGTCATGTAATCCAAAAACATATTGAAAATCTTGAGGATATAAGGCATGAGGACTCCTTGATTCAAGTCCACAATTATTGGCACCAAGAGATATGGGATCCTGGTAATTTTTTGAGTTTTACAAAAGTTCTCAATTTTGATTTTAAATTCTTTATAGTTGATTCGATGGGAATTAAAAAAAAAACAGAATTGTTTGGGGTATGGAGGAATATAGGCATGCACAGGTTGACATTGGAAGGTTGGCATACAAAAAAAAGCTTCTTATTTGAAAACCAGGGTATTCACAAGGTTGGGGGTGTGGAAGACATCTCAACCCATGTCCATTTAGCAAATAAAAAGGAGCATTATGATGGTAGCCAAAGGTATGCAAACAGTTCAGATTTGTGGCTTCCACTTATGACATCACTATATTTTTCTCATCTTGGATAGAGTGCACATGTTTTGGTATGTGGAGATGATTATCCTTTTGTCAAGTTCCAAGGTATGCTAGATGGGACCGCGACATTCTCCTTTCACATTGGCTTTGGTTCAGTTAATAAGTATACTCATGAAAGAAGGAATGTGAGTTATAGGGATGAAGATGTTGTGTTGGCAAAGGGAGACAAACATGTTAATCACAAGCTGAGGTTTGGAGGTCTTCTAGATTTTTTTTTTATCACTAGATTATGGTCATCATGGGCAACATGCCACGATGGATGTTAGAGGCCTTAATTTTAATATGGTTGATAAGTTCCTCATCCTATACATCCAAAGAAAATTCATAAGGAATCATACATGAAGTGTAGGGAATTCTATCAATTTTGTGAAAGGTCAATACACACCATCCATGAGTCACTCATTAGAGCCAACTTGTAAGCTTGTTGCCATGCAAGTAGTTATAGTCATTAAGGTGAGAGATTTTCAACTTGAAGCTACTTTTAAGAGATTTTCAATCACATGGTGTGAAGAGAAGTTCAAGGGGAGATGTTGCCTTGCAAAAGAAGACAATAAAGTGGCCAGCAAACAGCCACTAAGGTATGCAAAGGAACATCTAATTATTTGTTTGAAAAACTTAATGAACTCTAGTAATGTAGATCCCAAGTCAATAAAAAGGATAATTTGTAGTTGGTGAGAAAGAGAAGTAGATCTGAAACTAACATCACTAAGAGATTGAGGTTATACTTAGAAAAATTAGAAAGTATTGTGAAAAATCAGAACTATGTGCACTCAGAAGAACCAACATTTTCCTTGAAAATTTGGAGTTGTTTGTATCTAGGAAAATCAGAAGTTTTATGCTTTGTTTGCATGTAGAAAAATCAATTTTTTTGTGAACAATCAGAATTATTGGTGCTTTGAAAAAACAGAAAATCAAAGGGAAGCAAGATCTGAAATTTCCTTAAGAGGTAGGCCACATTCACACTCAGAAATTTTTGAGTTATTCTTGCAAAATCTGAGGACATTCTCAGAAAAATCAGAGAAAGAAGCTACGGTACAGCTCCCAATAAATTTTGGAAAAACATGTGCAAAAACTAATTTTTTCTTCTTAACAAATCTTGAATTGTAATATCCCAAAAGAAGATATTTGGATGCAAAATTGTTTATACCTTAAATCCACAACAAACTGAAATATGAAATGAATAAATTCAGCCAACTCTAGCTCCCAACAATTTATCCAATTATAAATTTTGCCTTTCAAACCCTAGGCACACACTTCAATGGTGTTGTAGGCAATTTCCAACAACCAATTGACTCACAAATCACCACAAAATATGCCAAAATAATTAACGAGCTGAGAACACACATATGTACCATTTTTTTAATTTTTTTGCCACTTGCAAATGATCCTAAAATTCTGAATTTTCTCCCACACTTGCACTTGCTTTTTGATTGAATTTCCACTTCAAACCCTTATCATAAATATCCACGATAATTAAAAAAATTACAGCAAACTTATTGAGCCAAGAAATGACCCCTGCAAGCCCTCCAGGCAAGTCGCCCAAGCCAAGGAAAAATACCAAAAAATTCTGAGGTTAATTTCCAGTCTTCCACTAATAGAAATAACCCTCAACAGCATCAAATTTCATCAAAGAATAATCTGAAAATTATTAAGAACCTTTGCATCAATTTGGAGCCTCAAAACATCCACAAACCACCTCAAAACCCCAATGCTAGCAAGCAAAAAATTAGAAATAAATTTCAAAATATTTTCTTGGCCTTTTTGACCCCAAAATCACATGTAAACCACTCTCAATGCAAGTCACCACACCTGAAATAATTAGCAAATTTTTTTCAAAGCATGTCCCATCAAAACAAGCTCAAAAACCCTACGCTAGACCTCCAAAATCAAGTCGTTAGGCTCATAGGGCATCAACAAATAATTCCTTTGCAAGGTGGCGTCAAAAGACACCTTTGTAGATAGAGCACAAGAACAATTACTATTAGGCATACATCCCAATAGTTCCCTTCAAGCATGAAGAGCAATAATCTGAATTTGCATATGCGCAAGAAGAGTCCACCATCTATCAAATATACCCTTCCAAGTGGGGTGAATCATTTGGGGAGAGTATAGCTTCATTAAACCCAACCTTTTGTCAGCTTTCTTAATTCTTATTTCTTTTTTGATCACTTAAAGCCGACCAATCAAATCTCCAATTTCATTAATTAAATAATTAATTGCCTTAAAATAACAAATGATTAAAATCACTATTCAGGCAAATAATTAAATAATTAATAAAATTCAATCCTCAAAAGGAACCCTCTAATCTAGGGACAAATAAACTAAAGGTCTTCAAACCTTCTCATGTGTGATGTGAAAATGGGGACATTACAGTCTCCCCTTCCCACAATTGCTTGCCCTCAAGCAATTTTAAGCAATGTTTCCTTGATAAAGCATCCGCTACCACATTACTCTTACCCTTCACATACTCAATATCAAAATCATAAGCTTGTACCTTGCTCACCCACTTTTGTTGTCTATCATTCAATTCCCTTTGGTTGAGGAAGTATTTCAAACTGTTATGATTTGATTTTATGATGAACTTTCCACCAATCAAATATTGCCAAAACTTGCTCAAAGCATGCATAACTGCCAACATCTCCTTGTTGTTGACGCTGTGGATTGCACCCTTGAGAGAAGACTGGGCTTCTCTCTTCCACGCGGCACAATGGAGACTACTCTCTTGCCTGTGGGTTTGGCAAAACTGAGGGGAGAATCTCTAGATAAGGGCTAGCTCCCTTTGATGCATCTCTAAGTTATTCCAGTAACATTTGCTAATATATATATATATATATATAAAAGGGGGAGTTGAAAAGAGAGAAGGGTTATTGAAAACAGAACCTAAACTAAACGGGGATGCACCAAAAATGGTTGATCTACTTAGCTTGAACATACACTTTCCACCAAGAACAAGTTGATAGACACTTCATTTGATATGAAAAATTCTTCTGCATCAGTGAGCTAGGGGTCCTCTGGAGATACAGGGAGGAAGAACTACCAGAGGTGTTCTAAGACACACTATGGCACCCTGTTCACATGCGCCTATACTCTGCTATGGACACTTCTAGCTAACCTGCAAAAGAACTCACAATACACTAGACATGCTGAAATTATTCTATGAAAACATGAAAGAAAATGACTTAACACAAGACAGCCATAGACATATGCAAATGTGCAAGCTCATATGGAGGCAAAAATGCTTCTTTTTTATTCAAGGTAAATTTCCGCAGAGCTCCGCCTTACAAGCTGAGAGATAGATTCTTTCTTAAATGAGAGATTACAATATATATAGAGAGAGGAAGCAAATGCGCCCCCTTGAAAAAGACTTTGGCGCTCTTTTTTACAAGTGGCCCATGTGCATTGAGAGCATCGAGAAGAGGAAGCCGCTGAAAGAGAATGTTGTGTTGGTTGCCAGTCTTGACTTTGGCGTTCAAAAATTAATGTGAAAGCATGGGCCACGCCTCTTTTTCTGCAAACAAGACCGCTCCTTCAAGATATTCACGCGGTTTGTCTGCTCATCAATGCAAAGTGTGGAAAAACAAGTCGCACCGTTCACTGTTTGTGCTCCTTGATGACCACTTGGCAAAGACTGTTTCAACCGCTGGAATAACTCCTTGTGCCGACACCTTTTGCCACCTGGGCTGTTTTGTCCATATCTGTGCTTAGTTGGGTGCGTCTTTTGGAACATTCCAGATGTTGTCGTATGTGTGTGTGGCCGTGTTCTGGATTCTCTGCTTTGTTCCGTCTTTCCTCGCTATTTTTTGTCCCTTCCTGGCTTTGTCTTTTCTTGTCTTTGTGAGCACTCGGGGCTATCTTCTTGACAGGTCACTGAGTCCACTTGGGGCCTGTCCTTAAGCTTTTCAAAATCAACGGCTATTTCACTGCCTTAAATTTGACGTCTGTGCACCCGTCACTGGGCATTTGAACCTCCAATGGCTAGTTCGCCATGCTCAATTTTGACGTCTTCAAGCCCGTCATCCCCTTTGACAATTTCTTCGGCTTTCTTTCCTTCGGCCGGGCCTTTGTCTTTTAACTCTCCCGAAGGGAAAGTGTCCCTTCGGGGCTTGGAGAAAGGTCCCTTCATTTTGGCCGAGAGTCCCCTGCAAGGGTACTTGCCCTTCGGGGTCCTTCGGGCTCCTTGGTCCTCAAATCCTTTAGACATGAATTCCTTCGAACATTTTGTCCGAAGGAAATCTTCATGTTTTTTTCGTTTGTTTTTAGTCAGTGTTCCCTTCGGTCTGGCTTCCCCTTCGGGCAAATTCCTTCGGACTTTTTGTCCGAAAGAATTTGCTTTGTTCACTTTGCCACGGGAATTTTTCTGAAAGAATTCCTTGTTTGTTCTTTACCTTGTGAATTTCTTCGGACAAAATGTCCGAAGGAATTCCTTCAAACATTTTGTCCGAAGAAATTCAACCTTTGTCTTATCTTTTGCCTTAGCATTTCCGAAGGAAAACTCACCCTTTTGATTCCTCCGCAAGGGTACCTTTGGATCCGGAATTGCCCTCCGCAGCCTGATGGAATGGTTCATTTTGTGCCTGACTGCCCTTCGCAAGGGCTGTTTAACCTTCGAGCTTTGTAAGAGACTCTTATTTGTCTAAGGCATTTGCTCAAAACGAAAAACTTCATACTGAATTGAACCCTGCAGGGCCTTAGATTTTTCAATGTTCTATAAAAACAGGGCTTATTGCAAAGAAAAAGAGATTTTGCAGAAGGTGGGTACATGACTAGACTGAGGGTTCAGAGTGGTAGGGAAGGAAGGAGACTGATTTTGGCCTGCAGGACCAAAATAGTCAACAAATTGGCGATTCCCAGGGGAAGCATGACTGCTATGCTTAAGAAACCAGTAGCCTTAAAGTCCATTGGGCACAGAGTCAGAACGCAGCTTGAAAAAGGTTAGCAACAGCCTTAAGATATCCAAGAATCAATCATGAAGATTTTTACCCCAAATACAAAAGAAAACACACACAAGGCTAAAAAACACTACCTGTGCAAACAACACTTAGGGAAAACAGGGAAAGAAAAACTGAAAGCAAACTACTATGTACAGCTAACCAGGTATATTTGTCTCCTACCTGGATCAAAGGAAAAACTTCCTAAGTCTCCTTCATGGCAAGAAAACTTATGGTGCCAGACAAGTGGCTGAATGGAATGGAGATTTGCTGACTTGCTCTTCTTCCCTGCCACCTTAATTGGCTTGTATCCAAATGAATTGGGGGCAAACATACTTTCAACATATATGTATTCTTCTTGTTCTTGGAAGCTTGCTTCCTGCTGGTTCTTTATGTTGGTGTGTTTCATCAAGAAATCAATGGCTGCTGACTCATCACCATAAGCCCTTTGATATGCATCATGGATTGACTTGTCTCCTTCTGCCTTATTGAAGACGCTGTCAAATTCATTTTCTGCTTGATCATGGCTTTCCTGAAGAAGGGTGACTGTTGTGATGTCTAAAATGAGATCACAGACTGATTGCTCATCCCACAGAACATCACCTTCTTGTTCAAGGCTCTCTTCTTCCAAGCTTTCCTCAAGATAGATAGGCCTCTGCTTTTCCTACTCAAAGACCAGAGTCTCTAGATGTTCAAAGACATCCTCCTGATCCTCCTCCAACTCAGGTTCCATGGCATGGTCATCCTTCCCATCAAAGCAACAAGGAAGTTCATCAAACAAGGGGGGAGAGAGCTCACCATGCTTACCTTCCTCTTCATATTGCTGGAACATCTGCATGTATGCATGACCCGTGTCTTCTCCCTTGTTAATGATGTCTTCAAAAGGAGCATCCATGATGATTTCATCTTCATTGTCGCTCATGATAGCCTCTTGGGCAGCCGCAAATTGGATCCTCTCTTCTTCACTTGCTTCCTGCAAAACAGGTTCCTCCTTGAAAATGGATGAAGTAGAAGGTTGATGGTTAAACTCACGTGGAAGAGGAGGCAGTCCTTGAGCTAGAATCGAATGATTCTATTCCTTCCATTTAGCCAACACTTCATCTATATCAGATGTGGCCTGATAGTTGTCTTGAAGGAGTGTAGATGGGGTGTGTTCAGATATAGGATCTTCTGCTTGATCTGAACCGTCCATCACACTTTGGTTGAAGAACCTCATTCTGGACTCCAATTTTGCAATTTGCTTGGTTATATTCTCTTGAAAGAGCCTTTCTTGGAGGTCACAAGCATCATCATGATGAGTAGGAGCAGCTTCATCTTCCTCAAGGTTTTGAGCAAAACCTTTTTCCTCCTTTCTGCCCCATGATTCCATTGTTTGCTTCCAACTCATGACCTTGGGATTGGAACTTTTCCCTTGTGAACAGGCAGCAACTTTATCTTCTCCAAGGTCCCGAGCTGGTTCATGACATTCCCTTTTCCAACTTGGAATCTTGACATCATGTTGAAAGACCTGAGGAGGTTGAGGAAGATTAGGAAGAGACTGTTGATGTACAGGAAGAGCTTCCTGAAGAGAGACGTGCTAGTTCATGGTATTCCCTTCAAAGGAGGATTCACAATCTAAGGAATTGAGAAGGTTCATTTCCATGGGGGGTTTCTTTAAAGCCCTTTGATGTTGAAAAGCTAGGTGCAAGGGATTAAGAGCAGGGGTGGTTACTGCATCAGATGAGCTAGAGTGAGCAAGTGTTAATTGGTAGAAAGGATTTGGTGCACAAGAGGGGGCTTTCTTTAGAATAGGAGGGGGCACACAAGGCTGACTGACTTGAATGAATAGACTCTTCCATTTTGCTACCTCCTCCATAGATTGCAAGGCCTGAGTTTTCCTGAACAAACACTCCTCTTTGTACATAAGCTCTTGCTGATATCTATACTGCTCATCCAATCTGTCTATCTCCATCACTTGCTTCTCAAACTCCAGCGTTACTTCCCTTATTGTTGAAGGGCAACTAGGAGAGCTGCTTGAGGTGATTCCATGAACAACCTGAGCTTGATCAAAGTTATATGAAGGAAAACAAGGTCCATGGTTATGAGCAATAGAATTATACATACCAAAATGCGATTTCTTGATGGCACCAGGACTGCTTAACCAACTGATTCAACTCGAAGTCGCCATTGGTGTTGATGAAAAAAGCCTTCAAAGGCTGGCTGGTTGAAGAACACACTAGAATTTTTCAACTCTTTGGATAAAAAAATAGTTTGTCCCACCGGGCGTGCTAAAAACTGTTGACGCTGTGGATTGCACCCTTGAGAGAAGACTGGGCTTCTGTCTTCCACGCGGCACAATGGAGACTCCTCTCTTGCCTGTGGGTTTGGCAAAACTGAGGGGAGAATCTCTAGATAAGGGCTAGTTCCCTTTGATGCATCTCTGAGTTATTCCAGTAACATTTGCTAATATATATATATATAAAGGGGGAGGGTTGAAAAGAGAGAAGTGTTACTGAAAACAGAACCTAAACTAAACGATAATGCACCAAAAATGGTTGATCTACTTAGCTTGAACATACACTTTCCACCAAGAACAAGCTGATATACACTTCATTTGATATGAGAAATTATTCTGCATCAGTGAGCTAGGGGTCCTCTGGAGATACAGGGAGGAAGAACTACCAAAGGTGTTCTAAGACACACTATGGCACCCTGTTCACATGCGCCTATACTCTGCTATGGACACTTCTGGCTAACCTGCAAAATAAGAACTCACAATACACTAGACATGCTGGAATTATTCTGTGAAAGCATGAAGAAAAATGACTTAACACAAGACAAAGCCATAGACATGCAAAAGTGCAAGCTCAAATGGAGGCAAAAATGCTTCTTTTTTATTCAAGATAAATTTCGGCAGAGCTCCGCCTTACAAGCTGAGAGATAGATTCTTTCTTAAATGAGAGATTACAATATATATAGAGAGAGGAAGCAAATGGCGCCCCCTTGAAAAAGACTTTGGCGCTCTTTTTTACAAGTGACCCATGTGCGTTGAGAGCATCGGGAAGAGAAAGCTGCTGAAAGAGAATGTTGTGTTGGCTGCCAGTCTTGACTTTGGCATTCAAACATTAATGTGAAAGCATGGGCCTCACCTCTTTTTCTGCAAACAAGACCGCTCCTTCAAGATATTCACGCGGTTTGTCTGCTCATCAATGCAAAGTGTGGAAAAACAAGTCGCACCATTCACTGTTTGTGCTCCTTGATGAACACTTGGCAGAGACTGTTTCAACCACTGGAATAACTCCTTGTGCCGACACCTTTTGCCACCTGGGCTATTTTGTCCATATTTGTGCTTAGTTGGGTGCGTCTTTTGGAACATTCCAGATGTCGTATGTGTGCGTGGTCGTGTTCTAGATTCTCTGCTTTGTTCCGTCTTTCCTCGCTATTTTTTGTCCCTTCCTAGCTTTGTCTTTTCTTGGCTTTGTGAGCACTCGGGGCTATCTTCCCGGCAGGTCGCTGAGTTCAATTGCGGCCTGTCCTTAAGCTTTTCAAAATCAACGGCTATTTCACCGCCTTAAATTTGACGTTGTGCACCCGTCACTAGGTGTTTGAACCTCCAATGGCTAGTTCGCCATGCTAAATTTTGACGTCTTCGGGCCCGTCATCCCCTTTGGCAATTTCTTTGGCTTTCTTTCCTTCGGCCGGGCCTTTGTCTTTTAACTCTCCCGAAGGGAAGGTGTCCCTTCGGGGCTTGGAGAAAGGTCCCTTCATTTTGGCTGAGAGTCCCCCGCAAGGGTATTGTTGACCATTTTTCGCCCAACAGGCCAAAAAAAAATTGGTCCCCCTTCTTTTTTATGCTGTTTTGAGCCAGTACTTTTGATTTTGCACGAGTCTTGCAATTTCTACGGACTCTGCAGGTTTTCTATGGACTCTGCAGGTGTGTCTTTCGGCAGAAGAACCAATTCAGAGAGTGCAAGGTTTTACAAATCTTCTTCGGACTTTTGTCTGAAGAAATTCATAAGGAAAGAGAGCTAAAATGGTTCAAAGACACTTTTTCTTAATGTTGGAAAAGTGGTTCAATGACATAATCTTTCCAAGAGTTAGCGGCTTTGAACTGTTGAACCATTGAACCGGTTCAATGCCTTGGTTCAACACTTTGGTTCAAAGCCTTGGTTCAATGCCTTGGTTCAACGCTTCGGTTCAACGCTTTAGTTCAATCGGCTAAGTTCATCGGCAGGTTCAATCAAATGGTTCATCGGCTTGGTTCAATGCGTCGGTTCAACGCCTTGGTTCAATGCTTCGGTTCAATCAGATGGTTCAATCACTCGGTTCACTCAGTCGGTTCAAACGCCTTGGTTCATCGGCAAAGTTCAACGCAAAGTTCATCGGCAGGTTCAATCAAATGGTTCGGTTCATCGGCTCAATTCAAACGGTTCAACAGGCTTGGTTCATCAAATGGTCCAACAAACGTTTGAACCATTGAACCGATTCAATGAATTGGTTCAACAGTTGGTTCAAAGGAGCGGTTCAACGCGAAAAGTTCAAGCCTCCCTAAGGACAAGTGCCCTTGCGGAGGGCAGTTCTGGGTTCAAGAGCCCTTGCGGAGGGCAGGGAGCACTTCAAAGAGGCCACAAGGAAAGCCGCAAAGGTAAGTTCTTTCGGAAATTTTCTAAGGCAAAGAAAACGCCCTTCGGAAGGGTCATTTTTAATTTTCCCGAAGGGCATTTTTTTGAAGGCAGTCGGCAGAGGCAAGGAAGAAATCCTTTGGACAATTTGTCCGAAGGAATTCGGAAGAGCCGTGAGCAAGAAACCCGAAAGAAAGGGACTTAAGGCAAAAGCAAAAGACAAGGACGATTTCTTTTGGACTTTTTGTCTGAAGGAATTCCTTCGGACAAAAAGTCCAAAGAAATTCGGGGAAGCTGCAGCCAAAGAACCCGAAGGAATAACAGAGGCCCGAAGCAAGAAAAATCCGCGAAAAAAGCCCGCGGGGAAAAAGGCCGAAGCAAAAAGCCGAAGGAAAAGGCCCGAAGGAATTTGCCAAGGACGGTGACGTCCCAGAAGCCATCAACTTTAAGAAGATAGACTAGCCGTTGGAGATTCAAGTGCAGTGACGGGCTCGCGAACGTCAATTTTACACCAGGAAAAGCCAAAGCGCGGAAGGCACCAAGTGGCAACTGCGGAAGGATTCGACATGCTTTTCTAGGAGCAGCGAAACGTGCCATGTGTCCCCTGCAAAGCTCGGCGGAAGCTGACAAGTGTCAGCACCCGCAGTCTCTCTCTTTTGTCCCGCGAGAACTGTGGTGGGCCCCGAATGAATTGCTAAAGAGAGCGGAAGCCGACACATGTCCTCTTCCGCAGGACCTTCAAAGGGTGCCTAAAGCTTCCATGAGTCAAGCGGATGCTGCCACGTGTCCTGCCTGTTTCACAGCGAAACGTGCCACGTGTCACTTATTTGAAATCGGCAGAAAGTGGCCAAGGCAAGCAGGAAGAACCCAAAGAACGCAGTGCCCTGCCAGAAGAAGCTAGAAAGAGAGAAACCAAGATGAGACAAAGTGCAGGAAAAGACAAAGCAGTTCAAGTGGCAAAGGGGAGGCAAGTTATTGCCAGATGGTCATCAAACAGTGCAAACAGTGAGCGGCGCGGCATGCTTTCTCCATTTGGCATTTATGAGGAGACAAACCGCAGTCTGTTTGCAGGATAAGAGGCACAGCCCGTGCTCTCGAATGCCAAAGTCAAGATCGGCGATTACACAGCATGGTTCCAGTAGTTCTCTTCTAGAAGAATGACATCAGCAACATTGACTTCCTCTTCCCGATGCTCTCAGCATACATGGGCCAGCTTGCAAAAAGAGCGCCAAAGTCTTTCCCAGGGAGCGCCAAGCTCTATTCCTTTTTCTACATATTGTAAATTTCTCATTTGAGAAGGATCCAATCTCTCAGCCTTAAGGCAAAACTCTGGCCAAAAATCTCTCGGGCTTGTAAGGCAAAACTCTGCCAGATTTTACCTTGAATTAGGACTTAGCATTTTTACCTCCATCTGGACTTGCGCTCAAGCACATGTCTATGTTTTCTTTTTGTGTTAAGTCATTTCCTTTTATGCTTCTCACAGATCGATTCCAGCATGTCTAGCGCATTGTGAGTTTCTTTTCTGTAGGTCTGCCAGAAGTGTCTACAGCAGGAATATAAGCGCATGTGAATAGTCTGTCAAAGTGTGTCTCAAAACACCTTTGATAGTTCCTTCCTCCCTGTATCTCCACGGACCCCTGACTCACTGACACAGAAGAGTTTTTCCACATCAGATGAAGTGTATGGGCGCTTCTTCTTGGTGAAAAGTGTATGTTTCGGGCCTAAGTAGATCAAACTTTTCCGGTGTATCACCTTTTCATTTTTTTTAGGTTTAGGTTCTGTTTCAGCATCTCTCTCCCTTTTCAACCCCCCCTTTTTACATTTTTTTGTTAGCAATAGGAGAAACCAGGGCCTAAAGGATACATCAGAGGGAGCTAGCCCTTATCTAGAGACTCTCCCCTCCAGCTTCGCCAGTCCCACAGGCGAGAGGGGAGTTTCCATTGTTGCATGTGGAAGGGCGGGAGCTAGGCGTCCTACCCCGGGTGCAATCCACTGCATCAACAGGTACTTGCCCTTCGAGGTCCTTCGGGCTCTTTGGTCCTCAAATCCTTCGAACATTTTGTCTGAAGGAAATCTTCATGTTTTTTCCGTTTGTTTTCTATCGACTTTCCCTTCAGTCGGGCTTCCCATTCCGGCGAATTCCTTCGGACTTTTTGTCTGAAAGAATTTGCTTTGTTCACTTTGCCGCGGGAATTTTTCCAAAAGAATTCCTTGTTTGTTCTTTACCTTGTGAATTTCTTTGGACAAAATGTCCGAAGGAATTCCTTCGAACATTTTGTCCGAAGAAATTCAACCTTTGTCTTATCTTTTGCCTTAGCATTTCCGAAGGAAAACTCACCCTTTTGATTCCTCCGCAAGGGTTCTCTGCCCTCCACAAGGGTACCTTTGGATCCGGAATTGCCCTCTGCAGCCTGCTGGAATGGTTCATTTTGTGCTTGACTGCCCTTCGCAAGAGCTATTTAACCTTCGATCTTTGTAAGAGACTCTTATTTGTCTAAGGCATTTACTCAAAACGAAAAGCTCCACACTGAACCGAACCCTGCAGGGCCTTAGATTTTTCAATGTTTTATAAGAACAGGGCTTATTGCAAAGAAAAAGAGATTTTGCAAAAGGTGGGTACATGACTAGACTGAAGGTTCAGAGTGGTAGGGAAGGAAGGAGACTGATTTTGGCCTGCAGGACCAAAATGGTCAACACTTGTCATATATTGAATA
Organism: Torreya grandis; assembly: GCA_037957365.1. Lineage (NCBI taxonomy): Eukaryota > Viridiplantae > Streptophyta > Pinopsida > Cupressales > Taxaceae > Torreya > Torreya grandis. The sequence goes on along the minus strand of JARHVA010000009.1, from coordinate 10,814,254 downwards.
AGCCTTTTCTGAATATTTGAGTTTTTTGTTGTCAATCAGACTTGCACCCTTGTGAAAGTAGTTTCAAGCCTTCATAGTCTGCTGAAATAATGAAAACAATCCTGGGTTGTGGGTGACCTACTCAGTGGACTGAATCTCTAGGTTGTAAGGGCTAGCTCCTTTTGATGTATCAATGAGAATCTTTGCTTCTATGCTACAAACTGTCTGGGGAAAAGAGAATAAAGAAACTTATAAGGAAAATCCTATCTAAAGTGGTGATACACTTGATTTGCTTGATCCACTCAAATTGAGCTTCTAAGAACACTGATTCAGACAAGGAAAAGGGTGAACTTCAACTCCAATTGATCAATACGTATAAGTATTTCATGAAAAGGTTTTATCTAATGATCTAAGCTTGAAGGAAATAAAAAAATAGGCCTGATGGAAGGCACTATTGTCAACCTGGAGTTGCACCCTGAAACGAAGACGTGTTGAAATGGCTAATCCTCTCTCCAGTTGAAACAATGAGATCTTCTCACAAGGGTGGGTGCCTCAATGGTGAGAAGAACCTCCAGAGAAGGCTGGTTCTTGTAAGTATATCAATGAGGATCTCTACTCTGCGTTGCGGACTACCATGGAAAAGTGAGAAAGAAACTTGAAGGGGAAATCCTACCTAATGACGGTGATAGACCAGAATGTTTGATCCACTCTACTTGGAACCTTGAATACTGAACAAACAAGGGAAAAAGAAGATCTTTGATTTCAATTGATGACTATGCATAAGTATTTCATGAGAATGTTTGATTCAATGAGAAAAAATGTGAGGGAAAACGATGACGAGAGGTCTGATACAAGACACTTTGCAGCCACCTAACATCCACTTACAGCTTCAACAAAAGACATATAAAACACTGAACATGACCTGCATAACATGATAAGTTAGCAACTAGGTACGAGTCAGAATTTGAGAAGGGAGAAAAATCTACTACGTATGCAAACTATTGAATGAATGTACACTATGCCAGCGCTTGAAATCTGAAAGTACAGTCCTATTGATTAAAGAGGTTACTGTTGACAATTCTTCCACAGGGCAAATTGTCTCTTGCCGCTCAGAAAATTCGCATCTCCATCCAAGGAAAGAAAGAAATCATTAAGAAGAATACGTTGTTTTTCTTTGGTAAGGGGCCTTTGCTGCAACAGGAAGATTCTAAAGGGATGGTTCATCAAAAGGCTTTTACTTCGGAAAAGTGCAAGGCAAAAGTCCTCAAGGCAAAAGACAAAGGAAGTAATTCCTTTGGACTTTTTGTCCGAAGGAATACTTTGGAGAAATTATAAGAGAACACCCGAAGGCCACCCAAAGAAAAGCCAAGGTACCCTTCGGAAGGGTCATTTGCAACAATCTCGAAGGGCACCTACCCTTTGGAAAGGTACAGAGAACGAATTCGGGACTTTTGCGAAAAGTCCAGGTGCCCTACAATTTTTCTGAAAATGGCACAACAAAGAGCCACTAGCCCTTGTAGAGGGCACTTGGTCGGCGAGAGGACCGTGGTGACTTTTCCAAAGGGCACATTTCGAAGAGCAAAAGCAAAAGGGAAAGATATCCTTCGGACTTTTTGTCCGAATGAATTCCTTCGGACAAAAAGTCTGAAGAAATTCGAAAGACTAGAAAGTCCGCAAAAAAACAAGTGAAACGAAGGCAAAGCAAAAGGGAAAGATATCCTTCGGGCTTTTTGTCCGAAGGAATTCCTTCGGACAAAAAGTCCGAAGAAATTCAGACAAGGCCACTTCAGAGAAGTCCGAAGGAAATAAACCTGAAGAAGAATTCTGAAGGCCAAATAGGGAGAATCCAAAATTCCACCCAAATAAGCAAAGAAAAGCCAAGGTACCCTTCGGAAGGGTCATTTGCAACAATCCCGAAGGGCACCTACCCTTTGGGAAGGTACAGAGAACGAATTCGGGACCTTTGCGAAAAGTCCGAGTGCCCTACAATTTTTTCGAAAATGGCACAACAAAGAGCCACTAGCCCTTGCGGAGGGCACTTGGTCAACGAGAGGACCGTGGTGACTTTTCCGAAGGGCACATTTCAAAGAGCAAAATCAAAAGGGAAAGATATCCTTCGGACTTTTTGTCCGAAGAAATTCGGTAGACTAGAAAGTCCGTAGAAAAACAAGTGAAACGAAGGCAAAGCAAAAGGGAAAGATATCCTTCGGGCTTTTTGTCTGAAGGAATTCCTTCAGACAAGACCCCTTCAGAGAAGTCTGAAGGAAATAAACCCGAAGAAGAATTCCGAAGGCCAAAAGAAGTGATCGAGATAATTCTTGTGGACATTTTGTTTGCGGGAAAATGACGGAACAAAAGTCCGAAGAAATTCAGACAAGGCCCCTTCAATAAAATCCGAAGGAATTAAGCCGAGACACCCAAAAGTAATAGTTTTGGACTGTGCAAAAAAAAGTCCGAAGACAAGCCCGAAGAATTAAGCCGGGACAACCAGAAATTCAAAAGTAATGGAGGTTGACTGTGCAAAAGAGGATAGAAAATAGATAATCCGATGGAGAGTTGAAAACAGAATATCTGAGGAAATATAGAATATAGAATCTCGCCAGAAATAGACACGAACAGGCAGACCAGAACAGGGTAAAATACATGCAAGTGGGAGCTATTTTTGAACACCAGTCAAAGCTTCAGTTGATTGGTTATTAAAGTCCCGCTCGTCTCCAAATCATCTCACACATCCGAGCGTCCAACTCAGCTTCAATCGGAGTTCTGAATTCGAATGTCAAGTTGACTGTTCCAGATTTAGAGTTGACTAATTTTTAAATGCCGCATCCACTAGGAGCTTTCCATGCGAGGGACAATGATCGCTTCAACCAACTCAGCTTGCCAAGCAATCAACTCAGCTTACCAAACGGCCAACTCAGCCTTTCCAACATTCCAATTCGGCATCAAGCAGCTCACGTAGAGTTCTAAAATTAACATTGGCATGGATTTCCATGCAAAGAGAGGTGGGCGGTTCATAACAAAGACAAGTTCACTTCCTCAAACGCAAGAAGCTTCATGCAAAGACGAAAAAGGAAAAATATTTAATTGAAAGGCCAAGACAGCCTTGAGTTAACCTAAGTGAATCCTTCTCTTCAAATTTTCTACGTCAATCTTTGGCCTTTTGTAATTCTATATAAAATGGCTTTCAGCCTTGATTAAAAAGCATCCAATCTCTCTCTTGGTTAGACCAGACTCTGCCGTTGGTGAGTTGTGTAACCTCTTCGATCAATAGGACTGTACTTTCATATTTCAAGCATTGGCATAGTGTATATTTCATTCAGCAATTTGCATAAGCGGTAGATTTCTCTCCCTTCCCAAATTCTGGTTCATACCTAGTTGCTAGATTATCCTTGTGCAGGTCATGTTAAAGTGTTTTTTTATGTCTTTTGCTGAAGCTGTAAGTGGATGTTAGGTGGCTGAAAAGTGTCTTGTATCGGACCTCTCTCCATCGTTTTCCCTCAGGTTTTGGCCATTGGATCGAACCTCTTCATGAAATATTTATGCATAAGTGATTGATTGAAATCATAGGTCTTCCTTTTCCCTTGTTCGTTCAGTTGAGTGGATCAAAATTCTGGTGTATCACCCCCTTTAGGTAGGATTTCCCCTTTAAGTTTTCCTTCTCCCTTTTCCACGGTAGTCCGCAACATAGAGTAGAGATCCTAATTGATTCATCATACAAGAACCAGCCTTCTCTGGAGGTTCTTCTCACGTTGAGGCACCCACCCTCGTGAGAAGATCCCATTGTTTCATCCAGATAGAGGACTGGCCATTTCGTGCACGTCTTCGAATCAGGGCGCAGCTCCAAGTTGACAATAGTTACACAACTCACCAATGACAGAGTCTGGTCTTACCAAGAGGGGGATGGATTTTACAAAGCTAAAAAGCCATTAATATAAAAAATTACAAAAAAGTCGAGAAATTGACGTTTGAAAATAGAAGAGCTAAATCCATCCAACTCAGCCTTTACAAAAATCTATTTTGTCTTCTTCCTCTTTGCATGAAAGCTCCTAGGCGCTAGAATTGGATGGTGGAATCATACGTTTGACTTTTCTTGTGCATGTTCAGCTGAAACGTGTCTAAAATTAGAAACCAGCTCTTTGGTGTTGAAATGGATGGTGGCCAAGCTCAGGCTATTTTTTATTTAGGCATCATGCATGGAACGTTATGGACAGTAGGCTAATTTTGACAAATCAAACTTTTATCATGCAAAATGCTACGCCCACCTCCAAATATGGACTTCCTCTTGAGCTGTTTGAACGTTTGAAAGCAAGAATTTGACCTGGAGATGAACTTGACTTCACAACCAGTCAACTGAAGCTTTGACCAGTCAATCGAAAATAGCCTTTGCTTGCATGGATCTCCATGTTGACTCCGTCTCTTGTTTTGGTTTGCATGTTCGTGTCGTGTCTATTTTTGGTGGGATTCTATATTTTGATTTATTGTCTATATTAGTCTATATTTCCTCGGATTTCTTGGCTATCTCCTTAGCCTTTATTTCTGGCTTTTTCATTAACTTTATGCTTTTCTCTTTGTTTTTCCTTCGGACTATCTCTTGTTGACTCATTTTTTTCTGCGGACTTTTGTGTATGCAAGTTTCCTGAGCTTTATTCTTTCAAATTTCTGTTGGCTCATTCTGCTATCATCTCCTTGGTTTTGTTCTTTCGAATTCTTTCGGACTTTTATCTTGTCTCATTTTCTGCGGAAAAAATGTCTGCCCCTGCCTTTCATTTCTTTCGGACTTTTTTGTTTGCATTTTTCCCGAGTTAATCCTTTGGACGTTTTGTCCAAAAGAATTCCTTCAGACTTTTTGTCCGGAGGATATCCTTCCTTCAATTTTTCTTTTTTACCTTGTTTATATTTCCTTGGGCTTTTTGAAGGGCACCTTCCGAAATCTTCCCGAAGGGCAGGTGCCCTTCAAGATTTTTGCCTTGATCCTTTTTTGCAAAGTGAATCTCCCGCGTCTCTTCTAAGTGAACCTTCCCGAAGGGTACATACCCTTCGAGACTTTTGCAATTGTCCTTTGTGAGCTCTTTCTTTCGGACAAAAGTCCAAAGAAATACTCTTCTTCTTACAACCCCGAAAAAAATATTTGCTTAGACAAAATAAATGAACTTACAGCTTGTATGTCTTGGCTTTTGGCTGTACGTGATGCTTAGAAGAGGAGAAAAACCCTTTCAAACTGTTGTAGATGATGTTTTTAGGAGATAAAAACCCACTTAAAACTACTGCATGTGTCCTCCTTTTGAACAAACTGTATGCTCTATATGATCGCTGTAGGAGTCCATCAGAATTTACATGGCCATAGGAGACCTTTTCATCATCATTTGCATGGTTGTATTTGTACATTGCATTGGCTGTAATCAAGAAAGCTCCTTGGAACCCTTTGAATGACTAAACTTCACCTGGTTGTAGATGGCCACTTTGGCTTATACCTGGCTGTAGATGGCCACTTGGGTGGCTGTAAATGCACATTTAAGGATCCCCAAACCGATTCACAAGACAAACTTGGCACCATAGCAAAGTTCCGAATAGTAGGGGTGACAATTTGCCTTGTGGGGGCAAAATTGTCAATAGGCACTAAACAACCATTAATATCCACTATAAACTCAGCAAAAAACGTTTCAAACATAGAACGTCACTTGCATAAATGACCAGCTAGTAACAAGTAATGAATCAAAACTTGACAAGGAAAAAAATTCTATCACTTAGACAAATCAAAGACAAAAGTACACTATACCAACTGCTGGAAATTGAAAACAGTCCTCTTATTGATTCTAAAAAAGATTACTGCACAATCTTTGGCAAAAGTTTTCTTGCCAAAAGAGGGGATAAAAATCTAAGGCTGAAAAGCCAACTTATAGAAAATTACAAAAGCCAAGAGATTGGCATTGAAAAATAGGAGAGAGGCTAAATCAGTCTAAGTCAGCCTTTACAAAGAGTCTACTTGTCTTCTTCCTCTTTGCATGAAAGCTCCTTGGCACTAGAATTAGACGGTGTATTCATACGGTTGACTTTGTTTGTGCATGTTTACCTAAGCCATGTCTAAAATTAGAGACTTCACTAGCTCTTTGGCATTTGAGAAATGGACGGTGGGTCCGTTGAAAGTCAAACTTCTCTTTGCAAGGAAGATTACACCAAGTTTCAAAAATGGTCTCCCCTTGAGCTGCTGAATCATTGAGACCTTAAGATAAAGAAGAGCGTGCATGAAATCCATGCCATGCTACAATTAGAACCCCAATTGAAACGTTGGAAGCTAAGTTGGAATGTTTGAAAGCACAAGTTGACCCGAAGATAAGCTTGATTTCAACAACCAGTCAACTAAAGCTTTGACCAGTCAATCAAAAATAGCCTTTGCTTGCATGGGTTTCCACGTGGACTCTGTCTCTTGTTTTGTATATGCATTTCTTTGGGATATTTGCTTTGTTTGAGCTCTTTTTCACAACTTTCCCTTTGTCATTTTATTTCTTCGGAGTCTGTGGTCTGGCTTTTCTTTGTCCATTCCTTTTCCTTCTTTCTCCTTTCGGATTTATCCTCTCTTAGGGTTTATTTCTTCTTACTTTCCTGTGGACAAATTGTCTGCAGGAATTATCTCCTCTCTTTTCCTTCGACTTATACTTCCTCAGACAAATTTTCCGAAAGAATTTTTTCGGACAATTTGTCCAAAAGAATTATTTCGGACTATTGTCCTTTCCTTGGTTTTATCTTCTTTCGTGGGAATTTGTCTTTTGAACCTTCCCGAAGGGTACCTACCCTTCGAGATCTTTGTCTTGGTCCTTTTTGAAGGGTAAGTGCCCTTTGGGTTTCTTGTTCGTAGCCTTCCCGAAGGGTATTTACCCTTCGGATTTCTCTTTGCATCCTTTTTCGAAGGGTAGGTGCCCTTCGGAACTTTTGGAAGTGTCCCTTCTCTTGGAATGATCTTTTCTGAAGGGCACCTGCCCTTCAGCTCTTTGAAAATGAACCTTCCCGAAGGGTTCCTACCCTTTGAGATGCTATAAATGCACCTTCCCGAAGGGCAAGTGCCCTTTGGGACTTTGTTTTGATCTTTCTCGAAGGGCAACTACCCTTTGGGATTTATGTAATGTACGTTCCCGAAGGGTACCTACCCTTCGGGATTCCTGTTTGTCCCTTTCTTCGGCCCTTTTGCCAAGTGAATTCCCCGTGGACATTCTTTTGCCAAGTGAATTCCCCGTGGACAAAATGTCCACAGGAATTGTTTCGGGCCCCAGTTCCTTCCATTTTCTTGTGGACAAAAAGTACGCAGGAATTGAGTCCCAGACTTCTTCTCACTTGCAACTTCGGACATTTCATGGTCCTCAACTTTAGACTTTCCCATGCTTACTTCGGAAAAAGAGATAAGTCATGCACTCCCAGAAACCCTATAAACGCTACCATGAGTAAGTCAAGTTTGAAAAACCGACTTACTTTTCCTTGTAAAATTTTAAGGAGTAAAGCATCACTAGAAACCCGATAAGCACTGTCCAGAGTAATTTGGGTTTTTGAACCCGAATTACTTCTACTCGTAAAACCTTGAGAAGTAAAGCACCTTTGAAAACCCATTTTGCACTGTAAAGAGTAATTCGGGTTTTTGAACCCGAATTACTTCTACTGCTTAAACTTCACAATTACAACAACTTGAAAAACCCGATTTGCACTAGGAGTAAATCGGAGTTTTGAACCTGCCCTACTTCCCTGCGTGCAACTTCACAAGTAAAGCTAGTTGTGAAACCCGACTTGCATTAAAACAGTAAAGCACTTCTCAAAACCCAATTTGCACTAAGCACTTCAAACGTTCAGCTTTTTCTACCTTGCAATTCTTCTTAACACCTTGAAACCCTGTTTGGATCCTTCCACTTTAATGATATAGAAAGCTTTAAATGATAGGGGTGACAATTTCACCTGTAGGGTCAAAATTGTCAACATTTCCTACTTTCAAAAGCAATAGGATGCCCATTCTAAAGTAAAACAACCCCTATGCCTTCACCTGAAGCATCACACTCAATCATAAAAGGAGAAGAAAAATCTGGAATAACAAGAACTGGACAAGAACTCATTACCTCCTTAAGCTTTTCAAAAGCTACATGTGCTGAATTGGACCATTTGAAAGCCCCTTTTTTAGTCAAATCAGTCAATGGGACAGCAAGTTGAGAGAAGCCCCTCACAAATCTCCGATAATAGCTACAAATACCACAAAATCCTCTTAACTGTGTGACAATAGAAGGAATCAGCCAATCCATGATGGCTGCAATTTTTTGTTTATCCACTTGCACACCTTTATGACGTGTCCCAAATACATAATCTTTGTTAACCCAAACTCACATTTTGATCTCTTGACAAAGAAAGAATGCTGCTCCAAAGTGCTTAAAAACCATATCTAAATGTCTCAAATGCTCCTCCAAAGTTTTGCTATACACAAGGATGTCATCAAAGAAGACTAGCACAAACTTTCTTAGATAATTGCTAAACATATGATTCATAAATGATTGGAAAGTAGCTGGAGCATTAATCAATCCAAAAGGCATCACCAAAAACTTAAAGTGCTCGAAGTGATATCTAAAAGCAATTTTATGAACATCTTCTTTTCTTACCTTGATTTGGTGGTAACCAGACCTCAAATCAATCTTGGAGAAATAGGTAGCTCCATGTAACTCATCAATCCTTGGTATTGGATACCTATTCTTGATGGTTTTCTTATTCAACATTTTGTAAAATCTATGCACATCCTCATAGTACCATCCTTCTTCTTCACTAGAACAACGGAAGAAGCAAAAGGACTTGAGCTAGGCCTTATGTGTCCCATATCAAGTAACTCTTTGATTGTCTTTTCAATTTATTCCTTGAATGCCCTTGGATGATGGTAAGGAGTGATAATAATGGGCTTGGTACCTGTTTTCAGCTCAATATTTTGCTCAAAACCTCTATCCAGTGGCAAACCATAAGGTAAATCATCAAAAACATGAGCATGCTTATCTAAAACAACTTGTAACTCACCATGAGAGGACTATTGTTCTCTTTTTTCTGATTTTACTATAATAAGACAACTTGCTGCTCAAGCAAATTGACCTTTCCCAAATGCCCTTTCCATCCTCTTCATAGACACCTCTTGTGGGGCACCATTTGCTAGACCTTTGAGGACTATTTCATTGCCTTCTTTAAAGAATTTCAGCTCCATAGTTTTGAAATTTTGAGTGAATTTACCTAATGAATGTAACCATTGGACACCCAACACAATATCAATATCTCCAACATCAATAACATAAAAATCGTCAATTACCTTATGTTTCCCAAGAGTGAGAGGAAGATGAGATAATCTCTTAGAACAAGAGATAGTGAATCCATCCGCCATAGTGACATTAAACATTGTGCAATTGGTAGTTTCTAATGCCATTTTCTTAACCAATTCTCCATCAATGAAGTTGAGTAGCCCCACTATCAATTAAGGGGATCACTCTTTGGCCCTTCAATGTGCCCTTTATTCTGAAAGCATGATATTTGGGAGCTCTTGAAAGTGAAGCAAGTGTACTACCCAACTCTTGTGTGTCCTCATTCACATGCTTATCAACATCCTCAATTTGTTCAACATTAGTATCAACAATATCAAAATCAAAATCATCGTCAATTACCTCAATGTAGTGGATATGTCCCTTGCCCATGCAACGATGGCCCTTGGTCCATGGGTCCTATTGTCAACTTGGAGTTGTACCCTGAATCGAAGACATGTTGAAATGGCTAATCCTCTCTCCAGTTGAAACAATGGAATCTTCTCACGAGGGTCGGTGCCTCAATGGTGAGAAGAACCTTCAGAGAAGGTTGGTTCTTGTAAGATGTGTCAATGAGGATCTCAACTTTTACGTTACAAATTGCCTGGAGAAAAGGAAAGAAAGAACTTGAAATAAAATCTTAGCGAAAACAGTGATGCACCTAATTTGCTTGATCCACTCAAATCGAGCTTCTGAGAACATTGATTCAGATAAGGAAAAGGCAGAACTTCAACTCCAATTGATCAATACACAAGTATTTCATGAAAAAGTTTAATCTAATGATCTAAGCTTGAGAGAAATGGAAAAATAGGTCTAATGAAATGCACTAAACAGCCACTAATATCCACTATAAACTTAGCAAAAGACGTTCAAACACAGAAAGTGACCTGCATAAATGACCAGCTAGTAACTAAGTACGAATCCATATTTGACAAGGAAGAAGAAAAATCTTTCACTTAGGCAAATCTATAACAAAAGTACACTATACTAGCTACTGAAAATTGAAAAAACACAGTCCTCTTCTTATTGATTCTGAAAAAAGTTACAGCACAAACTTTGGCAGAAGTTTTTTTGCCAAAAGAGGGATCATTTTTACAAGGCTGAAAAGCCGTTACTATAGAAAATTTACAAAAGCCAAGAGGTGGCGTTTGAAAATAGAGAGGGAGTAAACTCAAATCAACTCAGTCTTTACAAAAGTCTATTTTGTCTTGCATAAAACTTATTTGCATTGAAAAGGACGGTGGCTAATTTTGGGAAGTCAAACTCTTATCATGCAAAAATGCTACGCCTACCTCCAAATATGGACTTCCTCTTGAGCTGTTTGATCGTTTGAAAGCATGAGATAAACAAGAGCATGCATGAAATCCACGCCATGCTAAAATTAGAACTCCAATTGAAACGTTGGAAGCTGAGTTGAAACATTTGAAAGCACGAGTTGATTTGGAGATGAGCTTGACTTCAACAACCAGTCAACTAAAGCTTTGACCAGTCAACTAAAAATAGCCTTTGCTTGCATGGATTTTCCTTTTATTTTGGTCTGCCTGTCCGTGTCTATTTTCTGTGGACTTTTATTTTCTGTCCAAGTCCAATTATTCCTTCAAAATTCTGTCTTGCCTTTTTTTTTTAATTATTTTCTTTCAGAATTCTGTTGGCTTCTCTTTCGGATTTTTTCCTTCCCTACGGACTTTATTTCTTGGCTTTACCTTGGCTGCATTTCCTTCAGAATTCTTGTTGACCTCTCTTTGGATTTCCTTTGGACTATCTCCTGTTGACTCATCTTTTTCCTGTTGACTTTATGTTCACCCCTTATTTCTTTTAGGATTCTTTGTTGTCTCATTTCCTCAGACTTTTTGTCTTCACCTTTGTTTTGTTCCTATTTCTTTCAGAATTTTCATTTCCTGCCCTTTGAAATTTTTATGTTATCTCCCTTGGATTTGTCATTTCTTTTTCTACGGATTTCTTGTCAAGCCCCTCGGATTATTATGTTTGTAATTTTTTTGAAGGAATTCCTTCGGACTTTTTGTCCGAAGGATGTCCTCCCACAAACTTCCTTTTGCCTTTGCTTATATTTTCTTCGGGTTTTATGTCTTTCAATTTCCTTTGGACTTTTATCTTAAGGCACCCGGGCTTTTTGGAAACATCCTTTCCGAAGGGTACATTGCCCTTCGGAAAGGAATTCCTTTGGGCTTTTTGTCTGAGTCTATTTGTTTGTTCTTCAATGTCTGCAACTTCGGATTCTTCACTACTTGTTACTTCTAAAAAGAGATAAGTAATTCACCCTGAGAAACCCGAAATGCACTATCCTGAGTAATTTGGGTTTCTAAACCCGAATTACTTCTACTAATAAAACTTTCATAAACAAAGCACTTCTCAAAACCTGATTTGCACTGTCAAGAGTAATTCGGGTTTTCCAACCTGGATTACTTAAGTTGATAAAACTTTCATAAGCAAAACACTTATCAAAACACGATTTGCACTGTCAAGAGTAAATCGGGTTTTCCAACCCGGATTACTTCTGTTGAGGGGTTTCAACTGCTGATTACTCATAAAGTGAAATAAGTTGTCTCTTGTAAAACCCAAAGATTTCTCCTTCCAAAAACCCGAAGTCTTCTGTTGTGTAAAACCCAAAGTCTTGCTTGAATGCCCACCCTCTCACACTTAGGCAAAATTTTGGTATGTAGGCCAAAAAATGGCCAATAGGTCCTTCGCAAAATTTTGGTATGTAGGCCAAACAATGGCCAACAGGTCCTTGCAAGTGAAACATAGTCCCTTCCTCAACTCATCCCTCTCATCCTTCATATTGCCGCTAGGGGGCAGCGATCTATGAGGTGGCACATAAGATGAGAAAGCCTTCTTTTGTTACCCAATAGGTGGCATTCTAGGTTGCACATGTGGTGGCTTTGACTGTCCATCAAAATCAGACCTTGGTTGTCCACTATTTGCCCCTGTTGGCATCGAATAGGTGGCTGCCCTTTTGGCCCTTCATGGCCCCTGTAAGCCGAAAACTCTAAATCCAATGTCTTAGTGATGGCATCTTGCAATGAAATAGGATTAAAAGCCTTGAACAAACCCCTCAAAGGTTCACTCAATCCTTCAACAAATAGAACAACCAATCTTCTCTCACTAACATCTGAAACACCTTGAAAATCAGTAACATACCTTTCCACATCATGTGTTTGCTTGAGTCCACCATCTAACAAATATACCCTTCCAAGTGGGGCGAATCACTTGGGGAGAGTATAGCTTCATTAAACCCAACCTTTTGCCAACTTTCTTAATTCTTTCTTTTTTGATCACTTAAAGCCGACCAATCAAATCTCCAACATATTCTGTTAATTAAATAATTAATTGCCCTAAAACAACAAATAATTACAATGACTATTCGGGCAAATAATTAAATAATTAATAAAATACAATCCCCAAAAGGAACCCTCTAGTCTATGGGGAAATAGACTAAAGGTCTTCAAACCTTCTCATGTGCGATGTGAAAATGGGGACATTACATGAATTGATAAGGTAAGTACAGTAGCTTATGAAGGACAAAGGTTTTGATTTTTTAGGCATGCTACAGCCCATGTCAAGTTCTGAAAATGCTTATAAGTTGGGGCACATCCTTCATGACAAAAGATTGGTTGGAACAAGTTTGGTACAGCCCCCTCCCACTCGTAAATTCATTCTTGACAAGGGGAAGAAGGGAAGGCGTGAGGTACACATAAGGGCCCAAATGCAAGGTTGCTTGCATCCCCATGATATCTTCTCTCAAGGTATGCTTCCAATGTGGTTCAAGGTTGTTTTTTCCTTGAAAAATGGGAAAGGTTGGTTAAGGCACTGTTGACGTTGTGGATTGCACCCTTGAAAGAAGGCTCGGCTTTTCTCTTCCATGCGGTACAATGGAGACTCCCTTCTTGCTATGGGTTTTGGCAAAACTGAGGGAAGAATCTCTAGATAAGGGCTAGCTCCCTTTGATGCATCTCTAAGGTCTTTCACTACTATTGTTAATAATGGGGGGGTGAAAAGAGAGAAGGATATAACCAAAACAAAAACTAATATAAGCGGTGATGCACCAAATGATTTTGATCTACTCAGTTGTATCAACACTTCAGACCAAAAGGGGGCAAACAGACACTTTATCTGACAAAATACCAGACTGTAGGGCGCTTTAACAAGGGGCTTAATGAAGACACAAGGAAAAGGAACTTACCACAGGCGCTGCAGAAAACACATTGTCAGATAACTACTCTCCTGTCTCTGCGCTCCAGATAAAGCACTTCTTGTTAACCTGCAAAAATGGCTTTGGCTACACTAGGTATGTTGGTGTCAATCTATGAAAGCATCAAGCTAAAATGACTGAACACAGAGTTGATACACAAACATACTCAAAAGTATAACCAGTCAAATAGAGGTAAAACACATTCTTATTGATTCAAAGGTGAAATTTGATAAGGTTTCGCCTTACAAAATGAGAGATATCTTTCTCAACTAAGAGGTTACAATATATAGCATGAAGAAGAAGACTTTGGCGCCTTCCAGAACAAGTGGCCCATGCTGCGTTGAATGCCTAGGAAGGAGGAAGTCCGCTGAAAGAACCATGCTGTGGCTGTCGTAGGTCTTGACTTTGGTGCTTAAATCGTATTAAATGTCACTACAAAAGCATGGGCCGCTTTGTCTGTTTGAATGACAAGGCCGCTTCTCAATGAAGTTCACATGACTGTCTACCCATTAATGTAAAATGAGGAAAAAAGGGCCACTCTATTGAATGCCCGCGCTCCCCTTGATGGCCATTTGGTGGAGACTATTTCATCTGCTACAATAACTTCCTGTGCCGACACTTTTCGTGCCACCTGGGCTGTCATTCATTTCTGCGCTTGGCCTTTGTATTTTCTTGGCTCTTTGCCCCTCGGGGCTATCTTCCGTCATTTCTTGGCTCTTCGAGCTCCCTTCTCGGCAGGTCACTGAGTTTATCCTCGGGTCTCCAAGCCCCCTTTGAATTCCTTCGGGCCTGTCGCCATTGAGCTCTTTCGGGCATCCTCAACGGTTAATGCATCCCGTTAAAATTGACATCTACGAACCTGTCGCCATTTAAAAAAACAACGGCTATTTCATTGTCTTGAATTTGACATCCGCGGGGATGTCACTAGACGTTTAAACTGCCAACGGCTAGTTCATATTGCTGAAGTTGACGTCTTCGAGCCTGTCATCATCATTGGTAATTCCTTCGGCCTTTACAAAATAAACTTTCCCGAAGGGAAGGTGTCCCTTCGAAAAAATGAAAAAGGTCCATTTTTGGCCGCTGAGAGTCCCCCGCAAGGGTACTTGCCCTTCGAGCTCCCTTGTCTTCTTGTCCGAAGGAATTCCTTCAGACATTTTGCCCGAAGGAAATCTTTCCTTCAAAGTCTCAACCCTTTCTTTCAATCTTTTCCTTTGATAAATTCCTTCGGACAAAAGTCTAAAGGAATTCCTTCGGGCTTTGTCCGAAGGAATTTGCCTTGGTTTCTTTCCTTGTGAATTTCTTCGGACAAAATGTCCGAAGGAATTCCTTTGGGTACTTTGTCTAAAGGAATTCACCCTTTGGTTCTTCCTTGGATTTTCTTCGGACAAAAGTCCAAAGAAATCCTTTGTCTTTTGCATGGATTTTCTCTGAAGGAAAACTTACCTTTCGGCCTTCTGCCTTGTAATTTTCCAAAGGTGTTCTCTGCCCTCTGCAAGGGCACTTTGGATCTGAAGTTGCCCTTCCAAGCCTGCTGAACGGTCCCGTTTGCTATCTAACTACCCTTCACAAGGGCACTTGACCTTTGGAGCTTTGTAAAAGACTCGCATTCTTTGAACTGGCCCATTCCTTTGCCAAAAGGCTTGTCCAAGGCAATTGTTCAAAGCGAAATAAGCCCCATCTTGAACCGAAAACCTACAGGTCTTAGATCTCTCAACTCTTTATAAGAACAGGGCTATTGCAAAGGGGAATAGAGAATTTGCAGTAAGGTGGATACATTCAAGACTGACGGCTCAGGACAGCAGGGAAAGGAGACCAATTTTTGGCCTATAAGACCAAAATGGTCAACAAATTTGGTGATTCCCAGGGGAAGCATGCTTGTCATGCTTAAGAAACCAGTGGCTTACAAGTCCATTGGGCATGGAGTCAGAATACAACCCAAAAAGTTGACAATAACCTTGAGAGACTAAAGAATCAACATGAAGCTTTTCCCCTAAACGGTAAACAAAACACACACAAGGCTAAAAAACTACGAACATGCGCAAAAGCACTTAGGGAAAATAGGGAAAATATGTACATGATGAGAGAAGGCTCAGTGACAATGATTAAGGTATATCCCATTAATTGGGCTATGCAGTTCCTCACCATCCAACCTAGAGAGTTGGAATGCATTATGTTGTTTGCACTGAGTGATGACATACGGACCACTCCATAAAGCATCGAACTTTGTGTGTTTTCCTAGTTTAGCTCGGTCCTCATCCCATTTTAAGACGTCGCCTTCTGAAAAGCCTTTTGAAGAGGATTTCTTATCAAAATGCTTCTTCGTTTGCTACTGACGACTGGCCATAGAAACCCTGGCTTGGTCCCTTGTCTCCTAAAGTTCCATCAATTCACACATCCTGACCTCCATGCTGTTGCCTTCTTCCAATTGTAGCTGGTGAGCAAGATCCAAAGCTGACAATTCAAGCGAAATAGGAAGTCTAACTTCCCTTTCATACACAAGCGTGTATGGTGAATTGCCAACTGCCCTCTTTGGAGTGACCCTGTCTGCCCACAGGGCTATTTTCAGCTTGGTATGCCAAGTTCTCTGATTTTCCTCCATTGTCCTGATGATTCTGATCAGATTCTTGTTGGTGGACTCAGCCAACCCATTTCCTTGTGGGTAGTAGTTGGAAGAAGTGGTAAGGTAGATGTTGTATCCCAATGCCCACTCGCTTGTTTTGGTTCCCAAGAAAGCCAATGCATTATCTGAGATGATGGTGGCTGGGACTCCAAACCTTGTCACCAGGCCTTTGTAAAAGTCTAGGACTGCACTTTCGTTGGCCTCCTTCAAAGCAACAACTTTTACCCATCTCGTGAAGTAGTCTATAGCAGTTAAGATGCATTTTTGGCCAGCACTGGAAGGAGGGTTGTGTTGACAATTCTTCCACAGGACAGATTGTCTCTTGCCATTCGCTCCATCCAAGGAAAGAAAGAATACATTGGAAAATTGTTTTTTCTTTGGTAAGGGCCTTTGCTACAACAGGGATTCCTTCGGACTTTTGTCCGAAGGAATGGTTCATCAAAGAAGGCTTCTGCTAAGGACATAACTTCGGAGAAGTGCTAAGGACATAAGTCCATAGGAAATAACAAAGGAAAGAGCCTAAGACAAAGGAAGTAATTCCCTCGGACTTTTTTTTCAAAGAAATACTTCAGAGAATCCAAAAGTCTACCCAAAAAGCAAGGAAAAGCCAAGTAATAATTCCTTCGGACAAAAGTCCAAAGAAATTCTGAAGGGCATTCTCAACAAAGGGTGTCTTTGAAAGGCAGAAGAGGGCAAAACAAGAAACCCAAAGGGCAAGGTACCCTTCAAAAGGGTCATTTTCAACAATCTCGAAGGGCACCTACCCTTCGAGAAGGTACACGTCAAACCCAGGTGCCCTACAAAAACCCTGGGTACCCTACAATTTTTCTGCAAAGGGCACAGATGCAGGACAGAAGCCCTTGCGAAGGGCACTTGGTCGGTGACAGGACCACTGCGACTTTTCCGAAGGGCATTTCGAAGGTAAAGGTAAAGACAAAAGACAAAGGATTAATTCCTTCGGGCTTTTTGTCCGAAGGAATTCCTTCGGACAAAAAGTCCGAAGAAATTCGGAGAAATTGTAAGGAAGACAAATCCATGGGAAAAAGTCTGAAACAGGGAAAGGCAAAGACAAAGGAATATCTTCGGACTTTTGTTCGAAGGAATTCCTTCAGACAAAAAGTCTGAAGAAATTCGGAGAGGAGCCGCCAAAAGAGAAAAACCCGACAGAACAAAAGCCCAAGCAAAGGAAAAGAAAAGGAAGATATCCTTCGGAAAAAAGTCTGAAGGAATTCCTTTGGACTTTTTGTCCGAAGGAATACTTCGGAGGATAAAGCTGAGGGAAATAAAGCCGGGGAGAAAACATAGAAGTCCAAAGGAAATTGCAAACAGAAAATTCCGAAGGAAATATGAAGCCATAGGTCAAAACAAAAGTCCGCAGGAGCAAATTCAGGATAAAAGGCTAAGGAAATAGCCAAGAAATCCAAGGAAATATAGACTACTATAGACAAAATACAGAATCCCACCAAAAATAGACATGAACAGGCAGACCAAAATAGGATAAAATATGTGCAAGCAAGGGCTATTTTCGATCGACCAGTCAAAGCTTCAGTTGACTGGTTGTTGAAGTCCTGCTCATCTCCGGATCAATTCATCTGAAGGTCCAACTCAACTTCAACCGGAGTTCCAAATTCGAACGTCGAGTTGACTGTTCTAGATTTAGAGTTGACTAATTGTTAAACACCACATCTACTAGGAGTTTCCCATGCAAAGGAGAATGATCTCTTGGTCCAACTCAGCTTATCAAACGGCCAACTCAACCTTTCAAACGTTCCAACTCGGCATCAAGCAACTCACATAGAGTTCTAAAATTGACATTGGCATGGATTTCCATGCAAAGAGAGGTGGGCGGTTCAGAACAAAGACAAGTTCACTTCCTCAAGCGCAAGAAGCTTCATGCAAAGACAAAGAGAAAACATATTTTATTGAAAGGCAAAGTCGGCCTTAAGCTAATCTAAAGTTAATCTTTCTCTTCAATTTTTTCAATGCCAATCTTTGGCTTTTGTAATTCTCTATAAGATGGCTTTCAGCCTTGATTAAAAATGATCCCTCTCTTGGCTAGACCAGACTCTGCCATTGGTGAGTTGTGTAACCTCTTCGATCAATAGAAGGACTGTACTTTTAGATTTTAAGTGTTGGCATAGTGTATATTCATCCAGCAATTTGCATAAGTGGTAGATTTCTCTCCCTTCCTAAATTTTGATTCGTACCTAGTTGTTAGCTTATCGTATTATGCAGGTCATGTTAAGTGTTCTTTATGTCTTTTGCTGAAGCTATAAGTGGATGTTAGGTGGCTGCAAAGTGTCTTGTATCAAACCTCTCTCCATCATTTTTCCCTCATGTTTTATTCATTGGATCGAACCTTCTCACGAAATACTTATGCATAATGGTCGATTGAAATCGAAGGTCTTCCTTTTCCCTTATTTGTTTAGTGTTCAAGGTTCCAAGTAGAGTGGATCAATCTTTTGGTGTATCACCATTATTAGGTAGGATTTCCCCTTAAAGTTTCCTTCTCCCTTTTCCATGGTAGTCCGCAGCATAGAGTAGATATCCTCATTGATACATCTTACAGAAACCAGCCTTCTCTGGAGGTTCTTCTCACCCTTGAGGCACCCACCCTCGTGAGAAGATCCCATTGTTTCAACCGGATAGAGGATTGGCCATTTCATGCACATCTTCGATTCAGGACGCAGCTCCAAGTTGACAACAGGTTGATCATCCCTATGAAGTCTAGGCCCCATTGCATAAATGATTGTTCTACTTGAATAGGCTGTAGAGGCATTGCAGCCAGCCGTTGCTTTCCATCAAAGAGGGCACACTTCTGGCACTTTCGTACCCAAGCATGAGTGTTTGAATAAAGTGGGCTAGAAGTAACCAGCTCTCATAATCCTTACAGCTGTAGGCTTAGGAGCAAAGTGACCACCAGCGGCCCGTCATGAAACTTAGATAGTATTCTATCGACCTGACTTGAGTCTATGCACTTCAAGAGTACTCTTGAAAAATCCCTTCTGAACAGCACCTCGTCAATCAGGACATAAGGGAGAGATTGGAGTCTGAAATACCTCCTCTCAATCCTATCAAGGCCCTGCGGGCACTCACCGGTGAGAAGGAAATGTTTCATGTATGATGCCCAATCCTTCATGACTGCTGGTTCTTCTGCTATAGCTTCATCATGGAGTAGCAAAATGTCCTCTTTCTGTTGTTTAAGGTCTGTAGCAAGGTGTTCACACAGCGTTTTTCCCCTTACCAACTTGGTGGTTTTGATGTCCACGTCATATTCCATTACTTTGGTGATCCATCCCGCTCTCTTTTCATTTAGATCATGGCTGATCAAGAAATCTTTAACGTTGGGATGTCGCACCATGAGATGAACCTTGCTGTTGGACAGCATATGTCTGAATTTCTTCAGGTTTCGTATGACTGCAAGGGCTTGCTTTTCAACATATGTGTACCTGATTTCAAAACCTTCTAGACCTTGGCTAAAGAACGCAAGAGGTTGTTCAAGGTTTTCATCATTTGCTTAGGTAAGCATGGCAAAGATTACCTCTTCATTCTCAAAGGTGTAAAGATTGAAATCCTTAGAGAAATCAGGACTGGTCAAGGTAGGAGCCTAGGCGATAGCCTACTTGATCCCTTCAAAACTATCATTTGCACTGTTCACACAAACTTCTCATCTTTCTTCAACATGGAGGTCAGTGGCTTGACTCTTAGCAAAATTTGAGATAAATCTCCTAATGAAATTTATTCTGCTGAAGAAGCTTTGCAGACCTTTTTTATGCTATAACTTGGCTTGATTTCTAGAGGCAAACTCAGCCTCCTCTTGCAAGAAGAGCGCTATCTGTCGATCGCTATCAAACACCTGCTAATTGATGATGTTATCAAGCACAGAGGGTTTGATTATTACTTTCAAATGATGCAGACTGCTATCTCGGCCTATCTCCTTGGGGATGTCAAAATGGGCACCAACTGCTACTAGTCTGTCCGTTTGCTTATTCTGCTCTCTTGGAATGGAATTAACAATGAAAGCAAGAAAACTCTCCACTAAGTCCCACACCCTGTGCTTGTAAGACTTAAGCAAGGAATTCTTTGTTAGATTTTGGCCTCTCATTTGATTTACAATCAACTTCTTGTCTCCAAAAACCTGCAATTCTTTAATTCTTCTCTTCCTTGCCCACTCCAAACCATGAATGAGGGACTCATATTCAGCAACATCGCAAGTGCAAGAAAATTGGAATTTGAAAGTTGAGAAGTATCTCTCCTTTGAGGGCGAAATTAGCACTACTCCACCACCAGCTCCTAATTTGCTTCTTGAGCCATCAAAGAAAAGTTGCCATAAACCCAAGCTCTCTTGGTTTGCCTTCATCAAATTTGGCATAACAGTACCCTCTTCATGCATGCAATAAATTCCAAGACCTGCCTCTTCTATGAACTTGTATGGATCATGTTCAAAGTTGTCACTTCCCCATTTGTCTAAGAGCAGGTCAGCAACTCCTTCAAGGGCAGAGGGCGGAGATTGGTCCACTTGGAATTCTACTTCATCAATGATGGCATAGCTGACATTCGCCGCTTTGAGTGAGTACGGCTCTAGATGATCTCTATGGATTGGCTCCGACTCAATCTTGACTTTAGTCCCATATTTGGTTCTAAAAACTATGTAAGACCAGTTTGCTGCTAGGTACCCGCCTATTTTGGATGTGAAATCTCTGGACAAGTGGATAGCAAAGTAGGGAGAGACATCTGCCACTACCACGTTGTAGAGAACTGAGAAAGTTGGACAGGCGTGCAACATTAGATTCAAGCCTCGTACCACTCCTAGTGTCTTGGCTGGTGATCCATCTAGCTGTAGGGCTCCTTGATCATCTCCTCGTATTTGAGTCCCAGCTTATCCGCTATGCATTTGGGCATTACTGAGGTGCTTGCCCCACTATCAATAATGCAGTTGTGTACCAAAAAATCTTCTATGACTAAGGATAGATAGAAAGGAGGAACCTTTTCATCGTTCTTTGCTTGGCCTGCTATGGAAGGGTGCCCATTCATGATCAAAACATTATCAGCTTTTGCTAGGACAGCTTGTTCATTTAGCCCATGCAATTCCTTCTGGAGTATGTCTTTTTGTCTCGCCATTGCCAATGAATCCCACAAAGAGATATTCATGTGCAGCTTCTTCATCTGGTCTACCACGTTGATCTGGGAGTTGCTGCCTTTTAAATTTTTTTTGGGGGTGCTTGCAGCCTGAGGCACAGGTCGAGGGGCTGAGGATGCAACCGGCGGCCTGTAATTTGGAAATTTTTGGTTCTCATGTAATGAAGAAGATGTTGCGGATGTTTGGGCAGTTGCCTGAGCTTCCTCCATAGCTCTCCTTTTGGACTTAATGTTGGCTGCAACACAATCACCTTGGTTGTTCATACTGTCCACATAGTTTACTGCACAGAATTCACCTTCTAGGTGATTCATGAGTGGAATCAGACTGAGCTTGCCTGCTGTCCATGCCAGGTTGTACTGACGCCTCAAAGCTTGGGAATTGGGTAGCTTTCTGATTGTCTTGTGTGTTCATATATTGACTCATCATCTCATTTGTATAAGCAACATGTTCTTGACCATATCCCAAGGGTGGGCAATTAGGTTGTTCCTGTACCAGATTATTTTGAGCAGGCACAAGAACTTTGGACGATGAAAGAGCCCCTGGATTGTACCATTGTTATGGTCTGGCTTGTGCAAAATGACCCTATCCTTGATTATAATTCTGAAAAAGGGGTCTATTTGCTTGTCTGAACTACTGGTATCCCTGATTTGGCCGATAGTTTGAGCTTATTGCCTTTTGAGAGCCACTAATTTGTTGGTCACGCTTTGTAACAAGCTCTTAACTTCATGAAAGTCATTGGGCGAGGTAGCAGTCGGCTTTTCTACGCCAAGCAAAAGAGCTAAGGTAGGTGCAGCAGTTTGAACTGGAGGTGGCAATTCAAGAAAGAGCGGCATATGAAGTCTAGGGGCTATCTTTCCTACTTGCACTAGGCAATTTTCAGCAGCTATAGCTATTTCATAGGCAGCTGACAGCACTTGTCCTCCCATGGACTGTATCATGACAGCAATGTCACTGTTCAAAGCTTTCAAGTAATAGAGAAAAGCATAGCTTGGAGTCGGCCTCACCAATATGGGGATTCTGTCCTAGGTCTTTTGAAACCTGCATTGAAATCCTGCATGAATTCATGTGAAGCTCTTTTCATGGTAGTTAATTGCTCAGCAAGAGAGAGGTGGTCACTCTTCTCCCCGAATCTGTTTGTCAAGAGAGTGCCTAATTCATTCCATGTGTCGACTGAATTCATAGGCAAAGTTATATACCAGTCCAGAACTTTACCTTTAAAAGACAATGCCAACAATCTGATGGCTATGTTCTCTTCAGTGACATTATGAATGTTACAGAGGTTGACGATATTTTTGATGTGCTCAATAGCGGTAATAGGCCCCTCTCCATTAAAGGGAGGAAAACTCTTAAGGGCAGTCCCTGGGATTGGGTCATAATGCAAAAAAGTTTAACGAAATCTGACCATGAAAGGCTACAAAAGGTAAAGCCATGACGATAACAGGGTTCTGTCGGGGCCTTTTTACGTAAGTATATTTTATAGCAGGTTTGGGGAAATGACTTGCTGTATAGGGATGAGTCCTTGCAAACCTCAGTCGCCTTGCTGAGTTTAATGGTAGTTCAACGAATTAAAAAGGGACACCCTTGACAGAAGATCTTGTGTTGACTTTAGGCATGGGATGTCAGGCTGATCTCTGACCAGAGATTGATGTTCTTGAAAATAGAGTCGCCAGATGCTGGGTTAGTTGTTCATTCTTGCAGCAATAGGACTACCACCAATCCTAAAACTTCTCTGAGCATTAAAATTTTGGTCCCACCGGGCGTGCCAAAAATTGTTGATGCTGCGGATTGCACCCTTGAAATAAGGCTTGACTTTTCTCTTCCATGCGGTACAATGGAGACTCCCCTCTTGTTGTGGGTTTTGGCAAAACTGAGGGAAGAATATCTAGATAAGGGCTAGCTCCCTTTGATGCATCTCTGAGGTCTTTCACTACTACTGTTAATTATGGGGGGGTTAAAAGGGAGAAGGATATAACCAAAACAGAAACTAATCTAAGCGGTGATGCACCAAATGATTTTGATCTACTCAGCTGTATCAACACTTCAGACCAAAAGGGGGCGAACAGACACTTTATCTGACAAAAGCCCAGACTATAAGGCACTTTAACAAAGGGCTTAATGAAGACACAAGGAAAAGGAACTTACCACATGCGCTGCAAAAAACACACTATCAGATAACTACTCTCCTGTCTTTGCGTTCTAGATAAAGCACTTCCTGTTAACCTGCAGAAATGGCTTTGGCTACACTAGGTATGTTGGTGTCAATCTATGAAAGCATCAAGCTAAAATGACTGAACACAGAGTTGATACACAGACATACTCATAAGTATAACCAGTCAGATAGAGGTAAAACGCATTCTTATTGATTCAAAGGTAAAATTTGGCAAGGCTTTGTCTTACAAAATGAGAGATATCTTTCTCAACTGAGAGGTTACAATATATAGCATGAAGAAGAAGACTTTGGCGCCTTCCAGAACAAGTGGCCCATGTTGCGTTGAATGCCTAGAAAGGAGGAAGTCCGCTGAAAGAACCATGTTGTGGTTGTCGCAGGTCTTGACTTTGGTGCTTAAATTGTATTAAATGTCACTGCAAAAGCATGGGCCGCTTTGTCTGTTTGAATGACAAGGCCACTTCTCAATGAAGTTCACACGACTGTCTGCCCATTAATGTAAAATGAGTAAAAAAGGGCCACTCTATTGAATGCTCGTGCTCCCCTTGGTGGCCACTTGGTGGAGACTATTTCATCCGCTGCAATAACTTCCTGTGCCGACGCTTTTCGTGCCACTTGGGCTGTCTTATTCATTTTTGTGCTTGGCCTTTGTATTTTCTTGGCTCTTTGCCCCTCAGGGCTATCTTCCGTCATTTCTTGGCTCTTTGGGCTCCCTTCTCGACGAGTCGCTGAGTTTATCCTCGGGTCTCCGAGCCCCCCTTGAATTCCTTCGGGCTTGTCGCCATTGAGCTCTTTCGGGCATCCTCAATGGTTAATGCTTCCCGTTAAAATTGACTTCCGCGGGCCTGTCACCATTTGACAAAACAACGGCTATTTCATTGTCCTGAATTTGACATCCGCGGAGATGTCACTAGACATTTAAACTGCCAACGACTAGTTCATCATGCTGAAGTTGACATCTTCAGGCCTGTCATCATCATCGGTAATTCCTTCGGCCTTTACAAAATGAACCTTCTCGAAGGGAAAGTGTCCCTTCGAAAAAATGGAAAAGGTCCCTTTTTGGTCGCTGAGAGTCCCCTGCAAGGGTACTTGCCCTTCGGGCTCCCTTGTCTTCTCAATTCCTTCGAACAAAATGTCCGAAGGAATTCCTTCGGACATTTTGCCCGAAGGAAATCTTTCCTTCAAAGTCTCGACCCTTTCTTTTGGTCTTTTCCTTTGATAAATTCCTTCAGGGTTTTGTCTGAAGGAATTTGCCTTGGTTTCTTTCCTTGTGAATTTATTTGGACAAAATGTCTGAAGGAATTCTTTCAGGCACTTTTTCTGAAGGAATTCACCCTTTGGTTCTTCCTTGGATTTTCTTTGGACAAAAGTCCGAAGAAATCCTATTTTTTGCATGGATTTTCTCCAAAGGAAAACTTACCTTTCGGCCTTCTTCCTTGTAATTTTTTTAAGGTGTTCTCTGCCCTCCGCAAGGGCACTTTGGGTCCGAAGTTGCCCTTCGGAGCCTGCTAAACGGTCCCATTTGCTACCTGACTGCCCTCCGCAAGGGCACTTGACCTTCGGAGTTTTGTAAAAGACTTGCATTCTTTGAACTGGCCCATTCCTTTGCCAAAAGGCTTGTCCAAGGCAATTGCTCAAAGCGAAATAAGCCCCATATTGAACCAAAAACCTACAGGTCTTAGATATCTCAACTCTTTATAAGAACAGGGCTATTGCAAAGGGGAATGGAGCATTTGCAGTAAGGTGGATACATTCAAGACTGACGGCTCAAGACAGCAGGGAAAGAAGGAGACCAATTTTTGGCCTGTAGAACCAAAATGGTCAACAGGCACATAGGATGGGCTAAGGAGTTGGTGAATGTTTACCAAGGTAGTATGCAATCAAGGGCTGAGGATCAAATGAACATTTTCATGTGGGGCAGCAGGGCTTCAACTTCCAGCCATATTCACTTTCCTAACACACTTTGTAAGTATATGATGTTGTCCAATAGAGATCCAAGTGTGAGGGGTTTTTTTTAATACAACTTGGTAGTGATTAAATTGACGATTTGGGGCACCTATGGGTCTGTAAGATGCAAATATAGTCCTCAAATCAGCAAGTATAGGTCTCTTGGTGAAGAGTTTCCCTCCAAGGATGGAAGGCCCAATGGCATGAGAGCCAAGGATCCGATGACCACCATGGGAAGAAAATTTCCAGCTCGAAAAGAGCACGCAATGGTGAGTTTAAGGATACTTCCAGCCCTTTGGATTGAGGAATTTCTGAGTTCTAAAGTCAGTAAGAAGAATGGGGGAAGCCTTATCATTTTTCACATGCTCCCAAGAGCATACCCAACCTTGCTTCCAGCCACTTCACATGTGGGAAGGAAGAAGAGGGTTCTTTTTTGGACTAATGTGTTTGCTTCTTGTACAGGTGCTAATATAAAGGCAAGCAAGGCCCAAATGTTTGAAGATCACGTTGCTGGAACATATTTTTCCAGCCGCTATTGTAATGCCAATTCTGAAAATTTCTTTGTTTTCATCATCTTATTGGCATTTTTGAAGTACATGTGCTCAATGTCAAGGGGAAAGGAGATATGGTACTGCTGTTTTTTCAATTCCAGCTTGCATGAACAGCAATTAATCCTCATATACAGCAGTATAAGGCTCCACCAAGAGGGTTTTCCCGCATGGGAAGGACCAAGGGTTGAGTTGTGCATAAAGTCTATGGTGGGAACAACCCTATGGTTACTTCTATTGCTTGAGGACAAGCAATTTTGGGCAGGGAGGATTGTCATGTCCCTCTTTTGTTAGGGACATCCTCGAAGACCCTTAGCCTTAACCCATTTCCTGAGGGCTAAGGGAAAAAAAAGGGAAATAAGTGGTTTTGAATGAATACATGTAAAAGGTATTTTATGTTATAAGAACCACTTAAGTTGGGACACTTTAAGAGTCATGTGCGCCACTTGACTTAAGAGTTTTAAAAGCAATCTTCCTTATGATTTGAATGCACGTTTCCCTCCCTTTTTGGGCATGCCCTTGGGGGGAGTTGTATAAAAACAAAGGAAGGTTTCATTTTAAGATATGCTTTTTTGGATATTGTTTTTGGAAGTCTAAGCATGAAAAGCTTGACTTGTGCCTTGAGGATGAAAACCCTTCAAGGTAGTTGGAACAAGGACGGAAACCCTTGATTTCAAACTTGGTCAACTTCACAAGGAGGTTGAATTGCACTTCATTGGCAAAAGAAAGGTGTTTTCAACACCAATTTGGTATTTGCAGGTGGACGAACTATACTGAGGACTTGGCAAGTGGCAAAGAGGTCTGAATTAGGGCAGCGAACCCTCCCAAGGTGCTGCAATTTGTTTGCTAGCGCAGCGAACCACCCTTCCAGCCTTGGTGACTTGGTGTGGAGAGCTTTGGAGCATTTGATGGAGCTGTGATTTAGCCCTAAAAACAGCAACATATTATCCAAAGGTGGCTATTCCCTTTGGGGACTAATTGATCATTGTTGAAAGGCCATTTGAGGCCAACTTCGCTGATAGTACATTCTGATAATTTTATTATAATTTCCACCTAAATCATTGAGGGAAACCAGCTGGTAATAAGGTATTTATTCTGAGTATAACATTGATGATTTGGTGATATTTGATTAGGGAAATAATAATGCTATGTGAGGCTCTAAATTCAGATTTATAGTAGACATCTTGGCTGTATTTATTTTGGAATTGTTGATGGATATTTGAAGGGAAACTGAAGTTTCTATCAGCTGAGGGCTAATTATTAATTTTCCCAACTTGACGCCTAGGGCTTGGTAAGCGATTGGCATATTCAAGGGCTAATTTCCCACTTAATAAATTGGTAACTTGTTCCCAAGGGATTTGCAATATTTCATGTGATTTTGGGAGCATTTTATACAGCTAGGGTTGGCTGATTTAAACTCAGAATTTTCCAGGTTTGTTTTCAGATTTGACAGGGTTTGTTGCAAAACCTTAGTTTTGCACATTGTTCGAATTTTGGGACATTACACATTGAAAGACAAACCGGTTATGTCCACATATATGAATATTGAGAATAATTTGCATCATGTCTCTTTTCAGCACATAACAAAACAGAAATCCTTTGTCAATGCAGCAGAAATCAGACAAATAAAAGTCCCTTTGGTCAATGCAACAGAAAAATCAGTTAATAGTAATGTCAACCTTGTCCAACACGTTGGTCTTCTTGATGTGAGTGTTGACAACAGTACTGTTGACCAATTTTTGGTCCTGCAAGCCAAAATTGGGCACCCCCTCCTTTTCTTTACAAAGAGTCTTTCACATCCATGATTTGGCTAAGTCATCCCTCAACTGCCTTGTGCAAAATACCCCCTGTCAGATCTGTTCCATGAAAAGGCCAAGTGTTTTGTCATTTTGCTTAGTCTAGTGCAAATCAGGTTTGTGCAGGTGCATTACTTGTCTACTTTTATAAGTAGAAGCGATTGAAGAACCCGAAATGGTCTAAGCAGTTCGCAAAAAGGCAACAGATTTCCTTCGGAGGGCATTTCGATGGCTTGAAGGACATTTGCAAAACACTATGAAGGGTAGGTGCCCTTGCGAAGGGCAGGGAACACATTTGAGAGAGGTCAAAGAAAAGGGGCAGAGTTCTCCTTCGGAAGAAAGAACAAGGCTAAAGGCAAAGGGATTCCTTCAGATTTTTTGTCCAAAGGAAATCCAAGGATGAATCAATCAAAGGGTGAATTCCTTTAGACATTTTGTCCGAAGGAAATCACAAAGAAGAAAGAACAAGGCAAAATTCCTTTGGACTTTTGTCCGAAGGAAATTCAAAGGGAAAGATCGAAAGAAAAAAAGCCGAAACCTTGAAGGAGAGATTTCCTTCAAGCAAAATGTCCGAAGGAATTGAGATGACCAAGGGAGCCCGAAGGGCAAGTGCCCTTGCGGGGGACTCTCGGCTACCCAAAAGGGGACCTTTTCCAAGCTCCAAAGGGACACCTTCCCTTCGGGAAGGTTCAATTGCAAAAGGCCGCAAGAATTGAAAGAGGCCGAAAGAATTGCAAAAGGCCGAAGGCTCAATTGAAAAAAAGCCGAAGGAATTACCAAAGCAATGATGGGCCCGCGCGAACGTCAAATTCAAGACGGTGAAATAGCTATTGGTTTTCAAATAGGCAACAGGCCCACAGACGTCAACTTCAACGGGATGCATTACCCGCTGAAAAAGGAGCCCAAAGAGCCAACAAAAGACAAGAATAGCCTGAGAGCTCAAATCGCCAAAAAGAGACAAGAAATAGCAAGAAAAGAGGGAACAAAATAGAGAATCCAGAACACGGCCACGCACACATACGACAACATTTGGAATGTGCCAAAGGACGCACCCAGCCAAGCACAGACACAAATCAGATCAGCCCAAGTGGCAAAAGGAAGTGTCAGCACAAGGAGTTATTGTTGCGGATGAAATAGTCTCCGCCAAGTGGCCACCAAGGGGAGTGCGGGCATTAAATAGAGTGGCCTGTTTTTTTCTCATTTTGCATTAATGAGTAGACAGTTGCGTGAACTTGACCGAAGAGCGGCCTCACCATTCAAACAGACAAAGCGACCCATGCTTTCGCAATAGCATTTAAAACAGGTTGAGCGCCAAAGTCAAGACTTGCGGCATCTACAGCATGGTTATTTCAGGGCTTTCTAGAAGGATGACACCAGCATGATCAAATTCCTCCCCCTAGGTGTTCAACGCAGCATGGGCTACTTATTCTGGAAGGCGCCAGAAGTCTTTCTCTTGATGATATATATTGTAACCTCTCAAGAGAGGAAGACATCTCTCATTTTGTAAAGCGAAACCCTGCCAAAATTCACCTTTGATCAAATAAGAATGTGTTTTACCTCTATCTGTCTGGTTATGCTTTTGAGTGTGTCTGTGTATCAATTCTATGTTCAGTCATTTTAGCTTGATGCTTTCACAAATTGACACCAACACACCTAGTGTAGACAAAACACCATTTCTGCAGGTTAACAAGAAGTGCTGCATCTGGAGCGCAAACACAGAAAAAGGTTATCAGACGGTGTGTTTTACACAGCGCCTATGGTAAGTTCATTTTATGTGTGTCTTCATTAAGCCTGTTGTTAAAGCTCCCTACAGTCTGGTCTTTTCATCAGATAAAGTGTATGTCCGCCCTCTTCTGGTCTGAAGTGTGAATAACTAAGTAGATCAAATTCGTTTGGTGCATCACCACTTAGATTAGTTTCTGTTCTGGTTATTCCTTCTCCCTTTTCTCCCCCCAGTATTAGCAGTAGTAGCAAAAGACAACAGAGATGCATCAAAGGGAGCTAGCCCTTATCTAGAGATTCTCCCCTCAGTTTTGCCAGACCCACAGCAAGAGGGGAGTCTCCATTGTGCCGCGTGGAAGAGAGAAGCCCAACCTTCTTTCAAGGGTGCAATCCACAGCGTCAACAGGTACTGTTGACAATTTTAAATGTGCATTTACAGCCACCCAAGTGGCCATCTACAGCCAAGTGAAGTTTAGTCATTTAGAGGTTTCCAAGGAGCTTTCTTGATTACAGCCAATGCAATGTACAAATACAGCCATGCAAATGATGATGAAAAGGTCTCCTACGGCCATGTAAATTTTGATGGACTCCTACAGTGATCATATAGAGCATACAATTAGTTCAAAAGGACACATGCAACAGTTGTAAAAGGGTTTTTTTCTCCTAAAAACGTCATCTACAGCAGTTTGAAAGGGTTTTTCTCCTCTTCTAAGCATCACATACAGCCAAAAGCCAAGAGATACAAGCTGTAAGTTCATTTATTTTGTCTAAGCAAAGATTTTTTCAGGGTTGTAAGAGGAAGAGTATTTCTTCGGACTTTTTGTCCGAAAGAAAGAGCTCTCAGAGGACAATTGCAAAAATCCCAAAGGGTACGTACCCTTCAGGAAGGTTCACTTAGAAGAGCCATGGGAGATTCACTTGGTAGCAAAGGATCAAGGCAAAAATCCCGAAGAGCACATGCCCTTTGGGAAGACTTCGCAAGGTGCCCTTCAAAAAGCCCAAGGAAATATAAACAAGGAAAAAGGAAAAATTGAAGGAAGAATATCCTTCGGACGAAAAGTCCGAAGGAATTCCTTTAGACTTTTTGTCTGAAGGATTAATTCGGAAAAATGCAAATAGAAAAGTCCGAGAGAAATTAGAAGCCAGAGGCAGACATTTTTTTCACAGGACATGAGACAAGATAAAAGTCCGAAAGAATTCGAAGGAACAAAACCAAGGAGATGACAGCAGAATGAGCCAACAAAATCTGAAAGAATAAAGTTCGGGAAAATTGCATATGCAAAAGTCTGCAAAAAAAAGATGAGTCAACAGGAGATAGTCCAAAGGAAAAACAAAGAGAAAAGCATAAAGTTAATGAAAAAGCCAGAAATAAAGGCTAAGGAGATAGCCAAGAAATCCGAGGAAATATAGACTAATACAGACAATAAATCCAAATATAGAATCCTGCCAAAAATAGACACGACACAAATAGACAGACCAAAACAAGAGACGGAGTCAATGTGGAAATCCATGCAAGCAAAGGCTATTTTCGATTGACTGGTCAAAGCTTCAGTTGACTGGTTGTGAAGTCAAGCTCATCTCCGGGTCCAACTCGTGCTTTCAAACATTCAAACAGCTCAAGAGGAAGTCCATATTTGGAGGTGGGCATAGCATTTTGCATGATAAGAGTTTGATTTGTCAAAATTAGCCTACCATCCATAACGTTCCATGCATGATGCCTAAATAAAGAATAGCCTAAGCTTAGCCACCATCCATTTCAATGCCAAAGAGTTGGTTTCTAACTTTAGACATGTTTCAACTGAACATGCACAAGAAAAGTCAAACGTATGATTCCACTGTCCAATTCTAACGCCTAGGAGATTTCATGCAAAGAGGAAGAAGACAAAATAGATTTTGTAAATGTTGAGTTGGACAAATTTAGCTCTTCTTCTATTTTTCAATGCCAATCTCTTGGCATTTTTTAATTTTTTATATTAATGGCTTTTCAGCCTAAGATAAAGGATCCCTCTTTTGGAAAACAATCTTCTGCCAAAGTTTGTGTTGTAACTTTTTTTCAAAATCAATAAGAGGACTGTGTTTTTTCAATTTTCAGCAGCTGGTATAGTGTACTATTGTTATAGATTTGCCTAAGTGATAGATTTTCTTTCTTCCTTGTCAAATTTGGATTCGTACCTAGTTACTAGCTGGTCATTTATGCAGGTCACATTCTGTATTTGAATGTCTTTTGCTGAGTTTACAGTGGATATTAGTGGCTATTTAGTGCCTTTCGTCAGACCTATTTCTACTTTTCCCTCAAGCTTAGATTATTAGACAGAACCTTTTCGTGAAATACTTGTGTATTGACCAATTGAAGTTGAAGTTCTACCTCTTCCTTGTCTGAATGAGTGTTCTCAGAAGCTTTATTTGAGTGGATCAAGCAAATTAGGTGTATCACCATTTTAGCTAGGATTTCCTTTCAAGTTCTTTCTCCCCTTTTCCCTAGGCAGTTTGTAGCATAGAAGTTGAGATCCTCATAGATACATCTTACAGGAACCAGCCTTCTCTGGAGGTTCTCACCATTGAGGCACCCACCCTCATGAGAAGATCCTATTGATTCAACTGGAGCGAAGATTAGCCATTTCAGCATGTCTTCGATCAGGGTGCAACTCCAGGTTGACAACAGGCACCTCAAAGTCCCCCTCTCTGTCCTCAAAGTCAGCACAAGGTGAGAAAAATTGGATGAGTGATGCATTTTATGAGGTTTGGTGAAGGCATTTATAGGATTTACAATCCTTAATTGGTGCTAGCTTGGTTGTGAAGTCATCAGAAGCATTGATTATTAATAAAGAAATTTAATGCCACTTCAGCCCTGTCAGTTTTTATAGTTAATATAACAGAGAAAAATAACTTTCATTTGAGGGTTATTAGCAAAAATAGGTGTTATATACGATTGGAATGGTGTCAACATGTACATTTACATATAACATGTTTAATTCTTGAATTCTGAAGAGAATTTTAATATTTTAGTTAATAAAAGTTTTCCCTTCTAAATTGATGTATTTGTAATGTTGTAGAGGTGGGGTTATGTTGTCATAACAAAGTCCTTGATTATCTTATTATAGATTCCTCTAAGGTCATCCTTCCAAGCTGTCAATAACGTATTTTCCTGAATTGAGATACAATTATGAGGTGTAGGCCTTATTAAGTCTTTAATACTTTGATTGCCACGTGGGTATGCCTTCGTCTTGACCTACCAAGCTTTTGGAAACAGACTTTTTTTTCTCATATTGTGCTTTAAAAGTGTGTTCCCTTGGACTTATTATTCTCTGGTGAGTTGGTCTTATTGGGCTTTCAAAAAAGTGACACCTTTTCTCCTTATTTGGCACCCAATATGGACTTGTACTGAACCGTGTATGTCTTTGTATTGATGCAATATCCAGAGTTTTATATTGTTGTAAATGATATATTTATTTATAAATCTTGAAAAATGTAGTTCTTTCTTATAGCATAACACAGTTTGTCTGAGTGATTTACTTGTGTAGGTAGCTGAGTTTGTGCAATAATTTTGTCCCTGCATCCAGGTATATCGCAAGAAATCAATCTAATTGTTTCTCCAAATATAATGAATCTACAGTTACTATGTGAGCATTTCCTGATTTATCAGTGAACAAAAATGGCCATAATAAAGAAGGGATAAAAAGGGAGAACAAATAAAATGATGTGATATAATGCAAAAATTAACTTACAAATACTGCAATTGACTCAATTCTGCAACATACGAAGGGATTTCGCCAGAGATCATATTGTTTCTCAGGACTCTGCACAAAACATAATATGCTAGAAAGTGCAATTTAATAAACAAATGACAACACAAAATACTTTCCATTTAGGTGCAAATTATTTTACTTACAGTTGAGTCAGATTCTTCAAGTTTCGTAAGAATGTCAATGATGATGACGATACACCTGAAGTTAAGTCACTTATTCTCCTGCAAGCATAAAAACACACAAAATGGCAAAAAAATGATGGAATTACAAGTCCAATTTATGATTTATTTACTTCCTTACATTTGATATTCAAGTAAATAAAGACAGGATGAGCACAAACACCAAAATCACAGGGACTGATACATACAGATTTGTCAAAGAGATTAAGTTGGAGAAGCTTGAAGGAATTGGACCCTTAAGAGCAGTCCCCTGAAGCCTCCTGCATCACTAATTGATCAACATATATACCCAAAGCTGTAGAAGATAACTATACTAGAAATTAAGATAGAGGCAAGAGAAGAGAAAATTTCATCACTAACAATTTTCCCTAGTAAGTAGTCTTAATTTGAAAATACAGTCCTTAGTATGATGTAGAATGCATTTTTCTCATTCAGTGATATTGCTAACTCAGTGATAGGAAATCAATCTAGCATCTAGTTCTCCCATAAACTGAAGGTTCTAAATTATATGGAATTAATGTCTGTGATCACACACAAACAGACGTATTTACACATATTTGTCTTTCTTTTTATGTACATCTCATTCTATTCATGTATCCTAGGATAGCAATTCCCTCTTGCAACATCAACGCTCTACCTTATTTCTTGTTGCAATGGTGGTTACAAGGTCAATTTGATGCAATATGGTGAATGAAATCCAACTACTGTGAACACACACATGCATGCACGCACAGACATATATTAAATTAAGGTATCCACAAATGAGCATACACTCGACTGACGCATTAGTTGATTTCCAGATAATCTACATCAATTAATGCCCATAAAATCAAAATTGTGCATAAATAGTATCTTACAAGTCAGTGAGATCAGTCCAGCTTCCAATGAAGTCGGGTATTTCACCTGTAAATAGATTATCAGATGCCCATCTGCAAGCCAAAACCAAAGTAAGGAAATCTTGCAAAATACCCTCCCAATAAGTGGAACATATTTTGACATCTGTAAAATCTAACATAGAGAACACAGACTGCAAAGAATTATAGCAGAATCTCACAGTTTTTGCAATTTCCGTAGATTTCTGAAAGTGGTCGGGATCTCTCCAGTTACTCCGGCACTATCAATGTACCTGTCCAGCCATTAAGTATAATAGTTATTCTTGAAGTAGTCCAACAATATCTGCCACATGATCAAAATATTCCTGCTAGAACATGGGAGACGAAATGTATAGGGAGTTAAAAGATGAAAGATATTTGTCCTTACAAGGCATGAGTGGGGAAGTGTTGTTATTGATGTAGATTCAACCTTGAGGACACCTTTATAACAGGAAGGGGCTTGGAAATTATATTGGAATGACTACATTTGTTAAAATAATATATATATCAACATTAGTTTGGTTATGCTTACTGTCTAAATCAAGTTTTGATATACCTGTTTTATAAGCCATGACATACTATGACGGTATTAGCCTGCACTATATATACATTGGAAAATTGAGGAATTTCCTGCATATATGTGCATCGTATCCCAATACTCAAAAATAAATTTGTTTTCAGTGAAAACATTTGACATCCAACCTTGTTGCCCACTTCATATTTGGACATGAATTTTAATAATTTTGCGGCTTGCAAAAATATCTGTGGGCTAAATGCAAAATTACTCTTTCTTTGTATTGCCATTCCCCAACATCCATGTTATTATCAAACCGAAGATAAGTGTTGGAAAAAGGTTGTTGAGAACAACTTATTTTAATGTTTGATTTGATTAGGCAGAAAAAAAAAACTGAATAAATAGCAGACATTGGAGAAGGAACAACATTGCATTGGAAGAAGTTTTCTTTCTACCAATCAATGTGTAATATCCCTTTTAGGGCAGATTTATACAATTATGGAATTTCACTGAAACCTAACATAAAAGTACATAATTTTGAAAATGACCCATAAAACATGATAGGAAAAATATAATCCACATAGAAACCCTTTGAAAAATAAAGAAATTCAATTTATTTCATGGTAGAACCCTTATATCACCAAATTCGATTTTTTTAAAATAAATTACAGGGTTGTAAATTAAATAATTTACAACTAATTGTCCAAATGCAAATTCAGCAATTATCAACCAACCGGATGAAGCCATAGTGGAACAACCTTCAAATCTTCTCTCCTAGGATGATGTCAACCCTCCCAAGGCTGGTAAAGCATGTGAATGACTCCTCTAGGCAGGATACCTAGGCAGGATGCCTACCTCCAATTGCCTCCTAGTTGATGCATCCACCTCCAATTGATGCCCCAACTGTTATGTCAAACTCAAATGGAGGCCCTAGCCGCCACACCATGCATAAATCAGACCCTTATGCCTTTTCCAACAATCCTTCACACCCAATGTGACCCCTAAATGAAGCCACCATGTAGAAGTTGAGGATTTTCATCCCCAAAATCTGATTACCGAAGAGGATTTTCATCCTCAATTGCTGAAAGTAGAAGCAAATTGTTCAACTTATAAAATATCAAATAATTGATGAATGATAGATGCTCCAAATGAACTCGTCCATCTTCTTTTGTCCATTTTCCACTCAACTCCAAACTTACTTTATTTTAATAATAAAACATAAGTTGTTGACAATAAGTTACTTTTGGCTAACTTAGTCATATTATTATTTTTACTTTAAGAATTTAAGAATAATTTTTATTTTAATAATAAAATTATTATTAAGTTGCCCAAAAGATTAAAAATGATTGGGCCCAACTTAAACAATGTTATTAATTATTTTAATCTAGAAAAGGGGACATTATAGTCCGCCCTTCTCAAAATTGCTTGCCCTCAAGCAATTGCAACCTTTTATGCTCAAGTATTACTATGCCAAAGTGACGAGTCATGTTGTAATGCTCATAGAGTCTAGGCCCTATACCTGTCAAATGAGATAGCTTCTGTCAAATGAGACAGCTCCTACCAGAGAACATAGTGTGATATATTTGTTGACCATTTTGGTCCTGCAGGCCAAAAAACCAGTCTCCTTTCCCTGTTGTTTTGAGCCGTCAGTCTTGAATGAATCCACCTTACTGCAAATGCTCAATTTCCCCTTGCAATAAGCCCTGTTCTTATAAAGAGTCGAGAGATCTAAGACCTGTAGGTTTTCGGTTCAATATGGAGCTTATTTCGCTTTGAGCAATTGCCTTGGACGAGCCTTTTGGCAAAGGAATGGGCCAGTTCAAAGAATGTAAGTCTTTTATGAAGCTCCAAAGGTCAAGTACCCTTGTGGAGGGCAGTCAGGTTGCAAACTGGACCGTTCCAGCAGGCTGTGGAGGGCAATTATGGACCCAAAGTGCCCTTGTGGGGGGCAGAGAGCACCTTCGAAAAAATGACAAGGCAGAAGGCCGAAAGGTAAGTTTCCCTTCGGAGAAAATCTATGCAAAAGACAAAGGATTTCTTCGGACTTTTGTCCAAAGAAAATCCATGTAGAACCAAAGGATGAATTCCTTCGGACAAAGTGCCCGAATTTTGTCCGAAGAAATTCACAAAGAGACTAAGGCAAATTCCTTTGGACAAAATTCCTTCGGACTTTTGTCCGAAGGAATTTACAAAGAAAAAGACCAAGACATGAAGGCAGGTTTTCCTTAGGGAAAAATGTCCGAAGGAATTGAGAAGACTAGGGAGCCCGAAGGGCAAGTGCCCTCGCGGGGGACTATTAATGACCAAAAAGGGACCTTTTCCATTTTTTCGAAGGGACACCTTCCCTTCAAGAATGTTCGTTTACTAAGGGCCGAAGGAATAACCAAAGGGATGACGGGCCCGAGCACGTCAAACTTAACATAGTGAACTAGCCGTTGGAGTTTAAACGTCCAATGACGGGCGCGCGAACATCAAATTCAAGGTAGCAAAATAGTCGTTGGTTTTTGAATAGTGAGAGGGCCACAAACGTCAATTTTGATGGGATGCGTCGGCCAAGAAAGGAGCCCAAAGAGCCAAGAAATGACAGAAGATAGCCCCGAGGGCCAAAGAGCCTGGAAAAGGACAAAAGCCAAGTGCATGAGCAAATAAAATAGTCCAGGTGGCACAGAAAGCATCGGCACAAGAAGTTATTGCAACAAATGAAATAGTCTCCACCAAGTGGCCACCAAGGGGAGCGTTGGCATTCAATAGAGTGGCCCTTTTTCCTCATTTCACATTAATGAGCAAACAGTGGCATAAACTTCATTGAGAAGTGGTTTGTCATTCAAACAGATAAAATGACCTGTGCTCTTGCAGTGACATTTAATATGGGTTAAGCACCAAAGTCAAGACTTGTGACTTCCACAACATGGTTCTTTCAGCATTTTCCTCTTTCCAATGTGTTCAACGCAGTATGGGCCGCCTATTCTTGGAAAGCGCCAAAGTCTTCTTCTTGATGCTATATATTGTAACCTCTCAAGAGAGGAAGATATCTCTCATTTTGTAAGGCGAAGCCATACCAAAATTTTACCTTTGATCAATAAGTATGTGTTTTACCTCTATTTGGCTAGTTATACTTTTGAGTGTGTCTGTGTATCAATTATATGCTCAGTCATTTTTAGCTTGATGTTTTCACAGATTGACACCAACATACGTGTTGACCATTTTTGGTCCCGTGTGCAAAAATCAGTCCCATTTCTCTTTTCTTTCCATTTCCACGCCCAGACATGAAGGATAATGCAGAAATATGCTTCTGCAACACATTTTTCCTTCTTGGCATGAAAAAGGCTCAACTTCAAGCATTTGGTGCGGAAAGAACAGGCTGGGTTGAAAGGAGTGGTTATGTAGGAATTTGCAAAGGAGCAAGTAAACCGTTTCAAAGGGATTTTTATCGGCAAAAAGGACTAAAGCTCAAAAGGCCAAAGGATCAATTTCAAAAAACTCAAAGGTTAAGTGCCCTTGCGGAGGGCAGGTGATGAGCAAAGTGGACCATTGCAAAAGATCCGAAGGGTAACTTTGGATTTGATTACCCTTGCGGAGGGCAGCTGGTCAAAAGGGCCAAAACGAGGCAGAGTTTTCCTTCGAAAAAGACAAGGCAAAAAATAAAACAAAGGCTGAATTTCTTTGGACATTTTGTCTGAAGAAATTCACAAGGTGGGTCGCCGAACAAAGACTGTCCATTCGGAAATAAAATCTGCAAAAAATGGTAAGGCAATTCCTTCGGACAAAAAGTCTGAAGGAATTCCTTCGGACATTTTGTCCAAAGGAATTTGTCCTCAAAAAAGCCGACCGAAAGCAAGCGTTTAAAATGAAGGGAACAATTCCTTCGGGCAAAATGTTCGAAGGAATTCCTTCGAACATTTTGCCCGAAGGATGTGAGAACCACAAGGAGCCCGAAGGACCCCGAAGGGCAAGTGCCCTTGCAGGGGACTCTCGGCGACCGTGAAAGGGACCTTTCTTAAAGCCGCACTCTCGGCGACCGTGAAAGGGACCTTTCTTAAAGCCGCACTCTCAGCGACCGTGAAAGGGACCTTTCTTAAAGCCTGAAGGGATACCTTCCCTTTGGGAGGGTAAAAAGACAAAGGCCCAGACAGAGAAAGAAAGGTCGAAGGAAGGAAAGCCGAAGGAATTGACCAAGGGGTGATGGGCCCGAAGAAGTCAAAATCCAGAATAGCGAACTAGCCATTCAGGTTCAAATGTCTGGTGACATCCCCGCAGACGTCAAATTCAGGGCAAGGGAATAGTCGTTGGCTTTCAAATGGCGACGGGCGCGTGAATGTCAACTTTATGGCAATGAAATAGCCATTGATTTTTAAATGCTTGAGCGCGAACCTAAAGGAATTAAAAGGCCTTAAGGCCAAAAGGAAGAGCCCGCTGAGAAAAGAGCCTAAGGAACTAGCTAAGGATTGATAAAAGATAGCCTTAGGGGGCTCATATTTCCAGAAAGAGCCAAGAGATGACAAAGGACAAAACCATGAAAAGACAAAGCTAGAAAAAGACAAGAATCAAGAGTGAACTCAGAAACCCGCCAAGAAAGGAGCCCAAAGAGCCAAGCACAGAAACAGATAAAATAGTCCAAGTGGCAAAAGAAGGTGTTGGCAAAAGGAGTTATTCCAGCAGTTGAAACAATCTCCGCCAAGTGGTCATCAAGGAGCGCGAACAGTGAAGACGCACCAATTTTTCCACACTTTGCATTGATGAGCAGACAAACCGTGTGAATGTCTTGAAGGAGCGGTCTTGTTTGCAGACAAATGGCACGGCCCATGTTTTCACACATGACGTTTAATATATTTTAAACACTAAAGGTCAAAACTGCCAACTGACATAGCATGTTCTTCCAACGGCTTCCTCTTCTCGATGTTCTCAACGCACATGGGCCACTTGTAAAAAGAGCGCCAAAGTCTTTTCCAAAAGGGCGCCATTGCTTCTTTCCTCTCTATATATACTGTAAAACTCTCATTTGAGAAAGATATCTCTTAGCTTGTAAGGCAGAGCTCTGTCAAAATTTACCTTGAATAAAAAAGAAGCATTTTTGCCTCCATTTGAGCTTGCACTTTTGCATATGTCTATGGCTTTGTCTTGTATTAAGTCATTTTCCTTCATGCTTTCATAGAATGATTCTAGCATGTCTAGTGTATTGTGATTTCTTCTTTTACAGGTTAGCCAGAAGTGTCCACAACAAAGTATAGGCGCATGTGAACAGGCTACCATAGTGTGTCTTAGAACACCTCTGGTAGTTCTTCCTCCCTGTATCTCTAGAGGACCCCTAGCTCACTGATGAAGAAAAATTTCTCATATCAAATGAAGTATATATCAGCTTGTTCTTGGTGGAAAGTGTATGTTCAAGCCAAGTAGATCAACCATTTTTGGTGCATCATCGTTTAGTTTAGGTTCTGTTTTCAATAACCCTTCTCTCTTTTCAACCCCCCCTTTTATATATTAGCAATAGTAGGGAAATAACCCAGAGATGCATCAAAGGGAGCTAGCCCTTATCTAGAGATTATCCCCTCATTTTTGCCAGACCCACAGGCAAGAGAGGAGTCTCCATTGTGCCGCGTGGAAGAGAGAAGCCCAGCCTTTTCTCAAGGGTGCAACCCACAGCTTCAACAATACCTAGTGTAGCCAAAGCACCATTTCTACAGGTTAACAGGAAGTGTTGCATCTAGAGCACAGAGATAGAAGAGTAGTTATTTGACAGTGTGTTTTCTATAGCGCCTGTGGTAAGTTCATTCTCTGTGTGTCTTCATTAAGCCCCCTGTTAAAGCTCCCTACAGTCTGGTCTTTTTGTCAATTAAAGTGTTTGTTTGCCCCTTTCTGGTCTGAAGTGATAAAATAGTTGAGTAGATCAAAATCATTTGGTGCATCACCATTTAGATAATTTTTGTTTTGGTTATATCCTTCTCCCTTTTCACCCCCCCCATTGTTAGTAGTAGTAGTGAAAGACCTTAGAGATGCATCAAAGGGAGCTAGCCCTTATCTAGATATTCTCCTCTCAGTTTTGCCAAACCCACAACAAGAGGGGAGTCTCTATTGTGCCGCGTGGAAGAGAGAAGCTCAATTTTCTTTTAAAGGTGCAATCCACAACGTCAACAGTTTTTGGCACGCCCGATGGGACCAATTTTAATGCTCAAAAAAGTTCCAAGATTGGTGTTGGTCCTGTTACAGCAAGAATGAACCACTAATCCAGCATCTAGCGACTCCATTTTCAATAACATCAATCTCTGGTTAGAGATCACCCTGACATCCCATGCCTAAGGTCACCACAAGATCTTCTGCCAAGGGTGTCCCTTTCCAATTCGTTGAGCTCCCATTAAACTCAATAAGGCGACTGAGGTTTGCAAGGACTCATCCCTATACAACAAGTCATTTTCCTAGACCTGCTATAAAATATACTTACACAAGAAGACTCTAACAAAACCCTATTATCACCATGGCTTTACCTTTCATAGCCTTTCATGGTCAGAGCCCGTTAAACCATCTACATTACAACTCAATTCCAGAGACATCCCTTAAGAGTGTTCCTCCCTTTAATGGAGAGGGGCCTATTATTGCTATTGAGCATATCAGAAATATCGCCAACCTCTATAATATTCACAATGTCACTAAAGATAATATAGCCATCAGGTTGCCGACATTATCTTTTAAGAGTAAGGTTCTGGACTGGTATGAAACTTTGCCTATGAATTCAATCAACACATGGAATGAATTAGGCACTCTCTTGACAAACAGATTCGGGGATAAGAGTGACCACCTCTCGCTTGCTGAACAACTAACCACCATGAAAAGAGCTCCACATGAATTCATGCAGGATTTCAATACCAGGATTTAAAAGCCCTGGGACATAATCGCCATTTTGGTAAGGCCGACCCCAAGCTACGCTTTTCTCTATTACTTGAAAGCTTTGAACAACAACATTGCTATCATGATATAGTCAATGGGAGGACAAGTGTTTCCAGCTGCCTATGAAATTGCCATAGCCACTGAAAATTGCCTAGTGCAACCAAGAAAGATAGCCCCTAGACCTCATATGCTGCTAATTCTTGAATTACCACCTCCAGTTCAAAATGTTGCACCCACCTTAGCTCTTCTGCCTGGCATAGAAAAGTCAATTGCTACCTCACCCAATGACCTTCATGAAGTTAGGAGCTTGTTACAAAGTGTGACCAACGAATTAGTGGCTCTCAAAAGACAACAAGTTTAAAACTATCGACCAAATCAGGGATATCAGCAGTTTGGACAAGCAAATAGACCCCCTTTTCAAAATTATAATCAAAGACAGGGTCAAATTGCACAAACCAGACCATATCAAGGGTATAATCCAGATGCTCCTTCATCATCCAAAGCTCTTGTACCCGCTCAAAATAATCTGATACAAGAACAACCTAATTGCTCACCCCTGGGTTATGGTCAAGAACAGGCTGCTTATACAAATGAGACGTCGAGTCAATATATGAATGCACAAGACAATCAAGCTACCCAATTCTTAAGCTTTGAGGCGTCAGTACAACCTAGCATGGACAATAGGCAAGCTTAGTCTGATTCCAATCTCATGAATCACATGGAAGGTGAATTTTGTGCAATCAACTATGTGGACAGTATGAACAACCAAGGTGATTGTGTTGTAGCCAACACTAGGTCCAAAAGGAGAGCTATGGAGGAAGCTTAGGCAGCTGCCCAAATGTCTGCCGCATCTTCTTCATCACATGAGAGTCAAAAAAATTCAAATTATAGGCCGCCGATTACACCCTCAGCTCCTCGACCTGTGCCTCAGGCTGCAAACACCTCCAAATAAAACTTAAAGGGCAACAACCCCCAGATCAACATGGTAGACCAGATGAAGAAGCTGCACATGAATATCTCCTTATGAGATTCATTAGCAATGCCAGGACAAAAGGACATACTCTAGAAGGAACTGCATGGGCTAAATGAACAAGTTGTCCCAGCAAAGGCTGATAATGTTTTGATCATGAATGGGCACCCTTCCATAGCAGGGCAAGCAAATAAAGATGAAAATGTTCCCCCTTTCTATCTATCCTTAGTCATAGGAGATTTCTTGGTACACATTGCATTATTGGCAGTGGGGCAAGCACCTCAGTAATGCCCAAATGCATAGCGAATAAGTTGGGACTCAAATACGAGGAGATGACCAAGGGAGTCCTATAGCTAGATGGATCACCAGCCAAGACACTAGGAGTGGTACGAGGCTTGAATCTAACACTTCACGACTATCCAATTTTCTCAGTTCCCTATGATGTGGTGGTGGCGGATGTTCCTCCCTACTTTGCTATCTACTTGTCCAGGGATTTCACATCCAAAATAGGCGGGTACCTAGCAGCAAACTGGTCTTACATGGTTTTTAGAAGCAAATATGGGACTAAGGTCAAGATTGATTTGAAGTCAATCCATAGAGATCATCTGGATCCGTACTCACTCAAAGCGGTGAATGTCAGCTATGACATTATTGATGAAGAATAATTTCAAGTGGATCAATCTTTGCCCTCTGCCCTTGAAGGAGTTGCTGACCTGCTCTTAGACGAATGGGGAAGTGACAACTTCAAACGTGACACATACAAGTTTATAGAAGAGGCAGGCCTTGGAATTTATTGCATGCATGAAGAAGGTACTCTTGTGCCAAATTTGATGAAAACAAACCAAGAGAGCTCGGGTTTATGGCAACTCTTCTTTGATGGCTCAAGAAGCAAATTGAGAGCTAGTGGTGGAGTGGTGTTAATTTCCCCCTCAAAAGAGAAATACTTCTCGACTTTCATGCTCTAGTTTTCTTGCACTTGCAATGTTGCAGAATATGAGTCTCTCGTTCATGGTTTGGAGTGGGCAAGGAAAAGAGGAATTAAAGAGCTGCAGGTTTTTGGGGACAACGAGTTGATCATAAATGAGGTAAAAGGCTGAAATCTAACAAAGAATTTATTGCTTAAGTCTTACAAGCATAGGGTGTGGGACTTAGTGGAGAGTTTCCTTGCTTTCAATGTTATTTCCATTCC
Source organism: Torreya grandis (assembly GCA_037957365.1). Classification (NCBI taxonomy): domain Eukaryota; kingdom Viridiplantae; phylum Streptophyta; class Pinopsida; order Cupressales; family Taxaceae; genus Torreya; species Torreya grandis. The sequence goes on along the minus strand of JARHVA010000009.1, from coordinate 10,770,480 downwards.
AATAGAGTAGAATAAGCAAGCGGACAAACTAGCAGCAGTTGGTGCCCAGTTTGAGGTCCCCAAGGAGATAGACCAAGACAACAGTCTGTGCCATTTAAAAGTGGTAATTAGACTCTCTGTACCTAATAACGTCACCAATTGGCAGGTGTTTGACAATGATCGATAGATAGCACTTTTCTTGCAAGAGGAGGCTGAGTTTGCCTCTAGAAATCAACCCAAGCTGCAACAGCAGTATGGCGGCCAAATTGTTCAACTAAAGAACAACAAACTTCCCAAAGGCTTAGTCACTCTCAAGAGCATTTTCAATGAGGATGACCAACTAAAAAATGACAAAGCAAGCATCACAATGAAGAAAGAAAACTATGAAAAGGTTGAAATATTCAAGAACAGACTGCTCGCACTTGGGAAGGTATGTATAGATCATGACAGGTAGGGTTTCATTGTTGTACCAAGAATTTGCCGATGTCTTTGTTTGGTAGTATAGCGACTTGAAAGGTTTTGACCCAAGTTTGGCCCAACATACCATTGAGCTGGAGGAAGGCGCCAAGCCCATCAAACAAAAATAAAGCCCTGTCAACCCGAAGATTGAGCCTCTTATGTGGAAGGAACTCACCAAGCTGATTGAGTGCAGGATCATATTTCCAATCAAACACTCTTCTTGGCTGGCCAATCTAGTCCCTGTTAGGAAAAAGAATGAGGAGATCAGACTGTGTGTGGATTTCAGAGACCTCAATAGAGTCTCATTGAAATATCACTATCCTCTCCCAAGTATGGAGCAGATCCTCCAAATGGTGACAAGCAGGGAACATTTCTCCCTCTTGGATGGATATTCAGGGTACAATCAGATTTTAGTGTAAGACTGTGATCAATACAAGACAGTCTTCACTACTAAGTGGGGGACGTTTGCTTATCAAAAAATGCCATTTGGACTGTCTAATGCTAGAGCCACTTTTCAACGAGCCATGGACATGGATTTTCAAGGCCTGTTAAATAATGTTGTACTGGTCTATCTTGATGATGTGACAGTATTTTCTAAGGAAACAAGCCAACATCTAAAACACCTTAGGCAAATATGTGAGAGGTGTAGAGAGTTTGGTATCTCTCTCAACCCAAAGAAATGTGTGTTCAGTGTCCATGAAGGTAAACTCCTCGGCCATGTTGTTTCGAAAGGAGGCATGACCATTGATCTAGAAAGAGTTTGTGCCATCCTAGCGTTGTCCTTGCCTAAGCATAAGAAAGGTCTGCAAATCTTCTTTATCAAAATAAATTTCATTAGAAGATTTATCCCAAATTTTGTCGAGATAGTCAAGCCACTGACCTCCATGCTGAAGAAAGATGAGAAATTCACATGGACAGCACAAAGGAAGGATAGTTTTAAAGGGATCAAGCAGGCTATCACTCTGGCTCCTACCTTGATTAGTCCTGACTTCACCAAGGATTTCAACCTCTACACTTTCAGAAATAAAGAGGTAATCTCCGCTATGCTTACCTAAGCAAATGATGAAAACCTTGAACAACCGCTTGCATTCTTTAGCCAAGGTCTAGAAGGTTTTGAAATCAGGTATACATATGTTGAAAAGCAATTCCTTGTGGTCATATGAAGTCTAAAAAAATTTAGACATGTGCTGTCAAACAACAAGGTTCATCTCATGGTGCCCCATCCCAGTGTCAGATTTATTGATCAGCCGTGATCTAAATGAAAAGAGAGTGGGATGGATCACCAAAGTAATGGAATATGACGTGGACATCAAAACCACCAATTTGGTAAGGAGAAAAGCTTGTGTGAACAGCTTGCTACAGACCTTAAATAGCAGAAAGAAGACATTTTGCTAATCCATAATGAAGCTACAATAGAAGAACCAGTAGTCATGAAGGATTGGGCATTAGACATGAAATGTTTCCTTCTCATCGGTGAGTGCTCACAAGGCCTTGATAGGACCAAAAGAAGATATTTCAGACTCCAATCTCTCCCTTATGTCTTGATTGACGAGGTACTGTTCAAAAAGAATTTTTTAGGAGTACTTTTGAGTTGCATAGACCCAGGTTAGGTCGACAGGGTGTTGTCCGAGTTCCATGACGGGCCAGCTGGTGGTCACTTTGCTCTTAAGCCTACAATTGCAAATATTATGAGGGCTGGTTACTTTTGGCCCACTTTATTCAGAGACACCCATGCCTAGGTATGAAAGTGCCATAAGTGTGCCCTCTTTGATGGAAAGCAACGGCTGGCTGCAATGCCTCTACAGCCTATTTAGGTAGAACAACCATTCATGCAATGGAGCTTATACTTCATAGGGATGATCAACCCCCCTTCTAGTGTTGGCCACAAATGGGTCTTGATTGCTACAGACTACTTCACGAGATGGTTAGAAGCTATTGCTTTGAAGGAGGCCAACGAAAGTGCAGTCTTAGACTTTTATGAAGCCCTGGTGACAAGGTTTGGAGTCCCAGCTACCATCATCTCAGATAATGCATTGGCTTTCTTGGGAACCAAAACAAGCGAGTGGGCATTGGGATACGACATCTACCTTAGCACTTATTCCAACTACTACCTGTTGACCATTTTGGCCATGCAGGCCAAAATCAGTTTCTTTCCTTCCCTATCACTCTAAACCCTCAATCTAGTCATGTACCCATCTTCTAAAAAATCCCCTTTTCTTTGCAATAAGCCATGTTCTTATGGAACATCGAAAGATCTAAGTACCTGCAGGATTCGGTTCAATATGGAGCTTTTCGCTTTGAGCAGATGCCTTAGACAAATACGAGGCTCTTGCAAAGCTCGAAGGTTAAACAACCCTTGCTGAGGGCAGTCAGGCACAAAATGGACCATTCCAACAGACTGTGGAGGGCAATTCCAGACCCCAAGGTACCCTTGCGGAGGGTATGAAAGCACTTAAGGGGAAGAAAGACCAAGTCAAAGAATTCCTTCGGACTTTATGTCCAAAGGAAATTTTCACAAGGCAAAGATAAAAGGAAAAGCAAAGGCTGAATTTCTTCAGACAAAATGTCTGAAGGAATTCGCCCGAAAAAAGGGCCAAGCATTCAAATGAACATTTCCTTTGGACAAAATGTCTGAAGGAATTCCTTCAGACATTTTGCCCAAAGGATTGGTAGGCCAAGGCCACCTAAAGTACCCCGAAGGGCAGGTGCCCTTGCGGGGGACTTTTGGAGAATGTGAAAGGACCTTTCTCAAAGCCGAAGGGACACCTTCCCTTTGGGAGGGTTAAAAGACAAAGGCCCAGACAAGGAAAGGAAAGCCCAAAGAAGGAAAGTTGAAGGAATTGCCAAGGGGTGACGAGCTTGAAGACATAAAAATTGAGCATCGTGAACTAGCCGTTGGAATCCGGACGTCAGATGACGTCCCCGCAGACGTCAATTTCAGGGCAACGGGATAGCCGTTGATCTTCAAATGCTTGAGCACGAACCTAAGGAAATTCAATGGGGTTAAGGCTAAAGGGAAAGACCGTCGAGAAATGAGCAAAAAAGAAAGGCCAGAAAAAGACAAAAGAGATGACAAAAGACAAGGCCAAGAGAAGACAAAGTTGGAAAAATACAAAAGTTAAGAACGAACTCAGTGACCTGCTGATAAAAGAACCCAAGGAGCCAGCAAAGGATGATAAGATAGCCTCGAGAGCTCAAATTCTAGGAAAAGACAAGGCCAAGAAGAGACAAAATAATGAGATATGGACAAAATTGCCTAGGTGGCAATTGGGAGGCATCATCAGGAGAATTATTACAACGGTTGGAACAGTCCCTATGGAATGGTCATCAAGGAACACGAACAGTGAACGGCGCGACTTTTTTTTTCATCATTTTGCATTAATGGTCAGACAACCGTGTGAATGTCTTGAAGAAGGGGTCTTGTTTGCAGATATACGGCACGGCCCATGTTTTCACACATGACGTTTAATATATTTTAAATGCCTAAAGTCAAAATTGGCAGCTGACACATCATTCTCCTTCAACGTTTCCTCTTCTCAATGCTCTCAACGCACATGAGCCAAATTGTAAAAAGGCATCAAAGTCTTTTCCAAAGGAGCGCCTTTACTTTCTCTCTCTCTCTCTATATTGTAACCTCTCATTTGAGAAAAGATATCTCTCATTTTGTATGGCACAACCCTGCCAAATTTTTACCTTGAATCAAAAAAAGTGTTTTACCTCTATCTGGTTGGATATATCTCTGAGTGTTCTTGAGTATTAACCTTGTGTCCAGTCATTGTTCCATGATGCTTTCACAGGCTTGATACCTGTTGACCATTTTTTTCCCAATAGGCCAAAAATTGGTCCCCATCTTTCCCCTGCTATTCTGAGCCAATAAAAATCTGATTCTTTGCACAAGTCTGGAATTTTTTACAGACTCTATAGGTTTTCTATAGACTCTGCAGGTCAAGAGGAGTTCCCAACACTTAGGCACAAAATGGACAATTTCAAGTGTCCTTGCGGAGGGCAGTTCGGGACTCAAGAGCCCTTGCGGAAGGCAGGGAAGATTTCCAAAAGAGGCAACAGGAGAGAAGCCGCAAAGGTAAGATTCCTTCGAAATTTTGTTTAAGGTAAAAGAAGTACCATTCGAAAGGGTCATTTTCAATTTTTCTGAAGGGCACTTTTCAAAGGCAGTTTGAAGAGGCAAAGGAAGAAATCCTTTGGACTTTTTGTCTGAAGGAATTTGGAAGGGTAACAAAGCCGAAGGAAAGACAAATCTCGCAAAAAGACTAAGGCATTGAATGAATTCTTTCGGACATTTTGTCCAAAGATTCGAATTCCTTCGGACAAAAAGTTTGAATAAATTCAAAAGGAGGCTGCGCCAAAAAGCTCGGTGAGAATTTCCAAAGGAAAGCAAGTGGCCAAAACAATTCTTGCAAACTTTTTGTCCACGGGAAAATTGTTCGCAAAATGTCCACGGAAAATGCCTAAGAGAGAAGGCTGCTGAAGAATCTTGAAGGGCAGGTGCCCTTGCGGGGGACTCTCGACCAAAACAAAGGGGCACTTCTCCATGAGCCAAAGGGTCACCTTCCCTTCGAGAAGGTTCAAAACAAGAAATCTGAAGGAAAGGAAGCAACAACAAGAAGCTGAGAGATAGAGAAAGGCCGAAGGAATTCCAAGGGGTGACGAGCCTGAAGATGTCAAAGTCAAGCACGGTGAACTAGCTGTTGGAAGTTCAAATGCAGTGACGGGCCCACGAGCATCAATTTTACACCAGGAAAAGCCAGGGCGCGGAAGGCACCAGGTGACAACCATGGAAGGCTTTGACATGCTTTTCTAGGAGCAGTAGAATGTGTCACGTATTCCCTGCAAGGCTCGATGGAAGCTGACAAGTGTCAACACCCGCTGTCTCTCTCTTTTTGTCATGCAAACACTGTGGTGGGCCTCGATGAACTGTTGAAGGGAGCAGAAGCCGCCACGCGTCGTTTTCCATAGAACTCTCCAAAGGTGTTTGAAGCTTCTATAAATTCAATGGAATGTGCCACGTATTCCCTGCAAGGCTCGACAGAAGCTAACAAGTGTCAACACCCGCCGTCTCTCCCTTTTTGTCCCGCGAACACTGTGGCGGGCCCCGACAAACTGCTGAAGAGAGTGGAAGCCACCACGCGTCATTTTATGTAAAACTCTCCAAAGGTGTTTGAAGCTTTTATAAATTTAGTAGACGCTGCCACGTGTTCTACCTGTTTTAGCGGTGAAACACGCCACATGTCACTTATTGGAATCAACAAAAAACAACCAAGGCAAGCGGGAAAGACACGAATAAATTGTCAAGGAGAATGCCAGACCCAAGGATGTAAATTTTGTGGAAGTGAGGTAGCTGTTGATCTTCACAAACTTAAGCGCGAACCCAAAGAAATTCAAAGGCTTAAAGGCAGAAGAAAGACCAAGTGCAAAAATAGACAAGCAGTCCAAGTGGCAAAAAAAGGTGTCTACTGAAGCAGTTACTCCGACAGGTGATACAGTGTCTACAAATTGATCATCAAGAGGTGCAAACAGCTAATGGCGTGACCCAATTTCTTCATTTTGCATTAATGAGCAGACAAACCGCATGGGTACCTTCAAGGAGTAGTCTTGGTTAATGGGAAAATGGTGCAGCCTATGTTAAAAAAATGCCTGAAGTCAGAATCAAAACCGACACAGCATTTATATTTGAGTGGCTTCCTCTTCCCAATGCCCTAGGGACGCGCATGGGCCATTTGTAAAAAGGGAGCCAAAAGGCCCCTTTCTTCCTATATATATTGTAGACTTGTCATTTGGAAAAGGATCTTTCACATTTGTAAGGTGAAGCCCTGACAAATTTTCACCTGAAATCATTAAACGTATTTTTTACCTCTTTTCTGGTTAGATATCTCTGTGTGTGTATGAGTGTTAGTTTTGTGTTTAGTCATTGCTTCCTAATGCTTTCACAGGTTTAACACCAACACATCTAGTGTCTATAAGGTGCCATTCTTGTAGGCGACAAGAAGAGTTTTACCTGGAAGCGTAGAGACAGAAGGAATCTACTATACAGTGTGCCCCTTCCACAACACCTATGGTGAGTCCCTGTTTTCTGTGTGTTCCATTAAAGCCTCCCTGTTGAACTTCGTGCAGTTTGGTCCATTTACTAGTTGAAGTGTACATATGTGTTTGTATGTTTCAGAGCGTAAGTGTGAATAGGTCGAATCATTTGGTGCATCACCTCCTTTAGAGTAGTTTTGTTTTCTTACAATCTTTCTCCCTTTTCATCCCCCCATTATATATCTATATATATGTATTATCACTTATTGGAACAACTCAGATGAATCAAAGGGAGCTAGCCCTTATCTAGAGACTCTCCCCTCCAGCTTCACCATTCCCACAGGTGAGAGGGGAGTTTCCATTTTGACGTGTGGAAGGCAGGAGCTCAGCCTCCTGCCCTGGGTGCAATCCACTGCATCAACAATTTTTGGCACGCCTAGTGGGACCAATTAGGACAAGTTTTGTCCAAAGAGTTGAAGAATTTTTGGTGTGTTCTTCAACCAACCAGCCTTTGGAGGCTTTTTCATCAACACCAATGGTGACTCCGAGTTGAATCAGCTGGTTAAGCAGCCTGGTGCCATCAAGAAATCACTTTTGTATGTATAATTCCTTTGCACATAATCATGGGTCTTGTTTTCCTTCATGTTACCATGATCAAGCTCAAGATATTCAGGGAATCACCCAGGCAGCTCTCCTAGTTGCCCTTCAACAATAAGAGAAGTGGCGCTGGAGTTTGAGAAGCAGGTAATGGAAATTGACAGACTAGATGAGCAATATGGATATCAACAAGAGTTGATGTACAAAGAGGCATGTTTGTTCATGCAAGCTTAGGCTTTGCAATCCATGGAGGAGGAGGTAGAAAAATGGAGGAATCCATTCATACAAGGCAGTCAGCCTTGCATGCCCCCTCCTATCCTAAAGAAAGCCCCCTCTTGTACACCAAATCCTTTCTATCAGATGGCACTTGCTCACTCTAGCTCATCTGATGCATCAATCAACCCCGCTCTTGACCCCGTGTGCCTAGCCTCCAAGCATCAAAGGGAACTGGAACAACCTCCCATGGAGATGAACCTTCTAAACTCCTTAGATCGTGAATCTTCTTTTGAGGGGAACCTCTTGAACCAGCACATCTCTCTCAAAACTGCTCCTACCCATCTCTATGATGATGCTGGTGACCTCCAAGAAAGACTCTTTTAGGATAATCTAGCCAAGCAAATTGAAGATTTAGAGGCTAAGATGAGACTGCTTCGTGAAAGAGAGTTAGAAATTTCAAACCTTGTGGAGGAGCCACATGACCTTGGAGAAAACAAAGTTGTTGCCTATTCACAGGAGCAAAATTCCAATTCTGAGATCCTGGACTGGAAGAAAATAGTAGAATCATGGGGCAAGAAGGAGGATAAGAGAGGTTTTGCTCAAAACCTTGAAGAAGCTAAGGCTGTTCCTACTCATGATGATGTTGGTGACCTCTAAGAAAGGCTCTTCAAAGAGGATATGGCCAGAAGAATTACAGAGTTGGAATCCAGAGAGAGATTCCTCAGCCAATGTGTGATGGACGGTTCAGACCCAACGGCACATTCCATGTCTGAACACACCCCACCTACACACCTCTAAGAGAGCTATCAGGCCACACCTGATATTGATGAAGTACTAGCCAAATGGAAGGAGGAGAATCATTCGATTCTAGCTCAAGGACTGCCTCCTCTTCCACATGGTTTTCTCACTTCACCCCTTCTCAAAGAGGAACCTGTTCTGCAGGAGGCGAGTGAGAAGCAGAAGATCCAATCTGCAGTTTCCCAAGAGGCTATCATGAGTGACAACGAAGAAGAAATCATCATCGATTCCCCTTGTGAAGACTTCATCAGTAATGGAGAAGACGCAGGTCACGCATACATGCAGATGTTCCAGCAATACAAAGAGGAACTTAAGCATGGTGAGCTCTTTCCCCCTTTGTTTGATGAACTTCCTTGTTGCTTCGATGAGGAGGATGACTACGCCAAGGAGCCTGAGTTGGAGGAGGACCAGATGGATATCTTTGAACATCTATAAATTCTGGTCTTTGAGGAGGAAAATGAGAGGCTGGTCTTCCTTGAGGAAAGCCTTGAAGAAGAGAGCTTTGAACAAAGAGGTGATGTTCTGTGGGATGAGCAATCATTTTGTGATTCCATTTCAGACATCACAACAATCACCCTTCTTCAAGAGGCCAAGAGGGAGTAGAGGATCATTTTGACAGGATCTCCAACGAAGCAGAAGGAAATGGGTCAAGCCATGATGCATTGCAGAGGGACTGTGCAGATCAACGGGCTTATGGTGATGAGCCAATAGCCATAGATTTCTTGGTGAAATGCACCAGCATGAAGGACCAACATTCAACAGGCTTCCAAGAATAAAAAGAGTACGTATATGTTGGAAGCATGTTTGAATCTGATCCACTCGGATGCAAGCCCATCCAGGTGACAGGCAAGAGGAGCAGGTCACCAAATCTCCTTTTTATTCAGCCACTTGTCTGGCACCATAAGTCTTATTGCCAAGAAGGGGACTTAAGAGGTTTTCCCTTTGATCTAGGAGGGAAGCAGATGTACTTGGTTAGTTGTATATAGTAGTTTGCTTTCAGTTTCTTTTCTTGCTTTCCCTAAGTGCAGTTTGCACAAGTAGTGTTTTTAGTCTTGTGTGTGCTTTCCCTTATGTCTGGGGTAAAAAGCTTCGTGTTTGATTCTGGGATCTATCAAGGCGGTTGCTAATTCTTTCAAAGCTTCATTCTGACTCCGTGCCCAATGGACTTTAAGGAAACTGGTCTTTAAGCATAGCAGGCATGCTTCCCCTAGGAGTCACCAATTTGTTGACCATTTTTTGCCCAACAGGCCAAAAATCGGTCCCCATATTTCCCCTATTGTTCTGAGCTAGTACAAATCTGATTCTTTGCACAAGTCTGGAAATCTCTACAGACTCTGCAGGTTTTCTATGGACTCTGCAGGTCAAGAGGAGTTCCCAACACTTAGGCGCAAAATGGACCATTTCAAGTGTCCTTGCGGAGGGCAGTTCGGGACTCAAGAGCCCTTGTGGAGGGCAGGGAAGATTTCCAAAAGAGGTAGCAGGAGAGAAGCTGCAAAGGTAAGTTTCCTTCAAAATTTTGTTTAAGGCAAAGGAAGTACCCTTCGGAAGGGTTGTTTCTAATTTTTTCGAAGGGCACTTTTCAAAGGCAGTTTGAAGAGGCAAAGGAAGAAATCCCGTGAAAAGACTAAGGCATTGAACGAATTCTTTCAGCCTTTTTGTCCAAAGGAATTTATTCAGACAAAAAGTCCGAATAAATTTGGAAGAAGGCTATGCCAAAAAGCCCGGTGAGAATTTCCAAAGGAAAGCAAGTGGCCAAAACAATTCTTGCAGACTTTTTGTCCACGAGAAAAAGTCTGCGAAAAAAGTCTGCGGGAAAATTGTCTGCAAAATGTCCACAGAAAATGCCGAAGAGAGAAGGCCATCAAAGAATCCCAAAGGGCAGGTGCCCTTGCGGGGGACTCTCAGCCAAAACAAAGGGGCACTTCTCCATGAGCCAAAGGGTCACCTTCCCTTTGGGAAGGTTCAAAACAAGAAATCTGAAGGAAAAGAAGCAACAATAAAAATCTGAGAGACAGAGAAAGGCCGAAGGAATTCCAAGGGGTGACGGGCCCGAAGACATCAAACTCAAGCACGACAAACTAGCCGTTGGAAGTTCAAATGCAGTGACGGGCCCGCAAACATCAATTTTACACCAAGAAAAGCCAGGGCGTGGAGGGCGCCAAGTGGCAACCGCAGAAGGCTATGATATGCTTTTCTAGGAGCAGCGAAATGCGCCACATATTCCCTACAAGGCTCGATGGAAGCCGAGAAGTGTCAACACCCGTCGTCTCTCCCTTTTTGTCCCACAAACACTGTGGTGGGCCCCGATGAACTGTTGAAGAGAGCAGAAGCCGCCACGCGTCATTTTCCATAAAACTCTCCAAAGGTGTTTGAAGCTTCTATAAATTTAGTGGAACATGCCACGTATTCCCTACAAGGCTCGGCGGAAGCCGACAAGTGTCAACCCCTGCCGTCTCTCCCTTTTTGTCCCACGAACACTGTGGCAGGCCTCGACAAACTGTTGAAGAGAGCAGAAGCCGCCATGCGTCATTTTTCATAGAACTCTCCAAAGGTGTTTGAAGCTTCTATAAATTCAGTGAACGCTGCCATGTGTCCTGCCTATTTCAGCGGCAGAACACGCCACGTGTCACTTATTGGAATGAGTGGAAAACAACCAAGGCAAGCGGGAAAGACACGAATGAATTGTTAAGAAGAACGCCAAACCTGAGGATGTAAATTTTGTGGAAGTGAGGTAGCTATTGATCTTCGCAAACTTAAGCGTGAACCCGAAAGAATTCAAAGGCTTAAAGGTAGAAGAAAGACCAAGTGCAGAAACGAACAAGCAGTCCAAGTGGCAAAAGAAGGCATCTACTCAAACAATTACTCCAGTAGGTGATACAGTGTCTGTGAATTGATCATCAAGAGGCGCAAACGGCTAACGACGTGACTCAATTTCTTCATTTTGCATTAATGAGTAGGCAAACCACGTGGGTGCCTTCAAGGAGCAGTCTTGGTTAATGGGGAAACGGCATGGCCTATGTTAAAAAAATGCCTGAAGTCAGAATCAGAACCGACACAGCATTTATATTTTAGCGGCTTCCTCTTCCCAACACCCTTGGGGTGCACATGGGCCATTTGTAAAAAGGGTGCCAAAAGGCCCCTTTCTTCTTATATATATTGTAGAATTGTCATTTGGAAAAGGATCTTTCACATTTGTAAGGCGAAGCCCTGACAAATTTTCACTTGAAATCAATAAACGCATTTTTTTACCTCTTTTATGGTTAGATATCTGTGTGTCTGAGTGTTAGTTTTGTGTTTAGTCATTGCTTCCTAATGCTTTCACAGGTTTAACACCAACACACCTGGTGTCTATAAGGTGCCATTCCTGCAGGTGACAAGAAGAGTTGTACCTGGAAGCGTAGAGACAGAAGAAATCTACTATACAATGTGCCCCTTCCACAACACCTATGGTGAGTCCCTATTTTCTGTGTGTTCCATTAAAGCCTCCCTGTTGAACTTCCTATAGTTTGGTCCATTTACCAGTTGAAGTGTACGTATGTGTTTGTATGCTTCAGAGGGTAAATGTGAGTAGGTCAAATCATTTGGTGCATCACCTCCTTTAGAGTAGTTTTATTTTCCTGCAATCTTTCTCCCTTTTCATCCCCCCCATTATATATCTATATATGTATTAGCACTTATTGGAACAACTCAGATGCATCAAAGGGAGCTAGCCCTTATTTAGAGACTCTCCACTCTAGCTTTGCCAGTCCCACAGGTGAGAGGGGTGTCAGGATATGAAACACCGGAAGCACACAATTGATTACCAAACCAAGCAACTTAATATGCGGAAATTAACCAGAATCATAAGTAACTAGAATTCAGAATAACACAGAATATGAGAGACAATACACAACTTGTATTAATACTCATACAGAAAAAAATACAATAAAGAAGATGCCACTTCTTCTCCACCACCTCTTCAGAGGCTTCCCACACCTCAAGTGAATAGTACTTCTCTCCTCAAAGCTCTCTCTCCTAGGTCCCAACACCCAACTCAAACACAAAGTTGGTGTTCACCTCATCCCGTGCTCCACGCACACCACAAGTGCTCCACACACTCCACAAGTACACAACCGTACTTCAAGTAGATCTCCCCTGAACCTGAAACAACCTGCACCTCAATAGATCTTACTTATGGAAGGAACTCCCTTGCCTTCCTCTTTGCTCTATCCGAGTACACACCTGTACTCTAAGTAGATCTTGCCTGATTCTGCTTCCTGTTGTGTTGTTGTCCTATCTGATCTTGCACACTTGCAAATCAACCTGGTTCTGCACACCTGTGAACCTTGACCTTGCACACACATATACCTGCAGATCAACGATCTTACTTACCATGCAGATCTCTTATAAAGGCCATGCTCACCTGATGACCAAGATCATACACCCCTGAAGAATACTACTGACTCTCCAAAACCAGCACCCACCTTGGTACTGTGGCACTAGGAGGAACACACCATGAGTCTATTATATAGATCTCATCCAAACAATAATTAGACATCTAATTACAATAATTAGATCCGTAGCTCTCAGTCTAAAATTGGCTCTCATCATGCAAACACTTAGTTCGTTAGCTAACTGCCCGTAACATCCGCAGTCCGAACCACACAGGTGACCGACGTCGGTCCTTGTCTACCTAGGAGTTGTCGACGCCGGTCGACTATTGACCGACGTCGGTTGCATTCTTGTCTAATCCTACCGTCGCCGGTTGGCCTGACCGACGCCAGTGTCTGTGACACTCTGCAACTCATCTGCAACCTCCCCCATGTCTGCATCAGTGAAGCTTTTAGCTCCACAACCTAACAATCTCCCACTTGGAGATAAACAGGTGCATTATACCTGTACTTGTACTCCATCTAATTTGTTTCTTGGTTTGTATCCCTCTTCAAGATCAATCCTGAAGACAACCCACCACACAACCTGTGATGTACCTCCTGTCATCCGAGTACCCTGCCACATCCAAACCTACAAACCCATGTAGTGAAGTCCTGACCCTGCATAGCATGAATCCCTACTGTTGGTCCCTCTCAAATACCTGAGAATCCACTTCCCCAAATTGGCTCCTAACTCTCTGACAGCTCCCACTACATGGGAATACTCAGGTTTATACCAGACCTCATGTGATTTCGAACACTGTACCTGTCCAACCCTTAGTGTGCTTCGGCTCTGCATCATGAACCTCGCCAACACTTGATTCACATCAGCTCCCACTGGAGACAAAATCAACCTCTGATCTCCATGTCTCCCATGTCAAAGAATTTCGCTGCTCCAAACTCCTCATGACATGCCACTGAACTAATCTTACCCTTAGCTCAGCAAAACCCTGTATGTCTGAACCTGTACCAAGTTCATCCTCCACATACAGCAACAGGATAATGTTGTGACCATCATCCACCTGGTAAGACAAATAGAATGGTTATAATGACATTGACTAAAGCCCTGCTTTGTCATCCACCTGGTACCACCTGTCAGTCCTGTCCCACTGTCCTGTAGCTCCCTGAAGACCATATGCCTGGTCTTCCGTCTAACGTGTCTATTCACTCTATTCTTCAACTAAGGAATCCATTCATCTCTGTGCTTTCGCACTAGCTGGCAACCCTACCAAAACTCCCGTTTGGTTCTGCATCATATCCCTGCCATGCTCCCACCTGTCTCCTGGATCCTTTCTGCTCTACAATCAACAACGAGTATAAAGAAGAGGAACAACGAATTTGAGGCTTACTTATGTGTTCAGTCCTCCATATGGGTGTTTGAGACTCCTTGACAGCGTGTTATCCACCCAAAATCCGTTACAGTGACCGACCTCGGCCACCCCACAGTTTGCATCCAACCGACGTCGATTCCCATGCGTCTGTCCCTGACTACTGACCCTGCCAACGTCGGTGTCCCTGTTGCCGACGTTGGTCCTTATGACCGACGTCAGTCTTACCTACTATCGACATCACTGGCTTCGGTCTGCACATGACCGACATCGACACCTATCTGTTCGACACTGGTTCCTCTTGACCGACGTCGGTACCTGTGTTCGCCTGTGAGTGATGACTTTTTACTTGCGAGCTCCTTTGAATCAAAACCCATGTCCAAACTGCTCTGCTCAGAAGTATCCAGCACCATCCACTGGTTTCTGTCTGCCATCTCCTCCATAAACACCAAGGCTTTCCAGTTTTTAAGCCTGTCAAATATATCTGTCTTCCGCTTAAAAACATGCATCTCCTTCCTGCTCATGTGACCAAGCCTACGAAGCCACGTCTCTGCAACAGAAGAAGAATCAGTAATATAAACAAGTAGATAAAGAGTACCTATTTTCTTACCACCAGCTAATTCAAGTGCATCCGTTGTGAGAGTTCTTGTGCATCTCTCATCACCCAATCTTTCTAAAGAAATTAGCCATATCTCCAAACCTGGGACCTGTATGACCTTCATCAACACCTGTGTGTTGGCCGCCTGCAATTTCAGCTTCACTTCACCTTTGCCAATTATTTGGCAAGGCTCACCAGCTCCTCTACTTGGGGCTACATGGAAAGAGGCAACCGAATCTATTAACCAAGATTCAACTTTATCCAAGAAACCTCCCAAAGCATCCTGTGCCACATAACCTGCAACATATGCTTCTTCAGTTTCTTCATGCTGATCTTTCACAAACCAACAATATTCTTTTACCTGATCTTTCTTTCCATGGGACCGTAAGTGACCATTTGTGCTTTTCAACTCCTCCATTCTTAGCTTACTTTCATTTGCCATTGCTCTACTCCCACTCAATCAGAAACCCCTGAGAGTGACCTGTAACCAAACACAAACCCTGCTTCCTGCAACCTTATCTCTGATACCACTTGTCAGGGATATATGAAACACCGAAAGAACACAATTGATTACCAAACCAAGCAACTTAATATGCGAAAATTAACCAGAATCACAAGTAACTAGAATTCAGAATAACACAAAATATGAGAGACAATACACAACTTGTATTAATACTCATACAGAAAAGAATACAATAAAGAAGATGCCACTTCTTCTCCACCACCTCTTCAGAGGCTTCCCGCACCTCAAGTGAACAATACTTCTCTCCTCAAAGCTCTCTCTCCTAGGTCCCAACACCCAACTCAAACACAGAGTTGGTGTTCACCTCATCCCATGCTCCACGCACACCACAAGTGCTCCACACACTCCACAAGTACACAACTGTACTTCAAGTAGATCTCCCCTGAACCTGAAACAACCTGCACCTCAATAGATTTTACTTATAGAAGGAACTCCCTTGCCTTCCTCTTTGCTCTATCCGAGTACACACCTGTACTCCAAGTAGATCCTGCCTGATTCTGCTCCCTGTTGTGTTGCTGTCCTATCTGATCTTGCACACCTGCAAATCAACCTGGTTCTGCACACTTGTGAACCTTGACCTTGCACACATATACACCTGCAGATCAACAATCTTACTTACCATGCAGATCTCCTATAAAGGCCATGCTCACCTGATGACCAAGATCATACACCCTTGAAGAATCTTGCTGACTCTCCAAAACCAACACCCACCTTGGTACTGTGGCACTAGGAGGAACACACCATAGCTCACCTCACACACAGAAGGAGCTTATAATATTGCTCTCTTACTCCCTAGCACAAGTTTCCAATACAACCATGAGTCTATTATATAGATCTCATCCAAACAATAATTAAACATCTAATTACAATAATTAGATCCGCAGCTCTCAGTCTAAAATTGGTTCTCATCATGCAAACACTTAGTTCGTTAGCTAACTGCCCGTAACATCCGCAGTTCGAACCACACAGTTGACCGACGTCGGTCCCTGTCTACCTAGGGGTCGCCGACGCCGACCGACTACTGACCGACGTCGGTTGCATTCTTGTCTAATCCTACCGTTGCCGGTTGGCCTGACCGACGCTAGTGTTTGTGACACTCCGCAACTCATCTGCAACCTCCCCCATGTCTGCATCAGTGAAGCTTTTAGCTCCACAACCTAACAAGGGGAGTTTCCATTTTGACGTGTGGAAGGCAGGAGCTCAGCCTCCTGCCCCAGGTGCAATCCACTGCGTCAACAATACCAGCACACATGGTATAGACAAAGCGCCATTCCTATAGGTAGTAAAAAGAGTTGTATCTGGAGCGTAGAGATAGGAGAAGGTTATCAGACAGTGTGTCTTCTTACAACACCTGTGGTAAGTTCATCTTCTGTGTGTCTTCATTAAGCCTTTTTGTTAAGTTCTCTGCAGTCTGGTCCTTTTATCAAGTAAAGTGTATGTATGTGCTCTTATGGTTTGCAGTGTGAGCAAATGAGTAGATCAAAATTTTGGTGCATCACTGTCTTAGCTTAGGTTCTGCTTCAATAATCCTTCTCTCTTTTCAACCCCCCCATTATATATATATATATATATATATATATATATATATATATATATATATATTAGCAAATGTTACTAGAATAACTCAGAGATGCATCAAAAGGAGCTAGCCCTTATCTAGAGATTCTCCCCTCAATTTTGCCAAACCCACAGGTAAGAGAGGAGTCTCCATTGTGCCGCGTGGAAGAGAGAAGCCCAGTCTTCTCTCAAAGGTGCAATCCACAGCGTCAATAGTTTTTGGCATGCCTGATGGGACCATTTTTAACACCATTTTAACACTCAGCAAAGTTCCAAGATTGATGCTGGTCCTGTTACAGCAAAATCAACTATTTTCCAGCATCTAGCGACTCCACTATTAAGAACATTAGTATCTGGTCATAGGTCAATCTGACATCCTATGCTTAAGGTCACCACATGATCTGTAGATAAGGGTGTCCCCTTTGAATTTGTTGAAATACCTTTAAACTAAACAAGATGACTAATATTTGCAAGAACTCATCCTTATTCAGCGAATTATTTTCCCAGACCTACTATAAGATACACCTATGCAAGAAGGCATTGGTTGAATCCTGTCATAGCTATGGCTTTACCTTTTGTGGCTTTTCACGGTCAGAGTCCTTTGAATCCCCTGCATTATGACCCGATCCCAGGGGCAATCCTTAAAAGTGTGCCTCCCTTTAATGGAGAAGGGCCCATTACTGCCATTGAACACATCAAAAATATTATTAACCTCTGCAATATTCACAAGGTCACTGAGAAAAACATTGCTATTAGATTACTGGCATTGTCTTTCAAGGGCAAGGTTCTGGACTGGTATGGGACTTTGCCCATGAATTCAGTCGATTCTTAGAACGAATTGGGCACCCTCTTAACAAATAGATTTGGGGAGAAGAGAAACCACCTCTCACTTGTTGAGTAGCTGACCACTATGAAAAGAGCTCCACACGAATTCATGCAAGATTTCAATACTCGGTTTCAGAAGACATGGGATAGAATCCCCATTCTGGTAAGGCCGACCCCAAGCTATGCTTTCTTATATTATTTGAAAGCATTGAATAGCGACATTGCTATCATGATACAGTCTATGGGAGGACATGTGCTGCCTGCTGCCTATGATAGCTATAGCAGCTGAGAATTGCCTAGTGCAAGTTGGGAAGATAGCCCCTAGACCTCATATGCCACTCTTTCTTGAATTGCCGCCTCTAGTCCAAATTGTTGCACCTACTTTAGCTCTTTTGCCTAGCATACAAAATCTGACTGCTACTCCGTCCAATGACCTCCATGAAGTAAAAATCTTGTTGCAAAGCATAACAAATGAATTAGTGGCTCTCAAAAGGAAGCAAGCTCAGAACAATCGACCAAATCAAGGATATTAGCAGTATGGGCAAGTAAATAGACCCCCTTTCCAAAATTACAATCAAGGACAAGGTCAATTTGCACAAGGCAGACCCTTTCAAGGTTATAATCCAGGCGCCCCTTCATCATTCAAGGCCATGGTGCCCGTTCAAAATAATCTGGTACAAGAGCAGCCAAATTGCTCACCCATGGGATACAGTCAAGATCAAGTTGTTTACACAAATAAAATGCTGAGTCAGTACCCCAATGCATAGGACAATCAGGCAACCACCCAATTCCCCAGCTTTGAGGCATCATTACAACATGGCATGGACAGCAGGCCGGCTCAGTCTGATTCTGCTCTCATGAATCACCTAGAAGGTGAATTTTATACGATAAATTACGTGGACAGTATAGACAATCAAGGTGATTGTGTTGCAGCTAACACAAGGTCCAAGAGGAGATATATGGAAGAAGCTCAAATAGTTGCTCAAGCATTCACACCATCTTCTTCACCACAGGTGAACCAAAAAATTTCAAATTTTAGGCCGCCAGTTGTACCCTCAGCTCTTAGGCCTGTGCCTCAAAATCCTGCAAGCTATCCCAAAGAAAATTTGAAAGGGAGAAACCCTCAGATCAATGTGGTAGACCAGATGAAGAAGCTGCACATGAATATTTCCTTGTGGGATTCATTATCAATACTAGGATAAAAGGACATGCTACAAAAGGAATTGTAGGGGCTTAATGAACCAGCTGTCCCAACGAAAGCCGATAATGTTTTGATCACAAATGGGTAGCCTTCCACATTAGGCTCAGTTAAGAAAGAATAAAAAGTCGTTCCTTTCTATTTGTCCTTGGTCATAGGAGATTTCTTGGTACACAATTGTATCATTGACAGTGGAGCAAGCACCTCGGTAATGCCTAAATGCATAGCGGATAAACTGGGGCTCAAATATGAAGAAATGACTAAGGGAGTCCTACAGCTGGATGAAACACTAGCAAAGACAGTGGGAGTAGTTAAAGGCTTGAACTTGACACTCCATGCCTGTCCAACTTTCTTGGTCCCTCATGATGTGGTGGTGGTGGATGTTCCTCCTTACTTTGCCATTTGCTTGTCTAGGGATTTCACATCTAAAATAGGCGGCTACCTAGCAACAAACTGGTCCTATCTAGTTTTCAAAACCAAGTATAGGACTAAGGTTAAAATTGAGTTGGAGCCAATCCACAGAGATCATCTGGAACTATACTCACTTAAGGCAACAAATGTCAGCTACGCCATTATTGATCAAAAAGATTTCCAAGTAGATCAATCTCCACCCTCTGCCCTTGAAGGAGTTGCTAACTTACTCTTAGATGAATGGGGAAGTGACAACTTTGAGCATGATCCTTACAAATTCATAGAAGAGGTAGGCCTTGGCATTTATTACATGCATGAAGAAGGTACTTTTGTACCAAATTTGATGAAAACAAGCCAAGAGAGCTTAGGTCTATGGCAGCTTTTCTTTGATGGCTCAAGCAGCAAGTTGGGAGCTGGTGGGGGAGTGGTGCTAGTTTCCCCCTTGCAGGAAAAATACTTTTTGGCCTTCAGGTTTCAATTTTCTTGCACGTGCAATGTTGTGGAGTATGAATCCCTCATCCATGGTTTGGAGTGGGTGAGGAAAAGGGGAATTAGGGAGCTGCAGGTTTTTGGAGACAACGAGCTGATCGTAAATCAGGGGTTAACCATTTTTGGTCTTACAGACCAAAATCGATCTCCCTTTTCTTCTCCTTCCATTTCCACACTCAGACATGAAGGATAATGCATAAGTATACTTTTGCAACTCATTTTTTCTCTTGGCATGCAAAAGGTTTAACTTCAAGCATTTGCAAGAACATGCAGGGTTGGAAGGAACGATTATACAAGAGTTTGCAAAAGGTGCTAGCTTCATAAGAGTTCTCGAAGTTGAGTGTAATTTCCATGTCTCAAACATCTAAGGAGCTCCATGATGTGTTCTCAGGTTTGATGAAACAAATAGACTGTTTTGGAGGACTTTTATTGGCAAAATAGACCAAGTTCAGAGGGCAGAAAACACTTGAAAGGGTCAGAGTTTTCCTTGAGAAAAATACTAAGGCAAAAGAAATCCAAGGGAATTCAAGGAACGAATTCCTTCAGACAAAATGTCCAAAGGAATTCCTTTGGACATTTTGTCCGAAGGTATTCGTTGGGGTTTTTTTTTGAAAGACAAAAGGGCCTTTGCGACTTTTTCGAAAGGCAATTTTGGAGACTAAACAGCCCTTGCGGAGGGTAGGTGATGAGCAAAGTGGACCATTACAAAGCTCCGAAGGGTAACTTTAGGTTTGTTTTAGCCCTTGTGGAGGGTAGCTGGTCAAAAGGCCCAAAAGGAACTTACCCTTCAGAAGGAAGACCAAGGAAATTTTTGTAAGGCAAAGATAGAAGAAAAGGCAAAGGCCGAATTTCTTCAGACAAAATGTCCGAAGGAATTCCTTCAGACATTTTGTTTGAAGAAATCCTTTCGAAAGAAAGTGTCGCAGCAAAATACAAAGAAAATCCTTCGGACAAAAAGTCTGAAGGAATTCCTTCGAACTTTTGTCTGAAGAAATTCGCCCGAAAGGGAAGCTCAACCGAAGGGAAAGCTAACAGAAGACAAGCGGAAAAAAACATGAAGAATTCCTTCAGACAAAATGTCTGAAGGAATTCCTTCATACATTTTGTCCAAGGATTTGAGGACAAAGGAGCCCAAAGGACCTCAAAGGGCAAGTACCCTTGTGGGGGACTCTCGGTGACCGCAAAAGGGACCTTTCTCAAGGCCCGAAGGGACACCTTCCCTTCGAGAGGTTTCAAGGACAAAAGCCCGACCAAAAGAAAAAGCCGAAAGAATTCAAAGGGGTGACGGGCCCACAGATGTCAAATTGAGCATCATGAACTAGCCGTTGGAATCCGAATGTCAAATGACATCCCTGCAGACGTTAAATTTAGGGCAACAAAATAGCTGTTGATCTTCAAACGCTTGAGCACGAACCTAAGGAAATTCAATAGGGTTAAGGCCAAAAGGAAGAGACTGTCGAGAAGGGAGCCCAAAGAGCCAAAGATTGATAGAAGATAGCCCCAAGGGCTTATATTGCCGAAAAGAGTCAAGAGAGGAAAAGACAAAACTAGGAAGAGACAAAGCTGGGAAAAGACAAAAGTTAAGAATGAATTCAGTGACCTGCTGATGAAAGAGCCTAAGGAGCCAGCAAAAGATGATAAGATAGCCTCGAGAGCTCAAATTCTAGGAAAAGACAAAGCCAGGAAGAGACAAAATGAATATGGACAAAACAACCCAGGAGGCAAAGGGGAGGCGAGTTATTCCTCCAGTTAGAATAGTCTCCACCAAGTGGTCATCAAGGAGTGCAAATAGTGAACGATGCGACCTATTTTTCTCCACTTTGCATTGATAAGTAGACAAATCGCATGAATGTCTTGAAGGAGTAGTCTTGTTTGTAGAAAAAGAGGCGTAGCCCATGCTTTCACATTAGTGTTTGAATGCCAAGGTCAAAATAGGCAGCTGACACAGCATCATTTTTCAGTGGCTTCCTCTTCCCAATGCTCTCAACGCACATGGGCCAACTTGTAAAAATGTACCAAAGTCTTTTCCAAAGGGGCGCCTTTACTTCCTCTCTCTATATATATTGTAACTTCTCATTTGAGAAAGATATCTCTCATGTTGTAAGGCGAAGCCTTGCCAATTTTCACCTGGAATCAATAGAATACGCATTTTTACCTCTATTTTGGTTGGGTATATCTTTGAGTGTGTCTGAGTGTTAACCTTGTGTTCAGTCATTATTCCATGATGCTTTCACAGGATTGATACCAGCATACTTGGTATAGACAAAGATCCATTCTTGCAGATAGCAAAAAGAGTTGTATCTGGAGCGCATAGATAGGAGAGGGTTATCAGACAATGTGCCTTCCTACAACACCTGTGGTAAGTTCATCTTTTGTGTGTCTTCATTAAGCCTTTCCTTTAAGTTCTCTATAGTCTGGTCCTTTTACTAGATAAAGTGTATGTATGTGTTCTTATGATTCAAAGTGTGAGTATGAGTAGATCAAACTTGTTTGGTGCATCACCAGCTTAGGTTAGGTTCTATTTTTCAGTAATCCTTCTCTCTTTTCAACCCCCCCATTATATATATGTATTAGCAATATTAATGGAATAACTTAGAGATGCATCAGAGGGAGCTAGCCCTTATCTAGAGATTCTCCTCTCAGTTTTGCCAAACCCACAAGCAAGAGAGGAGTCTCCATTGTGCCATGTGGAAGACATAAGCTTAGCCTTCTATAAAGGGTGCAATCCACAGCGTCAACATCAGGTAAGGGACCAAAATCTGACAAAGAATTCTTTGCTTAAGTCCTACAAACACAGGATACGGGACTTAGTGGAGAGTTTCCTTACTTTCAATGTTACTTCTATTCCTAGAGAGCATAATAAGCAAGTTGACAGACTAGCAACAATTGGTGCTCAGTTTGACGTCCCCAAGGAGATAGGCTGCGACAACACTCCATGCCATTTTAAAGTGGTAATCAGACCTTCTGTCCCTGACAACATCACTAACTAGTAGGTGTTTGACAGCGATCACCAGATAGCACTCTTCTTGCAAGAGGAAGCTGAGTTTGCTGCTAGAAACCAAGCTAAGCTACAACAGCACTATGGCAGCCAAATTGTTCAACTGAAGAACAATAAACTTTCCAAAGGCTTGGTCACTCTCGAAATTATCTTCAACGAGGATGACCAATTGAAAAATGATAAAGCAAGCATCACAACAAAGAAGGATAACTATGAGAAAGTTGAAATATTCAAGAATAAGCTTCTTGCACTTGGAAAAGTGTGTATAAATCATGAAAGGCAGGCCTTCATCTTGTTATGCCAAGAGTTTGTTGATGTCTTCGCTTGGGAGTATAGCGACTTGAAGGGTTTTGACCCAAGTTTGGCCCAACATACCATCGAGCCGGAGGAAGGTGCCAAGCTGATCAAGCAAAAACAAAGGCTTGTCAATACAAAGATTGAACCTCTCATGCGTAAGGAAATCACCAAGCTGATTGAGTCCAAAATTATATTTACGATCATCAAACACTCTTCTTGGCTAGACAATCTTGTTCTCATCTGAAAAAAGAATGGGGAGATCAGGTTATGTGTATATTTCAGAGACCTCAATAGAGTCTCTTTGAAAAACCATTATCCTCTCCCAAGTATAGAACAGATCCTCCAAACGGTGACAGGCAACAAGCATTTCTCCCTCCTGGATGGGTATTCAGGATATAATCAGATTTTGGTGCAAGACTGTGACCAGTACAAGACAACCTTCACTACCAAATGGGGGAGGTTTGCTTATAGGAAGATGCCATTTGGATTATCCAATGCTGGTGCCACTTTTTAGTGAGCCATGGATATGGCCTTTCAAGGCCTGATAAATAACATTGTGCTGGTGTATCTTGGTGACGTGACAGTATTCTCTAAGGAGGCAGGCCAACACATGAAACATCTCAGACAAATCTTTGAGAGGTGTAGAGAGTTCGGTATCTCTCTCAACCCAAAGAAATGCGTGTTCGTTGTCCATGAGGGTAAACTCCTTGGCCATATTGTCTTAAAAGAGGGCTTGACCATTGATCCAGAAAGAGTTTGCTCCATCTTAGAGCTATCCTTGCCTAAACATAAGAAGGGTCTGCAGAGCTTCTTCGGCAAAATAAATTTCATCAAGAAATTTATTTCAAATTTTGTGGAGGTAGTCAAGTCATTGACCTCTATGCTGAAGAAAGATGAAAAGTTTGCGTGGACAGCGCAAAGGAAGGATAGTTTTGAAGAGATCAAGTAGACTATCGCCCAGGCTCCTACCTTGATCAATCCTGACTTCACCAAAGACTTCAACCTCTACACCTTTGGAAATGAAGAGGTAATCTCCGCTATGCTTACCCAAGCAAATTGTGATAACCTTGAATAATCGCTTGCATTTTTTAGCCAAGGTCTAGAGGATTTTGAGGTTAGGAATACATGTGGAGAAGCAAGTCTTTGCAGTCATACATAGCCTGAATAAATTCAAACATATGCTGTCCAACAACAGAATTCACCTCATGGTTCCACATCCCAGCATCAAAGATTTCTTGACCAACCGTGATCTGAATGAAAAGAGAGCGGGATGGATCACTAAAGTAATGGAATATGATGTGGATATCAAAACCACCAAGCTGGTAAGAAAAAAATCCCTGTGTGAACACCTTGCTACGAACTTTAAACAATAGAGAGAAGATAGTTTTCTCATTCATGATGAAGCCACAGTAGAAGAACCAACAGTCATGAAGGATTGGACATCAGACATGAGGTGTTTCCTTCTCACTGGGGAGTGCCTGCAGGGCCTTGATAGGACCAAGAGGAGATATTTCAGACTCCAATCTCTCCCTTATGCCCTGATCGATGGAGTGCTGTTCTGAAGGGATTTCTTAGGAGTGCTTTTAAGGTGCATATACCCAGGTCAGGTCGAGTTCCATGATGGGCCAGCTGGTGGTCACTTTGCTCCTAAGCCTACAACTGCAAGAATAATGAGAGTTGGTTACTTCTGGCCCACTTTATTCAGAGATACCCATTATTGGGTACGAAAGTGCCAGAAGTGTGCACTTTTTGATGGGAAACAACGTCTAGCTGCAATTCCTTTACAGCCTATTCAGGTGGAGCAACCATTCATGCAATGGGGCCTAGACTTCATAGAGATGATCAATCATCCCTCTTATGCTGGCCACAAATGGGTTTTGACTGCCACGGGCTACTTCACAAGATGGGTAGAGGCTGTCGTTTTGAAAGAAGCCAACGAAAGTGTAGTCCTAAGTTTTTATGAAGACTTGGTGACAAAGTTTGGAGTCCCAGCTACCATCATATCAGACAACGCATTGGCCTTCTTGGGGACCAAAACGAGTGAATGGGCATTGAGATATGACATCTATCTCAACACTTCTTCCAACTACTACCCACAAGGGAATGGGTTGGCTGAGTCTACCAATAAGATTCTGATCAAGATTATTAAAAGAACAATGGAAGAGAATCAGAGAACTTGGCATGCCAAGTTGAAAACAGCCATGTGGGCAAACAGGGTCACTCCAAAGAGGGCAATTGGCAATTCACCATACACGCTCGTGTATGGAAGGGAAGTTATACTTCCTATTTCACTTAAATTGCCAGCCTTGGACCTTGCTCATCAACAGTAGTTAGAAGAAGGCCACATCATGGAGGTTAGGCTGTGTGAATTGATGGAACTTCAAGAAACAAGGGACCAAATTATGGCTTCTATGACCAACTGCCAACAACAGACAAAGAAACACTTCGATAAGAGATCCTCATCAAAAAGTTTATCTGAAGGAGATATCATCTTGAAATGGGATGAGGACCAAGCTAAGCCTGGAAAGCACATGAAGTTCAATGCCCTATGGAGCGGTCCATATGTCATCACTCAGTGCAAGCAGCACAATGCGTTCCAACTCTCCAGGTTGGATGGTGAAGAACTATGTATCCTAGTTAATGGGATACATCTCAAGCATTATCACTGAGCCTTCTTCCATCATGTACATATTTTCCTTATTTTTCCCCTGTTTTTCCTAAGTGCTTTTGCACATGTTAGTATTTTTCTTAATCTTGTATGTGTTTCGTTTCCTTTTGGGGGTAAAACCTTCATGATTGATTCTTGGATATCTCAAGGCTATTGCTAACTCTTTCAAAGCTATATTTTTACTCCATGCCCAATGGACTTTGAGGCTACTAGTTTCTAAGCATAGCAGGCATGCTTCCCTTGGGAATCGCCAATTTATTGACCATTTTGGCCCTGTAGGCCAAAATTAGTCTCTTTCCTTCCCTAGCACTCTGAACCCTCAGTGTAGTCATGTATCCACCTTCTACAAAATCCCCTTTTCTTTGCAATAAGCCCTGTTCTTATGGAACATCAAAAGATCTAAGTACTTGCAAGCTTTGATTCAGTGTGGAACTTTTCACTTTGAGCAGATGCCTTAGACAAATACGAGGCTCTTGCAAAGCTTGAAGGTTAAACAACCCTTGCAGATGGTAGTCAGACACAAAATGGACCATTCTAGTAGGCTGCAGAGGGCAATTCCGGACCCAAAGGTACCCTTGTGGAGGGCAGGAAAGCACTTAAGGGGAAGAAAGACCAAGGCAAAGAATTCCTTCAGACTTTCTGTCTGAAGTAAATTTTCACAAGGCAAAGATAAAAGGAAAAGCAAAGGTTAAAATGTCCGAAGGAATTTCTTCAGACAAAATGTCCGAAGGAATTTCTTCAGACATTCTATTTGAAGAAATCTTTTCGAAAGAAAATCCTGCGGCTTAATCCTTCGGACTTTTGTCCGAAGGAATTCACCCAAAAAAAAGGGCTGAGCATTCAAATGAACATTTCCTTCAGACATTTTGCCCGAAGGAATTGGTAGGCCAAGGCCGCCTGAAGGACCCCGAAGGGCAGGTGCCCTTGCGAGGGACTCTCGACGAACATGAAAGGGACCTTTCTCAAAGCCGAAGGGACACCTTCCTTTCAAGAGGGTTAAAAGACAAAGGCCCAGACAAGGAAAGGAAAGCCCAAAGAAGGAAAGCGGAAGTAATTGCTAGGGGGTGACAAGCCTGAAGACGTCAAAATTGAGCATCGTGAACTAGCCTTTGGAATCCGGATCTCAGATGACGTCCCCACAGACGTCAATTTTAGGGCAACGAGATAATCGTTGATCTTCAAATGCTTGAGCACGAACCTAAGGAAATTCAATGGGGTTAAAGCTAAAGGGAAGAGACCGCCAAGAAAGGAGCAAAAAAGAAAGGCCAAAAAAAGACAAAAGAGATGACAAAAGACAAGGCCAGGAGAAGACAAAGTTGGAAAAAGACAAAAGTTAAGAACGAACTCAGTGACCTGCTGATAAAAGAACCCAAGGAGTCAACAAAGGATGATAAGATAGCCCCAAGAGCTCAAATTCTAGGAAAAGACAAGTCCAAGAAGAGACAAAATAATGAGATATGGATAAAACTACCCAGGTGGCAATTGGGAGGCGTCAGTAGGAGAATTATTACAATTGTTGGAACAGTCCCTATGGAATGGCCATCAAAGAGCATGAACAGTGAATAGTGCGGCTTGTTTTTTTCTTATTTTGCGTTAATGGTTAGACAACCGCATGAATGTCTTCAAGAAGGGTTCTTGTTTGTAGAAAAACGGCGTGGCCCATGTTTTCACACATGACGTTTAATATATTTTAAATGCCTAAAGTCAAAATTGGCAGCCGACACAACATTCTCCTTCAATGTTTCCTCTTCCCAACGCTCTCAACGCACATGGGCCAAATTTTAAAAAGGCATCAAAGTCTTTTCCAAAGGAGCACCTTTAATTCCTCTCTCTCTCTATATATTGTAACCTCTCATTTGAGAAAAGATATCTCTGATTTTGTATGGCGCAACCCTGCCAAATTTTCACCTTGAATCAATAAAAGTGTTTTACCTCTATCTGGTTGGATATATCTCTGAGTGTGCCTGAGTATTAACTTTGTGTCCAGTCATTGTTTCATGATGCTTTCACAGGCTTGATACCAACACACCTGGTATAGACAAAGCATCATTCCTGCAAGTAGCAAAAAGAGCTGTATCTGGAGCGCAGATATAGGAGAAGGTTATCAAACAATGTGTCTTCTTACAGCACCTGTGGTAAGTTTATCTTTTGTGTGTCTTCATTAAGCATTTCTGTTAAGTTCTCTGCAATTTGGTCCTTTTATCAGGTAAAGTGTATGTATGTGCTCTTATGGTTTGAAGTGTGAGCAAATGAGTAGATCAAACTTTTGGTGCATCACTGTCTTAGCTTAGGTTTTGATTCAGTAATCCTTCTCTCTTTTCAACCCTGCCATTATATATATATATATATATATATATATATATATATATATATATATATATATATATATATATATATATATTAGCAAATGTTACTGGAATAACTCAGAGATGCATCAAAGGGAGCTAGCCCTTATCTAGAGATTCTCCCCTCAGTTTTGCCAAACCCACAGGCAAGAGAGGAGTCTCCATTGTGCTGCGTGGAAGAGAGAAGCCCATTCTTCTCTCAAGGGTTCAATCCACAGCGTCAACACTACCACAAGGGAATGGGTTGGCTGAGTCTACCAACAAGAATCTGATCAGAATTATCATAAGGACAATGGAAGAAAATTAGAGAACTTGGCATGCCAAGTTGAAAATAGCCCTATAGGCAAACGGGGTTACTCCAAAGAGGGCAATTGGCAATTCACCATACATGCTTGTGTATGGAAGGGAAGCTAGACTTCATATTTCACTTGAATTGCCAGCTTTGGATCTTGCTCACCAGTTGCAATTGGAAGAAGGCAACAGCATGGAGGTCAGGCTATGTGAATTGATGGAACTTAAGGAGACAAGGGACCAAGCCATGGTTTCTATGACCAGCCGTCAGCAGCAAACGAAGAAAATTTTTAATAATAAATCCTCATCAAAAGGCTTTTCAGAAGGTGACATTGTCTTAAAATGGATGAAGATCGAGCTAAGCCTGGAAAACACACAAAGTTCGATGCCCTATGGAGTGGTCCGTATATCATCACTCAGTGCAAACATCATAATGAATTTCAACTCTCCAGGTTGGATGGTGAGGAACTGCATATCCTAGTTAATGGGATATACCTTAAGCATTGTCACTAAACCCTCTCTCATTATGTATATATTTTCTTTGTTTTTCCCTATTTTCTCTTAAGTGCTTTTAGCACATGTTCATAGTTTTTAGCCTTGTGTGTTTTGTTTACTGTTTGGGGTAAAAGCTTCATGATTGATTCTTGGATCTCTCAAGGTTATTATCAACCTTTCGGGTTGCATTCTGACTCCGTGCCCAACGGACTTGTAGGCTACCAGTCTTCCTAAGCATGACAGGCATGCTTCCCTTGAGAATCGCCAAATTTGTTGACCATTTTGGTCTTACAGGCCAAAAAACCGGTCTCCTTTCCATGTTGTTTAGAGCCGTCAGTCTTGAATGAATCCACCTTACTACAAATGCTCAATTTCCCCTTGCAATAAACCCTGTTCAAAGAATGTAAGTCTTTTATGAAGCTCCAAAGATCAAGTACCCTTGCAGAGGGTAGTCAGGTTGCAAACTGGATAGTTTTAGCAAGCTGTGGAGGGCAATTATGGACCCAAAGTGCCCTTACAGGAGGCAGAGAGCACCTTTGAAAAAATGACAAGGTAGAAGGCCGAAAGGTAAGTTTCCCTTCAGAGAAAATCCATGAAAAAGATAGGATTTCTTCGGACTTTTGTCCAAAGAAAATCCATGAAGAACCAAAGGATGAATTCCTTCGGACAAAGTGCTCGAAGGAATTCCTTCAGACATTTTATCCAAAGAAATTCACAAAGAGACTAAAGCAAATTCCTTCGAACAAAATCCCAAAGGAATTCCTCCGGACTTTGGTCCGAAGGAATTTACAAAGAAAAAGACCAAGACATGAAGACCAAGACATGAAGGCAGGTTTTCCTTCGAGCAAAATGTCTGAAGGAATTCTTTTGGACATTTTGTCTGAAGGAATTCCTTTGGACATTTTGTCCGAAGGAATTGAGAAGACAAGGGAGCCCAAAGGATCCCGAAGGGAAAGTGCCCTTGAGGGGGACTATCAACGACCAAAAAGGGATCTTTTCCATTTTTCGAAGGGACACCTTCCCTTCGGGAATGTTCATTTACAAAGGGCCGAAGGAATAACCAAAAGGATGACGGGCCGGAGCACTTCAATCTTAACATAGTCAACTATCTGTTGGAGTTCAAGCGTCCGCTGATGGGTGCGCGAACGTCAAATTTAAGGCAACAAAATAGCCGTTGGTTTTCAAATAGTGAAAGGCTTGCAAACGTTAATTTTGATGGGATGCATCGGCCGAGAAAGGAGCTCGAAGAGCCAAGAAATAACAGAAGATAGCCCTGAGGGCCAAAGAGCTAGGAAAAGGACAAAAGCCAAGCGTAAGAGCAAATAGAATAGTCTTGTTGACACTTTGGATTGCACCCTTGACAGGAAGATGATCTCCTATCTTCCACGCATCACAATGGAAACTCCTCTCTTGCTTGTGGGTCTGGAAAAACTGAGGGGAGAGTCTCTAGATAAGGGCTAGCTCCCTTTGATACATCTCTGAGTTATTTCAGTAATACTGCTCATATATATATATATATATATATAATGAGGGGGTTGAAAAGAGAGAAGGATTACTGAAAAACAGAACCTAACCTAAGCTGGTGATGCATCAAAAAAATTTGATCTACTCATACTCACACTTTGAACCATAATAACACATACATACACTTTAACTGGTAAAAGTACTAGACTGCAGGGAACTTAACAGGGAGGCTTTAATGGAAACACACATAAAATAAACTTACCACAGGCGCTGTAGGAAAAGCACACTGTCTGATAACTTTCTTCTGCCTCTGCGCTCCAGATACAGCTCTTCTTGTTATCTATAGGAATGGAGCTCTATCTATACCAAGTGTGTTGGTATCAAGCCTGTGAAAGCATTAAGAAAGAAACGACTGAACACATGGCTAGCACTCAGACACACTCAGAGATATATCCAACCAAAATAGAGGTAAAAATGCGTATTCTATTGATTTCAGGTGAAAATTGGTAGGGCTTTGCCTTACAATATGAGAGATATCTTCTCAAAATGAGAAGTTACAATATATATATATATATCGAGCAGAAGAAAATAAAGCGCCCCTTTTGGAAAAGACTTTGGCGCTCTTGACAATTGGCCTACGTGTGCTGAGAGCATTGGGAAGAGGAAGCCACTGAAAGAGAATGTTGTGTCGGCTCTGATTTTGACTTTAAGTCTTTAAATACATTAAACGTCATGCATGAAAACATAGGCCATGCCATTTGTTTGCAATCAAGAACGCTCCTTCAAGGCATTCACACGATTTGTCTGCTCATCAATGCAAAGTGAAAAAAATGGGTCGCATCATTCATTGTTTGCGCTCCTTGATGACCACTTGGCAGATATGTGTGAAATGCTGGAGTAACTCCTTGAGTCAACACCTTCCTTTGCCACTTGGACTATTTTGTCCATTTTTGCACTTGGCCCTTTTGTCTTTTCCTGGCTTTGTCTTTTCTGGCTCCTTCAGCCTTCAGGGGCTATCTTCTACTAATTCTTTGGCTCTTTGGGCTCCCTTCTTGACGGTCTCTTCCTTCGACCTTAAGCCTTTAAATTCTTTTGGGTTCATGCATTTCATTTAAAGATCAATGGCTATTTCATTGGCCTAGATTTGATGTATGCGGGCCCGTCACCCCTTTGAATTCCTTTGACTTTTGTCTTTGGAACCTCCTGAAGGGAAGGTGTCCCTTTGACGGTCACCGAGAGTCCCCTGCAAGAGCACCTGCGCTTCGGGGTCCTTCACACAGCCTTGGCCTCCCAATTCCTTCAGAAAAAATGTCTGAAGGAATTCCTTCAGACCTTTTGTCCAAAGGAATTCACCTAAAAGAAAGGGCCAAACATTCAAATGAACATTTCCTTCAGACAAAAGGTCCGAAGGAATTCCTTCAGAATTTTTGTCCGAAGGGTTTGCCTTGTCTTTTGCTGCGGGATTTTCTTCTGAAAAGATTTATTCAGACAAAATGTTAGAAGTAAAAAGTCTGAAGGGTTTGCCTTGTCTTTTTCTGCGGGATTTTCTTTCGAAAATATTTCTTCAGACAAAATGTTCGAAGGAATTCCTTTGGACATTTTGTCTGAAGAAATCTTTTCGGAAGAAAATACCATAGCAAAAGACAAGGCAAACCCTTCGAACAAAAAGTCTGAAGGAATTCCTTCAGACATTTTGTCCGAAGAAATCTTTTCAGAAGAAAATCCTGCAACAAAAGACAAGGCAAACCCTTCAGACAAAAAGTCTGAAGGAATTCCTTCAGACATTTTGTTCGAAGAAATTCAGCCTTTGCTTTTCCTTCTATCTTTGCCTTGCAGAAATTTCCTTCGGACAGAAAGTCCAAAGGAATTATTTGCCTTGGTCTTTCTTCCCTTTAAGTGCTTCCCTACCCTCTACAAGGGTACCTTTGGAATTTCCCTTCGTAGCCTGATGGAATGGTCCATTTTGTGCCTGACTGCACTCTGCAAGGGTTGTTTAACCTTCGAGCTTTGTAAGAGCTCTTGAACCTTCTGATTGAACCAAACACTTTGAACCAAGCTGATTGAACCAACTGTTTGAACCAACTAATTGAACCAAGTGACTAAACCAAGCGATTGACCAAGATATTGAACCAAGCGATTGAACCAACAATGGTTCAAAGTTCAAGTTCAAAGTTCATGTTGTTGAACTGGTTCATCCTCTTGCTGAAAGACTTGTGCAAACCAGAAATTAAACTGGGTCGAAATAGCAGGGGAATAAGGAGACCAATTTTGCCCTATAGGGCCAAAATGGTCAACAAAATGGCGATTCTTAGGGGAAGCATGCCTGCTATGCTTAGAAACCAGTAGCCTCAAAGTCCATTGGGCACAGAGTCGAGATGCAACTTTGAAAGAGTCAGCAATAGCATTCTGATATCAAAGAATCAATCACAAAGTTTTTACCCCCAAAAGGAAACAAAAACACACATAAGACTAAGAAAACTACTAACATGTGCAGAAGCATTTAGGGAAAATAGGGAAAAATAAGGAAAATATATACATGATGAGAGAACAGCTCAGTGATAATGCTTAAGATGTATCCCATTTACTGGGATATACAATCCTTCACCATCCAACCTGGAGAGTTGGAACACATTGTGTTGTTTGCACTAAGTGATGACGTATGGACCACTCCATAGGGCGTTGAACTTCGCATGCTTTCCAGGCTTAGCTCGGTCCACATCCCATTTCAAGATGATGTCTCCTTCAGAGAAACCTCTTGATGAAGATATCTTGTCGAAGTATTTCTTCGTCTACTGTTGGTGGCTGGTCATAGAAGCCATAGCCTGGTCCCTTGTCTCTTGAAGCTCCATTAGCTTGCATATCCTAACCTCCATGCTGTTGGCTTCTTCTAACTGTAGCTGGTGAGCAAGGTCCAAGGCTGGCAAATCAAGTGAAATAAGAAGCCTAGCTTCCCTTCCGTACATGAGCATGTATGGTGAATTACCAATTGCTCTCTTTGGAGTGACTCTATCTGCCCACATGATTGTTTTCAATTTGGCATGCCAAGTCCTCTAATTCTCCTCCATTGTCCTCTTGATAATCCTGATCAGATTCTTATTGGTGGACTCAGCTAGCCCATTACCCTGTGGGTAGTAGTTGGATGAAGTGTTAAGATAGATACCATATCTCAACGCCCATTCACTCATTTTAGTTCCCAAAAAAGCTAAAGCATTATCTGCAATGATGGTAGCTGGAACCCCAAACCTTGCCACCAGGTCCTCATAAAAATCCAGAACTGCACTTTCATTGGCTTCTTTTAAAGCGATAGCCTCTACCTATTTTCTGAAGTAGTCTGTGGTAGTCAGGACCCACTTGTGTCCAACACTAGAGGGAGGGTTAATCATCCCTATAAAGTCAAGGCCCCATTGCATGAATGGATGCTCCACCTGAATAGGCTGTAAAGGCATGGTAGCCAACCATTGCTTCCCATCAAAGAGTGCACACTGCTGGCACTTTGGTATCTAGGCATGAGTGTCTCTGAATAGAGTAGGCCAGAAGTAATCGGCTCTCATTATTCTTGCAGTTGTAGGCCTATGATCAAAGTAACCACCAGCTGGCCCATCATGAAACTCGGGCAGCACCCTGTCGGCCTGACTTGGGTCTATGCACCTTAAAAGCACCCCTAAGAGATCCCTTCTAAACAACACTCCATCAATTAGGACATAAGGGAGAGATAGGAGTCTAAAATATCTCCTCTTGGTCCTATTAAGGCTTTGCGGGCACTCACCAGTGAGAAGGAAATGCCTCAAGTTTGATGTCCAATCCTTCATAACAGCTGGTTTTTCTACTGTAGTTACATCATGAATTAGCAAACTGTCCTTTTTTTGTTGTTTAAAGTCTGGAGCAAGGTGTTCACACAGGCCTTTTCCTCTTACCATCTTGGTGATCTTGACATCCATGTCATACTCCATTACTTTAGTGATCCATTCCACTCTCTCTTCATTCAGATCACAGTTGGTCAAGAAATCTTTGATGCTGGGATGTGGGACCATGAGGTGAATCTTGCTATTGGACAACATATGTCTGAATTTCTTCAGGATCTGTATGACTGAAAGGACTTGCTTCTCCACATATGTATACCTGACCTCAAAACCCTCTAGGCCTTGGCTAAAAAATGCAAGTGGTTGCTCAAGGTTATCACCATTCGCTTGGGTAAGCATGACAAAGATTACCTCTTCATTTTTGAAGGTGTAGAGGTTGAAATTCTTGGTGAAGTCAAGACTGATCAAGGTAGGAGCGTAGGCGATAGCCTGCTTGATCTCTTCAAATCTATCCCTCCTTTGCACTGTCCACGTGAACTTCTCATCTTTGTTCAGCATAGAGGTCAATGGCTTGACTACCTCCACAAAATTCGAAATAAATCTCTGGATGAAATTTATTTTGCCGAAGAAGCTCTACAGGCTTTTCTTATGTTTAGGCAAGGACAGCTCCAGGATGGAGTGAACTCTCTCTGGGTCAATGGTCAAGCCTTCATTGGAAACAACGTGGCAGAGGAGTTTACCCTCATGGACAATGAACACGCATTTCTTCGGGTTGAGAGAGATACCAAACTCTCTACACCTCTCAAAGATTTGTCTGAGGTGTTTCATGTGTTGGCCCACCTCCTTAGAGAAAATTGTCACGTCATCAAGGTACACCAGCACAATGTTATTTATCAATCCCTTAAAGGCCATGTCCATGGCTCGCTGAAAAGTGGCACCAACATTGGACAGTCCAAATGGCATTTCTCTATAAGTGAACGTCCCCCATTTGGTAGTGAAGGCTGTCTTGTACTAGTCATAGTCTTGCACCAAAATATGATTATATCCTGAGTACTCATCTAGGAGGAAGAAATGCTCACTTCCTATCACCATTTATAGGATCTGCTCCATGCTTGGGAGAGGATAATGGTCTTTCAAAGAGACTCTATTGAGGTCTCTAAAATCTACACATAATCTGATCTCCCCATTCTTTTTTCGGATAGGAACAAGATTGGCTAGCCAAGAAGAGTGTTTGATTGGAAATATTATCCTGGACTTAATCAACTTGGTGAGTTCCTTCCGCATGAGAGGCTGAATCTTTGGGTTGACAGGCCTTTGCTTCTGCTTGATCAGCTTGGTGCCTTCCTCCAGCTCAATGGTATGTTGGGCCAAACTTGGGTTGAAACCCTTCAAATCGTTATACTCCCAGGCAAAGATATTAGCAAACTCTTGGCACAACAAGGTGAAGGCCTATGTTTCATGGTCCATGCACACTTTTCCAAGTGCAAGCAGCTTATTCTTGAATATTTCAACTTTCTCATAGTTCTCTTCCTTCGTTGTGATGCTTGCCTTATCGCTTTTCAACTGGTCATCTTCATTGAAGATACTCTCAAGAGTGACCAAGCCTTTTGGAAGTTTATTGTTCTTCAGCTGAACAATTTGGCTGCCATACTGCTGTTGTAGCTTAGCCTGATTTTTAGCAGCAAACTCAGCTTCTTCTTGCAAGAAGAGTGCTATTTGTTGGTTGCTATTAAACACCTTTTGGTTAGTGATGTTGTAAAGTACAGAGGGCCGGATTACTACCTTTAAATGGCGCGGACTGCGGTCTTGGCCTATCTCCTTAGGAATATCAAACTGGGCACCAACTACTGCCAACCTATCTGCTTGCTTGTTCTGCTCTCTAGGAATGGAGGTAACATTGAAAGTAAGGAAACTCTCCACTAAGTCCCATACCCTGTGTTTGTAGGACTTAAGCAAAGAATTTTTTGTCAGATTTTGGCCCCTTACCTGATTCACAATCAGTGCACTGTCACTAAAAACTTGCAGCTCTTTGATTCCTCTTTTCCTCTCCCACTCCAAACCAT
The DNA here is from genome assembly GCA_037957365.1 of Torreya grandis. Taxonomy (NCBI): domain Eukaryota; kingdom Viridiplantae; phylum Streptophyta; class Pinopsida; order Cupressales; family Taxaceae; genus Torreya; species Torreya grandis. The sequence goes on along the minus strand of JARHVA010000009.1, from coordinate 10,734,636 downwards.
GGATGAGGAATTCATACTTTGCAACATTGCTTGTGCAATAAAATTGAAACCTGAAAGCCGCAAAGTATTTCTCCTTTGAAGGAGAAACTAGCACCACACCACCACTAGCTCCGAACTTACTTCTTGAGCCATCAAAGAACATCTACCATAAACCTGAGCTTTCTTGGCTTGCTTTCATCAGATTTGGTACAAAAGTACCCTCTTTGTGCATGCAACAAATCCCAAGGCCTGCCTCTTCTATGAACTTGTAAGGATCATGCTCATAGTTGTCACTTCCCCATTCGTCTAAGAGCAGGTCAGCAACTCCTTCAAGGACGGAGGATGGATATTGATCCACTTAGAATTCTTTCTGGTCAATAATGGCATAGCTGATATTTACTGCCTTGAGCGAATATGGTTCCAGATGATCTCTGTGGAGTGGCTCTAATTCAATTTTAACCTTAGTCCCATACTTGGTTCTAAAAACCAGATAGGACCAATTTGCTGCTAAGTAGCCGCTTATTTTGGATGTGAAATCCCTGGACAAGCAAATAGCAAAGTAAGGAAGGACATCTGCCACTACCACATCGTGAGGAACTGAGAAGGTTGGGCAGGCATGTAGCATCAAGCTCAAACCTTTTACCACTCCAACTATCTTTGTTGGTGTTCCATCCAACTGCAGGACTCCCTTAGTCATCTCTTCATATTTAAGTCTCAATTTATCCACTATGCATTTAGGCATTACCGAGGTGCTTGCTCCACTGTCAATGATACAATTGTGCACCAAGAAATCACCTGTGACCAAGGATAAATAAAAAGGGGGAACCTTTTTCTCTTTCTTAACTTGGCCTGATGTGGAAGGCTGCCCATTCATCATCAAAACATTATCGGCCTTTGTTGGGACAGCTTGTTCATTCAACCTGTGTAATTCTTTTTGCAGCATGTTTGTTTGTCCCAGTATTGATAATGAATCCCACAAGGAGATATTCATGTGAAACTTCTTCATTTGGTCCACCACATTGACTCGAGGGTTGCCTTCTTTCAAATTTTCTTTGGGATTACTTACACCCTGAGGGGCAGGCCAAGGCACTGAAGGTGCAACCGGCAGTCTGAAGTTTGGAACTTTTTGGTTTACACGTGATGAAGAAGGTAGTGCTGACGTTTAAGCATCTATTTGAGATTCTTCTATTGCTCTTTTTTTGGACCTTGTGTTGGCTGTGACATAGTCACCCTGATTGTCTGCACTACCCACATAATTGACTGCATAGAACTCACCTTCCAGGTGATTCATGAGAGTAGAATCAAGCTAAGTCTGATTGCCGCCCATGCTGGGTTGCACTGAAATCTCAAAGCTTGGGAATTGGGCAGTTGCCTGATTATCCTGCGCATTTGTGCAGTGACTCAACATTTTATTTGTATAAACAACATGATCTTAACCATATCCCATGGTTGAGCAACTGCGTTGTTCTTGTACTAGATTGTTTTGAGTGGAAATTAGAGCCTTGGATGATGAAGGGGTGCCTGGATTATAGCCTTGAAAAGGTCTACCTTGTGCGAACTGACCCTGTCCTTGATTGTAATTCTGAAAAGGGGGTCTATTTGCTTGTCCATACTACTGATATCCCTAATTTGGTCAATTGCCTTGAGCTTACTGCGTTTTAAGAGCCACTAGTTCATTTGTTACGCTTTATAACATGGTTTTGACTTCATGGAGGTCATTGGATGAAGTAGTAGCTGACTTTTCTATGCTAGGAAGAAGAGCCAAGGTGGGTGCAACAGTCTGGATTGAAGGCAATAATTTAGGAAAGAGTGACATATGAGGCCTAGGGGCTATCTTTCCAGCCTGCACCAGGCAATTCTCAGCCGCTATAGCTATGTCATAAGTAGCAGGTAGCACATGTCCTCCCATGGACTGTATCATAACAGCAATGTCGATGTTCAACGCTTTCAAATAATAGAGGAAAGCATAGCTTAGAGTCAGCCTTACCAGAATGGGGATTTTGTCCCATGTCTTCTGAAAATGAGTATTGAAATCCTGCATGAACTCATGTGGAGCTCTTTTCATAGTGGTCAGCTGCTCGACAAGTGAAAGGTGGTCTCTCTTCTCCCCAAATCTGTTCATTAAGACAGTGCCCAATTCATTTTAGGTTTCGACTGAATTCATGGGCAAAGTCCCATACCAGTCCAGAACCTTGCCCTTGAAGGACAATGCCAGCAATCTGATCGCATGTTTTCCTCAGTGACATTGTGAATATTGCAGAGGTTAGAAATATTTATGATGTGTTTGATAGCAGTAATGGGCCCTTCTCCATTAAAGAGAGGCACACTTTTAAAGACTGCCCCTAGAATTGGCTCATAACATTGGAGATTCAAATGACACTGACCATGAAAGGCCATAAAATGTAAAGCCATGGCTATGACAGGATTTAACCGAGGCCTTCTTGCGTAGGTGTATCTTATAGTAGGTCTGGGAAGGTGATTTGTTGAATAAGGATGAGTTTTTTCAAATCTCAGTCGCTTTGCTAAGTTCAAAGGCAATTCCATGAATTCAAAAGGGACACCCTTAGCAACAGAACGTGTGGTGATTTTAGGCATAAGAGGTCAGACTGGTCTTTGATTAGACACTGATGTTCCTACTAGTGGAGTCGCTAGATGCTGAGAATGGTTTATTTTGTTGTAGCAGGACCAACATCAATCCTGGAACTTTTCTGAGTGTTAAAACATAATCCCACTGGGCGTGCCAAAAATGGTTGATGGAGTAGGCCTTACCAAAATGGGGATGACGTTGTAGATTGCACCCTTGATAGGAGGATGATCTCCTGTCTTCCATGCAACACAATGGAAACTCCTCTCTTGCCTGTGGGTCTGGCAAAACTAAGGGGAGAGTCTCTAGATAAGGGATAACTCCCTTTGATACATCTCTGAGTTATTCCAATAATATTGCTCATACATATATATAATGGGGGGGTTGAAAAGAGAGAAGGATTATTGAAAAATAGAATCTAACCTAAGCTGGTGATGCACCAAAAAAGTTTGATCTACTCATACTCACACTTTGAACCATAAGAACACATACATACACTTTAACTGGTAAAATGACCAGACTACAGGGAACTTAACAGGGAGGCTTTAATGGAAACACACAAAAAATAAACTTACCACAGGCGCTGGAAGAAAAGCACACTGTCTGATAACCTTTTTTTGCCTCTGCGCTCTAGATACAATGCTTCTTATTATCTAAAAGAATGGAGCTCTGTCTATACCAGGTCAGTTGGCATCAAGTCTGTGAAAGCATTAAGAAAGAAATGATTGAACACATGGCTAGCACTTAGACACACTTAGAGATATATCCAACCAAAATAGAGGTAAAAATATGTATTCTATTGATTCCAGGTGAAAATTGGTAGGGCTTTGCGTTATAATACGAGATATATCTTCTCAAAATGAGAAGTTACAATATATATATTGAGTAGAAGAAAACAAAGCGCCCCTTTTGGAAAAGACTTTGGCGCCCTTTGACAAGTGGCCTATGTGTGCTGAGAGCATTGGGAAGAGGAAGTTGCTGAAAGAAAATGTTGTGTCAGCTCTAATTTTGACTTTAAGTCTTTAAATACATTAAACGTCATGCGTGAAAACATAGGCCATGCCATTTGTTTGCAATCAAGAACGCTCCTTCAAGGCATTCACACGGTTTGTCTGCTCATCAATGCAAAGTGAAAAAAATGGGTCGCATCGTTCATTGTTTGCACTCCTTGATGACCACTTGGCAAATACTGTGTCAACCGCTGGAGTAACTCTGTGATGTCCCTTACTTAGGGGCTCTTTTTTTTCCTACAAAAGCTCTGATACCACTGTGATGTCCCTTACTTAGGGGCTCTTTTTTCTCCTACAAAAGCTCTGAACAACTGTAATATCCCCTTCAAACAGGGAATATAGAAACATCAAAAAGCTCTGATCACAGATACAAACTTGCAGAATATCAATTAAAATAAACCAATTACCACAATATAATTTCTTATTTATTCGCTCAGACTATTACAATAGATCTCTGTCATGCACCTCAAAGAATATTACAATACTGTTTTAAAACCCTGATCTTGTGCAAATCTGGAAACCAATATGAATCTGGAAGTCTTGGCCTGCTGTGTCGAACACACAGTCGCCGGCATCGGTCGATATACTACCGACATTGGTCACTGTTGGTCCCTATCTGCCGACGTCGGTCTACAGTCGACTGATGTCGGTCACTGGAAGCTCTCTGTCTGTCGATGTCGGTGCCTAAGCAGATCTGTACGGACCTGTACGGACTTAGTACAGCCGCCAATTTAGCACAACCTATCTGTTTGATCCCTGATCTGGAAATCTATGGTATCTAATACAACAGATCTCTCTCTGTATAATTTATTGAAACAAAACATAAACTAAATCAAGAAATACCTGAAAACTTCTCTGATAAACTTCTGTGTGAAGTTATCTCTCAAATACCTGTAATACTATGATAACTTTTGGGTGAAGCTATCTCTCAAACCTGAAACCTCTGTGATAACTTCTAGATGAAGCTATCTCTCAATTTGGCAATAGATTGGCTGATCTTTCACAACCTCTGAATCGCACACAATGAAGAGTTGACGTTCTCCACTGCAGATGGAATCCTGGAACCCTTGGCTCAGTCTTCACAGAAGAATTTCTTCAATATCAAAATCAATAATCAATTCATACCTAATTCCAACTCTCTCCCATGAGAAACTCTTATACCCTTCCAAAGGTGTGCTTGCTAAAATTAGATTTCCTCAAATTAGAACTTGGAGTTCTAAAATTAGAATTCCTCAAATTAGAACTTGGGCTTCTTAAATTAGAACTTGGGTCTTAAAATTAGACCAATTAATTAATAATTAATAATCAATTAATATCTAATTTAAAATTAGACCAAATAATTAATTAATTAATTAATTAATATCTAATTTAAAATTAGACCAAATAATTAATATTTGATTAAATCAATCAAATATTAATATCTCCCTCAACGTACGTCGGATCCTCGAACCGATCAAAGCTGGTGAATAAGGGAGTGATTCCGCACATGACCATACCAAAATAAAGGCGCTCCGCTGCGTATCAAATATCCCTAAAAAGTAGGAGCTCAGGCCAAATGTGTCCGAAAGAGCCCGAATGAAAACCAAATGTAGAAAATCCTATGAATCAAAGTCAAGCCAAGCTCCATTATGACCCCCTATCCATCTTATTAGCCTACGAAGGTCACATAATAGGCTAATCATGAAGTCTGTCAATGTCCTCTAAAAAGGGGACATGACAATCCGCCCCTCCTGAAATTGCTTGTCCCCAAGCAATCTCAGAACAATGAACCACTCGATCCTCCTGGATCCCAAATGTAGTCATGATCTACACTGATGAAAATCAATGCAAACACCTGCAATATCATTAGTAGTAGAACAAAAGGGAATCCAAAATCAAACTGACGGATGCAACTCAACCAATCTCTAAGATCACAAATACCATAGTCAAGAACGCATGAGAAGCAAACTCTCAAAGTATGATAACCCGAGTAGAATGGACAACTCCAACTGCCAATTCCATCTACAAAAGATGGTGCCAATCCATCCCATAACTGATCCCTCTGTAAAGGTGGCACCATGAACAGTACCACACTGTCATATGCGTGAGGAGAATCAATCTGGAGACTCGACTCCACTGGTATCTCCAACTCATCATAATCAGGTACTCCCAAAACTTGAACATGGGTGTCAACGTCAATAACATGCTCCTCAGTGACCCCTGTAGGAATGTACTCACCACCAACCATCTCAATATATAAATGGACTGGGCCTGGTACCGGTGAAGATCGTAAATGCTCCAACTCTGCAGTCACCTTAGCCAAATGAAACTGTGACTCCTCGAAAGCCAACTGCGTACTCTCAAGAATCTCAGAAGTCACCTCGAGCTGCTGAGTAAGCTCACTCACCTTATCTTCCTTGGCCAATAATGCATCATACGCTGTGTCGCCCCACTCTATAAGATAATCTCTGTCGGTGACCAACTGCATATAGTCCTGTCTCAGAATCTGGATAGCCTCCCATAAAGAGTGGATCTCTTTCAAGGACAAATAACTGCCTCCCTGCTCGATGCTAGTAGGAGAACCCCATCCATAAACTGCTAATAACTGACGAGCATCATCAAAATGTTTGCAAGCGGTAGCAATGTCTCGCTCACTAACTCGCAGCTGACTAGACACATGATGGCGCTGGCTAGATTGTCTCCTATAATCCTCCACTGATGCATGGCCCAAAAGAGTAGACTCAGAATCACTGACCTCTATAATACTACCATCCATACTCTGTGAATCAACTCCATAGCTCATATCAACATACGGAGTATCAACAACTGTAGCATCACTGTCTAACTCTTCCATACCGAAAGAAACTATCGGTGAAACTAAGTCCTCAAAACTGTCCACTGCATTCTCCTGGGTGTCATCTGCAATAATCAGATCCTGGGACTCTGCTACAATCTCTGCCATATCTAAGAGATCATCAACACTCAGTGTACTAACATCTGAGTACACCTCTACACTCTGAGTGCAAGCATCGAACTCATCTTCATCTAACTCTGAAGAAACTGCTGCTGAAACTATCTCATCATCACAATCTCCCACTCCCACGTCCTCTACAACTAATTGAGAGTCTAAATCCCCATGATTAATCTCATCCACATGTCTAACAATTGGTGTAGCGCTGCCCTCAACCACTGTTGAGACCTCTTGTTTCTCCTTCGTTCTGTTTTGTGATGTGGACCTTTTACGAATGGATGCCATATACCGTAATAATTTGTCTTCAAATGTAGGATCTGAAAGAGTTTCATTCATCCTCCTCTGGGTTTCAACCAACTGGTTCAAACTTTGTTTCAGCTTCTGCATATCCTTGTCCCACTGTTTTTGAGTACTTGAAGTCATCATGGATACTTCGTTGATTCAACCTACCCAAACTACCCAACAGGATGGAAAGACATTAGCTCTGATACCACTGTGATGTCCCTTACTTAGGGGCTCTTTTTTTTCCTACAAAAGCTCTGATACCACTGTGATGTCCCTTACTTAGGGGCTCTTTTTTCTCCTACAAAAGCTCTGAACAACTGTAATATCCCCTTCAAACAGGGAATATAGAAACATCAAAAAGCTCTGATCACAGATACAAACTTGCAGAATATCAATTAAAATAAACCAATTACCACAATATAATTTCTTATTAATTCGCTCAGACTATTACAATAGATCTCTGTCATGCACCTCAAAGAATATTATAATACTGTTTTAAAACCCTGATCTTGTGCAAATCTGGAAACCAATATGAATCTGGAAGTCTCGGCCTACTGTGTCGAACACACAGTCGCCGGCATCGGTCGATATACTGCCGACGTCGGTCACTGTTGGTCCCTATCTGCCGACGTTGGTCTACAGTCGACCGATGTCGGTCACTGGAAGCTCTCTGTCTGCCGATGTCGGTGCCTAGGCGGATCTGTACGGACCTGTACGGACTTAGTACGGCCGCCAATTTAACACAACCTATCTGTTTGATCCCTGATCTGGAAATCTATGGTATCTAATACAACAGATCTCTCTCTGTATAATTTATTGAAACAAAACATAAACTAAATCAAGAAATACCTGAAAAGCTCTGTGATAAACTTCTGTGTGAAGTTATCTCTCAAATACCTGTAATACTATGATAACTTCTGGGTGAAGCTATCTCTCAAACTTGAAACCTCTGTGATAACTTCTGGATGAAGCTATCTCTCAATTTGGCAATAGATCGACTGATCTTTCACAACCTCTGAATCGCACACAATGAAGAGTTGACGTTCTCCACTGCAGATGGAATCCTGGAACCCTTGGCTCAGTCTTCACAGAAGAATTTCTTCAATATCAAAATCAATAATCAATTCATACCTAATTCCAACTCTCTCCCATGAGAAACTCTTATACCCTTCCAAAGGTGTGCTTGCTAAAATTAGATTTCCTCAAATTAGAACTTGGAGTTCTAAAATTAGAATTCCTCAAATTAGAACTTGGGCTTCTTAAATTAGAACTTGGGTCTTAAAATTAGACCAATTAATTAATAATTAATAATCAATTAATATCTAATTTAAAATTAGACCAAATAATTAATTAATTAATTAATATCTAATTTAAAATTAGACCAAATAATTAATATTTGATTAAATCAATCAAATATTAATATCTCCCTCAACATACGTCGGATCCTCGAACCGATCGAAGCTGGTGAATAAGGGAGTGATTCCGCACATGACCATACCAAAATAAAGGCGCTCCGCTGCGTATCAAATATCCCTAAAAAGTAGGAGCTCAAGCCAAATGTGTCTGAAAGAGCTCGAATGAAAACCAAATGTAGAAAATCCTGTGAATCAAAGTCAAGCCAAGCTCCATTATGACCCCCTATCCATCCTATTAGCCTACGAAGGTCGCATAATAGGCTAATCATGAAGTCTGTCAATGTCCTCTAAAAAGGGGACATGACAAACTCTTTGAGTCGACACCTTCCTTTGCCACTTGGACTGTTTTATTCGTTTCTGCACTTGGCCCTTTTGTCTTTTCCTGGCTTTGTCTTTTTTGGCTCTTTCAGCCTTCGGAGGCTATCTTCTGCTAATTCTTTGGCTCTTTGGGCTCCCTTCTCAGCGGTCTCTTCCTTCGGCCTTAAGCCTTTGAATTCCTTTGGGTTCGCGCCTTTCATTTAAAGATCAACAGCTATTTCATTAGCCTAGATTTGACGTCTGCAGGCCCGTCACCCCTTTGAATTCCTTCGACTTTTGTCTTTGGAACCTCCCAAAGGGAAGGTGTCCATTTCACGGTCACCGAGAATCCCCCGCAAGGGCACCTGCCCTTTGGGGTCCTTCGGACGGCCTTGGCCTCCCAATTCCTTTAGACATTTTGTCCAAAGGAAATGTTCATTTGAATGATTGGCCCTTTCTTTCGGGCGAATTCCTTCAGACAAAACGGACTTTTTGTCTGAAGGGTTTGCCTTGTCTTTTGCCGCAGGATTTTCTTCCGAAAAGATTTCTTCAGACAAAATGTCCGAAGGAATTCCTTCGGACATTTTGTCCGAAGAAATTCAGCCTTTGCTTTTCCTTCTATCTTTGCCTTGCGGAAATTTCCTCTGGACAGAAAGTCTGAAGGAATTCTTTGCCTTCGTCTTTCTTCCCTTTAAGTCCTTTCCTGCCCTCCACAAGGGTACTTTTGGGTCCGAAATTGCCCTCCACAGCCTGCTGGAATGGTCTATTTTGTGCCTGACTACCCTCCGCAAGGGCTGTTTAACCTTCGAGCTTTGTAAGAGACTCTTGAACCTTTCGATTGAACCAAACACTTTGAACCAATTGTTTGAACCAACTGAGTGAACCAAGTGATTGAACCAAGCGATTGAACCAAGCTATTGAACCAAGCGATTGAACCAACAATGGTTCAAAGTTCAAGTTCAAAGTTCAAGTTTTTGAACTGGTTCATCCTCTTGCTGAAAGACTTGTGCAAACCAGAAATTAAACTGGCTCGGAATAGCAGGGGAAGAAGGAGACCGATTTTGCCTTGCAGGGCCAAAATAGTCAACAAGTCCAGGTGGCACAGAAAGCGTCAACATAAGAAGTTATTGCAACAGATGAAATAGTCTCCACTAATTGGCCACCAAGGGGAGCACGGGCATTTAATAGAGTGGCCCTTTTTCCTCATTTCACATTAATGAGCAGACAGTCACATAAATTTTAGTGAGAAGCGGTTTGTCATTCAAACAGACAAAGCGACCCATGCTCTTGCAGTGACATTTAATACGGGTTAAGCACCAAAGTCAAGACTTGCGACATCCACAGCATGGTTCCTTCAATAGTTTTCTCTTTCCAATGTGTTTAACGCAGTATGGGTCGCTTATTCTTGGAAAGTGCCAAAGTCTTCTTCTTGATGCTATATATTGTAACCTCTCAAAAGAGGAAGATATCTCTCATTTTATAAGGCGAAGCCTTACCAAAATTTTACCTTTGATCAATAAGAATGCATTTTACCTCTATATGGTTGGTTACACTTTTGAGTGTCTGTGTATCAATTTTATGCTCAGTCATTTTTAGCTTGATGCTTTCACAAATTGACACCAACATACCTAGTGTAGCCAAAACACCATTTCTACAGGGTAACAGGAAGTGTTGCATCTGGAGCACAGAGACAAAAGAGTAGTTATCTGACAGTGTGTTTTCTACAACACCTGTGGTAAGTTCATTCTCTGTGTCATCATTAAGCCCCCTGTTAAAGCTCCCTACAATTTGGTCTTTCTGTCAAATAAAGTGTCTGTTTGCCCCCTTCTAGTCTGAAGTGATAAAATAGTTGAGTAGATCAAAATCATTTGGTGCGTCATCATTTAGAATTTTTTTTTTTTGGTTATATCCTTCTCCCCTTTCATCCCCCCATTGTTAGTAGTAGTAGTGAAAGACCTCATAGATGCATTAAAGGGAGCTAGCCCTTATCTAGAGATTCTTCCCTCAGTTTTGTCAAACCCATAGCAAGAGGGGAGTCTCCATTGTGCCACGTGGAAGAGAGAAGCTCATCATTATTTCAAGGGTGCAATCCATAGTGTCAATGATATCCCCAATGGATATTGAATGCAATTCATCCTCAAGATGATCCTAAAAAATTTATTGATGCTTGAAGGCACCCACGAACTCTCATAAGACCGAAAGTTGCCATATGTTCTCCCCATTGTGCAGTTGTTGTCCCACTTGGCTCCGCCCACACAATGAAGGATATAGAACACCAAACCTTTGAGTCCTAATGGATCCTTCTATGATTTGGTGAGCTCTTCCCAATATATGGTAAAAATCAGACTGTGGATAGGCTAGGGGCAAGTTATTGTTGACCAATTTTTTGGTCCTGCAGGCCAAAATTGGTCACCTCCTCCCTTTTCTTTACAAAGAGTCTTTCACATCCATGATTTGGCTAAGTCATCCCTCATTTTTCTTGTGTAAAATACCCCCTGTTAGACCTGTTCCATGAAAAATCCAAGTGTTTGTCATTTTGCTTAGTCTAGTGCAAATCAGGTTTGTGCAGGTACATTACTTGTCTACTTTTATAAGTATAAGTGATTGAAGAACCTGAAATAGCCTAAGCAGTTCACAAAAAAGGCAAAAGATTTCCTTCAGAGGGCACTTTGGTTGGTGGTAGGACCAAATCAAAAGTTTTGAAGGGGCATTTCAAGACCCAAAGGGCCCTTGTGGAGGTCAGTGAGCATATTTGGGAAAAAGAGAAAGGGCAAAGGATTCCTTCGGACATTTTGTCTAAGGGAAATCCAAAGGAAAGAGGAAAAGAATTTCTTCAAACTTTTTGTCCGAAGGAAATCCATGGCAAAAAGGCAAAGGTCCTTCGGACAAAATGTCCGAAGGAAAATACAAGGAAAGGAGGAAGGTGAATTCCTTCGGACAAAAGCCCGAAGGAATTCCTTTGGACAAAAGCCCGAAGGAATTCCTTTAGACTTTGGACTTTTGTCCAAAGAAAAGACCTGAAAGAAGGAAAGGGCCAAGGCATGAAGAAAGATTTCCTTTGGACAAAATGTTTGAAGGAATTAAGAAGACCAAGGCAGCCCGAAGGAACCCGAAGGGCAAGTGCCCTTGCGGGGGACTCTTAGCTACCAAAAAGGGGACCTTTTCCAAGCTCTGAAGGGACACCTTCCCTTCGAGAAGGAAGGAATTGCAAAAGGCCAAAGAAATTGCAAAGGGCCAAAGGAATTGCAAAAGGTTGAAGGTTTAGTTGTGAAAAGGAAGAAATTGCCAAAGGGGTGACGGGCACGTGAACGTCAAATTCAAGGCAAAAAACTAGCCGTTGGCTTTCAAATGACGACGAGCTTGCGGACATCAAATTTATGATGATGAAATAGCCATTTGGTTTTTGAATAGCGATGGGCCCGCAAACATTAATTTTTGATGGAATGCGTCAGCCGTTGAGGAGAAGCCAAAGGACTAATGCCTTTATGATAAGTGGCCGAAGGCTCATGGCGCAGACCCGAGTAAACTTAACAACCCACTGAGAAAGGAGCCCGATGAGCCAACAAAAGATGAGAGGAGTAACCTAAGAGCTCAAAATTTCCAGAAAAAGATAAAGAATAGCAAGGAAAGAGGGAACAAAACAATGAAAGTGTGACCACGGACACATAAGTCAAGCGCAGAAAAGAACAGAATGGCCCAGGTGGAAAAATAAGGTGTCGGCATAGGAAGTTATTGCAACAACCCATGTTTTTGTAGTAACACTTAATATGACCCATGCTTTCATAGTGATATTAATATGGGTTAAACACCAAAGTCAAGACCTATGACACCCACAACATGGTTATTTCAGGCCGCTTCTAGAAGGATGATATCAGCATGAGTGATTTCCTCTTCCCTAGGCTTTTAACGCAGCATGGGTTGCTTGTTCTGGAAGGTGCCAATAGTCTTATTTTTCATGCTATATATTGTAACCTCTCAAGAAGAGGAGGATATCTCTCATTTTATAAAGTGAAGCCCTGCCAAATTTCACCTTTGATTAATAAGAATGTTTTTTACCTCTATCTGACTGGCTATGCTTTTGAGTGTCTGTATATCAATTTTATGTTCAGTCATTTTAGCTTGATGCTTTCACAAATTGACACCAACACACCTGGTGTAGCCAAAGCCATTTTTGTAGGTTAACTGGAAGTGCTTCACTTAGAGCGCAGAGACAGAAGAGTAGCTATCAGACAGTGTATTTTCTACAGCGCCTGTGGTAAGTTCATTTTCTTATGTGTCTTCATTAAGCCTCCCTTTTAAAGCTCCCTACAGTTTGGTATTTTTCCAGATAAAGTGTATGTTCACCCCCTTTCTGGTTTGAAGTGTGAATAGCTGAGTAGATTGACATCATTTGGTGCATCACCACTTAGAGTAGTTTTTTGTTTTGGTTATTCTTTCTCCCTTTCCCCCCCAGTATTAGCAATAGTAGCAAAAGACAATAAAGATGCATCAAAGGGAGCTAGCCCTTATCTAGAGATTCTCCCCTCAGTTTTTCCAGACCCACATCAAGAGGGGAGTCTCCATTGTGCCGCATGGAAGATATTAGACCAACCTTCTTTCAAGGGTGCAATCCATAGCGTCAACAATTACAACAGCCACAAATCACATGGAATTCCATCCAAATCAGCACTACGATGGTTGGAATGATTGTCTTCCATAATAGGACCCTTCCACTAACATTACTATTGTCAACCTGGACTTGCATCTTGATCGAAGACGTGCTAAAATTACTAATCCTTGTTCCAGTTGAAACAATGGGATCGTCTCACGAGGGTGGGTGCATCAATGGTGAGAAGAACCGCTAGAGAAGGTTGGTTCTTGTAAGATGTATCTATGAGGATCTCAACTTCTACGCTACAAACTGCCTAGGGAAAAGGGAAGAAAGAACTTGAAAAAAAATCTTAGCTAAAATGGTGATACACCTAATTTGCTTGATCCACTCAAATTGAGCTTCTAAGAACACTGATTCAGACAAGAAAAAGGCAGAACTTTAACTCCAATTGATCAATACACATAAGTATTTCATGAAAAGGTTATGTCTATAGACTTGATAAAAGGCACTAAATAGCCACTAATATCCACTATAAACTCAGCAAAAGACATTCAAACACAGAACGTGACCTGCAAAAATGACCAACTAGTAACTAGGTACGAATCCAGATTTGACAAGGAAGAAAAAAATCTATCATTTAGGCATATCTATAACAAAAGTACACCATACTAGCTGCTGAAAATTGAAAAAACACAGTCTTCTTCTCATTGATTTAAAAAAAAGTTACATCACAATCTTTGGTAGAAATTTTCTTACTAAAAGAGGGATCATTTTTACAATGCTGAAAAGCCATTAATATAGAAAAGTTATAATAGCCAAGAGATGGCATTGAAAATAAAAGAAAGGCTAAATCCGTCCAACTCAGCCTTTACCAAAAGTCTATTTTTCCTTCTTCCTCTTTGCATAAAAGCTCCTTGGCACTAAAATTGGACGGCGAAATCATACACTTGAATTTTCTTGTGCATGTTCAGCTGAACCATGTCTAAAATTAGAAACCAACTCTTTGGTGTTGGAGAATGGACGGTGGGTTTGTTGAAAGTCAAAATCTTATCATGCAAAAATGCTACATCCACCTCCAAATTTGGAACCCTCTTGAGCTGCTAGAACGTTTGAAGAGCTGAGTTGACAAAGAGCATGCATGAAATCCACGCCATGCTAAAATTAGAACTCCAACTGAAACGTTGGAAGCTGAGTTGGAACGTTTGAAAGCACGAGTTGATCTAGAGATAAACTTGACTTCAACAACCAGTCAACTAAAGCTTTGACCAGTCAACCGAAAAAAGCCCTTGCTTGCATGTATTTTTTCCTATTTTGGTCTGCATGTTTGTGTCTATTTTTGGCAGGATTCTATATTTGGATTTATTTTGTCTATATTAGTCTATATTTCCTCGGATTTCTTGGCTATCTCCTTAGCCTTTATTTTTGGCTTTTTCGTTGGTTTTATTTTAGCCTTGAATTTTCTTCAGATTTTTCTATTGACTTCCTCCATTGGTTTATTATTTCTGTTGACTTCTCTATTGACTTTTATGTCTATGGATTTCCTTCAGATCTCTGTCTTGCCAATTTTTCTGAATTTATTCTATGCAGACTTTATGTTTATTCTCATTTCCTTCAGCTTTTGTTTTTTTTCTCCCTTGAATTCTTTCAAAATTTTTCCATTGTTTCTATTTCCCTCAGACTTTTTTCGTTGACTGGCTTTACCTTGGTCTTTTTATTTCTGGCTTCATCTTTTCCTTTTTTATTTCTGTCATAAATTTTGTTATCTGCCTTTTAGATTTTTATTGCTACGGATCTTTTGTTATTCCTTTTTTTCCTTTAGAATTTTATGTTACCTTTACCTTCTTTGGATTTCCTTCGGCCAACTTCTTCGAATAAATTTCTGCGTTGGCTTTCATCTTGATTTCCTTGGGCTTTTTCCTTTGCATGTAATCGTCTCGACCATTATCCTCTCGGACCTTACTGCCTTCTAAATCTTGGACTTATTTATCTAGTCATTTTCCTGCGAACAAAAAGTCCGAGACTCCTTCCTTAGGCAATTTTCCTTTGTCATGATTTGTCTTGCTTTTCGGGCTCTATGCTTCATGTACCTTTCCATCGGATTTTTTCCTCTCGGCTAATCCTTCGAAAAAAATGTCATGAACCAATTGTTTCAGAAAAATTGTCAAACCCATTCTTTCAAGTTTATTGTCAAGGCCTTTTGTTTCAAAAAAAATGTAAGCCCATTTCTTTTGGATTTATTGCTTTCCACTTCCTGCAGACAAAAATTCTGCAGGGATTGTCAAATGGCCTTCCCAAGAGAATAGCCCTTCGGGCTTTTTGTCATGGTCCTTTCTCGAAGGGCAAATGCCCTTTGGGCTTTTTGTAAAGCCTTCGGAATTCATGAGATGGACCTTCACGAAGGGCAGGTGCCCTTCGGATTTTTTGCAAACATCCCTGCCGATCTTGGAATGATCCCTCCCAAAGGGTACCCTACCCTTCGGGTTTCTTGTAATTGACGCTTTCGAAGGGTACCTTGCCCTTCGGGGTTTTTTTAAAAAAAAACAGTCCCTCAGACTTTTTAGAGGGCACCTAGTCTTTTTGGAGGGCACACAGGTTTTTTGGACGTTCCTTCAAAATGGTAGATTGCCCTTCAAAATTTATCTTTAATTTGCCTTTTGAACTTTTTCAAAGGAATTCCTTCAGATAAATTCTTTTTGTTCGAGTCTATTTGCTTGTCTGCAACTTCAGATTCTTCACTGACACCTACTTCAGACTCTTCACTGCTTGTTACTTATAAAAACAGATAAGTCATTCACCCTGAGAAACCCAAAATGCACTACCCTGAGTAATTTAGGTTTCTAAACCCGAATTACTTCTGATAATAAAGCTTTCATAAGCAAAGCACTTTTCAAAACCCGATTTGCTTAGTCAAGAGTAATTCAGGTTTTCCAACCCGGATTACTTCTACTGAGAAAACTTTCATAAGCAAAGCACTTCTTGAAACCCGATTTGCACTGTCAAGAGTAATTCAGGTTTTCCAACCCGGATTACTTCTACTGATAAAACTTTCATAAGCAAAGCACTTCTCAAAACTCGATTTGTATTGTCAAGAGTAATTCGAGTTTTCCAACCCAGATTACTTCTGCTGAGGGGTTTCAACTGTTGATTACTCATAAAGTGAAATAAGTTGTGTCTCTTGTAAAACTCGAAGACTTCTCCTTCCAAAAACTCGAAGTCTTGCTTGAATGCCCACCCTCTCACACTTAGGCAAAATTTTGGTATGTAGGTAAAAAAATGGCCAACAATTACCATGTAAGGAAACACTCTTAAATTGTACAAATGTACAACTATTCATGACTGAAAATATTAAAACCATCAATATAGAAATGATGCAACAACTATCAGTATGACAAACGCATACAAAATTCAGTAATGTGATCAATGTAGAAGTTGTAGGTATCCATACAAGGATTGAAACCTCTCCAATAGTCATCACCGACTAGAAAATACTCTTTAACATGATTGGAAACCCTTGCAAAATCACTTGTGTGAGTGCCCATGCAATGATGCAATGGCTGATAATACTAATAACAATAGCATTAGTGCTGGAAAGTAGGCCCATAATTGTCTTAGGTATGTTTCTACTATCATATGATGATATCATCTCATCATCATTTCCATATTCATCACAATATGCTTCTAATACTTGGAGAAGCATCTCCTTCATCCCATCAGCACCAACTGCAACCCCATACTCTTCATCATTGGCTTGAGCTGATAAGAAAATCAAATGCTCTATCTCATCCTTGTCTTCTTTCTCCTTCATACTTGCTACCTCCCTTCTAGGTTGATTACACTTTTCTTTTTACCCCTCACCCATGCCATGTGCAAAGAACCTTGCATTTTCCTTGTCCATCTAAAAACTATGCATACCTTGACTCATAAGAATCTCTTCACCAATACCTATATAGGCTGGTCCCACAAGTGCAACATAACTGACATCCTTCAATCTTCTTGGTAGAAATGTCCACCATATTTGTCTCCATGCTACTTGAGTGACATTCTTCATATCTACTTGTCCAAGTGCTCTTTGGATCCACCTTCCTAAACAATTCGTGAAGTTTGTCTTCTACTATTTCCCTCTATATGAACTTTTCAAGATGGGAATTTGATGCATATACTTTTCTATCCAAAGCTGTCCCATAGAGAAGGTCTTCTTCTTGCCCACCTCTTTCCCTTGCTCTTGTGAGAGTCTTCTCTTCTGCCTCAAGTTGTTGCAATTGGAATTCCTCTTGCATGTCCTTTTGGGAACATCATTGTACAATCACTTTCCCACTCTCCCTTGTCTCCATGATGAGTTGAAGACTATTCTATACTATTGTCATATCCTCATCAATTATCTCTTCAACTGCCGTTGTGTAATGTCCCCAAATGGGACGATTTAACCAAAAAGGAGTTTTTCTTAAAATCCACAAAATTTTGAATTTTTGAAATTAAAAATGAGCAAACCCTAACATGCAAGAAATGATCCAAAAACCTTACCAAAACCTCATAAACCCTAGGCTCCAATATGCAAGAGATATGTAAACAATTTCTAACCACCAAGTTATCCAAAATTCACCTTCATACTCGCAAATATGAGCAACAAATTGAAAATGGGAAAGATGTACCTTTTTTTCAAATTTTTAGGATCAATTACTATTTTATGATAGCTCAAAAAATATGATTTTTATGTCAAATACAACTGTTGTTCCTTGCTTAATTTTTGCTTCAAACCCCTGCCAAAAATATGTCACATGTGCCAAAAATCAGGAAAAAAATTTATTGATTCCCTAGGGCATCCCAAATGGCCCAAAAGTCTTCCCAAGCTAGTTGCCCAAGTCACCAAGGTGTAGAATAAATTGCTGAATATTTATTAGGCAAAATTCCACCTTTCACAAGTCAATTTGATCTAGAAACCCTGTCAATAAATTAAATAATAATTTTGGAAATTATCATTTAATATCATAACAAGTTAGAGCCCCAAAACTTCATCAAATCTTCACAAAACCCAACGTCAATATTAAGGAAAATTATCAATAATTTTTAGAATATTAAATTGATCAATTAGACTCCAAAAAGGATCTCAAAACACTCCCAAGAGCCTCCAAACCAAGTCATCTAACTTGAAAAATTAATACAAATGATAATCAGAATTATTATGCTCAAGATGGACATCAAATTGTCCACCAAACCCTCTCAACAAGCACACAAAGCAAATCGACCCATTCTAGGGCAATTAACAAATCCACCTTAGCAATAAGTGATGTCAAAAGACACCTTTTATAGATTAATCAGCTCTAAATCTGCGAACACCTATTGGGCATACATCCCAATATCTTCTTCAAGCATGAAGAAACAATATCAAATTTCAACATTTCTTCAATTGAGATCTTCACCTTATATTTGTACCTTCCAAATGGAGGTGAACCACCTTGGTGAGGTAAAATACTTCATAACCCTCTCTTGCCAACTTTTAGGATATCTTTTTTTTTCTTTGCTTAGCTCCCAAGCCGACACTCCTCTTTTTCGAATATAATATTAAATTAATTGTTTTAATAATAAATATTAATTAAAATTTCTTTTAGAGAATAATTTAATAATTATTTCAATTAAATACTTTAGTGGTAAAAACCACTTTTATCAAATATTCTATTAATTAAATAATAATTGCCTTATATGAGCAAATGATTAAAATCACTATTTGGCAATTAATAATTAACTAATAAAATACAACTCCAAAAAGAATCCTTAGTCTATGGGGAAGTAGACTAAAGGTCTTGAATACCTACTCATACATAATGTGGAAATGGGGACATCACACATTGGCATACTATCATCTTGTTTCACTTCTTCACTTCGCTTCTCATACTTATGAGCATGCTGGACTGAACCACACTCATACATTTTCTTTTCTATCTTCTCCATTTCTAGACCTGCACATAGAATACACACATTAAGGAAATCAAAAGCTTATAACATCACTCCTTCAACCGCTTCATCATGCCTCATAGACATGTTGCCCAACTTTCTTCCATTGCTTGCATTTTCCTCATATCTTCCATTCATATGATGGAATTTCAAAGGTCCATTCATGTTGCCCCAAGCATGGTTGTAACATTGCAAATTCTTTCTTAGAATCAGACTTGTAGTAGCGGGAAACCAATTTGCACTAGTTGTACATGCCTCAATATTGACAGTAGGCTGAAAATTCTTCCACCATGTGACTGAAAATATTTCAACAACAGTGACAAATTAAAAATCACTCAACTTTATGCTTGGAACCACGAGTATGGTTGCCAACAAAATGTTGGGCAAGCTGGAAGTGTGGATAACAACAGGTCTACAATCTAGAATGGTAAAGCTATTTTATAGACTCTTATCCTCCTTGACTTCTCCTTCACCCATTCAAGGGTGGAAAATATATATGTAGCTTGACTTCGACAAAACCATGCTATGTTGAGTCATGGGACTTTGAACAACCAAATAACATTTATTGTGCTTACCATCTTCCCACATCTAGTATCTCGTTTCCCCAATAAAGGTGACTTTCTCTATAGCCTTGTTTGTAATGTCCCCAAATAGGGACTCAAGCTAAAATAATAAATTTCCTTTAAAACCTCAAACCAATTTGAAAATAAACTGTATGTTGTCCAAAAACCCAACAAATCCTAGCCACAATAATCTTCCCAAATCCGTACAATAACACTACATAATTGCTTCAATGAATAACCAATGTAAAGCTATAGTTGTGTACCTTTTTGTAGCATGAATGAAGGATGTAGTTGTTGGAAATACATGCAATAATTCTGATAATTAAGCATTGGTACATTAGTCATATAGTCTGAAAAAAAGCCTTGAAACCCTTGGATGACCTTCCGAAAATTAGGTCAAAAACCCTACAAATTGTCAAAGCTTCCAAAGAGAAAAATTCAGCTAACAAAGACTACTTCAAATCCTCCACACAAGTCGCCCAACTCAAGGAAAAATAATATAAATATTTTATGAAATTAAACCTTGGAAATAAATTATCAACAAGGCCTACCAAACCTTTGAATTAATTCACCCTAATTGGAAAAAATATAGAAATAATTTTGAATATTTTTGAGGCATAAATCCTTACCAAATAAGGCTCACAATCTCTCAATTCAATTTGCCAGTCCACAAAAAACTAGAGAATATTTTTTTGAATATTTAAACCCTTTACAAAATTCTTTCACAACCCCCAAAGTCCTCCAAACAATTCGTTCCACTAGATAAAACTTGTCAACATACCTCAGAAATAATTCATTCCACCAAGAAAAAAATGTATAAAATATTTAAAACCCTGGGAAAGGGTTTCCACGAACAACAAGCCTCCAGAAGATGTTTCTTATGCCCTCAAGCAATTCGCCCAAGGAGTAATCAACAACCTTCATTTTCCAAGCAAATCGCCAACTCTTGGTGACCTCACAAACCCTCTAGAGGGTTTTCCCTAGTCCTCCAAACCAATTCACCACAAGCTGAAAATATTAGATAAAACCTCAAATAATTCTTCAAAGGATTTAGCACGAATTCCAATCAATGGGTGGTGTTGATAGACACCATATGTAGAACAATCAGTAGAACTTGAAAGGTAACATTATTCAAGCATCTACCTTTAATAACCAAGCTTGACATAATTGATCATCAAAGACAATTATCATATAAATATAATCTTCAAATGAATCCTCATTTCCCTTAAATAACCTCCTCCAAGTGAAGCGCTCCAAAATAGAAAGAGAGGGTTAACTTTAAAAACAACTTAAGTCTTAAAAGCTAAGATCCAAAACTCCCCACTTAAGTGAAATAAACATAAAGTACTTTTTTCCTCAAAACATAATACAAAATTAGAATTAAAAGTACATTTCCTTTGAAATACCTCTTCACAAGTGGTGCACCAAGTTCCTTCTTCTTCTTTCACCCTTAGTTATTAGAACAATAATGAACTAAGGGTCTTCCAAAGCTCTAGAGCAAAAATGGGGACATTACATTGTCTTAAAGTGTAGGATTTGGTTCCAAAGAGTGATCATCCTTGTGGCTCAAATGATCACTCGGATCCAACTCTTTTATGCACACACCATTTGGAACTTGTATGAAAGGATCAATGTTCCCCTTGCTACACAATGTGTTCTTCATCTTATCACCATTTTTAACATTTCTGTTGTAGCGTAGAATTGCACCCTTGTGGGAGAATTTTTTAGGCTCTCCCACTTCTAGCTACAATATTGAAACAACCTTAGGCTATGGGTATCCTGTAATGAGATTGAACCTCCAGAGTAGGCCGGCTTCCTCTTTGATGCTCACCTAAAACTAATGCTAAACTAATGCTTCACAGGGAAAAGGGTTAGAAAGGGAAAAGGGCTCCTAAGGAAGTTAACTAGGTGATGCACCAAATTAAAAAAATGGGGAACTCCCATAAGCTTGAACCCACACTAGATCTGCAGAGGACAATATTAGCTCACACAATCTCAAGATCAAGCTGATTGCATAAGTGTTTCATCGAAGAGGTTCAGGAACTAATGAATAGAAACAAAGAGGAGTTTTAAGACTCACTGAAAGCTCACGTTAATGGCAAAAAGAACACTAATCTAGACCTGCAAACAACATTGAAAATTCCCTAAACAAGGTCAGAAAGGACCATGGACGAGGAAAATTCTTCTTCACACAATGCCATAGTGCACAACTCACCAAACATAGATTCAAGGCAAAAGATAGGTAAGGAAAGTGCTATACTGCATCAAGAGGTAGTTCTTACAGATGCTTGGCAGGGTCAAGCCTAATCAAGAGAAGCATACTTTACAATATCTCAAAAAGTTCCCCAGTTCCTCTAAAATTTCCAAATTAGAGAGAACTAGTATTTCCAAATTTCAAGTCAGAGAACCCTTTTCCAAATGAAAAGAATGGGATATATAGAAGAGGGAAGAGAAATAGAGAGAGAAAGGTGAGGGGAACTTTGTACATGATCATTGAATGAGCTCCACCTTTCAAGGGATGCCCCACCACCCCTTTGTCCAACCAATGCAAGTCCATCATCAACATTTATCCTTCAATAG
Organism: Torreya grandis; assembly: GCA_037957365.1. Taxonomy (NCBI): domain Eukaryota; kingdom Viridiplantae; phylum Streptophyta; class Pinopsida; order Cupressales; family Taxaceae; genus Torreya; species Torreya grandis. Next base: position 10,712,433 of record JARHVA010000009.1, on the reverse strand, counting down.
CTCTGATTAGTTCTCAAGTTCTTCTCATTGGCTGAGAAAAGTGCACTAGAGGACAAGAGTTTGTTTTATATGGTGAGTCATGATCCTTTCAAAGAGAAAATATCTTCGAAGGTTTTGATCATTATTGAATGCTCCAACTGTTTCTCCAATCTCTCAAATTTGCTCTGTGAATCTCGCCATACCTTCCACTTGGCTTCATTATGAGGACAAGGTCCTCATATCTTAAAACTGACAGAGCCATGCCATGTGTGCTTTGAGCAGCGGTTTGTCGAAAGCATGACTCGGGTCGCTCTTTTCATTAATCACATACCTGCTCTATGCTTTGGGACCTGAACCTGAATTAACAATAGGTTGAAAACCAATCTAGATTATTGGTTTTCCTATAGTTATAATAGACGACACTCTACTCGATATTTGGTCTTTTTTCATCCGTTGATCTCCTTGCTAGATCTTGACAAGTGTCAAGCTTGCAACAATCTTGATGAACCTTTTGAAAACTTGATCAAAGGCAACGGCTACTTGCAGGGGCTCAAACTTGACGTTTGCGGGCACGTCATTAGTTCCTTCAGACTTTTGTTTGGACCACTTCTTCAAAATTTTCCTTCAAAAGAATTTCCTCAGGCTATTTGTTTCGGCCTTTTTTTCGAAAGAATTCATTGACTTTTCTTTAGGCTTATTCCTTCGGAGGAATTTTTTCAGACTATTTGTTTTAGCCTTTTGTCTTCAGAATTTTTGCTTGGATGCTTCAGAACGTTGAAAATGACCTTTTGGAATTCTTGAAATGGTCTTTCGTAAAAAGTGTTTGGCTCTTTGCAAAACAAGAGTACCCTTCGGATTTTTATATTCTAGACCATTTCTCCCAAAAAGTACCCTTCGAAAAAACTTTTTGGGCACTTTGCTTCGATGAGATCTTTCGAGCCTTTGAAATGGACCCTTCGGCTTTTTGAAATGTTCTTTTTCTAAAGGGAAAGGATATCTTCCAAAAGAAGTGTTTAGCACCATTTATTTTGAAAAGTGCCCTTCAGAAAAATGTTTTGTCCCTTCGGATCTTTGAAAAATACCCTTTCCCCAAGAAAAGAGTCTTTGAAACCTTTCTTTCGGACAAATTGTCCAAAAGAATTCCAACACTTAGTCGAAAACAAAATTCCCAAGAGAAGAGAAACACTTAGTCCAATACAAAGTCTGAGAGAATGAACAAGAAAGACTTAACTGAAAAAGAGACTTTGCACTTAGCTTTTTTTAGCTTACAAGCTTATCCTTGAATACTGCCTCCGGATCTTTAGAAAACTTTGCTTGGACCCTCTCTATTTGAAAATGTTGGATCCATTTCTACGCCTTTGATCCACTGTCTCATCAAACCATGCAAGAGCTTTATATGTGGACCAAAAATGGCCAACATCTTTGGCGACTCTCAGGGAAGCATGCCTGCTATGCAAGAAAACCTAGACCATGTGCCTTGTCTAGTCCATTGGGCATGGAGTCATTAGCTTCTGTAATTGAGCTGGTCTGAAACTAGATACAAGGCTGACCCTTTCTGGAATTTCCTCTTGAAGCAACAAAGACAACACAGAATTAAGTGCCCAAGGCACCTGGGAAAGGAAAAACAAAACAGAAAGGAAATGTGCACAAGGCACTTGGAGGAAATCATGAAATCTATCATAATATATACAAGATTATGATTTACAAGTATCTCCCTCCTGGATCAAATGGGAAACTATGAGTATTATTCACTTGTAACAATCCAAGATGAAAAATACCTTGCTTTGGAGGTACTAGAATTGGTGAACTAGGCAACTTTATGGTCAATCCTTTTGATTGCTCTCTAATAGATGGAATGGAACAAACATGTCTCTGATGTAGACATCTGGTTCATGTCCTCCAAACTTGGTTCATGTTGGACTGTAGGGGCTTTTGTAATCTTCTCATTTGTTGGCTCAATTTTGTGCCTTGAATCAAGCACAACATGTGATGGCTTCTTTGAATTGGTGCTTGGTTTATTGTCTAGGCTTAGGCAAAAAAGCTTTAAGTCATCCCAAAAGGCAGCTTCCTCTTGGTTATCCAAGACAATACCAACTTCAACACCATCTTTTCTCTGCTTGCTTTGAAAGGGGCCATATGGTGGTTCATCAATCCACCTAAGGACCAACATGTCAGATTTTTGTGGCTCTAGATCTGGCCATTCCCCCTCATTCTTGAAGACATCAGTACTACCTATTGTCAACTTGGATCTGCGCCCTGAATCGAAGACGTGTATGAAATGGCCAATCCTCTATCCGGTTGAAACAATGGGATCTTTTCACGAGGGTGGGTGCCTCAATGGTGAGAAGAACCTCTAGAGAAGGTTGGTTCCTATAAGATGTATCAATGAGGATCCCTATTATGTGCTGCGGACTACCATGAAAAAGGGAGAAAGAAACTTTAAGGGGAAATCCTACCTAATAACAGTGCTACACCAAAAGATTGATCCACTCAACTTGGAACCTTGAACACTGAACAAACAAGGGAAAAAAGAAGACCTTTGATTTCAATCGACCACTATGCATAAGTATTTCATGAGAAGGTTCGATCCAATGACCAAAACATGAGGGAAAACTATGGAGAGAGGTCTGATACAAGACGCTTTACAACAACCTAACATCCACTTACAGCTTTAGCAAAAGACATAAAGGACACTTAACATAACCTGCATAATACGATAAGCTAGCAACTAGGTACGAATCAAAATTTGGGAAGGGAGAAAAATCTACCACATATGCAAATTGCTGAATGAATATACACTATACCAACACTTGAAATTTGAAAGTACAGTCCTTCTATTAATTGAAGAGATTACACAACTCACCAATGGCAGAGTCTAGTCTTGCCAAGAGAGAGATGATTTAAATGAAGACTGAAAGCCATTTTATAGAGAATTACAAAAGCCAAAGATTGACATTGAAAAAAAAGAAGAGGATCAACTTAGATTAACTCAAGGCTGACTTCGCCTTTCAATAAAATATGTTTTCCTTTTGTCTTTGCATGAAGCTCCTTGCGCTAAATGAAGTGGACTTGTCTTTGTTTATTGAAACGCCCACCTCTCTTTGCATAGAAATCTATGCCAATGTCAATTTTAGCTTCTTCATGAGCTGCTGGAACATTTGAAAGTATGAGATGATAATATCATGCATGAAATCCAATGCCAATGTCAATTTTAGAACTTTGACTTGATCCGTTAGAAGCTGAGTTGGTGCGTTTGAAAGGCTAAGTTGACCATTTGATAAGCTAAGTTAGACGAAGAGATAATTCTCCTTTGCATGGAAAACTCCTAGTAGATGCAGCGTTTAACAATTAGTCAACTCTAAATCCAGAACAGTCAACTCGACATCTAAATTTAGAAATCCGGTTGAGCTGTTGGAATGTTACGAGCTTGAGACAGACAAAAGTGCTTGCATGGAAAACTCCTTGTTGAGTGAGAGATAAATTCAGGTTGAATTTATTACCTTTCTATCTATTTTTTGTTTCTATTTGTGTGCATGCGTTGCTCTTGGGTTTATTCTCGCAGACTTATCTTTGGTCTTGGATTTTTCTTCAGATACTTTGTTAGTCCACGTTCCTGCAGACAATTTGTCAGATATCTCCTTCGTCTTTTCTATTTGCAACTTTTTCGAAGCTTTGGATTTCCTTCAGAATTTATACTTTTGGTCTATCTCCTTCAGATCTTTTATTCTTGGCTGTATTTTCCTCGGGTTTATTTCCTCAGGCCTGTCTTCAGACTTTCTTGTTATGCCTTTCCCGTGGATTTCCTTCAGGCTTCTATCCATGCACTTTTCCGTGGCAAATTTTTCGAAAGAATCCTTCGGACTTATGGCTCCTCACCTTTCCTTCGCCTTTATTTCCATCAGCTTATCTACTTCGGACCTTGCCTTTGGCTTTACCCTATGAAGGATTTCCTTCAGACAAATTGTCCGCTTGAATTGTCCTTATCTTTTCCCGTGGGCTTTTGTCTCTGTTTATCCTTCGAAATACTCCTTCGGACAAAAGGTCCGAAGGAATTCCTTCAGACTTTTTCTCGAAGGATATATTCCTTTGCTTTGTTGGTTTTATGCCACGGATTTGTCTTTTTCTTCCTTGTAATTTCTCTAAATTTCTTTGGACTTTTTATTCGAAGGAATTCCTTCGGACAAAAGTCCGAAGAAATTAGTTTTGTCTTCTTTGGTCATGGCTGAGAATGTCCTTCAGAAAGATTTCAAATATCTCGACACTGACCAAATGCCCTCCACAAGGGCTCGTGTCCGAAGAAATTAGTTTTGTCTTCTTTGGTCATGGCTGAGAATGTCCTTCGAAAATATTTCAAATATCTTGTGTCTGAAGAAATTAGTTTTGTCTTCTTTGGTCATGGCTGAGAATGTCCTTCAAAAAGATTTCAAATATCTCTGTGCCCTTTGAGAAAGTTGGAATGGTCCTGTCACCAACCAAGTGCCCTCCGCAAGGGCTTCTGTCCTTCATCTGTGCCCTTTTTGGAAAAGTTGTAGGGCACCCGAGCTTTTTGTAGGGCACCCTTGTTTTTTTCAGGTGTCCTTATTCCTTAGAAAATCAGACTTCTCTCTCGGATTTCTTTGGACAAAAAGTCTGAAGGAATTACTCCTTGGGACTTTTTTGTTTTTGGCAGACTTTTATCTTTTGGATTCTCTGAAGTATTCCTTTGGACAAAAAGTCCGAAGGAATTACTTCCTTTGCTGTAGGCTCTTTCCTTTGTTTTTTTATTTATTGCTTTGTGCAATTTCTAACCCTGCCCTTTTGATTTTCTGGCTCCTCCTTGGTCCTTTATCCTTGTCTAATTTCCCACGGACTTAAGTCCTTTGCAAATGAGGTATTTCAATTGGTCTACTTCTTACCCAATGTATTATTTCTTCTTTGGCTAGAGACGTGAATTTTCCGAATGGCAAGAGACAATCCTGCCCTATGGAAGAATTGTCAACATTTCTAGCGACTCAGCTGGCCCAGCATGCATGCTATGCTTGAGAACTTAGACCATGTACATGCTATTCGAATTCCCAAATGGTGAACCTGATTTCTGACTGAAAATCTCCTCTTGACCATGGTTGAAGTAACAATAACCTTCCTCCTTCAAAATAAGAAGGGAAACACACGAAAGCAAAAAACTAACTTAGAAGCAAATGTGCAAACAAGCACTTATTGGACAAAATTGAAGCAAACTACTGTGCTTGAACAACACTTGGAGGAAAGCAAAAACAACTATGTACATAGAGTTTTGCTCTTCAATAACAATGTTTCAGATGTATCCCATTGACTAGGATTGGAAGCTTTTGGCTGTCCATCTTAGCAAGTTGGAAGGCGTTGTGGGATTTGCAGTTGGAGATCGTGTATGGGCCACTCCAAAGGGAATCAAACCTTGTGTGCTTTCCTAGTTTGGCTTGATCCTCATCCCATTTGAGGACCAAATCTCCTTCATTGAAGCTTCATGAGGAAGCTCTTTTGTCGAATGTTCTTTTCACCTGTGCCTGCTGACTTTCCATGGTGAGCATGGCTTGATTTGTTGTCTCTTCTAGCTCCATAAGCTCTGCATACCTGATCTCCATAGGCTTATTCTCCAACAACTCAAGTTGATGCATTAGTTCTAAAGTTGGAAACTCGAGAGAAATAGGTAACCTTGCTTCCTTACCATAGACTAGCTTGTAGAGAGAGGTGGCTATTGACCTCTTATAGGTGATCCTATCAGCCCATAGAGTTGACTTCAACTTGAGATGCCAGGATCTCTGATTGTCTTCAATAGTCCTTCGTATGATTCTTAAGAGGTTCTTGTTTGTAGATTCAACAAGGCCATTTCTTTGTGGATAATAGTTCGATGAAGTACTGAGATAAATTCCATGTTGGACAGCCCATTGGGTGATCCTAGATCCCACAAAAGCCATTGCATTGTCAAAAATAATAGTCGAAGGAACTCCAAACCTAGTGATCAAACCTTCATAGAAATCAAGAACGCTAGTTTTGTTTGCTTCTTTCAATGCAATTGCTTTCGTCTAATGTGTGAAGTAGTCCATAGCTGTTAGGATCCACTTATGCCCTGAACTTGAAGGAGGGTTAATGAGACCAATAAAGTCCAATCCCCACTGGATTAAAAGCTGATCCATTGCAATTGGCTGAAGGGGCAGGGCTGCAAGTTTAAATTTTCCTACAAACATAGCACATTGTTTGCACTTCCTAACCCATGTATGGCAATTGCCAAATATAGTAGGCCTATAGTACCCACCTCTCATGATTTTAAGTGTTATAGTTCTTGCGGAAAAGTGTCCACCAATTCCATCATGGAATTATTCAAGTAATTTTTGAGTTTGGTTTGGCTCAACACACCTTAGTAACATTCCATTGATATCCTTTTTGAACAAAACACCATCAACGAGCAAGAATGGAATTAATTACAATCTGAAATACCTTCTTTTTGAAGCACTTAGGTGAGAAGGGTAACAACCATCTTGCAAATAGCTTACCAGATCACGAAACCAGCTGAAAGGTGAGGTGTGAACAACAACAAAATCTTCATCATTTGACACTAAAACAACTTCATTAGTTTATTGTAAGTCCTGAGCTAGATACTCACAAAGTCATGTTGACAATTCTTCCACAGGATGGATTGTCTCTTGCCATTCGAAAAATTCACATCTCAATCCAAGGAAAGAAAGAATACATTGTTTTTTTTTTGTGAGGGCCTTTGATACAATAGGAATTCCTTCGAACTTTGATCCAAAAGAATGGTTCATCAAAGAAAGCAGAATGTCACATAGCTTCGGAGAAGTGCTAAGGACATAAGTCCGCAGGAAATTACAAAGGAAGGAGCCTACAACAAAGGAAGTAATTCCTTCGGATTTTTTGTCCAAAGGAATACTTCAGAGAGTTACAAAGAAAACACCCGCAGCCTCCCAAAAGGTCCACCAAAAGCAAAAATACCAAAGAATAATTCTTTCAGACTTTTTGTCCGAAAGAATTCCTTCGGAAGGGACACTCAGGAAATCCGAAGGAATGAGCCTTGCTATAAGTCCGTGGAATTGCAAGGGGTCTTTGGAAGGCAGAAAAGGGCAAAACAAGAAACCCAAACGGCAAGGTACCCTTCAGGTCATTTTCAACAATCTCGAAGGGCACCTACCCTACGAGAAGGTACATGTCAAATTTGGGACCCCTGCAAAAACCCAGGTGCCCTACAATTTTTCTGACAAGGGCACAAATGAAGGACAGAAGCCCTTGCGGAGGGCACTTGGTCAGTGCCTGGACCATGGCAGTTTTTCTTAAGGGAATTTTGAAGATGCAGTCAAAGACAAAAGACAAGGAAGTAATTCCTTCAGACTTTTTGTCCAAAGGAATTCCTTCAGAGAAAAAGTTTGAAGAAATTCAGAGAGTTCAAAAGAAAAAAAAGAAAAAACCTGACAGAATAAAACAAAGCAAAGGAAATAACAAAGGAAAGATATCCTTCAGACAAAAGTCCGAAGGATTAATTCGGGAAAAAAGAATGTTCAAATGGGAAAAGCCCACGGAAATTCAAAATGACCAACGCCAGTCAAGACAATTCAAACGGACAATTTGTCTAAAGAAATCCTTCGAAGGGTAAAGCCTAAGGCAAGGTCCGAGCAGGGAAATAAAGCTGAAGGAAAGGTGTGGAGCCATAAGTTCGAAGGATCCCTTCGGAGAAGTAGCTGTGGAAAAGTGCATAGACAGGCCTGAGGAAATAAACTCGAGGCAAATACAGCCAAGATCAAAAGGTAGACGAGAAAAAATAAAGGAAACCTTCGGACAAAAGGTTGAAGGAATTCCTTCGGACTTTTGTCTGAAGGATTAATGCGGCAAAGAATCCCAAAGGAAATAAGGCAAAAGATGAAGCTAAAAAAAATCTAAAGACAGGAAATCCAAGGAGATGAAAGGAGATAACAAGAATTCTGAGAAAATTTGAGCCATAGGCAAAACAAAAGTTCCACAGGAACAAATTCGAGCAAGCATAAAGTCCCAAGGAGATACAAAGGCTAAGGGCAAGATATAATATAGCCAAGAAAGCCGAAGGAAATCAAAGGTAAAGTCAACAAGAATTCTGAAGGAAATAAAAAGACTAAGGGGATGAACATAAAGTCAACAGAAAAATCCGAAGGACATAAAATCCGTAGGAAAGAAAAAACAAAGGTAAAGCCAAAATTTTGAAATAATTAAACCACTAGAAGTTGACCTCAGATTAAACGACGAGAAGTTGAAAAAAGTCAAATGGAGGAAATATAGACAAAATACATCCAAAAATAGAATCCTGCCCAAAATAGACAAGACACAGGCAGACCAAAATAAGAGCAAATACATGCGAACAGGGGCTATTTTTGGCAGATTGCTAAGTTTCGGTTGACTATTTGTTTTATTGGTGGTTTTACTAGTCATTCTCATGCAGTCGAAGGTCCAACTCAACCTATCTCTTCGTCCAACTCAGCTTATCAAACCATCAACTCAGCATTTCAAATGTTCCAACTCGGCATTGAGTAGCTCACGTAGAGTTCTAAAATTGACATTGGCATGGATTTCCATGCAAAGAGAGGTTGGCGGTTCAATAAACAAAAGACAAGTTCACTTCCTCAAGCGCAAGGAGCTTCATGTATAGACAAAGGGAAAACATATTTTATTGAAAGGCAAAGTCAGCCTTGAATTAATCTAAGTTAATATTTCTCTTCAATTTTTTAACGCCAATGTTTGGCTTTTGTAATTCTCTATAAGATGACTTTCAGCCTTAATTAAAAATTATCCCTCTCTTGGCAAGACCAAATTCTGCCATTGGTGAGTTCTGTAACCTCTTCAATCAATAGAAGGACTGTACTTTTAGATTTCAAGTGCTGGCATAGTGTATATTCATTTAGCAATTTGCATATATGGTATATTTTTCTCCCTTCCCAAATTTTAATTCGTACCTAGTTGCTAGCTTACCGTATTATGCAGGTCATGTTAACTGTTCTTTATGTCTTTTGCTGAAGCTATAAGTGGATGTTAGGTGGCTGTAAAGTGTCTTGTATTAGACCTCTCTCCATCATTTTTCCCTCATGTTTTGATCATTGGATCGATCCTTCTCACGAAATACTTATGCATAATGGTCGATTGAAATTGAAGGTCTTCATTTTCCCTTGTTTGTTCAGTGTTCAAGGTTCCAAGTAGAGTGGATCAATCTTTTGGTGTATCACCTTTATTAGGTAGGATTTCCCCTTAAAGTTTCCTTCTCCCTTTTCCATAGTAGTCAGCAGCACAGAATAGGGATCCTTATTGATACATCTTATAAGAACCAACCTTCTATGGAGGTTCTTCTCACCATTGAGGCACCCACCCTGGTGAGAAGATCCCATTATTTCAACCGGATAGAGGACTGGCCATTTCATGCACGTCTTCGATTCAGGGCGCAACTCTAGGTTAACAATAAGTCATTTTCCTCTAACCAACTTTGTAATTTTAATTTCTACATCATATTCCATTACTTTGGTTATCCAACCAGCTCTCTTCTCGTTTATGTCTTTGTTCATAAGAAATTCTTTGATGCTTGGATGAGAAACCATTAGATGTATTTTATTATTAGACAACAAGTGCCTAAATTTCTTTAGAGATCTTATAACTGAAAGGACATGTTTTTCAACAAAAGAGTAACTTGTCTCATACTCCTACAAGCCTTGGCTGTAGAAAGCTATTGGCTGCTCCAAATCTTCATGATTCTACTGCATAAGAATGCCTGAAATTGTGTCCACATTAGCATACGTATACAGAATGAAGTCTTTCATAAAATCTAGATTTAAAAGCGTAGGAGCACTTGCTATGGCTTTTTTAATATCTTCAAACCCTATTATTCCCTCCTTGGACCAGCTGAAGTTTTGATTTTTCTTTAACATGGCTGTAAGTGGTTTAGCTACAGCAGCGAAATCTAAAATGTATCTCCTTATAAAATTGATCTTTCCAAAGAAACTTTGCAAAGCCTTTTTGCTCTTAGGCAGGGAGAGTGCAAGAATGAATTGAATCCTTTCAGAATCCATATTTAAATCGTGCTTTGAAACAACATGTCCAACAAGCTTACCTTCATGAACTAAGAATACATATTTTTTGGGATTTAGAGATATCCCAAATTGCCTACACCTTTCAAAAACATACTGGAGGTGAACTATGTGATCTTCTGCATCTTTTGAAAATACTGTTATATCATCCAAATAGACAAGCAAAAACCTGTTAAAAAAGCTTTTGAAGGCCATATCCATGGCTTTCTGAAAGGTTGCTCCAGCATTGGACAAACCGAATGGCATCTTTCTGTATGCAAATGTCCCACATTAGTTGTGAAGGCTGTCTTGAATTGGTCCTCTTCTTTGACCAAAATCTGATTGTAGCCACTATATCCATCCAACAAAGAAAACCTCTCTAAATCTGCAACACACTGTAAAATTTGTTCCATTGATGGCAATGGATAGTGGTCTTTAAGCGAAGCCCTGTTTAAATCATGGAAATCAACACACAAACGAATCTCACCATTCTTTTTCTGAACTGGAATGAGGTTTGCCACCCAAGTTGAGTGCTTGATTGGAAATATGATAGCCGATTCTATGAGGTTGTGAAACTCAACTTTCATCAAAAGCTCAAGCTTTGGATTAATTGGCTTTGTCTTTGTCTTACTGGTTTAATTTCATCTTCTAACTCAATAGTGTGTTGAACCAAACTTGGATCAAAACCTTTGAGATCACTATACTGCCATGCGAATATATTAGCAAAATTTGTGCATAATTCAATGAAATCTTTCTTTTGTGGAGGAGTGCATACCTTGCCCAATTTTAAAATCTTACTAGCTGCAATCTCTACATTGGCATAGTGCTCTTCCTTTGTTGACAAGGATGGTTTCTCTTTCCTTAACTCATCATCTTCACTGAAAATATTTTCAAGAGTGACCAATCCCTTGGGTAGCTTATTAGTTTTTGGTTGTACAATTTGATCACCATACTGTTGTAAGCATTTCGACTAATTTCTTAAAAAAAACTCAGCCTCTTCTTGCAAAAATCTCATAATTTGATTGTCATTTTCAAACACCTGCCAATTTTTTTGGTTATCCGGAATGGAAGGCCTTACAACTATCTTTATATGTGACTGAAAAATGTCACTTTTTACATCAACTTGGATACCAAATTGTGCCCCAACAGCAGCCAACCTATCAGCATGTTTATTCCTATCTCTTGGTATTTCCTGAATATTAAAAGCCTAAAAATCTTCAAGCAAATCCCACACTCTGTGTCTGTAAGATTTAAGCAACATATTCTTGCATATATTCAAACCTCTTACTTGGTGGACTACAAGTTCACTATCTCCAAACACTTGCAAACAATTTGATTTCATCTTCCTCCACTGCAAACTGTGGACTAGTGCTTCATATTCAACAACGTTGTTTGAACAACCAAACTGAAATTTAATAAAGGAGAAATACCTTTGTTTTGTAGGAGAAATTAAAATCATTCCAGCTCTGGTCCCATGCTTATTTCTTGATCCATCAAAGTATAATTTCCACAAGATGTCATTAAATTTGTCCTCTTTGACCATGGCTGGAATTGGTGCATCGTTCTCATGAAGACAATACACACCAAGACCTTCAATCAGCTTGTAGGGATCATGCTCATGCAAAGTGGAAGCCCACTCATCAAGAAACAAATCTAGAACTCCATCCAAAGGTGAGTCATTTTCTACATCACTAGTTTGTACTATTTCATCTGAGATGGTACAATTTGCATTGACCCCACTTGGCGTATAAGGGTCCATGTAAAAACGTGCAATAGGTTCTGAATGAAAGACACAGTGAAATAAGGAGGCAGGTCCACCACTACAACGTCCTGCTGAATAGTCACGTTAGGATAGGCATGTAATGTTAATTTCAAATCTTTGATAATCCCTACCATTTTTGTGGGTGAACCATCCAACTGCAGTACCCCTTTAGTATTTGGCTCATAAACAAGGCCGAGCTTGTCTGCAATCTATTTGGGCATCATTGTACTGCTGGCTCCACTATCCACCATATAATTATTAACTAAGGTATCACCCACTATCAAAGAAAGATAAAAAGGGGGAGTTTTCTTTGTTTTTACCTCAGTTTGTCCACCTTCGATATCTTATCTCCTTGTTGTACATGTTGCTTACTTGGCTGATCAGAATTTGTCAAGATGGCACCTTCTTTATCAATTGATTTTGGAGACAATTCAAGACCTGAAAGTTCTTGAATGAGTTTATCCTTTTGGCCTGGAATTGAAAGAGAATCCCACATGCTAATGTTGATGTTAGACTTCATCTGATCTACAATACTGAACTGAGATGGACTAACCTTTGATTGCACCTTTTGTGGTACTTGCTGCTCACGAATTAGAGGTATTTGCTGCACTTTATTAACCTCTACATTCTGATTTTTTCGCACTGTGGGGGTAGCAAGCTGATTTTTGTCCCTTTAGCAATAATACTAGGAGCACTTGAAGTATTTGCTACTGCTTGGGCTTCCTCAACAACTCTTCTTTTAGTTCTTTGATAGGTTATAGTTGCAACCTGACCATTTGAAACGTTAGTTTTAACATCTTGAGTAAAAGTGACATGATCATCTACCTGCCAATTTACATTAATAGCATCAGGCTGCCCTTGAGTCACTCCTTGTGATGTTAAACCTGTATCTTGATATTGACCCCCTTGAAAAGAGAACTCTTCTTGTGTCATCTGTGGCATGGTGTTGTTTGGTGATACCAAGTTCTGGTTTTGAACATCATTGAAATTTGAGGGCTGCCAACCTAAATCTTGCACCAAATTGTTTTGAGGTGGGGTTGGAACAATGCTTTTGATGTGGAAGGAGCATTTGAATCAAGAGCAACATATGGCTTAGCTGTAGTTATGGCTCCTTGTGCTTGATAGGGTGGTCTATTTTCTCTGAAACCCTGATAAGGAGACCTTTGATCTTTGAAGGGCTGATAATTGTGATTTTGTTGTTGATAAGGCTTATTTGACTGAAATTGCTGCTTTTTGAGCTGTACTATTTCATTTCCAAAAGATTGTAACAAACTTTTCAACTCTCCTATCTCACTAGATTGACTAGTAGGGGCTGCAATAGGAAGTTGAGGTGCTGGAATTGGAGCCAAGGATGGAAATTGAGGAACTTGAAGGGCTGGTACAGAACTTATCTCTAGAAATATGGGTATTAGAGGTGTTGGAGAAAGCTTCCCTGCTTGAATCAGACTATTTTCTGCCCTTATTGCAACTTCATAAGCATCTGGCAAAGTAGTACCACTCATTGACTGTATCATCACACTAATGTCAGAATTGAGAGCTTTAAAAAAATATAGAAATGCATATTCAAGTGATGGCCTAATCAGAACCGGTATCCTATGCCATGTCTTCTGGAATCTGAGATTTAAATCAGACATGAACTCATGAGGAGCTCTATGTATGGCAGTTAATTTCTCAACTAAAGATAAGTGATCAGATTTATCCTCAAACTATTTGACCAAGGCAACAGCCAATTCATCCCAGGTGGAAACAGATCTAAGTGGGAGGGTTCTATACCACTGTAATGCTTTTCCTTTGAAAGAAGCAGCTAGTAATCTAATAGCAATATTATCCTCAACAACATTATGAACTGAACAAAGATTAGCCACATCCTGGATATGCTCAATAGAGGTTGTTTGATTTTCACCTGAGAAGAATAGAATACTTTTGAGGGCAGATACAGGGATATCATCTAATTGTGCTAGATTTAGTGGACTTCCCCTATTGAATGGAGCAAACACTTGATTTCTAACGGCCATCTGAATGGTGGAGAGATTTTAGTGTCTAAAACAATAGGATGAGGGGGAGGTAAATATTCCCTTTGAGGATATGGATTTGCCCTCCTAGACCTTACTCTTTTATAAGTTACAACTTCAAAAAGAATGCCTTTGCTTGTTGATCTTGTGGTAACCTTTGGCATGAACGGATTCCGTGAATGATGTTATGAACTCTGCAACTGGATGTAAATGAATATCCTCCACTGTTGCAAAAACTCTATGTAAAGAACTCTTTCGTGGTCCCACCGGGCATGCCAAAAATTGTTGTCAACCTGGATCTGCATCCTGGATCGAAGATGTGCATGAAATGGCCAATCCTTTATCTGGTTGAAACAATGGGATCTTCTCACAAGGGTGGGTGCCTCAATGGTGAGAAGAACCTCCATAGAAGGCTGTTTCCTATAAGATGTATCAATGAGGATCCCTATTATGTGCTGCTGACTACCATGGAAAAGGGAGAAGGAAAATTTAAGGGGAAATCCTACCTAATAATGGTGATACACCAAAAGATTGATCCATTCAGCTTGAAACCTTGAACAGTGAATAAACAAGGAAAAATGAAGACCTTTGATTTCATCGACCACTATGCATAAGTATTTTGTGAGAAGGTTCGATCCAATGACCAACACATGAGGGAAAATGATGGAGAGAGGTTTGATACAAAACACTTTACAGTCACCTAACATCCACTTACAGCTTCAGCAAAAGACATAAAGAACACTTAACATGACCTGCATAATATGATAAGCTAGCAACTAGGTACGAATCAAAATTTGGGAAGGGAGAAAAATCTATCACATATGCAAATTATTGAGTGAATATACACTATACCAGCACTTGAAATTTGAAAGTATAGTCCTATTGATTTAAGAGGTTACACAACTCACCAATGGCAGAGTCTAGTCTTGCCAAGAGAGGGATGATTTTAATCAAGGCTAAAAGCCATTTTATAGAGAATTACAAAAGCCAAAGATTGGCGGTGAAAAAAAAGAAGAGGAGGATCAACTTAGATTAACTCAAGGCTGACTTTACCTTTCAATAAAATATGTTTTTCCTTTGTCTTTGCATGAAGCTCCTTGCACTAGATGAAGTGGCCTTGTCTTTAATTATTGAAATCCCCACCTCTCTTTGCATAGAAATCTACGCCAATGTCAATTTTAGCATCTTCTTGAGCTACTGGAACATTTGAAAGTATGAGATGATAATATCATGCATGAAATCCAATGCCAATGTCAATTTTAGAACTCTGACTTGATCCATTGGAAGCCAATTTGAAATGTTTGAAAGGCCGAGTTGATCGTTTGATAAGCTGAGCTCCTTTCTTTGCTTGTTCGCTCATTCATTCTTTAGGCTCTCGAGCTTTGAGTTCCTTTGGACATTTTGTCCAAAGGAATTCTCTAATTTTTCCCAATGGCTAGCTTACTTTCCTAAAATTGACGTTCACGGGCCTGTCATTGGACATTTGAATCCCAATGGCTAGCTTATCGCCCTAAAATTGACGTTCACGGGCCTGTCACCCACTAGGACAATTCCTTTGGCATTTTTGCAAATGAACTTTTCCGAAGGGAAAGTGACCCTTTGGAAAGATTGAAATGGTCCTTTGGCATTTGAAAATGACCTTTGCCTTAAGAAAAATACCTTTGAAAAAGCTGTAATAGTCCACTTTGAAAAGAAAGTGACCCTTCAAAAAAATGGAAATGGTCCAGTTTCATAACCAAGTGCCCCCCGCAAAGACACCTACCCTTCGGACTTCTTGTCTTTCAAATTTTTTTGGACCTTTTGTGACTGTCATATTTCTTTAGACAAAATGTCCGAAGGAATTCTCCTTTGATTTTTCTTTTTTGTTTTTCCTTCTGACAAAAAGTCTGAAGGAATTCTCTTTTGGGCTTGTCACTTTTTTTTGAGGGGCAAGTTCCTTTCGGGCTTCCTGTCTTGCCCCATTGCTCCAACTGGCTGCCCTCCGCAAGGGCATTTCGAGCCCAAAGTTACCCTTGGGACTTTTGAAAAAGGTCCACTTTGTTCATCGCTTGTCCCCCGCAAGGGCTCCTTGGCCTCCAAAGTTGCCTTTTGAAAGAATTGTAAAGGTCCCATTTGCCGCCTAAGTGCCCTCTACAAGGGTACATACCCTTCAAGAATCCTTCAAATGACCCTTCAGCTTTTCCATTTGGTCCATTTTGCCGACGAAAATCCCTCTGAAGTAATTAACTTGCCTTTCGAAGCATCCAAGACCAAATCAAGGTTTTCAAGTGGCTTTACTTATGAATTTTTTACAAGTAAAGTCACCTGTCAAACCCAAAATGCACTTGGCAAGCAAAAGAAGAAAACACTTGGTTTTTTCAAGGGAAATGGTCTGACAGAGAAAATTTTGCACAAGGTAGCTGAGGGATGAACTAGCCAGAACATGGATTGAATGACTCTTGCAATAAAAAAGGAGGGGGTGCCCAATTTTGGCCTGCAGGACCAAAAATTGGTCAATACATTTGGTGACTCACAGGGGAAGCATGCCTGCTATGCTTGAGAAGACTAGTGGCCTAAAAGTCCATTGGGCATGGAGTCAAGATGCAGCTTAAAAAGTTGGCAACAGTCTTGTAAAGGCCTAAGAACCAACAAAGCTTTTACCCCAAACAATAAGAAAAAACACACACAAAGGCTAAAAACACTTTACACATGCATAACAGTACTTAGGAAAAACAAAAGACAACCTAACAAAAAGCAAACTACTATGTACAACTAACAAAATATGCTCTTCTCCCTCCTACATCAAAGGGAAAAATTCTTAAGTCACTTTCAAGATGAGATGAAACAAAGTGCCAAGCATGCTTCTCTTTGAATTGAATGCTTTGTAGATCAAGCCTCTTCCTTGGCACTTCACTTGGTCTAGTTTTGAAGAGGTCATCTTTGAATAGGTCTCCAATGAAGACATTCCCCTTGCACACGTTTAGAGATTTCATATTTCTGCCCACTCTTTGTCTCATGGTCAACTTGTATCTCTTTAGTGGGCATGTCTCCAAGAAGATTGATTTCATGTTCTTCATGTTCCTTAGAAGCTTCAGGCCCACATGATTCTTCTTCATCCTTCCAGAGTTGACGGGTTCCTTCTAGAAGGTGATATCCCTCCTTGATGACTTCAAAAATTTCATATTCAGATTCACCAACCTCCTGAAAGGATAAATTTGAAAGCTTGCTGCCCCTTTGCATACTTATTTGAGTCCCAATGCTACCTTCTCCACCCTTATCCAGCTCATAGCCTCCTTGAAGAAGAGTGTAACCTGCCCCAATGACTTAAAACAAATCATTCAAAGAATGATAAAGAATCTATCCATGCTCCTCCATGATGTCTTGCAAAGTGAGAAAAGAGTCAATGATCATCTCTTCCTCATCAGAGATAGAGGTAAAAGCTTGTGACTTGTATTCTTGTTCACTAAGGGCGGTACCTATGGTGATCTCCCCCTCATCTGTACTCATCGAGTCTCCCTGATCAATCATGAACTGAGCATACTCCTCTTCACTTGTTTCCCTCAAGATGGATTCCTCAACACAAGAGAAACATTCTTCATTTACCAGGCAAGGAGGTGGAACACAAGGATTGTCAAAATCAGGTTGGGAATGGAAAGTAGGGGATCTTTTTGAAAGCTCATGAGAAAACGAGGGCAGACCTTGGGCCAAAATCACTTGATTTTCTTCTCTCCACTTGACCAACACTTCATCAATATCAAAATTAGCTTGAGGATTGGTAGAAGGCGTGTCTTTTGGCATAGGCTCCTCTCTAAGGTATGAAACTTCCATCTTGCTTTCACTAAGTAAACTCACCTTTACCTCTAATTCCTCAATTTGCTCAGCTAGATTTTCTCGAAAGAGTCTTTCTTGGAGCTCATAGGAATCATCATGGAAATGGGGAGTGCATGAAGGCTGCCATGGAGTACAAGAAGCTTCTTGAGGAAGGGTGGGAGGGACTTGAGAACTAGCCTCATTTTGTACTTCACACTCCTGAACAATGCCCTTCTCTTCCTTGCTACTCCATGACTCAACTACTTTATTGCAGCTCATGATCTTACGACTGGAAGTCTCCTTTTGGGGTGATGGGGTTGTAATATGAGAGGGTAGTGAGGGCTTGGATTCCACTTTCCTTGCTGCCAACATAGACTGCTACATGTGAAGATTTGCCAACTCAATCTGCGTATCAAGATTGGCCTTAAACACCATATTTTTTGTTTTAAAACTCTCCTCAACATGATTGGGGAAAGGACTTTGATAGGCGTGACTTGGCTCATGAGTAGGGTTGCGTATAGCTGATATGAAACTTGGGGTAGCAGGTATGCAGGTTGATAGACTTGGTAAGGTTGCCTCTCATACATACTCAGCTTCTCTTTCAAAGATGCAATCAAACCACTCACATCCAGCATCTCATTTGTAAGCCTTTGCCAATTGGGTCTTTCAATAGGAATCCATTCGCTCTTGACCAGATCTAATGTGTTTCTCACTTGATGGATGAAATGATCAAGAATTTCTTGGCCACATCCCCTTCTAGTGTCAAGCTCCACTACATACCTTTCATACCCCAACAATGCTTGTTTGAAGGTGGAAATGGGCTGATTGGCAAAAGGATTAGGTTGAGTAGGAGAAGTAACACATTGAGAAGACTGGGCATAAGACTGATATAGCTCATGATAGGGCTGAAACTGGTCATATTGGACTTGGTAAGGATCAACACAAGGCTGGTAAGGATCATAGCCAGGCTGACCAAGGACTTGCTCAAACTAAGGAGGAAGAGGCAAAGCCCGCAATGTTTCACCAACCTGCAAAGGGAAAAACTCATAACCATATGCAAACATGAAATTTCATAAAGAAACATACTACCAAAGTTCTTGAAAGGATCACTCGGGCTGCTCAACCAGCTGATGTATCTTCAGAGTTGCCTTTGGTGTTGATTGAATGCCTCCAAAAGTTGATTTGTTGAAGAACACACCGAGAATTCTTCAACCTCTTAGATAAAATGTCCCACCGGGTGTGCCAAAAACTATTGATGTTGTGGATTGCACCCTTTGAAAGGAGACTTAGTTGCCTTCCTCCACGCGGCCCAATGGAGACATTCCTCTTGTTGTGGATTCCAAACTTGAGGGATGAATCTTTAGATTAGGGGATAGCTCCCCTTGATTCACCTTGAGGCCCTAGATCTCCTACTACTAACAATGGGAGGGGGGGTGAAAAGAGAGAGAAATACTAAAAAATAGAACCTAACTAATGTGGTGATGCACCAAATTGGTTGGTCTACTTAGCTTTGACCTACACTTTACACCGAAGAGAAGCAAACATACACTTCATTTGAATGAGAACCTTTCCTGCATCAGTATTTCAACAGGGGATCCTATAGAGATACAAGGAGGAAAGATTACTAGAGGTGTTCTAAGACACACTATGGACAGCCTATTCACATGCACCTATACTCTGGGATGGACACTTCTTGTTGACCTGTAAAAGAAGAACTTGCAATACACTAGATATGCTAGCATAAACTTATGAAAGCTTGAAAAAGAAATGACTTATATAAGAGAAACCATAGACATGCAAAAGTGCAAGCTCAAATGTAGGTAAAAATGTTTCTTTTGATTCAAGATAAATTTCTTCAGGGCTTCGCCATACAAAAGTTGAGAGATCCCTCTCAAATGAGAAGTTACAAATATATATAGAAAGCTTAGAAACAGACAATTGACTAGTCAAGGGATGGGAATCCATGCTGTATTAAACACTTCTGTAGCGACCACAAGCCCATGCTGCTATCGTATCCTTCCAATTGTGTATGGGAGAGCCATGTTGTAGGTGTCCAAGTCGCTACCCTTGCTGTCCTAGGCCTGCAAGAGCATGGGATACTCCTTCTAGCAACTGACAAGCCCATCCCTAAGCTGTGTTAACCAGGCCATGTTCTCTTCAATGCTAGGCACAACTAGCTGGATATTAATGGCGAAGTGTGAAAACATGAGCTGCTCCCTTCTATAGTTTGAAAACCAATCCTTTTATTGGTTTTTGATAGAGACTATTTCACCTAAGTGCATTTACTCTTCCTACTGACGACACCTGTGCCACCTGCCTTGGTCTGGTCCATCCTTGAGTCTATGTTTTGACTTGTTACACCACTTGGAGCATTTTGAGCCTTTGTTTTATTGTGCACATGGCCGCGTTTTGGGTTACCCACCTTGTTTTCCCTTACTTTGTTATTTTCCTCTTGTCCTGGCAATTCGGGCTCTCAACACTTATTATTCTCTCCCAGGCTCCTTTCTTTGTTTGTTCGCTCATTCGGTCTTCAGGCTCTCGGGATTTGAATTCCTTCAAACAAAATGTCCAAAGGAATTCTCCTTTGATCTTTCCCAACAGCTAGCTTAATTTTCTAAAATTTACGTTCACGGGCCCATCATCGGACATTTGAATTCCAATGGCTAGCTTATCGCCCTGAAATTGACATTCACAGGCCTGTCACCCACTAGGACAATTCCTTCAACATTTTTGCAAACGAACTTTTTCAAAGAAAAAGTGACCCTTCAGAAAGATTGAAATGGTCCTCTTTGGCATTCGAAAATGACCTTTGCCTTTAGAAAAATACCTTTGAAAAAGCTACAATGGTCCACTTTGAAAAGAAAGTGACCCTTTGGAAAAATGGAAATGGTCTACTTTCATAACCAAGTGCCCTCCGCAAAGACACCTACCCTTCGGACTTCTTGTCTTTCAATTTTTTTTTGACTTTTTGTGACTGTTGATTTCTTCAGACAAAATGTCTGAAGGAATTCTCCTTTGATTTTTCCTTTGGACAAAAAGTTCAAAGGAATTCCTTCAAACAAAAAGTCCAAAGGAATTCTCTTTTGGGCTTTGTTGATACTGTGGATTGCACCCTTGAAAGAAGGCTTAGCTTCTCTCTCCCACGCGGCACAATGGAGACTTTCCTCTTGCTGTGGGCTTGGCAAAACTGAGGAAAGAATCTCTAGATAAGGGCTAGCTCCCTTTGATGCATCCTTTGGGGTCTTTAACTACTACTGTTAATAATGGGGGGGTGAAAAGAGAGGAGGATACAACCAAAATAGAACCTATCTAAACGGTGATGCACCAAATGATTTTGATTTACTCAGCGATATCAACACTTCTGACCAAAAGGGTGAACAACCCCTTTATCTAAACAAAAGACCAGACTGTAGGGCACTTTAATAGGGGGCTTAATGAAGATACAAAGAAAAAGAACTTACCATAGGCACTGCAGAAGCACACTATCAGATAACTGCTCTTCTGTCTCTATGCTCCAACTTGGGCACTTCCTGTTAACCTGTAGAAATGGTTTTCACTACACTAGATATGTTGGTGTCAACCTATGAAAGCATCAAGCTGAAATGACTGAACATAGAGTTGATACATAGACATATTCAGAAGTATAACCAGTTAGTTAGAGGCAAAACACATTCTATTGATTCAAAGGTAAAATTTGGCAGGGCTTCGCCTTACACAAGTGAGAGATACATGTCTCAGCTGAGAGGTTACAATATATAGCATGAAGAGAAAGACTTTTGGTGCCCTCAAGAAAAATTGACCCATGCTGTATTAAACACTTGGGGAAGAGAAAACCGCTCTTGCTATTGTCATCTTCCTATAAATGGCCTGAACGAACCATGTTGTAGATGTCGCAGGTCTTGACTTTGATGTTTAAACCATATTGAATGTTCCCGTAAAAAGCATGGATCACCTTGTTGTTTGAAAGACAAGGCCACCTCTTTATGAAACTTATGCGGTTGTCTGCTCATCAATGTAAAATGAAGAAAAATGGGCCACTCTATAAATGATTGCGCTCCTTGATGACCACTTGGTGGAGACTATTTCATTTGCAGCAATAACTTCTCCTATCGACACTTTTTGTGCCACTTGGACTATTTTATTCGTTTATGCGCTTGGATTTTGTCTTTTTCTGGCTCTTTGGGCTCCTTTCTCAATGGATCACTGAGTTTCTTTTTGGCCTTAAGCCTTTGAATTCCTTCAGGCCCGTGCTGATAAGTTCTTTCGGGCAAAATGCCCAAAATAAATCTTTCAGGCATTTGTCAAAAGGAATTGGCTCTTTGCTTCTCTCCAATGGCCAACGCATCCCATCAAAATTGACGTCTGCGGGCCTATCACTATTTGAAAACCAACGACTATTTTTTTGCCTTGAATTTGACATTCGCGTGCATGTCACCGGACGTTTGAACCTCCAACGCCTAGTTCACTATGTTAAAGTTGACATGCTCGGGCCCGTCATCACTTTGGTAATTCCTTCGGCCTTTTGCAAAACAAACCTTCCCGAAGGGAAGGTGTCCCTTCAAAAAAATGGAAAAGCCCCCTTTTGATAGCCGAGAGCCCTCCGCAAGGGCACTTGCCCTTTAGGCTCCTTTGTCTTCCCAATTCCTTCAGACATTTTGGCTGAAGGAAATCTTACCTTCATGCCTCGGCTTTCTCTTTGTTAATTCCATCAGACAAAAAGTCTGAAGGAATTCCTTCAGGCATTTTGTCCGAAGGAATTAACCTTTGGTTTCTTCCTTGGATTTTTTTCGGACAAAAGTTCGAAGAAATCCTTTGTCTTTAGCCCTGTCACTTTTCTGAAGGAAAATTCCCCTTCGGGCCCTCTGTCTTGCTCCCTTCCAAATGTGCTCTCGGCCCTCCGCAAGGGTACTTTGGGTCCAAAATGTCTTTTGAAGTCTACTTGAACAGTCCCATTTGTAACCTGCCTGCCCTCCGCAAGGGCACTTGTCCTTCAGAGCTTTGTGAAAGACTTGTATCTCTTTGAAGCTAGCCCATTCCTTTGCCAAAAAGGCTTGTTCATGGTAATTTGCTGAAGCAAAATGAGCCTCCAAATTGGCCTGAAAACCTACAGGACTCAAATCACTCGGCTCTTTCGTAGAACAGGCCTATTATAAGGAAAATGACAATTGTAGTAAGGTGAATACATCAAAGACTGACTGCTCAAGACAACAGGGAAAGAAGGGAGATCGATTTTTGTCCTGCAGGACCAAAAATGGTCAACAAATTTGGTGATTCGCAGGTGAAGCATGCCTGCTATGCTTAAGGAAAACCATTGAATCCTAAGATGGAATGATACGAGAGGCATTTTCCACCTAGAGAGCTGGAGCATGAAGAGTTGGGGGTACCCTCGAAAGACATGAAGAATGACAAGTCTCTAAGCCTTGATGGTCTCGCAATGGATTTCTATATGAAGATGTGGCCAATTGTTAGACCACCCTATTTAAAGATGTGTCAAGAATCCATCAAGCGAAGAGGTATGGGCAAGTTACTTAATGCATTACTGATCAGATTTATTTCAAAGTGCTCCAAAAGGGAGTGGATAGGTGGTTACAAGCCTATTACTTTCCTAAATGTTTCCTATAACATTTTAGCAAAAATCCTTGCTCCAAGGATCAAGTTGGTGGTGGCACAAATAGCTCGAAGGGCGCAAGCTATTTTTATAGAAGGTTTATTCTAACTGATGTTACCACTGCATGGAAGACAAGTAATGGGCAAGAGAATCTAGTCAAAAAAAGTTGAAGATACTTTGATAAATCTTATGACTAGATAGAGAGGGATTTCATTCTGAACATGCAAGACTAGCTAGGCTTTGATTCCTTCTTGCATAAGGTGATGGAGACTTTATTTTTGCATGCTTATGCAAGGGTTAAGGTCAATGGCATTCCCAAAGAACCTATTCAGTTGTAAAGATCCATCAAACAAGGATGCCCTTTTGGTCATGAAGGGTCACCACATGACTTTTCAAATGCTTGGATATGAAGGGTCATCCAAGATTGGCACCATTTTTCATGAGGATTGAAAGGTCACAAAGGGGAAAGTCCAAAGGTCATTTGGAAAGCTATAATAAAGGCTTGAGTAGCCATTTGTAATATGAATGAGAGAGGTTGATTTGATATTGTGATATCTAGCTTGGAAGAGCAATTATGATAGATGAATATGATTTGTATTTGTTATATCTAACTTAGAAGAGCAATTGTGAGAGATGAATATGATTTATATTTATTATATCTAGCTTAGAAGTGAAAAGGTGAGAGAGAGGAAGGAGATGTTGTATTGATCTATCATTTTTTGAGATAGCAACATTGAGAGATAGGTGTGTGGTATACACAAAGGGGTTGGTGCTCATGAATTGTTGCTGGGTTGGTGCTCAACAAAGGGGTTGATGCTCTTATGGGTTGGTGCTCACGAATAAGTGTTGGGTTGGTGCTCGACAAAGGGGTTTGAAGCTCCTATGGGTTGGTGATCATGAATTGTAGCTAAGGTTTGTACTTGGCAAAGGGGTATGGTACCTCTTTTTTATTGTTGTCGATTCTCTTGAATATTTATTGGAGGCAAACATAATTTAGAGGCAAAGAGATACTCATTTGCCAATTGGTAATCAGCTCCTCATAGTACACTTTTCTAATGAATTGGCTTTATCTCTCAAGTTTACCTATCAACTAGTTGAAGGTACAATGATAGGTTTGAAAACTTTAGATCAAGTTGTTAGCACAGTAGTGACTAAATAAGAATATAAGTATTGGATTCAGTCTTCATCACCCCTGAAGATGGATCCAGAAGTGGGATCAAAGACGTAAGGCTTAAAAACTATCATGCAACCGATTCATACAATACATTGTTACCCAGTGAAGAAACTAATCTGAAAACATAGAATATAAATTTTGTTCACTAGGAAAGATGACCCTTCTCTATGGCTGAATCAAAGATGGAAACTCATAAAACTAGGTGCAATTATCACTTGTTTGGGTATTGTGTTTGACACCCAGTTCAATTTGGTTGAGCAATGGCATTTGCTAGTGTAAAAAGTTGAAAAGAAGCTACTAATGTGGAATAAGTTTGATCTTCCCCTTGCTGGAAAGGTTACGATTGTTGGAAAAATTCTTGCAACAAACCATATGTTGTACTCCTCTTGTTTGTTCCCCTCCCAAGAAGCATATAAAATGCTTAAGAAGATTCTTGGAAGTTTTTTATGGGAAAATCAAGGAGTGCATAAAGGGCTCCCTCTTGTTTCCTATGTTGTTTGTGCTTTCCCCAAAGATCAAGGAAGATAGGGAATTCATTGAAAGGAAGTAGATTGTTAGAGCAGTGGAGGGTAAGACTCCTTCGCAGGTCCTTATATGCCATTGAATCGTCAATTCATGCCAGATCTATAAAAAATGAGGGACCCTTGTAGCCATGTGACATATTAGTAGCCTTTGTGATTTTTGATTTAACACCACATAAGAGAATTTGGGCAAACACAGATTTTCTTGGATTCACTCCACTGGCAGTCTAAGGGCCCATCATGATGCTTGGGATCTAGCTTCATAGCCTGCCTCAACTTTCAAATTCAGCATGGACAAGTTGGGCTTCTTTTGTCCTTTTCAAGCAAAAGGTTCAAAAGGAAGGGCTTGTTTTGTTTGGGAGTTATTTGGAACAATATAGGCCAGCAGTGGTACTTTTGGCGAGATCTAAATAGAGCACATTTTTTTATGTTAGCAGAGAAGCCATCTTTTCAAAAGCTCTATATGATGATTTTGAAATTTTGCCTTTTCAAATTGCAATTATAGTGTGCAGGTTTGTATTGGAGGGATTGGAGGTGGAGCACTGGAAAATCCTCCAACTATAAGACAAAGGACCTTTACAACCAAGTAAGACAGTCTAATGCTAGTTCCTCTCGATTGAACAAGCAATCTAGGGTCAAGTCATCTGGAAAGCAGGAACCTCCTTAAAATGCAATGTGATGGAATGGCTAGTAATGCATCAAGATTTAGCTTTCATAGCATGGTTGAGCAAGGTGGCTATTGCAGATGCTTTTTGCATTATGTGTGGAAAAGATGAGACAACTGACCACATCTTCTGAAAGTGTTCAACAGCTAGAAGGTTTTGGGGATGGTTACATGCTGAATTCAGTTTCCTTTTAACTACCCCTCTCTCTTGGTGAGGACCTCTTCTAGGGTATTGTTGGATGGTCATGGATAGCTACAAAATTCTATGGCATACAATTTGGCTGGTAGTGATCAGTTTCCTTTGGAGGACAAGATGCAAAGCTACTTTTCAGGAAAATACTTCCCTACTAGTATGAGGAAGTTGCATCTTTTAGGACAATCTTTTTGTTTGGATGAAAATATGCAAAACAAATTTTTAGGAAGATGCTTCCTTGCTTGAAGACTATAACAGCAACTGCAACTATCAAATCATTCTCTGTGCATGTATGGATTCATTTGGCTTGCATATTTCTACAATTTCTAATTGCAACCTTAATTTCATTTTACACATGTTGACCATTTTGGCCCTGCAGGCCAAAATCAGTCTCCTTCCTTCCCTACCATTCTGAACCCTCAGTCTAGTCATGTACCCACCTTCTGCAAAATCTCTTTTTTCTTTGCAATAAGCCCTGTTCTATAAAGCATTGAAGAATCTAAAGACCTGTAGGTTTCAGTTCAATATGGGGCTTTTTGCTTTGTGCAAATGCCTTAGACAAATTTTCGGCAAGGGGATGGGCCAGCAGGAATATGAGTCTCTTACAGAGCTCTGAAGGGCAAGTACCCTCACGAAGGGCAGGCAGGTGCCGAATGGGGCTATTTGATGGGATCCAAGTACCCTTGCGGAGGAGTCAAAAGACAAGGCAAAAGGGGCCAAATAAGGAATTCTTTCAGAAGAAAATCCCACGGCAAAATGAATAAGGCGAATTCTTTCAGACAAAAAGTCTGAAGGAATTCCTTCAGACTTTTTACCTAAAAGAATTCGCCCGAAACAAGGGCCAAACATTGAAGAAAACATTCCTTCGGACAAATATCCGAAGGAATTCCTTCAGAGATTTTGTTCAAAGGATTTGAGGACCAAGACCGCCCGAAGTACCCTGAAGGGCAGGTGCCCTTGCGAGGGGCTCTCGACGACCGTGAAAGGGACCTTTCTCAAAACCCGAAGGGATACCTTCCCTTCGAGAGGGTTAAAAGACAAAGGCCCAAACAAAAGACAAAGGCCCAAACAAAAGACAAAGGCCGAAGGAAGGAAAGTCGAAGGAATTGACCAAGGGGTGACGGGTCCAAAGACGTCAAAATCTAGCATAGCGAACCAGCCGTTCAGGTTTAAACGTCTGGTGACGTTCTCACATATGTCAAATTCAGGGCAATAGAATAGTCGTTGGCTTTCAAATGGCGACGGGCGCGCGAATGTCAACTTTACGGCAATGAAATAGCCGTTGATCTTTAAATGCTTGAGCGTGAACCTGAAGGAATTAAAAGGCCTTAGGCCAAAAGGAAGAGCCCGCTGAGAAAAGAGCCTAAGGAGCCAGCCAAGGATTGATAGAACATAGCCCTAGGGGGCTCAGATTGCCAGAAAGAGCCAAGAGATGACAAAAGACAAAACCAGGAAAAGACAAAGATGGAAAAGGAAAAGAATCAAGAGTGAACTCAGTGACCTGCCAAGAAAGGGGCCCAAAGAGCCAAGCGAAGAAACAGACAAAACAGTCTAAGTGGCAAAAGAAGGTGTTGGCATAAGGAGTTATTCTAGCAGTTGAAACAGTCTCTGCCAAGTGGTCATCATGGAGCACAAACAGTGAATAGCGTGACCTATTTTTCCTCATTTTGCATTAATGGTCAGACAATCGTGTGAATGTCTTGAAGAAGGGGTCTTGTTTGCAGACAAATGCCGCAGCCCATGTTTTCACACATGACTTTTAATTTATTTTAAATGCCTAAAGTCAAAACTGGAGCCGACACAACATTCTCTTTCAAGCAGCTTCCTCTTCCGAATGCTCTCAACGCAGCATGGGTCATTTATTTTCCAAAAAGTGCCAAAGTCTTTTCCAAAAGGCTATATATTTGTAACTTCTCATTTTAGAAAGGGGGATCTCTCATTTTTGTATGGCGCAGCCCTGCCAAATTTTCACCTTGAATCAATAGAAAGCATTTTTACCTCTATTTGGTTGGATATATCTCTGAGTGTGCTTGAGTATTAACCTTGTGTTTAGTCATTGTCCCATAATGCTTTCACAGGCTTGATACCAACATACCTGGTATAGACAAAGTGCCATTCCTGTAGGTAACAAGGAGAGTTGTATCTGGAGTGCAGAGACAGAAGAAGGTTACCAATCAGTGTGTTTTCTTACAGCGACTGTGGTAAGTTCATTCTCTGTGTGTATATTCATTAAACCTCCCTGTTAAGCTCTTTGTAGTCTGGTCCTTTTATCAGATAAAGTGTATGTATGTGCTCTTATGGTTTGAAGTGTGATCAAACGAGTAGATCAAACTTTTTTGGTGCATCACTGTATTAATCTAGGCTCTATTTTCAGCAATCCTTCTCTCTTTTCAACCCCCCTTTATATATATATATATATTAGCCATAGTACTTGAATAACTCAGAGATGCATCAAAGGGAGCTAGCCCTTATCTAGAGATTCTCCCCTCAATTTTTCCAGACCCACAAGCAAGAGAGGAGTCTCCATTGTGCTATGTGGAAGAGAGAAGCCCAACCTTCTCTCAAGGGTGCAATCCACAACGTCAATAGTTTTTAGCACGTTTGGTGGGACTATTTTTAACACTCAGCAAATTTCCAAGATTGATGTTGGTCCTATTATAGCAAAATCAACCATTTTCCAGCATTTGACGACTCCACTATTAAGAACATCAGTCTCTGGTCAAAGGTCAGTCTAACATCCTATGCCTAAAGTCACTACACGATTTGCTACTAAGGGTGTCCCTTTTGAATTTGTTGAACTACCTTTAAACTCAACAAGACGACTGAGGTTTGTAAGAACTCATCTTTATTCAGCAAATTGTTTTTCCAGACCTGCTATAAGATACACTTACGCAAGAAGGCCTCAATTGAATTATGTCATAGCTATGTATTTACCTTTTGTGGCCTTTCATGGTCAGAGTCCTTTGAATCTCTTGCATTATGACCCAATCCCAGGGGCAGTCCTTAAAAGTGTGCCTCCATTTAACAAAGAAGGGCCTATCACTGCTATTGAGCACATCATAAATATTGACAACCTCTGCAATATTCACAATGTCACTGAGGAAAACATTGCTATCAGACTGCTGGCATTGTCCTTTAAGGGCAAGGTTCTAGACTGGTATGGGACCCTGCCCATGAATTTAGTCGACTCATGGAATGAATTGGGCACCCTCTTAATAAACAAATTTGGGGAGAAGAGCGACCACCTCTCACTTGTCGAGCAGCTGACTACTATGAAAAGAGCTCCACATGAATTTATGCAAGATTTCAATACTCAGTTTTAGAAGACATGGGACAGAATCTCCATTCTGGTAAGGTTAACCCCAAGATATGCTTTCCTCTATTATTTGAAAGCGTTGAACAACGACATTGCTATCATGATACAGTCCATGGGAGGACATGTGCTGCCTACTACCTATGACATAGCCATAGCGGCTGAGAATTGCTTGGTGCAAGCTGGGAAGATAGCCCCTAGACCTCATATGTTGCTCTTTCCTGAATTGCCACCTCCAATCCAAACTATTGCACCTACCTTAGCTCTTCTGCCTAGCATAGAAAAGCTGGCTGCTACTCCGTCTAATGACCTCTTTGAAGTAGAAAGCTTGTGGCAAAGCGTAATAAATGAACTAGTGGCTCTCAAAAGATAGCAAGCCCAAAGCAATCAACCAAATCAAGGATATTAGCAGTTTGGGCAAGTAAATAGACCCCCTTTCCAGAATTACAATCAAGAACAAGGTCAGTTTGCACAGGCCAGACCTTGTCAAGGCTATAATCCAGGCACCTCTTCATCATCTAAGGCCATGGTGCCCATTCAAAACAATCTGGTACAAGAGCAACCAAATTACTCACCCATGGGATACAGTCAAGATAAGGCTATTTACACAAATGAAATGCTGAGTCAGTACATGAATGCATAGGATAATCAGGTAGCCGCCCAATTCCCCAGCTTTGAGGCGTCATTACAACATGGAATGGACTGCAGACTGGCTCAGTTTAATTCTACTCTCATGAATCACCTGGAAGGTGAATTTTATGTAGTCAATTACGTGGGCAGTACAACCAATCAAGGTGATTGTGTCGCAACTAACACAAGGTCCAAGAGGAGAGCTATGGAAGAAGCTCAGGCAGCTGCTCAAATGTCTGCAACATCATCTTCATCACATACAAATAAAAAACTTCCAAATTTCAGGCCGCCATTCACACCCTCAGCTCCTCGACCTACGCCCCAAGTTGCAAGTAACCTGTAATGGGCACTTTCGTTACACCCAAAACTAACCCAGCTGAAACCCCTTATGACTCCAGAACGGTTTGCTTGTATTTTTTTTTGTGTTTTGCAAAGTCTTATGCATGTAACATAAATATAGAATTGAAAGCATAGACACACATAGCTGAAATAACCAACACACTGTATTTATATTGATTGCAAAATGAGTAAACAAGTATAATGTTGACCACATGATAACTCACTAAATACTCCAATAATGGAATGAACATTGTTTCAAGCGAATATCTCCAATGAATACCAAAGGTGCGATCATTTTGTTCTCCATCTAGTAGAACTACGGACTCTACAAGCTGGTTTCTATGGACTCTGCAAGCTGGTTTCTACGGACTCTATAGCCTTATTTCTACAGACTCTGCAGGCTTGTTTCTACGGACTCTGCAGGCACACTTCTACGGACTCTGCAGGCTGGTTTCTATGGACTCTGCAGGCTAGTTTCTACAGACTCTGCAGGCTTGTTTCTACGGACTCTACAGACATGCTTCTACAGACTCTGTAGGCTTGTTTCTACGGACTCTATAGGCTTGTTTCTCCTGACTCTTACTGCAGATAACAGCTGCTACGTGATGCTATAGTGACGTGGCTGCTACAGTGATGTGGCTGCTATAGTGACGGGCTACTACAGTGACGCGACTACTATAGTGGCACGGCTGGTATAGTGTGTGGATGCTACAGTGGCGTGACTGCATGAGGCTGAAAGCATAGACTCCAAATACCAATCCCAAGGATTGATGTCTAGAGTGCTACAGATGGGAGGGACGTTCCCAAATGCCCAAAATAACCTGCAAACTGCAAGTGCATCAATTTTTTCTTCTTATCCAACATGTTGAATGAAGCCACAAACACTTCCTTTTATTATTTCTCCAAGGGGCGACTCAACTCTCATGAGCAATGTGGGATAAAAGATGTGCAACATTTTATATATTAAAATATTACTGATGTCTCCCTTGGGTACCATCCCCATAAAGTAAATATTAAAGTAACACTTCAATATTTTGCAAATTAAGCTAAATGTTACTTTTATAACACTTAGGCATTAAAATATAATAGCAATCGGACTTCGAATAGCACAAGTGATAGTTTGCCAAAAAGCTCTCGCCAAGAAATATCAAATCCAATCACCGAAACTGGCCTCCGCTGTGCCTTGCTAACTTACTACAAATAGTAAGTATGCCTGAAACTGAGTAAATCAACTCCGTTTTGGCCCAAACTAGAAATGACTAGGCCAAAACACTCTAGGATCCCTTTAAACCCTTTGTTAGCCCTCAGGACCATGTAGAACTAGGCTAACACACACACACATTTGGTCAACTGTTAAAGTGGGGACATTACACAACCCCAAAGAGAATTTGAAAGGAGGTAATCCTCAGATCAATGTGGTGGACCAGATAAAGAAGCTACACTTGAATATCTCCTTGTGGGATTCATTGGCAATGTCGGGACAAAAGGACATGCTGCAAAAAGAATTGCACGGGCTAAATGAACTGGCTGTCATAGCAAAGGCTGATAATGTTCTGATTATGAATGGGTAGCCTTCCAAATCAAGGCCAGTAAGAAAAGAAGAAAAGGTTCCTCCCTTTTATTTGTCCTTAGTCATAGGATATTTCCTAGTGCACAATTGTATTATCGACAGTGGGAAAAGCACCTCAGTAATGCCAAAATGTATAGCGGATAAATTGGGGCTCAAATATGAAGAAATGACTAAGGGAGTCCTGCAGCTGGATGGAACACCAACAAAGACAGTAGGAGTGGTGAGAGGCTTGAACTTGACGCTCTACGTCTGTCTAACCTTCTTAGTCCCTCATGACGTGGTGGTGGCGGATGTTCCTCCTTACTTTGCCATTTGCTTATCTAGGGATTTCACACCTAAAATAGGCGGCTACCTAGCAGCAAACTGGTCCTATCTAGTTTTTAGAACCAAGTATGGGACTAAGGTCAAGATTGAATCGGAGCCAATCCACAGAGATCATCTGGAACCGTACTCACTCAAAGCGACAAATGTCAGCTATGCCATTATTGATCAAGAAGATTTTCAAGTAGATCAATCTCCACCCTCTGCCCTTGAAGGAGTTGTTGACTTACTCTTAGATGAATAGGCAAGTGACAACTTTGAGCATGATCCTTACAAGTTCATAGAAGAGACAGGCCTTGGGATTTATTGCATGCATGAAGAGGGTACTTTTGTACCAAATTTGATGAAAGCAAGTCAAGGTAGCCCAAGTTTATGGTAGCTTTTCTTTGATGGCTCAAGAAGCAAGTTGGGAGCTGGTGGGGGCTTGGTGTTAGTTTCTCCTTCACGGGATAAGTACTTTTCAGCTTTCAGGTTCCATTTTTATTGCACGTGCAATGTTGCAGAATATGAATCTCTCATCCACGATTTGGAGTGGGCAAGGAAAAGAGGAATTAGAGAACTACAAGTTTTTGGAGACGAGCTGATCATAAATCAGGTGAGAGGCCTGAACCTGACTAAGAATTCCTTGCTCAAGTCCTAAAAGAATAGGATATGGGACTTAGTGGAGAGTTTATTTGCTTTCTATGTTACTTCCATTCGTAGAGAGCAAAATAAGCAAGCTGACAGACTAGCAGCAGTTGGTGCTCAGTTTGATGTCCCAAAGGAGATAGGCTGAGACTATAGTTCACATCATTTGAAAGTGGTAATTAGACCCTCTGTGCCTGACAACATCACTAACTAGTAGGTGTTTGACAACGATTAGCAAATAGCACTCTTCTTTCAAGAGAAAGCTAAGTTTGCTGTTAGAAACCAGGCTAAACTACAACAACAATATGGCAGCCAAATTGTTCAACTGAAGAACAATAAACTTCCCAAAGCCTTGGTCACTCTCGAAAGTATCTTCAACGAGGATGACCAATTAAAAAATGATAAATTAAGCATCACAACGAAGGAGAACTATGAAAAAGTTGAGATATTCAAAGATAAGTTGCTTGCACTTGCGAAAGTGTGTACAGATCATGAAAGGTAGGCCTTCATCTTGTTGTGCCAGGAATTTGCTGATGTCTTGGCTTGGGAGTATAACGTCTTGAAGAGTTTTAACCCATGTTTGGCCCAACATACCATTGAGCTGGAGGAAGGCACCAAACCCATCAAGCAGAAATAAAGGCTTGTCAACCTGAAGATTGAGTCTCTCATGTGGAAGGAACTCACCAAGCTGATTGAGTCCAAAATCATATTTTCGATCAAACATTCTTCTTGGCTGGCCAATCTTGTTTCTGTCCCAAAAAAGAATGGGGAGATAAGATTGTGCATAGATTTCAGAGACCTTAATAGAGTCTCTTTGAAATACCATTATCCTCTCCCAAGTATGGAGCAGATCCTCCAAATGGTGACATGTAGCAAGCATTTCTCCCTCCTGGATGGGTATTCAGGATACAATCAGATTTTGGTGCAAGACTGTGACCAGTACAAGACAGTCTTCACTACCAAATGGGGGACATTTGCTTAGAGGAAAATGCCATTTGGATTGTCTAATGCTGGTGCCACTTTTCAACGAGCCATGGACATGGATTTTCAAGGCCTGATAAATAACATTGTATTGGTGTATCTTGATGATGTGACAATATTCTCTAAGGAGGCGGGCCAACACATGAAACATCTCAAACAAATTTTTGAGAGGTGTGGAGAGTTCGGTATCTCTCTTAACCCAAAAAAATGTGTGTTCGTTGTCCATGAGGGTAAACTCCTTGTCCACGTTGTTTCAAAATAAGGCTTGATCATTGATCCAGAAAGAGTTCGCTCCATCCTAGAGCTGTCCTTGCCTAAACATAAGAAGGGTCTGCAAAGCTTCTTTGGCAAAATAAATTTCATCAGGAGATTTATTCCAAATTTTGTGGAGGTAGTCAAGCCATTGACCTCTATGCTGAATAAAGATGAGAAATTTGCATGGACAACGCAAAGGAAGGATAGTTTTGGAGAGATCAAGCAGGCTATCACCCAAGCTCCTACCTTGATCAATCCTGACTTCACCAAAGATTTCAACCTCTACGCCTTCGAAAATGAAGAGGTAATCTCCGCTATGCGTACCCAAGCGAATGGTGAGAACCTTGAATAGCCGCTTGCATTTTTTAGCTAGGGTCTAGAGGGTTTTGAGGTCAGGTATACATACGTGGAGAAGCAAGTCCTTGCAGTCATATGGAGCCTGAAGAAATTTAGACATATGCTATCCAAAAGTAAGGTTCACCTCATGGTTCCACATCCCAGCATCAAAGATTTCTTGACCAACCGTGATCTGAATGAAAAGAGAGCGAGATGGATCACTAAAGTAATGGAATATGATGTGGATATCAAAACCACCAAGCTGGTAAGAGGATAAGGCCTGTGTGAACACCTTGCTACAGATTTTAAACAATAGAGAGGAGACAATTTGTTCATTCATGATGAAGCCACAACAGAAGAATCAATAGTCATGAAGGATTGGACATCAGACATGAGGCATTTTTTTCTCACTAGTGAATGCCCGTAGGGCCTTGATAGGACCAAGAGGAGACATTTCAGACTCCAATCTCTCCCTTATGTCCTGATTGATGGAGTGCTTTTCAGAAGAAATTTCTCAGGAGTACTTTTAAGATGCATAGACCCAGGTCAGATTGACAGGGTGTTGTCTGAGTTCCATGATGGGCCAGCTGGTGGTCTCTTTGCTCCTAAGCCTACAACTGCAAGAATTATGAGAGCAAGTTACTTTTGGCCCACTTTATTCAGAGATACCCATTCTCGGGTATGAAAGTGCAAGAAGTGTGCACTTTTTGATGGGAAACAACGGCTGGCTGCAATGCATTTACAGCCTATTCAGGTGGAGCAACCATTCATGCAATGGGGCCTAGACTTCATAGGAATGATCAATCCTCCCTCTAGTGCTGGCCACAAATGGGTTTTGACCACCACAGACTACTTCACAAGATGGGTAGAGGCTGTCGCTTTGAAGGAGGCCAACGAAAGTGCAGTCCTTGACTTTTATGAAGACCTGGTGACAAGGTTTGGAGTCCCAGCTACCATCATATCAGATAACACATTGGCCTTCTTGGGGACCAGAACGAGTGAATGTGCATTGAGATATGGCATCTATCTCAACACTTCTTCCAACTACTACCCACAAGGGAATGGGCTAGCTGAGTCCACTAATAAGAATCTGATCAGGATTATCAAAAGAATAATGGAAGAGAATCAGAGAACTTGGCATGCCAAGTTGAAAATAGCCCTATGGGCAGATAGGGTCACTCCAAAGAGGGAAATTGGCAATTCACCATACATGCTCGTGTATGGAAGGGAAGCTAGACTTCCTATTTCACTTGAGTTGCTAGCCTTGGACCTTGCTCATCAGCTACAGTTAGAAGAAGGCAACAGAATGGAGGTTAGGCTGTGTGAATTGATGGAACTTCAAGAAACAAGGGACCAAGCTATGGCTTCTATGACCAATCGCCAACATCAGATGAAGAAGCACTTCGAAAAGAGATCCTCATCAAAAGGTTTCTCTAAAGGAGACATTGTCTTGAAATGGGATGAAGACCGAGCTAAGTCTGGAAAGCATACGAAGTTCGATGCCCTATGGAGTGGTCCATATGTCATCACTCAGTGCAAACAACACAATGCCTTTCAAATCTCCAAGTTGGATGGTGAAGAACTATGTATCCCAGTTAATGGGATATATCTTAAGCATTATCACTGAGCCTTCTCTCATCATGTACATATTTTTCTAGTTTTTTCCCTGTTTTCCCTAAGTGCTTTTGCACATGTCAGTAGTTTTCTTAATCTTGTGTGTGTTTCATTTCTTTTTGGGGTAAAACCTTCATGATTGATTCTTGAATATCTCAAGGCTATTGCTAACTTTTCAAACTGCTTTCTGACTCCATGCCCAATGGACTTTGAGGCTACTGGTTTCTAAGCATAGCAGGCATGCTTCCCCTAGGAATCACCATTTTGTTGACCATTTTGGCCCTACAGGCCAAAATCGATCTCCTTCTTTCCCTACCATTTTGAACCCTTAGTCTAGTCATGTACCCACCTTCTGCAAAATATCCTTTTTCTTTGCAATAAGACATGTTCTATAAAGCATTAAAGGATCTAAAGACCTACAGGTTTCGGTTCAGTATGGGGCTTTTCGCTTTGTGCAAATGCCTTAGACAAATTTTCGGCATGGGGATGGGCCAGCAGGAATACGAGTCTCTTACAGAGCTCCGAAGGACAAGTACCCTTGCGGAGGGCAGGGAACCCTTGCGGAGGAGTCAAAAGACAAGGCAAAAGGGGTGAGTTTTCCTTCGAGAAAGGCAAAGACAAAAAGTTGAATTTCTTCGAGCAAAATGCCTGAAGGAATTCCTTCAGACATTTTGTCCAAAGAAATTCACAAGGCAAGGGGCCAAATAAGGAATTCTTTCGAAAGAAAATCCCGTGGCAAAATGAATAAGGCGAATTCTTTCGGACAAAAAGTTTGAAGGAATTCCTTCGGACTTTTTGCCTGAAAGAATTCGCCCGAAACAAGGGCCAAACATTGAAGAGAACATTCCATCGGACAAATATCCGAAGGAATTCCTTCGGACATTTTGTCTGAAGGATTTGAGGACCAAGGCCGCCCGAAGTACCCCAAAGGGCAGGTGCCCTTGCGGGGGGCTCTCGACGATCGTGAAAGGGACCTTTCTCAAAACCCAAAGGGATACCTTCCCTTCGATAGGGTTAAAAGAAAAAGGTCTGGACAAAAGACAAAGGCTCGGATAAAAGGAAAATGCCAAAGGAAGGAAAGTCGAAGGAATTGACCAAGGGGTGATGGGCATGAAGACGTCAAAATCCAGCATAGCGAACTAGCCATTCAGGTTCAAACATCTAGTGACGTCCCTGCAGACGTTAAATTCAGGGCAATAGAATAGCCATTGGATTTCAAATGGCAACAGGCGTGCGAATGTCAACTTTACGGCAATGAAATAGCCATTGATCTTTAAATGCTTGAGCGCAAACCCGAAGGAATTGAAAGGCCTTAGGGCCAAAAAGAAGAGCCCGCTGAGAAAAGAGCCTGAGGAGCCAGCCAAGGATTGATAGAAGATAGCCCTAGGGGGCTCAGATTGCCAGAAAGAGCCAAGAGATGACAAAAGACAAAACCAGGAAAAGACAAAGCTGGAAAAGGACAAGAATCAAGAGTGAACTCAGCGACCCGCCAAGAAAGGGGCCCAAAGAGCCAAGCACAGAAACAGACAAAACAGTCCAAGTGGCAAAAGGTGTCGGCACAAGAAGTTATTCCAGCAGTTGAAACAGTCTCTGACAAGTGGTCATCATGGAGCACAAACAGTAAACGGTGCGACCTATTTTTTCTCATTTTGCATTAATGGTCAGACAACCGTGTGAATGTCTTGAAGAAGGGGTCTTGTTTGCAGACAAACGGCACGGCCCATGTTTTTACACATGACGTTTAATATATTTTAAATGACTAAAGTCAAAACTGGAGCCGACACAACATTCTCTTTCAAGCGGCTTCCTCTTCCCAATGCTCTCAACGCAGCATGGGTCATTTATTTTCCAGAAAGTGCCAAAGTCTTTTCCAAAAGGCTATATATTTTTAACTTCTCATTTGAGAAAGGGGGATCTCTCATTTTTGTATGGTGCAGCCCTGCCAAATTTTCACCTTGAATCAATAGAAAGCATTTTTACCTCTATTTGGTTGGATATATCTCTGAGTGTGCTTGAGTATTAACCTTGTGTTCAGTCATTGTCGCATAATGCTTTCACAGGGTTGATACCAACATAACTGGTATAGACAAAGCGCCATTCCTGCAGGTAACAAGGAGAGTTGTATCTGGAGTGCAGAGACAGAAGAAGGTTACCAAGCAATGTGTTTTCCTACAGCACCTGTGGTAAGTTTATTCTCTGTGTGCATCTTCATTAAACCTCCTTGTTAAGCTCTCTGCAGTCTGGTCCTTTTATCAGATAAAGTGTATGTATGTGCTCTTATGGTTTAAAGTGTGAGCAAATGAGTAGATCAAACTTTTTTGGTGCATCACCGTATTAATCTAGGCTCTATTTTCAGCAATCTTTCTCTATTTTCAACCCCCACTTTATATATATATATATATATATATATATATATATATATATATATATATATATATATATATATATATATATATATTAGCCATAGTACTGGAATAACTCAGAGATGCATCAAAGGGAGCTAGCCCTTATCTAGAGATTCTCCCCTCAGTTTTGCCAGACCCACAGGCAAGAGAGGAGTCTCCATTGTGCTGCGTGGAAGAGAGAAGCCCAGCCTTCTCTCAAGGGTGCAATCCACAGCGTCAACAACACATTTGGAATACATTTTAGTCTTCACTTGACACTAAACTTTACTACTCCATAAAGAGAATGTGAAACCAAAGTTGTTGATAGCACCTTTTTCAATATCTTGTACATGCATAATCATGATTATTCATGCACTTGGGATGAGAGTTTGCCATTCATTAAGCACTCTTACAACCGTGCTTTGCATTTCTTCATTGGACATCGCCATTTCAAGCATGCATCTGGTTTTCATCCCATGTCAAGTAGCGTATCATGACTAGAGTACTAATATTTGGTGAGTCATTAATATTCAAAGGGTGTTTATATGTAAATAATTCATAAGTGAATTCAAGGGTAGAGGAGTTGTATATTATTTCCTCCAAGAATTGTAATGAAAATATTTTATTTCTCCCATAATTTGTGTGTTTTAATTTATCCATGGTATTTTGTTTCATGATTGTTGAATTGGCTAGACGATGATTTATGAATTGATTTGAATGTGTGGCTGCTTTGTGATTTTCTCATAAATTCATATTTCAGAAGGATATTAAGAATGATATGTATTTTCAAAATCATATTTTGAAGTTAAACACTTGTAGGAAGGAAATCTTATAATGATGTATTATACATTACAAAAATAGGAAATCTTATAATGATGAATTATACATTACAAAAATTCAAATGTTTGCCCAATTGACTAACTTTGGTATTAGAATTTCGTCTCAAATCAATGATTCAATTTGATGCTATTCGAATAAATTGTTGCATTCTTGTCAACTAGAAAAGATTACAATTTAAAGATTCACAAACAAAACAAAGCACAAAAATAAAATAGCGAAACATCAATATGAAAATAACCCTGCATACACAAATTTTATGAGGGCCTTGTTTGTTCAATGTTATATCTCAAAATTAACAATTTCAATGCACAATACATCAAACTTACAGTTGTTCCAACAGGGTGAGGTTACCAAGCTCTGGCGGCAGCAATCCATTAAAATTGTTTGAGGAAAAGCTCCTGAATTGAAAAGATTAATAGTGAGAAATATTTCCAGTTTTCCCTGTTTGCTTACTACTTTGAGCAACCATTAGAGCTAACTGCTTCTCAATGATATAAAAGGATAAGCCTGCATAGATTAAATGAAATTATTCAACTATAGTGCGCTGAACTTAAAAGATTATGACGTGGCTGCTTAAAATAACAGGGATGTAGTATATACTATATACATTTCACACAGTAATTAGTTGGAATAAAATGATGCAGCTGTGATGTAATTCACATCATCATTGCTGTATATGTGTTGTTGTAACAACTGAGAGAATTTTATGACCCTTAGAGTATCATCCTTATGCAATTGGATCGCTCCTAGACTTGAAACAGACTAAGGCAGAATTATACAGGTATCTAGAAAGTGTTGAAGCAGGTTTCAAAGTATCTGGGAAGGAGGGAAGCCCACGAAAGCTTCCTGCACATCTTACTTTGAAAAAACTTATGAAAAAACAAGCCTGAGAGACAGGTTCGTGTCCGAATGAACTCATCCTAAATATTATAATAAGTAAGAAATAATGGGTATTAGATTATTTAGCGTATTAGTTTATAGAGTAAGTCAATCTTCAAAGCCTAATATTGGCTATTTGTTGCTATTGCAATTTCGTAGATTCTTATGCTATTGTTAGCACATAGGTTTGTATGTTGATAGGATAGTTTTCTAAGTTGTAGCTATGTCACTGGGTATATAATCAACCACTATGTAATGCAATTCTTACGGCTTGGTTCTATAAAATGGTATGGTGTCAAAGTTAAGATATTGATGAGCCTATAAGGGAGGAGATATTGCGAGGAAGGAAGCATTGTGGAAAGGCGCACCCAGTGTGAAGATCTTCCTGGAATATTAAATTAATTTGTTTTGTTAAGTAAAAGAGACGCTGCTGAAAAGAGGCATCATTGTCAAGGGCTGGGCGTGGAGCATTGTCCAGTGAAGCAATAATGCTAAGTATTTAGACTATAAGCATTTTGTATGAGAGAAGGATGTTGCAGCCTGGTGATAGGAAAGGCATGATCTGAGGATGAGGAAAGTGCTGCTGTATGTGTTCTAGCTGTGGCGTGAGGTGCAGAGAGGATGGCATTCTTAGTCTGGGCACAGCCCAAGGCATTTCCTATTCTTTGAGGTGTTTCTTTTGTCAAAGTTTGCTAGCGTCGCTGTCAAAGATTATTGCCTAAGTGTGTATTCCTTCACCCTATGCATGTTTATTTTGCCTATGCATGTTTCTTTTGGCTGGGTGTGGATGTTTTTCCTGAAACGTGGCTCCTTCTGCATATTTATTTTGTTGTTTTCCTTCTCATTGGCAAGGCGTGGTTGGGCATAGCCTCCTGGAGAAGGGTGCTAGAAGCAAAAATGATGTAGCAAAGTGTCTGAAACGGAGCGTGACATGACTGCAAGAAAAGAGAAGCAGAAGTCTATCAAAAGAAGCTGTATTATATCTGCAGGGTGTGAAAAATTTTGAAGGAGACATCGAAGAATGTAATGTCCCTATTTTGAAATTAAAATAATATTATTATTAAAATAAAAAGTATTCTTAAATACTTAAAATAAAGTAATAATAGTCTAATTTGCTTTTCATTTAAGTTGGGATCTTTTGGGGGTCATGGGCACTTAAGGTCTAAAACTGGATTTTATAAGGAAGTTTTATATATTATCTTTTTTTTTTTTAAAAGGTAAACTTTTCCTCCTTATTTTGGGCGTTACATTTGGAGGAAGGATATAAAATGTAAGGAGAGGTTCATTTGGAAAGGTTATGCATTTTGATGATTGAAATTGTTGATAAAGTATGTCAAGTGTGTTCATCACAACTTGAGGACAAAAACCTTCAAATATGACAAGGGTTTGGAGATGAAAATCTCCATTCCTACATTCAGGGCAATTCTATTTAAGGGTTGTAATTGTGCTTCAAATTTGCATGGTTGCATGCAATTGAATTTACAAAGGTATTTTTGGACATCATCTTGTACGAAAGATTGACGAACACCTTTGGAGGCTTCGTGATTGCATTTGAGCAGGTAAAAGAGGTGGGTGAACTTCTTTGGAGAGCTTTGGTTGGTCTAGAAAGTCATCCCTAAGGTGGCGACTTGCTTTGGAGGAGTGGCGACCCCGATCAAGAGGGCTAATTTGCTTCAGAACCCTTTTCTAGGGTTTAGAGGTACTTTTGGCAATTTATCTCAGCGTGACGAATTGTTTGAGGGTTGATTTGCACATGATTTAAGATGATTTTGTATCCTAGATAATATTTTGAATTTATTATATTATTTCAGCAATGAACTAGGGTTTTGAGAATTTCAGGAAAACTTTTGGTGTGCTTCCCATGATGAAAAAATTATGATTCTAATTTTGTTTGATAACTATTATTTTTATGATCATTTCGAGTTATCACTTGCATTGAAATTCTAAGTATTGTGAAAGTTGTGAATTTATGAAATTTTGCTATAATTTTGCAATAATAAATTCTAAAAATTTGAGTTTCAACTTTTGAGTGAATATTTTGACTTTTAAATTTAGTGGCTACAATATAAAGCTCGGTTCATATTTTTTGGATGGTTAGAAGTAACAAATCTAATTTTTGCCTTAATCACCTAAGAGTTTGGTGTTGAAGTTGCTGAATATTGTTTCATTTTTCGAAATGTGTTATTGGTTGAATTTGTATTTTCAGATTCTTTGAAGGAAGAGGTTTTGGATTAGGTATGGTTTGTTGGGAAACCCCAACTTTGCCTAATTGTCTCATTTGGGGACATTACAGAATGTGATAGGTGTTATTAGTTGTAAGTCAGAAGAAAAGTGCTTGAAAAATATGTAACTTTGTGAAAAATGGTGCCTAAAGCGAAAACTGGAAGGCACACATTGAATTGTGTGTGCATCCTTCTTTTATTGAGTAAAAGGAAGTTATAGTAGTTGGGAAGGTTGATAACCAAACATTAACCAACCATTAGTTAATGACTAACTAATAACTCATTAATAACTTTAACACCCTCTCTTAATGACTGAATCAGAGACTATTCCAAGTTTGTCTCGAAATTTCACAAACAAAGTGGGATCAAAGAGTTGAGTCATTACATTTATAAGCTATTTTTTAGATATCAACATGAAATCTAGTCTTTTGACATTTTGCTTTTTCAATTCTCTAACATTTTTATGTTGTCCATTGTAGGAGCTTCAGTATAGACAAAAACCAAAAATATTAGCCAACAAAACGAAGACCCAGTCGGGTGGACATAAGATGTATCAAGTTTTCCACCAATTCTCTATAGGGTGATTCATTAACTAGTGATAAATCATCATTGGTTGATAGCTTCAACCCGACCTCAATAGTTCTAAATCCAAAAATCTTGGAGACGCTGCTCAAACTAGTGTTGCAAAGAGATGCATCCCCCACAACCTGGGATGCGTCTCGGGTATCAGGACACGTCTCGGGTACAGTAGACGGATACATAAACGTCTCCCATGCCTAGAGACGTTTCTCCATCTATTCCTGTTGTCAACCTAGGGTTGCACCCTAAATATAAGACGTGTTAAAATGACCAATCCTCTCTCCAATTGAAACAATGAGATCTTCTCATGAGGGTGGGTGCCTCAATGGTGAGAAGAACCTCCAGAGAACGTTGGTTCCTGTAAGATATATCAATGGATCTCTACTATGTGCTGCGAATCTACCATGGAAAAGGGAGAAAAAAACTTAAAATAAAAATTCTACCTAATGACGGTGATACACCAAAATGTTGATCCACTCTACTTGGAACCTTGAACACTGAATCAAACAAAAGAAAAAGAAGACCTTTGATTTCAATTGATCACTATGCATAAATATTTCATGAGAAGGTTTGATCCAATGACCAAAACATGAGTAAAAATGGAGAGAGGTCTGATACAAGACACTTTGCAGCCACCTAACATCCACTTACAACTTCAACAAAAGAACTATAAAACACTGAGCATGACCTGCATAACATGATAAGCTAACAACTAGGTATGGATCAAAATTTGGGAAGGAAGAGAAATCTACCACGTATGCAAATTATTGAATGAATGTACACTATGTCAGCACTTGAAATTTGAAAATACAGTCCTTTTATTGATTAAAGAGGTTACACAACTCACCAATGGTAGAGTCTGGTCTTACCAAGAGAGGGATACAATTCAAGGTTGAAAAGCCAATTTATATAGAAAAATATACAATAGCCAAGAGATTGGCACTGAAAATAGAAGAAGAGGTCAACTAAGTCCAACTTGTGTTATTTCAGCCTGCAAATAAATTCCATGTCTTATGCCTTGCATGAAAGCTCTTTGGCATTGAAAATGGATGGTGGGCCCAAGCTGCATGATGCTACGCCAATATCCAACTATAGAACTCCTCTTGATTTGTTAGAACGTTGAAAAGTTTTCCTTTGCATGAAATCAACGCAAATGTCAAATTAAGAGTTACATTTGAACCACCAAAATGTTTCGAGCTTTCGAGACAAGCGAGAGTGTGTGCATGAAATTTCTTGTTGTTTGAAATGTTCAACGCTTTGCCTGTTCATCATGCAAGATGACTCTATTTTCAAAACTAAAGTGTGCTTGCTTTCTTAAACGCGTTTACTACGTTGGAGTCACTTCACATTAGTCTGTGCATGATCTTTATTTATCCTGCCTTTGTCTTTATTTTGCATTTATTTTATTCATTGTTCCTACTATGTCTATGTTCAGTTTTGATTTAATCTTTGCTCATGCATATATTTCTGCGTTTGTCTTTCTTCTTGTTCAGTTCTGGCTCAATCCTGTTTGTGCTTACATCTCTGTCCATGCTATTTATCATGCTCAGTTCACTTCGTGTTTTCTCTAGATTTTCTCGTGTTTTGCTTTAATTCAAGATTCGGGCTTTATTTTGGTTTTCATCCTTCAGACAAAATGTTCAAAGGACTCTCTGTCTTTTCTCTTTCTCTGTCTCTTTGCTTACGCCCTTGTCTTTTTTATCAGGATTTAAAAAATTCGTTTCCTTGTCAATTTATCTGAATTTATTCCTTTAGGCTCCTTATATCTTCCCTTTGATTTTCATCGGACTTTTGCTGACCTCAAATTCCCGCAGATTTCCTATTTGACAATTATTTCGAAGGGTCCTTCTTTGCCTTTGCTTTTCTTATTTTCTCTGGGTTTTTTAACATCCTGAATTTCTTCAGACTTTTTGTCCGAAGGAATTCGTCTCCTTTGGCTAACTTTGCTTTTGTCCTTTGTTTATGTCTCTGCGCTCTGCAAGGGCTTCTATCTTCCAATAATGCCCTTCGAAACTTTTGAAAGGGTCTTGCCACAGACCAAGTGCCCTCCGCAAGGGCAGGTGTCCTTCGAAACTTGTGAAAGGGTCCTTCTTAATTTTGCCAAGGTCTTCTTTGTGCTTGAAGTGTCCCCCGCAAGGGCACATACCCTTAGGGGGAATTGTAAATGTCCCTACGCGACGTCCAGATGTCCTTCGCAAGGGCTTCTGTCTT
This sequence comes from Torreya grandis, assembly GCA_037957365.1. Classification (NCBI taxonomy): domain Eukaryota; kingdom Viridiplantae; phylum Streptophyta; class Pinopsida; order Cupressales; family Taxaceae; genus Torreya; species Torreya grandis. The sequence continues at coordinate 10,667,584 of JARHVA010000009.1, read as the reverse complement.
TCAGGAGTGCCCTTCGAGAAAATTGCAAAGGTCCACTTCACCAACCAAGTGCCCTCCGCAAGGGCAGGTGTCCTTCGGAAGTGGCTTTTCAAAAGAATTGAAGGGTACCTAGGGTATTTTTAAGGCACCCAAGGTTTTTGTAAGTCACCCAGGCTTTTTGTAGGTCACCCAAGATTTTCAACTATGCTCTTCTCCTTTCTTTCGGATAAAAAACCCGAAGAAAAATAGCCTTGAATAACTGCGACTTAGTCATTTTTTCAAACTTTTTGTCAGTCCTTTGAGAGCTCTTTCTCTCAAATAAAATGTTTGAAGAAAAAGTCAAACTCTTATACCCAAAAAATTCTTTGGGAAGACAAAACAAATAAACTTACAGCTTGAATATCTTGGCTATATTTGCACATTTCGTTGTAATCAAACAAGCTCCTTGGAAACCTCTGCATGACTAAACTTCACCTGGCTGTAGATGGCCCCTTGGGTGGCTATGAATGCTCATTTAAGGACCCCAAAATTGATTCATAAGACAAACTTGGCACCATAGCAAAGTTACGAAGTGTAGGGGTGACAATTTGCCTTATGGGGGCAAAAATTGTCAATCTTTTTGGTGACTCTGCTGGGAAGCATGCCTGCTATGCTAGAGAACTGAGGCCATAAATGATGCTATTCAAATTCCCAAATGGTGAACCTGATTTCTGATGAAAATCTCCTCCTGGCCTTGGCTGAAGTAACCTTTCCCCCTCAAAAAGAAAGGGAAAACACGAAAGCAGGAAAACTAACTAAGAAGCAAATGTGCAAACAAGCACTTATTGAACAAAACTGAATCAAACTACTATGCTTGAACAACACTTGTAGAAAGCAAAAAATAGCTAACTATGTACATTCTGCTCTTCAATAGCAATATTTCAGATGTATCCCATTGACTGGGATTGGAAGCTCTTGGCCGTCCATCTTGGCAAGATGGAAGGTGTTGTGGGATTTGTAGCTGGAGATCGTGTATGGGCCACTCCAAAGGGAATCAAACTTTGTATGCCTTCCTGGTTTGGCTCGATCCTCATCCCACTTGAGGACCAGATCTCCTTCATTGAAGTTTCATGAGGAAGCTCTTTTGTCAAATGTTCTTTTCACCTGTGCCTAATGACTTTTATGACTAGCATGGATTGATTTCTTGTTTCTTCCAACTCCATAAGCTCTGCATACCTGATCTACATAGGCTCATTTTCCATCAACTCAAGTTGATGCATTAGTTCCAAAGCTGGAAACTCGAGAGAAATAGGTAACCTTGCTTCCTTACCATAGACTAGCTTGTATGGAGAGTTGGCTATTGACCTCTTGTAGGTGATCCTATTAGCCCATAGAGTTGACTTCAACTTGAGATGCCATGACCTCTAATTGTCTTCAATAGTCCTTCGTATGATCCTTAAGAGGTTCTTATTTGTAGATTCAGCAAGGCCATTTCCTTGTGGATAATAGTTCAATGAAGTGCTGAGATAAACTCCGTGTTGGACAGCCCATTGGCTGATCCTAGATCCCACAGAAGCCATTGCATTGTCAAAAATAATGGTTGAAGGAACTCCAAACCTAGTAATTAGACCTTCATAGAAATCAATAATGTTAGTTTTGTTTGCTTCTTTCAATGCAATTACTTCTGTCCAACATGTGAAGTAATCCTTAACTGTTAGAATCCACTTATGCCCTAAACTCGAAGTGGGATTAATGAGACCAATAAAGTCCAATCCCCACTAGACAAAATGTTGATCCACTGCAATTGGATGAAGGGGCAGGGCTGCAAGTTTAACTTTTCCTACAAACATAGCACATTGTTTTCACCTCCTAACCCATGTATGGCAATCGCCAAATATAGTAGGCTAATAGTACCCACCTCTCATGAATTTAAGTGCTATAGTTCTTGCGGAAAAGTGTCCTCCACCAAGTCCATGGAATTCTTCAAGTAATTTTTGAGTTTGGCTTGGTTCCACACACTTTAGTAACATTCCATTAATATCTTTTTTGAACAAAACACCGTCAATGAACAAGAATGGAATTGATTGCAATCTGAAATTCCTTTTTTTGAAGCACTTAGGTGAGAAGGATAAAAACCATTTTGCAGATAGCTTACCAAATCACGAAATCAGTTGGAATGTGAGGTGTGAACAACAACAATCTCTTCATCATTTGACACCAAAACAACGTCACTAGTTTCTTGCAACCCTGAGCTAGATGCTCACAAAGTCCTTTGCCTCTAACCAGCTTTGTAACCTTAATTTCTACGTTATATTCCATTACCTTGGTTATCCAACCAGCCCTCTTCTCATTTATGTCTTTGTTTAGAAGAAATTATTTGATGCTTGGATGAGCAACCATTAGATGTATTTTATTATTAGACAACAAGTGCCTAAATTTCTTCAGAGATCTTACAACTGAAAGGACATGTTTTTCAACAAAAGAATACCTTGTCTCATACTCCTCCAAGCATTGGTTGTGGAAAGCTATTGGCTGCTCCAAATATTCATGATTCTGTTGCATAAGAATACCTGAAATGGTGTCCACATTAGCATACGTATACAAAATCAAATCTTTCATAAAATTTGGATTTAAAAGCATAGGAGCACTTGCTATGGATTTCTTAACATCTTCAAAACCTATTATTCTCTCCTTGAACCAGCTGAAGTTATGATTTTTTTTTAACATGGCTATAAGTGATTTAGCTACAGTAGTGAAATCTGAAATGTATCTCCTTATAAAATTGATTTTTCCAAAGAAACTTTGCAAATCCTTTTTGCTCTTAGGCAAGGAGAGTGCAAGACTGGATTGAATCCTTTCAAAATCTATGTTTAAACCGTGCTTTGAAACAACATGTCCAAGAAGCTTACCTTCATGAACTGAAAAATGTCATGTCCAAGAAGCTTACAACATGTCATTTTCAAACACCTGCCAATTTTCTTGGTTATTCGAAACAAAAGGCCTTACAACTACCTTTATATGTGACTGAAAAATGTCACTTTTTACATTAGCTGGAATATCAATTTGTGCCCCAACAACAGTCAACCTATCAGCATGTTTATTCCTATCTTTTGGTATTCTCTGAATATTAAAAGCCTAAAAATCTTCAAGTAAATCCCAAACTCTGTGTCTGTAAGATTTAAGCAACATATTCTTGCAAATATTAAAACCTCTTACTTGGTGGACTACAAGTTCACTATCTCCAAACACTTGCAAACAATTTGCTTTCATCTTCCTAGCCCACTGCAAACCGTGAACTAGTGCTTCATATTCAACAACGTTGTTTGAACAGCCAAACTAAAATTTAATAGAGGAGAAATACCTTTGTTCTGTAGGAGAAATTAACATCATTTCAACTCCGGTTCCATGCTTATTTCTTGATCCATCAAAGTATAATTGCCACAAGCGTTCATTAGATTCGTCCTCTTTGACCATGGCTAGAATTGGTGCATCGTTCTCATGAAGACAATACACACCAAGACCTTCCTCTTCAATCAGCTTGTAGGGATCATGTTAATGCAAGGTGGAAGCCCACTCATCAAGAAACAAATCTGGAACTCCATCCAAAGGCGAGTCCTTTTCTAGATCACTAGTTTATAATATTTCATCTGAGATGATACAATTTGCATTGACAACACTTGGCGTATAAGGCTCCATATGAAAACATGCAATAAGCTCTGAATGAATTGTTATCTTTGTGCCATAGCTAAATCTAAATAGAAAATAGATTCAATCAGCTGATAAATATCCCCCAATCTTTGAGGTGAATCCCTTAAAAGGCACATAGTGAAATAAGGAGGTAGGTCCACCACTACAACAACATGCTAAATAGTAATGTTAGGACAAGCATGTAATGTCAATTTCAAATCTTTGATAATGCCTACCATTTTTGCTGGTAAACCATCCAATTGCAATACCCCTTTAGTATTTGGCTTATAAACAAGGTCGAGCTTGTTTGCAATCTATTTGGGCATCACTGTACTGCTAGCTCCACTATCCACCATAAAATTATGAACCAAAGTGTCACCCACTATCAAAGAAAGATAAAAAGGGGGAGTTTTCTTCACTTTTACCTCAGTTTTTTCCACCTTTGATATCTTATCTCCTTGCTACACTTGTTGCTTAGTTGGCTGATCCGAATTTGTCAGGACAACACCTTTCTCAACCAATTTTGGAGACGATTCAAAAACTGAAAGTTTTTGAATGAGTTTATCATTTTGCCCTAGAATTGAAAGAGAATCCCTCATGCTAATGCTGATGTTAGACTTCTTCATTTGATTTATAATACTGAACTAAGATGCACTAACCTTTGATTGCACTTTCTTTGGTACTTACTATTGACAATTCTTCCATAGGACAAATTGTCTCTCGCCATTCAGAAAATTCACGTCTCTAGCCAAGGAAGAAAGAATACATTGTTTTTTCTTTGGTAAGGGCCTTTGCTACAATAGGAATTCCTTTGGACTTTTGTCCGAAGGAACGGTTCATCAAAAAAGGCTAAGCGAAGGACATAACTTCAGAAAAGAGCTAAGGACATAAGTCCGCAGGATATAATAAATCAACAAAGAGCCTAAGACAAAGGAAGTATTTTGTCCAAAGGAATACCTCGGAGAATCCAAAAGTCCACCCAAAAAAGCAAGGAAAATCCAAGTTACCCTTCGAAAGGGTCATTTTCAAGAAACCCGAAAGGCAAGGTACCCTTCAAAAGGGTCATTTTCAACAATCCCAAAGGGCACCTACCCTTCGAGAAGGTACTCATCAAATTTAGTTGCCCTACAAAAAGCCTGGGTGCCCTACAATTTTTCCTAAAAGGGTACAGATGAAGGACATAAGCCCTTGTGGAGGTCATTGGTCAACAACAGGACCATTGCAATTTTTTTGAAGGGCACAGAGGGAGAGCCACGAGCCCTTGCGAAGGGAACTTGGTCGGTGCCTGGGCCTTTGTGCAAGTCTGAAGGGCATTCTCAGTGGAGTTCAAAAAGAGAAGGATTAAATTCCTTTGGGCTTTTTTTCCAAAGGAATTCCTTTGGACAAAAAGTCTGAAGAAATTTGGAGAGGCCCGTGCCAAAAAATCCGATAGCAAAGTCTGAAAAAACAAAGAGCAAAGGCAAAGGACAAAGGGTTAATTCCTTTAGGCTTTTTGTTCAAAGCAATTCCTTTGGACAAAAGGTCTGAAGAAATTTGGAAAGATTACAAGGAAGACAAATTTATGGGAAAAAGCCCGAAACAGGTGAAGACAGACAAAACCCGACAGAATAAAGCCAACATAAAAGGGAGCAAAACAAAGGAAACCTTCGGACAAAAGTCCAAAGGAATTCCTTTGGACTTTTTGTCTGAAGGATTAATTTAAAAAATAAGCCCGAGGCAGAGAAGAAGAAAATTCTAAAGGAAAGGTAATAAGCCAAAGTCTGCAAGAACAAATTCGGCAAAATTGGCAAGCATAAAGACGGAGGAAATCAAAGGTAAAGTCAGCCAGAATTCTGAAAAAATTAAACCACGAGAAGTTGACCTCAGATTAAGCGACAAGAAGTTGAAAAAAGGCCAAACGGAGGAAATATAGACTAGATAAAGACAAAAATACATCCGAATATAGAATCCTACCAAAAATAGACATGAACAGGCAGAGCCGAATAGGATAAAATACATGCAAGCAAGGGCTATTTTCGATCGACCGGTCAAAGCTTCAATTGACTGATTGTTGAAGTCCTGCTCATCTCTGGATCAACTCATGCATTTGAAGGTCCAACTCAGCTTCAATCAGAGTTCCAAATTTGAATGTCGAGTTGACTATTCTAGATTTAGAGTTGACTAATTGTTAAATGCCACATCTACCAAGAGTTTCCCATGCAAAAGAGAATGATCTTTTCGTCCAACTCAGCTTATCAGATGGCCAACTCAGCCTTTCAAATGTTCCAACTCAGCATCAAGCAGCTCACGTAGATTTCTAAAATTGACATTGACATGGATCTCCATGCAAAGAGAGGTGGGCAGTTCAGAACAAAGACAAGTTCGCTTCCTTAAGCGTAAGAAGCTTCATGCAAAGACAAAAAGAAAACATATTCTATTGAAAGGCCAAGTCAGCCTTGAGTTAATCTAAGTTAATCCTTCTGTTCAAATTTTCAATGCCAATCTTTGGCTCTTGTAATTCTCTATAAAATGGCTTTTAGCCTTGATTAAAAATCATCCCTCTCTTGGCTAGACCAGACTCTGCCATTGGTGAGTTGTGTAACCTCTTTGATCAATAGAAGGACTGTACTTTTAGATTTCAAGTGTTGGCATAGTGTATATTCCTTCAGCAATTTGCATAAGTGGTAGATTTCTCTCCCTTCCCAAATTCTGATTCATACCTAGTTGCTAGATTATCCTTATGCAGGTCATGTTTAGTGTTCTTTACGTCTTTTGTTGAAGCTGTAAATGGATGTTAGTGTTGACCATTTTGGTCCTGTAGGCCAAAATGTCAGTCTCCTTTCCCTACTATTCTGAATCGTCAGTCTGATCATATATCCATCTTCTGCAAAATCCCCTTTTTCTTTGCAATAAGTCATGTTCTTATAAAACATTGAAAGATCTAAGGACCTACAGATTTTGGTTCAGTATGGAGCTTTTTCGCTTTGAGCAAATGCCTTGGACACACTTTCGGCAAGGAAATGGGCCAGTAGGAATACAGGTCTCTTACAAAGCTCGGAAGGGCAAATGCCCTTGTGGAGGGTAGGCAGGTGGGGTTGTTTCAAGCAAGTTTTGAAGGACATCTTGGGGTCCAAGTGCCCTTGTGGAGGGTAGGGAACCCTTGCAGAGGAATCAAAAGACAAGGCAAAAAGAAAGATAGGCAAAGACAAAAGTTGAATTTCTTCGGGCAAAATGCTTGAAGGAATTCCTTCGGACATTTTGTTCAAAGAAATTCACAAGGCAAAAAACCAAAAGAAATTCTTTCGGAAGAAAATTCTACAGCAAAGTGAACAAGGCAAATCCTTTGAACAAAAAGTCTGAAGGAATTCACTCGAAGGAAAGCCGATCGAAAGAAAACAAGCGGCAAAATGAAGGAAAGATTTCCTTCGGGCAAAATGTCTTAAGGAATCGAGAAGCCAAGGCAACCTGAAGGACCCCGAAGGGTAGGTGCCCTTGCGGGAGACTCTCGACTGCCAAAAGGGACCTTTCTCCAAGTCCCGAAGGGACACCTTCCCTTCGGGAGTGTTAAAAAGACAAAGGCCTGGACAAAGGGAAAAAGCCGAAGGAACAAAAAGGACAAAGGGAAAAAGTAAAGGAAAGAAAGCCAAATAAATTGCCAAAGGGGGGTGATGGGCCCGAAGACGTCAAAATCTAGCATGGTGAACTAGCCATTGGAGGTTCAAACACCCAGTGACGGGCACGTGAATGCCAAATTTAAGGTAGTGAAATAGTCATTGATTTGGAAATGCTTAAGGATAGGTCGCAAGTGAACTCAACGACCCATCGAGAAGATAGCCCTGAGTGCTCATAAAGCCAAAAAAGGACAAAGCCAAGAAGAGACAAAAAAACAAGGAAAGATGGGAACAGTCTAGGTGGCAAAGGAAGGTGTCAGCACAAGGAGTTATTCTAGCGGTTGAAACAGTCTCTGCCAAGTGGTCATCAAGGAGCACAAACAGTGAATGATGCGGCCAATTTTTCCTCATTTTGCATTAATGAGCATACAATCGCATCAGTCTTAAATAAGGGCGGCCTTGTCATTAAAACAATCAGGCGACCCATGCTTCTACAGTAGCATTTAATACGTTTTAAGCGCTAAAGTCAAGATTGGTGACTACACAACATGGTTATGTTAGGCCGTTTCTAGAAGGATGATATCAGCATTAGCGACTTCCTCTTCCCAAGGCATTCAACGCAGCATGGGTCATTTATTTTTTAGAAAGCACCAAAGTCTTTTCCAAAAAGGCTATATATTGTAATCTCTCATTTTGTAAAAAGATCTCTTAGCTTGTAAGGTGGAGCTCTGCCAAAATTTACCTTGAATCAAAAAGAAGCATTTTTGCCTCCATTTGAGCTTGCACTTTTGCATATGTTTATGGCTTTGTCTTGTGTTAAGTAATTTTCCTTCATGCTTTCATAGAATGATTCCAGCATGTCTAGTGTATTATGAGTTCTTCTTTTGTAGGTTAGCCAGAAGTGTCCACAGTAAAGTATAGGCGCATGTGAACAGGCTGTTATAGTGTGTCTTAGAACACCTCTGGTAGTTCTTCCTCCCTGTATCTCCAGAGGACCCCTAGCTCACTGATGCAAAAGAATTTCTCATATCAAATGAAGTGTATATTAGCTTGTTCTTGGTGGAAAGTATATGTTCAAGCTAAGTAGATCAACTATTTTTGGTGCATCACCGTTTAGTTTAGGTTCTGTTTTCAGTAACCCTTCTCTCTTTTCAACCCTCCCCCATTGTTAGCAGTAGGAAATCTAGGACCTCAAAGATGCATTAAAGGGAGCTAGCCCTTATCTAGAGATTCTCCCCTTAGTTTTTCCAGACCCACAAGCAAGAGAGGAGTCTCCGTTGTGCCACGTGGAAGATAGAAGCTTAGCCTTCTGTCAAGGGTGCAATCCACAGCGTCAACAGTTAGGTGGCTGCAAAGTGTCTTGTATCAGACCTCTCTCCATTGTTTTCCCTCATGTTTTGGTCATTCGATCGAACCTCTTCATGAAATATTTATGCATAAGTGATTGATTGAAATTGAAGGTCTTCCTTTTCCCTTGTTTGTTCAGTGTTCAAGGTTCCAAGTTGAGTGGATCAATCTTCTGGTGTATCACCCCTTTTTAGGTAGGATTTCCCCTTAAAGTTTCCTTCTCCCTTTTCCATGGTAGTCTGCAGCATAGAGTGGAGATCCTCATTGATACATCATACAAGAATCAGCCTTCTCTGGAGTTTCTTCTCACCATTGAGGCACCCACCCTCGTGAGAAGATCCCATTGTTTCAACCAAATAGAGGACTGGCCATTTCATGCACGTCTTCGATTCAGGGCGCAGCTCCAGGTTGACAACAATTTTTGGCACGCCCAGTGGAATCTATTTTAGTTGGTCTTAATGAAATTGCAGTTATAGCAGTGGTCTTTAAGAAGTATTTGGTGATTCCAAGCTCAAGCAATTGCTTCTAACAGTTCAGGGACAGTGTCCATGTAGGTCTATTTTTATTGCATTATCGTGAATGAATTTTGGTGGCTGTGTATGAAGAGAATTCCTATGCTATGTTTCCTTATAAGCCCAATGATGGATCATACCAGCCTAGTCATGATACCTATGAGCCTCTTTATGAGCCTAATCAGCCTTATCAAGGGTATTATCAAAGCTATGTTGAGACTTATCAAGTTTCTCATGATCCTTATTATCAAGAGCATGAATCTTACCTTCCTTGTGAGCCATATCAGTCTCAGGACAGATTTCAACTTTCCCATATGGCTATGATATTGCATATGAGCAGTCTTGCCGTCAAGAAAGAATGAATGAAATAGAGCTCAGAATACTAGCATATGCAACAAAGGTTTGTTCTAATTCTTAGTATGAGGAAGTGAATGGTCTATTTCAAAATGTGTCCAATGATCTAGAAGAGATAAGTGGACTATGTATTCTTGTGTTGGAAAATATGGAGGCTTGGGAAAGGTAGAAAATCGAGTTAAACCAATTGTCTACAAAGGGCTATTTTGCTTCTTATTCTCATGAAGTTCTTAACCATGCCTAGTGTGTGCCAAGGGGGCTTCCTAGTTGGAGTCAAGAGCCTATTCAAGAGCATATTCAAAAGCCTATTCAAGTGACTATTCATGAGACTAAACCTTCCTATAGTCCCCTTTCCTCACCAATCATCCCTCAAGCTCAGATTGTTGAGGAAGACAAGCAGGTTCCAGACTTTGATGAGGTAATGGTCAAGTGGAAGGAGCAAAATACAGACGTCTTTAAGAGTTTCTCTTTCCCTCTCCAAAACTCCCTAGATAATTCCTTTTCCCTCAAGATTCCAAAATCTGATCATGATCGACCTCCCATGCTTCATTTTCCCTCTTAAACAAATGAATTTTATCACCCTCCCACCATCCCCCTTCCTCAGGAGGAGCCTATTCTTTGGAGGATTGAGAAAGAGGTTGCAGCTACAGGACAAGTTCTTGCAGAGTGTGTAGAGAATGCTTTAGGGGTGTTTGAGGAAGAATTTCCTATTGATACTTCACTTGAGGTTGTAATTGTATATCCAATTATAGCTGAGGGTGGGAAGACTAATCTTAATGTAGAGGAACTTTAAGAGGAGCTGATACAAATTAAAGTTATAAATGAGTTACAGGTATCTCCTATTGAGAAGGATCCAGATAACGTTATAGCTGATTCAGTTCAAATAGATCAAAATGAGGAACAAAAAGATGATTGGTAGTTGTACCTTGAATCTCTACAAGAGATTGAAGAGCTTTGTATGGATATGTTGTCTATTGAAGGACACGTTTACAAAAAATTTGATCAAGAATTACCTATTCGAGGTCACAGTACAGATTGGGTTGCCTACTCAAAGCTCCTTGAAGCACTGGATGAACTCGCAGCACTCAATAAGAAGGATGTGGTCACTCAAAAACCATGCATAGATGAGGTATCACTTGACATGGTGGTAGATGACAACCAATCTAAAAAAGATCAAGAGGTACTTGATGAGTTTGTCTTTGTTGCTATTGACGACTCATTTGAGAAGATGCTAATATAGTTCGTAGACAAGGAAAATACCTCATCGAAGGTTATGATTAAAAAACATCCTGCTTTGTGACTTGTACCATCTCTTGGAAGGAGTGAGTTCAAGAATTTCCCATTTGATCTAGGCAGATCATGCTTTATCATGGTTAGCTAGGTTCCTATTTGTTGTGCTTTCCTCCAAATGTTGTTCAAGCACAGTAGTTTGCTTCAGTTTTGTTCCAATAAGTGCTTGTTTGCACATTTGCTTCTTAGTTAGTTTTATGCTTTCGTGTGTTTCCCTTCTTATTTTGAAGAAGAAGGTTATTTCAGCCATGATCAGAGGAGATTTTCAGTCAGAAATTAGGGTCACCATTTGGGAATTCAAATAGCGTCTATATATGGTCTGGGTTCTCAAGCATAGCAAGCATGCTGAGCCAGCTGAGTTGCCAGAAATGTTGACAATTCTTCCACAGGACAGATTGTCTCTCGCCATTCAGAAAATTCACGTCTCTAGTCAAAGAAGAAAGAATGCATTGTTTTTTCTTTGGTAAGGGCCTTTGCTACAATAGGAATTCCTTTGGACTTTTGTCCGAAGGAACGGTTCATCAAAGAAGGCTAAGCCAAGGACATAACTTCGGAAAAGAGCTAAGGACATAAGTCCACTAGGAAATAACAAATCAACAAAGAGCCTAAGATAAAGGAAGTAATTCCTTTGGACTTTTTGTCTGAATGAATACTTCAGAGAATCTAAAAGTCTGCCCAAAAAAGCAAGGAAAAGCCAAGTTACCCTTCGAAAGGGTCATTTTCAAGAAACCCGAAAGGCAAGGTACCCTTCAAAAGGGTCATTTTCAACAATCCCAAAGGGCACCTACCCTTCGAGAAGGTACTTGTCAAATTCAGGTGCCCTACAAAAAGCCTGAGTGCCCTACAATTTTTTTGAAAAGGGCACAGACAAAGGACAGAAGCCCTTGCGGAGGGCACTGGTCAGCGACAGGACCATTGCAATTTTTTCGAAGGGCACAGAGGGAGAGCCACGAGCCCTTGCGGAGGGCACTTGGTCGGTGCATGGACCTTTGTGCATGTTCGAAGGGCATTCTCAGCAAAGTTCAAAAAGAGAAGGATTAATTCCTTAGGGATTTTTGTCCGAAGGAATGTCTAAAGGGCATTCTCAGTGAAGTTCAAAAAGAGAAGGATTAATTCTTTCAGGCTTTTTGTCCAAAGGAATTCCTTCGGACAAAAAGTCTGAAGAAATTCAGAGAGGCCCATGCCAAAAAATCCGACAGCAAAGTCCGAAAAAACAAAGAGCAAAGGCAAAGGACAAAGGGTTAATTCCTTCAAGCTTTTTGTTTGAAGGAATTCCTTCAGACAAAAGGTCCAAAGAAATTCATAAAGATTACAAGGAAGACAAATCCATGAGAAAAAGCCCGAAACAGGTGAAGACAGACAAAAACTCGACAGAATAAAGTCAACATAAAAGGGAGCAGAACAAAGGAAACCTTCAGACAAATGTCCGAAGGAATTCCTTCAGACTTTTTGTCTGAAGAATTATGTTGAAAAATAAGCCCGAGGCAGAGAAGAAGAAAATTCGAAGGAAAGGCAATAAGCCAAAGTCCGCAAGAACAAATTCGGCAAAATTGGCAAGCATAAAGCTGAAGGAAATCAAAGGTAAAGTCAGCCAAAATTATGAAAGAATTAAACTATGGGAAGTTGACCTCAAATTAAGTGATGGGAAGTTGAAAAAAGGCCAAACAGAGGAAATATAGACCAGATATAGACAAAAATACATCTGAATATAGAATCCCGTTAGAAATAAACATGAACAGGTAGAGTAGAATAGGATAAAATGCATGCAAGCAAGGGCTATTTTTGATTGACCGATCAAAGCTTCAGTTGACTGATTGTTGAAGTCCTACTCATCTCCGGATCAACTCATGCATCCGAAGGTCCAACTCAGCTTCAACCGGAGTTCCAAATTCAAATGTCGAGTTGATTGTTCTAGATTTAGAGTTGACTAATTGTTAAACGCCACATCTACTAGGAGTTTCCCATGCAAAGGAGAATGATCTCTTCATCCAACTCAGCGTATCAGACGGCCAACTCAACCTTTCAAATGTTCCAAATTAACATCAAACAGCTCACATAGAGTTCTAAAATTGACATTGGCATGGATCTCCATGCAAAGAGAGGTGGGCGGTTTAGAACAAAGACGAGTTCTCTTCCTTAAGCATAAGAAGCTTCATGCAAAGACAAAAAGAAAACATATTCTATTGAAAAGCCAACTCAGCCTTGAGTTAATCTAAGTTAATCTAAGTTAATCCTTGGCTCTTGTAATTCTCTATAAAATGGCTTTCAACCTTGATTAAAAATCATCCCTCTCTTGGCTAAACCAAACTCTACCATTGGTGAGTTGTGTAACCTCTTCGATCAATAGGACTATACTTTCAGATTTCAAGTGTTGGCATAGTGTATATTCCTTCAGCAATTTGCATAAGTGGTAGATTTCTCTCCCTTCTCAAATTCTGATTCATACCTAGTTGCTAGATTATCCTTATGCAGGTCATGTTCAATGTTCTTTAAATCTTTTGCTGACACTGTAAGTGGATGTTAGGTGGCTGCAAAGTGTTTTTTATTAGACCTCTCTCCATCATTTTCCCTCATGTTTTGGTCATTGGGTCGAACCTCTTTATGAAATATTTACGCATAAGTGATTGATTGAAATCGAAGGTCTTCCTTTTCCCTTGTTTGTTCAGTGTTCAAAGTTCCAAGTTGAGTGGATCAATCTTCTGGTGTATCACCCCTTTTTAGGTAGGATAAAGTTTCCTTCTCCCTTTTCCATCGTTGTCCGCATCATAGAGTAGAGATCCTCATTGATACATCCTACAGGAACCAACCTTCTCTGGAGGTTCTTCTCACCATTGAGGCACCCACCCTCATGAGAAGATCCCATTGTTTCAATCGGATAGAGGACTGGTCGTTTCACGCACCTTTTCGATTCAGGGTGTAGCTCCAGGTTGAAAACACTTACTGCTCATGAATTAGAGGTATTTGTTGCACTTTACTAACCTCTATATTTTGATTTTTTTGGGTTGTGAGAGTAGCGAACTGCTATATTTTACTTTGAGCAACAATACTAGGAGTACTTGAAGTATTTGCTACCGTTTGGGCTTCCTCAACAACGCTTGTTTTGGTTCTCTGATAGGTTATAGCTGCAATTTGACCACTTGAATTGTTAGTTTTAACATCCTGAGTAAAAGCAACATGATCATTGACCTGTCAATTTACATTAGTAGCATCAGGCTACCCTTGAACTTGATGAGTCACTCCTTGTGATGTCAAACCTGTATCTTCATATTGACCTCCTTGAAAAGAGAACTCTTCTTGTGTCATCTGTGGCATGGTGATGTTAGGTGATACCAGGGCCTAGTTTTAAGCATCATTGAGATTTGAGGGCTGCCAATCTAAATCTTGCACCAAATTATTTTGAGATGGAGTTGGAACAATGGCTTTTGAAGTGGAAGGAGCATTCAGATCAAGAGCAACATATGGCTTAGCTGGAGTTATGGCTCATTGTGCTTGATAGAGCGGTCTATTTTCTCTGAAACCCTGATAAGAAGACCTTTGATCTTTGAAGTGCTGATAGTTGTTTTGATTTTGTTGTTGATAGGGCCTATTTGAATAAAATTGTTGCCTTTTGAACTATACTATTTCATTTTCAAAAGATTGTAGCAAACTTTTCAACTCTCCTATCTCACTAGATTGATTAGTAGGGGCTACAATAGGAACTTGAGGTGCTGGAATTAGAGCCAAGGATGGAATTTGAGGAACTTAAGGGCTGGTACATAAATTATTTCTAGAAATATGGGCATTGGAGGTCTTGGATAAAGCTTATCTGCTTGTATCAAACTATTTTTTGCCCTTATTGCAACTTCATAAGCATCTGATAAAGTAGTGCCACCCATTGACTGTATCATCACACTAATGTTAGAATTAAGAGCTTTCAAAAAATACAAAAATGCATATTCAGGGGATGGTCTAATCAAAACCGATATCCTACTCCAGATCTTCTGGAATCTGAGATTGAAATCAGACATGAACTCATGAGGAGCTCTCTGTATGGTAGTTAATTGCTCAACTAAAGATAAGTGATCTGATTTGTCTTCAAACTGCTTGACTAAGGCTGCACCCAATTCTTCCCAGGTGGAAACGGATCTAAGTGGGAGGGTTCTATACCACTGCAATGCTTTTTCTTTGAATGAAGTAACAAGTAATCTGATAGCAACATTATCCTCAACAACATTATGAACTGAACAAAAATTAGCCACATCCTGGATATGCTCAATAGGAGTTGTTTGATTTTCTCTTGAGAAGAATGGAATACTTTTGAGGGCAAATACAAGAATGTTGTCTAATTATGCTAGATTATGTGGACTTCCCCTATTGAATGGAGCAAACACTTGATTTCTAACGACCATTTGGATGGTGGGGATTGCAGTGTTTAGAATGATAGGATGAGGGGGAGGTAAATATTCCATTTGAGGATATGGATTTTCCTCCTAGACCTTGCTCTTTTATAAGTAACAAATTCAAAAGGAATACCTTTATTTATTGATCTTGTGGTAACCTTTGGCATGAACGGATCCTCTGAATGATGCTATTTACTATGCAATTGGATGTAGATGAATATCCTCTATTGCTACAAAAACTCTATGCAAATAATTTTTTACGTGGTCCCATCGGGCATGCCAAAAATTGTTGTCAACCTGGAGTTGCACCCTGAATAGAAGACGTGCTGAAATGGCCAATCTTCTCTCTGATTGAAACAATGAGATCTTTTCACGATGATAGATGCCTCAATGGTGAGAAGAGCCTCCAGAGAAGACTGGTTCTTGTAAGATGTATCAATGGATCTCTACTTTGTACTGTGAATCTACCATGGAAAAGGGAGAAAAAAACTTGAAAAAGAAATCCTACCTAATAACGGTGATACACCAAATGGTTGATCCACTCTACTTGGAACCTTGAACACTAAATCAAACAAGGGAAAAATAAGACCTTTGATTTCAATTGATCACTATGCATAAATATTTCATTAGATGGTTCGATCCAATGACCAAAATGTGAGGGAAAATGATGGAGAGAGGTCTGATACAAGACACTTTACAACTACCTAACATCTACTTACAATGTCAGCAAAAGACCTATATGTTGACCAATTTTAGTCCTGCAGGCCAAAAATCGGGCTCCCCTCTTTCTTTGCTAGACATGTTAGCCAGTCTATAATGAATTTACCTTACTGCAATTTTGGGTTTTCCCTTTGTGGCAAGCCCATTTTTATAAAGAACCAAGTGATTTGAGTCTTGCAAGTATTTTGAGTTGATCTAGGGATCATTTCGTTTCTCAAGCAAATTACCTCGAAAAAGCCTTTTATCGGCAAAAGGATGGGCCAGTTTCAAAGAAGTACAAGTCTTTTACAAAACTCCGAAGGTCAAGTGCCCTTGTAGAGGGCAGAAAAGTAACAAATGGGACCATTCAAGCAAGCTTCGAAGGACAACTTTGGACCCAAAATGCCCTTCGGAGGGCAGAAGGTGCATTTGTAAGAGATCAGGGTAGAGAGCTCGAAAGGGAAGTTTCCTTCGGAGAAAGTGATAAGTCAAACAATGAATTTCTTCAAAGATTTTGTCTGAATAAAATCCATGAAGAAACCAAGGGGAAAATTTATTCGGACAAAATGTTCGAAGGAATTCCTTCGGACTTTTGTCCGAAGAAAATTACCAAAGGAAAGCCAAGACACTGAAGGCATGAATTCCTTCGAACATTTTGTCCGAAGAAATTCAGAAGGCAAAGAAACTCAAAGGGTAAGTGCCTTTGCGAAAGACTCTTGGCCATCAAAAATGACCTTTTCCTTTTTCCGAAGGGTCACTTTTCCTTCAGAAAAGTTCATTCGCAAAAGTCGAGGAAATTGCTAAAGGATAATGATGGTCCCGAGAAAGTCAACTTCAACATGGTGAACTAGCCGTTGAAGGTTCAAACATTTGGTGACGGGCCCATGAACGTCAAATTCAAGGTAGTAAAAGAGACATTGATTTTCAAATGATGATGGGCTTAGGAGCATCAAATTCAAGAAGATGGGTTAATCGTCGAAGAAAAGCTAAAGGACATTTCCTTTGGACAAAATGTCCGAAGGAATTCCTTCAGACATTTTGCCTGAAGGAATTCAAATGCTGAGCGACCTACCAAGAAATGAGCCGAGAGGAGGCAAAGATAGCCCAAGAGCTTGAATTGCCAGGAAAATACAAGAAGTAGCAAGGAAAGAGAGCAGAATAGTAAATCTAGAATGCGGCTACGCACACATAAGACAATGCTTGGAACGTTCCATAAGACACATCTAGCCAAGCACAGGCATGAACCGGATCATCCCAGGTGGCAAAAGAGGCGTCAACATGAGAAGTAATTTCTTGTAGATGGAATAGTCTCCACCAAACAACCATCAAAGGGAGTGCGAGCATTCAATAGAGTGGCCCATTTTTCTTTGTTTAGCATTAATAAGTAGAGAGTTGCATGAGTTTTCAAGGGAGGTGGCCTTATCGCTCAAAGAATAAAGCAACCCATGCTTTAGCAGGAACATTAAATGCAATTTGAGCAGCAAAGTCAATGTTTGTGACATATACAACGTGGTTCTTCCAAGTGTATTTATGAAAAGATGATAGCAGCATGAGCAGATTCCTCTTACCAAGGTGTTTAATGTAGTATGGGCCACCGGTTCCTTGAAAAGACTAAGGGTCTTTCTCTAAATTATATATATTGTAATCTCTCAGCTACAAAAGATATCTCACTTGTGTATGGTGAAGCCCTGACAATTTTACCTATTAATCAAAAGAAGCGTGTTTTACCTCCATCTGATTTGTTATATTTCTGAATATAACTGTGTATCGTCATTATGTTTAGTTATTTTATCTTAATGCTTTCACAGGTCGATGCCAACATATCTAATATATCTAAGACCATCTTTTGCAGGTTAACAGGAAGTGCCCAGGTTAGAGCATAGAGGCAGAAGAACAACCATCTGACAGTGTGCTTCTAGAGCACTTATGGTAGGTTCTTCTTCATTGTATCTCCATTAAGCCCCCTTGTTAAAACACTCATGCAGTCTGGTCTTTTGTTCAAATGAAGTGTATGTTCGCTCCTTTTGATGTAAAGTGTTGATAAAAGATGAGTAGATCGAATCATTTGGTGTATCACCATTTTAGTTAAGTTCTAATTTTGTAACATCCTTTTCTCTTTTCACCCCCCCCATTATTAGCAGTAGCAGTTAAGGACCTCAAAGGTGCATCAAGGGGAGCTAGCCCTTAATCTAGAGATTCATTCCTCAAATTTGCCAAGCCAACAACAAGAAGAATGTCTCCATTGTGCTGTGTGGAAGAAAGAAGTTGAGCCTTCTTTTAAGGGTGCAATCCACAGCGTCAACAATTTTTGGCATGCCTGATGGGACCATTTTTTATGCTCTAGGAAATTTCAGGATTGGTGCTGCTCCTGTTACTGCAAAAGTGAGCAAACTAACCCAGCATCTGACAACTCCATTTTTAAGAACTCAGTCTCTGATCAGAGATTAGCCTGGCATCCCATGCCTAAGGTCACCACAAGATCTTCTTCCAAGGGTGTTCCTTTCGAATTCGTTGAGTTTCCTTTAAACTCAGCAAAATGGCTAAGGTTTGTGTTGACGCAGTGGATTGCACCCTTGAGAGAAGGCTGAGCTTCTCTCTTCCATGCGGCACAATGGAGACTCCTCTCTTGCTTATGGATCTGGAAAAATTGAGGGGAGAATCTCTAGATAAGGGCTAGCTCCCTTTGATGCATCTCTGAGTTATTCCAATACTATTGCTAATATATATATATATATATATATATATATATATATATATATATATATATATATATATATATATATATATATATATATATATATATATATAAGGGGGGGGGGTTGAAAAGAGAGAAGGATTACTGAAATCAGAGCCTAAACTAAATGGTGATGCACCAAAAATTTTGATCTACTCATTTGCTCACACTTCAAACCATAAGAGCATATACATACACTTTATCTGATAAAAGGACCAGACTATAGAGAGCTTAATAGGGAGGTTTAATGAAGATACACACAGAGAATGGACTTACCACAGGCGCTGTACGAAGACACACTGCTTGGTAACCTTCTTTTGTCTCTGCACTCCAGATACAGCTCTCCTTGTTACCTGCAAGAATGGTGTTTTGTCTATACCAGGTATGTTGGTATCAAGCCTGTGAAAGCATTATGGGATAATGACTGAACACAAGGTTAATACTCAAGCACACTCAGAGATATATCCAACCAAATAGAGGTAAAAATGATTTCTATTGATTCAAGGTGAAAATTTGGCAGGGCTACACCATAAAAATATGAGAGATTCCCTTTCTCAAATGAGTTGTTACAAATATATAACATTTTGGAAAAGACTTTGGCGCTTTCTGGAAAATAAATGACCCATGCTATGTTGAGAGCATTGAGAAGAGGAAGCCGCTTGAAAGAGAATGTTGTGTCAGCTCCAGTTTTGACTTTAGGCATTTAAACATTATTGTGAAAACATGGGTCGCACCCCTTTGTCTGCAAACAAGACCGCTTCTTCAAGACATTCACGTGGATTGTCTGCTCATCCATGCAAAATGGGGAAAAATAGGCCGCGCCATTCAATGTTCGCACTTCTTGATGACCACTTGGTGGAGACTGTTTCAACTGCTGGAATAACTCCTCTATCGATGCTTCCCTTTTTGCCACCTGGGTTGTTTTGTCCATATCTATGCTTGGCTCCTCGGGCTCCTTTCTCAATAGGTTGCTGAGTTCACTTTTTGACTTTTGTCTTTTCCCAGCTTTTGTCTTTTCCTAGCCCTTTCGGCCCTTGGAGCTGTCTTCTGTCAATCCTTGGCTCTTCGGGCTTGTCAATTATTTTAAATACCAACGGTTATTTCATTGTCGTGAAGTCGACGTTCGCTCCCCCTCACCTCTTTAACAACTCCTTCAGCTTCGCTTTCCTTCGGACTTTTATTTGTTCAGGTCTCTGTCGTTGAACCCTCCGATTGAACTTGAACTATTTTTTGGAGTTCAATGGTTCAACACTTTGTGTTCTGCAAGGAGTTGCATCCATTCAATTCCCTTATGAATTAGATGTATCGTTGAAACAACCCGTTGAACCGACCCGTTGAACCAAATCGATTGAACCAAACAGTTTTAACCAAACTGATTGAACCAACAATGGTTCAAAGTTCTTGGAAAGATCATGCCGTTGAACCCCGACATTGAACCACCTTTTCCAACTTTAAGGAAACATGCCTTCAAGTTTTGTTCTTTTTCCTTGTGAATTTATTCCGACAAAATGTCCGAAGAAGATTTGTAAAAGCCTTGCATTCTTTGAATTGGTCCATCTTTTTGCCAAAAGACTTGTGCAAATCAAATTTGAACTGGCTTTGAACAACAGGGAAAGGAGACTGATTTTGTCCTGTAGGACCAAAATGGTCAACAAATTGGTGATTCCCATGGGAAGCATGCCTGCTATGCTTAGAAACCAGTAGCCTCAAAGTCCATTAGGCATGGAGTCAGAACGCAGCTTGAGAAAGTTAGCAACAGTCTCAAGAGATCCAAGAAACAATCATGAAGCTTTTACCCCAAACACAAAGGAAAACACATACAACAAAGGCTAAAAAACACTACCTGTGCAAACAACACTTAGGGAAAATAGGGAAAAAAAATTGAAAACAAACTACTATGTACAACTAATTAGGTATATTTGCCTCCCTCCTAGATCAAAGGGAAAACTTTTTAAGTCTCCTTCATAGCAAGAAAACTTATGATGCCAGACAGGTGGCTAAATGGAATGGAGACTTGGTGACTTGCTCTTCTTGCCTGCCACCTTGATTGGCTTGTATCCAAATGAATCAGGGTCAAACATGCTTCCAACATATATGTATTCTTCTTGTTCTTGGAAGCTTGCATCCTGCTGGTTCTTCATGCTGGTGTGTTTCACCAAGAAATCAATGGCTTCTAGCTTATCACCATAAGCCCTTTGATATGCATAGTGGACTAACTTGTCCCCTTCTGCTTCGTTAAAAACCCCATCAAACTGATCCTCTATTTCATCATGGCTTTCTTGAAGAAGGGTGACTATTGTGATGTCTAAAATGAGATCACAGACTAAGTGCTCATCCCACAGAACATCACCTTATTGTTCAAGGCTCTCTTCTTCAAAGCTTTCCTCAATATAGACAGGCCTCTCCTTTTCCTGCTCAAAGACCAGAGTCTCTAGCTATTCAAAGACATCCTCCTGATTCTCCTCCAACTCGGGTTCCTTGGCATGGTCATTTTTTTCATCAAAGAGACAAGGAAGTTCATCAAACAAGGGAGAAGAGAGCTCACCATTCTTACTTTCCTCTTCATATTGCTGGAACATCTGCATGTATGCATGACATGTGTCCTCTCCGTTGTTGATGATGTCTTCAAAAGGAGCATCCATGATGATTTCATCTTCATTGTCACTCATGATAGCCTATTGGGCAGCTGTAAATTGGATCCTCTCTTCTTCACTTGCCTCCTGCAAAATAGGTTCCTCCTTGAGAAGGGATGAAGTGGAAGGCTGATGGTTAAACTCATGTGGAAGAGGAGGTAGTCCTTGAGCTAGAATCAAATGATTCTATTTTTTCATTTGGCCAGCACTTTATCTATATCAGATGTGGCCTAATAGTTGTCTTGAAGGAGTGTAGATGGGGTGTGTTCAGACATGGAATCTGTTGTTTGGTCTAAACCATCCATCACACCTTGGCTGAGGAACCTCATTCTGGATTCTAACTTTGCAATTTGCCTGGCTATATTCTCTTGGAAGAGCCTTTCTTGGAGATCATGAGGATTACCATGAGCAGGAGTAGCTTCATCATTTCTAAGGCCCTAAGCTGGTTTATGGTATTCTCTCCTCCAACTTGGAATCTTGACATCATGTTGAAAGACTTGAGGAGGTTGAGGAAGACTAGGAAGAGATTGCTGATGTACAGGAAGAATTTCTATAAGAGAGATGTGCTGGTTCATGGTATTCTCTTCAAAGGAGGGTCCACAATCTAAAGAATCGAGAAGGTTAGTATTCATGAGAGGTTTCTCTAATGCCCTTTGATGTTGGAAAGCTAGGTGCAAGGGATTAAGAGTAGAAGTGGTTATTGCATTAGATGAACTAGAGTGAGCAAGTGCTATTTGGTAGAAAGGATTTGGTGCACAAGAGGGGGCTTTCTTTAGAATAAGAGGGGGCACACAAGTCTGACTGCCTTGAATGAATGGACTATTTCATTTTTTGACCTCCTCCTTCATGGATTGCAAGACCTGAGTTTGCTTGAACAAACACTCCTCTTTGTACAGAAGCTCTTGCTAATATCTATACTGCTCATCTAATCTATCTATCTCCATCACTTGCTTCTCAAATTATAGTGTTACTTCTTACTATTGAAGGGAAACTAAGAGAGTTGCTTGAGGTGATTCCATGAACAACCCGAGTTTGATCAAAGTTATATGAAGGAAAACAAGGTCCATGATTCTGAGCAATGGAATTATACATACAAACATGTGATTTTTTTATGGCACCAGGACTGCTTAACTAGCTAATTCAACTCAGGGTCGCCATTGGTGTTGATGAAAAGCTTCCAAAGGCTGGTTGGTTGAAGAATAAAAACTTGTCCCAACGGGCATGCCAAAAACTGTTGACGCAGTGGATTGCACCCTTGAAAGAAGGCTGGGCTTCTCTCTTCCATGCGGTACAATGGAGACTCCTCTCTTGCCTGTGGGTCTGGCAAAACTAAGGGGAGAATCTCTAGATAAGGGCTACTCCCTTTGATGCATCTCTGAGTTATTCCAATACTATTGCTTATATATATATATATATATATATATATATATATATAATGGGGGGTTGAAAAGAGAGAAGGATTACTAAAATCAGAGCCTAAACTAAACGGTGATGCACCAAAAAGTTTGATCTGCTCATTTGCTCACACTTCAAACCATAAGAGCACATACATACACTTTATCTGATAAAAGGACTAGACTGTAGAGAGCTTAACATGGAGGTTTAATGAAGATACACACAGAGAATGAACTTACCACATGTACTGTAGGAAAACACACTGCTTGGTAACCTTCTTCTATCTCTGCACTCCAGATACATCTCTCCTTGTTACTTACAGGAATGGTGCTTTGTTTATACCAGGTATGTTGGTATCAAGCCGGTGAAAGCATTATGGGACAATGACTGAACACAAGGTTAATACTCAAGCACACTTAGAGATATATGCAACCAAATAGAGGTAAAAATGCATTTTATTGATTCAAGGTGAAAATTTGGCAGGGTTGCGCCATACAAAAATGAGAGATTCCCTTTCTCAAATGAGTTGTTACAAATATATAGCCTTTTGGAAAAGACTTTGGTGCTTTCTGGAAAATAAATGACCCATGCTGCGTTGAGAGCATTGGAAAGAGGAAGCCGCTTGAAAGAGAATGATGTGTTGGCTCCAGTTTTGACTTTAGATGTTTAAACATTATTATGGAAGCATGGGCTGCACCCCTTTGTCTGCAAACAAGACCGCTTCTTCAAGATATTCACGTGATTTGTCTGCTCATCAATGCAAAGTGGAGAAAAATAGGCCGCACCATTCAATGTTCATACTCCTTGATGATCACTTGGTAGAGACTGTTTCAACTGCTAGAATAATCCTCTGTCGATGATTCCCTTTTTGCCACCTGGGTTGTTTTGTCCATATCTGCACTTGGCTCCTCAAGCTCCTTTCTCAGCGGGTCGCTGAGTTTACTCTTTGACTTTTGTCTTTTCTCAGCTTTTGTCTTTTCCTTGCCCTTTCAGCCCTTGGGGCTGTCTTTTGTCAATCCTTGGCTCTTCGGGCTTGTCAATTATTTTAAAGACCAATGGTTATTTCATTGCTGCGAAGTTGATGTTCACGCCCCCTCACCTCTTTAGCAACTCCTTTGGCTTCGCTTTCCGTCAGATTTTTCTTTGTTCGGGTCTCTGTCATTGAACCCTCTGATTGAACTTGAACCATTTTTTGGAGTTCAATGGTTCAACACTTTGTGTTCTGCAAGGAGTCGCGTCCATTCAATTCCCTTGTGAATTAGATGTATCGTTGAAACGACCCGTTGAACCAAACCGATTGAACCAAACACTTTGAACCAAACCGAAAGAACCAATAATGGTTCAAAGTTCAAAGTTCAAAGTTCTTGGAAAGATCATGTCGTTGAACCCTGACGTTGAACCACCTTTTCCAGCTTTAAGGAAACGTGCCTTCAAGTTTTATTCTCTTTCCTTGTGAATTTCTTCTGACAAAATGTCTGAAGAAGCTTTGTAAAAGCCTTGCATTCTTTGAATTGGTCCATCTTTTTGCTGAAAGACATGTGCAAACCAAATGTGAACTGGCTCAGAACAGTAGGGGAAGAAGGAGACCGATTTTGGCCTATAGGACCAAAATGGTCAATAGTTTGCAAAGACTCATCCTTACATAGCAAATCAATTTCCCAGACCTGCCATAACATATACCTACACAAGGAGACCTAGGTTGAACCCTGTCATCGCCATGGCTTTACTTTTTGTAGCCTTCAATGGTTAGAGCCCTTTAAACCTTCTGTAGTATGACCCAATCCCAGGGATAGCCCTTAAGAGTGTTCCTCCTTTTAATGGAGAGGGGCCAATTACTGCTATTGAGCTTATCAGAAATATAACCAACCTCTGCAACATTCATAATGTCACCAAAGAGAACATAGCCATCAGGTTACTGATGTTGTCTTTTAAAGGTAAAGTTTTGGATTGGTATGGGACCTTGCCTATGAATTCAGTTGGCTCATGGAAGGATACCAGCAGTTCGGACAAACGAATAGACCTCGTTTTCAAAATTACAACCAAGGACAGGGTCAGATTACCTAGGTTAGACCTTATCAAGGTTATAATCCAAGTGCCTCTTCATCGTCCAAAGCTCTTGTTCCCACTCAAAATAATTTGGTACAGGAACAACCTGATTGCCCACCCTTGGGGTATGGTCAAGAAATAGTTGCTTATACTAATTGTTGACCATTTTTGGTCCTGCAGGCCAAAAAAAATCGGTCTCCCTTCCTTCCCTACTGTCCTGAGTAGTCAGTCTTTGATGTACTCACCTTACTGTAATTATGCCTTTTCCCTTTATAATAGACCTGTTTCTATAAAGAGCCAAGTGACTTGAGTCTTGTAAATGTTTCGGGTTGATCCGGAGGCTTATTTCACTTTGGGCAGTTAGTTTGCACAAGCCTTTCGGCAAAGGGGAATGGGCCAGTTTCAAAGGAATACAAGTCTTTCACAAGGCTCTGAAGGACAAGTGCCCTTACAGAGGGCAGGTAGGTTACAAATGAAACCGTTCGAGCAAGCTTCGAAGGGCAATTTTGGACCCAAGGTGCCCTTTGCGGAGGGCAGAGAGCACATTAGGAAAAGAGAGCAAGGCAGAGGGCCCAAAGGGGGATTTTCCTTCGAAAAAGAGAAGGCAAAAGACAAAGGATTCCTTCAGACTTTTTGTCTGAAGGAAATCCAAAGAAAAAGACAAGGGATTCCTTCAAACTTTTGTCTGAAGGAATTTATCAAAAGAAAGGGCCGAGACTTTGAAGGAAAGTTTTCTTTTGGGAAAAATGTCCGAAGGAATTCTTTCAGACATTTTGTCCAAAGGAATTGAGAAGACAAAGGAGCCCGAAGGGCAAGTGCCCTTGCGGGGGACTCTCGGCTGCTGAAAAGAGACCCTCTCTTCTTTTTCAAAAGATCACCTTCCCTTTGGGAGGGTTCATTTTGCAAAAGGCCGAAGGAATTACCAAAGTGATGACAGGCCTGAGCACGTCAACTTTAACATGGTGAACTAGTCAGAGATTCAAACATTTGGTGACAGGCGTGCAAACGTCAAATTCAAGGTAGTAAAATAGCCATTGATTTTCAAATGATGATAGGCCCATAGACATCAATTTTGATGGGATGCATCGGCCGTTGAAGAGAAGCCAAAGAGACAATTCCTTCGGGCAAGTGCCCGAAAGAACTCAATAGCATGGACCCGAAGGAATTCAAAGGCACAAGGTCGCAAAGAAACTCAATGACTCGCCAGAAAAGATAGTCTCGAGGGCTGAAGAGCCAAGAAAAGACAAAAACAAAGCACAAGAGCGAATAGAATAGTCTAGGTGGCATAGAAAGTGTCAGCACAAGGAGTTATAGCTACAGATGAAATAGTCTCCACCAAGTGGTCATCAAGGGGAGCACGAACATTCAATAGAGTGGCCCATTTTTTTTCATTTTACATTAATGAGCAGATAGTTGCGTAAACTTCACTGAGAAGCATCCTTGTCATTCAAACAACAAAGCAACCCATGTTTTTGCAAGAACATTTAAGACGGTTTAAGCTATAAAGTCAATACCTGCGACAAGCAACAACATGGTTTTTTCAGGCCGTTTCTAGAAGGATGACACCAGCATGAGCAAATTCCTCTTTCCTAAGTGTTCAACGCAGCATGGGCTGCTTATTCTTAAAGGTGCCAAAAGTCTTTCTCTTCATGATATATATTGTAACCTCTTAGTTGAGAAAGGATCTCTCACTTGTGTAAGGCGAAGCCCTGCCAAATTTTACCTTTGAATCAATAGTACACATTTTACCTCTATCTAGCTGGTTATGCTTCTGAATATGTTTGTGTATCAACATCTATGTTTAGTCATTTCAGCTTAATGTTTTCAAAGGTTGACACCAACATATCTAGTATACCCAAGACCATTTCTGTAAATTAACAGGAAGTGTCCAAGCTGGAGCATAGAGACAGAAGCGCAGTTCTCTGACAGTGTGTTTTTTGTAGTTACTGTGGTAAGTTCTTTATTTTTATATCTTCATGAAGCTCCCTTGTTAAAGTGCCCTACAATTTGGTCTTTTGTTCAGATGAAGTGTTTGTTTGCCATTTTGGTCTGAAGTGTTGATATAGCTGAGTAGATCAAAATCATTTGGTGTATCACTGTTAGATAGTTTTTGTTTTGTCATATCCTTCTCCCTTTTCACCCCCCCCCATTATTAACAGTAGTAGTTAAAGATCTCAAAGATGCATCAAAGAGAGCTAGCCCTTATCTAGAGATTCTTTCCTCAGTTTTGTCAAGCCTACAGCAAGAGAAAATTCTCCATTGTGCCACATGGAAGAGAGAAGCTGAGCCTTCTCTCCAAGGGTGCAATCCATAGTGTCAACAATTTTTTACACACCCGATGGGACCAATTTTAATGCTCAGAGAAGTTCCAAGATTGGTGTTGGTCCTGTTACTGCAAGAATGAACAACTAACCTAGCATCCAACGACTCCATTTTCAAGAACATCAGTCTCTAGTCAGAGATCAGCTTGACATCCCGTGCTTAAGGTCACCACAAGATCTTCTGCCAAGGGTGTCCCTTTCGAATTCATTGAGTTGCCCTTGAACTTAGCAAAGTGACTAAGGTTTGACATGACTCATCCCTATACAACAAGTCATTTTCCTAGACTTTCTCTAAAATATACTTACACAAGAAGGCCCCGGTTGAACTCTATCATTACCATGGCTTTACCCTTTGTAGCCTTCCATGGTCAGAGCCCTTTAAACCTTTTGCATGATGACCCAATCCCAGGGACAGCCCTTAAGAGTGTTCCTCCCCTTAATGGAGAGGGGCCTATTACCGCTATTGAGCATATCAAAAATATCGCCAACCTCTGTAACATTCATAATGTCACTGAAGAGAACATAGCCATCAGGTTGTTGGCATTGTCTTTTAAGGGTAAGGTTCTGGATTGGTACGGGACTTTGCCTATGAATTCAGTCGGTACATGGAATGAATTAGGCACTCTCTTAACAAACAGATTCAGGGAGAAGAGTGACCACCTCTCTCTTCCTGAGCAATTAACCACCATGAAAAGAGCTCCACATGAATTCATGCAGGATTTCAATACCAGGTTTCAAAATACCTGGGACAGATTCCCCATTTTAGTGAGGCCAACCCCAAGCTATGCTTTCCTCTATTACTTGAAAGTTTTGAACAACGACATTGTTGTCATGATACAGTCCATGGGAGGACAAGTGTTACTAGCTGCCTATGAAATAGCCATAGCAGCTAAAAATTTCCTGCTGCAAGCAGGAAAGATAGCCTCTAGACCTCATATGCCTCTCTTTCTTGAATTGTCACCCCCAGTTCAGACTGTTGCATCCACCTTAGCTTTTCTGCCTGGCATAGAAAAGTCAACTGCTACCTCGCCTAATGACCTCCATGAAGTTAAGAGCTTGTTACAAAGTGTAACCAATGAATTGGTGGCTCTCAAGAGGTAACAGGCTCAAAACTATCGGTCGAATCAGGGCTACCAACAGTTCGAACAAACAAAAAGACCCCCTTTTTAGAATTATAATCAAGGACAGGGTCAGTTTGCATAAGCCAGACCATATCAAGGTTATAATCCAAGGGCTCCTTCATCATCCAAAGCTCTGGTTCCCACTCAAAATAATATGGTACAGGAACAACCTAATTGCCCACCCCTGGGATATGGTCAAGAATAGGTTGCTTATACAAATGAGACGTCGAATCAATATATGAACACACAAGACAATCAGGCAGCCCAATTCCCAAGCTTTGAGGCATCAGTACAACCTAGCATGGATAACATGCATGCTCAGTCTAATTCCACTCTCATGAATCACCTGGAAGGTGAATTCTATACAGTAAATTATGTGGGCAGTGTTGTCAACCTATGTCAACCTGAAGCTGCGCCATGAATCGAAGATGTGCATGAAATGGCCAGTCCTCTATCTAGTTGAAACAATGGGATCTTCTCACAAGGGTGGGTGCCTCAATGGTGAGAAGAACCTCTAGAGAAGGTTGGTTCCTGTAAGATGTATCAATGAGGATCTCTACTCTATGCTGCGGACTACCATAGAAAAGGGAGAAGAAAACTTTAAGGGGAAATCCTACCTAATAAAGGTGATACACTAGAAGATTGATCCACTCAACTTGGAACCTTAAACACTGAACAAACAAGAGAAAAGGAAAACCTTTGATTTCAATCAATCACTTATGCATAAATATTTCATGAAGAGGTTCGATCCAATGACCAAAACATGAGGGAAAATGATGGAGAGAGGTCTGATACAAGAAACTTTGTAGCCACCTAACATCCACTTACAACTTCAGCAAAAGACATAAAGAACACTTAACATGCCCTGCATAATATGGTAAGCTAGTAACTAGGTACGAATCAGAATTTGGGAAGAAAGAGAAATCTACCATATATGCAAATTGTTGAATGAATATACACTATGCCAACACTTGAAATCTGAAAGTCCAGTCCTATTGATTGAAGAGGTTACACAACTCACCAATGGTAGAGTCTGGTCTAGCCAAGAGAGGGATGATTTTTTCTAAGGCTGAAAAGCCATTTTATAGATAATTACAAAAGCCAAAGATTGGCATTGAAAAATTGAAGAGAAGGATTAACTTAGATTAACTCAAGGCTGACTTGGCCTTTCAATAAAATATGTTTTCCCTTTGTCTTTGCATGAAGCTTCTTGCGCTTGAGGAAGTGAACTTGTCTTTTGTTTATTGAACCACCCACCTCTCTTTGCATGAAAATCCATGCCAATGTCAAATTTAGAACTCTACGTGAGTTGTTGGAATGTTTGAAAGCTTGAGATGATCATATCATGCATGAAATCCAATGCCAATGTCAATTTTAGAACTCTACGTGAGCTGCTTGATGCTGAGTTGGAATGTTTGAAAGGCTGAGTTGGATGAAGAGATACGCTGAGTTGGACTTTCAAATGCAAGAGAATGACTAGTCAAACTGCCAATAAAACAAATAGTCAATTGAAACTTAGCAATCCACCAAAAATAGCCCTTGTGCGCATGTATTTTCTCTTATTTTGGTTTGCCTGTGTCTTGTCTATTTTTGGCGAGATTCTATTTTTCGATTATCTTATCTATATTTGGTCTATATTTCCTCGAATATTCTATTTTTAACTCTCCGTCAGATTATTTACTTTTCTATCTTTTTTTGCACAGTCAACCTCCATTTCTTTCAAATTTCTTGTTGTCTCCTTGGCTTAATTCTTTCGGATTTTTGGCTGTGGACTTTTCTGTCTGCGGATTTATTTCCTTTGGCTTTTCTTCTTTGCCCTTAGCTTATTTCCTTTGGCTTCATTTCCTGTGGACTTATTTGTTGACTTCTTGGCTTTACCTTTTAGAAAAAATGGCCGAGTCTTGTTTTTTTGCGGACCTTCCTTTGGCCTTGCATTTGCCTCTTTGCCTCGGGCTTTATTTTTTGAATTAATCCTTCGGGAAAAAAGTTCAAAGGAATTCCTTTGAACTTTTGTTCAAAGGTTTCCTTTATTCTGCTCCTTTTATGTTGGCTTTTATTCCATGGGCTTCTTCTTTGGTTCATTTATCTGAATTTCTTTGGACAAAAAGCCCGAAGGAATAAATCCTTTGTCTTTTGTACTCTGCTTCGTTGATTTCAGACTTTGCTTTGTTGGCTTTTTTGCACGGGCTTTTGGCGGACCTCTCCAAATTTCTTTGAGATTTTTGTCCGAAGGAATTCCTTCATACAAAAAGCTTGAAGAAATTTGAAGAGGTCCGCCAAAAGCCCGTGTAAAAAAGCTGATAGATCGAATTCCTTCGGACAAAAAGCCCGAAGGTATTTTCTCTTGTCTTTTGCCTTTACCTTGTTGAGAATGCCCTTCAGAAAATGCACAAAGGTCCAGGCATCGACCCAGTGCCCTCCACAAGGGCTCGTGGCTCTCCCTCTGTGCCCTTCGAAAAAATTGCAATGGCCCTGTTGCTGACCAAGTGCCCTTCGCAAGGGCTTCTATTCTTCACATGCGCCCTTTTTTGAAAAAATTGTAGGGCACCCGGGTTTTTTTCAGGGGTCCTATTACTTCAAATTTTTGTGGGCTTTGACTTCTCTCTTGGATTTCTTTGGACTTTTGTCCGAAGGAATTCTTTCGGACAAAAAGTCCGAAGGAATTATTCCTTAGGCCTTTCTTGCTTTTGGCGGACCTTTGTTTGGCTGCGGGTGTTTCCTTTGTAATTCCCCTATAGTATCCCTTCAGACAAAAAGTTTAAAGGAATTACTTCCTTTGTTGTAGGCTCTTTCCTTTGTAATTTCCCGTGGACTTATGTCCTTAGCACTTCTCCAAAGCTATGTGACATTCTGCCTTCTTTGATGAACCATTCCTTCAGACAAAAGTCTGAAGGAATTCCTATTGTAGCAAAAGCCCTCACAAAAGAAAAACAATGTATTCTTTCCCATTTCTTTCCTTGGATGGAGATGTGACTTTTCTGAATGGCAATAGACAATCCATCCTGTGGAAGAATTATCAACATTTTTGGCGACTCAGCTGGCTCAGCATGCCTGCTATGCTTGAGAACTCAGACCATAAATAGACGCTATTTGAATTCCCAAATGGTGAGCCTGATTTCTGACTGAAAATCTTCTCTAATCATTGTTGAAGTAACCTCCTTCTTCAAAATAAAAAGGGAAACACAAAAGCAAAAAACTAACTAAGAAGCAAATGTGCAAACAAGCACTTATTGGACAAAATTAAAGCAAACTATTGTGCTTGAACAACACTTGGAGGAAAGTAGAAATAACTAAATATGTACATAGAGTTTTGCTATTCAATAACAATGTTTCAGATGTATCCCATTGACTGGGATTGGAAGCTCTTGGCCATCCATCTGAGCAAGTTGGAAGGCATTGTGGGATTTGCAACTAGAGATTGTGTATGGGCCACTCCAAAGGAAATCAAACTTTGTGTGCCTTCCTGGTTTGCCCTGATCTTCATCCCACTTGAGGACCAAATCTCCTTCATTGAAGCTTCATGAGGAAGCTCCTTTGTTGAATGTTCTTTTCACATGTGCCTGATGACTTTCCATGGCTAGCATGGCTTGATTTCTTGTCTCTTCCAACTCCATAAGCTCTGTATACCTGATCTCCATAGGCTAATGTTAGACTTCTTCATTTGATCTACAATACTAAACTTAGATGGACTAACCTTTGATTGCACCTTTTATGATACTTACTGCTCAGGAATTAGAGGTATTTATTGCACTTTACGAACCTCTACATTCTAATTTTTTTGGTTGTGGGGGCAGCAAGTTGTTCTTTCATACCTTGAGCAATAATACTAGAAGTATTTGTTACTGCTTGGGCTTCCTCAACAACTCTTATTTTATTTTTATGATAGGTTATAACTGCAAATTGATCATTTGAAACATTAGTTTTAACATCTTGAGTAAAAACAATATGATCATTTACCTACCAATTTACATTAATAGCACAGGCTGCCCTTGGGTCGCTCCTTGTGATACCAAACCTGTATCTTCATATTGACCCTCTTGAAAAGAGAACTCCTCTTTTGTCATCTGTGACATGGTGTTGTTTGGTGATACCAAGTTTTGGTTTTGAACATCATTGAGATTTGAGGGCTGCCAACCTGAATCATGCACCAAATTGTTCTGAGGTGGGGTTGGAACAATGGCTTTTGAAGTGGAAGGAGCATTTGGATCAAGAGCAACATATGGCTTAACTGGAGTTATGGCCCCTTGTGCTTGATAGGGTGGTTTATTTTCTCTGAAACCCCGATAAGGAAACCTTTGATCTTTGAAGGGCTGATAGTTGTTTTGATTTGCTATTGATAAGGCCTCTTTGACTGAAATTGCTGCCTTTTGAGATGTACTATTTCATTTTCAAAAGATTGTAACAAAATTTTCAACTCCTATCTCACTAGATTGACTAGTAGAGGCTGCAATAGGATGTTGAGGTGCTGGAATTGGAGCCAAGGATGGAATTTGAGGAACTTGAAGGGCTGATACAGAACTTATCTCTGGAAATATGGGCATTGGAGGTCTTGGAGAAAGCTTATCTACTTGAATCAAACTATTTTCTACCCTTATTACAACTTCATAAGCATCTGGCAAAGTAGCACCACCCATTGATTGTATTATCACACTAATGTCAGAATTGAGAGCCTTCAAAAAATATAGAAATGCATATTCAGGTGATGGCCTAATCAGAACCGGTATCATGTGCCATATCTTCTAGAATCTGAGATTAAAATCAGACATGAACTCGTAAGGAGCTCTCTGTATGATAGTTAATTGCTCAACTAAAGATAAGTGATCAGATTTGTCCTCAAACTGTTTGAGCAAGGCAACACCCAATTCATCCCTGGTGGAAATGGATCTAAGTGGGAGGGTTCTATACCACACTAATTTAGAAAATAAAGCCTGAGGTAGAGAGGCAAATGCAAGGACAAAGGAAGGTCCGCAAAAAAAAAAAGGCTGAGCCATTTTTTCCGAAAGGTAAAGCCAAGAAGTCAATAGATAAGTCCGTAGAAAATGAAACCAAAGGAAATAATCCAAGGGCAAAGAAGAGAAGCCGAAGGAAATAAATCCGCAAACATAAAAGTCCACAGCCAGAAATCCAAAATAATTAAGCCAAGGAGACAACAAAAAATTTGAAAGAAATGGAGGTTGACTGTGCAAAAAAGGATAGAAAATAGATAATCCGACGGAGAGTTGAAAATAAAATATACAAGGAAATATAGACCAAATATAGATAAGATAATTGAAAAATAGAATCCTGCCAAAAATAGACAAGACACAGGCAGACCAAAATGAGAGAAAATACATGCGAACAAGGGCTATTTTTGATGGATTGCTAAGTTTCGATTGACTATTTGTTTTATTGGCAGTTTGACTAGTCATTCTCTTGCATTTGAAGGTCCAACTCAACGTATCTCTTCGTCCAACTCAGCCTTTCAAACGTTCCAACTCGGCATCAAGCAGCTCACGTAGAGTTCTAAAATTGACATTGGCATTGAATTTCATGAATGATATGATCATCTCAAGCTTTCAAACATTCCAACAGCTCACGTAGAGTTCTAAATTGACATTGGCATGGATTTCCATGCAAAGAGATGTGGGCGGTTCAATAAACAAAAGACAAGTTCACTTCCTCAAGCGCAAGAAGCTTCATGCAAAGACAAAGGGAAAACATATTTTATTGAAAGGCCGAGTCATCATTGAGTTAATCTAAGTTAATCTTTCTCTTCAATTTTTCAATGCCAATCTTTGGCTTTTGTAATTCTCTATAAAATGGCTTTTCAGCTTTAGAAAAAAACATTCCTCTCTTGGCTAGACCAGACTCTGCCATTGGTGAGTTGTGTAACCTCTTCAATCAATAGAAGGACTGTACTTTTAGATTTCAAGTGTTGGCATAGTGTATATTCATTCAGCAATTTGGATGTGGTAGATTTCTCTCCCTTCCCAAATTTTGATTTGTACCTAGTTGCTAGCTTACCGTATTATACAAGTCATGTTAAGTGTTCTTTATGTCTTTTGTTGAAGCTGTAAGTGGATGTTAGGTGGCTGTAAAGTGTCTTGTATCAGACCTCTCTCCATCATTTTTTCTCATGTTTTGGTCATTGGATAAAACCTCTTCATGAAATATTTATGCATAATTGATTGATTAAAATCAAAGGTCTTCATTTTCTCTTGTTTGTTCAGTGTTCAAGGTTCCAAGTTGAGTGGATCAATCTTCTGGTGTATCACCTTTATTAGATAGGATTTCCCCTTAAAGTTTTCTTCCCTTTTCCATGGTAGTCCACAACAGAGTAGAGATCCTCATTGATACATCTTATAGGAACCAGCCTTCTCTGGAGGTTTTTCTCACCATTGAGGCACCCACCCTTGTGAGAAGATCTCATTGTTTCAATCGGATAGAGGACTGGCCATTTCATGCACGTCTTCGATTCAGGGCGCAACTCTAGGTTGACAATAGGTAGTATGAACAACCAAGGTGATTGTGTTGCAGCCAATACCAGGTCCAAAAAGAGGGCAATGGAGGAAGCACAGGTAGCGGCTCAAATATCTGTAACATCTTCATCATCACATGTGAACTAGAAATTTCCAAATTACAGGTCGTCGATTGCACCCTCAGCTCCTCGGCTTGCGCCTCAGGGTGCAAGTGCCCCCAAAA
The DNA here is from genome assembly GCA_037957365.1 of Torreya grandis. Classification (NCBI taxonomy): domain Eukaryota; kingdom Viridiplantae; phylum Streptophyta; class Pinopsida; order Cupressales; family Taxaceae; genus Torreya; species Torreya grandis. The sequence continues at coordinate 10,632,837 of JARHVA010000009.1, read as the reverse complement.
AAAATTTAAAAGGGAGCAACCCTCAATTTAATGTGGTAGACCAGATGAAAATGTTGCACATGAATATCTCTTTGTGGGATTCATTAGCAATGCCAGGACAAAAGGACATGCTCCAGAAGGAATTTCACGGGCTAAATGAACAAGCTATCCCAACAAAGGCTGATAATGTTTTGATTATGAATGGGCACCCTTCCATAACAGGCAAGCAAAAAAGATGAAAAAGTTCCTCCTTTCTACCCATCCTTAGTCATTGGAGATTTCTCGATTCATAATTGCATTATTGACAGTTGGGCAAGCACCTCAGTAATGCCCAAATGTATAGCGGATAAACTGGGACTCAAATATGAGGAGGTGACCAAGGGAGTCCTGCAGCTAGATGGATCACCAGCTAAGACACTAGGAATGGTAAGAGGCTTGAATCTAATGCTGCACACCTATCTAACTTTCTCAGTTCCCCATGACGTGGTAGTGGTGAATGTTCCTCCCTACTTTGCTCTCTACTTATCCAGAGATTTCACGTCTAAAAGAGACAAATACCTAGCAACAAACTGGTCTTACATGGTTTTTAGAACCAAATATGGAACTAAGGTCAAGATTGAGTCAGAGCCAATCCACAAAGATCATCTGGAGTTGTACACTCAAGGTGATGAATGTCAGCTACGCCATCATTGGTGAAGAAGAATTCCAAATGGACCAATCTCCACCCTCTTCCCTTGGAGTTGTTGACATGCTCTTAGACGAATGGGGAAGTGACAAATTTGAACATGATCCATACAAGTTCATAGAAGAGGCAGGTCTTGGAATTTATTGCATGCATGAAGAGGGTACTTTCGTACCAAATTTGATGAAAGCAAATCAAGAGAGCTTGGGTTTATGGCAACTCTTCTTCGATGGCTCAAGAAGCAATATGGGAGTTGGTGGTGGAGTAATGCTAATTTCACCCTCAAAGAAGACATACTTCT